>CM041292.1:129336439-130617443 GCA_023052935.1 Piezodorus guildinii | reverse complement strand
TGTACTAAATTACCACCCTCCACAATCTTTTTAAAAAGTTTTTCTTTTAACAATCCAAAGGAATATATTATGATCTTTTATAATGAAAAATATATATTTTTAATTAAATTTTTTATTTTTTTTTATTTTCAAATTTTATCATTCATGCCAGTCAATAAATGTAACAATCAGCGAATGCGATGATGAAGGAATGATAGTTGGCGTGGTCGCTTACGGATTTAGCTTAGCACTTCTTCCGGGCGTGCTTCCAATTACGGATTTAGCTTAGAAGGTCCCTCATCCAACTTCTTTTCAGACTTCTGCGAGTATTGTCCGGCATATTACTAGTGGCCATGCTTCGTATTAGATTGTTAGTATGTCCGTGTAAGTTGTTGTGAAAACGTTTGTAGAGGGTCCGAATCTGTTCGTTGACTGTTGGCATGTGAAGGTCTGTATGTAAAGTAGTGTTGCTAACGTACCATGGTGAGTTTGTAATAGTTTTGAAAGTTTTGGATTGAAAACTTTGAATTTTGCGTATGTGTGTCTTTTTGGCAGTCCCGTATATCTGTGAGGCATAAGTCCAAATGGACTTCAGTAGGTAAGTGTTCAGTTTATTTTTAAGTTTTAATTTTGAACGTCTTGAGAGTAATGAGTATAAAAGTTTTAGTCTTTTGTTTAGAGTCATCTGTTTGTTCTTGATGTGTGGGCCCCATGTCATTCTTCTGTCGAATGTCAAGCCCAGATATTTTATTGTGTCTGTCTGTGGAATTTGGATGTTGTCAAGATATACTGGAGGGCAGGTGTTATATCGAAGAGTGAAAGTAATATGTTAAAAAGAAATTAATGTGCATTTTGTTAAACAGAATTTTTAAAAATATATATGTGATTAAAGAAAACCTGTGCGCTTATGAAAAAACATTAACTCACTTAATATATATGAATAAATAAAGCCTTATAAGAATAACACTTAAATTATAAATTTCAAATTGAGTTCTAATACAAGTGTCAAATAATAATAATGTATGTATTCAATAAATGAACAAAACTATATAACTAATGATCCTTAATTGCTTGCAATATTTATAATAGATATATTTACAATATGTTATTCCTATAGGCCTCTCCTTACGTAGGTGATGGTCTACCTTCCCCGGTGACCAAACCTACTGGGAAGTTGGTTGGTTGTTATATTTTATTGGCACAGAACATCTCGGTCATCAGTGCCAGACAATCATTTTTAGAAACTAATTTAAGGTTAAATAATGAACAATTGTTTTACTAAAAAACAAATAACAACAAATAGTTGAAAGCAATTAACTATAAGAATAATCACTAGTAAGAACAAATGTAACAGCATTAGCAAAAGATAAACATATATCAGGTTAAATTATAAAAAAAAAAAAAAAATATATATATATATATACTGGGAAGTGATATATATATATATATGTTTTAACCATAAAATGTTCAGGACCTTATTTTTCTTCAAAAAAGATAACGGAATGAGCTATATAAGAAAAGTATATGGGATATTGTGTTTGAGAGTAATGTAATCTTTCTTTTAGAGATAAAATGATAACCGGGGAGCAAAAGTAAGGGAGCGAAAGAGCCGGGAAAGAAGCTAGAGTTTGGAGTTTGGAGTAATCTGATGGAAGTTAAGGGAGGCCTCAGCTTGTTTTGGAAAGAGTAGTTGGCCAAGTTGTCTGTACCTCACCGGCCTTTTTATAGCGCTCTCATCATTTACCTGTCAGCGTATTAAGCCTATTAGCTCTACAATCTTACTACCGATTACATTCGATTACACTCTCGCAGTCTGGAGGGAGCCTTATAACTGTAAACAAAGTAGAAAGAATTGTTGGGAAGATATATGCATGAATAAGTTCTCTTCTATTTTCCCTATTTAAATAATACTTTTTATTCTAGGATGACAGGTATTTCTAATCTAATACATTGTGGTCATTTATATCGATTTATTAAAAGAAAGTAATTGGTAGGCGTGTATGTAGAAATAAAATTAGTAAATATAATAATTAAAAACAACATAAACGTTGGTGCAATGGGCTCCAAAACAGGCTTAGTTATTTTTTTAGCCATTTCTCTGTCATTATTAAAATAGAATTAAGCTTTTGTAATATTGTTACTGATAAATTAAAAAAAAAATTAAGTCTTTGTTGTTATTAATTTATAGGCACTGATTGCTGAGTTTGTGTTACTAAGTATTTTAATAAAAAATAATAAGCTGTTTTGGAGGGAAAATAACCAACAACCTTATGCTTATTAACTATAACAGAAGCAGGAGTAGATCGCTGTAGACGTTGACCGCCAATAAAAATAAAAACCAACCTTTAATATAAAACTTTAAAATATTAAATTGATTTATAGCAGGTTATGTAAAGAAAAATAATCAAATTATATCCATTATGAGGAGAAATAAATATATTAGTCCTTATAGAAACACAACAAAATATTTTTATTAATAACAATCGCATGATAAGTATTTGATGACTAAAACCAAACAAAGACAAATATTATAAAAATTGGCCAACCCGTAAGGAGAAGGCGACCTCAAAAGAGATATTTATATATTAAATTATCATTTGAGACAAAAATCGTATTTAATAAGCCAAACGCCAGTGAAATTACTTTTAATGCATTATTGACCTAAAAATCACTAAAACAGTTCATACATACATAAAACTATAGCTTAACACGTTCTGCTTGAAAGAAGTTTAAAAACCGCTATAAGTGATCCTCTTGTACAAGCAGAAAAAATGGATAAGAGAAGCAAAAGTGGAGATAGGGTAAGAGAGTTCTATAAAAAAGGAACCGACTGACTCGTTAAACGGGGAATCTTGAGGGAGGAAAGCTAATATTTGTCTTAGCCAAAGGATTTGCCACGTAACCCTCCTTCATCCCCATCCCCATGTACCACCCTACTGGATAAACACGGGGCTCTCTACTTATTCCTCCTTATCCTCCCCATTTTCTTCATATTATCCTCTCCTCTCCTCCTGCCGCAGCCCATCCTTGGTCAATGAAATCCCTGTAGTAATGGATGTGTGACCCGGTTTGTGAACAGCTGACGGAAGATGCCAAAGGGGTTAATATTGCTAAAAGCTTCCAGGTGTTAGCAATTTGCATGAAACAGTCTGAATATATTTAGTCCTCACATCCGCTTTACACGAGGTCACAAACTTTTATCATTTAGCAAAATCTGGTTGACCGATATATAAACGTATAATGCTGTCGAAGGTATTAAGTAAGATTATATTGTATTCAAATTATTTAGATGCTTCGTTGGAGATGTACCAATGGGTAGTTTCTCCACAGGACAATCATGTGTCTTAATATCAAATCTGTCCCATTTACTTGTTGTATTTAATAAATACAGTTGTAAATTTCTCTGAATAAATAAAAAAAAAAAAAAAAAAAAATTCTTCAAAAAAAAAAAAAAATCCTTACATCAAATACTTTCCTACCTCATGTTTCCAGCCGTGAAGCTGAATTAAAATTTCTGCAAAACTAAATATTTCTCTTATTGTAAGGTGGAATAATCAGGAGTCAGTCTTTTTCTAAATATTTTCAATTTTGCCGACGTTTCGGCTCAAGCTTGTGAACCATCATCAGGGTATTACTGACCTATGCCCAAGCATAAACTGAATAAAATTGAGTTTATGCTTGGACATGGCTCAATAATGCCCTGATGATGGCTCACAAGCTTGAGCCGAAAAGTCGGCAAAATTAAATATATTTAGAAAAAGACTGTCTCCTGATTATTCCACCTATATAGTTTCTACAGTCGACTACACATCCTTAACTAAGTATTTCCCAGAAAAATGTTTTACAAATGAAGAAAAGGATAGACAATAACTAGACGATTTCAAATTTATCCGTATGAGAATCGATTTCAATTTTCTAATAATGGTGTTATTGTTGCTCAATGAGAAACTTATGATGGATAAATTGGTTGGGAGTGGCTTCATTAATAAATCACCCCAAAAAACTAAATTATTTTATTTATGTTATGACGTTTTGGCCCCCCTTGTGGGTTTTTACCAGTTTTAATAACACAAGATAACATTAACAAAAAAAATACTACGTTGAGTACAATGACAAGGTAACAGCAATCAAATATGGAATCAGACAGTAATATATAGTTATGATATTGGTTTGAAAATTATAATCTTTAAATTATAATAATCTCTAAATATTTTCATACCAATATTATAATTTTATATTACAGTTTGTTTTCATATTTTATGGCTGTTATCTTATTATTACATTATTTTCGAGATCAAGACAACGCGATGAATAAAGAGCTAAAAAATAAAATAAAATCATCTTATACGGTCAAGTCACAGCTATAAGAAATGCGAATCCCTTATAACTCGGTTATTATTGATGATAATGAAAAAAGGTAAGACGTCCTGGTATGAGGAAATTCTTTTAAAATTATTTAAATGAAAAGCGAAAAAAAAGAAGAAGGAAATTGTAACGCAGTCTAGTGTAAATGCTTTAGGTTTATTATTGTCCATAATGAACCTTTTTAATCGATCAAAAAATAAAAATAAAAAAATACTCCCTTTCAAAATTTGAGGGCTTACGTTTCAAGATACGTTTATTAATAAATAACTCAACAACAAAAACTAGAGAATTAAAATTTATACCAAACAAAAATGAATTATTGAAATTTGTTAAGAACTAGCTGAGTTATAGAGTTTAGAAATCAGCAGTAGTGATAAGCCATTATCCTTTGAATTATTTCTTTTCGTATTACTCAATTCTTTATCAACAGCTATATAAACAGTTACACTCTAATATAGTTATTTGAAAATAACAAACCATTGTGTTTTAATTAACAGCGTTTTTATTTTCTTTGTTCTAGCTGTTAACTTGATTTTCCTAATGAAGCCCGGTCGGCTTCACAAATAAAATTATTTTTCTTAGTATAATATTTTAATAACAGCACACCGAAAAAACTATCCCATTGTAATTTTCTCATGTTTAGATCTTTCATTTAAAAGTTTATCACGGTCTAGAAGTATTGATATTGGATTAAGTATCATTATGTAGGTAGGATAAAATAAGAAAAACACATAATGATATTCTTAAATATTTTCACCAATTACGATAGCAGTGCTAATAAACAGAACTGAGCACTTGACTATTGTTGTTTAGCAGAGGCTGTTGAATGAGTACAATTTGAAGGAGAGAACCCGCGAAGAATTAACGTGCTGTTCTCTCTGTTCAGCCCTGCTAATTCAGAGGTTAACAGGAGTCAAGGGATTTAGCACCGGAAGCCTCCATAAAGAGTAGCTCCTACTCTTTTATTTTTTGTTTTGTTTTTTCTTACACTCCTTTGTGTTTTAGGGACAGATTAAAAATTATTCCAGATAGGAGAGAGGCGGTACTTAAACCTAACAAGTGTAAATTATGATGTGGACACAAGACTATTTAAAAAAAAGTCATTTTTTTTTTTCCTTGTCTTCGATTCCTCACTCAAAACCAGTTGAACCGATTTAGTAGAAATGTCATCGTGATACAATGACAAGTAGGATATAAATTAGATTTATTGTTACACCCTTATTTCACCATGTCACATTAATAAATAACAAATAAAAGTAAGAGAATGGTTTTTTTCTTATTCCGTAAAATAGAAAAATCTGCTTCATTCCTCAAAATATATGAGGAATCTGAACTCAAAATTTAAAGCAGGGTTCTGCATTTTTTCAAGGATTCATTTTTTCCATGGTAAAATAAAAACTTAAAATTTTATTATTTACTACTGTATATAAGTTAATTATTTTTTTGGGAAGAGTTGAAAAGTATAAGTGCACACACATACGCATATATATAGGAAATGTAGATAAAAAAAAACATTACAATTTTAAATCTATGTAAAAACAAACAATCTCAAACAATACTTTAAATTCAACATAAAACTTACATAAAATTTTCTTACTTTTCATATTATTAAAACTATATATAAACTTTTCGACAGAATTTTAGTTTTAATCAAAATATATTGTATCGGCGTGGGAAAATAATGATTTATTATGTAATATATAAAAAAAATCTAGAAATATGTTTATTTTTGGTATTTTAATATATTACTATTCTAGGATTGTAAGAACTTATAAATGAATTTTCGGCAGAACGTGACTATAATCTATGAAAGTTTAATGTAGAGTGATTTAGAGTTGTAATACCCCAAACTTTTGATTGGGAAGTCAGAAAAGGTTTGTTTTTTCGACTCACCAGTAAATCTCTGGCATTTGGCTTTAATAAAACACTTGGTGTTTTTAGTTCCTCTTCACAAGTTTGAATGTAATCTACAGAGCTAAGATAAGCCAAACTCGTTGTAAAAAAAGATTCCTCTAAAACGTAAATCTGAAATCATGTTTTTCATTTTTCTTGCTTTTCATAACACATCAGATTAAATCAATGATACATAACTTTAGTTAGATTGAAGAGCCTACGTTAAACACATCCACGTTCTTTTCGAGCAGAACTTTTTATCTGAAATTCAACGAAAATATGGCCACATAACTGTGTGTTATACATCGTAAGATATATAGACCACATATTTTTTAATGTTATACAACTAAAGATTATCAAATACGTGTTTAAAATTAAAAATTTAATCTCGTTTAACTATGCAAAATAATATTATTTTATAAAAATTAAACGTTTTCGTTGACTGAAAATAATTTGGAGTTAGTACATAACATAAAAATCTAAACCCGCTGGTAAGGGCATCTTTCGAGATAATTCATTCAAAATTATCAACTCTCTACAAATTATGATAAAACCGCTTAGAACGTAAAAAATCGAATAATAAAGCTGTTCTTTAGTTTATGAAAAATAAACCGAAACTACAAAGAACAATTATAGTTACACCTTTTATATTTCCTATAAAATACAACAAGCTGGCCTTGACAATCAGCCGATGCTTAAACTACCACAGATAGTTTTAATAATTTTCATGACAGGCTAACTCTCAATCCAAATCCGCTGACTGATCCCTTTCCACTGCCACAAACCATATAATCCGTCCAGACTATTGAAGTGGTTCAGAGACTACACCGATGGCCTAACTGCATTATGCTTTTTGTTTTGTTCTAAATTTCCGTATAAGTTTATGTTTTTTCAAAGATAATTTAAAAAAAAAAAATTGTTTGTCAGTAAAGTTTAATATGAATAAAAAATAAGAATCTGGCGAGTACATGAAATTCTGAAATATAAATAACCAAAATAAAATTATAAAGATCAGAAATATTTGGTTCTATAACACAATGCAGACTGAATATTTAATAAGACCCAAGTAGCATGATATTTCATTTAGTTTATCAACACTGCCAATAATTAGAACAGATTTTCTTAATGTTTATTAACACAAGGTAGGTGTTTGGGAGAAGAGCAATGGATTCCTAATACGTTATGCTTATTTTAAGAAAGCCGACAAACCTATTTGTTTTTCAAACATTATTTAATGATTGAATGTAAATAATGTTGTCCAAACATTTTTGTTCTGTTCTTTACATTAATAAAGCATATATTTACTTACAAACCGACTTATCTGCATTTCACATCTCATAGTAATGTATGATGTACTTTAAGAAAATGTATCGAATGATTAAAAATTATATAAAATAAGTACCAAATAAAAAAAAAATCTAGTGTGAGCACACACAAATTTCACCTACTTATGCGGTAAAAACAATTTGAGACCTTTTATATAAAGTTTAAGTAATTATATTCAGTTTCGTTGGTAACATGTTTAAGATTAATTAATATAAAATTGTTATGAACAATAATCACAGAATTTTATGCCTTAATCGTAATGTAAAGTGACAACTTTGTATATAAGATAAACATTTTTGCTAAAATCTTCAGCTTTCCAACGGTATATTATACATTTATCTATCACTATTCTTATGTTGGAATAAAAAAAATAAAATAAAAACAATATATACTTTATACACCATTAATTTTTAGATCGATATAGCTAGTTTAATCAAAATCGCTTAAGCCGTTTTTTAAGAAAATCTTTAAAATCTGCTAAATGCATAGTATAAAGTAGCTGTTCTGGTTCGCCGATTTTGATGATAAATTGTTGTAACATCTCAGGCATATACGCTCCTAAAACATGAAATTTCAGTTTTATATAGCTTATAATTTTCGAACTATACTTACCACACACGGAAACACACATAAACACACCTTTTTTAGGACTTTGTCATTTGGACGAGCATGTGCAATGTGAGGAGGTACTCGTTAAAGATCCCTATCCTAAATAAAACTTGATGGGCGAAATTAAGGACCCCCACTGTAGCATCGTTGGATTAGCAAAAGCAGCATAAACGTTAAATGATATTAAACCTACGTGATATTAAAGTCTCGAGTCAAATCAAAATCGTTTGAAGTACCGCTGGGCATCTTCTGTCCATCATGCCACCCACGCTAGACTATCATTATATCATCAAATCGCTGATTGTCATCATTCATTGACAGGTGTGAATAAAAATTTGAAGATAAAAAAAAAAAAAAGTTCATCATAAGTTCAATTTTCAATAAAATCGTAAATAGTACGAAGTGCACGGTGAAAAAAGGCCCTTCTGGTTCATTTATTTTGTTTTAAAAGTTTCTGTATCATCTCAAGTATATAACTTTCTAAAGTATGGATTTTCATATTTATGCAGCTTATCATATTTAAGCTAGACTTAACACATACACACGCAAACAGATATATTTTTTGTCTTGGTCATCTGGACTCAAAGAATCCTAAAAGGTCTAGTTTCAGAGGAATGTATTATTTTTTATTCTTTTTTTTTTTTTTTTTTTTTTTTTGTCAGGAATTTCATTAATTTGATGTTTTCTCAACCAAACTCCTGCCCTAGAAGGTCTTTCCCTCTCTGCCGTTCCAACGCTTCCTCCTCCGACAGCCCTCTACCAGCCATACCCACCACCATTCTAACCTTCCATCTAACGGGGGTCTTCCTTTCCTTGTTCTGCCATCTGCCTCCCAATCCATTATTATTTTTGGCAAGCGATTGTTCCCCCTTCGTGTCACAGAGCCCTACTATCTTAGCCTCCTTTCTTCCATCACCTCAATGATATTGTAATTTATTCCTAGTCATTCCCTTGTCGTTTTTCGTCATTTCGATTCTCGATATACTTGACGCTCTTCTCCAAAAAATCCATCTCTTCAGAATGAATTTTTTTTCCCTGGGTTATGTTCTCACCTCAGAAAATTTCCAAAATCACGATTGCAATTTCTTCTCTGACTATATATTTCATACAAAGATAAATGAAAGGCTAATCAGTGCATCTCATTAGCACAGTTTCCTCCTAATGTATAAAGAATAATCGCCTCGTATCAACGGGTAACAATAATGTAAATCCAACAAACCATTGTTGTAAGTGTTTAATGGCGCTCAATAAGCAATAAACATGATGATAAACATACATACATAAAATGCATTAAGGTGGAGTGACGAGGATGGTACAGCAGATGACTGTGTAAGGTGTGTAAATAGGGCCATTAGAATGTTAATTGAGGCTCCTCCGCTGACCGCTGCAGTACCGGCAGCTCCTGTCGGGGAGCGCCACCTGTCAAGCCGCCAATATGTTACAACTCCTACAAAGTGGAAAATTGCTTTACAACCCTTAACACATAGGGATATTGAAGTCATAATTAGCGCATAGTGCAAATAACAACAAAGGAAGAGGTAAATAAAATTCTATATATACATTAAAAGAGAGTTTATTTATTGTTTATAAATTAAATTGAATCACATGTAATCCGTTATGATTGTTTTGTTGATCAAAATTATTTAAATAATGATCCTTTTTAAAAATAACACAGGCCCAACATTAAAAAGCTTTTTCTTGTTTTTTAGGGTGCTGTATCTAAATAAGATACTTAAATAGCTGCATCACCCAGCATTTTTTCACATTTTATAAATAAACTTATTAAATTAACCGATTTTATTACAGAATTTGACCAATTTCATATAGTTTTAAGTCCATTTTATTGCACAATGGTAACACTTACACATCTATGCCTGTTGGTCATTCTGTTCATACAAAAGAAAGCTATAAAAACATAGATATAGTTTTAAATAAAATAGGCTATTCTGCTCATGGTTGGTGAATACATAGCGATTTAAAAGTAACATGTGTCCCTCTTGATCAGAAAGGTGGTTTTACCAAAGTTTCCTGTTTCTTGTGTAAATGGGACAGTAGAGCAAGGGATCAACATTGGTGCAAAAAGAACTGGCCTCTAAAGGGAGTCTTTAAAACCTGGTCTAAAGAACATTCTGCGCAAAAACCTTGTAGATCTAAAAAATGTACTCCTACTATCACCTCTGCGTTTAAAGTTTGGCTTAATGAAACAGTTTGTGAAGGCTTTGCCAAAATTTGCACCATAGTACAATTATCTACACCAACAGTTTCCAAAGCTCAGAAACTAAACTGAAAGAAGGCGTATTTGTCGGACATTACATGAGAAAAATGATGTTTAACTTTGAATCCTATCTTAAATGAGAATAAAAAATGGATGGATAACAGTCAAGCAAGTTGTTAAAGAGTTTATGAGGAATGAAAAATACACACACGAATTTCACATACTTCTGTTATTAATATCAATTTAAGAATTTTTAAACAAATTTAGAAACGAAAATATATAGTTAAAAAATTATTTACATTTGATTTTTATAGAAAGATGTGTTTTATTAAATAATTTGTTGTAATATTATCTACGAAATTCAGTAAGTTTTTTTTTTCATCACTCCTTGTTAGAACTACTTGGAGCGTCCGGCGCTGACAGCGCCATCCAGTGACCAAGCGGTGAAACAATCGCATTAAAAAAATATTTTTTCAGTTTTCTTCTTTAGTTGGATATCAAATTCGTTCAACTTATGTATTACCTGTTTTTGTTTTTTTTTGTATCAATATTAATAAAATGATATACTTATTTTTATAGAATATACAAAATTAAAGGAAATTTAGAGGAAGAAAATTTAAAATATCTGCATTTAAGCCCCGTCAGACTATTTCAATCAGAATGAAACCTACATGATATTAAAGCCCATTAAATTTTACTTTTAGTTTTTGCGCTAGAGTTCGAACACACACGGACACACAGACCTTTTTGCGAGACTTGGTTATTTGGACTCAGGGGACCCTAAAACGGGTAGAATTTGTAATATAATATTTATATTTTCTTCTCCGATCATTTTTACGAGGTATTCGCTTTGTTTCCAGTAGCAATATTTCTCGATTATTAAAGCTTTCTAATAATACGCCTCTTAAAAAGTTTCATTAAGGTAGCGATTCCGAAAATGAAATTACGATAATTTTCTTTATAAATCTAACAGTTTTTAAATTCACAAAAATTTAATTTTGAAAAAAAAAACAACAATATAATATTAATCTTATACAAAAAAAAATATAAATTACTAATCTGTATTATATGAAATTCTAGGTTATTTAGTCTTTAATAAACAAATCATTAAAAGAGTACTAAAAATATAAACCATGCTTCGATGTATCTTTTGAGAATAAATAAATACTATAAAAATAAAAATGTGTATACATAAAACGCACAGACTTCTCAGTCTATACTGAAGAGTTAGACTAAAGCCATGTGAAGTTTAAATAACATTAAATTAAAAGTTGAGGACTAGTTGTCCAATACAAAAAAAAAAAAAAAAATGTATATGTACTCGTATATGTAATATGTATATGTAAAAAAACAAAATACGCGCTAAAACTACTAATTTAGTTCCCATTATTCGAGGGAGATCTAAAGAAAACAATGAAAGAAATACTTTATGATGAAGAAAAAAACATAGCCACCGCCACCTTTATGAGATTATGAACATTGAGGGACACTACCACCGAATATAATTCTTGTGATCTCGATAATGACTCCTACAGGTAGAAGGGCATGAACAAATTAGTTCATGTTATTTCTATGTAAAGAATTCATTTTGACAAAAAAATTATGTTATAGAAGGTATGATATGATAAAAATAAACATAAAATAAAATATGCGATAAAATAGTTCATAGTATATAAGTGATTGTGTACTTGATTAGTTTTAAATCAACCAGTTAATGATATAGGGGATATACTTGGTATTTTTCTAATGCATGGTAAAAAAATATTAAATATTTACCTAACGACTTTTATGGTAAAATTTACAGATTGAGTTGCTCTTTTAGTAACCTAATTTATAATTTGTAATTTATACTAGGAGCGGTGTGGTCTAGTGGATAGACCACTAGTCTTTTTTTCTATATTTCTAGGATTCGAATCCCGGCTGGGACAAAATTATTTATTCTTTTATTTCATCCGTGGAGCGACCCTCAGAAAGGGTGATGGTCACACCCATCTACTTTATGGTGGGTTCCGAAAACTAAGGAGAACCTAGCAGCTGAGCGTGATCAAAGCCTAATCATCTCCTTACTTAGCCGTTGGCCGTGAAAGAGAACGTATCTATATATATACTATTATCAAGACTTTCATGGGTAGAAAAGGTACAGCTTTTTTTAATTTGTATTGGGACAAACAAATAAATATATGACTGATATATATATATATATATATATATATATATATATATATATATATATATATATATATATATATAAGTTAAGTGTGTGTAAATAGACTTTAAGGATTAGAAGTAAGACTTTAGTTAAGACTCAATAGAGATTGTAATATAAACATTGTTTCCCTATATATATGAGATAAAGACAAATAAAGATCAGTTGTATTCTAGAAGCTGTGTCGTTACTCTGCCCCAACCCCTCCTTTTTTTTATTATTTAGTTCAGTCTAAACATAACTGGTGCCGAAACCCGGGAGCATTTTCCGGGGAGATATTAGGTGAAATTAAATTCAGTGAGTTTAGCGCGAGTAATAATGACGAAGGAGGAGCGCGAACGGCTAGAGTACCAGCTCTCTCAGGCGGCAGCGGAGCATAAGAGCTTAACCGACCAACTTTCTCAGGCGACTGCTGAACACAAGAACTTGACGGCCCAGCTCTTGAAGGCAAAGGAAATGACGCACATGGAGTTAGTAAAAATTCAAACTCAGAATTCCGTCTTTGTGCATGAGGTAATCAGCCAATTGGAGCCGTTCACCGGGGTCGTAGGAGATCTGGACCATTTCATCAAAGGAGCGGACCAGATCAAACAATTAATAACAACCCGGAAGGCGTCTGGAACTCTGGCGGATGAAGACGTGGTATTACTAGAGGCATCGCTGGTCGGTAGAATATCACGGCGAATTCTGAACGCTATCCAGGGGGATACAACACACTCATGGGAGACGCTAAAGACGCGGCTGAAGAAGATGTACGGGGGAGGGAGGTGGACCCCTGAGGAGGACACCTTCTATCTACTGAAGGAGCGAAGGACATCGGGCCAGTCGGAGGGCGAGTTCGCTGAAAATCTGCTAGTAATGTACAACCGACTAGTTGAAAAGATGGTTGAGACATTTGGACAAGCGGAAGGAGCCCAGCGGGTGAGTTTTGTCAACGACATTCTTAAGGTCCAACTCAACCACTATATGGACCGACCTGGTTCTCTCCCGCGAGATAAGCAGTTCCTGGAATGCGCCCATGAGCTTATCGACGCCCATAGCCGTAAGGAGGCTCGTTTCGAGAAGCCAGCTGCAGAGTGGGTAGAGGTAAAACCCCCAAGACGAAGGCATAGTAGCCCTACCAGGCGGATGGCTGTAGACAGGCGTGGCGGAAGGAAGTACATCCGGGGCTCGGAGGAGAAGAGGAGGAGACCAGAACGGAGGTGCTACGAATGCAACCAAACTGGCCACCTGGCGGCACAGTGTCGGCTCACTCGTTGTTATGAATGTGGCAGGCCTGGACACGTAGCACGGGAATGTCCGAAGCAGAAGTCGCGCGGTCATAAGCGCGAACATTACCCGGAGCCAATGGAGGTGAATACGCAAAACTGGAGAACCTCGCGAGGCCAACGGAGAAGCAGCGGACACCACTCCAGTGAGGATTCGTCCGGAGAGGAGAGCGTGGGATCTAGATGCAGTGTGCCGGTCCGGGAGAGACATGAGGTGAGTAGAAAAAATCCATGGGAGAGGGCGGTTTCGGGAACCGAGGTGACGATGCGGCAGACAGATAGAGATTGAGGGTACTGTACGGGGAGGGGCAACCTATCGAATGTGGTGGTAATTAATAATCTTGAGAGGAAGGGAAAAGGGTCTAGGTTGCCCGTGGCGCGATTGGGGGATTCGGGGATATCCTTTCTGCTCGATACGGGAAGCACTAATTCATTGATTAGTAGAACAGAGGCACTTAAGCTAGGGATCTGGGACGCGCGGAAGGGTTGTGAGTGCGTAATATCTACGGTTAGCGGACAGTGCCAAACCCTAGGGGAGACGTTTTTTGACCTCAGGTTGCTGACGGGGCGTAACCGACGAGTAAGAACTCACATAGTCGAAAGGCTCATGCCAGGGTATGATGTAATCATAGGATGCGATATCCTGAGGAAGGTGGGCCTGAGGATGCGAGTGAAGGGCGACAACTGGCGGTATCGGATCGGAAGGGTGGAGTACAACACCGTCATGGAGGAATTGGTGGAGGACATCAAGGTAGGAGTCGTGAGTTGTGGGGAGGAGGCGATCGAACGGGTAGTCCGTCAGAACGAGGACCTGTTTCACGGACCCAATGAAATCCTCCCGACTACGGGGCGAACCGTCCATAGAATTAATCTCGCGACGAACACCCCAGTTTACGTAAAAGACCGACGGTACCCCCACGCTATGAGGGAGATCATAAGTAGGCAACTGCGGGAGATGCTACAACAAGGGATCATCCGAAATAGCACGTCCCCGTTTAATAGCCCATTGTGGGTTGTCGAAAAGCGGCAGAACGGGCCGTCGGGTGAGAAACAGTATCGCGTAGTAGTGGATTACCGCAAATTGAACGAAGCCACCATAGACGAGCGGTACCCACTGCCCAGAATTGAGGACATCTTAGATCGACTTTCCGGAGCCACGATATTTAGCACGTTGGACCTGAAGAGCGGTTACCACCAGGTCCGGATGGCGGAGGAGGACGTGGCGAAGACGGCATTTTCATGGGAGAGGGGGCACTTCGAGTTCGTGCGGATGCCTTTCGGCCTCAAGGGAGCACCTTTGACGTTCCAGCGGCTAATGGATGAGTTCCAGAGAGGATTGGGGGAAGATTTTACTCAGGTCTATATGGACGACCTGATCGTTTCCAGCCGTACCAAAAGCGAGCATGTTGAGCACTTGGCACGGGTGTTCCGCAGGTTACGTGAATTCGGGCTGCGATTGTTTCGAGAAAAGTCGAAATTCGGGCTCCGGGAAATTAAATTTCTGGGACATGTAGTTTCACGCAACGGGATACAGCCGGATCCGGAGAGAGTGACAGCCGTCCAGGAAGCCCCCTTACCCACGAACATCCGCGGGGTTCGGCGGTTTTTAGGGATGGTCAATTATTACAGAAGATTCATTCCGGGGATAGCTGCGTTGACGCAACCACTCACAGACGTGCTGAAGAAGGGGAAACGATTTTGCATGGGGCCGGGTCAGATTGATAGCGTCCGCAAATGCCGGGAGGTTCTGACGACCAGGCCGCTGCTAGCTTTTCCCGACTTCCAACGAACGTTCCGCATTACGACGGACGCGAGCGAGGTGGCGGTGGGAGCGGTCCTTTCGCAGAATTTCGAAGCGTGGGAAAAACCGATTGCGTACGCCAGTCGGAAGTTGAACGAGGCAGAAGGGAGATACAGCGCAATTGAACGCGAGCTCCTGGCGGTGGTGTGGGCAGTCGAGTATTTCAGGCCGTATGTCTACGGACGACGTTTCGAGTTAGTCACGGACCACAAACCGCTCGTATATCTAGGAACGCTCAAGGAGTCATCCACACGAATATCGCGTTGGAAGGAGCGCCTTGCCCCATATAACTTTCACATCGTGCATCGGAAGGGGGTGGAGAACGCGGTAGCCGACTGGCTGTCGCGGGACATTGTAACAAACGCAATCGATGAAGAGGGGACTTCGGGCGAACCATTCGGCCTAAGGTACCTCCGTGAGTGGGCAGAAAGTGGGCCGGATATTCCGTTGGTGAGGCAGGAGTCGGAAGACAGCGCGGGCTCGGCCGATCGGGCACGGGAATTGCCGGAGAGCGAGGATATCATAAACGGCAAAAAGTTTCAGCTTATTTTCCGCTCTAAACAAGGACCAGGAATCGTTACCAAAGCCAGCACATACGAGGGTCTATCGTCCGTGCTAGTTCACGTTCCAACTACGGTGGTCGATAGCGAATTGGAACGCATCTTCTCAGAGTTTAGTGTCCCGGGTCGGGGGTTACACATCTATGTTGGGAATCGGGTCGTCGCAGACAAAATTAAGAGGTTATGGCGGCGAGAGCGGATTGGCGTTGGATACACGTTAGTTCGTTGCTTACGCCAGGTGGAAACCATGGCCGATCAACAAACGCAACGGCAACTCGTGACGGATCACCATGTGGGTAAGACGAACCATAGGGGAGTTGAGGAAACGCTGCGCGCTCTGAAGGGCCTATATTTTTGGAAGGGCATGGATAGGACGGTCAAGGACATCATTGGCCAATGTACGATTTGCCAGCGGGCAAAATACGACCGGAACCCGCCGGTTGCGACGCAGGTCGTCACCCCCACGTCGGAGGAACCCCTTCGCTCGGTACAGATCGACCTGTACTCCAACGAGGGCCAGTCGTGGCTTACGGCCATCGACTCCTTTAGTAAGATCGCGATGGCGTATCCCGTCGAGGAGAAAACTCCAGGGGCAATTTGGGAGGGCGTTCTGCACTGGTATGCGACGTACGGTGTTCCCGACGAAATCATGTCATTGTTGTTATTATTCAGGATTGTGTTTTTTTTTTTTGTTTTTTTTCAGTGTTTTTAGTTAAGTTCCTCCTACCGAAGGAACTGAAGGGGGGGAGTTAAGTGTGTGTAAATAGACTTTAAGGATTAGAAAAAAGACTTTAGTTAAGACTCAATAGAGATTGTAATATAAACATTGTTTCCCTATATATATGAGATAAAGACAAATAAAGATCAGTTGTATTCTAAAAGCTGTGTCGTTACTCTGCCCCAACCCCTCCTTTTTTTTATTATTTAGTTCAGTCTAAACATAACTTATACATACATACATATACATATTTATAGCCTAACCATTACTGCACAGCTTTTGGCCTAGAAACTGTATGAATTATCTATTGGTTTATTATTTTCAACAACAAACCTTTGTTATAGACCAAAAAAAAAAAAAATAAATAAAAAAATACTCCCACTCAAAATTTGAAGGCTTACGTTTTTAAGATATATATATATATATATATATATATATATATATATATATATATATATATATATATATATATATATATATATATATACGTTTGTGACTCCGTTATTTCGAAGAAAGAGAAAAAGTTTGTTAGTGTTTTTTTTTATAATATAATTATAAGAAAAGAGATAAAAAGTAAAGAAAATAACTGAAATTTTACCCATAAATCCGTCCATAACTCAATTATTTTTTTGGATGGAGAAAAATACGTATAGAGTTTTAGACTCAATAAAGCGCAATAAACAGAAAAAAAAAGAAAAAAAAAGATTCATTTATATATTCAACACAAATTATAATAGATGTAATTCCACCAAAACTCGGTTATTATTGAATATAGAGAAAAATTGAAAAGATTAAGAGTTATATAAACAGCTATAGAAGAATAGAATAGAAAAAGATATTTATTCTGGGACAAGGTCCCTTAAGAACAATTCATATGTACAATTAAGATATATATAATGTGTCTGGCTACAAGACCAAAGGAGTATAATTAATTCTTATTCACAATGATACAAAAAGAAAAGAAAGGATATAATAAAACAAAAGAGTAAAATAAATAAATAATAACTTCTGGTGAGTTAAACAGAACTAAACATTGAAATTGATTCAAAATTGATCAATATAACAATATGAACATTAAATAACAAATTTTCTTTTTGATTTGAAATATCTTATTGAGAGTCTGTTTGGGATGACAGTTGGTACTGGAATAGCTGGGACTTGAATGATGGTAGGGAAGAAGCATGGCGGATATGAGTAGGTAAGGAATTCAAGAGAGTAGTGGAGCGGACAATAAAGGAATGATCCAAAGTTGTTGTTCTATGGGTAGGAATGGCGCGATCTTGTTTCGAGGGAGTGGACTGACGATTTAAATTGCAGAAGTCGGTGGATATAGGGAGGTAGCTGGGATTTGATTGGTAAAGATATGATCCTAGGAAATATTGTCTGCGGATAGAAGGAAGGAGCCACTTTAACTCATTGTATAAATGGGTCACATGAGACCTCTTCGGTGTACCAAGGACAAATCCTAAAAATATGTTTAGCCGAGAGGCCACCATATACCATACAGCAATAGTCAAAGTGGGGGAAAGTAAATAAGGAGCTTACGGGTAGACAGAGGAAGAAGATGGGAGCGATGGAAAAATTTGAGGGTACTTATTGTTATTCGGGAGATATGGGCAATATGGGGTTTCCAGGACAGGGTTTGGTCGATGGTAATGCCTAGGTTTTTGACAGAGGAAGTGAAGGTGATAGGGTGATCATTTAGGGTTAGACTTGGAAATGTAGTATGGGATCTGAGGAGGGGATTGGAACCTATAACAATCGCCTGAGTCTTCGTAACATTTAGACTTAGTTTATTCAAAGTTGTCCAGGCACAGATTCAAAGTTACCCTTATATAGTTATTTGGAAATAATAAACAATTGTGTAATAATTCGCAGGGTTTTTTCATTATGATTCTGAACTGTAAAGAAAAACAATGTCTCAAAACCGTTTTATTATATAAATGCTTCTAAAATGCATTGCAACTAAGTACAAGAAGAAAAAGACAATATTTGATAAAGTTTAAACCCATTAAAAAAACTATTTGTCCAAAGAATTCTAATGTATCAAAACTTAATAACTGGAAGAGCTCATTCCAACTCGCTATAAATTTATAATTTGTAAATAATATAGGAACAAATAAATATAAAAGGCCTGGGAGAGATGAAAATTCTATCGGTGTTTGTGAGTGGGGAGTTAGCTGTTATTAAAGGCCCCAGCACAGCGAGGGAATATATAGCGCCGAGGAGGGGCCACAAATCAGCCCGCCCCGGCTAACAGCTTTTATAGGGGTCGCTCTTGGCAAGTAGCTTGTGAAAAACTGCATAATGAGCCTCCGCTAAAACCTGGAAATTTGTGAACGAGTCTTGAGGAGTCTTAAACACCGACTTTATACAACTAAGTCCACCATATATTATAGAACAAGGATTACCTTTTAAACTGTATTAAAGCAATAAAAAATACAAACAGGAATGCAAAGAATTTTATATTAAATTTTTCTATTTGACTATATCTATATCTATAAAATGACAAGACGATTTTGGTTTCCACTAAATAATTTGAAAAACATTTTTAATTGATTTTAATAAAAAGTGTATTAATTTTCGTTAGAAGCATATGATTTAGATTAAATAATATAACTATTTTAAATTGTTAATCAGTAATAAGTTTATTCCCAATTCGTTACTAATTTGTTTTTCCTGTGGCGCAACAGGCCACGTGGTGTAATCTCCGGGGAGAATATTCTAACCACATTTCTTCATGAAATTTTATAGGGTAGGGTCATCACTCCCTACGCCTATTTTTTGTGAGTTATCACCAGTAGCCTGACGGGTCTCACATACAGGGGGAGAGCCTGTAAGTGAATTCCCATTTAAATATATCCTTATAAAAGTCCCCCCGGGACTGGGATTCGAACACATAACCTTTGCTTGCGAGGCGCTCCACTTAATAATACCTTTTACAAATCTCTCCATCAGATAATATTTTTGCTAAAATCGTTCTCTTTCTAACAATATATTGTACGTCTATGTATTACAGTTCTTATTATAAAAAAAAAAATTATTAAAAAAAAGTTTTCCGTTTTAGTCAGCATATTCGTCCAACACGTAAATTTAGGCGTCCTTCATCAATGTCATTAGGATTATTTGATTAATCTTTTGGAATTCACAAAATAAAAGGTAGTTTAGAGAAAGAAAATATCGGAATTTAAGCCATATCAGACTATTTCAATCAGAATGACACCTACATCATATTAAATCCCATTAAATTTTACATCCATTTAACGAGTTTAATCAAAATCGTTAGACCCGTTTTTGAGAAATTCGTAAAAAGGTGCAAAATGCATGGTATGAAGTGTCTCTGTTGGTTAGCCGATTTAGATGAAAAAGTTGCTTTAACATCTCGGGTGTATAGTTGTTTGAAGTATGAAATTTAAGTTTCGTAAGACTAATCGTTTTTGCGCTAGACTTACCACACACACACACACACACACACACACACACACACCTTTTTTCGGTACTACGTCCTTTGGACTCAAGGGACCCTAAAACGTGGATTTCCTTCGAAAACTGGAAATTTCACGATCGCAATACTTCTCCTAACTATATGTTTCATATGTAGGTAAGTGAAAGTAAAAATTATTTAACAAAACACATGGTTCTATATAAGCTCAATGTATTAAATTATTTAATGTCAGTTTATCTCTGTATTAAAAAATTCTTAAATTAATTTTAATAACGGAAGTTAGTGAAAACTTTGTGTTGCGCATCAGATTTTCTTATTTTCAAATCATTTTTACTCATATAGGAAATTTGGTATTGTAGTATAAAATGATGGTTCAAACAAATTAATTTAATACTCACACCCTCTCCACCACTGTTTCTATAATACTGTATAAATACTCATGCTGTAAGGAGAAGCACATTATATATATATATATATATATATATATATATATATATATATATATATATATATATATATGTATGTATGTATATATATATTAATGCATATTATATGCAAAACCTAAGGAAGAAAACTCACAAATGTCTTATAGTGATTGCACATCTATTACAGCCGGAAAAATACTCCCAGAGCAGATCTTAGTATCGGCTGATGGTTCCTCGAAGGAGCGCTTGACGCATCTAGATTGATGATAAGTCGAGTCAATGGTCCGTGGAACCTGCCCTACATCTTTCGCGTTTTTTCAAGAACTTCTCAGCAACATTTTCCTTTTACATATTCTATACGTGTATACACTACGGGGCGGTAATGGATATTTTTTAGCTTTTATGACGGCCAGTTAAGGGCTCAATAATGGGTATTTTATTATGTACTCTTTATTATAATGATTATTGGATAACATGTTCCAGAGAAAATATCAATTGTTCATTTGAAATTGCTACATAGATAGAATGATAAAGTGATTCTTGGTTCCGGCTAACTTCTCTTAATGCGCGCGACGGATTATGATACGGTTTTCATTATCATTTAGGTCAATCTTTCCTAAAGGGGTATAGGTAAAATACATTTTAATTAAGTTTACTTTTGAAACGGAAAATTAAATTTTCCATAATTAAGTGATCAAAAAATTAATCCTGAATGATGTGTTCTGAATAATATAGATTTTATATTGTGTAGGTTTTCTTCAGATTTTTACTTTCACTTACTATATATAGTAAGGGGAAGTACTGCGATCGTGAAAATTTTCGAACTCCAGTTTTCAACGGAAATACACGTTTTAGGGTTCCCTGAGTCCAAATAACCAAGTCCCGCAAAAAGGTATGTGTGTGTGTGTGAGTGTGTTTGAATGTGGTGTGGTAACTCCCGGGCGGAAACGAAAAGTCCTATGAAACTCAAATTTCATATTTCAGACAAATATACGCCCGAGACGTTACGAAACCTTTTTCATCAAAATGAGCTTAGCAGAAGAGCTGCTTTGTACCAAGCATTTTGCACCTTTTTTTTTATTTTCTCAAAAAAGGTTCCGACGATTTTGATTAAACTCGCTATATCGATGTAAAATTTAATAGGCTTTAATATTATGTAGGTTTCATTCTAATTAAAATAGTATGACAGGGCTTAACTGCCGATATTTTAAATTTTCTTCTTCTAAAGTACCTTTAATTTTGTTGATTCTATAAAAATAACTATATCATCTTTTTATCACTGATTAAAAACAGGTAAATATATAAATTGAATGAATTCGATACCCAACTAAAGGAAAAAACTGAAAAAAAAAATGTTTTTTTAATACAATTTTTGTTTTTTAACTGATGATATATCGTTGGAATGCTAAAGATTTTAGAAAAAAATATTATCTCATACGCAAGCTTTTAAAAGTTAATCGAGAGTGATGAAAAGCCGTTAAAACTAAGTGATTATTTTAGATAATAATTTTTTTAACAAAACATATGTTTCTATAGAAATTCCATTTCACTAATTCTTTAATGGTTTAAATCATTTTTATCTCCTGCTGTATTTGAAAATTCTTTAATCGATTCTAAAAACGGAGGTAAGTGAAAGTCGTGTGTTACCCGCACCATATTTTTCTTACTGGTTTAAAAGTAACGAACGCTGCAGTAACCATTAATTCTCACTGTAAATATCACTAAAGTGTAACATGTAATTGGTGTAATACCACAGCATGTAATGGCCACATGTAAAGGAGGTTTTTATAAACGCATACATTTATGAACATGTGTAATTGGTAATATTGTGATGAGGGAGGTTATGGTTAATTACTGTTGCCACCGTACAATACGGTAAGGATTATATTCTTCCATACGGTACTCAAGACTATAGAAATAATATTATGTACCAAATTGTACGTCAGTTGTCAAAATAAATAGAAAGTTGTTTAAAATCCATAAACTAATATTATTGATAATCATTTATAATTTTAGACCATTTATTAAAAATATATGTTCAACTGAAAACAGAATTAAACTTTAGAATGTATTTAGAAAAACTTAATCTGAAACCCAAATAGTAATAAATCGAATCAAATAGGAACATTTTAAAGTAATCAACAAATAAATTGAACCAATTTAGATTTTGGATCAATTATGTATCTAATTTCTGCCGATGATTAAATATAATGATGAATACATTTTACATAATAAACATAATATTTCCTTGTACATTTTTTGTTACGATGAACCTATAATTCCGAAGTGATTTAACTTTCATTTAACACATTTAAATTTCACCCGTGCGAAGCAAGGAGGTGTTTCAAGTGTGTATATATAACACTATTCATGATACAGCAATCGACAAAAAATAACCCATCAGACGTATTAAAAGCATAGGCATTTGAAAACCTTGGTTGCATTAATTCATGAAAACGTAGAGCAGTGACAACTGACGCGACAAGTGGGAGAGCAGCTGTTGGGCTTAAGCCAGATAGCCAACAATAGCTTCAACAAGTATCAATAGAGTCAACCCCTCCCCAGTGGAAAAACGATGCTTTCAACTTCCAATCCTTTTTACTACTTTCTTTTCCTTCATTTTTAGGTATTTTTTTCTCAACTGAGAGGTTAATGATTGTATTTAGATTAGTAAAATAAATTTGACTAAACTCTTTCAAATTAATTTTTTCCTCTACAGAAGACAAATAAACGATAAGAACGCGTTTATACTGCACGCTCTACAACAAAAAATCGGAAGACTAGGTATATTTGTATGAATGGATTTCGGGGGTTAAAATGATGTTTTAAATGAACTGAAAATAATTTTTTTTTACAATATTTTCCTATTTATTTTATTGAAATTCACAACTGTATATTTTCACACAACAAGAAAATATGCTACTTAATGACAAAATACATGAAAAAAAAACATGAAGAGAAACTGCCCATTGGCAGCACTCTAGTAGTGAATCTAAACAAGAAGGTATTGCAGACTCCTCGGCGGATTGTCAGGAATTGAAGAGGAAGCAATGCTTGAAACTATTGGATTAGTATGGGAGTGGAGTTTTTCATGGAAGAAGTGATACCTGGTACAGGCCAAATCAGCAACATATAGAATATTAAGGTATTTGTGAATGATTTTATTCGTGACAAAGTAGGGAGCGTTAAATTTTTTGCGAAGGTTTTTGGATTGTAAGGTTGGATACGTGAAGTGTTTGAGGTTTAGTAGAGCCACAAAGCTCAACTCCGTGGGTCCAGATAGGCCTTATGATTGTCATGTAAATGAGTCTTTTGTAGATAAGTGAAAGGTTAGAGCGTCTGTCAAGTAAATGTTGAAGTAACCGAAATCGGCGAGCAGTTTCTTGGCTTTTCAGACTGGTATGCGGATTCCATGTAAGACGTTTGTCATGCAGAAGGCCTAAATAGCGGATCTGAACCGAGACTAGCGGGATATCATTAAAGGACACTGTAGGGCAGGATGTCATAGGTTTACGACGAATTTTGACAGTGTTATAGTCGAAAGGTTAATTCTACAGGCATTCTGATTCTTTAAAAATCTGCACCAACCGCTACTTCACTATTCAATCAGGGAGAGTCGTCGTTGTCGGTTAAAGGTCTTGTAACGGAGGTAATCGAAGTTAATAACGGTATTGATAACATTTTCGAATTTGTGTTCTACAACGGAAAGTTTAGAGGAAGGTAACAACGTGGTGAGGACGCTTGCACCAATAGAGTTTGGTAGCAATAATTCTTCAAATTTTTCAACATATTCATTTCTGGCCAGGTTAGGAAGTTAATTGTATTTGGCTAACTATGATTATTGTTTTGTATAATAGTTTGTATATTAGGTTGATGTTTCTCTAATCCTGATTCTTCAGCGTATAATGCTTAGGTATATTAGCTTAAATTTTTATTTGTTTGTTTATTATTAAAATTGTTAACAAAATAGTTACTCTAAATATTGACTGATTTACCAATCAATATACCTATCAAACATATTTTTCCTAAAGTAAATGAAATTCAATACTATCTTACATGTAATCACGCACGAGGTTAAAATCTGAATCAAAACTGACGACAGGTCCATCATCGAAAACGGTAGTAGAAAATTATTGGGATTTAAAAGAATCCTCCCTACCCCAAAAGAGGGACTATTATAGAATCCTGTTTCGAATTAGTTAGAGTGAAAGAATAAGCATAGTTGTAAATAGATTTCGGGAATGAAAAGTCAAAAGTTCACATACAATAATTACACAGTTAAACTGTCATCTCAAAAACCAAATATATAATTTATATGTATGTAAAAGATATAAAGGAGAGGTTGTACTGAGGGCTCCAAAGGTCATACAGTCAAAATTGGTTTGGAGGACTCGAAGATGAGAGGCTTCTAGCAAGAGATATGTATAGAAGATTTTGTTGTTCTGAATAGTTGAATCAAACCAAAAGAAAAATTGTAAACCAAATCAGATATGCGACTGAATGCTTTTGAAATCTAGGCTATCCTCCAGAAGGGCAGAGCTGATAAAACTCTCTCAAAGGTCCTAGAGTGTATAGTGAGTAAGCCCTTAATGCATAGAGACCTATTTTGGACCTTATATATACAGCGACTACGACCATTTATTGGGAAATGATAATGAATATTTTAAGGTACATCACGTAGCTGCGATCATAGAAGAAGAATGACCACGATTCATCCCGTCCCGCTGTGAACTGCCCGTACACTACATTGAGCTCAGCATCTAACCTAATGAGTTGTAAAATAAGTCCGTTGCATTCACGGGTGATTTCAATAAAAACATCACATTCTTGTGAATATTTTTTATCATTTATTTCTGAACCACTTTGATCTATTAGATGTTGCCATCTTTCAGGTAATTTTTAAATTCCGTTTCCTCATAACAGTTAAAGGATGATCTGAGCGCTTTGCATCTTACAAAACAAAATTTCCGGTTCTGAACCGAGAAAACTATTTACGGACGGTGCTTTCTCCTAAGGCATCATTGCCATACACAGTGCAAATTATGTTAACTGTCTGTGCAGTGGATTTTCGATACGAAAAAAATTACAATATTAAATGACGAAAATGAATTTTTTTAAATTCCGTTTTGAGCAAGCAAAATAACTTTTAAAGATAAGGAATCTCGGTTGACACTGATACATAACAGAAGATCATTCCTTTTTTTAGAGTATGTAAACACTATTGACCAAGGAAACATGATTTTATTAAAGCAGAGGGGATAAATTGAAATAATGAAGAACACTAGCACTTATTTTAAAACCCGATATATCACTTCAAAAAAGTCATTTAGCAAATGAGATGAACTTTTAAACAACGTTTACCTAATATACGATAGGATAGAAATTCTTGATTGGTCTGAATGAGCATATAAGAGAAACATTTCTACAAGAAAATGCAGCGAAAATGTTCAGTCTTGTAACTGAGTAAATATGAAAATTTACATGAACAGATTGAGACGGAGCAGGTATTGGATCCTTTGATACTGAACCATAATTGATTCAACCTACGCCACTCTGACCTGGTGAGGCCTATTAAAACAGCGTATTCGCGAATAAAATCAATGTAAATCTAAAGAAATCGCTGCTACAGTGAGTCGTCAGACATGGGTCGGAGGCATAGATCTATAGCAAGGTGGATGCGAAGACACTTCCAGTCTTCTAGTCATATTGGATACTTGAAACTGAAAACTGTAGCAAAATGCAGTGTTGGCTAGTGAAAACTGTATAGGAGACCCAAGAGTTGATGGCTGGCTAGGTCAACCATGAGGATGGAAAGAAGAAATCCGAGAAAAAATCAATTTTATTATAATAAAATATAATAATAATTAATTAAAGATATGATTCCAGAACTCCGCACATCGGGTAACTGATTTAAAACAGTATCCGCTGTCCGATAAATTTAGCTCCATTCTGTATAAAACGTCAATGTGACATCATTTGCTGAAATATGTGGCATTATTTTAAGGCAGGGCAGAGATCGATAGAGGTCGGGTAATGATTGCAATTATCTGATGGTGGTAACTGGACTGTTCAATCCATTGCTAACACATTAATTGGAGTATCTGGTTCTTGGAAACTGATTTTCGGTAATACTAAACATCCCTCCATTAAAACGAGATATGTGCCTGAGCTCCATCATATTTCACATTTATTGATACTTCAGGAACGTTAACGGGTTACCTAATTTCCAACACTGATCTCGAACCCACTACTTCATTATCAAAATTGTTGTTTATGTTAAAATTTAATTTTTAAAATTTACAAAGCCAATGTATCTAAATGGATTGTGACTCATTTTTTGAATATTTACATTTTTCAAAGTAAATCCAATTTCAAAAAGGTGAGGAAATATATTTAATCCTAATCTAAAATTTAAAATTAAAAGTAATAGCTGAATTATTTCTCATTGAATGATTACAGTTATATTTATACAACGAATAAATGTTTCCGAATGCAGTGTAGTTTGTTTGCGTAATTTAATAATAGATCTAAGCCTGGATAGCTCAGTCGGTAGAGCATCAGACTTATAATCTGAGGGTCCAAGGTTCGAGTCCCTGTTCGGGCGCAAAAAACAAGTCACTACATGTTACGTCTACACTTAGACATGGAACCTGCTCTCCAGTTTACACTGACAACAACCAGATACCACAATCAAACACAGTAACGTCTTAGGACTTATTTTTGACATGGAGGCTACACATCAAGACAAAACGTAAAACTCTAAATTTTCGACTGAGACTATTGTATTTGATACTTCATAGACATTCTAAAATACCTATCAGACAGAAACTCAACGTATACACTTATTTATTTATTATACACAATATGGACATACGCTTGCCAAATATATGGATCGGCTAAAAAGACACACATACGAAAAGTACAAACCTTTCAATCGCAATTTTTAAGACTGGCAACGAACTCGCCAACATATGTTTCAAAGATACCCTTCTTACTGACTTACATATTCCGACCACAATAAACCACATTCGATCGACTAACAAACGATTTCACGACCAACTAAATCGACACATAAACAAACTAGTGCAAAACATGGCTACAACTGACATACCATCCATAACTCGGCGTAGGATGAAAAGGAGTTGGATGAGGGACCTCCTGACATGAAAATATAGTTCTGCTTAATGTCAGGATAATGCACCGCTGGCTGCTGTCTCCCTCATTCCTGCTCACACCATGTTTCCTTATATTCTAGTACATTTGCTGATTGCAATATTTTTTTACAGGTGTAAATAAAATGTTAGGAGACAAAAAAAATAATAGATCTGGTCAGTTTAGTATGATGAGGTACATATATTGTATGTTAGAGTACCCTCCATCCAGCATTTTATAGATTATGCTTTTTATTATTTGTATTTTATAAAATTACTAACATATTTAAAGGATAGCAATTAGAAATCAGATTGTCTTCGAAACATTTTTTTCATTCATTTGTTTATGGTCTTTAAGCAAGAGAACAGTTGGCACTGTGCCACCCTTTTTTAATTTCTTAATGAAGACAAAACCTTTTTAAGAAGTTTACAAGTTTTTCTACCGAGTCCTACCATAAATATTGTTACAAGGAAATATATACAAATTTCAAAAGAAATGTGAACTTTTTCAGAAACTATATTAGAAAATAAAGTGTATATCTAAAGAGTATAAAAGGTATACCTTAAACAAAAAAGAAATTACTCAAAAAGCCCCTTTTTGTCTTGACACAGGCATTTAAACTCCCTGGCCAGTCATTAATAGAAGCACGCAACACTTTTTGACACACATGTTAGTGTGTGCTCTGTAGCATGCTCTCCCCTACAGTTCGGACCAAAGCCGGTAACGTAGTGGGTTGAGATCAAGGTTTCCTGAGGTTATGTTCATTTGCAGCATCTGCTGAGTTGACCTGGCCTTGCGAGGTATCCTGCTGAAAAATCCAATAACTTATATTAAACATAGTATCATTTAGAGGCTTGACGGAAAATTCCAAATTATCGGGTTGATAGTTTTGAGCGCTTTTTACAAAAATGGAACTTTGTGGTGCCATCAAAACATCACAGCGAAATAATGATGGTATATTTCCATTCGTCTAATGAATTTCTTGGCTTCTTTAGAGCTTTGTGTGTACACGCGATTATTACACACGATTAAATTTTTCTTAGATTGTAAAACTTTTCTCATCGCTAAACAAAATCATTCGAAGAACAGCATTGGTTTTACGAAAGTGATTAGGCTTTATCCTGCATTCTTCGAAATGCACCCATCCTAAGGTCAATTTTTATTTTGCGAGACAGTGATCTGACAGAGATTTCCATTTCCCGAAACCTGATTTGTTGTTTTAGATTGATATTTCTTATGAGTTGAGCCAGCCACTGCTCTGAGAGGATTTGCCGTTCTCACAGGGAATGGACGGTCCTGTCGAAGTCTGCCACATACAGATAGCGTCTCATTATTTCCATGTACAGTGCGGTTCCCGAACGTAAGGCATATACACAAAGGTTTCGAAATGTAGAAAATCTCTAACCTACATTTTTCAACATTGTGTGAGGCGACACATCTATTCGGTTGTCTATATTACCCTATTCCACGTAAAAATACATATTATTGGGATTATAATCCTGGCATGTAAAGTAAATAATCTGAAAGAGGTAAGATGTTCTGTAAAAAACATGAAACTTATAATTAATCATTAAAATGAGAGTGAAATGTGTATTCAAGGAGAGAAAACACACTCTAATATATCATCATTAACTTTCCGATATACTCCAAAGATGTGCTGCTTCTCCTATGTCGAGTCATTGTTCCGAACGTCAACTGTTATAGTAAAATATCCTACTCTCAACAGCTCTACCCAATTTATCTTGAAAGATAAATCTTGAGAAGGATTCAGTGGAATTTGGAGTATTAATGCCGAACTAACTGATCTTTATAAGAATATAGATTTAGCAAAGTTTATCAGGATAGAACGACTGTGATTGGCAGGGTAAGTCGCACAAACGGGTGATTCGGCGATACAAAGGAAGATGCTGTCCGGAAAGATACATCGAAACAGAAAGGTGGAAGGTCAAATGTAAAAAGGGAGGAATCAGTGAAAACGGACGCACTTGCTTTACTGGAGTCCTAAACTAGAGAGCTGCAGCAGTGATAATGGACAGGCGAAAGTTATTGGAGGAGGCCCAGTCTGGGGTACTGAATGAAGCGCATCTATGTTATGTTATCCTCTATCAATTATAATTCTGGGCAAAAAAAAAAATAGTTTTTGTTTCGATAAAGAAGTGTCCAACAAACCTGTGCTGTTGTCTTGTTTGTGGCATTTTAATGTAAGTAATGCCACTGGTAAGTAATGTAATACCAAACTTTCAACCTTTTTTAACCTTTCCTATTGCCTTGGCGGCGGTCATTGACAGTCGAAGTTTCCCTACAACTTCTCAAACAGTTGTTCAGGGGTTTTCTTTTTCTAAATTCTACAGAACACTGTCGTTCAATAAAGGAAGTTCATCCACGACCTTTTTATCTTCAAGGCAGAAGTCCCCCTCCCATTTTTTTTAATCACCGTTGAACAGTGCACTCATTAATGTTGTCCCCGCTCACAGTAGATTGATGTTTCTGGCCGTCTAGAGCCGTCCTTGTCGAGTTTAAATTCGTAAAACAATATCACATGTTAACATCTTGGTGAATAATTTAATGACCAAATCGTCGTATAGATAGGGAATTGATAGAGATGCAAATAGATAGTCATGCTCAGTAAAATAAAATAATAATAAAAATATTTTAATATACTTTTTGTTGTATAATTGAATACATATGAAGATATCGTTAGGCTAGGGTATTGAATTTAGCATATAATATTGTGGGTATGAGGGAATAATGAGGGGTGGGGAAAGAGGCTGTTATGACCGAGAGGGAGCTCCAAAGGGTGGGGGATTTGCCCCTAAACACCCCTTCTCATTTAAATTCACTAGAGAGATCAGCCCTCCTTTATTCCTCCAACCCTCTGCCTTTATTGACCTCTCCAGGTCCTGCCCGCAAATTCATAAACACTTAGTCAAATTACATCCGGATCATGGCTTTGTTAGGAACGGTCTACTAATTTTCGTCCTACATTACAAAAGTCATTGAAAGGAATCCGAGCGCTTATCTAAAGTTGTATGACAGTTTATTATGAAAAATAAATCATATGAAAAGAAAAAGTAAATCAAATAATGTGGCTTTAACGACAAATAAGAATGAATAAGAGAATTTTGGTTACCCATATTTTTTTTATTTTGGTCTACCCGCATTTATCAAATTTTCTATGTGTTATTCAGTTCTTAATTATACAAAAACCGTTTTTTACTTTTAATTTCTTTAAATATAGTGATGTAAAGTATTGCGATCGTGAGATTCGAATTTGTGTTTATAACGGAAATACACGTTTTAGGGTTCCCGGAGTCTAAATGACCAAGTCCCAAAACATGGTACGTGTGTGTGTGTGGTGTGTGTGTGTAAGTCTTGCTGAAAGACGATTGTTGTATAAAACTGAAATTTTATATTTTATAAGCGATAAGATGTTACAGCAACTTTTTCAACAAAATCAGTGAACTAGAAGAGCCATTTTATAAACAAGCATTTTCTTAGAAAGTGGACTAATGGTTTTGATTTAACTCGTAATATTTATTTAATGGGCTTAAATATTTTATTATTTTATTCATTTATCGTTGATTTATGCTTTGGCTAATCGGACGATGCTTCGGTGGGCGTCCTAAAGTTTTTTCATCCAGATTTAATCATGAATAGGATCTTTAACGAGTACATAACATATCACAGGCTCTGTGACATTTTACACCCCCTCCAAACAACTGGATAACGAAGGATTTTTTACACTCATTAAAAAATCCTAGGGCTACCTGCCAGGTTTGAACCCGCGACCTATGGCATCGAAGGCTGTTATGCTAGCCACTACACTACAGGTGACCTTATATAGATTTCATTTTTATAAAAATATTCTAACATGGCTGATATTTTAAATTGTCTTCTTTTGAGGTATCTTTAATTTATATTCGAAAAATATGAACCACTTCATCCTGTTAGCATTGATAAAAAACGGGTAAATATACAAGTTGAAGGAATTTAATAAACTAAAGGAGAAAAAGGGCAAAAATAATTCGTTAGGTTTTATTATTATAATTATATTTTAATACTCACAGGAAATAATTGCATCAATGAATACCGTTTTATTAACAAAACCGTATTACCTCGATTATGTAATCTTGGAAATGAGTTTGGAAAATTAATTTTTGCAGGATAGAAGTTGAAAAGCAAGGAAGTTTAAGAACATCAACTTTCCTAAGCAATAATTTCCTGTATTCATGAAGTGAATTCTATGATAATCAGGACATGGAGAGAGTACAGACCTTCAGCCAGTGAAGGCTTCCATAATTGATGTTAATTACACACGCCATCCGCCATAACGACACAGCTCTTTACTCCAACATTAAATATTAAACAAAAGGACAGTCATCTCTTTCCCTTCGCCGTCACTTATTTTACCAATTTGTCCTGAGTTCGCTTTATCGTAGAATATTAATAACAACTTCGCTTACAACAGATACCCGTCGTTATGAGCTACGAAATGTTGCGAAATTGGCCAAACTGAGATGTTTTATGATACAGAAAAATAGTAAATCAATGTGTGAAGCATTTGAACAAAATTAACTTTAAAAAAAAATGAAAATAGGGATTCTTAATAACACACTTATTTTACGTTTTTGAATTCTTCTAATTGAAACCCTTGGAGTTTCTTTGATTATAACTTTAAAAAATCATAAAAATACATCAACTTTAATATATTATATTTTATTAACATTTTTTCTAGTAACATTCTTACATTTACATTCTATATTTGAAAGTTTCTACAAACCAACTACTTTGACAATTCAAGACTAATTTTTTATTTTTGGTTTATAATTTTTAATGATGAATCTTTGTAATCAAACAAAATAAAATATCCCCTTCAAAATTTCAGTGCTTACGTTTCAAGATGCGTAAAACCCGAATAACGAATACCAAAAAATCCATTTGCCCGCTGTCAGCCGTACGCCGTTTCTCCGAAACTACTAGACTAAGATTTTTTTTTTTTTTTTTTTTTAATTCACCACAATAATACCAGGGCAAGCAACGATTATCATAACACCTAGATGTTGATATCAGTTGGTTTTTTATAGCAGCCGATTAAAAGTGATTTCATTCAATAAATCATTTTTTTCTGAAGAAATAAAAATATTGTATCAGTGTTCATCAACCAAAAAACCGCGAATAATTATAAAAAAAAAAAAAAAAAAAAAAAAAAAAATTTAAATTTTATCCATAAAGATAAAAATACCTCAGTTATTTTTAAAGATAAAGAAAAATGTGTGAAGAGTTTTAGAATTAGTAATGCGCGATAAACAAGAAAACATAAACAAAAAAAATAAAATAAAAAAATGGAAATCTTGCATATAAATACGCTTGTAACTCCGTTATATTCGAAGATAGAGACAAATTTATAGTGTTTTTCAACCAATAAATCGCGAATAATTATAAAAAAAAAAAAAAGGAAAAAAATTGAAATTTTATCTATAAATACGCCCATACCTCAGTTATTTTTAAAGATAAAGAAAAACGTGTGAAGACTTGTAGAATTAGTAATGCGCGATAAACAAGAAAAACATAAACAAAAAAAAATAAAATAAAAAAATGGAAATCTTACATATAAATACGCTTGTAACTCCGTTATATTCGAAGATAGAGAAAAATTTATAGTGTTTTTTAACCAATAAATCGCGAATAATTATAAAAAAAGAGAAAAAAGAAAAGCAAAAAAATTGAAATTTTACCTATAAATGCGCCTAAAGCTCAATTATTTTTGAAGATAGAGAAAAAATATGTTGTATGGAGTTTTAGAGGCAGTTAATGCGCAATAAACTGAAACAGAAAAAAAAAGTTGATCTATATATTCTAGTCACAAATTATAATAGATTTAATTCCACCAAAACTCGGTTATTATTGAAGATTGAGAAAAATCGAAAGGATTTGCCTCTATAAACAGCTATATAAACAGTTATGGCCTAATATACTTATTTAATTAGCAATAATAAACCATAGTGAAATAATTCTCAGAGTTTTTAAATTAGGTTATTATATTAGCTAAAATTATGAATGTTAGGGAAACTCTTTTGCTGTTTACACACAATTAATTAAAAATGGGAATAGAGCACTGGTAGGCGTGGTACTGCCATCTAATGGCAGCCAGTGGTATTTCTGCTAGGAAGAATTCAGCATGTACCTCTTTCAACTTGCTCTCTCTTGTGATATACATATTGAGCAGATGGAAAAAGTATTGAGAAAACACCAGGAAAAAGGAACCAGATAAACTAATCAAACACTAGTATATCAATGCGAAAAACGAAAATAGAAAATAATCTGAACTCATAACACAAGAAACTATATTGTGCCTGCATTTACCCTGAATAGTTTAAAATAATGTAATTTTCACAAGTATATATCAATATAATTGATTCGTTTACAACAAGATTTTATTTAAAACACAATTAATCTTGTAGTTGATGAATAAGAGTGTATAGCAAATCTTGAAAGCGCCCCAAAATGAACAATAAGTTTTTTTTTTTACTTTCACTTACTATATATAGTAAGGGGAAGTATTGCGATCGTGAAAATTTTCGAATTCCAGTTTTCAACGGAAATAAATGTTTTAGGGTCCACTGAGTCCAAATAACCAAGTCCCGCAAAAAGGTCTGTGTGTGTCTGTGTCGGTGTGTGTGTGTGTGTGTGGTAACTCCCGGGTGGAAACAAGAAGTCCTGAAATTTCATATTTAATACAAATATGCGACCGAGACGTTACAAAACCTTTTCATAAATATGAGCTTACCAGAATATCTACTTTATACCATCCATTTTGCACCTTTTTTTCGATTTTCTCGAAAACAGTTCCGAGGATTTTGATTAAACTCGCTATATCGATGTAGAATTGAATGGGCTTTAATATCATGTAGTTTTTATTCTGATTAAAATGGTCTGACAGGGCTTAAATGCCGATATTTTACATTTTTTTTTCCTGTAAAGTACTTTTAATTTTGTAGATTTTGTAAAAATAAATATATTATCTTGTTACCACTGATGAAAAACACATAAATATATAAGTTGAACGAATTCGATATGTAACTAAATGAGAAAACTTAAAAAATATTTTTTTTTAATTTTGAACATAGCAACAGTAATATACACGCATATTAAACCGTTGGAAAGGTAAAGCTTTTAGAATAAATATTATCTAATGATCAATCTTGTAAAAGTTAATAAAGAGTGATGAAAAGCTTATGATTATTTCAGATAATAATATAATAGATTTTATAATAAAACACATGTTTCTATAGAAATTTAATTTAATTATTTCTTTTATGGTTTCACGTATTTTAATCTCTAACTGTATTAGAAAATCCTTCCATTGATTTTAAAAATGGAGGTAAGTGAAAGTCGTGTGTTACCCGCACCAGATTTTTAATCTCTAGATGGAATATGGAGATATAGAACATTTTTGTTACTAAAACAAGTGATATATAAACACAATTTAAGTTTTAAGATACGAAAATAATTTTTAATCCACACAGTCTACATGTCCATGTCTAGATAATATAATTCAAGAGCTAATTTATAAAACGAATTCCTCTCGCATCCAATCCTTGCAATCCAAAATCCTTCGAAAAATCCTCAATGCTCCTTGTTTTGTTACCAATAAAATCATCCATAAAGAATTAAATATCCCATTTCTTAAAGACTTAACCCGTTACAGATATACCTCTTTTCATTCCAAACTCCCTGCCCGCTCAACCCGCTTATCCCTCTCCTCCATATCTATTCCCGACAATCTTAAAAGAAGATGGCCAAGAGACCTCGTACCAATAATTAGACATTGGAGTGCTACCAATGTGTAATTTTTTCACAGGACCATGCGTTCTAACCTTATATCAATCCTATTTACTTATTGTATTGATTTAATACAATTGTAAATTTCTTTAAATAAATAAATAAAATTATAAAATGTAGTGAAGATGGCCGAAATCGGACTCGTAATAAATCCAAAATAAATAAAAAAATCTTGATTTCCTTTATAAGCGTAAATTATGGAAATCATAAAATGATAGAGATGAAAAGACAACACCAATATCAATGAATGTCATAATTTAATCCAATAAACGTCTTAATCATTGTAACTAAAGGTTTTGGCCCAACCATTGATCCCTTGGTGCGAACCCATAGCTAAGTATTTGAATAAATATGAGCTCACAAAATGAATTTCGAGTATAATAATAGGTTTACGGGGGAAGGTTTAGGGGAAGTGAGGCTGGAAGAGATAAACGCTATTGTTAGTATTCAAACCACGGCCTCGGAAAAGGGAACACAGGAGAAATAAAGGGCCAACAGGAACTGATTTAACCTTAACCAGAATCAAGTACGTTCAACAGGCGTAACCTAGTGATATATAGGTCTTATTTATGACAACGGAACAAACTCTATTCCATGTACGTAGCACCCTATGTCCTATGAATACTATTAAAACTGCTGCTCAACAGTACAAATAAATCTAATCCGATAAAAAATTATAAGTATCAATAATTATAACAAAATTATATCCGTTCAGGTTCCATATTCATGAAGTTCCAAATAATGGACCAACAACACGAGAATTTCAAGGAAAGAGGATATCATATTATTACTTCTTCGTATTGGACACGCCAATTTTCCAATGCTTACCTTCTCAGAAATCTGGATGAATCCACCTTTGAATATTGTGACAACATTTCACTAACGGTCAAACATATATTGTTAGAGTGTCTTCTAATTGAAACAATTAGGCAAAAATAAAATTAGCAAGAACCTTACACGATAATAAAAATAACGTCGTAAAATTGTTCTTCTATTTAAAAGAAATCAAGTTCTATAACAGAATCTAATAAAACACAGTTACTAATGACAGTAAAAGGTAGAGGCAAACAGAATAAATAGAAAAGTAAACTTCTTTATATGTGAATAACAAAGTGAATGTCACCCATCAGTAATATGTTCTAGTGATTTTATATGGACCGAAAAACCTTTAAACAATTCTAAAATGATACCTCAATCGACATAATATGAAAAACAGCGATTCAAAAGTTTTTACAGACAAAATAAATCTACTGCCTGGTTCCATTAACATACTTTGTTATTTTAGATCAGCTATTATTGAGCGATAAGCATCATGAATAAAAAAAAATCAATGAGATACAATAAATAAAAATGAAATAAATTATGGATAGTTAGTAGCAGATGTCTCCTAGTTAGGAAGTATAGTGTACGAACTGAAGCAGTAGACGCTGCTGCAGCAGAACATAAAAACTCCTTTGGCAGACTGAGCCACTGTACACAATCTTAAACATCAGATTTCTAGAGGAAGGTCGAGTGCACATAAAAAATGCAAAGCATGCTAACTCACTGATGACCCAGTCATGTAGAAACACCTGTCAATTGAAAAGTCTTCATAGTAGCGTCTATGATAGTCCAAGACTCTAGTTAATGCCGAATCAGGAGAAGAAACATAGGTTTGATGTTCTCCAAAAGACCAGATGAAAATAGTTATATTACTTCAGTCATTCTCGAGTAGCCTTAATTAAACTGGACATGAACCCTACATCACATCCAGGTCATGTCCTTTCCTGAGTGTCTACTCAGTCGTTGTTGTAGAGCGATAGGCCCTAATCATCTGAGGGATAGTTTATCCCTAAACCACAACACACGGGTTGGAGTCTAAAGTAAACAGGAGCCCGTCTTTGATAATCAGCACGCCATCAAATGGCACTACAATCAAGGATGGGCTTGGCAAGCACCAGCAGAATAAATGAAAATATTGCTGCATATCTTCTTAAAAATATTATCTTGAAATTAACACAGTAAACATACCCTTGAACAAACAAATCCACTTAAGAAATACTTTAACATCCACCTAAATTATCTACCATCCTCTTCCTGAATTCTGTACCACAGCGAAGATGAGAATAAATGAATGAATGAAAAAAAAAAAAAATATTTGGGGACAATTCATAGAAAATTTACAGTAAACAGATGAACTTAATTTTATATAAACAGAGTCTAGATTTATCACATATTTGCGGAAGAATGATTTTTGAGGAGATGGATAAATAATTGGTGTTTGAAGTGGTTTGGGATGACACTATTCGTAGAAAGACGGGTAATGAGTTCCAAAGTATAGTAGATCGGATGATAAAGGACTTTTCAAGAAAGCTGTTCTATGAGAGGGTAGGTATAGATCGGTAAGTTGGTGTCTCGTATTTAGAGTGTGCTCGGAAGAGAAAGGAGGTCGAAGATATTGGAAGGTTTCATCGCTCGTAAGGATTTGAAAAGGAAGATGCCGAATAGGTATTTTCTTCGGGATTCGGGATAGATTTGACCAGAATACCAGTGAGAGACGTGTGACTGTCTGGAGAGGCCGTACATATACCTTATGAACCTATTCATAAATCTTCGCAGCTTCACCTCGTTTCAGTTCATATGCAAGTCATCCATAGTCAAAATGGGGGAGGATGAGTGAAGATACTAACAGGTGACGGGTACTTCTATGAAAAGAGTCACGGAAACGGATTTTCTGGTAACTTGGGAACTATGGTTACTCTACGTTAAGTTCTGGTTTCTCTACACTTTAAATTAAATTGTCGATCTGTCGTCTCTAGCTACGGACGATTTACAAAATGGACATAGCTCTATGTTAACGTATCATTTCGTACTAAAGAGATTAAAAAGTATTGAGTAAAGGGGAGTGCTAGTGTTGAGGACAGGTATCGATGTATAGCCTTATTAAACCTGCCTATACTTAACCCTTTATTACTATTCTATATAGATTTGTTAGAATTGTTTAATATATATAGTTTTTTCAACGTTAGTATATATTTAGAATGTTTACTCACTTTTAAGTTCAATTCCGAAGGGTAACTGTAAGTTTATAATAAGAACACACAATATCACAGTTCATTCACTGACAACTGAAGCCACAATAATAAAACTGGACTACCGACAGTGTTGCTAAATTCATACAATTTCTCCGGTTGTTAAGAGGTTTATTTTTATGCTAAAACTGACCTAATTTTGATCTTTAAGAAAGCAAAGTCCTGTTGGTTGTGAAAAATGTTTGAGGGGAATCATTATTATTAGTTAAAACTTTATGTACAAGTTTTTACTTATCCATAAAGTTTTTTGATCAACAAAATTGTCTTTCATGGTTGTTATTTATCACGTTTGTTTCAATACCAGAGACAACTAGAGCCCTGTTTTGTGTACATTTCAGATTTTTTTATACTTATAAAAATCCGTGATTAGAAATTAAAACCACATACATTTCTACTAACAAAACGTTAGAAGTTTCGTTGACTGCCAGAACGATATCAAATATTGTTTTAATAAATCGAAAACACTGCTAAATAGGTAATCTACATAAGATTAACCTTCTTAATAAGTTCTCAACACAGACCCGAAACTGTGACAAACATAAAAAAGTAATCATGGATAGGTTTGAACAGTCAAAGAAACATCCCCTTAGATCAAACCTATCTAGTACTACCCTTAGATGAGTTTGAAAGATGTCGGTGGGGTTTGCTGACAAAGGCTTTTTCATTTTTTCTATAATGAAATTAAAAAAATTCTGTCCATCTTGCCTCATATTTCTTTTGTTTTACCCTCTGTATTCTCTATTTTATCCAACGTTTTTATTGGAGAACTGTGAGAACCTCACTATCCACCTGAGAATAAATGTGTACAAAATTTCTCATATTTTAGAATTACTGATTTTACAAAAACAGAAACTGGATTTTTTTTTGTTTAATTATTAGATGTCTGCCAAAGTTAAAAAAACAGACAAAAGTTACAACAGCTTAAAGATAAATAAAATATTACTATCCTTCAATAATTTCGATTTAACTTTTTGAGTGATTCTATATGTTTTATTTTGTTTTTTTTTAAATTTACCTTTTGATAAGACCTAAACATTTTTTTTTTTTTTTTTATGAAAAACAGTTTCGATATTTTTGTTGAAAAAAAAAAATTAAGCAAAGCGATTACCGTGTATATTTTTCACTTAACCCCTTATTCCCTAGTCCTGCGATACGTAGATTTTTCAAAATATTTATTGGATCATTATATACTTAATGGGGCACTTTCCTTTCGAATCTGAGGAAATATTTCCATACTGTCTGTTGGAGAATTTCGAGAAAGCGGAATTTTTCATATACTTTCAAAGAACAAATTAAGTATGATTTGTTGGTCGAATTCGTCTCTGAATTTCCTCCTGTTATCATTACCCATCTGGGACCCCAAGTATATGAAGGATTTACTCTTTCCAATCTGTAGCGCCCTGTTGAAACATGACTTTCTTCATTATCATGGCCCTGTGCACATGTGCTTTGGTTTTTCTATATTAACCACCAGGTCCAGGCCTGCTGCATATTTTTATTAAAGCTTGAAATGATTCTCGCACAGCGTTTAGAGAAGTGCCTGAGATATCCAGATCATCAGCAAATCCTAAAATCTAAACTTCCATAATTCTATATCACTGAATAAGCATGTATTCCGGTGGAAATTTTTCTCATATATAAGAATCTTAAAGTAATAACCAAGAATAAATATCGTATTCATGTAGTTTTTGTTTATTTGTTTAACGTCACTGTATGCTACTATGGCTAATCGGACGATGCTACAGTGGGAGTCCTAAATTTTGCCTATCCAGGTTTTATTAGGATAGGGATCTTTAACGAGTACCTGACATCGCACAGGCTCGGGACCACCTTTTAACGTCCCCTCTGAAGGACGGCGTAACTAAGGATTTATTACTCCCATTAAAAAATCCTAGGACCACATGCGGAATTGAACCCGTGACCTTTTGCATGGGAGGCTGTTACGCTAGCCACCCAGCTACAAGTGATCCCTCATGTAGTTTTTATTTAAGGTCGTAAAGGGGAAACATTCTAATAACATGTACAAGATAGGCGTAATGACATTTGGATTTAGCGTAAGAACTGAAAGTAGAACAGTGTAGCTAAGATTTGTGGAGAGAAGATTGTACCGCTCGACAAGAGGTTTATGGATTAACTCGCTTAAAATTTTCAATTTAATGCTTTATAGCAGGAACCATAAAGGTAGGGCATCCGGGAAGACGGAGCAAAGGTAGCCAATTAGCTGGAATAAGAAGAACTAAGGGCCGTAGTAGGCGGTAAGGGGAGCAGTTAGAGGGCCAGCTCTCTCCCAAAGGGATAAAGTTTAGGGATACAGGGCCCTATATCTCTCGTCTTGGCTTAATAATGAAAAACCTGGTTACCCTCTCTTTTAGAGTTACCTGGTTCATGTTACTTATTCAGCGCTCCTCAGGTCAGCTCCACTGTCTGCCTTTCCCCCAACAATATTTAAGTACCCTTCATAGTCTTTCTGACATACTTTTTTTTAACCCATTTTTTTTTTGTGAGCCGAAAATCAAATGTATTAGAAAAAAATAATTTTACTAATTTTGAACATAAAAACTCTCAATCTGTCAGACTGAGGAGTTGGCAGGGATTCTCTTTATAGTAGAAATACATTTAAGTTTCTGGATAGTTCAAGATAATAATTGATTTTATAATGTACTATTATTTAAATGGAAATGGCTATGATTTAAATTGCTTGACCATTGTATCAATTATTTTAAATCAATACAATAAGAACAAGTATAATTCTCTGAATACAGAATCCTCTTAACCTACAATTATAACATAATTCAGGTAAGAAGATAATCACTCCCCAAAGATCTCCGATGTACTTGTTTAAAAGATAATAACAATATTAAAGCTGTACATCTGAGAAAACATATACTTCAAAGGGGTGCACGTTATGGAAATGGTATCGTAAAAAAGATTTTGAATTTTCAAAAAATTCGAGTTTTAAAGTTCGTAATAGAGAAGAAAATATAACAGAGAATAAAAAAAAAAAAAAAAAGGTATATTCAAGCAAAACGAAAAACGATTTAGGCCTAAAAAGAAAAACAAATTAAATAATACATATATATAATCAAATATATGAATTAAATCAGGGATACAATATTAAGACGTTTATTTTTACTATTGTTTTTCTATATTGAAATAATGGAATATTAAGTAAATAGGGAATAAAGGATAGGAATAACATAATTATTTTTTTTAATTTAGAATATTGTTAACGTAGTACAGCACTCAATATTGCTCAAGCACAGATGAGCTTCAATTTTCGTTTTATCTCGACTACTATAGAAAAGTAAATATTTCTTAAAAAAGTTTTTATTTTATTTTAAATAAGAATAACCATCAATAATAATTGTATTATATAAATAATAATCATATTGTAGTACGCCCTAGACTGTTCTTCGAAGATGGTTCTAAAATTTTCGGATCAGGAAAAAAAATTAAGAAAAGATTATGAGTAAATTTCACATCTTGCGACATTAAATGAACAAATAACATTTATTTTTAACAATGTTATGCCTACATGTTTTAATTTTAAACAATCGCTAACAACTGCAATAGCCTAAAAGAAAATATAGTGTGAAAAGCCGAAAATTACAAATCTGTTGAATTTTTCGGACTCGAAAAATATCATCACTGAATAAATAAAAAGAAAACGAAGGATAATAGAATCAATATTTATAATTTCTTTTTTTTTTTTTTTTATTCTGAAATAATAAAATCTGCCACACTCTAGCAATTAAGCACTTATTAAAGCAGTCTAATATAAATCAGGCATTTACTCATTACTCATTTAATGATGGCCAACATTAATTAACTAAATAACTGGAAATTACAGACAATAATATGACTAAAACATTTATGATAAACAATTTTTAAAAAAAGTTTAATGAATATTCATTTATATTAAAATAAATTTTTTTTTTTTTTTTTTTTTTTTCTTATCCTCCAACTTTATTTACAAAATAAATACAAAAACACGACATTAAAATAAAATTATTATATTAAAATAAAATAAAATGTAATGCCCAAATATTATGGAGGTGTTTCATTCTAGAAAAGTGCGTAGATAATAAAGTAAGTAGTTAATAAATGAAATATTAAATAATTGTATAAAACAAATTTAAACACAATTTTTTTTTATTATTATGCTTTATTTATTAATTTTTTACCATCCCCTATTATATTATACACTAATCATCTCTTTACAAATGCAGCCGACCCCCACAGTACAAATAACCAAACATACCGCAGCACACAACTTCGTAAATTATTTTACAAAACACAATTATATATGTATACGATAACAATACGCAATCTTAATATCAATAGTTATAAAATATATAGATGAAGAATCGCAATTTTTTAAAAAAAAAAAATTTTTATTTTTTTTATTTGCTTATCCGCCTCTACCCTTGAGGGTCATTGGCGTGATCGAAATAATTATATTCTATGGTAGGATCCTATCATTTTCGTGAATTCTATTAATTTCTTAATACTTTCTTCCTCATCTTTAAGTATTTCACTCATGTCTTTCTTTAGATTCAATTTTTTTCTTGACAGCTCAAAAAGCGGGCACACAATTAGCAAGTGTTCTACAGTTAGAGGAGTATTTTTGCATTTTTTCGCAGGTTGGCGCTTCCAGGCGTCTCGAAAGGCAACCATGCGTAAATTGGCAGTGCCCAATTCTTAGCCTGCATACAACAATTTCCTCTCTTCTTGAAGATCTTGCACTAGTTCTCCATTTCTGACAGTCGGATTTAATTGTTCTCAATTTTGATATATTTTCTCTCCAACCATCCTCCACTCTTTCAGAAGAACTTGCTTGTAGCTACTCACCCAATCCTTCATTGTGGTTTCTTTTATTTGAGTAATCTCCTCGGCTTCATCTTTTCTGGCTGAATCAGCTGCTTGATCGGCTCTTTCGTTCCCAATAATTTCACAGTGAGATGGTACCCTAATCATAATCACGACTTTATACATTATGTTTGTTTCCCACCATTCATTTATTATGTCTCTAATTATGGCGTTAGAAGATGTTTGGCTGTCAATGGCTGCAAGAACACTCCACGAGTCCGTAACGATAGTCCATGACATTTTTTCTGAGCTTCAAATCCATTAAAAATTATAATTAAAATAAACAACACCAATGAAAAGGCTGTAAGTTTTATTCCTACTGAATATCCCCCAACGGTTTAATGACGCGACATGTGTAGACCTGATTTTTAGGTTTCCCTCTTACAAAAGCATGCAACAATTGTAAGTATATCACCAGAGGTTCCGCCAGAACTTCATAAAAGGCTCTCAAAGAAATATTACTTAATATGGGCTTGTAGGGAACTCTATTCTCTTGGTAGGCGGGACATTGAGCTCTATTGAAGAAGCATAAATCTTTTCTAATAGAGTTCAACAATTTTCTTTTAGTAGATTTAATAATAATATTGATGACTTTGTATATTTAGATCAAACTATATATGTAAAGAGATTTTTTTAATTTTTTTTTTATCAATTATACATTTGACTAATAAATGGAGTACATCAGAGCGGCCAAATTCCCTATAAATAAAATAAATTTTCATAATCATATTTTATGAAGCTTTTCCTATTCATAAAGACATAATGTAAACAATTAAAAAAAAGTACAAAGAGTAAGTGGAAAGACCAAATAATTCCCAATATGAATTTCACCTAACAAAGAGCTAATTAAAACAGCAAGACTTGTAAAGGAGAAAACGGAATAATCAAGAGAAGTTTAAGAAACAAAAAAGTAGCGGTCGGAGACTGTTGGGGTTAAATTTAACCATCTCCTGACCCAAGCTCTTTTTTCAGACGGTTATTTTTTCCCCCAAAACATTGAAGAGGACCCAATAGCCATTTCTTTTTTATATATTTAATTTTTAAATTTAATTAGTTTTAATTACTTGACACATACCATTTAAATACCTTACTAAATGACAGTAGTACATATATTACAAATGTATTTAATCATTTAAAACAAATTAAATTATATGAATCGATTAATGCTCAAAATTATACTTAATTAATTTAATCTTGTTATTTTTCTTGTTTTCCTCCAGTATTGCTTACAGCAAAATTAAATCAAGTTTGTCACTCCATTTATATGCTTTGCTCCATCTATGAACTTTTATTAGTAATATCTTTGACATAGCAATATTTTAGATCGGCAATCACCATTGTTGGGGATAACCTGTATCAATAAACATAATAAATACATTTTCAATTCTTATTCGAAACTTTAAATACAGTCATATTCAAATATAATATAATAGAAATATTTAGTTGGATTACGTGTTAATTTTACAAGCAAAATATTGGTTTAAATGAAGAGCGATAAATATTAAAAGATAGAAATATTAACTAATGCATGGAAAAACGATAATAAAATGGAACAATAGTTTTTATTATAAATACTAAATGTTAAGGGGTTAAAACGAGAAGATTTAAACGTATTTACGCTCAACAAACAGGTTTTTTCTCCAAACCATAAAACAGTTAGTCCTAAACAAAGGATCTGTTCAACGGACCTTTTATTAATAAAACAGTTTAAATATTAAGTTAACACATTTAGGTAATCAATATAAACTTTTTTCGAACACTAATTAACATAATTAAAGCTACTGAGAGGCTCTGTCTGCGCCCTAGTATTTAGATTTTTTTATAGCTACATCAGCACATTTTCTAGCTAATATGAAAACCTTGCTATGTATCTACATAAAACTTATTTAATCCGGTTTCATTCTTACTAAATCCAATTTTAATGCAATCTTGCTTTAGTGTCGACATATATTCATAATTTAAAACAAATTACCAGTACAAACTAACACCAAAACAGTACAGTTATTATAGTTAAGCACGCCAAGAGTTCCTAATGCATCTTGTAAGTTATTATTTTTAATTCATTTTTTTTAAAATACATTAAAATAGAAAAATGAAGTTTTACATAACAAAATAGATATAATTCAATTTAATTTTTTTTTTAAATCTAGTGCGCGCAATACACGACTTCACTTACCTTCGTTGAAAAATTAATTTAATTTTTTTTAAATACAATTAGAGACGAAAAAATATCAACGATTTCAACATAAGGTTTCGATAGAAACATATTTTTTATAAAGTGATATATTTTTATCTACAACAATCAGTTAGTTTTATCGGCTCTTCGTGATTCTCCACTCACTTTCACAATTTCTTTTTATAGATAATATTTGTTCTAAAATCTTTAGCTTTCCAACAGTATATTATACATCTATATTACTATTTTTGTGTCAAAAACACAAAAATTGCATAAAAAGATATGTTTTCACTTTTTTCCGGTTTACCAAAATCGCCCAACTTGCATATTTATCCGTTATTCATCATAGCTAACAAGATGATATGGTTAGTTTTTTCGAATATACACTTTAGAGAAAGAATATTTAAAATATCGGCATTCAAGCTCTTTCAGATTATTTCAATCAAAATGAAACCTACATCAAATTAAAGCCTAAATTTTACAATTATACAGCGAGTTTAATAAAAATCGTTAGAGCCGTTTTTGAGAAAATCATAAAAAAGTACAAAATGCATGGTATAAAGTGGTTCTTCTGGTAATCTGACTTTGATGAAAAAGTTGCTGTAACATCTCAAGCAAAGAGTTTTCTTAAAAATAAAACTTTTTCGCGCTAGACTTACTACACACGGACATACGGACACACCCACACACAGACCTTTTAGCGGGACTTAGTCATTTGGACTCGGATAACCCTATAACGTGTATTTCTAGTAAAACTTTAATTAAAAAATTTTCACGATTGCAATACTTTCCTTTACTACATATTTCATATATAGTGTATATGTACTATGTAGTAATATAGTGTATATGTAATATGTAGTAATATAGTGTATATGTAATATGTAGTAACATAGTGTATATGTAATATGTAGTAATATAGTGTATATGTAATATGTAGTAATATAGTGTATATGTAATATGTAGTAATATAGTGTATATGTAATATGTAGTAATATAGTGTATATGTAATATGTAGTAATATAGTGTATATGTAATATGTAGTAATATAGTGTATATAGTGTAGGTAAGTGAAAATATAAATCATTCCGTCCTCTGCAATTTGATTTATTTGACTGAAAACCAAACCATACAAAAAAGAAATCTGTAAAGTTTCTTATTTCTAATCATAAGTTATCTATCTAATAAATCTGGAGTAAAAAGGATAAAATCAACAGAATGTAAATCAACAGCAATTTATCAAGAACTTGATTGAGTAATAGAAATAAGGTAATAGTATTCATGGTGTGGTTTTAATACTGACAGTAAAATTATACAGTGTGGACTTCGATGGAAAACATCTTTTTATTCCGTAATTCGTTAAAAATAAAAGTAACTTGAATGTCGTTGTATTCGCCATATTTTTTTATTTATTTTTTTAATATCGTTTTTCGAACACGCTATAAAATAAAATAGTTTCAGGAAATTTTATTCAATTATCACCTTTTGCACTCTAATAGATATAGGCTGACTTTTTCTTATGTAGAAAAAAATAAATCAAAATCTTAAAATTTTTCTATATCGGAAAAAAGTCAACCCATAATTTCCGTTTTACCCATTACACCGCAAAAACTCAGAATAAAATAAAACATACTGATACTTTCTATGTTATCAAACTAATGCAATCTGTTGTTGACATTTTTTAACGAGCAACAAAAAAAAAAAGTATTTTTCTTCAGGCTATTAGAATTAGAGTTGAATTTAAAAATAACTAGAAAATTTAAAAATTATTTATTATTAAAGATTTATCTACAATAAAATTATGGCCAAGATACGTAACACTCAATAAAAAACATTCAGAACTATTACTAAATACATGGATATGTACGTTTGCAACGTTACTCAAAATACAGATATCTAAAAATCCGTCGCCAACAGACAACGAACAGATTTAGATTCTCTACAAACGTTTTAACGGACAACTCACACGGGCACAACAACTCATTAATACAATGGCTACTACCAACATAACACCCCTATAAGATTGAAAAGAAGTTGTATGGGGGACCCTCCTGGCATTGCTGCGTAATGGAAATCACGCCAGAATAAGGTGCCGCAGAGGATTACTCAATCCATTTTGCCTACCACGACACACCCCAATCAAAATTAAATCATACCCTTACTCCCTCCAATTCACTGATTTTTATATAAGTTACAGGTGTGAATAAAAACAAAAATAAACAATTACAATAAATCATAAAAAATAAAATAAAAAGAATATCGAACTACAAAGGCTCAAAATAGATCACTAATTTTTACTGATTAATTAAAAAAAGAGAATTACACGTTTATTTTTCCTTAAACTTCACAAGTTGTTTAGGATGTATAAAAAGGAAAAATGAAAGCATTAAAAACATTTATTAAAAAATTATTAAACTATTAAGTAGAGAAAAACATTAAGAGTTGAATTAACTGTTGTTTTTTCATTGCTACACTCTTGTATTTTTATGATATGTAATTAATTATGAATTTAAATAATTGCTTGATTCTGAAAATCGAAGATTTTACAAGGAAGGAATCAAGATAAATGATAGTGTTCTAGTCCTTAACTTAAAATGAATAATTTAAGAGAAGCTTTTTTTATTATCAAATTAAAAGACTTCCAACCAATTTAAATCAAAAAGAAGTTAGCCCACTAAGCTCCTATTAGTAATACAAAAAAAAAAAAAAAAAAACTCAAATTAAAATAAAATACCATTTAATACGAGAGAGTTGATTTTGACTGTAGAGATGTTTATTACTAAAGCTTTTATTGGTTGTTAGAAGTGCGGCTGAGGGGAAGGGCGGCTAAATTCCCAAGGCTGCCAAATATTTGCTCCCGAGGAAGACCATAAATCCAGGCAAGCCCTACAGTCTCTTACTTAATTACAGACCAAACCCTTAGCTCTTACACTTATAGCTCCCAGTCAGTGTACTTACAGCTCACGTCGGGCCCTTCTCAATAGATCACCGGCCCTTTACCCTTCTCACTTTCCACTTCCACTTTGCTCACCGACGAATCTCGAACAGACCCATTTTAAGTTATGAAATTTAACTTAGTCCTATATCATGAAATCAGTCTAAATAGAAACATCAATTAAGTTTAAAAATAACAGTTCAGTTGTTTTCTCGAAACGCTGTCGGATCTGATTGATCCAACATACGCTAGCTTATTCTCTGATTTTAAAAAAACTCCTTAGCTTCAGGTCAGAAACTCTATTTAATCGAAATTGAATTTTATTTAATTTACTTCATCCCTTATAACACTTGCAATCAGTGAACTTTTCTATAAATAAATTAATTCAAGAACATTGACTAAAGGAATTTCATTATACCAATGGATTATTATTTTTTATGATTGCAGCAACAAAAAATGACCAAGTAAAATTTACTATATTTCGTAATCGTATGTTTCCAAGCAAGCTCGATTCTGCAGCTTCTTCTGGACGTTCTTGTTAACATTGAGGTACACTGTACACAGAAATAAATAGCGGGTTCGAATCCGGCAGGTGATTCTAGGTTTTTTTAAAGGGTGTAAACATCGTTGGTTATGCCGTCCTCCGAGCCTGTGCAATTACAGGTACTCGTAAAAAATCCCTATCCTAATTAAACCTGGTCAGACTAAATTTATTATTTCCACAGTCGGATTAGCTACAGTGGCATAAAAGTGTCGTTAAATGAATTAACAAACCATACGAATTTTCAAAATGTTTTCAACGAAAGCACTACAAGTTTTGTTTATTTAAAACAACTAGAAATATAGTATCATAAGTAGCCTCGTATGAAAAAAAAATTGTATAAATAAAAAGTGTAATAGAATTTTACAATAAAGTAAATGAGGAATTGTAAAGATATTTTTAAAAGTAAGAGTTGCTAAAAATTAAAAATTATGTTACGTAAAAAATAGTCATCTAAGATAAAAAGGTGACAAAACCGCATAAACTTTTTTTTGTAGAAAATATTTTTTTGTGCCCTCCTATCTAAACTATAGCTGTATAATTTTATCCCTTTATCATTTAAATTGAATGACTTAATCACATTGTTTTTTCACGATTTTCCCTAGTATTTTACTTAATTAAAATTAATTTATATACGTTGATGACTTAAGGGTTTTACGCCTTAATAAATTTTTATTTGTTTATCATATTATTATTATTATTTAATAATAAGTAAATGCTTTTTTTTTTAATTTATTTAATGGAATTTAAAACATTATATAGGAATACAAGTAAATTTGAGAGTAATATAAAAAGGCATGAAACATGTAGAGAAGCTTTCCAATGTAAGCTCTCTAAAAATATTCTGAACTAGAAAGTCAAGCCACGGAGGATTGTCAGGAATTGAAGAGGAAGAAAGGATTGAAACTAGAGGATCAGGGTGGGAATGGAGTTTGTCATGAAAGGAATGGTATCTAGATCGGGCCAAATCAGCAACATACGGAACATTAAGGTCTTAATGGATGAGTTTATACGTGACAAAGTAAGGAGCGTGGAGCATTTTACGAATGATCTTGGATTGTACAGATTGGATACGGGAAGCATTCGATGGTTTAGTAAAGCCCCAAAGCTCTACTCCGTAAGTCCATTTCGGCCATTTGATAGTCATGTAGAAGATTCTTTTGTAGTTAAGTGGAAGATTAGAACGATTGCTAGTAAGTGTTGAAGTAGTAGAAAACGTCGTGCAGTTTCTTGTCGTTTTAGTCTTGTATGAGGTAAAAGCTATGATTGAAAGTAATAGGACTCGAAATAAATACCAATAAGACGAAATATATGATTAGTAGCAGAAACTGTGGCGATCTTGGTGATATTGATATACATTTGAACACGAAATTTAAGTATTTAGGTTCCATGATAACAAGAAAAAATGAAATCCAGGAGGAAATAAAGTCCCGGTTAAAGGCTGAAAATGCGTGTCATTATTTAGTTTCTAAATTATCGGGCTGATGCGAAATTAATGCAGGTTTCCTCTATTGCAATATCTTAATTCCAATTGTGTAAACAAAGCTAATCCTAACATTGATCATTATTATACCAAAACAAACCTTATCTAATACCCTCTCTTTCACCATGAATTTGTTTAGTAAAATCGTTTTGTTCAGTGTGTTCAAAGGTCTTGAATCGAAAATGTCAAAGTGTGATTTTCGTTAAATTTATTTTTACGAATTTAAATTAGGGCGCAGCGCTGCGCAAACGGCTCGTAATATTAATGAAGTGTGGGGTCAGGGGGCTATTAATGAGTGCACGGTGCAGCGTTGGTTCCAGAAGTTTCGCAGAGGAGATTTCGACCTCGAAGACAAGGAAGGTCGGGGCCGTCATCTTGCTCTGGACAACGACCAGCTGAGGTCAAAAGTGGAAGAAGACCCAACCAAAACCACACGAGAAATGGCGGCGGAACTCGGTGTGAACCAATCCACAGTTGTACGCCACTTGGAAGCAATTGGTAAGGTAAAAAAGTTGGCCAAGTGGGTGCCACACCAATTAAACGACCACCAAAAAAATCGCCGCTTTGAAATCTGCTCCATGCTTGTGACACGCAATAAAAATGATCCATTTCTCGATCGCATTGTGACGTGCGATGAAAAATGGATCTTATACGACAACAGAAGGCGTTCTAGCCAATGGCTGGGCAAAGATGAACAACCAAAACCTTTCCCGAAGCCCAACCTGCACCCAAAAAAGGTTATGGTCACAGTTTGGTGGTATAATGCTGGTGTTATTCACTACAGCTTTCTCAATCGAGGTGAGACTATAACTGCTGACAAGTACTGTCAAGAAATTGACAGCATGAATCAAAAATTGCAACGTCTTTGCCCAGCATTGATGAATCGGAAGGGGCCGATCCTGCTCCACGATAACGCCAGACCACACGTTGCACAACCAACGCTTCGACGAGTTGGGCTACGAAGTTCTCCAACATCCGCCTTATTCACCTGACCTCTCTCCTACAGACTTCCACTTTTTCAGGCATCTGGACAACTTTTTGAGGGAGAAAAATTTTCAAAACCAGGACGACATTGAAAATTATCTTCGTGATTTCATTGAGTCCAGGGATTCGGATTTTTTTTTCTGGTGGAATAAGAAAGCTTGTTGAACGTTGGCAAAAGTGCATTGATTCAGATGAAAATTATTTTGATTAAATATATATGGTTAAAGTAAAGATATGGCGTATTTACAATACCTACTAAAAACCTGCATTAATTTTGCATCAACCCAATACTTAGCTTGTGGCTTGTGTCTAAAAACTTAAAGGTTATAATTTATAAAAATATTATTCTATCAACGGTCCTTTACGCGTTTCATCCGTGGCAGCTTACTTTGAAGGATGAACAACGGCTTAAGGTTTTCGAAAATAAGGTACTGCATGAAATATTTGGTCGGAAGAGAGATAAAGATAATGTGGAGTTTAGAAGGTTGCACAACGCGGGATTGCGAAGCATGTACCTAGTGAACAAAATTAAGTTTATAGCATCGCGGAAACTCAAATGGGGAAATAAAGTTGTTGGGTTTGGTGAGGAACGGATTCCGAGGAGGCTGGTATTCGCTGAACCGACTGGTAGGCGTCCGAAAGGTAGGCCGAAGCGCCGATGGGAAAATTGCGTTAAGGCTTATTGGACGAGCCTGTGTAGACAGAATTTGATGGTATCGGCATCGAACCTTCGGGTTCGGTAGGCCTGTTATTATTATTATGATTGAAAATACATTGATTTTTTCTTAAATTCTCTCAAGGAGGCAAGCGAAATGTGTACAATAGATTTTTTTTCTTTCTTAAGTAACGTAAGGGATCAATTTATGAAGTAAGTTAAACTGAAATCATGTGACTAACATATAGACTGATAAGATAATTGGAGTGTGACTAAAGAGCGAGATGACAGGGTGAGGAAAGCAAGTATCAACTCAGGCCGTGCCTGGGGGCTTATCGCCTTCCGCAGCCGGATCACTGATAAACCTCTTATTTTCCGCTCCTACACTCGATACCTCGTCTTTCCACAGGTTTCTCTCATTGCTAGTATACACGGATATAATGACCTAAAGAAAAGGTACTATATACATACCACCAGTGTAAATATATTGATTATCTAATAAATAAAATATTGTTTTCAAACCTACAGTTTACATTAGAATAGTTTTCTTCACTCAGCTTGATCAACCGGTATGATAAAATAACGGAAAAAAGTTTTATTGCAAAATGGAGTTATAGCAATATATTAAAAATATTAATAAGATAATCACAGAACAATATTCAATAAAAATATAGAAATAAACGCAAGCGACTAAATTACATGAAAACGAAACTTATCAAAAATAGTTTAAAAAAATTATAGGTGGAATAGTCAGGAATCAGTCATTTTTGAAAAGTTTTTAATTTTGCCAACGTTTCGGCTGAAGCTTGTGAGCCATCATCAGGGCATTACTGAGCCATGTCCAAGCATAAACTGAGGTATTATAGGTGGAATAGTCAGGAATCAGTCATTTTTGAAAAGTTTTTAATTTTGCCAACGTTTCGGCTCAAGCTTGTGAGCCATCATCAGGGTATTACTGAGCCATGTCCAAGCATAAACTCATGGGTAGTGTGATGATTTTAATAACATCAAATAAAAGTTTATATACAAGTCAATACATTCGAAATCGCCCAATTTGCTTTATTATTTAAATTGGGACATTGTGAAAGGGACTAAAAAAAAACCCAGCTGAAACTTCTACAGATTATACCTCTATATGATAAGTACTGTGGGATTAAATTCCTAACTGCCTTGTAAGAGGCATTTCACAAACCTACATTAGGACAAAAAAAATTAACATCCAGTTCAGTCTCAGCCACTGAATTTTATCCTAAAGTACTTATCATATAGAGGTATAATCTTTGCAAGTTTCATCAATTTTCATTTAGTCCCTTTCAAGATATCCTACTTTTAATTTTGCTGAACTTGGCAACAACCGATCTTTGAAAAATTATATTTAAAAAAGACAACGCCTAAACGATCGAATTTTATACAACAAGTAGACTGTACAATGATAAGACTGTACAAGAAAAAAAAATAAGCGTGAGACCATACCGGTTAAGTGAGACTCATACCGGTTGGTCATATCATACCGGTTGAGTTTTTAATGTAGACGTTATTTTAACGGTGAAGAGTATTTTATAACTCCGGAACAAACTCTGTCTCAGTAACCAAATTTATACTACTTATACTCATCGCGTTAATGTGTGATCTGCATTAGTTTAATAATTTTTGAACTAGAACCAATCTTCGATTCTCTAGGCTGGAGAGACATAGGAATCTCACCCAATGGAACGAAGGTGCACATAGTAAAATTTGTTGAATATGTGTTATTAACGGAGTTAAGAGGAAAACTAGTCACAATGATCAACCATCATAAAGAGAAATGTCATCTTCTTTTTGTTTGATATTAAGCCCTGAAAAATATCTTTGAGATCAACGGACCAAAATAAAAAAATGGGGTCGGGAAAACTAATCCCTGGACATAAAGATGACAAATGAAATGTTATACAAGAAGGTATTTATTTAAACACTCATAAAGCAATAAGATATTGGTTTATTATCTTCTGCGATACATCATGCATCTTCTGCTCTTTAGGCTCATTATTGTCGAAATGTTAGAAATGATTAATTTTAAGAATGTGATTGTGCAGTAACAGGCACCTGTCAGTAAACACTAACAATTACTTCTTTAATTTATTTTACTAACAATTACTATCACTTAAAATGTTAAATTTGTACGTGTAGAGTGTGTGATTCTTATTAAACGCCAATGCTTCAGAAATATTAAGGTAATTCCGAATTGTTTCCCGATGACATTTTGCGGACCTCCAGGATATCGTCTGTGGACCCTCAGGGGTCCCATGACTACTAGTTGGGAACCGCAGGTATAGACCTAGGAGCAGGGAGCTCTCGAGTGGACAACTCGTATCTCAACACCTTCCTTCCCCTCCAACTTGAAAGATCGTGTTTTTAAATAAAGCGGGGGAACGTGATAAGCAATTTATTAACGTAATTTATATCATAAAAATTTAAAACAGATGTCAAGTATTAATGTATATTAAAGTCTTCACTAATCAAGGTTATTCTTATTTCACAACAGTATGCTCCGAATCACAAGATACACGATGACACATTGATATTTATAATATCGGAGTTATCTCTTGCTCTATATAAAGTTATTATAATGTATATCTTAATTATCTTGAAACTAAAATCTTGATATTTGTGAATATTACAGTAAAACCAATTTGAAAACAAAAAAATCTTGATTACATTAGCAAAGAAATATGATTTTTATTATTAATTTATTTTTTATTATTTTAAAGTTCCTTGTAGTTTGGTTTAAAATTCTCCAATCTGTTGGTTTGTTGGCTATCTTCTCTACAGTAAATGGTACATTTTAAGAGAGGGATGAGGAGGCGGGAAAAGATGTCTTCTTCGTAGGTATGTCATTAATCCTCTTCCTGTGACAGGGCTCACCGGATTTTTGATTAATTGATTTTTGTGATTAATCCTCAGTGAAGACTGAGGCTCCCTACATATTGTAGTCAGCTCTGTGGCCTACCTGTTGGGGAAAGAGTCTGAAATAAAGGGTTAGTACAAAATTTTAGGCTGTCAAAGAATTTAATCTGTCTCCTAGTGATGTAGTCGGTCACTGTCGGGAGTTCGAATGTGGAGTGCAGTATGTCTGTTTTAGTCTTTTGTAGTGTCGTATGTCCTACTATACGTCTCAGCACGCCGTTCTGAAACGGTTGGAGCTTCTTCGCCGTGGTAGGTATTATATTAGCTAACATGGGTGATGATATAATATAATGATATAATATCATCAAATATGATACTTGAAAATTAAATTAAATATAAAATAATATATGAATATTTTATCATAGGTAGAAATAATCGGGAGTCAGTCGTGTGAAAAATATTTTAATTTTGCCAACGTTTTGGCTCACCTATAGGAGGCGAGAAGTCAGCAAAATTAAAATATTTTTTACACGACTGAGTCCCGATTATTTCTACCTATGAGAATTTCAACAGTCGACCATGCATCCTCAATAAGGGCATTGTAACCATTATTTATTAAATTAATTTGTACATACTGTGTATTTATATTTTTTAAAAAATCTATATAAAATGGGTGAGATACCGATATGGAGTACCAATAGATGTAGAAAGCAGACGAATATATTTGAGAGTTTTAAGTTTTCAGTTCTACCAGCGGTCCCTACGACTACCAGACTTTTTTGTTAAATTTTATTTTTCCATCTTGCATATTAAAAATACATTCTTTATAAAATACTGAAAAAAAGCTAAATGAAACGGAAACAGGATCTATTATTTATTGTTCATCCATTCTATATAGACAATCAGTCAAGAGACTGCATTTATTGCCAAGGGAATCCTTCTGGCTTAACAAAATCCTTGACCGATATCCTTGAGGAAGTGCACTAGTCGACAAGGTCGTGGAGCTATATAGAGATCAACGTCCAGCCGTCCTTGTTTATTTAACTGCTACTAAGGGTAGTTGCAGATTGAAGGGAAGGGATTGGATCCCTGTATATGGAGCCAATAGGAGGCTCTCCATCGCTCCTCCTCTTGTTTATCTCCGACTACATCCCCTACTAGGAAATGACAACTCTCGAATATATATTAATGAAAGGTTTTAATTTGCTTTAAAAAAAAAAAAATTATTCTGCAATTTTATCAATTGATTAAATATTCCGAAAATCTCCTGCCCTCATCTCAAAACTTGTATTTAATTTATTTATGGAAATTTACACTTGTAGTTGAAAGTACAACAAACATAAAGTAAATATACTGACTGCATCATAAAATACACGGAAAAACATAAAAACTGATCATCGGCAGCACTACAATCTCCAAACTTAAAATGAATTGTAATAATGTATTACATCTATTTACATTAAATGATCTAAAAGCTCAATCTATATTAACTTCTACGAATTTATTTTTTCATATCATGTTTTTGTTCTGTTTTCCAGTGGTATATTATACCTGTTTAGTTCTGATCTTCAATATGTATATTGCATTTTAAAATGAACAACATTATTTCCTTTTAGTCAAATATTTATCCATCAAAACACTTCAATGTACAGGTTTATCCATTTTCTAATCAATCACAACTAATCATTACAGTTATTATTCAATTATTTTTAAAATACAAAATGACAATGAGGAAGAAATTTTAATTGCATTTAAGCACATCATAGAATAGCAATTAAAGAGCTGGAAATAAAGACGGTACAATCATATAAATAGGTTAATCTGGACAAGACATCAAGAGTTCATTTTTGAGTGTAAATATTTAAATATCTTTGTAACAGTGCTCTTTTAGAAGTTCCGTAGAAATTAAACAGAACTTTCTGGGATAAATTCAGTCTTACGTGTCTGATATACTATCCCATATAATACTGTAATATTTTACTATATTATTTCTTCTGACATTTTTTTTAAACAACTTTATAAAAAATCTGGTGCGGGCAACACACGACTTTCACTTACCTCGATTTTTAAAATCAATGAAAGAATTTTCAAATACAGTTAGAGATAAAAATACGTGAAACTATTAAGGAATTAATCAAATTGAATTTATATAGAAACATGTGTTTTATTAAAAAATCTATTATATTATTATCTAAAAAAATCAGTTAGTTTTATCTTCTTCTCATCACTCTCTATTAACTTCTAAAAGCTTTTGTATGAGATGATATTTTTTCTAAAATCTTTAGCTTTCCAACGGTATATCATACATGTATATTACTGCTCTTATGTTCAAAAACGAAAAATTTCATTAAAAAAATATTTTTTCTGTTTTCTCCTTTAGTTGGGTATCGAATTTATTCAATTTATATATTTACCTGTTTTTCATCAGCGCTAACAAGATAATCTAGTTATTATTATTGAATCTAAAAAATTAAAGGTACTTTAGAGGAAGAAAATTTAAAATATCGGCATTTAAGCCCTGTCAGACCATTTTTATCCAAATAAAACCTACATGATATTAAAGCCCATTTAATTTTACATCGATATAGCGAGTTTAATTAAAATCGTCGGAACAGTTTTTGAGAAAATCGAAAAAAGGTGCAAAATGCATGGTATAAAGTGCCTTTCTGGTAAGCTCATTTTGATGAAAAAAGTTTTTTCACGTCTCGGGCGTATAGTTGTCTTAAATATGAAATTTCAGTTTCATAGGACTTACCGTTTCCGCCCGGGAGTTACCACACACACACACAGACACACACACACACACACACACACACACACACACACACACACACAGACCTTTTTGCGGGACTTGGTTATTTGGACTCAGGGGACCCTAAAACGTGTATTTCCGTTGAAAACTGGAATTCGAAAATTTTCACGATCGCAATACTTTCCTTACTATATATAGTAAGTGAAAGTAAAAAAGGGTTAAACAAAAAGCGACAATTCGTATTGTTTCTAGGTTAAATGCTATTTACAAAGTGTTGTTATGAATCCAGATTTTCAACTAGCAATAGGAAACAACTTAATACGGTGTAAGCACTAGAAGGGTCTCCGATTCCTGAGAATGAGACTACCTTTGATAACTAAATAATTATCTGCCAAAACGCAGACCATTCGCCCCGACTGTAGCTAGAAATCAGTAGCGCAGTGTCATAACTACTTGTTTTTTAACGTATTATTTTAAATTTATCACTGTCACTAATACTGCGAATGTGAACTAAGACTTTCTGAAATGAAAATGGCGGGTTGAACTAGCACTTTGAAAAATTGAATAATTTGAGTAAAAAGGTATTTCTTGGCTTCTGTTCAGTTTCTTTTCATTCGTTCGAAGAGTTATCGGAAATAATTCAATAGGGTTGACCGGTTATAATAAAATCGTTTTGTGTAAAGAGGGATTGTAATTAACAAAATAATTTATGAAGATAAAGTTCATTGTGGTATATTTAATGAGCTTCAATTTGAGTGGCAATAGATATTTCTGCATTTAAAAGCTAAAGTTTCATAAATAAAAACTTTTATTTTGCAAAAACTCCAAAAACGACATTTTGTTATTTTATTGTATAAAATATCATAGAAACTGTATTCCTTAAGACAATTATGAAGATAAAATAAATCATAGCCCAAATAATTAGCTTTGATTTGAGTGGTATTGGACATCAGCAAGTTTAATAGTTTTTAAGATAAGGGCCTTTAAGTAAGATTTTTTTTTCCTCCTAGGAATCAGAAATCGATATTCTGTTACTTTATTTTGCCAAAATGGCCAACTTCTCTACTCATGCCTGGCTCTAGCGCCCTCACTTAGTCTCCACTGGCTATACTGGTGACGCGGCTCACTAAGAGGCGCTCGGATCTTCTGGTGTTGTGCCTCGCTCTCCACTTCTGGGTGTAGGGATCCGATTAGGAGTTGACAGGGGCAGTATGTAAATATTGTATAAAGATATGAATGTGGCCAAGATTATATTTATTTTATTTCCCTTTGTTATTTAAGTTTAGTTATTTTATTTTTTGTTTTGTTTTACTCTTTACGTATGGAATGAACGACTTATTTTAGCTCTAATACTTATTGCCTTAGATACTGGCAAATCGTATTATTTCTCAATAATATATATATTGCCAAACATGTGAAGTATATTGCCTCTTTAATATCTCCTTAACTATTCGTTTTAGCTAAAATATTTATATAATAATTTTTGAAGATGTTTTAGTGTACTTCAACTTAGTATAGAATGATATTTTCAATAAGGCTAATACTTTTTAAGATATTCACAAAAAAATGAAAAAAAACAAAAATTCTGATCCTCCCTATAATACATGACGCGGAAAACTCTGGGTCTTTTTACTAGTTAAAAGGGAAGAGTACTGAACAATTTCTGACAGGTTGAGTATTTTTTTTTTTTCAACTGCTTGGGTTTAAAACCTAATTTTACTGTACTAATGAGGCTCGTAAGTAATCAAAACTTACTGCAGTCATTAGATTGACTTTAATGTTAAATAATAAATCGCTCTTAACGTAAAAAGAGGAGGGAAAAATATCGTCTGGAGAAGCTTCTGCCAGTGATTGAGTGGTAAGGACTACGATAGGAGGAAGAGAGAGGAACGCGTCGCCTCGGCCAATTATTAAGACGCGGTGGTGGAAGACTTTTCAGGAGATTACCCCAAGGGCGGCCGCCAATCGATAGCACAAACACTGTTCCTAGTCCGTCTCCGCCTTCTTTATTGTTATCTCAAGATTAGCGGCTTGCTTTCTTACTTATACATTCTCTTAGCCTTCAGCTTATTCCAGTGTTTCAACAGCATAATAGATTGCCTTTGTTGGGCGAATCTAGCTTAGCTAGACTCATACTACAATGAACGATCAATCATCACATGATATATCTCTCAGCCGTCTCTAGATAGATTCATCTACAAGCTGGCTGACATAAGGCATATCTTTTTTAATTTCACTTACCTATATATGAAATGTATAGTAGGGAAGGAAATTCCAATTTGGATCTGTTGCTCAACTTCGCTGAGTTGCTATGAGTACACAGAAAACAAGATCAATCTTGGAGACAATTTCAAAGAAAAAAGATAAACGGAGATTCTGCCAAACAGAAATACATAGATATTGAAATCGATCATGGACATATATAAATCTAGCCTAGGCTCAATATATGTGGTAATGCAGGATTCCCAGTGAGTCCAAGATTATGGTCTCCGCTATGTTTTGTAGCTGATTTTTTTCGAGCCGATAATATTCCAAAAATGTGGATACAGGGATGGTCCCCCTGCTTCCGAAACAAAGTCCCACGACTTAAAATTCCCTTTCGCCGAACTCCACAAGAAATTTTTCTTTCAGATATAACACTATATTATACTTAAGTACTGCGATCGTGAAAATTTTCTAATAACAGTTTCCAACGGAAATACACGTTGTAGGGCCCGCTGAGTCCAAATAACTAATTCTAAAAAAAGGTCTATGTGTCCGTCTGTGTATGTGATAAGTCCTAAGAAACTGAAATTTTTTATTTAAGACAAGTATACGCCTGAGATGTTACAGTAACTTTTTTTATTAACATCAGCTAACAAGAATAGCCACTTAATACCATGCATTTTGCATCTTTTTACGATTTTCGCAAAAACGGCTCTGACGAATTTGATTAAACTCGTCATATCAAAGTAATCGTGGGCTTTGACATCATGTAGGTTTCATTCTGATTGAAGTAGTCTGAGAGGAATTCAATGCCGATATCTTACATTTTCTTTCTCTAAAGTACATTTAATTTTGTAGATTCTTTAAACATAACAATATCATCTTGTTTTATTGATAAAAAACATGTAAATACATAAGTTGAGCGAATTCTATATTCAACTAAAGGAGAAAAGAGCAAACATATTTTGTTTATTGAGGACTGTAGAAATGATTGTAAGTGGAAATAATCGGGAGTCAGTCTTTTTTAAATATTTTAACTTTGCCAACCTTTCGGCTCAAGCTTGCGAGCCATCATCAGGGCATTGCTGAGCCGTGCCCAACCATACACATTCTATTTTTTTGTGTATTTGGACAAAAAATAAGTAATTTAGACGTATAGTATATCGTTGGAAAGCTAGAGATTTTAGAAAAAAAATTATCTTAAACACAAGCTTGTAAAATTTAATAAACAGTGATGGAAAGCCGATTAAACTAAACTAATTGTTTTAGAATAAAATATATAAAAAAAAAAAAAAAAAAAAAAAAAAAACCTGTACCACTACAACCCGTGAAGGGTCTTGGGCTCAGTACATATAGAGATCCGTACTGTTTCTAGACCAACGGCAGTGCAATGAGGTGATTAGGCCTTAATCGCGCTCAGCCGCCAGGTTTTTCCCCAATAAATTTGGGTACCCACTTTATAGAGGCTGGGTCTGCCCCAGGAGGGTCTCCAAACCCTAGGGTCGCCCCCCGACTGAATTAACAGAATAAATAATATGGGCCGGGATTCGAACCCAGGACCCGGAGCACAGCAGGCTAGCAAAATATAAAATAGATTTTTTTATTAAAACACATATTTCTAAAGAAATTCAATTTAATTAATCGTTAATTATCTTAGATTACTTTCATTTCTCAATGTAAAATTTAAATTTTTTTCAATCAATTATAACAACGCCGGTAAGTGAAAGTCGTGTTGCCCGCAACATTTTTCTTTTACTTAAAACCTAGATCCTTATTTTGCTTCATTACAAATGACATATGATAATAGTAGCTCATTGTTCTTTTTCGGAAATAGGGGAATAGTAAAATGTCCAATTTTGTGGCCGCGGTGGACGAGTAGCCTGGAATAGCTCTCAGGCACGCTAGGACTATAAACTGATATTGGGTCAATTCCGTTTGAAAGAGTTGAATTTTACGCCATGATGGAGTCACGAAATAAATCTAGTTCTTTAGGAAATATATAATATGCATAAAGTCTACATGGAGTTACATCTCTTTCCAAATATATACTTAAATTATTAAAATTAGCAAATATTCTTCTGTTTTAGTTGGATTAGTCCAAACCAAACTGATAATGATTCTGTCTACACATACACATACGAAAATACATAATTATATTTCTATATTTCAGATATACTTTTCATCATATACCTTCAGCATACAATCGATGATAAAGACTAGAGGACCATTTAGTCTTTAATCTTTATATCAAATAGGGTTAATCAGACAGTTATTGACAACCTTAAGACTACCTTTCTGTAGGGAAATTAAAAATAAACACTTTTTATGAACAGATCAAATTGAAACTTCCTATAGCTTTTCTTCATCTATTCCTTCTAATCCTTCTAAAGACTCAAGAGTTTTTTTTGGATCAAAAGTTCAATAATTTTTTAATATGGCAATATTAAGGTTAAAAAAATCAAAAACTAGTTATTGACACCCGTGGATGAGTTATTGATACCCCTTGTCCCCTAAAGAATTATTTTTTTAAAGTTATAATAGGTCATTTTAAAGACATAAACTTACATAAACATGCTAAACTTTAATGTAATATAAAAAAAAAATTAAAATATTCAACTTTTTTATTGAACATTGTAAATAAAACTATTTTTTATATCTTTATATCTTTATTTATACCTATCAGAAGATGTCTAACAATCAGCAAATGTGTTGGACAAAAGTAAGATCAGACATGGTAGGCATGGGGAAGTAAAGTGCCCAGCAGCACCCCTTCCAAGGCTTTAATCTAGCAGAGGAGGTCCCTCATCCAGTTTCGTTTTAGCTTCTTCTGACCGGCATTTCAGCTACTGACATGTCGTTAATCAGTATATTGTCGTGTCCGTTAAGTTAAATGTAAAAACGAGAATAGAGTGTTCGTATATGTTGGTCAACTGTTTTTTTGTTATTTAAAATAGTTTTATTTATGGTAAATTTTTTATGTACCATAAATAAAACTATTTTAAATAACAACAAAAAATAGATAACGAATTCCGGTATATGTATATATATATATATATATATATATATATATATATTTTATGGTATGTTATATATATATATATATATATATATATATATATATATATATATATATATATATATATATATATATATATATATATATAAAACATACCATAAAATAATAAATGTACATTTCATAATCTTCATTTATATCTGGATCAAACATCACGATGTAACATGGAGGGCAAACAAATTAAAATAAGACTCGTCACTTTCATATGCTCATATCCTTTTAAACCTTTTTTGTGGAACAAATGAACAATAAAAATTTTTTTTTTTTTTTTTTTATATTTTATTGAAATTTACAACTGTATAGGAATACATCAAGTAAATGTGCTGATTAAAGATAGTGTACATGAAAAACCTGAAGAGAAACTGCCCATTGGCAGCACTCTAGTAATTAATCTAAACAAGAAGGTCTCGAGGCCATCTTCTTTTCAGACGCCTAGGAGGATTGTCGGGAATTGAAGAGGAAGCAAGGATTGAAACTAGTGGGTTAGAGTGGGATTGGAGTTTGTCATGGAAGGATTGATACCTGGTTCGGGCCAAATCAGCTACAAAGGGAATATTAAGGTCTTTATGGATAAGCTTATTCGTGACAAAATAAGGAGCGTTTAGGATTTTTCGAAGGATTTTGGATTGTAAGGATTGGATACGGGAAGAATTTGATGGTTTAGTGGAGCCCCATAGCTCAACTCCGTAAGTCCAGATAGGTCTTATGATGGTCATGTAGATGAGTCTTTTGTAGTTAAGTGAAAGGTTAGAGCGTTTGTCTAGTAAGTGTTGAAGTAACCGAAAGCGGCGAGCAGTTTCTTATCGTTTCAGTCTAGTGTGCGGATTCCATGTTAAACGTTTGTCAAGTAGAAGCCCTAGGTAGCGGATCTGTTCAACTGGAACGAGCGGAATGTTATTAAAGGATACTGTAGGGCAGGATGTCATAGGTTTACGACGTAGGGTGAAGGTAATTTGGTGGGATTTGTTGGAATTTATTTTAATTCTCCAATTCTGACACCATACCTCAAGGTCTCTGATGTGGGATTGGAGATTTTGAGAGGCAACAGTGGGATCATTATTGACTGATAATACACAAGTGTCATCTGCATAAGTAGAAAGGAAAGTATTAGGATGTGATGGGATATCAGCTGTATAAAGTGTATAAAGAATGGGTCCTAGGATACTGCCTTGAGGAACACCAGCAGACTGGGTAAAAATTGTTGAATAGGAACTATTGTTGTTGATTCTGAAGGATCTGTCAGAAAGGTAGGACTGGATAATGAGGAAGTAAGTAGGAGGCAGGAATTTACGGAGTTGGTAAAGCAGTCCCGGGTGCCAGACTCCGTCAAAGGGAACAATAAAAATAAATCCCCTTTAGAATATTGCTAAGTTTGTAACATAGGGTTGGTTTTTGTTTATTTATTTTTATTTTTCTCCAGTTCCAACCTTTTTTTTATTTAATTTTTTTCTATATTGGCTTCCATCATTAGTTCCCATCGTTTACTTATGTCGAAAAATGAAAGCCTTTGAGAGTTTCTTTAAATTTTCCTTTCGGAAATTCTGGCCAGTATAGCACTTAAGACAGGAATCACTTTCCGTTGCCAGATGTACCAAACAGATTTAATTTTTTATATCCAGAAGTTTTTTATTTTGAAGTTTCATCGGTATTGAAAATCCTTTCAGATTGAAGTAATAATTTTAAGCATTACTCTTCTTCTAATACGTTCTTGAACCACTTTTCAGCATTGGCTTCAGAAACATAATCGCTAGCTTCGGAAGTCCTCTATCTGCTAAGAGGGGTGCCTTCGTAAGAAAGCCTAATTATTACCAGCCATTATCTTTAAAGGGAGTGGTCATATTTTTTAATTTAATCTATTCTTTTTCTGATTGTAAGATGTCGTTTTTCCTCCTCGAGAATCCCTTTTTCGCACACTTTTCTATCCAAGCAGCTAGAGTAAGTTCATCTTCATCTGAAAGAATCGGCCTTGATCCAAACGATGATTTTACAAATTTATCGTTTAAGCTAAAGTTCAAAGTTGCCCAAGGAACTCCAAATCCTTTACACATTGTTTTAATGGAAGATCCATCCTTTATTGCTTTCAAGGAATGCACTAAATCCTTCTGGCTATAACTGGGCTTCTTAGTATGCCTAAGAAGCCCAGTTATGGCTTCTTAGGCATACTAGCACCCGTACACGCAGAAAAAAAAAATTACTAGTAGGAACTGACAGTGTCAATAACTAGTCATTGAGTCCAAAAACTAGTAATTGACATCCCAGGTCAATAACTAGTTACACTGGAATTAAAGTTAAAATAATATTAAAGATTTATCAGGAAGATTAAACCATCAAAATCAAATCGGAGCCAACAATATATTTTTTTTTAATTCAAAATTTAGTTATTGACATGGGGTGTCAATAACTAGATACATTGCAAAAATATGAGCAGTTATTGTCACCCCTGAATAATAATATTTAAGTTGATTATTTTAATTTAAAATCTCTCCAGACACTTCAAATATAGATTAGCAATTAAAATAGGCTAATTAACCTTATTGCAAAAAGTATAGGAAGAGAGTAGAAACAAAAAGAAAATGGATGAGAATCCTTATCACCTGAAGCCGCGGAGGTACTTATTTTGAAACGTTTCCTCTGGTTAGTTTTCTAAGAACTTACATCATAGATGACTCAAAGGACACTTCAAACATTAGTTTCATGTATATCTTGATATAAAATTCGGACCTGTTTACTTATTTCTTTAAGTTAAAGTTTGGGGTGTAGTAACTGTCTGGTTTACCCTACGTGTGACTGACATAACACTGAAGTTTATATAAACGATTGCATACAGAGACATGCTGCAAAAACAGTATAATAAAATTGAATTGAATTATTTGAAGCAAATAAATAAATTTAAAAAAAAAATCTAATTCGGAACAATAATAGCGAAAGATATAACAATATTTCTTTATTTTGCTTAATAACAAAATCATTAAAGAAATATGTTTTTTTTTTTTTTTTTTTTCTAAATGAAATAAGAAGCCTATTTTGATTTTTTGTTTGTTTTTAATTTGAAATTAAAATCCAATAATGAACAACAGAATAAACCATTTATAGATGTTTCTTTGTAATCTTTTTTTTTTTTTTTTTTAATATTTTGATATTCCTATTCACACCTGTAATGCCGTTAAAATTCTTTGAGTGTAAATGACAATAATTATTTATTTCAACAGTTATATCAATAATAAAAATAAAAAAGTAATAGAACGTTTTTTTATTAATAAAATCACCTTCTTGAACTTCCGCATTTAGTATTATCGTCGACTAGTCTACCCAGTGCTCGTTTTTTAATTGAAGGGACTTCGTTTTCAATATCTTTTGAAACAATTCGTGGGATATGTTTTGAAAACCTAGCGTGCAATTGTTTTTACATTTATACATTTACAGTTGCATATAAGATGTATTTTACTACTCAGAAGAATAGGAGTAATAATATATATATATATATATATATATATATATATATATATATATATAAATATAATATATATATATATATATATATATATATATATATATATAAATATATATATATATATATATATATTAATATATATATATATATATATATATATATATATATATATATATATATATATATATATATATATATATATATATATGTATATATATATCGCTTCGAAAAGGCATCAGATTCAAACTTACAAAGCAAATAAAAAAAATATGTCCTGGAAATTATAATTGCCAGTCGCTTTAAGTTACATCCTACTCCGTTTCTTCCAGTAACAAACTTCGACAAGAAAGTTACCGCCCTTGACCTATTAAGAAAGAAAGTAGTATTAAACTTTAAGTACAGTTCTTTTTTATAACCTATAATTATTGAAAATTTTAAAGAGGATTGCGGGTATCATAAAAAGAATGAAAAAATGACTAGAAAATGATTAGTTTAAGTTAATATTCTAAACAACCCTTTACATGCTTAACACCTCTGCCACTTTTTACTTTAAATTGCACTAAACCATATCCTTTGTTTTTCATAATACTTTTTTGGCCAAACATTTTTTGTTAATTTATATGTCGGCTTTTAAAAAAAAACACCAAAGCTGATTTTCTGATGTCCAAATCGGAAGATCATATGTTATATTTTTGCTGTTATTTATGGTCTTCATTGAATAGCAAAAATCTCAAATTTGTTTTTTCTCTCTAACCGTTGACGAAAGGGCATATAAACTTTTTTATTTCTCTTCAGGTGTATTATCGGCTATGATACACATTAAACACAAATTTTCTTTTTGGTCCTTTTTTTAAATTATTGCCTCCTCGTATCATTGATTGGTCTATGAAGGTAGATATGTTTTGCACCATTTAAAGTACTTTTAGTTTTGTATATTCTAAAAATTATAACCATATAATCTTGTTAGAGTTGATAAAAAACGGATGAATATATAAGTTGAATGAATTCGATATACAGCTAAAGGAGGAAGGAACAAAAATATTTGTTTAAAGATTTTTGTTTTGTATTTTTTCAACATAAAAACAGTAATATAGATATATAATGTACCGTTTGAAAGTTAAAATTTTTAGAAAAAATATTATCTTATACCTAAAATTGTAGAAGTTAATGAGAATTGAAAAACTGATAAAACTAACTGATTGACGTGATAATAATATAATATACTATTAAATAAAACACATGTTTCAATTGAAGCTCAATGTTATAAATTCTGTAACAATTTATTTTTATCTCTAACTGTATTTAAAAGTTCTTAGATTGATTTTAACAACCGAGATAAGTGAAAGTCTTGTGTTGGGCGCACCAGATTTTTTTTTCTCGATAATATAGTAAATTCAACTTTTTAAATGTATAATTACTGACTCAAATTGAGAAAATACCATAAGAAAAACAGTACGAGGCATGTAGAGTAACAGTAAGTTGATCGAAAGCCACTCCGACCGACTGTGTGTTTAGAGCGAGGGTTCGCTTTCAAATCTGCATGCCTTTGATAACCCCAAGACTCCCAACCCCAAGCTTCTAGTGGGTAATTACCTCATCTCTACAGCTTCAATCCACATCTAAACTCCTCTTACTGTAGATACAACCAAAACAGGCCTCGACAATTATAATTCTCTGGGATTATCTATTAAATTGCTTGTTGCTATCTTTTGATTAGTTATTAAATAAAAATAAAACAATAACTTCATTTAAAGTTCCTCGATGGCTGAGTGGTTGCATCTTGTGAAATTATTACAAAATTCATTATCAATGGCTTTTGTAGCTATTAATAAGAAACATGTGCTTTAATTTAGCTGCTGGTTTTCGATTTGGATCAGCCAGTGGAATGAGAGCTTATGAAGTTTCGAAAAATCCAGAAAACGTTCATTTCATTCAAGATATTATTCATCCAGTAAAATAACTCCAGCAGGTGTAGCAATGGCTCTTCGATATGCATACAAAGGCTTTACTTGACAAAAGGCAGTAGAAACTACATAAGGAACTGAAAATTTTGGAAATTAAAGATATACATCACGCGTAGTTAAAGCAGATACGTGTTATTAAGTTTTACATCAATCTGCGGTGGATGATGAGTTATTTTTTGTTTTGTTTTTGTGAGCAGGAACTATTTACATTCATTAACTTTATATGATCATTTTTCAAGATTTTATTTAGTATATTGTGTAGTTCGGGTTACATTACATTATATTATTTGAAATAAGTAGTCTTTCTGGTGTTTTTTTTGTATCTATCATTTATTATTATAGATATTATTTTTTATGCATACTAAAGCACAAATTTTCTAGACCTTCCTAAATGTCTTTATTTCTGTAGTGTTAAAAATCCTGTGCTAACATTTTTAGATGTATGTAAATATAGTGGTTTAAACTGCAGGTACCATTTGCTATAGTTATGCCTTATTACATACATGATGGTGAAGTAAATGTTTTTAACAATAGATATCTTTCAAAAATGGTTTTGTAATGCACGAATATGAAAATGTTTACATTTTTAAAGGACTGTATATCCTATTATACTGTAAATAACATCTGCGATTGCAATTTTTAAGATGTGCTTAAAGAAACATCAAATAAATGCTCTAACTCAACCTATTAAAGTTAATGTGGATGTAATTAGTTGACCGTTGAGAATTACTGGAAGGAATTAGTCCGGGTGGCGGTCATTAAATGAAACAACTAAATAGTTTCAACTATTTATTGTTTGCCAACGTTTCGACCCCCTTTGCGGGTCATCATCAGGGCTAAAAAGATACAAAAGAATATAATTTTAATGACATTACATACAATATTATATAACCTATTTAGCTAGAGAACGTCGGTATTAAAATATAACAGAAGAACCGTATATGTAAAAAAAACTTGATTAAAATACAATGACTATTGTACAATAATGAAAGTGTTATACAGAAAAAATAAAAATGTTCACTAAACAAAATTTACACAGGTATCAATAATTTACATGAAATATGAAATATATTTGTATTATTTATATCATTAGTATTATTATATATATTTATATTTTTATATTTCATATTTATATAAGTACTATAGTCATTGTATTTTAATTAAGTTTTTTTTACATATACGGTTCTTCTGTTATATTTTAATACCGACGTTCTCTAGCTAAATAGGTTATATAATATTGTATGTAATGTAATTGAAATTATATTCTTTTGTATCTTTTTAGCCCTGATGATAACCCACAAAGGGGGTCGAAACGTTGGCAAACAATAAATAGTTAAAACTATTTAGTTGTTTCATTTAATGACCGCCACCGGGACTAATTCCTTCCAGTATTAAAGTTAATGTGTGATGGTGGATTTCTCAATCTTATTTTTAAACTCTAAATAAATCTACACAATGTCTTACAAAAATTATAATTCATTTGTAATGTGAAACAAATAAAAGGGCAACTGTGTAGGCTAAAAATCACGAATAAAGACTGCTAGGATAGAGAGCTTTTTGGGGAAAAACTAAAGGAGGTTAGGGTTCTTGTGGAGAACAGGGAGAGAATGGACTAAGGGCGAGAGAAACAGTGAAGAGGTATGAGAAATTATTTCAGTAGAAGGAAGGCGGAAGGAGTTAAGAAGAAGAATTAGTAAAGATATTCAACTTGTATTTGTTGGCTGATTCGAGGAAAAAAAAAGGTATGATTTTTTTATCATAATCGGCCTACGTGAGAGAAATGGAGTTTTCTAAAATCATTTCTTTGGAGAAATGATTAGAAATGATGTAATCAATTCTCAATTCCAGGATTATTGTAGTGAATCTCTAATAAACAGAGATATTCCGAGGAAAAACTTGGTACGTTTAATCTTTCATAGAACATGTGATTCTCTGGAAGTATTGTTTTCGTATTTTTTAGGTTTCTTTCAACCGAAGTTTTGTGTTTAAGACATCATGCCTGCCTGTCGGTATATTGTAAAATGATACTAAGGGCATAACACCTACTAGCAAAACACCATGGAACCCGATATTGAGATTTTTAGACTTTATGCGTGCTAAAACCATACTTTATCGATTGCATCAATTTCATCAAACTGTAAAATTTACTGACGCTTATATATTACAAACCATTTATCATATGTGACTTGAACTTAAAGACAAGTTGGATTACAAACGCAACACAGGTACTCCGATGAATTGTATTGATATTTATGCCATCATTGACTTTACTATATGAAGAAAATATAGAAAAAAAAATGGATAGTCTTAACGCCAACCAATTTCTCCATCAAACATACAATTTCTATTCTACAAATTTGGCTACGGGCATTAAATAAACTTTAAATTTCACATTTTCTCATTAGTAAAGAAGTTTTTTGCTTCGTTACCAGAATTAATATTTCAATATTCTGCGACTGCTACTGGATTAATATCAAATACTCGGAAAGCAAGAAGCTTTTCTTCTGAACCTTTATTTTATTTTATTTTTTACTTTGAATAATATGTATGCAATGTTACTTTCAATATTTATACAATATATATTTCAATAATCAGGTGCAACTATATCTACAGCTTTGAAACAAGTATTTCTGATAGACTGGATCCGAAGCAACATATAGACAAGAGAGTACTGAGTTAATCAACAGGGATGAGAAGTACGATAACAAGTGGAAGATAGGAGTGAAGAGGCGGCGAAGATAGTGACGAAAACGGAACATAAGAAGATCCTCCGAGCGGGAACGGGGACTCCTTCAGATAAGAAGTGATTTATACACTACAACCTCTTAAGCCTTCTGTCTCCTGTATCTACTCTCAGCACTAAAAGGCCAAAATCAATATCTTTATTACTACTAAATTTCATGCTCCTGCATTTTTTATGAAGTTTACGATGGCTCAAGAAACGTACTATTTAATGGTCGAGGATTACAAAATAAAATCCCACGCACAGGTCTCTAGCCGGGTAAACCAAACCCTTAGTTAAGACAAATGATATGGCGGTAATGCTAACATTGAGTATATAAGAGTGTTTTTTTGTTTTGTTTTTCAAGACTAAACCAGAGACCATTATGGTTAGGAGTAAATTATCATAGGAGGATCATAGGATTAATAATATTATCATAGGAGTAAATTATAATAGAGATATCAAAATCAAAATGAGCCAGCAGGTTCATTGCCCAAACCACGCAGAAGTTAAGGTTCCAACAGAGGTTGCCGAAAAATGTCCATAAAATATACCAAATGCCAGTAAAATTCTAATCTTCAAAACTAACTTTATCTACACAGGTATGCACGCTCATTGCTTAATAGGCTCATTTCTTCGGCTGGGATTCCGTGACCTCAATCATATAGATAATTATGTTTGTGGTGAAAAAATCTTAAAACTATAACAAATTAATGAGGGCACTTATATAAATTTTAACTTTACGGGCCAGTAATGATGTTGAAATCTAAATAAGTTGATCAGATGTCATATAATGACAGAGATACATTATTTAATCTATGCGGATAATTAACAATTACCCCCGCTACACTAAAATATTATCTATACTCCAGGACTTGCAGCTTCCAACAGTCAAACAATTTTTCTACACTCAAACAGCTTCATACTTCCGTAAAACACCAGTTTCAAAAAATCCGTTAATAAACAATACCGTTAATACTGAAACGCTACACTCATAAAAGAACTAAACATGCGTTGCTAACATAAGCTAGTTTGTTTTAAATTCTAAATTTTATATTTTCCATTATTTTATCCGTTTATTTTGGTTTATTATTTTCAAAATTTTCAACCCTTGTAATCGACCAAAAAATTATGCCTGCTCGAAATTTGAGAGCGTACGTTTCAAGATGCGTAGAATCCGAATAACGAATAAAAAAATTTCATGGATCACTTGTAGCAGGGTCGTTAGTATAACAGCCTACTATGCCAAAGGTCATGGGTTCAAACCCGCAGGAGGGTCCAAGGATTTTTTAATGGTAGTAAAAAATCCGTAGTTGTTGTTGTTGTTATTTTAATGGCAAAAAACTGCTGATGGTTATTATCGCCCTCACATCTTTACAAAAAAGAAAAAACGATTTATCAAAATGATGATATCAGAAAAAAAAAAAAAAAAAAAAATTATGAAAGGAAAACAACGAACACAATAATTATATATATATATAAAGAATACAAAAAAAAAATAATAATTATAAATTATGTTATATTTGCTGAAATAGACGAATATTTTTTATAAACTTGATGGCACTGCTGATAGTTGCTTCATTATCGCTCAAAGTCTCAGAGACATTGCGTGGCACCCCAAATTTTTCAATTTCTCTCCTGTACCGTGGACAGTGCTCAAAAATATGACTCACCGTGAGAGTCACTTTACAGTGATTACATTGAGGTGGATCCTTCCTTGTAATAAGATACTCATGTGTGAGGCGGCAGTGCCCTATCCTCAGGCGGGTGATGACTACCTCCTCCCGCCGGCATGTTCTGGAAGATATAGCCTAGGAGCTGACAGTAAGTTTGATGTCTTTAAGCTTGTTATTTGCTAATATTTCCCAGGTCTGCTGCCATTCATATAATATTTTTGCTTTTAATGTTTTAAATAGCTCCGATGGTGGGACATAGGAGGGAGTTATTTCTTCTAACGAATGAGTCTCTGCTGCTGCTTTGTCAACTTGCTCATTTCCGAATATTCCAGAATGACTGGGAACCCAACAAAAAATTATTCTTCTAGAAGAGTCTTCTAGCTGCTTGATTCCATAGTGGACCTCTTGAACAATGGGATTTTTAGAAAACATATTTGAAATAGCTCTGAGAGCACTAAGTGAGTCTGAGCAAACAATTATTGATTCCGCTGAAGATGATAAGGCTAGAAGGATAGATTTTTGGATAGCCGTCAACTCAGCGGTGAAAAAGCTACAATTCCTATTCAGTTTGTACTTGTAGAATTTGTCACCGTCTAGCACTGCACACGCAGTAGACTCGTTAGTTTTTGAACCATCAGTATAGATGACTTTGTTGTAATGATGTTTGCGAAGTTCAGTTAGGAAAGTTTGAGAGATTTCTTGTGGAGAACATGTTTTTACTTTCGAAACTTTCAACATTTCACAGTTAACGTTAGGAGGTGACAGTGTCCATGGTGGTAGCTTTTTCTCCGGTTTTATAAATGGATGCTGCACCAATTCAGATACCACCCATCTCATTCTGTACCAGAGGGGTCGGGATGAGTTTTTCAATCGCCCATATTTGTCAGCGTTTTCCTGTAGAAATAAAGAACTGTAGACAGGGTTGTCAGGTTGTGTGTAAATTTTGGTTATATATTTAGCAGCTAGCTTTTGGCGACGATAAGAAAGAGGTAGAACTCCTGCTTCCACGCAAAGACTATTTACTGGGCTAGTTCTAAAAGCTCCGGTTGAAAGCCGTATACCGGCATGGTGAACAGCATCTAATTTATTTATTTTATTACAAGTAGAAGAGGCATAGATGAAGCAACCGTGATCCATTTTACTAATTATTAATGTCTCATGTATACAAAGCATTGTTTTCCTGTCTGATCCCCATCTGGTGTTTCCCAATTTTTTCAGGATTTTTAATCTACTCACGGTCTTAGAGTGAAGTTGTTCTATATGGACAGACCAGGTTAGTTTACTATCGAGGTATAGTAGTTAAAATCCGTAGTTATGCCGTCCTTCGGAAGGGACGTTAAAAGGTAGTCCCAAGCCTGTGCATTGTCAGGTACTCGTTATAGATCCCGATCCTAATAAAACCTGGAAGGGCAAAATTAAGGACTTCCACTGTAGCATCGTCCTATGAGCCATCATAGTAGCATAAAGTGACGTTAAATAAATAAACAAACAAACAACGAAGAAAAAAAAATCCGTTGTTCCGCCGTCTGCGGCATTTCTCCGAAACTACTGGACCATTTTTTTTTAAATTCTCCACAAAAATACTAGTCGATTCAACGATGATCCTAACACCTAGGCGTTGATATCAGTTTGTTAGTTTTCAAACGACGGCCGATTAAAAGGATTTTATTCAATAATTCTAGTTAGTTTTGAAGATAGAGAAAAATTTATTTGTGTTTTTAACCAAAAAACCGCGAATAGTTTTATAATTGTGTAAAAAGAAAAGAAAAACAATTGAAAATTTTCACATAAATACGCTTCTAACTCAGTTATTTTTGAAGATAGAGAAAAGTGTGTATAGAGTTTTAGTAAAAAAAAAAAAAAAAAAAAAATTCATATGTATAATCAAGTGACAGATTATAATAGATATAATTACACCAAAAATCGGTTATTATTGAAGATATAGAAAAATCAAAAAAATTTTCGTGATCAAGATAACGCGATGAAACAAGTGCAAAAAATATTTTTTTAAAATCATCTTATATGGTTAAGCCACAACTTATTAGAGATGTGATTTCCTGATAACTCAGTTATTATTGATGTTAAAGATAGAATGTAAGGTTTTCTGGAATCAGGGAATTTCATTTGAATGAAAATCGAAAGAAAAGGAAATAGTAACGCTGCCCTGTATAAATGCTTTTGGTTTATTATTTTCAATAATTAACCTTTGCAATCGACCAAAAAAAAAATACCCCTGCTTAAAATTTGAGATCTAACGATTCAAGATGCGTAGCATCCGATTAACGAATAAAAAAAACCCGTTTTTTCTGATAAATAAATGAATAGACACCAACAATTTTTGGAACTAATGAAAAAAGGATCATTGAATTTCGTTAACAACTAGCTTAGAAATTGCGTTTTGAAATCAGTGGTAGTGTTATGATATGATGCTTTTAATTAGTGCTTTTCATATTACTTAATTGCCTATCAACAGCCATATAAACAGTTATACCGTAATATTGTTATTTGGAAATAATAAACCATTGTGTAATAATTTGCAGTGTTTTTATTATTATTATTACTTTATTTTATTTATTTATTATGTAGATTTTATGTATAATTTTTCCTAATGATATAGTAGGAATCAATTTCAATTTAATGTTACCACATACCACATACCATGTATCAATTTAATGTTACCACATATTTAGTGATTAGGCTAAAAGATTATAATTAACAAACGAACAAAACATTTTGCTGATTGTAAGGATGTCTCATCCGAAATCATCTGTAAATATTTTGTCAATTTGTAAATAAATTTTTTTAAATTTCTTCTTCAATTTTTAAATCTACAGTATCAAATCTCCAACATAATATAAAGGATAAAAACATTATTGATGGTTTTCTGACAAGTTTAAGGGTCTCGGGTTATCCAAAGACTTTCCTCTCCAAGAATATAACCTCTCGGAATATATAAACACCGCTTACAAGTTTACATAACATCAGAATAATTCGGCACAAACAAAAAAATACGTGATAAATTTAGTATCAAGATATGATTAAAAATGTTTTTTTGTTATTTATATTTTATTGAATTTTAAAAGTGTATATACAATAAATACAACCAGTAAAAGTGCCAAATTATAATATAGGACGTAAAAAGACTTGTGCAGAAAGTACCCAGCGGTATAACTTCAATGTTTATTTAACTTACTAGATCCCGAGGCCATCTTCTTTTCATGTGGGTTTATGTAGGTTGGGAATTCGGAATTGGCAGTGGTGTATTTGGTACGAGAAAGGTCTGTAACAAATGGGATATTAAGGTCGTTATGGATTTTATTTGTGACGAGGTAAAGAGCACTTAAGATTTAGAGCGAAGGATTTTGTATTGTAAGATTTGTTTTGATTCTCCAGTTCTGACACCATTCCTCAATGGCTGTGATGTGGGACTAAAGGATTTGGGATGCAGCGGTTGGCTCATTATGGTCAGATTACACAGATGTGTCATCCGCAAGTTTTGAGGGTGCTAGGATGGAGTGAAATATAAGCTGTACAAACGGTATAAGTACAGTGTAGGAGTGCACATTAGATACTACCTTGAGGTACACTGGCGAACTGAGCAAATATGGAAGAGTAGAAGAAATTATGGTTTACTTTTCTATACTTAGGTAGGAACGTATTAAAAGGAAATATGTAGCAGGAAGGAATTGACGAATTTGATAAAGGAGTCCTCGGTGCCAGACCCAGTCAAAAGCTTGTTTAACCTCGAGAGAGGCACCTTTGCAATACATTTCGCACTCTAATGTGGTGGATATAACATCACCCACACGACGACATTGTAGAATGGTTCAGATGATTAGATAGATAGATAGATAGATAAATGTGTTTTATTAATAAATTTTACATTTTTCTTTACATTCGTCTAGAGAACACAAAATACTGGCATGGATTTCCGTCTGCCAGGAAGTTGGTTTATTTATATACATTATTAATAAACAAAAGTATAAGCTTACAATAACAAACAAAACATAAATAAACATTACACATTATTGTAAAAAGATAGAGGGATAATCTTTGTTTCCCAAATAGAATAAACAAAATATAATTACACTTTATCTGTGACAACATATTCTCTGTTTATTTAATTATTGTAATTGAATTCCTTTATTAAAAAGCTTCTGTAGTTAACAGCACATTTCATAAATTTATACAGTGAGTTCCAATTAATTCCATTCAAAATGTCTATTATTTTGTTTTCAGTCAAAATACTTTCTCCAAAATACTTTTTCCTAAAATGATTAAATGCCGTACATTTACCTAAAAAATGAATTATATTTTCGTCCTCCTTACTATTACAAATTGAGCATGTGTAAACTATTTCCCTCATCCATGGTTTACAATTTAGGGATATCATTTCGGCTCTTGTATTAAAAACTATTCTTATTAATTCTATATTGTTTTCGTCATTAATGTAGTTTACACCATAATCTAGCTTCTTATAAATTAGATGGTGTTCGGCACCCATAACGGAGATCCCTAGTTCTTTTTTAAAATTTTCCTTGGCTGCAGCTATTATATTAATCATTTGACTATTCCACCTCGCCACCGATACGAACTCCCTATCAAATAGACAGCCTAAATCTTCTGCTAGTTTTACCCATTCGTTTAGCCAGCTACAATTTTTGTTTTTCATACCATCAAGAGCTATAATTTTAGGTAAGCGTACATCACTATAGTTTAAAATTTTTATAATATAATTTAAATGCAAACTTCTTGTACTAAAACACAATAGATCCCTGCCCGTTTCCAGGTAGAACATGTAGTTAGGTGTGTTCTTTGGTAAGTTAAAAAGTTTCTTCAAAAATAATCTATGAATAATTTCTAATTGTTGGTAATTATGGTATCCCCAAAATTGCGCTCCATAATACATTACAGACTCCACCACCGCCTGAAATACTTTATACTTGGCCGATATCGGAACATGTTTATTAATGAATACGTTACTCCAGATACTATTGATACTTAACTTGGCAGTCTGTACTTTTTCTTTAAAATGCTCATGAAGTGATAGATTATCAGAAATTGTCAGACCCAAATATTTATACTTCCTCACTACCTCCATCTCTTCTCCCTTATACCACCATTTATATTTTATTTTGGGTCTTCTCCTTTTCGCTTGACCAAAAATCATTATTTTTGATTTAGAAACATTTAGAACTAATTTCCATTTATCCAAGTACATCTCTAATCGTGATATTATTTCTCTTAGTTTAAACGGCGAATCTGAGAAAACTACAATATCATCGGCAAAAAGCAACGAGTTAACTTTAGCTGTTCCCACTTTGATTCCCTCTCCTAATTCCTGCGTTATGTCATTTATAAAGAGAGAAAAGAGTATTGGACTCAAAGTACATCCTTGCCTCAACCCCCTTTCTATACTAAATTCGCCAGAAATACCTTTTTGTGTCCATACCACAGCTTTCGTTTCCGAGTATAAAGTTTTTAAACTATTTACAAATTTTGTCGAAATTCCTAACGAGCAAAGTTTATAAAATAGCAGGGAATGATCCACAGTATCGAACGCGGACTTGAGATCTATAAAAAGACAAAAGATCTGTTTACCTTTAGCCTGTAATTGCTGCTCGATTAAATTATACAGAACAAAAATGTTATCAACAGTACTGTAGCCTCGCCTAAATCCTGATTGTCTTTCATCAAGTATATGATTCACATCCACCCAATTTGTAAGTCTTTCAACCAGCAACCCAGTATAAAGTTTTTCTACAGCGTTAATAAAGGATATAGCGCGATAATTATTGGGGTCAGTAATGCATCCTTTTTTGTGCAGTGGATATAAAATTATCTTTCCGAAACCTGGAGGTAGTTTCTCTGAATTAAAATTATCATTGAAAACTTTGAGTAATAATTTTATAAAGTTTTGCGGTGCTTCTCTATAAAATTCGCTGGGAATTCTATCTATGCCGGGAGCCTTGTTGCTCTTTACTCTCTTAATAACCGCGCTTAGTTCGGAGCAGCTAAATTCACGGTCCAGGATTTCATCGGTAATACACGGTGTGCTATAAAAAGTTATTGTAGACGGGTTGGAAATATTATACAAAGTTTGAAAATGATCTACCCACTTTTCCATTTTTATATTTGGACAAATAATATTTTTTTTGAACTTTAAATTATTTACTAGAGACCAAAATTGTTTAGAGTCTTTAGCTTCCACGAATTTTTTTGTCAAGCTGAGCGAATATTCTATTTTTTTCTTATCACAAACACTCTTATACTCTTTTGATATTGAAAGAAATTTGTCTTTTATTACTTTGGCATTTGTCTTTCTAAATAAATTCAAAAGGACAAACATTTGTTTTCTGATTCTGACACAATCGTGATCAAACCATGGCCGCTTTTTATTTATTATAGCATTATTACTGTTATTATTAAAGTTACATACTGTTTTTGCACTGTTAACTATTGATTCAATTAAATCTTTAACTTCGGTATTAATCTTTTGTTCTAAAATTTTATTTGTGTAGCCCTCTAATATCATTTTATACTCTATTTTTCTAGATTCTTTCCACATAATTTTGGGTAGCAATGGCAGAATATTTTCTTGATTAATAATTGGCCCCAAATTTAGCGTTAAATTTATAGGAGAGTGTGGCGAAAAAGGCAGTACTACCACTTTGAAATCCAAAACCTTTTCTAATAATTGTAGATTTACTGCACATAAATCAATTACAGAACAACCCCTGCTACTGATATACGTAAACTCTCCCTGGTCTCCTTTAGTTAGCCCATTCAACAAAATAAAGCCATTACTTTCACAGAAATCTAAAACTTTAATTCCCTCACTATTAATTTTTTTATCTTTAGATGTTCTTTTTTCATTTAAATGATTAAAACTTCTACTATTTTTTGCACTGATCTGCCTTTCGCCTGTTCTCGCATTCCAGTCCCCCATTATTACAAATTTTGAGCAGTCTACATTTGTAAAAAAATTCTCCAACTCCTCAAACTGCTCAGCCCAGTGGTTACAATTTAGATAAAGCGGAAGTAAATAAACCTGTTGACTATTCGCCTTTATACTAATAACGTCTCTGTTATTAATAACAACAAAATCGAGATAGCCCTCAACTATAAGATCCTGTTTACATGCCATCACTTCCCCTCCACTGCCCCTACCAAATTTAGAATATTTTATTGCCGGTTTCCAGATCAATTTATAATCAGAAAAATATTGAGTAAACAAATCTAAACCACTTTCTACAACAAAAGTTTCAAATAAACAAAATACCTGATATTTTTTTAGAGAATTTAGAAAATCATAATCTTTTAATTTAGCTTTCAAACCTGATACATTATAGGCTAAGATATCTAAATATTTACAATGTTGCCGTAGACCTTCCACCTGACAAACCTGCTCACTTCATAACTGTGGTTGTTTGTTGACAGTTGTTAATCCTTGTGACGGGCGTAGTAAACGATGCACGAGCTCAGTGATGTCTAGGCCAGTGATAGACTTCAGTGCTCCTATCGCGTCCTTCTCTTCCTCACATAATAAACCATCTTTCTCAGACCAGCTAAAGTTTTTATTTTTAATTTTCATTTTATTTCCTCTCACTTGAACTTTGTTATCCTTTTCTCTCGCCTTGTTGATTATTTCTCTTCTGACAATTAAAAGTTTTGATTGTTTCAATCTTGTAGTAGTACAAAGATCTCTATTAACTAGGATTCCTGTGTTTTTAAGTAGTTTTGTGTTTAACAAAATATTTTTAACATCATTTGTGGTTTTGAATTCAACCATAAGTGGCCTGTTTTTGTTGTTGATATTACCTACATGGTATGTTTCATTTATTGATACATTTTTTACACCCAGAACTTTTGTGCATAAATCTTGAACCACATTATTCGGATCACACTCCTGAGGTATTGTGAGCCCTTTAAAAATTAGATTTTTTTTGACGAATTCTATTTTCCATGTTTTCCAACTTTTTTTGTAATTCATGATTTTTCTTTTTGATATCCGAGATTTCTTCTCTTAACTTTTCATTTTCTTTAATATATTTTATTAGTTTAGTATGAAATTCTTCAAAATCCGTTTTAGTAACAACATTAGATAGTTTTTCTTCCAGTTTTTGGTCCAACATTTTTGAAAAATCCGAAAGTAATTGTTGGTTACTCATTTCCAGAGTTATTATTTCAGTTTCTATTGGAATCCTAGATTTCTTTTTAGGGTTAGTGCTAAGTTTGAGCTCTGGAGAAGATTTACTTCTCTGTCTCTTTGACCCGGATGAAAAATATTTGTTGATACTATTGTTATCGTTTGACATTAAGCACAGCTGATCAATGTATTTATTCACTGTGGTGTTCACCCCCTCTCCTTGTGACGTAACTATCTTGCAGATTCAGGAATAGCTACCGAGACCGACTTGAACATAACTTTTATTAGTAAAATATCAACTTTAGTACTCACTATTTTATTATTATAACACCATCCTCATAATAACAAGTATCCAACACAAATTTATTTCAGTTTTCAACACAAAATTATAACTTTTAACCACTTAAAATCAACACAATCACAGAGCCGATGTGAACTTTATAATGGCCAACGACCAACTCCGGTTCAGATGATTACTAGGAACATAGAGTGACGGGCTATTTGCTGAAATTTCAAATTCATAATAAAGGTGTTCTTTAAGAAATCATTTAGCATAATAATATCCAAACGGTTAATTCTCCCTTTTTATACCTCTGATTAATTAATTAAGGAATATTTTATATTTATGCACTAATACAATGATCTGATCTATATATAGATCACAAAGGATAGCTTTATATATTTTAATCTGCTTGAAAGGTTATAATATATCTTAAAAAAAGAATGAAAAAAGCAATTTGAAAATGAGGAGCTATTAAATTGAGGCGAACATGAATGGTGGTTAAGTAAATTCAGTAGAAGATAGAGCCGGTATCAGTTAGATGTTCTGAACTGGCAGGCTGGAAGATTAAAGACCCCCACTCAAAGGCTGTTTCAGTGAAACTTTGTCAAGCACCCTCCACCACACACCGCCTCTATCCGGCAAATTCTCCCCTTTTAACCCTACCTTCATATTTATTATTATTATTTTATTTTTTTGAGGGACTTTGTATTCGGCTTTCTTTTATTATATATTTTTTACCAACATTGTATATTTGTTAGTTAGTTTTTACTATGATGTATAAAATTGATACATTTATCATCTACTTCCACTAAAAGGAAATACGCTTTCTTAATTTTCTGTGATATTGATTATTTTATTTCACAATTATCCGTAATGCTAGAAAATAAAACAAGGAACTTTTTTATATTAAAATAATAACAAGCAGTTTTAATAATTCTAAATAATTCGATTATATTCTTTTCCTCTACATAGTTTTTTATTCGCACGCCATAATAAAAAATATGCTAGAGAAAACTTTTTTTTTTAAATTTATATGTTATTGAATTTTACAACTGTATATACATAAATACAAAGTAAACGTGTAGAGAAAACTTGAACAGCAATTCAGTCACTGGTTGAGAGTCTTCCATTTTATCTTGTCATATGGACATCCTTCGGTCGAGTGTTAGTCTTAGGTAATGAACTAATATTAAAATATTTATTCTGAAATAACTTAACTATACAAATAAGAGGAAAAATTCAATTCAATTGTAATCTTTGCAAAATTCGATTAAATCACCACTAGTCAAATTCACAATCCGACGAAACACTTACAATACATATCCACAACAAAGTCCTTAGACCGACACAGTACTTAACCAAGGAATAAGATAAAAATAAAAATTCTCAATAAACAACTGAAAGTAATATACTTTTTTTTTTTTTTCTTTAAACTTCTCTATTTAAATCAAAATACAGACTACTCTTCTTTATCTTAATCTTCAGAACTGAAATTAGACAGGAACTGAATAAATATATGTACATACCAACTTAAACCCATCTGTATTGACTACTCTCAGCTTGATGATTTATGAAAAAAACTAATAGATAACAACTTTATTTTCGTTTCGACAGCGAACTTGACGGACCCGACAGTGGGCTTATAAATGAAATGTCAACAGCTAAAATAGATATAGAAAGGATAAAAAAGAAGCTGGATAAGAGACTATAAAAGAAACACCTCTCTAACCTTCATTGTTATAGAACGCAAAAGGTTTATGTTAACTTTCTTGATTTTTTTTAACCATTCTCATGGCTACTTAGGTAATCTGTTGTAAGGACCGAAACTTTATAAAATACCATTTTCTACCATCATCATTATAGTTTTTCTTTCGTTCTTGAATATGCAAAATTACAGGAGTTAATATTTTAAAAGAAAACGTTATTTGAACATTGAAGAAAATTGTATAACCCCGGAACAAGCTTAGTCACAATGACAAAAATTTATTTCACTCATCGTGTAGATTAGTTATTATTAGTTTCATAATTTTTCACTTAGTCCCTTTTGAGATATTTCTATGTAAACAAAACTAATTGTTTGCTTATTTTAAAAATTCATATACGAAAAAAGGATTATGTTCTCAAGATGGAAATTTATACAGCAAGTAGAACTACAACTTAGCTACAAAAGTATTTTTTCCTTTATACACTTTAATCTCGTTAAAAGACTCGGTTTTTATTTACTTTCTTAAATTTATGAAACAACTTTCTTCAATATTTAGGTAATGAGTTGTAGGGACAAAAATACAAAGCATATCTTTATCTTACTGGTAGTTTTGATTTAATATCTAAAAAATTACAAGAATTAGAAAGATGTTTACCAAATTTGTTTCCGGTGAAGCTGGCTTGAAACGGTTGCAACACTAAAAGTATTGGCCAGAAAAAAAAAATTATTTATCGTTTTATATTTACGAAGAAATAGAGAATAACAACAATCAAAATTGTTGAGTGGCAGTATTAATGAAAATTGGACGATTTCAAATTTCGGTTCTTTTTTTAATGAAAACTGAAAAATATTTTGAGTTAATCAGCATGACGACAAGTACTGTAAATACCAAAATGGTAATGGTTACGATATTATAAATGAAGAGATTTTTATATATTTAGTTAGAGATTATTATACATATATTTTTTATATATTTTTATTTATGAAGATATATATATATATATATATATATATATATATATATATATATATATATATATATATATATATATATTGGTATATAGCTTAGGAATAAAAGTAACTGACTTAGCGTTCTGTAAAATTAAATGATATGTGAAACAAATATAATTCCCCTGAAAAAGATTATTAAGTAGTAATATAAATATTTGTTGTCATAATTATTACAATGGCTATATCACAGTTTCTAAATTATAGTATAGTTAAAACAATACCAAAAATATACTTTTATTTTCATATTTAATTATTTAACCATCAGGATTTACCTTCATAGCAAAAGGCTCCCTTTGTATCTCTTTCATATTTATTTAGCTCTGAAATAAATATCAAGCATAAACCAACTCGAGGGATTAATTATTAACGGTAATTATGCGCTGGAAGCAGGACAAATATTTTAATAGCGGATTAAATAAAGGAGCTAAGGGGCGGTGTATTGGTGAAGGGGTTACAGAGAAAAGGCTGGGTTAAACCTTTAAAATCGTGAGCCTCTTCAAAAAGATCCCTCCTTTCATGAATAAAAAAACCTGGCTGGAGGTTTGGCCCTTAGGATAAAACAGCCCGGTCCCAGGGCAACAGGATATTTTAATTCTCTCTGTTTTACTTTTCCCTGTTTCCACGCCCCTTCTATTATCCCAGTTATAATTATTATCTTCGCCTGACTTGTAATTGTTTAAGGGACAAAGGTAATTTATTTTAATATGTATAACAGATGGAAATTTTTTTTTCTTATTCATAACTCTAATTATTTATTTAAATTTAATTTAAAAACAGCGTGAAAGTAGATAATGTCTACATTTCAGTATTTGTCGGAATTCACGGTCAATATAAGTCATCAGTCTTTTAACGTATACGTATAGTTTTTACACTTTGTATTAAAATGTAGTTATTTTACAATATCAATAACTCTGGTATACATATATTACTAGTATTAAACATGTTTTTAACAAAGAATACATAATACTAGTTCATAATTGTAGGCCAAATAATACGCAAATTATTTCTAATTTCGCAGCAAATATCATTTAATTGCTAATACTAAATTTATATTTATTCTATAATTATATATAACGTATATTTATCCTAGCATGCGAGCAGATTAAAGCTACTCTATACTATGTTACCAAGTATACCCTGCACCATCACCCTAATATCTTCTTTTTTTTATTTTTATTAACTTTATTCTCAAATTCTCAAAATTATACGATAACCTTGCGCACCATCAGAATATTAAGGGACAAAATGTTTCTAGTGAAAAGGCAGTGGTCTCGAGATCTTTTGTAAATAATTTTAATGAAGCCCTGGTGATAGCCAGATCTATATGAATCGAAAGTCGTGATGCCTTCGTTTTGGCATCTGTTGGTTTAAATAAAAAGACATTTTAATCAAATCTTTAACAAACGTTCTACTTATTAGTAAACTGCCTAATTAACATTTGCGTTGTTGGATAAATTTAACCATCAAAGTTAAAGGTGCTTCTACTTCTTACTACCGTTGTTTAGTTGGTTTTTATATATATACACACACATGAGTTTGACTATGACATATTTGAGTTGGCCGATAGTTAACTTTAATAATAACAAATTCTTTATTTATCTGGGACAAGTTCCTTCAGAATAATATAACAGACAAATTAAATTAGTAACAAAAATTAAGTATCTTAGAGTAAAAAATAACAAAATAACAAATGAAATGAATAATAGTAATAAATTAACAGGTAGCTTCTAATAATAATAATTTAGAAAAACAAATAAAATAAAATGTATATACTCATATTAAAATAAATTTACAATGCTTATGAAAAGTGTAAAATAAAATACATAAATGTTTAAATCCTGTGTAAAATAAAATATAATATATAATTGTTTTTCTCTGCTCTATTTACTTATTTTTATTGAAATTTGCTAATTAATTGGGGTCATTTAAGAATTGGATAGTAAGAAAGTGTTTGAACAAACGAGATTTGAGGGTCACAAGAGTATTGGAATGACGGATATAAAAAGGAATAGAATTCCATACGGACGAGAATCAGATAAGGAAAGATTGGTCGAAATCAGCGGTTCGATGAGGATAGAACATAGATTGTTTAATTCGAATTTATTATTCTTGTTTCCAAAGCATTTATGTCTTAATTAGTTATAAGTATTTTAGAATACTTGCAATATCTTGCATTTTATGAAACGTTTTCGTTATTATTACTGAGTAATGTTATTTAATATATCGGTATAGCAATTAGGAAAACCGCATCAACTAAATCAGTGTTAACTTCGTTGCCAGTGTTAACAACTTTGAATAGCACGACACGGGAGGCTACAGTATTATTTTGGTAAGAGGAACACGGAGGAACAAGGAAGGTCATGGTATAATAATGTAATTGGCAGAGATAGAGGAGGCTGAGGAGGAAATGAACAAAGTTGGAGCAAACTAGATTGTCCGGGTGTCTCTGTTTATTTTGGTCCTTTATGCTGCTCCCTCATCCCTCTTCTAATCGTCTTGTTCTTAATGCCACTCTAACAACTGTGCTCAATCCTTTAATTTTTTCTCCTGTTCCGTGGTTTTAATTATTTTTTTATCTTCATTTTTATCACGAACCAAGGATGAAATTTAATTTGTCTTTGTCTACAACAATTTTTCCTCTTTTTTTTCATTAATTTAAAGAAGAAAATTTAAAAACACGATTTGTAATAAATGTAATCTATAACGTGATATAGAATTAATCGCTCATTTCTACTTAAACTTAATTTTATATACATGATATTACAAACCAACACTATTGTGTGTTTATAATATATTATGATATATAAATATATTAATCGATACGAGCTGGGAACCGGTCATCTAAAGCTAAATATTTGAATTTACATCTACTACCAATGATAATGTGCATTGTTCGATAAAAAGGTAACATTACTTGACAGGTGGTATCGGTAATACCAGTAATACATCAATGGTGAAGTGGATAGTTCATATTTCAATATATATTGGTATCTAATTGTTTTGTTTTTACAGCTTACTTTTGACCGCAGTTCGTTAAATGGTTACTGTTGCAATTAAGATGAGAGTTATGGAAGCACATGAAACCTAAAACAACTAAGACAAATTTAACGCTACTTCCATTATGCTTTTGCTTGGAAATTAACCAAAGAGGTAGTTTTGATAAATGAATACAGACATTTTCCAAAACTTCCTAAATTTTGTTGGAGGTATTATAAAACGAACTCAGTAACTATCTCAATCCCGAAATTGCTAGGATCAATAATTTTTTTAAATTATAGAAGGGAAATATAATGGGTCACCAAGATACTTGTAATAGCCCATAATGAAATAAATTATTTATTCTTCTTTTTAGGATTATTTTCTTTCTATATCAATATAGGTAATTTATAAAAAACCTCCGAAGTATGTAAGTATCTCTCAGACCATTTTCGAAACAAAACTGTGAGGTAAACACTAATCAGACCAGAATGAAAAAGTTTGATGAAAAATGGACGACTTCTAGAGAAAATCATTTTGATGAGTACTGGGTCCTCAGCTTGCAGGAATCGCGAAGGCCATATAATTGTTGAGAGGGTAGCGTGCATGAATGTATGGAAGGAACACTTCGCGAATATTTATGCAGGACATCAAGAGGTGATGAAAACAACTACCCTCAACTCTATCAAGAAGGGGATGTTAAACACCAGATGATGAAGAGGTAGTTTGGTAGGATTGAACCATCTACCAGCTGAGTTGCTCAAGTACGGTGGTGAACGTCTGAAAATAGCCACAAAATCTGATTATGGACATCTGGGAAAAAAGATATGCCATCTGAATGGAGGAAATCTTTAATATGTCCCATATTTAAAAAGGGGACCTCTTTGATTGTGGAAACTATCAGGGTATAGCCCTCCTTCCGTGCGCTTACAAAGTCCTTTCACGCATTCTGTTTCAACGGCTTCTTCCATACGCAGAAAGAGAATTAGGCTCTTACCAATGTGGGTTTAGAAAAGGAAAATCCACAACAGAGCCAATATTTTGACGATATTGGAAGGGACATGAGTTTCGTATAACCGCCCGTCATTTATTTATAGACTTCAAAGCGACATATGAGTGTGGATCGAAAGGTTCTCTACGAAACCTTGGGACAGCTGAATGTACCTTAAGGCCTAATAAGACTGATCAAGATGACCATGACAGACTCGATTGCGTTGTACAAGTGAAGGCGATAGCTCAGAAGTTTTTCGTCCAAAAAGGGAGTACCCAGAGCAATGCGCTAGCATGTTTACTGTTTAATCTGGCGCTAGAGAAAGCAATAAGCGATTCAGACTACAGGGACTATTATAAGAACCTACCACTCCTAGCATAAGCCGACGACATTGATATAATTGGACGCTCAAAGAAGTCAGTCGAAGAGGCATTCCTAACTCTTGTAGAAGCAGCAAGAAAATTTGGTCTAGAGGTCAACCATGATAAGACCAATTATATGATCGCTGAAAAACGCCCAAGATATCCTGGGGAAAAGGTGGAATTTAGAAATTGTCTCTTCGAATGGGTTTCTGAGCTTACATATCTTGGCTCACAAGTCACATACGACAAATGTCATTGAAACAGAGATCAATAGGATGTTGGCCGCAAACAGATGTTACGTTGGTTTGAGGCAGCATCTGTCAACCAGGAAAACAAGTCACTCTGCACAAAACATTGATTCGCCCAGTCCTTAATATGGAGCGGAGACAAGGACCATGGCAAAGGAGATGGCTACATAGTTGGCTACATTTGAGCGAAAGATACTCAAAAAGATTTTTGACCGGTGTTGGCTGGTGGAGAGTGAAGGAGAAGGAAAAATGAAGAGGTTTACAATCTCTTTGGAGAGCCTGACGTTCTTAGCGTAATCAAGCGACATCGCCTAATGGGTGGACATGGGATCAGGATGGAAGGAAAATGAAACTCCTAAAAGATTATTGACGGAGATAGTCCATGGCCGGAGGAGAGTTGGCAGCCCCCACCTTCGATGGACTGACTGTGTGGTCGCGAATCGATGAGTTTAGTAGTCCATAACTGGATGCTGCAGCACAGGACAGAAACTTCTGTAGGTTGCTGATTAAGGAGGCCTGGACGACGTCAACGTGTTGTAGCGCCAAACCAATAACTGGGTCAAATATTAAAAAATGGGAAGAGACGCAAAGGAAAACATATGTAAATTTATGGTACTTAAGCAGACTGAAGCACCTCAGACTTCATAAGAACAAAACACCCAAGATGCTGGGTCATCTGATGATAATTAACGATGGCCTGACTTGTGCAATCCAGAGGGAGACAGAGCCCATGGCATGGCGAGAGGAAAGATGGATAGAGCGTAACCTAGCTGTGAGATTGTCTTAGGACCGAGAAACCTGGGAAAGACCGTCGGTCGAGGTCAAGGATCGCATAGTACGTCTCCCGCGATAATGAGGTGCTCCGCACTGGAGATGCGCGATTCCAAATAATTTGTATATTATTTGGAAATAAAATTCAGTTTTTTTAAATAAATATATTCTTTATTATCCTGGGACATGTCCCTTTAGAATAAAATATACAGAATGTACAAATAGTGCTTTAGAGTCTTAAAGTATATTAAATATATATAAACTACTTAAGCATTACTCATATAAACTAGACATATTTAAATGTGAAGAAAAAAAACAAAAAAAAAAGCTTATTTACAATTCTTATATACAATCTACAATAGCGGTATTTGAAGGTAGAAAGAGATTTGGAGTGACAGATGGAAGAGGTGGGATAGAATTCCAAAGGGTTGCGGATCGAATGAGAAAGGATCTGTCGAAATGTGCAGTTCGGTAGGCAGTACTATATAAATATATATAAAGGCTTGACTATAACGGGGATGGACAAAGGAATTGAATTGTAGGAGGTCAAACATGTATATTGGGCGGCGGGATTGGATAACCTGGTAAAGGAATGAGGCGAGGAAATACTTGCGACGATTGGAAGGGTAAAGCCACTTCAACTAGTCATAAAAATGAGATACAAAGGTGTATCTAGAGACCATGAAGATTGATCGGACAGATCAATTAATTAAGCGTTGTATTTTTGCCTCAAGATTCCCAGAAACACCGTCGTATAACGTACAGCAATTGTCAAGTGGGGAAATATTAGAGAGGTAACGAGGAGTATTCGGTTTTCAAGCGGGAATAGGTGACGGAGGGAATACAGTCGCTTTAAGGTTGAAAAGGAACGACGAGAGATTTCGGAAATGTGATTTTTAAAGGATAGAGTTTGGTCGAAGGTTACTACAGAAATCTGACCGTCGGATGGAACTTTATAGGATTACTATCTAGGTAGAGGGTTGGGATATGTGGAACAGTTTTCAGGAGGTGATAGGATCCTACACGTATTACGATTGCTTTTGTGTTTTCAGCATTCAGTTTTAACTTATTGACTACAGCCCAATCAGTGACTTATTCGATTTAAGTCCACTTGTAGTCTTTTTATAGCTAGTAATAGGTCGGAAGGTGGGAAGGAATAATATATTTTGAAATCGTCAGCATAGATGTGGGTATTTAGAGTGATAGATAAGGAAAGGGAGGCCATTAATGTAAATAGCGAATAGGGTAGGAGATAGAGACGATCCCTGAGGGACACGACAGGATAGAGGCAGTGTACTGGAAGGAGGTGATCTGGCACTACTACATACTGAGAACGATCGGAGAGGAAGGATTGAAAACAGCGCAAAGCACTGTTGGATACTAAAAGATTTTGGAGTTTGGAAAAAAGGATACTAAGGATGGTCAACCGTGTAAAATGCCTTAGAGAAATCTAGGAGGATAAGTTTAGTTAATTTTTTGTGATCAATGGCGTTTTAGAGGTCTAGAGTTATTTTAAGGAGAGCGGATTGGGTAATTTTAGTGTACCTTCCATCCCAAACTAAGAGGTGCGCAATGAAATTTCGTAAATAAAATATCCAGGCACAAGTGAGAGCTAGAATCATATAGAACTCGCTTCAGCTCTTAAAACTAATGTATAAACGTGCAGTAATATATTAAATTTAACAAGGATTACTTTTTTTTTTTTTTTTTTTTTAGGTCCATTCTCAATTTACTATATGTTTCACTGTCCTTATTGTGTTACATCTGGAAGTTGGGGCTTCCAGACCTCGCAGAAGGTAGTCGTGGGAGAAATCACTTATCTGAAGCCTGCAGAGGATCACTTCTTCTCTCCTTGACTTGCAGGAGTTCTTCAGAGTTATTTGATGAATTCACATTATACCCGATTTACCACTTTTCCTCCTGTAGTGAGCTAAACTTTCTTGTCCAGTCTTGCAGAGAGATTTTGTCGAAGCTTGAGATGATGTTTGAAAAGACAAGATGTTTGCCGCGGCATCGGCTTTTTCATTGCCGTATACGCCACTATGTGCGGGGACCCATATTAACACCACTTCTTTATTCTTCATCAAGACTTCACTGTGTATATTATGGATTTCTGCCACTACCGGATGCCGAATCTTTGAGCTATTCTATGGCTTTTAAGACATTCTTTGATTCGGATACAATGGCAAATTTTTGATCATGCTCAGAACTTCTTATGTACAATAAAGCTTCTCAGATGGCATTGGTCACTCCTCTGAAGATTGAATTCCAGAATTTCTTGATTCGCCGTTATGACCGAAAACCCCACAGTCTCCTGATTTAGATGCGTCCATATAAAGGATGCTGTAATCTGGATATATATATATATATATATATATATATATATATATATATTTTTTTTTTTTTTTTTTTTTTTTTTTTAATGTATACAATTTATGATGTTGATTTACTCCACTATTATTCTTATTTTCTGTAAGGATTGGATTTTGTTTTGATTAGCTCAAATTAAATTCAAACTAAAACTTCAGCATGACCCCTTGCAGTATTAGAGGCAAAAATACCTCAATCATTTAAAATACTTGAAATATGAAATAGTGGTTTAAACGAATTATAGTGTTGCTCTCACCAAGCATGCCGTCAATGTATGAGATCTAAATAACTTAAATACATTTTTTAAAAGCTCTTGAAAATGTTAAAAATTATTAGATCAATTAAAGACTAAATTATATATACGAAAACAGGGAAAAAGGGTTCTAAAGGAGGTTGTAGATATGCAGTAAAAAAGAGGAGCTAGCGGGTAGCCATGTTTGACCCAGTTAGCCGGTAATGAATCTAACCGGCGTGCCCTATCTCCGCTCCCATCTTATTTGTCTAGGGCTCTCATTACCATCCTCTCTCCTGTCTTTTTACACCACCCGTTCTCTTCTTCCTTCTCTCCCGTTCTCTATCTAATTTAATAATTCAAATTAAACATAATTTAAGGATGTACTCACTCTTTTCTCCTCAAATAAAATTTAGTAAGCGTCGTTTATGAATATGTTCGTATGAAAGATTGGGAGGAAACTATTTTTTTAATTTCACTTACTTATATATGTAATATATAGTAAGAAAAGGTATTGCGAACGGAGAAATTTTCAAATTCTAGTTTTCAATGGAAAATACGTTTTAAGGTCCCCTGAGTTCAAATAACCAAGTCCCGCACAAAGGTCTGTCTCGGCGTGTGTCGTAAGTTTAGTGCAAAAATGAAAAGTCTTACGAAACTGCAATTTCATATATAAGATAATTATACGTCCGAGATTATATCAGCTTTTTCAACAAAAGGAGCTAACCAAAATAGCCACTTTATACTACGCAATTAATATCTTTATACGATGTTTTAAAAAACGGCTCGAACGATCATTATTAAATTCGTTATTGTTATGTATTGAGTATACTGAGGAGAGTTAATTTATTATTGGATTATTTTAATATTAATCAAATAATTATGAAGACTTTGTCGGCAAAAGTTTAAAAGGCGTTTACCTACCTCCCTAGGGCCCTCTTCTCTCCCCCGCAATACCCCGGGAAACTTCCTAGATCCCAGGAGCATTTCCTATATCTACCCTGCCTTCCTTTGTCCGATAGCAGGGTCAGAGTATCAGCATCTCTTGTTGTGAGTGCAGGAGGCTTCTTGGTTGTCACCTAAGCTATCACTGGTTGATATGTCCTCAAAGAGTGGTATCAAGCTGCGTCCTACTGAAAGGGTACATGAGGTCAGACGAATTGCCTCTTCACAGTTTTTTAATGTATATGTTTTTCATCGTATTTTTAGTCCCAATGAGAATGACTAACAAATAGATATCTTTCCCTATATCATTACAGTGTCGTACGAATAAGCCATCGATGTTGCAGCAGTAACAATTTTAACGTCCCCATCCTCCTCAGCTTGCTTGTTCATTATGTCTGATGCATCAAGTTTTGTTCTTAGGAGTGCAAAAAATCGATTTTTTTTTTGTGCTCATTGGACAAAAATTTGTTTTGAGGGATTAATTTAATATATCTTCATCAAATATGACGTCTGCTGAGGCGTTTAGCTCGCGCAATCTTCCATTGTCTGCATGTTTGGAACACATCTGAAGATTTTCTGTTTACCAGTCAAAGATGACCAACACCAATGTACAATAATGCTGGTAGATGTACTTAATGTAATCTACACAAAGTTGCTCATAATTCGAATTTCGATTCTAAACAACTTTGTGGAGAGGATGCCCAGCATCTATGACAGTGAGATGATATAATGGGAGCTCGAAATTAATTAAATTAAATTAAATGTTATAACATACTTTGTACCCTTCCACATGCCAACATCGTTTAACAAGGACATAGGGAACTCTGCAGGCTTTTAAGAGAGGTATTTTTAAGGCCGTTTTGGGTTGTTTTTTCACATCCTATGATATAGAGTGAGAGAGTCCACAGTTATTATCTTCTTCTCGACATTCAAGGTGTTCTTGTACATCTCTTCTTCTTTTTTACTGAAAATTCGCGAAAGGCGGTTTTCACTATTCATGAGAGTCCAGCCGTACCGACTTGCTGAATCTTGTTGCAATCATCACCTGCTCGCTTCCATCAAAACCTGAGTAAATTGTCATAGTTTCATTAGCCAGTAAAGGGGAGGAAAGGGTGTTTTGAATACCATTTGAGCATCATCATCATCATCATCATCATGGTGCATAAATGTGGGTGGTTAAATCAAATATGAGCCATTTGAATAATAGGCATACATTTCTTTGATAAATAAATGCTTGGAATATGATTTTTAAAAAAGAAAAACATTCACAAAATGGTTTTTAGGGCAAAATACCCATAGCAAGTAAAAAAAAACAAATTTAAAGATTATTAAATTTTGTACAAATTTCTTCTCATAAATATTACCGCTATGTCGTGATATTGTTGTATTAAGTTTGCTATGAAAACGTAAATAACGTAATGTTGGTCGGCTATTAGTTGTTAGTCAGTACCTATGTTATTTACGTAATATAATCCATTTACTGTGTAAAATTGTGATTTATAATTGTACATAATCTATTAATATATCTGGAATAGAAGATTATTATAGCTACAATTAAAACCAAAACATTTACAAAAGACTTAATTATGTGTTGCTATACGTATCTGCCCCTGCAATTAACTTCAGTTTGACTTAAGGTTTTAAATAAGCTACGTCCCTTAAGTGAAGCCCCTAACCCGTTTTTCAGTTTCCTGGAGCCTAACATGAAAGAGAGGGACCCTGTTGACCTTGAAATCTTTTTTGACTATAGATTCGCATAATGACCGCTTTGGAGCCTGTGCAATCTCGAAACGGCTGCCCTACTTGATTGCAGATCCAGCCAATCCCTCTAGTACTGTGCGAAGTAGACTGCTTTGATGGATTTGCGGTCCTAGAATTAGGAGCAGAAGGTTACCTTTCAGGTTCAGATACAATTACGTGAGCCTATACCTTCTAGTTAAATCCGATTGCAAAATTCATTTTCAAAAAGATCAGAGAAGTTTGACATTTACTATTCATCTTTAATAACCTTCCTGTTGCTAATAAAGCATTCATTGACTTGGGTCAATGAAGAAATAACCAAATCTAGATCGAATATCTATAAATGTTAAATACTTTACACGTTAGAGATCAACTTAGAACAGTATGCCATTTTTAGAACTTCTTCAGTTCCCCTTTATTCTTCTTTTTTTCCTTTCATATCCCTGTTTCGTCTCGCAGTCCATTTATTCCCTTCTTACTTCTTCTTCACTACCTTTATATTTTTCAATGTTTTACCGGATTCCTCCCTGCAGTTGTACACTTTCTCTTAAAAATCCCCTTTTATACTTATTTTTTCATTTGTTTAATACTCTTTTATGTTATTCAGCCCAACTTTCTATCGTCCACTGTCTTTTACAACAAATTCATTCTCTTTACGTGCTCTAGATAATTTCAGTCTTCTTTTCATAATTGACGCTTTAATATGTTCATCAACCTTATTCTATTAAATCGGTTTTCTTCTCCATCTCTTGGCTGCCAATATATTATTCTACGTTATATATTTTTTTATCTTGAAAAATAGTCCCATGTCGGTAAACCATAGAGTCTAAGCCATGCACTATCACCAATCTTATTAATTTTTCATAACGTCTAATGTTGGTTTTCCCTAGCAAAATTCTTTTTATTATACTAAGACCTGATTAAGAACATTACTTTATTAAATTCAATCAATTACTTCACTTCTTATTTATGTTCCTCACTATATAATAAAATACGTATTACATTACCTTTCATATATTATATTTCATATATCACCAAAATTATCTATCTGTATTTAACCTCGATTTTTTATCTTATTTTTTTCTTTGTAATTTTTCATTATTTTAAATTTTTCAAACAATATATATATATATATATTAAATATAGTAAATTTAAACTCAATATAATATTCATTGAATTTTATATTTCCTTCTAATAAAATCTGAGTAAATAGTTAAATTAACGTTTCTTAACGTATAGGTAAAATCCCATTTGTTTACCTTCTCTTGTCTAGAGAAGAGTCAAGAGTATATTCCACACCATGATTTATCAGTGTAATCTCGTGTTTTTTTTTACGTTCCAAGTTCTACCGCCAATTCATAACAAGATCTTATGCTTTAATTTCCTCTGCAAGTGTCTTATAACAAACATGAAAACAATACGCATCCACTGTTCTAGAGATCTGTATCAGAAGCTTTTCTTGGCCATCGAGTGATTTATACAAATACTAGTAGTTCATTTAAGCAGAGCTCTATTACGGAAGTGTTAAATTTGATACGCTTATACCATTTGAAAATATTACTGTACTGAGGTAGCCCCAGATGAGTCTCTCGCCGACGTAGCTTAGGCTTAGGCCTAGGAGCTTCCAAGAATATGCCAAACACCCCTTCTATACTAAACGACTTATCAGTCGGTCACGGCTTTCATGTCAAAAGAGAAATTTGTAGACATAGCTGTTTAAAAAAAAAAAAAAAAAAGTGATTTTGGGACGAGATGGGTAGAGAAGGAATAGGGAAAAGACAGAGGAGCGGGAACCAGAAGAAGCGATAGAGTCCAGCCGAGTCGGCGGTCGGAATTCGGGGATCGAGCAAGGATAATATCTAGCAGCTATGTCCTAAGGTACCCTTTCGTGTTATATTATGTAGCAAACATTAAAAAGCCCCAGTATTCTCAATAATAGTAAATCTCTTTTGTAAATATGTGTAAGTTATAAATAACTGTATAATATAATTTCATTACTTTATTCCCTTTTATACAACCTGATCCAAATTATGAAATGATTAACACGACGCTTTCGGAAAGCATCCATTAGTTTTATATCATACAGTTAGTGCATATCTAAAGGATATTAATTTATACAAATTCAGAGTAGCCGCTGCCTTAGAAAAGTAGCAGCCCATGTTTATTCTCTCCTCAGAATTAAATAAAATGAATAATTGTAAACAATATTGTCTATAACGAAGGAAAAAAAAATGATATATAAGTATATATTATTTCTTTAAATTCAGATTTATTTCTACAAAATTGAGACAAAAATTACCGGACAAAATAAGGATTTCTCAGTTTTGAAGAGCAGTGTTGAACCCCAAGACCAGCATTGTAAAGGTTAGAAAACAAACCTTTTTTTCTTTTATAAAGTAAATTTTTTTTCAAAATATGCTTTATTTTATTTTTAATTTGATTAATCAAGCCATGATCAGCATTTTAAAAAACATAAAGTTATGAACACACAGGATTTACCCAGTTCTATATCTTTGGTTAACGTTAACTCCTTCTCTTTAACTACGTGAGACTTGAAATATAACAACTTGTAACGACACCTACTATGTTTATGAAATAGATGTGTGAAAAAGTGGTATTATAAAGTTTTTTGCCCTAGTTTTAAGTGGTTATCTCTATAGTTATAACACTTTTAAGAGTGTCCGGCTGACTCACCACAGTTCTGCAACGCTTTCCAGTGTTGCGGGTTTACTTGTGCTCCTTCATTCATTGTTTCTTATTTTAGGCTCTTTTTGTATAACAATTTTTTTTTTTCTAATTTAAGACTTGCTTTAAAGATTTCCAATACTATGAATATTAAAATTAAATTATTTTATAGCATTTTTTCACTCCATTATTGTTGAAGTAAAAGAACAAATTATACAAAATTCATTGGACCGAAATATAAAAATTTAAAAAAAATATATATAAAAATATAGATTAATACTAAGAATGCAGATATATATAAAACTAGGTTAGAAATTAGAATAGAAAGTAAGTAAAATATTAAGAATTTTTATTAAGGAAGTGTGTAATGGAAAAACCTAAAAATCTTATCCGACTAACTTTTAATATGTTTTTAAATGTTATTATTGTTTATATACCGAATTAAATTTAATTCAAATGAATTTCGTCTTACATTGAGCATTTTTTTCTTCTTTTTTTTAACCAAAACTCTTCATTGATTGTAGAGGTACAATTTTTTTTTTGTTTTTTTTTTCGTTTTTTTTTTTATTGATTACAAAGGTTCAATATAGAAAATTATAAACTAAACTATACAAGGTAGAAACGGAAAGCTATCAATACACCAATGTAACCCCATTTTTTCTATAAATCTCGTAAATAACTGAATGACTATTATGACTGGCTCCACCATTTTGTATTAGAATGAATCTACCAAAAAGAGACCCGGAATCATGAGGTTAATATGCCACAGCTGTCCGGTAAGAAATAACAATATTTCCCAGCGGGCAATAGGAAAGTCTGCCGGGTTATGACGAGGAACTAGGGCGGGGTTGGAATTGACAGGAGGAACAGGAAATAAGCTCCCATCTCAGATTTATAGCCCAAACCGTCTTCAGCGCTCTATAATATCGCTCCCTCTCTACCAATTTCGTCCTCAAACCGATTTAACTTAGAGATATTGTCTTATTTTATTATAATACAAATAAGTAGAAACAAGCATACACTAAAGTCTTTCCTGTAATTCTTTCTAGGGACTTAAGCTACAAGAATATTTTTTGATACGTGAATATAAGGTATGTTAGGCGCAACACACGACCTTCACTAACCTCTGTAGTTAAAATAAATTCAAGAATTTTTCAATGAAGGTAGAGTCAAAAAATGTTTGAAGATTAAAATGTATTTTCGACAGAAACATTAGTCTTGGTTTAAAAAATTAACAATGTAAATTATTATCTTTAACAATAATTTAATGTTATGCCCTCTTCGTCACTTACAAAGACTTTCTTCAACTTCCATAACCTTTTTTTTCTTCTAAAATCTTTAGCTTTCCATCTGTGTGTTTCACAATTATATCTACATCCCACATCTCATATATCTATTATCATCATCATAGTTTATTCCTCTTCTAGTAATTTGGTATAAAGGTTTTGCAGAAGCGACGCAACAACTCCCTATTCGAGACCCTGATTCTGGTGGCCTCATCACTCGCCAGTCCCACTCTCCTCAGACACGTCCTGATGTACTGAATCCAGACAGTTCTCCTGCCCCTGGGTTCGGTGCCTTCCACATCTTAATTGTACTTATCCAGTGTTCTTAAGGGACCTTGTCCCAGAATAAAAATCTTTTTCTATTCTATACTATTAGATTCTAAAATTGGTAATTTTTAACATTTCGAAAATAATAAGCTTAAAAGACAGATGTAACTTCGCATAAGATAATGAGCTATATTTAATTTCTTAATCTTTTTTAAAAAATATTATCTTGTTTTAAATTTTATTAATTCAATGTTTTGCTAATTGTAGTAAACTCTAAGAGCCAGGTTTATTTTGTTTTCTTTTCCATTTTCTCTACTTGGCAATTTTTGATACACAGAGAATTTTCGGTATCAGAGGAATTTCGCATGAACAATACATGACGAAGACCACGATAAATCTAAATATATACATACATATATATATATATATATATATATATATATATATATATATATATATATATATATATATATATATATATAAATATTTAGAATTTATATTTGTAAAATTCGGAGGTAGTTGCCATTGATTGATTGAATAAAGGGGTACGCAAACATTTTTGAGGGGAATCTCTGCTCTAAGGTCTGTTTATTTTTATTTATATCTTCATTTACGCCTGTCAGATGTCTGACAATCAGCAAAAGTGTTGGACAAATGTAAGATCAGATCAGATATGATTTCCTCTTTATTAACGTCAGAAACAGTAAAGATAAAAAAAAAATTAAAAAAAAAATCTGGTGCGGACAACACACGACTTTCACTCACCTCCATTTTTAAAATCAATGAAAGAATTTTCAAATACAGTTAGAGATAAAAATTCGTGAAACTATTAAAGAATTAATTAAATTGAATTTATTTAGAAACATGTGTTTTATTAAAAAATCTATTATATTATTATCTAAAATAATCAGTTAATTTTATCTTCTTTTCATCACTCTCTATTAAGTTTTAAAAGCTTGAGTATAAGATAATATTTTCTCTAAAATCTTTAGCTTTCCAACGGTATATCACGCATGTATATTACTGTTATTATGTTAAAAAAAAAAATTGCATTAAAAAAATATGTTTTCAGTTTTTTCCTTTAGTTGCTTTTCAAATTCGCTCAACTTGCACATTTAGCTGTTTTTAATCAGTGGTAACAAGATAATATAGTTATTTTTATAGAATCAACAAAATGAAAGGTACTTTAGAAAAAGAAAATTTAAAATATCGGCATTTAAGCACTGTCAGACCATTTTAATCAGAATAAAACCTACATGACATTAAAGCCCATTAAATTTTACATCGATATAGCGAGTTTAATCAAAATCGTCGGAACCGTTTTTGAGAAAATCGAAAAAAAGGTGCAAAATGCATAGTATAAAGTGCATCTTCTGGTAAGCTCATTTTGATGAAAAAAGTTTTGTCACGTCTCGGGCGTATAGTTGCCTTAAATATGAAATTTCAGTTTCATAGGACTTACCGTTTCCGCCCGGGAGTTACCACACACAGACCTTTTTGTGGGGCTTGGTTATTTGGACTCAGGGGACAATAAAACGTGTATTTCCGTTAAAAGCTGAAATTCGAAAATTTTCACGATCGTAATACTTTCCCTTACTATGTATAGTAAATGAAAGTATTAAAGAAAGTGTTTTTTATTGGCAGTTACTTTGTTACCCCATTCCGAAACAACTGCTCCATCATATACATTTTATAATTACTACTCATAAACGCATTTTTTATAAACTTAATAGCGAGTTTAATCAAAATCGGCGGAACTGTATTCAAGAAAATCGAAAAAAGGTGCAAAATGCATAGTATAAAGTGCATCTTCTGGTAAGCTCATTTTGAAGATGAAAGTTTTGTAACGTCTCGAGAGTATATTTGTCTTAAATATGAAATTTCAGTTTCATAGAACTTACCGTTTCCGCCCGGGAGTTACCACACACACAGACCTTTTTGCGGGACTTGGTTTTTTTGGACTCAGGGGACCCGAAAATGTGTATTTCCGTTGAGAACTTGAATTCGAAAATTTTCACGATCGCAATACTTTCACTTCCTATATATAGTAAGAGAAAGTAAAAAAACCCTTAGACTCAGTACATATAGAGATTCGCACTGTTTCTAGGCCAACGACCGTGCAATGAGGTGATTAAGCTTTGATCACGCTTAGCCTCTAGGTTTTTCCCCAATTTCGGGTACCAAATTTACAGAGACTGGGTCTGCTCCAGGAGGGTCTCCAAACCCTAGGGCCGCCCCCCGGCTGAAATAACAGAATAAATAATATTCCGCCACAGTCAAGATTCGAACACAGGATCCGGATAACAGTATATAGTGCTCTATCCACCAGGCCACGCCGCTCACTTGTAAAGATCTTAAAACTCTCTATTTATCATTCAGTAAAAAATTGATTTAACACAAATTTTTTTTATAACAACTCAAGAACATTTTAGGTAATGACTCAAAATATGCAGAAAGTCTACTTTTAATTAAATTAATAAAAAAAAAATTAAATTGAGTGGTATATAAAAAAAACAACAACATCCTCATCTATATTATAGACGTTTGAGGTGAGTAAAATATTTCAAGTTAACAGCAACAGGGCAATGTTAGTAAATTACCAGCTATAGAGAGGGCGGTGAAAAAAGAGAAATGGGTAAAGACGAGATTTATACCTATTGATAGCGGAGACTGGTAGTCAGGTGTGGGATTGACACTATAAATAATCCCTCTATTGTGGAGCCGTGGAGGTATTAGATCACTCTCCTCAGGCACTGCATCATCCCTCGGGCTTTTCAATCTCTGTCTTGTTTCCTCACGCTTCTTCCTAACACATGTACCGCCCCTAGGCCAAAAACCTATCCAATATCTCTCACCTACTGTTTTCATTTCACCTTATCTTTTCTTTTTATCTGAAGGTGTTCTCGTATTTTTATCCTCCCGGATGACTTCTCTCAAGGAAGCATTAATATTTTACACAATATACTACGGGATCGGGTTAAACCTAGGAAAATATCCACACTTATACATACATATATACACATGTATATATATAACTTACTAAGTATTCATAGAGGCTAATATATATACTCTTGTATTTTTTACAATATATATATATATATATATATATATATATATATATATATATAAGTTTGTGTTGTTCTTAGGTTGCAGTCAATGAATAAACAATTTTATCTATGCGACTCCTGATCAGCTGATGCGCTCGATGATAACAGTCATACGTTACATCGTCTCTCAGATTTTTGCTTTTTTCAGTAGGAATTCGCTTGAATTCAGTCTGGAGAACATCACTAGACCTCAGGAATACTACGGCAGTGAATATTGGAGAAATTTCGGTAAGCAAAGTTATAATTTACTTTGAACAATCACGAAAAAGTGAAAGGAGGGTCACTGATCAGCTGATTGCCGCTAGCTCGGCAAGCTCGGGCTTGCTTTTCGTTAACTTATCTTTCTTTTATCTTTAATTCTTATCTCATTATTTATTTATTATTATTATTTTCTTAATCAATGAGATATTTCCATCAAGTCATGTCCTCAAAGTCTACAAGTAAAAGATCTAGATCTGCAGGTTCTAACTCGTCCCCTACAAAACAGAGACCCCGCCGTGAACAAAATAAAAAAATAATTCCACCAGCGACCGCGTCAGCTACCTCATTAGGATCTGAACCACAGCCCAGCACATCATCACAAGGAATAACTGATGAATCCCCGTTTTTTACACCGAATCCATTTGAGATCCTCCAAAATGAAAAAGAAACCATGGAATCTTCTCCTATACCCAGGAAACCTCTACCTCCACCAATATTTGTTAAAAATATTAAAAATTTTAAACTGATGTGTGCGCATTTAAACAAAGTAACTGATCCTAATAGTTATTATTGTATAAGTAGAACCAATGATACTAAAATATCTCCGACTACTGCTGAAACCTACAGAAATATTGTAAAATATCTGACTGAGACCAAAGCTGACTTTCATACTTATCAGCTGCGCCAGGAGAGAGCATTAAGGGTCGTAATCAGAAACCTACATTCCTCAACACCCGTTGAAGCTATCAAAGAAGAACTGACAGAATTAGGATTCCAAGTGAGGCAAGTCACCAACGTTCTAAAAGATAAAAGTCCACTGCCTCTATTCTTCGTGGACTTGGAACCATCAGCAGGAGTCGAAAAAATCTATGACCTCAGTAGACTGTACTATACCCGTGTAAAAGTTGAAAAACCTTACACAAAGAGGGAAATAGTTCAGTGTCATAACTGTCAGGCATATGGTCATACCAAAAGTTATTGCCATCACATACCACGCTGTGTGAAATGCGGTGAACAGCATAAAACAGAAGAATGTACAAGATCAAGATCTACACCCGCTGTATGTGCTCTGTGCCTCAAGGACCACCCGGCTAACTACAAGGGATGTGAAATCTCCGAACCAGATACCAAAAACCTCAGGATCCGAATGAAACAGCTGTACCAACCAGAAGCAGAAGAGAACCATCTAAACTTGTAAATTCTAACGTATCATTTGCCCACTTGCTTGGAGGTGGAAACCAGAATCATGAAGTCGAGGCACTGCCGGAACAACTTTTTCCTCAACTTTCTCAATCTATTGTACAACAATCTATCCCACAAAGTTTACCTAATCTTCAAAAAACTCCTCAACATCAAATTTCTCATATCCCTCCACCATCAAACGTCACAGATCTTACCAGTCTAATGACATCGTTCATCTCCGAAATCAAATCTCTTGTTATGCCGCTTATATCACTCCTTACAAATCTAGTATCAAATCTAATCCCTGCCTTGAAAAATCCTTAAATGAATTCACCTAACTCCTTATCCATTCTCCTTTGGAATGCGAATGGTGTTAGAAATCATACTGACGAACTGACAGCGTTGTTGCAAGACAAAACAATCGATGTTGCACTTATAACTGAAACAAGACTAACGACTAAACAGTACTTCAAAATACCGCAATACATCACATACCGTACTGACCACCCAGACGGCAAAGCCCATGCCGGTTCTGCTATCATTGTCCACCAATCCCTCTCTCATCATTTACTCCCACTTCCCACCTATGATTTCCTACAAGCCACAGCCATAGTAATCAAGACTTTTTCCTTTCCGGTAACCCTCACATCTGCATACTGCCCTCCTAAACATTCCATTTCCAATTCCGAATTTGTATCCTTCCTGGATTCCATAGGAAATCGTTTCATTCTGGGTGCAGACTTAAACGCCAAGCATCAGCAGTGGGGTTCCAGAACCACGAATTCTCGGGGACGAAATTTGCTGTCTGCACTCAACTCCCGAAATTTTAATATCCTGCCTCCTGACTCCCCTACCTACTGGCCAACCGATCCTAACCGCAATCCTGACATCCTCGACTTCTTTATCCACAGCGGATTAGGCTCCCTCAACTTTTCTGTAACTCGCCTTGATGAACTATCCTCAGACCATAGTCCACTGATCCTAAAAGTATCTCTCACTCCAATTCCAAAACCCATTCCACCATCATTCATCCGAGATCCTGTCAACTGGAACCTTTTCCGCCAAATCCTGACCGATAATATTGACCTCAGAGTAACCCTCAAAACCCCAGATGACCTAGATAATTCCGTCTATTCCTTTACCACCGCCATCCAACAAGCTGTCTGGACTGCCTCCTCTCCTAAACACCCCAATATAAATCCTCACCAAAATCATTTTCCACAACATATTATAGACCTCATCCATACCAAACGCCGAGCAAGATCATTATGGCAGCGCACCCGACACCCAACAGATCGCCGCTCCTATAACTTCTATTGTAGACAATTGAAGAGGGAGTTGGCGACCTTCCGTTCCCAGTCCTTTAATTCCTACCTCTCCTCTCTATCAGCTCGTGATAATTCCCTGTGGAATGTCACGAAAAAGATCCTAAAATACCATCAAGTTTCCCATCCTCTCCGACGTGGTGATGACTCCTGGGCTGCGTCTGATGAAGATAAAGCCGAGGAATTCGCCACATACCTCTCCAAAGTTTTCACTCCTCACCCGGAATCCCACGCCAATCACACCGCAACAGTGCAAGACTTTCTTATGTCACCAATTCCACTTTCCCTACCTCCTAAAGCTATTAATCCCTCTGAGGTCAAATATCTTCTCCAAAAACTTACCCTCCGTAAATCTCCTGGACACGATCTCCTTACTCCCCAGATCCTCCGACAACTTCCGCAGAAAGCCATTATATTCCTTACTTATATTTACAACTGCATCCTACGCACCACCTATTTTCCTCTGTTATGGAAACATTCCACTATCATTCTTTTTCTAAAACCAGGCAAACCTTCCAACAACACTTCATCCTACAGGCCTATTATTCTACTCCCCATCCTCTCCAAAATCTTCGAAAGGCTTCTTCTTAAACGTATCCTACCCATATTAGAATCTCAAAATCTTCCTTCCCATCAGTTTGGATTCCGTCCTCAGCATTCCACAGTTCAACAGGGTCTCCGAGTTGTAGACCATATTTCCTCAGCTCTTGAATGCAAAGAGTATTGTTCTGGTGCGTTTCTGGACATTGCGCAAGCTTTTGACCGGGTATGGCACACTGGATTACTCTTCAAGCTGAAAACCCATTTACCCCAGTCTCTATACCTCATTCTCCGATCCTATCTCTCAAACCGTTCCTTCCGCGTTCGCTGTGGTGTAGAATTTTCTAACCTTTATCCCGTTGAGGCCGGTGTTCCTCAAGGCAGCGTCTTGGGACCCGTCCTCTACATCCTTTACACTGCTGATATTCCTACACATCCTGATACCTTTCTGGCAACTTTTGCAGACGACACCGCCATCCTATCATCCAGTTCCAATCCTGAAACAGCATCCTTAAACCTGCAAAGACACCTTTCTCTTATCGAAGACTGGTGTAATGCTTGGCGCATTAAGGTGAACGAAGCCAAATGCAAATACGTAACCTTCACTCTTCGACGAAACTCCTGTCCGCCAGTTTACTTCAATTCCATTCCAATTCCTCCTTCAGATACAGTCCGGTATCTTGGCTTACTATTAGACAAAAGATTGACTTGGAACCCACATACAAGACTTAAAAGACAAGAACTCAACCGACGATTCGGACAGTTATACCGACTACTCAACAGAAAATCTGAACTTACAGTTGACAACAAATTATTAATCTACAGGACAATACTGAAGCCCATCTGGACCTACGGACTTGAACTGTGGGGGACAGCTAAACGTCAAACGCATTCAATCCTTTCAATCCAAAGTCCTCCGTACAATAGTAAATGCTCCATATTATGTTTCCAACTATACCTTGCACCACGACCTTAATGTTCCTTTTATTTCAGACCTGATTCCATCCAAATTTTCCAAATTCCACCCAGAATCTCATTCATCATCCTAATCCTCTAGCTCAATCCCTATCCAGCCCCACCCATCCATACAACCCACCTAGAAGGTTGAAACGGCAGTGGCCTCGTGACCTCTTATAACATGTATATTGGAGTTCTAGCATTGGCTAGATTCTCCACTCACGTGCTGTATGCTTGTGAATTGTATATAGGTATGAGTGACTATTGTATATATTTTTATTGATTTTATTTTGTATATATGTATATTTTATTATTATTATTATTATATAAATTTATAGTATTGTATATATCGTGTGAATGTTGTACTTTATCACTATTAAAAATGTCCTGAATTGGACAGATTGTAATATTGCTCAATGAATAAAAAAAAAAAAAAAAAAAAAAAAAAAAAAAAAAAATCTATGCGACGTTTCGAGAATTTATTGTTCTCATAATCATGCAATTTTGGACAAAATAGTGTCTTAATTAGGCATGTTAAGCCTACAAGCTTTGAAAGAACACTCAGAACAAACAGTGAAAGAACAAACAGTGTTCTTTCAAAGCTTGTAGGCTTAACATGCCTAATTAAGACACTATTTCGTTATTATATACTATATTAAGACACTGTTTCGAGAATTTATTGTTCTCATAATCATGCAATTTTGGACAAAATAGTGTCTTAATTAGGCATGTTAAGCCTACAAGCTTTGAAAGAACACTCAGAACAAACAGTGTTCTTTCAAAGCTTGTAGGCTTAACATGCCTAATTAAGACACTATTTTGTCCAAAATTGGATGATAATGAGAACAATAAATTCTCGAAACGTCGCATAGATAAAATTGTTTATTCATTGACTGCAACCTAAGAACAACACAAACTTAAATTATCAACAGTCGAGAACTGATCAAACAATATATATATAACTTACTAAGTATTCATAGAGGCTAATATATATACTCTTGTATTTTTTACAATATATATATATATATATATATATATATATATATATATATATATATATATATATATATATATAACTTCCTAAGTATTCATAGAACCTAATATATATAATCTTGTATTTTTTCATTTGTTTTTGAATAATTGAAAACTTATTCCACAAATGTATTAAGTGATAAATATATTGAAATTAATTAACTAAAAACTAGCTGTAACCCGCGGCTTTGATGCAAATATTTTATTTTGTCTTTACATAAATTTTCATAAATGCGTTTATGAGTAGTAATTATAAAATGTATATGATGGAGCAGTTGTTTCGGAATGGGGTAACAAAGTAACTGCCAATAAAAAACACTTTCTTTAATACTTTCATTTACTATACATAGTAAGGGAAAGTATTACGATCGTGAAAATTTTCGAATTTCAGCTTTCAACGGAAATACACGTTTTATTGTCCCCTGAGTCCAAATAACCAAGCCCCACAAAAAGGTCTGTGTGTGGTAACTCCCGGGCGGAAACGGTAAGTCCTATGAAACTGAAATTTCATATTTAAGGCAACTATACGCCCGAGACGTGACAAAACTTTTTTCATCAAAATGAGCTTACCAGAAGATGCACTTTATACTATGCATTTTGCACCTTTTTTTCGATTTTCTCAAAAACGGTTCCGACGATTTTGATTAAACTCGCTATATCGATGTAAAATTTAATGGGCTTTAATGTCATGTAGGTTTTATTCTGATTAAAATGGTCTGACAGGGCTTAATTGCCGATATTTTAAATTTTCTTTCTCTAAAGTACCTTTAATTTAGTGGATTCAATATAAAAAACTATATTAACTTGTTAACGCTGATGAAAAACAGGTAAATATATAAATAGAATGAATTCGATACCCAACTAAAGGAGAAAACAGACAAAATATTTTTTTTAATGCAATTTTTCGTTTTTGAACATAAGAGCAGTAATAAACATGTATGATATACCGTTGGAAAGCTAAAGATTTTAGAAAAAATATTATCTTATACTTAAGCTTTTAAAAGTTAATAGAGAGTGATGAAATAAACATAAAACTAACTGATTATTTTAGACAATAATATAATAGATTTTTTAATAAAACACATGTTTCTATATAAATTCAATTTAATTAATTCCTTAATAGTTTCACGTATTTTTATCTCTAACTTGTTTTGAAAATGCTTTCATTGCATTTAAAAATAGAGGTAAGTGAAAGTCGTGTGTTGCCCGCACCATATTTTTTTATATCGAAACAGGTGATACCAAATTTATACAATGATTAAGTAAAACACTTTAAATATTAATTGAAAAGCATAAACAATGAGAAGTTAATTGATTGAGATCTTGATTATTCTAAATATTTTCCCGCTCCTCATCGAGTGAATTGAATACATGTGAATAATAAGCGGAATAGACGGAGGCGGTAAGGGGTTGGTGAACCACTGATGGCATTTTCTACCTCCGAGCTCAAACATTGATTTCCACCCCTTCCCTTCAAGTCCCTCTTTGATATTATAACCTTTGATCAGGCCATGATTCCATTCAATTAATTTTATTTTCCTCATTCAATTTACTTCTCAGTAAATATTTTACTGGGCGTTAGCTACATCAATTATTCTCATTCTACTCAGCCTCCTAATTTAATAACCCGATATCATGCTAAATAATAACCCAAATACTAACAGACTATAATTACCTTCACTTACCGATATATGGAAGATATAGTAAAGGTCATATGACTGAGATTTTTTTTTTAATTTATTTTTTTATCTTTAAAATGTGTGTCTATATTATTTATATTAATTAATTTGAATATACACCATCAAGTAAATTAATATTAAAAACCCTTAAGAATTATTACATCAGGGTTAATTATCTCCGAAAGATACATAACACAGATCAGCTCATTCGTATGGACAATATTTTCGTATGGGTTTGAAATCGAGCATAATACAAATTTGATTAGCTTCATCTTCTCGGACACTGGTTCGATTTAGATTTTTTTTTTGTATATGTACTTACAATCAGCTTTGTACGTTTGTACATCAATTTTGTTTCAAATTAACACCAGGAAGATTCAAGATGCATTCAAGATTTTGCGAACAAATTACTGAATAAAAACTAAGGAAAAGGTAGAATTGTATATATTTATACACACACACACACACACACACACAATATATATATATATATATATATATATATATATAATATATATATATATTAATATATATATAGAGAGAGAGAGAGAGAGAGAGAGAGAGAGAGAAATTATATTAACATAACAAAATCCTACAACAACACAATTTAATAACAAAACTTAAATAAAATCAACACAATTCATCATTGAGCATGACAATTAAGACATAATCAGATGCTGGAAAACCTACATGAATAAAACCTTATATTTTGCTTTGGATATAAATATACCACGGTTGGCAGAGTTTATTATTTATACTTTATTAAATAAACAAAAGAATTCACTTGAAAATTATTAAACGTTCATTTTATTTTCAATTTATTATTATAAATAATGAAAATTTCTAATCAACCCAAAAAAATTACTCTCCTCTCAAAATTTAAATCCTTACGCTTCAAAATGCGTAGAACCCGAATAACGAATAAATTCCCTACAAAAATACTAGTGCTTGCAGCGATGATCCTAACACCTAGACGTTGATATCAGGTGGTTATATTTTAAATGGCGGCCGATTAAAATACATTATTTGAACGAATACAATATACATCTAAAGGAGAAAAAAATCAAGAACATTTTTTATGCAATATTCGTTCTTTCAAAGATAAGACATATGAATCCAAAAATAAAAAAAGCACAATAGCCTTTTCATCTGAGAGTCCACAAAATATTTTAAAACTGCAAAAAAGAATGAGTTCTAACCCATAAGTTGTCCTATGATTTTTTAGTGGGAGGAAGAAGTCCTCAGTTATGCTTTCCTTCAGCGGTGACGTAAACAAGTGGTCCCGAGCATGTGCGATATCAGGTACTCGTTAACGATCCCTATCCTAATTAAACCTGTATAGGCAAAATCCAGGACTTCCACTGTAGCATCGTTCGATTAGGCATAGTAGCATAAAGTGACATTAAATGAGCAATTTTTATTGAAATCAAAGGATTCATTATGTCTACTAGAAATATCATGGATACCTCCTTGTTAGAAATAGTCGAAATAGACATTTACATATGTGTATTCAGTAATGAATAAGTGGGTTATGTGAGATTTGAATATCATACCTTAGAACAGGGTTTAAAAAAAAAATCATTGATAAAGCCGTTATAGAAAATTTCCTTTATAAAAGATATTCCTATTCTATTAAAAGTCCTAAGAGATTATGGGTAGGTGATTGAGCGTGTATAAACACAAAGCTTGTGTTCTCTGTGAAAAATATGGAAATTTATGTAGGAAGGTTGAGGGAAGCGAGCTTGTATTTTCAAGGGTTTCACTCTGGCATTTCCTCATGCATAACAATATGTGTGTAGTACCTACCCTCGTGTTGCCATGTCCTTTCAAAGCTCCTGTAGTAATTGGTTTACTTTATTTCCATTTATTTAATCGTTTAGCAACGCTTGCGAAAATATAAAAGATAACTCTACTCTTGAAAGAGTTTATTATTTAACTCTGTAATAAATGGCACCCCTACATCTCTAACATATTTATAATTAAAAAGAATGATTAATTGCTATGCACATTACGCCTAATTCATTTTCATAAAATATAAAAGTCTGATGCGCCATCTGAAAACCAAATTATAAATAAACATAAGGTTCAAAGAAGAATTATATTGTTTGGTAGAATACAACTGTTTAGTATTAAATGATATAAAAATAGAAATTATTATGTACTACAATAACTTAAGTTTATGCCCTGTATGTATTTCTTCATTACCTGCTACGACTTAGTTTGTTAAATAATATTTATCATATAATATTTAGCTGTGCAACAGTATTTTATACATCCATATTACTTTGTTACTGGCTGGAAAAAAACATCTGTAAAGATGTTACTCTTATTTTGTTATCTTCATTTGGTTATAATATTATATTATATTATATATCATATATTATATTGGTTATTATATTATATATATATATGATTTGATACTGCTAGGTGAAGACACGGAAACCATACAAGTATGTTAATAAAAACCGGTAAAGAAATGGGTCTCGAATTAAATACCGATAAGACGAAATATATAATTAGTGGCAGATACTTTTGAACACAGAGAAATTCAAGTATTTAGCTTCAATGATAACAAGAAAAAATGAAATCCAGGAAGAAATAAAGTCCCGATTAAAGGTGGGAAATGCGTGTTATTAATCAGTTGCTAAGTTACTTAGCTCGCGGCTTCTATATAAAAACTTACAAGGTTAGAATTTATAAAACTATTATTCTTCAACGGTTCTTTACGGATGTGAAACTTGGCCGCAAACTTTGAAGGATGAACAACGGCTTAAGGTTTTCGAAAATAAGGTACTGCGTAAAATATTTGGTCCGAAGAGAGATGAGGGCACTGGGGAGTTTAGAAGGTTGCACAACGCGGAATTGCGGAACTTGTATCCTGTGAATATAATTGAGTTGATAGCGTCGCGGAGACTCTAAAATTGTTGGGCTCGGTAAGGAACGGATTCCGAGAAAGTTGGTATTTGCTGATCCGACTGGTAGGCGTCCGAAAGGTAGGCCGAAGCGTCGATGGGAGGATTCCGTTAAGGCTGATCTTGGGGGCTTGGGCTTGAACGGAGAACATTGGACGAGTCTGTGTAAGACGGAATAAGGTGGTATCGGCATCGAACCTTCGGGTTCGGTAAGCCTATTATTATTATTTATTGGTTATTATATCATTTTATATTTCTTATTAACCCACTTTTATCAACGCTAACATAACTTAGTCTGTACAGAAATTCCTAAAATTTAGCTTTGAAGCCCACTACCAATATAACAATCAAAATAAATCCTACAAGAAATTAAAACCCATTTAATTTTACATCCATCTAGTAAGTTTAATCATAATCGTTGAAGCCGTTTTCAATAAAATGGTAAAAAAGGTGAAAAATGCATGGTATTAAGTGACACTACTAATCATTCAATTTAGCTGAAAATGTAGCTGTACCATCTTAGTCGCAATGCTTCAATAAGTCCTGTTCGGAGTTGACACGTACATTGCAGAAAAATAAAAAAATGAAAAAGAGGAGTTCAGGAATGCTGTAGTAGAAGAAATATTATATATATATATATATATATATATATATATATATATATATATATATATATATATATAGACAAATAACAAAGTAGGGTGAGGAGCTACTTAAATGAGTAAAGCTCTTAAGAATGGCTCCTAAGATTCCTCAACCATAAAAGTTGAAGAGGCCAAACAAATACAAATAAATACACAAAATATACAAATAAAACGTTTCGTAAACAATAAAATTAATGAATAAAATAAATTGTTTTTCTGTATTTTCATGGAGAACATTGTTTTGATTTTTGTCTTAGTTATTTATTGTTGACTACGTTTAATCAATGTATTTTATACAGCACGCAGAATAATTGATGTGGATTTTAGAAAACAGTTCAATGATTTTTATTGTGTAATATAAGTGTATATTATTTTTATTATATTATATAAGTGTACATTTCTATACATTTTAACACGTCAAAAGTCTCTCTGAGGAAAAACGTATAATAATCTGATGAACAAGAATAGGAGAACAATCCCAGGGCGGAATTTCATTAAGAAGTCCCTTGACAGCATAGCAGCTCCTTCAATCGTTTGTCAAACCTCCTAATAATGGAAGGGAAAATTTTGAGAGGATTTTTTTTTTTTTTTACTTACTTCCTTATGATAAAAGAAAAATCAAATAATTAATATGATTAACGATGGATAGAGCATTGTTCATCAAACCGTACAAGGGTAGCAAATCAAGCAAAAAATATCATAAATTATAATAACGTAATTCTAACGGTAGGGTATGGTATAAAAAAAGCCGGTGTTTATAAATCCATGTAGAATAATCTCTTAGCAGCACTATTTAATTCAGGTTCGGGATCTATACGATTCATTCACTTTACTTAAATTAATTTTAAAGTGCGCAAATTGCAGCAAGAAGCAGTTCCCTTATTCTCTTGCAACATTACAATAAAAAAATTCTACAGACACTCGACCATTTAGGAGATAATTTTGACTCGGGCAACCTTAAAACTCAAATTTCCGCGAAAGTCTAGGGCGTTCACTAATTTTTTTATTGCGCCTTAAATTTTATTACACTCCAGTTGTTTAAATCGATAAACATTTCTTTTTTAAAACAATTTATGTCCTCGACAAGACAATATATTGATATCTACATTTAGCTTGGATATGCATAATCTAGATGAAGGGAATGATATTCATGACCATCATCCATGCCCAAGACCCCGAAATGAGACTCAACCCTCTACTGACGCCACGGCCTGACTTTTCGTCCAACCAGTTGGTTAAGCTCATACAAACTTTTTGGATATTAGTTTTCACAAACTAAACACTTTACACTACACCTATTAGAGTCTCTGCAATGCTATCAACTCAATTATACTGACGTAAGCTCCGTAATTCTGGGTTAAAAAAAAAACTTGTTGATAACCATATTTGGCCTAAAAAAACAAAAACCAATGTATACCTGAAAGCCATGTTTCTATTAAGCATACAATCTGAAAAATGTGACCAAGTCCTATATTTTTAAATATATGTATATATATATATATATATATATATATATATATATATATATATATTTTTTTTTTTTTTTTTTTTAATGAATGATGGCGATAAAAAGTGGGACAGATTGATCCAAATGGCCATTAAAGTACTTTATAGAACTTTAATTCACATTTGCACAGAACCCGCACTCAGTTAAAATAAAAATACCTGCAAAGAGTATTTTATCTATGTTTTACTTTGTCCTTGTCGCATATTCCTTTTGTCCATTTTTCGGTTTGTATTTTAAACATTTTATCCTTCCCGATATTATAAAATGATTAACAAAATAAACGATAAAAATCATTTTTGATTAATTAATGTTATACGTATAATGGTGTGTGTGCAGTGCAGGACCAACCGGCTATTAAACGTTTCTCAAGATGTTCGTCTTAAGTGGTCCGTTTTTCGAGATAAATAATGGGTTATTTAAAAAAAAAAAATAAAAATAAAAATAAAAAAAAAAAAAAAAAAAAGGATATATTTATTATATATATATATATATAATATATATATATATATATATATATAGTTTTATCAAATACATGAATCCCAAGAATCGTAAAGACTTTAAGCCTATATATAAATTTCCAAGCCAAATTTAACCTCTTTCAAGTTAAACTCAACCAATTTCAAGTCAAATCCAACCTTTTCCAAATCAAATCCTACCTTTTCCATATGAAATTAACTAAGAAAGGAAACTGCGTTGTACGATTTATAAATCACAATATAATTACAAAGAATTGAAAAGAAGAAGGTACTTTATCAAAGCGTATCTACGCTATATATACAGTATATACGCTTGAATTGAAACATAAGATTATAAACTATACCCCCATTTTTTTATTGTTACCAGTTGTAATAATTATTGTTTTTGTACCATGTATGGCTCACAAAGCCGAACTGGAAATAAAGAAATCTAAAAAAATCAAAAACATAAGATTATTCTTAATAGATAAAATAATAATGGAATAGAGTAAAATACAATACGTTTTACTATTATTAATTATCCCAAAAAAAATCATTAAACATAGAACATTTATTGAGGGATCCGAAGGTTCAGTAACTAATCAATTACAAGCCCATTTCCAAAGCAATGTTTAGAGATATATGCACTTATAATAGACATATTTCAATTAAAAAATCTTAGGGAAACGATTTCCGTAAATTTGGATAAAATACACGAATTGCACGAAAAAAGTTTGAGAACATAAAAAATATAGTTTTTATTTTCTAATTATAATTTTATGAATAAAAGTATAATTTTACTTTAATTAAATAATGCAGCTTTAACAGATCAATAAAACCAACATAAGAGCAGCATAGTTGTATAAAGAGATACTAAAAGTTGGCTGATTGTGAGAGTGGAATATTGAAGCGGCGGTAAAGCAGGTCAGAGCGCCCTGTATAAACTCAGTCATTAATTACGATATCCCGGGTTCACTCCCTTAATGGGCCTCGCTTACGTCTCCCGATTACACTATCCTCTATAAGCTATTATCAATAATTATATTTCATTTACTCAATATGTATCATATTATATTATCCAAAATCCGTTTTATATATTTCAATATGTTATATCACATCATAATTATTCAACGCTATAGATTTAAAAGTGCAAATGTGCCAGCGTACAGAATCATACAATTTATATTCTCTCATATGCAAATCAATGAAAAAAACGTTCCAATTAGTATGTAATTTTTTTAACTAATAAGAATTATTTCATCAATCCATAAACCGATATTGTTGATAACGATTAATAAAATATTGAATTTTACTTATAAAAGACATATTGTTTTCAACCGCGCGGCTTGAAGCCTATTATAAATATATAAGAAAAAGAAGTCCCAATTATAGATTGATAACAACTTACTATTTATGTTAACAACTTAGTTCCAATTCGATACGTAATATTGTTTTTAAAATCTTGCCTACTAATGGAAAAAATATAAATTTCACGATCATGTACGAAGGTAGCTTACATTTAACTATCATCACATCCTTCTTTACCAATAACATACATTCAAATGGGCTTACGACGAATTTTATATTAACTTGTACGATTTCTTTAATTACAAATAAACTTATCTAAAATCATGTGATTTTCAACGGTACGTTACACGTCTATATTACTACTTATATTTCAAGAATAATTGTTTGATGACTTGATACAGAAAATTTATTTTTCCCGTTTAAAAGAAAAGCTACATTGCAATGTATTTTACTAATAATAAACCATCAGGAAAGAATGCCCAAAATGATGGTTAAAACCTTATCAAAATCCTTCTTATGGTTTATAAGGGGTTCTCGGAAACCAAGAATCGCGGTATCATTTTATATATAGAGAGATAATTAATTAATTCAGCACAGTGGATAATTTTTTTATTTATTTTTGTTGTGGAGGTATGTTCAGGGATAGTAAAGAGATCACTTATATGATGAAGAACTTCATCAAGCTGTGGGATGGATTCATCAACAATTACTCGTGATCTTGCCATGATGTATAGATATCATCGACACGCCATAGATAAGGTTAAAAGAAGGAAAATACACATGGACATAAAACCAGAAGACCTCAACCAGAAGCGCAACTGGGTAATGTTTCGGGAAGCTACTAATTACATTTGCTTGTCAGGAACCTTCGTTGAAAAAAACTTGCAGACAGGCACATGACAATTATTTCAACCACTCTTATCTCTAATATTTTCAGTCATCTGACTTATATTTTAAGTCATTCTTCCACCATCTTTTCATACCACCCACTTCAAACAGAATAAAACTACTCAGTAAGAATACGAAAGTTTGGTCCGTGAATTTCACTGAATCTTACACAACAACAAATGCTTAAGCTTAAACTCAGTGCTCATAGTCCAGGAGCCAGATGCATGGTTGACTACCTTAAGAAACATACACCATTTTTAAGAATTACTTTGTGCCATATTTATTACAAAAATGCATTTCTTGTAGTCCTAAAGCTCTTACTAAGCAGCTAATTAATTTGATGAAGTGATCAACTACATCTGATTTCCTAACACATCGAACATACTATAAGTTTTTGTTTTAACTACTATGGTATGTCTCAAAAATGACGAAAATACATTTCTTGCGGTTTAGAAACTCTTACTAATGACCGCCATAAGAGCAAACGTCAAGCGAAACCACATGGAGGCTGGCGGCCTACACGTTAAGATAGCACCTGGTGTCACTAATTCAGTGCACATTGACTTAAAATAAGACTGGATTGAGTTAAAAATATTAATATCATGCAATTCAATTGTGAAATTATACGATTTTTTAAATTTGTTTATATAGTAAAATATCTAAGATTTAGTTATTTCATCTGCTATGAGTAAAGGAATATAAACAAATTTCAATATGAAAATATTTAAGGTAATAACTAAATAAATTAATTTGTCAAAAGAAAACCTTACAAAATAAAAAAATGTGATCAAAACCGAATTATAAAGCTGATTAAGGACTACTAAATCTTGAAATTGAGAAAATATTAAAATTTTGATGTTGTTTCAGTTTCACTTTTTAAAATAAAATAAGTTCAATATAAAATTTTCTTATCCTTCTTGAGATAACGCAAATATCATCCTTACTGTCTTCTCTCTTATCTCTATCCGAGAGATTTTATATTTAAAAAAATATTTTTAAGTGATCGCGTGATTAGTTAAGAATTTTCTTAATTTCTGATTTTTGTTTATTCAAAATAGACTGATATAACCAATTGTTTTTGCTCTCCAAAAATTATCTTGCCTTTCTTGGTTTCTCTGTGTGTCAATCTACGACTATAATCAACTCTGTGTGTGTGCATAAAATGAGAATGTGACGATGAAAAAAAATTTGTTAAAAAACCTAAGTAAAAAAAAAATGCTATTCCATAGAAAACACTAAATCCTATAGATACATATACAGATGAAGCACTAAGTTGTTACATAGCTACAATAGCTACTGACTAAAGCATTTATCCAGATAATTACTAGCACATCATTAGTTACCAGCACTGGATGGTTACGCCTTTGTAGATAGAAAATGGTATCAAGCTGTCAATTATAGATATCTCTTAACATTAATAATTAGAAAAAAATTGTGATTCTATTCCATCAGTATTTCTAATGAAAATGAAAAATTAGTAACAATATTAGTAGTATTTTTTTTATTTCCAACTTTCATACGCCAAACAACTTCAAAAAAATGTGATTTTAATCTCAACTCGTCAAACACATGTTTATTAAGTATTTGTTAAAAATAAAGAACATTACGATTGTGTTCCCATAAAGCTTAAGCTGAATTTTACAAGAAAATGAGTTACCAACGTTGGGCTTTAATGAATAACTCAGAAGATAAACAGCTGTCAGGTTTGCAGCGCTTCCTACAATCTAATGAAGATGACCTTGATGATGATGACATCATTCCAATGAATCGATCTCGCCTCGTTCAACTCGATTCTCTGGACAGTGAAGGAGAAGAAGAACTCGAAGACCTTTACGAAGACGAAGAAGAAGATGCTTCTGATGACAACGAAAATGATCTCCTACTGCAATTACTTCTTCAAAAACACAAACAATCACAGAGCTCTTCTAAAAAGATGCTGCGCGGATCAACGTTCGGTAAGAGAAAACCTGTTTATGTCGATCTAAGAGAAAAACTGAATGATATTCGTGAACAACAAGATCTATTGGAGAATAGCTACAGCAGAAACAGAGGAATGGGTAGATATACAAATCAAAAAGGCAATAATAACATACTACTAAAAAAAGGTAACCGATATACAGAGCAAAAAGGTGGTCAACGAAGATATATGGAACAAAAAGGCCCAAGAAATTTTAATGACCGCGAAAGAGGAGGCAACAACAGGTTTTTTCGAAAAAAGGGGAAACAGGAGATTCTCAGACCAAAGGGGCCGTCAAAGACGATTCAATGATCAGAGGGGACCACAGCAAAGAGGTAGGAATAGATTTAATAACCAGGGAAGAAATAAGTGGTCAAATGCTGAAAAAGATAATAATAATGAAGATGGTGAGGAAAACGAAAAGGAAGATTACAGCGGTGAAACAAACAAAACGGCTGAAAATGAGGAGCAATCAGAAAACAAAAAGAAAGAAAGCCAAGATGATGAATATGAAATGGAAACTCAACCATCAGAAATGGAAGCACTAATGGGTTTCACTGGATTTCAAACTACTAAACAGACTTAGCGTAGAGGGAACATACTTCAATTAAATACAGTAGAATCATTCATACAATGCCAAATGTAATTTTTACTTAACATTAAATAATAAAAGAACTTAACAGCCGGGAATTCGAATTTTTAAAGTTATGAAACAGCATTTAATATGGGATGAATTAAACAATAGCAATAATAAATTAAATATCAAAACGATAGTTAGGAAATTAATATCTAAAGAAAAAAATATAACTCATCTACACCTATTTTTTTTTAATCATATAGAGCTTATAGTTCGGTGCGGTAGTTAGGTATTTTTTATTTCTTTTCTTGTGCTCTCGTATAATAACATATGAATTACTATAACATATTAGGCTATAACAATACAATGAAGAGTTCTAAGACGTACGTGTGTATATAATATTTCTAGCACTGCAGTTAAGTAACCCAATGCAACCAATGAATCCAAATCATTATTGAATAATAGCATAAATTTTCAGATCATTTTTCCCACCCAAACAAAAATCACACGTAGTATCTAATGCAAGCATTATTGCAGTTATTCTTCCTAAAAATATAAGGAGGATATTAGTCCTACGTGGAACTCTGAAAATGGTTCTGAGCCACTTCAGCATACACATCAGATTTATCTCTTTCTCCTTTGCTTCCTATCCCTCAACGCTGTACGATACTTTATCATGCATAATAGTCACCTGAACACATTTAAAAGGGTATCTAACAGAAGCATTACGGGAGAGAGATCGATCATTTATCTTAAACATTTATACATTCCTAATACTGCAGATCTTGTCCAGATTTTTTTTTATGCTATTAGGGAAGTCATATGTTCTAATTTTAAAATTTGTAAACATTATTTATTCCGACCAAACCATGTGACTTATTTTACTAATTCAACAATCGTATTTCTTCGTTATCTTTAATGCGATTATTCCTAAAACCTTTACGTAAAATATTGTAGGGAAATTAGAAGGAAAAGTATTTCTGAATTTCGGAAATAAAAATATAGCCATCGTTAAAGTTATTTCTTTCTCTTTTAATAAATGTGATATTTTCACACATATTTTACGTGCTTTTTACCGGTCAGTTTTAGCTTTACAAGTATTTCAAGTTAACTAAACAAAATAAATAAATAATGATATCATTTAGACGTGGATATTTTTAGGTTTGGTTTGTAGAGTGAATTAAAGGACCGGTCGAATTCACATTTTCATATTTATCCAGAAAGAAACTAAAAACTAGTATCTCTTGCTGGCTGAAATGCTTAGCATTCTAGGTTTTCAAGCTTGGTCATTAAAGTTTCAGATTCTTTAACTACTGGAATGTCTCACAAATGGTCATTAGTCATTTTATTTTATTTACTGTAACATTGAATATCCTTAACCTCAAAGATCCTTTCTAGTACGAAAAATCCTGATGGCATAGTTCTAATGTAAAAGCAATGACGGTATTATTGACACATCTTTGTCGAATGGAAATTAAGGCACAAAGACGATTTTTGTGCTCAGATGGCAAAATGGTATAAGTTACTTTTTCTAAAAATGAGGGTCTTCATACTCTGGAGTGTCCATTCGTTTATGTTTAGAAGTTGGGTAGTTTATATAATTTATATAAGCCAGAGAGATTTTTCCGTAATAATAGGTACGTACTTCATAACGACTAGACATGGGCTCTCTTGACACTCCTAGCCCGAAAATCGGTCATTAAGTGAACCAATACACACAGTTTACTGGTCCCTTCATATTTTAAATAATATAAAAAATATAATAGAGATCTATTTTACTCAATGTTTGCATTTTATATTGTTATATTATATAATACGACTTCCTAACAACACAATAAAAAAAAGTCCACGAAAACTTAATAATAATTTCGTAAATCTTCTAATTTTCGTAGATAATCTAATTAATAGTGTATCGAAATAAATAGATACAGAAGAGAAGACGATAAGTACGACTAAAACATCGATTTTCTCGCTCGAACTCAGGGCTCTTACATAATTCTCAAGCCACCCCCTCCCCACCAACTCAGCTTTCTCATTATCTGCCCTCTCTGGAGAGCTCTCCTGCTTCTAGTGTTCCGACTACATTTATTCCAACCATATTAGATCCAAATTCTTGCAGTTTATATTTCCCTTTCTTCTTTGTACTAATACACAAACCGAATTAAGTTCTGTAAAATATTTGTTGCAAGAATATAGTTTTTTTTTCTTTATCGTTCTTCACTTGTTTTTCTTAATTATATACTCTGGTTAAATATAAAAGTACCTTAATATATTTAAAACATTGTAGAGAGAAAAATTTTCTTTTAAAAAACAATATATTGAATTGCTACAAAAAACAGCTCATTAATAAATATATTTCGAAAATCGATATAATACAATAGTTGTGCATATACATATAAGGTTCTTACGGATTTCCGCAGCGTATATTGGAAATGTTACAAATGTATTTTAGATTTTTTTTCACGAATAAATAGATATTGATAAGTCAAACATAGTGGCGGTAATGCAACAAATAATCACTAAATGTAGTTCCTAACGAATGGTATTCCCTTTTAATTTAGCAGGGGATAGCGGTAAGATCCAAGAGCTATAATCACATAGACTTTTTTTTATGACGCCCAAACGAAAGATGTACACCAATTCACCTTCAATTATCGACATGGTGGACTAACATCCCCAAGAGTTAGCTCAGCTCTTCATATCACCTATCTGCTTCAACCAAGTGGTATCTCCCTCGGTCAGAGTATCTTTGCCTTTGTAGCATCATGTGGACTATCTCTATTTCGCATCCTTCATCCTTCCTATCCTTCTCATATTATGGGGTGCTTCTACCCATGCGCACCTATGAGGATACCTAGCCAGTCCACTCTGCTAATTGGTAGGTGCGGGCTGGCTCCCTACCTGGCAGAGTAACCTCTTACCTGGTGCTGCGGTACGTGCTTCTACCACGGCAAGCACCACCTCCCATCTTACTTTCTTCCTAGCATGAAAACTCAATTGTTGGGACCTTCTGAGACCCTTTTATCTCCGTTATAATAACCATACCTCGACAACTCGCTTCCAGTGCATATCATAAAAAACATTTTAAGGGCCATTAAATCTTTTGCAACTTCGTATTTAATACATCGAAGTAATTTGGAACAGCTTCTGAGGTACGGTGTGGGCAAAATATGTAATGGTGGACTAACATCCCCAAGAGTTAGCTCAGCTCTTCATATCACCTATCTGCTTCAACCAAGTGGTATCTCCCTCGGTCAGAGTATCTTTGCCTTTGTAGCATCATGTGGACTATCTCTATTTCGCATCCTTCATCCTTCCTATCCTTCTCATATTATGGGGTGCTTCTACCCATGCGCACCTATGAGGATACCTAGCCAGTCCACTCTGCTAATTGGTAGGTGCGGGCTGGCTCCCTACCTGGCAGAGTAACCTCTTACCTGGTGCTGCGGTACGTGCTTCTACCACGGCAAGCACCACCTCCCATCTTACTTTCTTCCTAGCATGAAAACTCAATTGTTGGGACCTTCTGAGACCCTTTTATCTCCGTTATAATAACCATACCTCGACAACTCGCTTCCAGTGCATATCATAAAAAACATTTTAAGGGCCATTAAATCTTTTGCAACTTCGTATTTAATACATCGAAGTAATTTGGAACAGCTTCTGAGGTACGGTGTGGGCAAAATATGTAATAATGGCAACTAAACGTAAAAAGTGAGTTCTGTCAGTAATTCAGCTCTAGTAGCTTTTATTTAGTGCAGTTTACAGAGAAATGCATAATAACCAATATTGTAAAGTATTAAATTTCTTATAACAAATATACAAAGCTTTTGTGAATACTGACAAAAATCTAGAGGAAATTGGAAGAAACAATTTTTTTTTTTTAAATTGCTTTATTTGGAAATAATACAATGAACCACTGTCTTGGGGAGGAGAAGGGGAGGCAATGAGTATAACTATAAGGGGCAATGAGTATTAGTGCTATAAGAAATCATTTATTCCATACGAACATAGTAAAACAAAACTAATTTTTTTTTAAATTACGAAGAAGAATAAAAAAACCTAAATAACGAATAGAAAGAAAAAAAAAAAAATAGATAAATAAAATAAAATAATAATAATCTTGGACACATTCATACCAATATAAAATAATTAAATACTGCCATTGGAAATTCTGAATCAAACCCCTATACCCAAAAGTGGACGTAGAATCACAATACCAGGAGATCCCAGCGACCTTTAGTCAGCCGCGTCAACGGTCTAGTAAGCCACTGAAGGCTGAGTGAGGCCACTAGAATCACACAGTCTCAGGCATGAGTGGAGAAACTGGCCATTGCCAGAACCCCAGTTTGCATATTTATAAGAGATCTCTCGGCCGCTGCCGTCTTAACCTACGAGTGGTTGTAAGGATGATTGGTACTAGGTAGGGATTGTGCCAAGGGATTAGGAAGAAGAGTAAGTTTCTGGTGGAAGAGTTTTTATGGGATGATATCAAGAACATAAGGGATATTGAGGTCATGATAAAAGGTCTTGTTTGTAACATAATAGGGAGTACTGACTATTGTTCTAAGGACTTTTGACTGAAAGGATTGGATATGTTTGATGTTCAAAAATTTAGTAGTTGCTCAAGTCTTCAATTCTGTAGGTTCGCATAGATTTGAGAAATAGTCTTATAAATTAATAGTTTTTTTGCAACGGAAAGCTGTAATGTTCTGTTCAGTAGTCTATATAACTGTCCGTATCATAAGTTGAGCTCTTGTCTACTAAATCGAGTCTGTGGTTTCCAGGTTAGTCTTTTGTCAAGTAGGAATCCCAGATACTGGACTGTGTAAGAATAGGGGTGTGGTGTTGAGTTAAAATGGACTTGTGGACAGGATCTGCGAAGGAGAGTGAAGGTGACCTGTTTACTTTTATATTAATTAACTTCGATACACCAATGGGTGCACTAATGAAGGAACTCAATTAATTGTCAGATCGAAAGGTTAAATCAAGGAGAGGTGTCTTTTAGATGTGAAGTAGCCAGTTCTGAGTCTGAATGGGTTAATAGAATGGCAGTATGATTGGCAAACAATGCTAGGAAAGTATCAGGATCTAAAGGTATATCACCTGTAAACAAGATGATAGGACCTAGGTCGCTTTCTTGAGGTACACCGACCTCGATTGGGTAACATGTGGAGAACTCGAATGCCTGAGCAATGTCCAGAAAGTCACAAGTGCAGTATTGCTTGTTTCAAGTTCTAAAGGCTAAGTGGTAAAGCACTCTTAACCCTTGCTGTACAGTGGAGTGCTCCAAGAAGAATCCGAACTGGGGGGAACTAATTTAAATTAAAGATAGGATACACTTAAGTAGGATTTTTCAAAGATTTTTGAAAGGATTAAGAGGAGGCTGAGTGGTCTATTATGTCTGAAGAATCTTCTGAAGAACACAGGCCTCTACATCCTACGGAGAGTGGCATTCCTCACCTAATAACCAAAAGAAAACTACCCGTACTACAAAGCATTCGTGTACGAGTGGAAAGAATGTATTGGTCCAAGTCACTTCACGCTGGGTAGGGGAGAAGAATGAAAAAGGCTGCCGAACATTTGAACTAACTTTGAAGACACAAAGCAGCTGTGGATTGTATCTTGGTACTTCCTACAGCTGCAAGCAACCGTATTGCCTTCAAGGCAGGGAAGGGTTTAAATAAATAAAAAATATTCGATAAGGCGCTGTTGATAGGTTTACCCAGTTGAACAAAAAGAATAATAATAGTGTGTTTCCACAACAGAGGAAAGTGAGAGGAAACAATTATACAGGTAGGTAAGGAATAAATTGCTTTTTGAGGCATTTGTCGAATGATCATGAAACTGAGGAGGTCATGGCCAGGAGATTTACGAGGTTTTAGTATATTTATCAGGAATTTGACCTTAGAGGGGTTGACAGCTTTAGGAGGTAGAGAAAGAGGTATAGGTGAAAGAGAATTCTTATACGATTGCTGTGTGAGTTGGATTGTACTGAGAGAGGTAAGATTTGGATCTAAAGGTATCTAATTTCTTTTTAACTAATTTGTTGTAATACTTCCGATCGTCTGGTGACTGGTCCTTTCCCAGAGGTTCTAAAGTATCGCTTCGTATGGATCAGATCTTGGATATGTTAGGAGGACTTGGGATATAGTATTCTTTTTGTAGTAAATAGAGGAAGGGAAAGGTAAAGATGCATTCCAGGCTGCTTGATGGATGAGCGTAGTGAAGGAATTAACAGCAATTTTAGATCGTGAGGAGATTTGAGGGATACACTGAGGTATATTGTATCGGTCATTATTTAACGGAATAGGATCCATTTATCTGAGACTCATGGGGATGATAGTGGAGAGAGTTTTAGAAGTATTAGTGGAGAGAACAGGTGATCATGAAAGAGTTAGCATAAGAGGGCTGTGATCTGAGGTCATCAAACCGGGAGATAAAATGATTTAGTAGTCCTAGGCCTTGGTGGATGAAAAAATCTAGTAGGTCGGGATTACGTGAAACAATTTGAGGAGCAGAAAACTTATTATTTTAAAATTCGTCCAAATTGTAATGTTTGAATGAAATATTATCTTTATTCCATTATGTATCTAAATATAAACGTGTAGTTTATAAGGATTTTTTAGGAAAAAGAATTTTAGAAAAATTCGCTAATATTCATATATATATATATATATATATATATATATATATATATATATATATATATATATATATATATATATGTATCAACAATTATATATTACAATTATTCCTTAAAATATATTTTAATGATACATATGAAATTTCAAATCTCACGGTGTTTGTTCTTTTGGCCAACTTGTTATGGTTATATATAATTAATCACCTCAGCTAATAGCTAATAAGATGTTTAAATTCGTCGTATTTTCTTAAAATTATCTTCCTTTAGCTTTTGATTATGGAATGTGGAAATTTGGCTTCACATGAGTCACAAAATTATACTCAATTGTGGCAGTGGAGTACATTCATAATTCACAAACACTGCGACACAGAAGTCCTCTTCCCTTTACCCATTTACCACAGTTTTGTTTTTAAATCTTCTACATTTGACTTCTATTGTACCTTTAGATTGATATGGATCTATATCTATTGATTCTGATAGGTAGAAATGCCCAATTAATTTTTAGAGTGGTGAATACTTTAGCTTCTAATGACTTAGAAAATAACTTCTCTAAAGAGAAGGTCAGTACATACAACCGTATCTAAAAATCAAAATCACCCCACGTTTTCCAAGCCAAAATCCTATTTCTACCGAGCTGTTCGTTGGACAATGGCCTGTTTTTCAATTCGAATTAATTATACAGATCCATGTAATGTATTTCAGTTGATTACAACTCATATTATACAAAATATTTTACTGAATAAAGGTAACTTTTAAAACAATCAAAGAACTTAAAATTAAATAAAGGGGATAAATTCATTTTCTAAAATGTGCAAAAATGATTTCACACAGTGTTTTTATTGATATAAATGCAACTATCAATTATTGAATGGGCTAGGCCAGAATTACCTTCTTATATGTGAGTTTCACACAGCTGAAATACATAGATTTGAGAAATTGATTCAGATTGAAAAGGAGTCTTTTGTCTTACGAAGAAAACTGCATTATCTGTGTTAACTTAGTTTCGGATCAATGAAAACCAAAGAAGGAAACATTTTCATGATATTTTGTTACAAAAAATAATTAAAAACAAAGTTGCAAAGAAACCAAATCAGCTCCTGAAATTCCAAATGATAACTATATTTATCTAATACTTTGACCGAGGCATAAGGTAAGTGGCAACGTCCGTAGGTTTCGTTGAGGTCACTTCATAAATATATAAATTGAAATTTTTCATAAGGAAAATTTAGAGTGAATGGCTTTTTAAAACGTAAAAATTATTTAAGTGAAACAACGTTGATTTAAATAAATAAAATAAACTTTATTTACATTTTTACATATTGACAAAATATTTATAAATGATTACGGATGAGACATCCTTACAATCATCAAATGTTTGGTTCATTTGGTAGTTATAATCTAATCATCTAATCTATAATTAGTGGTAAAATTAAATTGTGATTATATAATGTTGTAGGAAAAATTATACAAAAACCTACTAATAAAAACAGATAACACAGTTGATAATATAAAATTAGAAATTAAAATAAACTAGCTTAAGTTAGTAACACATGTTTAGTTCTTTTATGAATGTAGCGTTTTAGAGATGCTTTATTATAGTTACCGATTTCCTTTATTAATGGATTTTTGGAGACTGGTGTTTTACTGAAGTAAGAAGCTGTTTGATTATGGACAAAATGTTTAATTGTTGGAAGCTGTAAGTCCTGGAGCATGGATGATATTTTAGTGTAGCGGGGGTAATTATTAATTATCCGCATTGATAGATTTTGAATCCTTTCAAGTTTTTGGTAGTTAGTCAAGCAGGTTGAGCTCCAGACTGGCGAGGCGTATGTAATTAACGGGCGAATAACTGATTTGTATATTATTAATTTGTTATGGGAGCTCAAATGGGATTTTCTGTTGAAGTATGGAAACATTTTAAATATTAATTTTTTGGCTTTATCAGTTTTTCTATTGATATGATCTGTGAACGTAAGAGATTTGTCTAATGTTATGCCTAGGTACTGTACGGATTTTGACCAAGGGATGAGAGCTGAATTTATCTTGATTTGGTGGTTTATTTGTGGGCGACGTTTAGTGAAAAGAATTGCTTCAGATTTGGTACAACGTTGATTAATTTGTTTTCATAAAAGGGAGAAAAAGTAAAGACTGAAGACATTATTTCAGGTTACTTTTACCTTAGATAATGTTGACAGACGTGGGTTAATCCAAGATGTACAACTACTGAATTAATGCAAGGTAATTAATAACTTGATGGGGAAAAACCTTGCGGATACGATTAAATTATCTGTTCATTAAAGCACTCCAAGTTGAAATAATACGTTTCGTAGCGACATAAAGAGGCAATAGACACATTCAAATGAGTTTACAGGGGCACTTGAACCATTTAGAACGATTAGGAAAGTGAAAAACCCAAAAATGCGGGTAGGAGAGAGAGCAGACTGTACAACAATGGAGAGGATATTTATGGCCTGCCCTTTGGAAATGGTATTATCTTCTCCCTTTCCTCCTTCTATCTCAACCCTGTCTCTTTTTATCCTTTATTTTAACTTAACTCCTTTTCTGTATATTAGATTTGTTTAAGTTTTAATTGATTTTAAATTCATATTCGACATAAAAGTGCCATACATTGAATCTATAGAAATTTAAACTATTATACAACAACATAACTGCATAACTGCGTTTTAGCAACGAATAATAAGTCTAATAATTTTTACGATATAATATTTGAAAAAAAATAGTAAATTTTATTTTCAGACTAATTCAAAATTCCTCTAATACAACAGTGTTGATATTATCTAAATGGTAGGAGCACATATAAAAGGTATACTCGTATTCTATTTGGGATAGCTGATTTTCAGTTACTCAAACAAACAACGACCATATATGTAGTAGTAAATAAGGGAAATTTATTCAGAATAAAATCTCTCTTGAGTTGCGTCACCTCATATCCTATTTGGAGTGTTCAAATTGATTACAGGATCTCTTTTAGGTTCTTCATTAAATGGACCTTTTAAGTTTATCTGAAGACATGTGTAATTTTGTAGAGTCGTTTCGGATATTGTGATTGTTAAATTAGAATTAATAAGCCTAGATACTGAATTTTGTCAACATTTAATCATAAAAATATTTTTTTCTAACTGGTGGAATGACTAATTCTTGTTTGGTAAATATTCTGATGAAGTTTATAATAAAATTTCAACGAACTTACACTGATAGACTTAAGCTTAAATCTCTTTTTAAAAACTAATGGAAAATAAATTCATTAATTCCAGAATTATTCTGATAATCACAATCGTTATTTCAGGATTGCTGCACGGTTTTTTCTCTTTTTCATCAACCTTTGCCATAGCCAACATCATGGGTTGTTTCTGAGGTCTCAAATCTTTTAATTTCATAGTTAACTAAAACCCGAAAACGCGATTTTAAGATCCAATTCGTAGATATATATTAGCCGTATTTGAGCATAGAATAGACAAATAATCGAATACTTTCTGTAATTACATAACGTAACATAGGATATGCACAGAAATCTAGAACTCATTTTGAAATAGAAAATTGTTGGTATAAATATGTGAAGGAAAAAAACTTTCCACTGACCGAGAAGTAGGAAAAAGGTCAAAGTTATAAAAAAGTTATCATTAATTAGCTACTACATTATTACCGAAATTGAGGAAAAAGAGAGTTTAACATGTATATAATGGTTCAATTGTGGAGTTGTGGCAAGCATTCAGTCTTATATGCCTATGTCGCGGGTTCAAACCCGGCAGCTGTCCTTCGCAGAGGGTGTAAAATGGTGGTCCCGAGTCTGTGCGATTTCAGGTAATTCTTAAACATCTATTCTAATCAAACCTGGATAGGCAAATAGACTCCCAATATAACATCATCCGATCAAGCACAGTAGCATAAAGTGAAATAGATAAAGGAATTAAAGATTCATTTTTATTTCAAAATGTTTGTCTGGACGAACACAGGTAGCGGGTAGAACAAATGTGACTCCCTACCGATCGGTCTCGACAGCGGGGTCTGCCCTCAATCTCCTAATAAATGAGGGCCTTTATTCATTCCCTGAAATATCGCTCCAGCATATTAGTCTCTGGATACACATTTTAATACCGCCAGTCAGAGGACGGAAAATCTATTATATTTCATTCCAACCTTTCATTATCTGCTGTGCTCACGATCTATGTTAGTATCCTTTGAATCAACACCAAAATTTCTCATAGAATTTTTATTTTTTAATGAAAATATTCGTTCCATATAAACAAAAAAAAACATTATAGAATTAATAAAAAAATTACGATAAAATAACATTTTTTTTCTCATATTTTCATTCACACCTGTCAAAAGCCATTTGACCGTAAGCAAATGTGCCATATAAAACGTAAGTAGCAGATATGATAGGCTTGGAGAATGAAAGAGCCCAACAGAAATCTAGGCTTACTATGCTACTGATACTTTGTTAAGGAAAGTGCCTTCCTAGGCTTGGATTTAGCAGAGGAGGTCTCTCACCCAGCTCCTCTTCAGCCTTCTAACAGGGAAATACAGGAGGTATTGGAACAGTTGGGACTTGAATGATGATAGAGATGAAGCATGGCGGATATGAGTAGGTAGGGTATTCCAGAGATTTGCAGAGCGAATAAGAAAGGAATGATCAAAAGTTGTTGTTCTATGGGTAAGAATGTAAAGGTCAGAATTGCGAGACCTTGTTTCGAGGGAGTGGATTGATGATTTAAATTGTAGAAGACTGTGGATATAAGGAGGGAGCTGGGTGTCAATGGTTTGGTAAAGGAATGATCCTAGGAACTATTGTCTACGAATTGGAGGGAGGAGCCACTTTAACTCGCCCTGTAAATCGGTCACATGTGACCACTTCGGAGTGTTGAGGACAAATCTTAAAAATATGTTCATAATTCGCTTTAGCCTGTCCTCAAGCACTGTCGGGAGGCCACCATTTACTAAGCAGCAATAGTCAAAGTGGGGGAAAAAAGGAGGTTACGGATGGATAGTGGAAGAAGATGACGGGAACGACGAAAGTATTTGAGGGTACTTATTGTTCTGCGTGAAAGTTGGGCAATATGGGGTTTCCACGAAAGGGTTTGGTCAATGGTAATACCCAGGTTTTTGACTGAGGAGCTGTAGGTGATTGGATGGTGATTTAGGATTAGATTCGGAAATGTATTGTTGGATCTAAGGAGGGAACTGGAACCTATAACAATGACCTGAGTTTTCATAGAATTCAACCTTAGTTTATTGAGGGTTGCCCAGGCACAGATTCTATCCAGGTCTTCCTGAATTTTGGCAAATGCTACTACTGACTTGGAAGGAGAGAAGGATAGGTAGATCTGAAAGTCATCAGCGTATAGATGGTGGGAGCAGTGATGGATGGAATCGGGAAGATCATTGATATAGATATTAAAAAGGAGAGGAGATATGCTTGAGCCCTAGGCCACACCTGCCGAAAGGGCAAGAAAGGAAGACAGAGGATTGTTAGGAATAGTGACAGCTTGAGTCCTATTTGAATGAAATGATCGAAACCAGCGAATAGTGCTGTTATAAAAAGATAAAGACTGTAATTTGGAATAAAGGATAGGGTGATCAAGGGAGTTGAAACTTTTGAAAAGTCTAAAAGTATTAGCGCTGTCAGTTTCTTTTCGTCCATGGCGGTATGTATGCCGCTGGTGATTTTGAGGAGAGCGGATTGTGTGGAAAAGACAGGTCGAAAACCAGATTGGAGAGGATTGAGAAGTTTGGATGTTTCGAGGAAGTTAGACAATTGGGACTGAACTATTTTTATAGTGTTTGGAAAGGTTAGAGAGGATGGAAATTGGGCGATAGTCTTTAGGGGTGTAGGGTTCGAGGTTTTATTATAGCTCGTTTAATGAAATAGAAATACGTGGGGTTAGGGATTTTATTGATAGGGTGGACTATTGTTTTTTTCCAATTTTCAGGAAATTCGGAATTTTGGGGTGAAAAATTATAAATAAAGAGAAGAACTGGTAGGATGTCGGGAAGGCATAATTTTAGTAATTTAACAGGTATTCCATCTAATCCTGTGGAGTTGGTATGAGATTTCATAATTGAAGAAATAAGATCGGTTGGTGAAATATCAGAAAGAAAAAAATTGACGGGATTAAATGATGGAATTGAGGAAAATTCGGAAGAATGTGGTGAAGAATTATCAGAGGAGGAAGAAGAAAAGTAAGAATTTAATTCATCGGGTGAGACTTGGAAAACTGGCGAGGAAGAGGATTTGCCGAAAGACAGTTGACGAAGGAGTGTCCATTTTGATTTGGAATCCGGTGCAGAGGAGAGGGTTGTATGAAAGTGTAGTTAGATTTTGCTTGTCTGATAGTTGCCTGAGTCAGATTGCGGAGTGCCCTGAACGCTTGATAGTCGTCTGTCATATGTTCATAACAGTAAATTTTACGTATATATTACTATTCATATTATTTCAGGAAAGATAATTTGATTCCCTCATTACAGCCATTTTAATTTTTCCTCCAAACAAAAACTCAATTACCTCAGTATGCTCCATTACAAGTTACACCAGAAATTACTATGTCTCATTAAATATATGTGTAATTTAATTATATTTCTCTTAATTATTTTATTTCCTTGTATGCAACATGATCCAATAGTAAATTGGTAAAGATGATTCATTCATAATGGAACTCCAATGGTTTTAGATAATACAGTATATAAATACATTTTAATAAATGCAGTTTTTAGAGCTAACGCTGCCTAAGTCACGCAGTCGACCGAATACATTGTTATACCGAATATATTCAACACAGAATACTAACCCAATTAATTTATAATTCATGAGTTTATTTTAATTCCTAAAAATAGCAATGCAGTTGTAAATTTCAACAAACAACTTAAAACATTTTATAATAATCATAATTATTAATCATAGCAACTATTGTGTGAATGTGGTCTCATATCACTATAACTACTGTTCATTTAGAAACCAATTGCAATATATCTCAATAAATATTTAAAAATAATTAATCATAGTGAGTACAATTAGTTCGTCCAAGAACGAAGAAGTTTACCGTTTGAGAATTACTGGAAGAAATTAGTCCGGATTAGTAAATGAAACAACAAAATAGTTTCAACATTTCATTGTTTGTCAACGTTTCGACCACCCCAGTGTGGGTATTCATCAAGGCTAAAAAAATACACAAGAAATACAATTACAATAACATTAAATACAATATTTTATATACTATTGAGCTCGAGAATGTCGGTATTAAAACATAAATAATATTGTATTTAATGTTATTGTAATTGTATTTCCTTTGTATATTTTTAGCCCTAATGATCCTAAAGTAGGGGTCGAAACGTTGGCAAACAATAAATAGTTGAACCTATTTACTTGTTTCATTTACTGACCGCCATCCGGACTAAAATTTTTAATAATTACACATTTCACATATTAGGTATCCTAATTGTATAACATTAATAAAATTTTCAAGTACGCTAAGGCTTTTCTCGGTTACATTACTGAGTAAAGATTGAAAGACTGCATTATGCTTCACTAATTCAATAAAACTGAAAAGAATTTATGACGGAACGTGAGATAGGGATATTAACTGTCAAGGGTTAACATTCGATTCCAATAGAAAATTCATAAGTGGATGGGTTTTGAAATTTGAAATGGGTGAAGCCAATGAGATGGGATTGAAAAGGCCTTTGTGATCTATGATAGGTTTCGGGTGGTAGGAAAAAGAACCCTATTTACCATTCATTGTCTCCCGGCCAACACCGGTTTTTCCATTAAGCGCTCCCTCCCGTTCTCTCCCGATAACTTCTCCCTTCTTTTATATTCCTTTATTTTTCCTCTTTTGTCTATCTTCTGCTCCTATATCGTTCAAGGGGACGTAGGCTACATTTTATCAAATGCAAAAATTAACAAAAATCAAAATAGAATGTCGTGAGCTCCATTATCTATGTAAATGTATTTTTCGCATGCATGAACTATTTTTTAGGAACATTCTCTAAATGAATGAAAAAAAAAACACAAAAACAAATAAAAATATAAGGTGAAGTAATAAATACAATGATTTGCGGTAGGTGTATAACTATATAAATTCATTATACAAATTTACTATTATATATATATATATATATATATATATATATATAATTTATTTATTTAAGAAAAAAAAAATCTGCAAGTATTAAAAGTATAAGAAATCATTCATTCCATAGGCAGTTCTATATACTAAAACCATAATATCTCATAAAAAATTGTTGATAAAAATTCTACTTTACTCTCCTTTTAAATATACCAATATAAATATATATATACATATTTGTTATACGCACACTTTTTTTTACTTTCACTTACTATATATAGTAAGGGAAAGTAATGCGATCTTGAAAATTTTCGAATTCCAGTTTTCAACGGAAATATACGTTTTAGGGTCTCCTGAATCCAAATAACCAAGTACCGCAAAAAGGTCTGTGTTTCTGTGAGTGTGTGTGGTAACTCCCGGGCGGAAACGATAAGTCCTATGAAACTGAAATTTCATATTTAAGACAAATATACGCCCGAGACGTTACAAAACCTTTTTCATCAAAATGAACTAACCAGAAGAGCTACTTTATACCATGCATTTTGCACCTTTTTTCGATTTTCTTGACAACTTTGATTAAACTCGCAATATCAATGCTAAATTTAATAGTCTTTAACGACATGTAGGTTTCATTCTGATTAAAATAGTCTGACAGGGCTTAAATGTCGATATTTTAAATTTTCTTCCTCTAAAGTACCTTTAATTTTGTAGATTCTATAAAAATTACCATATTATCTTGTTAGCAATAATAAATAATAGCTACATATTTAGGTTGTGCGAATTTAAAAAACAACTAAACGGGAAAACTGAAAAAATATTTTTTTAATGCAATTTTTTGTTTTTTGTACATAAGAGCAGTAATATACATGTATGATATATATGATATATGATTTTAGAAAAAATATTATCTTATACACTAATTTTAAAAGTTTATAGAAAGTGATGAAAAGCCGATAAAACTAACTGATTATTTTAGATAATAATATAATAGATTTTTTAATAAAACTCATCTTTCTATCGAAATTCCATCTAATTAATTCTTCAATGGTTTCACTCATTTTTATCTCTTACTGTACTTGAAAATTGTTAAATAGATTTTCAAAACAGAGGTAAGTGAAAGTCATGTGTTGCCCGCACCAGATTTTCTTTTAAGGTTAGTATAAAGTTATAAAAAAAAGATAAAAAAAAAAGTTAATTTTGCAAGATATACGGAATGGAATGAGGAGATGAAGTAACACATAAGAAGTTAAAGTCCCTTCTCAAAAAATTTTTATATACAAAAGCTCAAGATGCATAAGCAATACTTCACAACCAGTGGAATGTTAGATTATAATATACTATTACCTAGTTTACGAATGGATCAGATGGGTTTGAAACCAATACACGCAAGGAAATAGAATGTGCGAAAACATGGAAATCTGGTCTCTAGTTATTAAACAATGTTCCGATGTAATGTGATATTCAATATCTTTTTAAATATTTTATGACAATAAAATTCATAAAGGTTACTTGCCGAATAGAATTTGGTGAATATGAATCAAGTGTTTTTGTAACAAAATTGGAAGCCAGTGGAGAGGACAAGATGGGCGTGAAAGGCATTAAACCGTTGATTGATGATAGGGAGGAAGAGCCTGTCTAAATATTTGACCTTTGTCAGGAGGGAACTGTACCTAGCCAGCCAGCCCTTATTAGTGGAGTTATATTGCCCTTCTTATTTATTCAATATAGGGTTAACTGAAGCATCTCTTCGCCCTTCCATTCTTATTCATTTACAACACCGAAATTTCTATAAGAGCAATATTCTGAAAAATTGATTTCTGTAATTGTATCTGTTATTCAACACATAAAAATCATATAATATGTTATGTTACATACAATGTATACAGTGAAGGTTTTTGATAATAACAAAATAACATACAAATTAAAAGTTTGGTGATAACAGAAGAACAGAAAAAAAAAGTAATATAGACTACTGAAGAATAAATAATCAAATCATAAGTTAATATTCAAAGAAAGTCATAATATTATAATACATCAAAATAAGTAAATAGAGAAAATTACAGATACATCTATATTTACATATTACGATTAATACATATATATATATATATATATATATATATATATATATAACTAAAAATTATATAATAAGATATACATTTTAACGATTTTATATACACAAAATAATAATTAAAAAATGCCGATAAACCTTGAGCTAATGATACGTAATTAAGCTTCTTATCTTCAATGCTTGAATTACAAATAAAAAAATCATTTAATTTCTTATAGTTGTCAATTGTTCACATGTTTTCTAAATTAACATTTTCTATAACATGCTTAAATAAAAAGAACCTTCTAACAGGATTTTAAATAGATTCCTATTCTAAAAAATACTTAATATGTCTTAATGATTAATTTTATAAAAGCTTATAATGGTATTATATACCAATCCATCCACCATTACTCATTTACAATTGATCGCCAAGTAATTTTTTTTTTCGTTGAGCGCGAAAGGCCGTGTAGGCTCTTAACTAGTTCTCTAAGGTTACAGACCGCGATTCTCGTTAATACGTTCTAGGGTAAGGTCATCACACCCTACGCCAAATTTTGTGAGTGGCCACCAGTTGCCTGACGGGTCTCACATACAGCCTCTCCTATGGGTGAGTCCCTATTTAATTATGTGCTTGAATAAGTACACCTGAGACTGGGATTCGAACTCACAACCTTTGGCGTGGTAACCTAGTGTGCTAGTCATTCAGTCACAGACTCCCCCTATGAATATAATTAATGTATGAAACAGAAGTAGTATTAGTTTATAACTTTTTATTATCTTAATGGCTCGTTTTTAATGAAATAGAAATACGCTGTATAAGTACAGGCTTTAACACACCTATTTGTTCTTGTAACAATACCTAAATTAACCCAAATACTCAATTTTAGATTTTCAAAACGTTTTGTCACATCCATACAGGTCATTTATTTTTTTAACTTAATACGAACAAAAACCTAAAATAATTCCATTGGAGACTCGCACGGGGATTTTTTCAAGATTCCTAAAAATCCAGTTATAAATATATGGTAAGGAAAGTAAAAATAAATAATGCTAATTAAATTGATAATGTTTATTTTAACTTACCTATATATGAAATATATAGTAAGGGAAAGTAATGCGATCGTGAAAATTGTCGAATTCCACTTTTCAACGGAAATACACGTTTTAGAGTCTCCTGAGTCCAAATAACAAGTCCCGCAAAAAGGTCTATGTGTTTGTGTGTGATAACTCTAGCGCAAAAACGAAAAGTCTTATGGAACTGAAATTTTATATTTAAGAATACTATACGCCCGAGATGTTACAGCAACGTTTTGCGATTTAATTAATTCTTTAATGTATTTCACCCGTTTTTATCTCTGACTGTATTTGGAAATATATATTTTAAAAACGGAGATAAGTGAAAGCCGTGAGTTGCCCGCACCAGATGTTTTTGATATAGAGTGTGATGATAAATAAAACAGGTAAAAAAAAAAATATATTCTAAATGAATTCCGTATTTTTTATTCTTCTAGATAATTTTAATCTTTAATCGCATGTACTAATATTTTATTTTATTATTTACGTTTGACGGTTTTAGAAAATAGATGTAGACAGAGAGCAAGTGTATGCTCATCGGCCCTGGTCTCTGTAGGTCCTGACATCAGCTCAGATCAATATGCCTCGTGTTTGTCAGATAGAAGATCTTATACAAGCTTTAGCGTGAGGCCAACCTCAAATCCCAAGTTATGATGTCGCACGTTTGTTCACTAAATTCTTTTATATATATATATATATATATATAATATTATATATATAGGTAAGTATAACTGTACATAAAGTTGTCACTTTTTTCCAGGACAATTAATTATTGAATGAAGTGAAAAAAATCTGGTGCTATCAACACATGACTTTCCCTTGCCATAGTTGTTAAAATCAATTTAAAAGCTGTTGAATTAAGTTAGAAAAATAAAATTTAAACAATTATATTCAGTTTCGTTGTAAACATATGTTTTAGATTAAATAATATAATAATAGAAATTATTATTTACAATTCTATGCCCTATTCGTCACATAACATTACCTTCCACAACATTGTACGATATGTAAAAAAACATTTTTTCTACAGTTTTCGGATTTGCAACGGTATATTATGCATCTATATTACTATTCTTATATTCGAAAAAAAAATAAAGCAAAAAAATAGTTCCCTTTTGCTCCTTTTGTTAGTTATCACATTCGTTCAACTTATTAACCCGTTTTTATCCATGCTAATAAAATGATATGGTTATTTTTTTGTAATCTACAAAATTAATCATCATCATCAATCCGGCGCTACAACTCGGTGACGAGTCCTGGCCTCCTCCACCAGCCCTCTCCAATTATTTCTATCCTGTGCAACCGTCATCCAGTTTCTCACTCCCAGGATATCTTCTGCATCTGCTGTCACACCATCTGTCCATCTAAGTTTCGGCCTTCCTCTTCTTCTGATGCCGTGTAGAGGTTCAGTCATAACGGCCTTAGGGATCTTCTCATCCTCCATTCTTGCCACGTGACCAGCCCACCGCAGTCTGCCAAGCTTCAAGGTCATAACGACATCATTGTCCTTAAAACCTGTATAGAGTTCATCATTGGTCCGCCTCCTCCAATGTCCATTGAGATGAACTCCTCCGAAAATTCGTCGAAGTACTTTTCTCTCAAAGACTTGTAGGTCATGTTCAGTTCTTTTACTAATAGCCCATGTTTCTGATCCATACAACAGGACTGGGCGAACCAACGTCTTATATAGGTTGAGCTTAGTCGGCCTGTCTAGGAGCCGGGAGGTGAACTCTCTTCGGAGGCCAAAGTAGCACCTGTTTGCCATCAAAATTCTTCTTTTCACCTCCACTTCTGGTGCATTATCTTGCGTTACAAGAGAACCCAGATAAGTGAACTTGGCCACTTTTTCAAAGTTAAAGGGGCCAACATTGATGGTCTCACCGGGTAGGGGTTCTTCTCCTGTTGCCATGTACTTTGTTTTCCCCGCGTTTACCTCCAGTCCAAGCGTTCTGGCAGCCTCCATTAGGGCCAAAAATCCTTCTTTGACAGACTGCAACGACCGTCCTATGATGTCAACGTCATCCGCGTAAGCTAATAGCTGGATCATATGATTGTAAACGGTGCTATTTGTTTGGATACCAGCGTCCCTCACAGCTTTCTCAAGTGCCAAGTTTAACAATAGGCATGCTAACGCATCTCCTTGGCGGAGCCCTTTCCTTGAGGAAAACTCTTTCGTTCGATGCCCACCTACCTGCACTGTACACTTCACATCCCTCATGGTCATCTTTATCAGCCGTATCAATTTATCGGGGATAATGAACCCTTCCAGGGCTTTGTACAGTTTTTCACGATTAATGCTGTCATAAGCTGCCTTGAAATCGACAAAGAGATGGTGGGTTTTAACTTGATGTTCATTTCCTCTCTCTAGAATTGTTCTTAGAGAGAATATTTGATCAGTAGTTGATCTTCACCGTCTAAATCCAGCTTGGTAGGCACCAAGCTTCTGCTCTGCAAATGGTAGGAGACGCTGGAATAGTATGCTTGATAGTATCTTATATCCACAGGAGAGAAGAGAGATACCTCTGTAATTCTGGCACTGAAGTTTGTCTCCTTTCTTGAAAATAGGGTATATTATTGATTTTTTCCAATCTTCAGGCAACACTTCTTTCTCCCAAATGGTTAATATAAGACCTTGAAACCTCTTCAACAGCTCTCCACCTCCATATTTGAAGAGTTCAGCAGGCATGTCATCAGCTCCAGGGCCCTATTATTCTTTAGCCGATTTATAGCATCCATTATTTCCTCATCATTGGGTGGTTCAATGTTGGATTCTTCATTCATCATCTTCAATTCTTCACTTGAATGCAACTCAGTGTGATGTGCAAAGGGTGCTGAACTGAGAAGATCCTCAAAGTAATTTTTCCATTGCGATAGGACGCCATCCTTGTACGCTACTATGTTCCCATTCTTGTCTTTACAAATTTCTGGCACCGTTGTGCGGGGACGTCTCCTTCTATTGATACTTCTGAAGAAGTCTCTTGACTCTTTCTCCCTCCAGAGCTCTTCTAGTTTCCCCAGTTCTTCCCTCTCTCTTTGCCTTTTCTTACTTTGGATGGAGTCTCTTTTCCTCTCTCCTTTTAATTTTATATTCCTCTACAGCTGTACGGGTCCTTTGTCTCAACATTTTCTTGTAAGCAATGTTTTTCGTGTTGGTGGCTATTTCACATTCTTTATCAAACCATGTCGATCTCGCTTCCTTTTCTCTTGGCCCCAGCACGATATCGGCTGTTTCCTTCATTGCGGCCACACAACTGTACCATAATTAATAGAACTGTTGAAGAAGAAAATTCATAAATTCGGGATTTAAGCCTTTTCATAAAATTGCAATCATAATGAAGCCTATATGGTATAGCGAGTATATAAAAATCGTTATAGCCGGTTTTTGAGGAAATCGTAAAGAGATGCATAATGCAGTTTATATCTCAGGCATATACTGTCCTAAAATATGAAATTTCAGTTTATTACAAATTTTCGTTTCCGAGCTGGACTTGCCACACACAAACACATACACGCACACCATTTATTGGGAATTGGTAATTTGGACTTAAGGAACCCTAAAACTGTTTATAAAAGTTTATTTCAGGTGAAAAATCATGTTCGAAAATTTTTACAATTGCGATTATTTCTCTAACCATACATTTCATATATAGGTAAGTGAAAGTAAAAATATAAATATAAATAGTAAGTATAAATAGAAAAGACCTTTACATCGTTGTCATCCAAGATCTGCGGTTCAAGTTACATAGCTATAATTTATTTATTAGAATCAAACAAACCTGCTAAAATTATTTTGTCCATTATGGATTTATTTGTATTATAAATATCATGGAATACAAAACATCGTAACAAATTATTACATATTGTTTTATTATTTCCAAATAACTATATTAGGGTAAAGCTGTTTAAAGGCAAGTAACTAATATGTAAAGCAATAAATAATCCAAAGAAAAATGGTCAATCACAACTGCTAATATCAAAACGCTATATCTCAACTAGTTCTGAACCAATTTTAATGATTCGTTTTTCATTTTTTTTTTTTTTTTTTTATGTTGATTTCGAATATATTCGTTCAATGACGGTAGTGCAATTTTTTTTTATTTTAATTTTGGCATAGTAGTCTTGATGAAAAGGGCAGTAATGGCGGAGGGACGAATGTCTATCCACTCAATTTATGGCTCAAATCTCGAACCATAGAACCGAAAATGTTCAGGAGAGGAGGGTAATAATGTTTTTCTTGGTCGATAAGAAAGTTTCGTTATTGGAAATAATAATGTAAAATAAATTAAAATATTTTTTTATCGAGCTTTAGTGATTCTAAAACACTATAAATGTTTTTATCTGTCTTTAAAACTGAGTTATGGAAGTTTTTAGAGGTAAAATTTCAATTTTTTTCCTAATTCTTTTTTTCTCTTGTTTTCTAATTATTCCCGGTTTTTTGGGTTAAAAAACAAAAAAAATAACTTAAATAAATCTTCAAAAATAACTGAGTTATGGTCGTATTTATGGGTAAAATTTGAATTGTTGTTCTTTTCTTTTTTATCTCTTTTCCAATTATTCTCTGTTTTTTGGATAAAAAACACTAATTATTTGTCTCTATCTTCATAAATAACTGAGTTATGAGCGTATTTGTAGATATTTTTTTTCTATTGTTTCTTCTATTTATTAGTTTTTTTTTATATTTTAAAATTCTATACATATTTTTCTCTATCTTCAAAAATAACTGAGTTATGGGCGTATTTCTTTTCTTTTTACTAATGTATATAACTATTCGTGTTGTTTTGGTCAAAAAACACTAATAATTTTTTTTTCTTGCTTTTCACTGTTTTTTGTTTTTGTTTTTTTAATTAAAATATATTTGCTTTTAGAAATTTACCAGAGAGCCCTTTTTCTTTGAAGTTTTTAATGTAGGTTTTTCTTAAGACATCTTCACACACAAAAGGGATCGATTCAAATTTATGTTGCAAATGAGTTATGATGATCAACATATTTACATAAAAACTAAAATATATTGAGTAATTATGAATATGCCAACTTTTACTTGTTTATTTTTTGTAAATTTGACAGAATAAAATTAATGTACGTCATTATATAATAACACTTAATTTTTTGAACATATACAGTAAAAGTAACTGATCGAACGATAATGGAGATATGTGTGGAAATATTAACCCTTACCAAAAAATACCTAAATTAACTCGAAATAAAAAATTAGCGAGCGCAGCCGTGGGTTGCATCTAGTTAAAAATAAAATAATTATTTATAATTTTTATATCTTATTTATTTCATGACAGGGTCCACTTTCAACAGAAACAAATTCTACATACCACAGTAAACTATAAATGATGAAAGAGTATATCAAACCTCAAGAATATAAATACAATTTTAACACCCTTTAAATAGAAAAAAACTTGGTAAGTAACTACACGATGTTTTATTATTTTGAAGTAGTTACGCACATCAAAAATCATTATAATATTATTAAGCAGTATAAGGTGTATTAACACTATTTTTTAAATCGGTTAGGGTTCAAGTCCAATAAAATCAACCCGACAATATAGTTTACTTTTGTATTTCGTTTTTTCCACACGTTTCCTCTATTAGAAAAAAAGAAACATATATGGGCTACATTTTTAATAAGGTGCTATATTAAAACAATGGCTAATGATTTCGAAAATCTTCATAGGATGAGGGCAGTATAATTTTTTTTTTTTTTGTTTTATATTGCCACAGTAGTCTTGATAAAAAGGGCCGTAATGTCTATTCACTTAATTTATGATTCAGATCTCGAATCATAGAACCGAAAATTTTCAGAAAAGAAGGGTAATAAGGTTTTTTTTTCTTGGCCGATTAGAAAGTTTTATTATTGGAAATAATAAAAAAATTGAGACAATTGAAATAGAAACATTTGAAATGATCGCTAAGTCGATCCAACGCTGTTTAAAATGTATTGGAGAACATTATTTTAAAAACATCTATATCACAAGTTGAATATAATGAAGACCTAATAAAAACGATAAAATCATTTTGTCCTTTTACGTTTTCAGAACACAAGCTAATGGCGAGGAACATTTGATGAAAATATTTATACATGAGCTCTATTCCGCAAATAGACAGGCCGGTCTTTGGACCGAGATGGGAGCCATACAGGGCGGGTACATCATAATCAAATATTTACTAAACGAACTAGAGGCTGGTTCCACATGTAGAGCACCCTTTAATGTGGCTTTCTAGCTTTCAAATTATCGCTCTCTTGAGACCTCACCGCTAAACTCCGATATCATCCAGCAACCACTCCCGTTCCCATTTCCTAATATTATCTTAACGTTTCCCCCACCCTGCGAATATTTGACGATTGCAAGTTCTAATGTTCCATTAAAATCACGTTTAATTGGTTTCGATCTTAATTAAAACTGTTAGGAGTGTCATGAAAATAACTATGAAATTAATCTTCATTAAAAATTGAAAAATAATTCCTTTTTACTTTCACTTACCTCTATATGAAATATATGGTAAGGGAAAGTATTCCGATCGTGAAGATGTTCTAGAATTTGAGTTTTAACCAGAAATAAAAGTTTTAGGGACAATAATGGATTCCTCTGAAAAAGGGAACACAATTTTTTTTTTTTTAAAACACGTAAATGCTTGATGAGGTGCCACACCCACTGGTGGGGCCAATAAGCAGCAAAGTCTCGGCGAAGTCATACTTAAATGATAAGGTAGATTAAATGAGGTGAATTATCTCTACTAGTTTTTTAATGTATGTATTTTTCATAGTATTTATAATCCCAGTAAGGATGACTAACAAATAGATGTCTTCCCCCACATCATTACAAAGTAGCCATCGATGTTCCAGTTGTAACGATTTTAACGTTTTGTTCATTATGTCTGATGCATCAAGTTTTGTTCTAAGAAGTGCAAAAAAATAGGTTTATATTGTGCTCATTGAACAGAAATTTGTCCTGAATGTTTTTATAAATACACCTTAAAATCAAAAATGCATTTGGAGTGAGCTAGAGGACAAAAACTTAAAAAATTGCCAATTTTTCGCCGTCTTTACCAGATGGCGTACGAAGCAAAACGGTGGGGATGACGAAAACTTGGATTAGGCACTACCTAATGGTCCTAAACGATATAAAAAATAAAATGACGCAGCTTTTGTAGGATGAACTTCCTCTATTGACTGAACTAACAAGAATAGTAATGTAGATGTATGATATACCGTTGGATAGCTAAAGATTTTAGAAAAAATATTTCTTATACACGGAATTGTAAAGGTTATTGAAGAGTGATTAAAAACAGATAAAACTAACTGATGATTGCTGTAGATAAAAATATAATAGATTATTTAATAAAACACGTGTTTCTATTGAAATTCAATTTAATTAATTCTTTGACAATATATATTTTTATAGCCAAATGTGTTTAAAACTTCATAAATTAATTTAAGCAACTGAGGTAAGTGAAAGTCGTATGTTGCGCGCACCAGATTTTTTCCCACATATATTAATATATTATTCACTTTGATATAATTTGTCACGGTTATTTTAACCTGTTAAGGGGATGGATAAATAATCAGACTTGGAGAAACTAAAAGGTTACATTATTATCCTTATCAGATATGTTGAAGGTTCATGGTAGTTAGACTGATTTCAACAAGTTTGACACAGACAAATTAATTAAATTGATAATTGATTGTTATTTAAACCATACAAATTAAATTAGAATATGATAAAACAGTACAGTACCTGGAATTAAGATTGCATAGACTAGGTTCAATTAAATAAGACTATTTGAAGTGGAGGAGCTCTAATAGAGAAAGGAAGCCGGTGAAGAAATGAGGTCTGAGGTGGAACTAGGTCGATGTTGGATGATATTTCAGAGTCTCCTGGCTCCTGTCTTAATTGCTACCAAAACAGCTCCTCTCTGCATTTCTGTTTCCCTCCCAAATCAAGCAATTGAAAAGTGTTACCCTCATTCAGTATTACCAGGAGGCAGTTCGGTTTAATTAAGTTTTGAAATTTCAGTTTAAATGAGTACACGGTAAAATATAAAGATAATAAACGTTCATGTGAGACACAAATGTATGAACAAGATAAAATACCGAGAAAGTAGAGGGAATCGAAACGTATTCTCAGCAACCTCAAGTATAACTTCGCCGGTACGAATATGGCTTGGACCGGATGAATTTTATTTCGTGGAAGTCCTACTAATAACAGAATAAATGACAAACTTCCGATTTCTCTTTGATAGGAAGCTGGAGAGTAATCCTTCCTATTTGCCATGAATGGAGCAGAAAAGGTAAATAAAAAAATATAGTTCGACCATCCAAGAAAGCAGATATACAAACTTGTAAGGCGAAAACCTTTTCTTTTTTTTTATATTTCTTCAATAACATTTATATTATAATTTTTTTTTTACATATATATGAAATACGTTTATTCATGGATGTATCCATGTTTATTTTATTTTATTTTGTTCTCCCCTCGCCTTTGAAGGGTATACGGGGGTTTCTCGAGCCAGTGGGTGAGGGCGGGGGATAAATGCTGAGATAAAAGCACCCCAGCATTGAGACTCGAACTCGTAATTATTTTGGTTTCAAATTATTGGCGTCTGTGGTTGCTAGGCAACGCGTGCTAACCCACTCAGCCATCCCACGTATCATTTTATTTATCTTAGTGGGTTTCGGTTCAGCCGTAAGTACGCACAACTTCCACACATATCCGGACGTTAGCTTCGAATTACATTTCCTATTATCCATAAACTCGCCTCTTCATATGAGTATATATATATTTGATACTTTCTAGAATTATGGAAAAAGAACAAAACACAAAACGGTAAAACTTGCTCTACAACGGAACATACAAATATTCTAATACAAAAGAATCCAAATATAAGTTTTTTATTAGCATTAAATCTCACAGATGTAATTAATAAACGCGTAATGATTAGTTAAAAAAAATTGAAAATTTCAAATTAAGAAATAATAATATTTGAAATATTGTCTCAACTATCTGCCAATTGGAAACATTAAATTGTATTTTGTTTTCGATTCTTTCTAATCTGAAATCCATTGTTGTACATTTCATCATTAAGCACATGTATCTATTGTTATTACACTCTTTCTTTTTTTTATATACTTATTAATTTTATTATTCTACTTACGCGTATTGTCAACCAAAGTTTTAATCGGATGGATCATCGAAAAAAATGGGACAAATATGAATATGAAAGAAAGGCCGCTAGCAGATTGTCCCAATTTCAAGATTACGAAGAAGAAGAAAAACAGTATGTTTCACTCGATTATGCCAAACCACGAGATCACAAAGTAAATTTTTCATCATTCAGCTCGAGAAGAGAGATTATCGGTACATCCCTACACAGATCATCTCTTTCAGGAGGTTTCCACTGCTCGTTATGTGATATAATTGTCAAAAATGACCTTGTCTATTTGGATCACGTTAATGGAAGAAGGCATCAAAAGCTTCTAGGAAGATCTTTAAAGACTAGGCGTGCGTCGTTGCAAGAGGTAAGGTACAAATTGAGATCCAAAAAGAAAGAATTGGAAGAACCTAAAGATAATGACCAAGTAATTTCCAAACCTGATATCCAAGAGGAGGAACAGAAGTTAGCCGATTTGGAATCATTCAAAAAATCCAAGAAAAATAGAGTCAATGAAGAAGAAACTGACAGAGAATTGCCATCAGAACTTCAGCAAGTAATGGGTTTTAGTAGCTTCGTCTTCAACAAAAAAAAGTAATCTAATCCCTCAAATACAGAATTACAACGAAGTACTAAAATTAATTTTTTTATCGGTAAACACGATAGTTATAACAAAAAAAAAAGTCTGCCAAGGGTCAATAGTATATAATACCAAGGGATCATGGTGGCCAAGGTAGCTGGTTACCTTAGTGTATGACCTTTGTCATACGGTGCCAGTTCGAATCCGGTCTGAGTAGGTAGAAATTTATTTCGTGATCTTCTAATGTAATAATCTCGACCTATGATTTGGATAGGTTGGTTACCTGTAGGATAATAGTCTGTTTTGTCATAATTGAGTAGAAAATATTATAAAATATCATAGTCTGTATAGATTCCTCACTACTTGTTGGGTAAAAATGGTAAAAATAATATTTACAAAAAACATCACTTGCACGGAAAATATACACATATAAAAAATACACAATTTTAATATACCCTAAAATTATTATTCCTAAATATGAAAAATAAATATAATATTAATAAATTTATTCAAAACCAATTACATAAATTTGAATTTTCAAAAGGGATTTGTTAAAACGAATACATGAGTTATTTAGGGTCATCGGAATTAAAGCTTAGTAATAGAGACGAGTTGAAGAAAATAGGTTTGATCATGGGTAAGCGAAAGTAAATAATATAATTTAAAAAAATAATACTGACCCTATTTTAACATAATTCTCAATATTTGTTATTGAGAATATTTTAAATGGCTACTTCAGATGGGCTGTTATTGTTACTTATTGTTTTACATGTAGCCCAGTAAAATAAGGCCGAATTTGACGATTTGTGGGAATTAATTCGGACAAAGCTGGAAATCGTTTTAATACCTTTTAATGGTCCTAAATACAAGTAATCTGAGTTTGCACCATTGCAGCTGGTGAGCTTAACTTTTGGCAGCCAAAACACCTCGAAATTTTTACACTTTTTTCAGTTTTTCACCTATAACTCGAAAACGGTCACTCTTACAGAAAATATGTTTCTTTCCAAAATGAATGAATATTAAATTTCCTATTAATAAGTACCCTTAGTTATTGAATTTGGTTTAATGGTATGGCAACAATCCTTCGTTGAAAATAGGCAAATTTTACCAACTTTCTTGAAAAACCCCATTCAGTCATTTTCAGACCTCTGTAACTTCTAAACCACTATCCAAATCGTAACATTTTATAGAATAAAAGTTGTAGAGCATCTAATTTCAATTGTAAAAGGCTCATTAAAATCTAAATTAGGTTGATACGATCATTCACAAAATAGGTTTTTCGATTGTTCTCTTCACGCGTCGTAGCGCTCAGGTCTATGTAGAAGACATGTTGAACCTTGAATCAAAACTTTCACGTGATGAATATAGGAAATTTGTGAAAGGAGGGTTCTTTACCATACGAAGGTCAGACAAATTCTGGTCCGGAATATGGACTAATATGACTATAGAACAGGTCCTTATGAAAAATAGTAAGAGCAGAGGTGGGATTTCTGGGTGAGGTATTACTGATTCTGTTCTTGCAAAATAGATAGAATCTATGCCTGCTATTATGGAAATTTTCCTCCTTCTAGAATATTTCTGTGGCATAACCTTTGCTTCAACAGAACAGCACACAGACGCCAGACTGTTGAGAATAAACAGGGATCATACTGATGTAGCAAAATTTGTTGAATTCTTTGAAGCTTATGACCTCTTTCCAAGTTGCCGTGTTGTACCTCTCAAATGTTTTACTTCACGAGTCAGAATTTATATTGAAGATATTCCAGTCAACCCAGAAACCATTTTTAAAAGAATTACATTCCTCAAAAAATCAGATCAACAACTGAAGGAATTTTTTACATACGAATTGGCACCTCACCCTTTGTCCATGTTTGATGAAATAGGAATGAGAAAATCTCGCAAATCAGTGTTTTATGATCTGTTCGTTCCTATAAAAAGTAATGAAATCAACATGGCTAAATCAGTATTTGTAATCGACGGAAGATTCCTTCTACATCGAGTAGTCTGGCTATCAAAGGAAGAATTTTCTGCCATTATAACAAAATATATAAATTATATATTAGCTGTTCTATTATGGCGATACTATAAAGCAGCATCTGCCATTTTTACGCGCATTGAGTGGTTGTGATACCAAATCTTCATTTTATAGGCAAGGAAAAATGAAGTTTGTTCATGCAATGCAGAAGAATATCCATTTAGAATCTTATGCTTCGGTATTCTATGATGAGCATGCTTCTAAAGAGGAAGTTATTGCTGCAGGTAAACAGTTTTTGATGTCGGTCTATTCTTCAAAGGCTGCAGAAACACTGAACGACCTCCGCTTCCAGCTATTCTATAGCAACCTCTCCAAACCCGGATTTGACGAGGCATCATTGCCTCCGACCGATGCTGACGTTGAGCATAATTCTCTTAGGACTTTTCACCAGATCCAGCACTGGTATGGTATAGACAAACCACCAACCTCATGGGGCTGGAAACTTGGCCAACATGGCTCACAAGGCCTGATCCCCACAACTACTACCCAAAATGCAGCCCCACCTGAAGTACTGAACACAATTTCATGTAAGTGTAACAAGGGCTGCATGGGAAGATGCAGTCGTCGTAAACATGGACTTAAATGTTCAACGATATGCTACAGGTGTAAGGGTAATCATGTACGAACACCCCCTTCGCGACAGACCTATCTTAGATCCAAGGATACTATGACGAAGATGAGGACATTGTAGAGGTGGGAAGGGAGATGGACGAGATGTCACCGCTTGTCGCTTTAGTGGAAAACTCATCCCAGGAAATTCACCATTAATCAAACCCGCCAGAGAAGAAAAAGCGTTTAACGTAAAGAAAATATTTTACATTTAACCTTTCACTGAATTTAATTTTAGGTAACTACCTAATATAATACAGTGCAAAAACAGATTTTATTAATACAACCTATGCTTCCTCCCTTTAATTTAAACTATACCGTACGTTATATAAAGAATATTATAGATAAAAATAAATAATATTCAATAATATGTGGAATGCGATGTGCCTAAGCACTACTTTCGAGCCTACTTAAATATTCAATTGTAGTTTCCACTTGGCTAGTTATATGATTTAAGACACAAATACTGTTATTCCTTCCATTAGTAAAACTATAGCACTTCAGAATGTGTTTAAGGATTTTTTTAAGACATTGCAGATTACCTTCTATGAAATAATAATAAAAAACGTTTATGCAAGATCGAACCAAACAAAACTTTTGGGTGCATGGGGGGGAGGAAGAGGGAGAGTAGGGACATGTTGGAATAAGATGTAAATGCCATTATTTCGAGTAAAAAAACGGCAACAAGCGCTGCAGAATCTGTTCAATGAAACATGATAATGAATTACTTCCAGCAAACGCTACGACGCGTGTAGAGAACAATCGAAAAACCTATTTTGTGAATGATCGTATCAACCTAATTTAGATTTTAATGAGCTTTTTACGATTGAAATTAGATGCTCTACAACTTTTATTCTATAACATTTTACGATTTGAATAGTGGTTTAGAAGTTACAGAGGTCTGAAAATGACTGAATGGGGTTTTTCAAGAAAGTTGGTAAAATTTGCCTATTTTCAACGAAGGATTGTTGCCATACCATTAAACCAAAATCAATAACTAAGGGTACTTATTAATAGGAAATTTATCGGTCTTTCAGTTTGGAAAGAAACATATTTTCTGTAAGAGTGACCGTTTTCGAGTTATAGGTGAAAAATTGAAAAAAGTGCAAAAATTTCGAGGTTTTTTGGCTGCCAAAAGTTAAGCTCACCAGCTGCAATGGTGCAAACTCAGATTACTTGTATTTAGGACCATTAAAAGGTATCAAAACGATTTCCAGCTTTGTCCGAATCAATCCCCACAAATTTCCTTATTTTACTGGGCTAATGTTACTAAAGAAGATAAAAATAAAATAAACAAATAAAAAAAAGGAGCTGTATTCGAAATAACATTTTACAAAAAATAATTGAAGATGGACTTCAATAAAAGAGTTGACTAGTTGTTTTCCATTCCTGAAAAATCGGATTAATGGTTCTTCACTACATATTAAGTAATTACAATTAATTAATTGTTGTTTATTCATTTAACACTTTTATGCTACTGTGGCCAACCGGACGATAATACAGTGGAAGCCTTAAATTTTGAATATTCAGTTTTAATTTGGCTAGAGTTCATAAACGAATAACAATCATAGCACAGGCTCAATCCTTTTTATGCCCCATATCTGCAGGATTTGAACTCATAGAAGACCTTTATGCTAGCCAAAACACCACAGATGGCCCTATAATTAATCCCTTTGGAAATATATGTATGTAGTGATTACATACTATGAATATTATTCATTCCTTAACATATAAATTAATATATGTGCTGAGCATCGGCGTATTCACCGTTAGTTATTCTATTGAAAGATAGATAGATACATTGAGAAGAAGACTGTTAGCTAGGTGATTAGGGGTGACTGGGAATAATCAGAGCTAAGTGGGAGCTAGGCAATTAGCTCCTTGATAGAGACAGATGAAGCGAGCCAAGTCCCTCGCCGGGGGAGTGCCCTCAGGCTAATCCACTCTACAACTGCCCTTCTCTATTCCACTATACTTATTGTTTATTAGCAAGCCTTCTTCCCGATACAAATCTCTCTTACCCAGTCAGTTACAAATATTTCAATTCGATACTACAATCGAAATTAAAATTCGATGCATGCTTTCACATTATTTTGACTTGCCTCACGAGTTAAAGTAGATTGTAAAATTTTTGAGAAAATAGGATAGAAAAAAATTCTATTGCTTTAATGGAAACATGGAAATTATAGCGATCGTGAAAGAAGCACGAGTACGTGTATACATAATTTAAAATTAGCTTGGAACTCAGAACTAGGATTTTCTCCCTATGATACTATGTACTAGATAATACGTCATGAAAAAAATTAGCTCAGTGTGGCTGTTTTTTTTTTTTTAATATTCGTTGAGTTTACTTCAGCGCATCTCCTCTGTACACCCAAAAATGTTACATTTATAAACAGTACGCCAAGTTAAAAAAAAAAGGCGATACTTGACACAAATTTTTCATCATCCTTAAAATAATAAAAAGTGAAAAGCTTTGGATTTTCTCTCCAAGGGTTTTCTAGATAAGGGAAGTAAAAAAGAGAAAGCTCTTTTTTTTAAACGAATATCTCGAAAATTATTATGTTTATGGCAAATGAGTAGTATAAAAATGAGAACTAAACACTGCGGTAAATAAAATAATTGATCTTATATATATATATATATATATATATATATATATATATATATATATATATATATATATATATATATATATTATATATACAATATATATAAATATACAATATAATATATACATAAATATATAAGTTATGGACCGAGGCGAGTCGGTATCAGCTTAATACTAACTCTTATCATATAAATGAATATATATAAATAAATGTATAAATAGAGGGTTTATAGAGAATAAAGTCAGTCTTAACACAGTTGCCGTGTGAGTCATTTGTGCACCCCTTTTCTCTCATTATTTTTTTATTTCTTTTATTTAAGTTGCCCGAGTCTTCATAACTTATAATATAATATTATATTATATATATATATATATTATATATATATATTATAATATAATCTTATTTATAAATATATATATTTAATAATATATATATATATATATATATATATATATATTATAATATAATCTTATTTATAAATATATATATTTAATACATATATATATATATATATATATATATATATATATATATATAATCTTATTTATAAATATATATATTTAATACATATATATATATATATATATTATATATATATATATTATTTAATATTGTTTTTTAATGTATTATTTTTTTCTTAAACTAATCAGCTCCATCAACAACTTGTTTTCCATGTAAAAATTTAAAAACTAAAATAAAAATATCACTTCTAGTATGACTAAATTAAATTAACAAATTAGAAACGTGATCTCACTCAATTTAATTAATTAAGAAAAATATAAGTAGATAAAGGAGAAAATTATCAATGATACTAATCCGATTCAAGAGCAAGTTTAATAATTAAATAATCCTATGGATGTAAAACATGTAAGTTATTATACTACTGTTTTCAAAATAAATGAACATCTTTATATTTTAAAGCCTGGTTTTATAATTAATTATAAATTAAGAAAACATTATTAAGCATATAACAACTTAATGATTCCAGTTCGGAGTTAATCACACAAACATTAGCTTTAGTTGAGTAAAGAGAACTAGAGGAGAACTCTAGCGGAAGATATTGGATCTACTACAACTCAAGCAGCAGATTCCCATTCGCATATTTTAACTTCTCCTGCTTTTAGCCCCACAAGCACGGATCTTCATAACTTCTTGTTTGTGATCAAAGTAAGGAGAAGTTAAGACTTTATAAGGAAAGGGCTAAAACATAAGCTCAGAAATTTGAAAAGAATAAGAAATGTTATAAGTAAAAATTTAAAACACTAAGTAATTTATTAATTAATAAATCAATTAGTTTCGAAAAAAAATGTTTATTTATGTTATAATTTCTTATTTTTGGCGACTGAACAATCAATAGCTTTTTTTTGCCATAGATCAATATTTAGAATTAAAAATGGTCTTTAATCCAATAGAAGTTGAAATGGTAAATATGAATTCTTATAACTAAGATAAGTGACATATTTTCTATTAAAAAAAAAAAAAAAGAATAATAACTGAGAAGAGTAAAAAAATGAGGATTTTTTATTTATTCACAAACACGACAGGATCTATTCGGCAAAAGGAAGAGAAAGGTCACATAAATGCCATGAAAACCCAAAATAATGATCCAAATTTTTTTAGCTTTTATGGCAAAAGGTTTTCGAATCTATTACTAACTTAAAAATTAAATATATTATTCCAATTTAAAATTAAAATTTTAATATTAAAGCTACTTTCAATAAGGGACAATCGTGAGAAGGGTTAATCACGAAAAAAGGAAAGTAAAATTATAGCAAAACAAAAAATTTCATAAAATAAATTGTCTTTAAATACAGAAATGTCTAGAAGCACGCGTACGTGTATACATAATTTAAAATTAGCATTTAAACTCAAAAACCAGGATTTTCCACCTATGATACTACTAGAACTAGGGAAAGTCGTGAAAACATTTAGCTCTGTATGCCTGTTCTTTAATATTGGTTGAGTTAACTTCTGAACATCACCTCTGTCACAGCGTCTGACACCGAACTTGAGGAGCTAAATCGTTATTACCAAGCGAAGGACCCTTAAAATCCTCTTAACCTCCGACAGAAAACGACATCCCAATCATCATTTGAAGTTGACTTACCAGTCTGTTAATGCTGATAGCAAGGTGTATAAAATATAGCTTTCTATATAGCAATAAATTATTCAACTTGACACAAAACTCAGCTATTCCGAAGAACTTTAAATAAAAAATAGGCTATACGGCCCATCCAACCGTTTTCATCCCATTCAAGAATATTCCTAAGGTGATTCTACCAAATTATTGCAAAAATATAACGTATTTCTCGAAACGCAAGATTTTGGCTGTACGAAATTAGGTAATTTTCACCAAAGTTTACGATATATGGGAATACAATATTTCTGAAGAGATGATATTAGTGACTATGACGCCTATGTAAAACTTCAGTTTACTTCAATTTCAATTGGACCTATCCAGCATACGAGTTTATCTATGATCTGGGCGTGGAGCGTTGGCAGGGCCTTAACATAGCTAAGACTGTTCATCCATCACGGGCTTTATTAGATAAAACGATAGCTGCACAGATTCCTTACGAGCCAAAACAGCTACTACTAATATAACAATATATAGGGAAAGTTCCATCAGCATAGACCTTATGAATAGAATAGAATAGAATAGAATATACTTTTATTGCAATCGGGGCTCTCGGGGCATAGACCTTATGATAAGTTAATAATAAATCAGACATTGGTCATGATATATGAAAATATAAATCTGAACGTGCTTTCAACATTTCTGTTCCGGCCGATATTAACTACGAAAAACTATATCGGACAAGATCCAAAAACATCAAAATTTTTCCAGAAGCACATTACAATGGTCTTAGACCAAACGATTATATCTGCTCAGATGAGAATTTGAAGCGGTCTAAAAAATAAATAAACCCTCTTAAGTATAGCAAGATTCGTCAAGAGAAAGTTTAAAGTATTGATTTAAATCTATAAATATTTGATATTTTAACAATAAAACATGTTTTAACCCGTTGGGTAGATGAGAAATGTTATAGAACAAAGAAAAATATGTACCTTCAAAGCTGAACGAACTCTTGAATTTTTTTTTTTTAATAACAGCTATAGTAGATGAATATTTCTGGCAAAGGAAAAGAAGTGTAAAATATTTTGTTTTCCTCTTTCGGGAAGCTTTCGTTTACTTCAACACTTATAGACAGACCCTCTAACCTTTCACTCAACTGCAAAAGACTCATCTACATGGGCTTTATCATAAGATCTTTCTTGACTTACGGAGTTGAGCTTTGGGGCTCTACTAAATCATCAAATCCTTCCTATATCCAATCCTTACAATCCAAAATTCTTAACGCTTCTTACATTGTCATGAATAAACTCATCCATAAAGACCTTAATGTCCCAAATGTTGCTGATTTGGCCCGAACCAGGGTATCATCCCTTCCATGACTAACTACACTCCCACTTTAATCCACAAGTTTCAATCCTTATTTCCTCTTCAATTCCTGATAATCCACCGAGGCGTCTGTAAAGAATAAGGCCTCGAGAACTTCTCTTTATGTCATTTTTTGTGTATTTATTTCTTCAAGTAGCATATTTACTCGCTGTATTATAATTTACAGTTGTAAATCTCAATACAAATATATTTTTTTTAAATTTCCCTGCTATAATTACAAGATATTAATATCTGCGATATATCTATAAATGTACAAATCTTACTTATTTATCAATCTTGAAAATTTTTCAAGCAATCAGGAGCCAAATAGTTTCACTGAGACAAAGATATTTTTCCTTTAATTTTAGTTTTCTTTCCATTATTGATGTCGATCTTGGTTTATCAAGAAACAGGTACTTAAGCACATAATTAAAACTTCAGTATGAGAAGTATATAATCAAAAAGTTATTACTGTTAAAAAAAACAAAATAAATTCTTTACGACTTTCCCTATTTAATTCAGTTTATTAAAAAGGTCTAATTAATATGGCCACCTCATAGTTCATGCAAATTGAAAGATAAGTTAGTTTTTTAAATACATTTTTTCAGCTAAAAAAAGACATGGTATTTAAGTCAGTTTAGAAAAAAGGAAAAAGAAAAACATTAAAACGTGTGCTAACTTTGAAGGGTGTTTTAATCTTGAAAGTAGAGAAAAAGGTTTCTAGAGCTAAATCTTTCTAATCAAGGCCAGAGAAGGGAGGGGCGAGAGGGAGGATGGTTTGGAAATGAAAGCTCTTAATATTTCCCGAGCGGGCTAAGTCAGAGGGAAGCATCCCTTAGGGATGGAAGCCATTGTTATGGAAAAACACCAACGGCCCATCTTCTTATCACGGCCATCTCGGTAATTGATCAAAGGGATTTTTATGCCTGTTGCCTCTCTCACAATGTCCTTCTTGTTTTCTGCCTTACTTATCATTCCACGCCTAGTTTTCCCTTTCTCTTTCCTCTTCATTTTATACCGATTGTCTAAGCTATAGAATAAACTAAAGAGCAGATATAATTATCGAAATATTCAAATAAATGTCAAATTTAGTTAAAGCATATACTAAAAAACAATGGTAGCTGTTCCGATATAGTTCATCTTGTGGAAAAAACCAGTTCTACATTTTAAAAAATGGTTTTAATAATTAGAAAATTAAACAACTAATATCACGTATTATTTTTATAAACAATACTGACAAGAATGTATAGAAAATAAAATGAAATGAGCATCGGGAGAGGTTGGACTAAAATTTACCATTTTTCTTTTTTAATGCTGAATCCCCACAAGGGATGCCAATAGAGACCTAGGACCGATCATTATTCAAAACAGATAGAACTAAGCAATCATAAATATAATATATAATGAATTCAATATAGTATGTATACAATTTGTAGTAATATAACAATGTATAAATATAAACATTTAAATTCTGTTTTATCGGAGTGGACTTAAGAAAAAGACGTTCTACAATTATTGGATTAATATTTTTTTTTTCCATTAACCCTATAACATCCCACATCTTGGAGGTAACAATAAATCTAAATGATTTATGCTCATTCAGCAATTACAAAACTCTCATTTAAGTGTTCAAACGTCAGCCATTTCCGAATGGAGGTTTTCTTACCACTTATAGAAACAGCTCAAGAAATATTGTACTTATTATTTTGATGTATTGAATATAAATGCACATTTATCACAGCTTGGGTTCTTATTAGTTTATATATATATATTATATATTATATATAATAGTTTATATATTATAATATATAATATATATATATAAATATAAAATCAATGTAATAAAATTGTAAATATATACTAGACGTTATTGAATATTATGATATTTTAGTTGTATCATAAAATCTAATTTCCATAATCTGTTAAACTGAATTGGTTCAGGGTAATTCCCCCTTTAAGTCTCAACATATCAAGTCGTCATTACTTTTCCTAAGGAAAAGTCGATAAATTAACTTAGAGGTTTTTATTTGAGGCTTTGAGCCCTTACCAACTGCAATTAAGGCAGACAGAGTAAAATGTTTAGTAATCTACTGAAAAGTTAACCATTCCCTTCTCTGAAAGCTGACAAACAGCAAGAGAACTATCAGTGAGAGGAAATGGAAGAAATCTCTCCCCCTCCTATTACAGCTTGGGTGATAGAACCCTATCGCTTAGTGATCCCGGCCATTATGCAAACAGTTCCTACAACCGCTCATTCACTCTACGCTACTTGGGGCTTTTCCCACCCGTAATGCGCAAAAAAATGTTTAACTAAAAGGATCTTCCCCGATTTACATGAAAACATTAATTAAATATGTAATCGTATACATATGTAGATGTCAGTAATATATGAAATATTCTTTTTCCTTTTCTCACCCTCTGGTTTTATTATTATTTACAAACACACAATATATAATATATACATATATTACAGGATATTTGACATGTTATTACCCGAAGGTATTCTAAGGTAATATTTCTAGGTGCGCTGCATGCATTTCACAATAAATGAACTATATATTATTTATAAATTAAAGTAAATATTGTTTTAAGATCATTCACGGGAGTTTAATCATTTTTCCGTAAACTTTCTTTAAGCGCCATATCCGGTATATCTTTTTACAATAGTTAGACAATATATTTTTTCATTTGCTAGACTTTTATAGTATTAATTATGATGTAATACCGCGCCTAATTAGATTATTATGTAGGTTTTCTTGTATATCTAAATGTATTTAAAGTATGTACTAGAATATAAAGTTACGTTCCTTAAGAACAATAATAAATAAAATTGATCTGTTTTTTCCTTCTTTACTTTCACTTAAATGTATATGAAATATATAGTACGGAAAAGTATTGCAATCTTGAAAATTTTCGAATTCCAGTTTTCAACGGAAATACGCGTTTTAGGGTCCTCTGAGTCTAAATGACCAAGTCCCGCAAAAAGGTCTGTGACTGTGTGTGTGTGTGGTAAGTCTAGCGCGAAAACGAAAAGTCGTACGGAACTAAAATGTCGTATTTAAGAAAACTATACGCCCGAGATGTTGCAGTAACTTTTTTCATCAAAATCGGCTACCCAGAAGAGCCACTTTAAACCATGCATGTTGCACCTATTTACGATTTGCTCAAAAAGGCTCTAACGTTTTTGATTAAACTCGCTATATTAATGTAAAATTTAATGGGATTTAATATCATGTTTAATTTTGATTGAAATAGTCTGACAGGGCTTAAATGCCGATATTTTAAATCTTCTTCCTCTGAAAACAGAAAAATACATAAGTTGAACGAATTCGTTATACAACTAAAAGAGAAAAATGCAAAAATATTTTTTTAAGCAATTTTTTGTTTTTGATCATAAGAACAGCACATATAGCATTGGAAAACTAAAGATTTTAGATAATACATTATCTCATACACAAAGTTGTAAAAGGTAATATAAAGTGACAAGTAGAAAATAATGTTATTACTGATTATTAATTTATTATAGTTCTATTATTTAATCTAAACCATATGTTTCCAACGAAAATGACTACATGTTTTATTGAAATCAAGTTAAAATATTTTTCGAATTGAAGTATATTTAATAGTTTTTAAATTTATTTTAACAGTCGAGGTAAGTGAAAGTTGTGCGTTGCCCACAACAGATTTTTTAACAAAACAGACACATCAATGCAAGTTTTAAATTCATAAATTTTAATAACTAAATTTGTTTACTCCCATATGAATTCTTTTTTTGTTGTTTTTTTCAGATACATAAAAGGTTTGAGCAAGCTATATTTTTTGTTTAAAAATTAGTAACATTAGAATTATTCTTTCTCAGTGTTGATTTCATTTCATCTAATCCATCTCCATCGTTATTGTTTGTAAAAATATAACTTAGGAGCTCGTCAGTATTTTTTATATAAATATAGCTTCGAAATTCATCAGTAGTTTTATATAAATACATCTTAGGAATAGGTTGTTTGATCAACTTCACTAACTAAAAGCGATTTTATTAGTATGTATTTTTCCCCAAACATAATATTAACTGACTGAATTGTTGCGTAGTTTTTAAAATGTTAGTTTACAGGACAGTATATTGTACAACATGAATTGACAATCAATTACAAGATAAGAAAAACATATGAGGACGATAAAAATAAAATTCTTCTGAGAAAATAGGTGTAATGAAAAATAATTAACAATAAAAATAATGAATTAGTCACTAAAAATTAAATTTATGTATTATAAAACAAAACAATTATTATCTACCGTAACCAAAAAGAAAAAAAAACATTATAAAAGAAACCATCTTGTAAAAATCATACTATAAATGATGTATTTATTTTTATTTTTATTTTATTTTATTTTTTTATGTGATGTATTATTATTTCAAAAACATATGTATTTTTATTTTATCTCTACTATATTGGAAAAAAATTGATAATTTTTCTTTATTAATATATGTATACCCCAAAGACAAATAAAATTTATTCTATTCTATTCTACTATAAATGATATTTGATACCTCAAGAAAACTGAGCCAAACTTTTCCACACGTGTAAAGTAAAGCAGAACTCCACTGATCCTAGAGCTTCACTTTGTCAGTAAAAAACTACTAAGGCCCGCGTTACACTACGAGTGTAAAGTAAAATATGAAATTTATTAAGTAATGTGAAGCCATAAATTATCATACACTTTCAACTTATTGTAATAGATATACAATAACCGTGTTTTCTATAAAAAATTATTTTTCACATTTTTTTTTCTTTGCTTTTATAGTATTATTATAAATAATGTTTAATGTCTTAAAATTTTGTCTCTAAATTAAAAAAAACAAAAACAAACATGGTTCATAATGTGTACATTCCTATTGTTTCTTTTGATATACCTTTATCTTTTAGTTATACAATATCTTATAGACAAAAACGGTATTTTCTATAAAAATTAATTATCACTTTTTTTTAAACTTTTTTACTATCATTATAAATAATATTTAATGTCCTAAAACGGTGCCTCTAAATAAAATTAAAAATGTTTTCATAATGTGTATATTCCTATTGTTTCTTTTGATATACCTTCATATTTTAGCTTAGTTATCTTTTTTAAATAAACAATATTTAATGATAAAGAATTTTAAAAAATCTGGTGCGGGGAACACACTACATTCAATTACCTTCGTTGTAACACACTACATTCAACTACCACCTTTGTTGAAGTCTATGAAAGAGTTTTCAAATACAGTTAAAGATAAAAATGAATGAAACTAATAAAGAATTTATAATAATTAAATTGAATTTCTATAGAAACATGTGTTTTATTAATAAAACTATTCTATTATTATCTGAAATAATAATAAGTTATTTTTATCGGTTTTTATTCACTCGTTATTGACTTTTACAAGCTTGTGTATAAGATAATATTTTTTCTAAAATATTTAGCTTTCCAACGGTATATTGCATATCTATATTACTGTTCTTATGTTCAAAAATGAAAAATTGAATTAAACAAATATTTTTGCAGTTTTCTCCTTTAGTTAGAGATATAATTCTTTCAATTTATATATTTACCTGTTTTTCATCGTTGATAACAAAATTATATTGTTATTTTTTTTTTTTTTTACAAAATTAACGGTACTTTTAGGAAAAAAATTTAAAAATATCAGCATTTGAACTCTGCCAGACTATTTGAATCAGAATGAAACATACTATTTCACATTAAAGCCCATTAAATTTAACATTGATACAGCGAGTTTAATCAAAATCATTAAAGTGGTTTTTCAGATAATCGTAAAAAGGTCTAAAAGGCACAGTATTGAGTAGCACTTCTGGTCAGCCAATATTGGTGAATGCGTTGCTGTAACATTCAGGTGTATAGTTGGTTAAAATATCACTTTCCGCTTTTGTGTTAGACTTACCATACAGCCACACAGACCTTTTTGCGTGACTTGGTTATTCGGACCCAGGGGGTCCTAAAACATGTATTTCCGTTGAAAATTCTTATTCAAACATTTTCATGATCGCAATACTTTCCCTTACTATATATTTCATATATAGGTAAGTTTAAGTAAAAATAGTGGATGCTACTATCCGATTTTATTTGATAAAAATGTGCCTTCCTCTTCTCTCACAAGCACTCGCTTTCACATATTTTCATCTCTCACTTCTCACGCCTTTAAGGCCAGAAGTAGCCCAAAGTAGTTTAATTCTACGAGAGCGGTTATGAGGTTGAAACCATTAAAAGGAGGGTTTACTTGTAACGCTGAAGTCATCAGCATACCGAATATCTAGATATTTCTAAATCCATTTATATTAAAAATTAATCTATTTTATGGATAAATTCCATGTTTCGTCATGGCGGTATCGACCAATAAATAACAAATGTACGTGACGTAATATTGATGTAGGAATATAAAGGATTTAAATCCTGACCAGGAAATATAGGCATTAAAATACAACTGCTTAAATTAAATAGAGTTCAATAATATAAAAAAGAAAGAAAGGTGCTGAGAAGAGACTGCTTAAACAGGTGAGAGGCTCATTAATTAATTCAAAATCCTAACCTCGGTGACGAGCTCTCTTCATTAACAGCGGATCTAATTCATCAACCACTACACGTTAATGTCCCCACCTCGCCTCCTCTCTACCGGCTTTATAGCTTCTTTTATTTCAGTACTTATCTCTACATCTCCAACTCGCACATAAAGTGATAATTATTGCACGATAAAGCGTTTTATTATCCATCGTAATTTATTAAATTTCAATAAAATATATAATTCTTCGATTATTCCTGAATTAAACTTAAATTCCTTACTATATATCTGGAAAATCCGATTGAATAATGACAAATCACACCATATCACCTTTACTCTTCGACATGACACGAGTCCTCCCGTTTTCTTAGACAACACACAAATTCCACAGACGGACACTGTACATTATCTTGGTTTGACGTTTGACAGAAGAATGACTTGGGGCCCGCATATTAACAAAAAAAAGAAAACCCTTAACCAAAGACTGAGACTTCTTTACTCACTCTTTTCAAAACACTCGAAACTAAAACTTCGACAGAAATTTAAACACCTATACTTACCTACTGAAACCTATTTGGACTTACGCATCACAGATATATGGGACAGCTAAAAAGACTCACATTAACAAACTTCAAATCTTTCAAGCTAAAACGTTTAGAACAATTACAAAAGCACCGTGGTACGTTAGCAACATAACTTTACATACTGACCTTAAGATGCCAACTGTCAATGAGCACATACGGACACATTGTATGTAGTGACAAACGTTTCCACGACAAACTACAAGGTCATCCTAACACACTAATCAATGACATGGCCACAACACTCATGCCAGGAAATGCCTACAGAAGGCTGAAGAGGAGTTGGATGAGAGACCTTCTCCCTCAGTAACTCACACTAATTTCATGCCAGGAGTAGGTACCGCTGGGTGCTGCTCTCCCTCATGCCTATCACGCCATGTTTCTTAAAATTGACCGCACATTCACTGATTGTTCATTGTATTATTTACAGGTGTGAATAAAGATTTAAAGTTAAAAAAAAAAAAAAAAAAAAAAAAAGGAAATAAAGTTATTATTTATAGCCAGATTCTTATTTTATTACCAAATTTGCATTACTATGCCAATAGAGGTTGACATACCCATAATGACTCAAAACATTTTAGCTTTTAAACATAATCGTTGTACATCGTCACAACTCGTTCACAACGATTGACAATAAAATATTAATTAATCCAATTCGTTTTACCTAAAAATAAACTGATTTTTCTAGGTTCTGGAAATGATTTCGTTCTAATAGCGAAATGTTTTTAGTCGTTAAAAATTAATTCTAATAATCCAATAACAGTTGAACAATTCCACTTACACAGATAACCTGGAAACGAAATCGAATATATACCTAAAAAAATAGTGTAATTCTTAATAAAGGTATGATTAAAATGTTATATAGTTTTCCAGGAGATAAATAAGATTTTTTCAACCACTTTACAGACGCTTTTCCCAAGCCCAGTCTTATTGCACATCTAGCCGTTAAGAAGAACTTCAATGAAAAATATAAGCTTCACAACATTGACCATTTTTGATAACTGTAATGTAAATAACTCGAAACTGCACGATAAGCATGATGAGGGAATTTGAGAATATATATCGTAAATACTTTTGTATGGACTGTTGAATTTAAGATGCATTAAATCGGGTCAACAGAACGAAAAGACTGTTAAGAAATTCCCGTGAACAGGAATACTAGATAAATTATTATAAATAAATAACAGAGCAATATAAGGATGGAGAGGACCAGGTTGTACATTAGTTAAACAACGAATTAAAAGAAAAAATTTCTATCGGGATTAAGGATCTAATTATATATGTCTATTTATATGATAGGACGACAAAATTGTAATGTGAATATTCATGTTTCCTTCGAAAGTATTATCTCTTACAAATTGAAAGCTTAGTTACTTAACCCCAACTTTTTAATATCACAATATTATTCGCAGTGCTTTAGTGAGCCTGTAGCATCCTAGAGCTTCAATAAAGTTCCAGATTTGCTTTGAAGAAAGTGCCACCAGACAGCTTTACAAGGAAATGGAACAAACTTATGATAATGAAAGAAAAAATGATCAAATATTTGAGATTAAATCTAAAAACTAGTAAGAAGAAATTACGCTATCATTGCAAAAATATTCTTTTAATTTACATTTATTATTTCAATAAATAGTGCAGACTACTCGACAAACATCCCTGAATCATAATACATCCATAGATGTTTGACAAAATCTCGTCCACATCGGTTTCTTCACCTTATATAGTATTAAATATATATATATATATATATATATATATATATATATATATATATATATATATAATGAAGTATTTGGAATTTGTTTTATTATTATTGAACGAAGTTGATTGTATTATTATTACACAGAATTTATTTTACTTATTTATTATATTATTTAAACTAATTTCCTAAGAAGTCTTCGAGAACATTTCATCAACTCAATGGTGAAAAACACTTTTTATGGTATATGGAGCAAACTAAACCACATTAAACTAAAATCTGGGACATTTTGTGGTATCTAATATTAATATAATAATATGTTATTATAATTATAGTATTCAATTATTTAAACATAATCTGAAATTGAGGATTTACAATAATTTGCTACCTTTTATTTAATCGCTGAATATTAAATTATTCCTGTTAAATATCTAGCCTGGGGATCACCTATAACATCCTTCTATGCTAAGTTTGCGGGTTCAAACCCGCAGGTGGTCAGAGAATTTTTTAATGGGCGTCAAAAACGCTTAGTTATGCTGTCCTTCGGGGGAGACGTAAAAAGGGGGTCCCGAGCCTCTGCGATATCTGGAACTCGTTAAAGATCCCTATCCTAATTAATTAAACCTGGACAGGCAAATTTTATTTGCCCACTGTTGCATCGTCCGATTAGCCACAGTAGCATAAAAAGTGACGTTAAATAAGCAAACAATATCTAGCTAAAATTTGAATTTTTTAAATAGCTATTTAACATCATTCCTGTCCCAACTGAGTTTAAAATATGATGCATCGTTTACTGATACCTCTCACTTTGCATTCCAAAAAGTTATTTCTGTGATTATCAATTAACCTCTACTTATTAATTACGAATTCTGAAAGAACGTAGGAAAAAATTATACCAGATTAAAATGAGCTGCATGATTTCGATACGGGGCTTAAGGTATACATTACCAGCAATACGTAAATGGCCTTGAGACTGAAAGCTATATACAAAAAAGGACCAAATTTCTGATCCGGATGTTTAAAGGCACAACTGTGAACATTAAGTTTTAAAATACAAGCGAAAGAAAAAAAAATCCTAATTTGGCAAGATGAATAACAGCATGCTGGTTATTAGGACCAATCTTCTATCTTGTGACAAACACAAAGAAAATCCGTACTAACATCTATTAAATGCATTTTCAAAACAGCCAAGACAATAATGTCAATTCCACATAATTTTACATACTTCCAGAGCAGCTACATGGCTAATTTTAACAGAAAAAAAAATTAAAATTGTATGTACCTAATAACTCTTTTTGTTACCGATCTATAACCTCTTTCGTCAATATTTGGGGTCTGTCTTATCACAGATTTAAGTAAATGAGTAAACATAATGCTATGTTTGTGGACGACTGCTTTTCTAGACAGTGGTAGTTCCAAAATCAGTATGTTATTATCTATTCCACAACTTCTTATTTATGTGTATCCACTTGAATTATTTTTCAAATGTATCGTGTTTACCACTATACTGGAGCTATGCAGAGGAATGTTATTGAAATAATTAAGAGATTTTAATTAAAGTTATTATTAATGTTTAGTTTAACATACTCTAAATTCATATGTTTTGATTTTCATATTTATTTTGATTAAAATGATTGATTGATTGATGGTGTTTTTTATAGGCGTTCAATACGGGTGGTCATCAACGCCTTTTATTAAAATGATGAGGCTGAGAATTCCTTGTGGCTCTAAACACAAAATGGTACAGAAAACACATAAAGTTTTACATTCAAGACATTTGTCTGTTTTTGAAATACCAGTGCTTTCGAAAAGCTGTCGGCCAAATGCGTAGCATTATTTTTACCCAATTTATTAAATCTATAATAAGACAGTCCCTAAATATTGACGCAAGAGGTTTTGAATTGGTAACTAAAAGAGTTATTATGTACAAACAAATGTAATTAATTTTTCAGTTAAAATTAGCCTTATCGCTGCTCTGCAAGTATAATTATACCACTTGAAAATTCTATGGTGTTGACATTATTGTGTTGGGGAAAGGAGGAAAGCTCAAAAATGCATTTACTAGATGTTAGCACTTACGAAATTCGCTACGAGAATGATTATTAATTATAACCAACATGCTCATTTACCTTGCCAAATTAGATTTTTTTTTTTTTCTTGAGTTGAAAATGTTTACAGTATTATCATAATACATCCGCATCATAATACATCAGCGACATAATAAAATACTTTAGTACAGTGGTTCCCAACAAAACATTTTCACGGAATCCTTCATCCCATCATTTCATTGGCAAGGATTCCCTAGATCTTAAATAATAGAAATATATTTAGATTTTGAGTGGGCTATACTGATATTACGTACGTTACCCGCGGAACACCTTTACCAAATCTTTGTATTCTAGAAATGGCCTAGTTTGGGAAATGAAAAAAAAGAACAAGGCTCTAGGAGTTTACTCTGATCCTCGAAACACGAAATTACTAAACTTTGATCTTGAGGTTGTGCCGTCAGGTACTCGTTAAAGATCCCCATTCTAAATAAATCTGGCACAGTAAAATTCAGGATTTCCACTATGATATCGCCCGCTTTGCCATAGTAGCATAAGAATGATGTTAAATGAATAAAAATAAAGTAAAATTTAAAACTTATACAAGAAAGGTATTTATTTAGGTATATTGTTAATTTTCTTTTACGATACGTCTGTCCTTAAAACTCATTATTTTCGAAAATATCCAAGTTTAAGATTGCTATTGTGCAGTAGCAATCACCTGCCAGTGATCAGAAGCAATTATAAAATTTAGAATCTTAAATCTGTCCGTGTAGAGCCAGTGGTTATTATTAAAACCCAAGGCTTCACAAATATTTTATTTTAAGTTTATTTAAAATTATTTCAAAATGACCCACCGCGGACCCTCTGGACATCGTTTGCGGGCCACCATGGGTCCGCGGGGACCACCAGTTGTGAACCACTGCTTTAGTGCATAGTTGTAAGTCTCAAAGTCCTTTCCGTATTGCTAGTAGTGTATACCCTAAGACCCTTATCGAAAATGTACACCCCATTTACATTTGACCTGATTTTTTGTACTGGAGAGGCCTTCAGGTAAGGTAAGCCAGGTAACAGGTTAAGTACTTATGGCGACAAAGGGTTATTAATATAACTTTCTATTTAAATTAAATAATAATGTATTTTAATCCCTCTCAGTATTCTCAATGCATTACAAAAACTTCACCTAAACTATTCATGTAACACTAAAGATAAATTGAGTCCTCGAAACTTGGCAAAATTAAGTTGTTTGAAAAAGAAAAATCTTTAGAATGGTGCTTCCCCCGCTAGCTGCGGCAAGTCAAGTTTTAGAGCGGGGAAGAGAGGAAGGGTAATAGTCTGGCACCCTATTTTCCTTCACCCTGACCTAGTCAGCTTCCTCTTTGCGCTCATGTTCCTCCTACATATCCCTACCTCCCCTAATCCAATTCTTTTTAATGGCTTTCTAGCTCTTGTATGTGAAATCATAATAGTTAAAGATCAATTTGAATGATTATCATTAACAATAATCCTAAATTTAGGATCATCCAAGGCAAACCATAACTTCGTTTCTTGACTTTTTCTTCTGTCTGATGAAATTGATTTAATTAAAAATAAAATCTGGTGCGCACAACATACAACTTTAACTTACTCAAGTTTTTAATAAAATTAATGTTAAAAAAGAAGCATTTATGGAAACATTTATCTTATCTGTATATATAAAAGGATAACACGATTCCTGGTTTCTGCAAACTCCTTCTAAACCACGCGACATATTTTAATACGGTCTTCACTACAATTTATGGAATACCTTTCTGAAGGGGTTTAAGCAAAATACATTTGAAATTAAGTTTTCTTTGGAAGAGAAAATTATATTTTCTGTAATCATGTCATAAAAAGATTATTCCTGAAATATGAATAGTAATATAGACATATAATAAGGCAAGATTATAAAAAAGTTAATATACAATAAAAGAAATCGTACAAGTTAATATAAAGTTGTTGTAAGCCCATAAATTTATGAACATACGTAATTGGTAAAGGGGGAGGTTATTATAGTTCAATGTAGCGACCGTCGTACAGGATCGCGCAAGTTATATTCTTCCATTTAGTAAGCAAGCTTTAAGAAACAATATTACGTACGGAATTGTAACTAGGTTGTTAACATTAATGGGAAGTTGTTATAAATCTATAAACTAACATTGTTATAAATCTATAAACTAACATTGTTATTAATTATTTCAAATTTAATACTATTTCATGAAAACAGATGTTTCCTAGTAAACTAAATGGAATTACTATGGCAACTTAATTTAACTTTTAAAATATAATTTTTTTTTTTTTTTTTTGTTTTCATTTGCCTCTACCCCAGAGGGTCATTGGCAAGTTTTGAAAATTACACTCTATTATAATATTTAGTTTCTTTGAGGAACTTGAACAGTTTCATAGCTGATTCCTCTTTGTCCTCTAAAAGTTTCGTTATAGTCTCCGGTAAGTTTAATTTTCGTCTACTTGTTTCAAATAGGGGACACTCCAGTAGGACATGTTTCACTGATTGTAACGTATTGTTGCAATGTTCACATGTTGGAGCCTCCAGGCCTCTGAGGAGATAGCCATGAGTGAATTCACAGTGACCTATTCGAAGTCGGCATATTATGGTTTCTTCTCTTCTTGACTATCTTGAGCTGGTGGTCCATCTTTTACAATTTTGTTTGATTTCAAACAATTTTGACTGGCTTAGGCTCCACTCTCTCTCCCAGTTCTGGAAGATAACCGTCTTTAGATGGTTTGTACAGTCTTCCATTGAGATTTCTTCTACCTCCGTTATTTTTGGTATTTCTCTTTGCCTTGCTATATAATATAAATAGTTCATTTGAATTATAATATAGTAATAAACCGAATAAAATAAGAACCGTTGTTACTTCATCCATTCATACATATATACAGTCTGGCTCGATACAGCAACGAGACAACATCTAATAGCTCCTGTGTTTGATACCTTCGTAATTTGTAGAACTTTTGATCGTAGTTTCATAATTTTTTTTTTCTTTCTTTTCTATACTTTGTTCGCTTATTTTAAAATTATATATCGGTGTGCTCTTTGGCATCATTTATATTCACTCACTAAAATACGTCGTGGAAATAGTGAAAATAACTTAGCAGCCTGCGGTAGTGGGGCAGTTAATCCTTAGACGTCGGAGGATTAAGCAAGGACGCTTACTCTAGTTTACAAACACTTCCGTTGTGAGTAAATATATATAAATAGACAATATTTTTATTTCTATATAAAGATAATTATATATATATATTTTTTTTTTTTCTCTCATAAAATTAATAAAAATGGTTCAGTGCTCAATATGTGACAACACTATCACCAGGGACGACAAAGGTAACATTGGTTGTGGCAAGTGTCGTGTAATCTTTCACGGCAAGTGTTGCAACTTGAATGAAAAGGAAATTGAGACTTTAAAATCACATAAAAAACCCTGGCTATGTAAAAGGTGTGAACAGGGGAAAAAAAATGGCCAAGGCAGGGAAAAATCGATGAGCCCTACAAAGATCGCCGAACCGTCTGTAGCGGATATACTTACAGCAGTTGACCGGTTCAGAACTGAGGTTAATGAGGAAATCAAAAGCCTCAAATCTTCGCTCGAAAAATACGGCGAACTAAGTTTCGAGCTTAACGACCGCCTCACAAAAATCGAAAAACATCTCGAAGGTCAAACTAAACACCTTGAGGAGGTCACTAATGAAAATAAAATTTTAAAATCGAAAGTGAGCGATCTAGAGGTCCGACTTAACAAAGCAGAGCAGGGTCTACTTTCTAGCTCATTAGAGATAAGAGGTATCCCAGTAAGGCCGGGGGAAACGCCCGCGGCCCTTGTGACCAGCGTGGCGGCGGGCCTGGGGATCAAAGTAACAGCGGAGGATCTAGACTCGGTGGAGAGGCGCCGGCCAAAAAAGGACGACCCGCGACCGCCTTCTATCGTAGCTCGATTTGTGAGGCAATCTATGCGCGACGAGTTGGTGAGGTGTAGAAAAGTCAAGAGAGACTTCTCGACGCGGGATATTGGGTGGCAGGAGAACGATTCCCACCGAATCTATCTCAGCGAGGAGATGTCTCCGATGAATAGACATCTTTATTGGCTCGCCAGGCAGAAGAGATCAGAGAAAATAATCAAGTACGTTTGGTTCACTGGCGGTAGAGTGCGCTGCCGGAAGGAAGATGGACACCCCGTCATCTTTATTGACAAACATCAGGATCTGGACGTCTTCAACTGACTCTTACGGACCCGTCTACCTGCTGGATACGAACTAGAAAAGATCACGGCATCGAACACTCTATTGTTTTCCTTCAGTCATATTTATATAAATAATTTTCTTTTTTTTAAGTTTTATTTTTTATTTTACAAGAAATTCTCCTTTTTTCACATTTTTTGTTCAAATCACCTTTGTATTAATTTTATTTCATTATTTTATTTATATTCATGTTTTCTTTATATTTGTTCATATCGTTGCTTATTAAGTTGTGACTTTAGCATCCTGCCTTTACCTTCTGTTTGCTCTTCCACCTCCTTCCTATATGACTAATGCCCTAAAAACCTGTCATGTCAACGCCCAGTCCTTACTAGCCCACATTGACGAATTCCTTAATTACTTTACCTACAATTTCTACCACATTATTGCAGTCTCCGAAACATGGCTAAAACCCTATATTCCTTCCTCCTCTGTTTCCCTTCCTAATTATTCCTTTATCCGCCATGACCGGATTGGCCGGACTGGCGGAGGTGTGGGACTTTATATCCATAATAGCCTGAAGTCCCATGTCCTAGATATTTCTTTCAATTCCGACTCTCCTCACATTGAATTCCTTTTCGTTAGAATCACCTGCAACACTCATCCTCTCCTGTATGCTGTGGTGTATCGTCCTCCTTCGGTCCCTTTTGACCCATCCCTTGAGTCTCTCCTTTACAAATATATTCCCTTTTATAATAACATTATTATCTGTGGTGATTTCAACACCAACCTCCTTATTGACTCCAGCGACAAACTGTATCTAGAAAACCTGTTCTTCTCACTTCACCTATTTGTCGTCCCATATGAACCTACTCACCATACCTGCAGATCCGACACCTGGCTGGACCTGCATGTCATTGACTCAGGACATAAGCTTCTTTCCGCTTCCCAACTACCTGTTCCGTTCTTATCATCCCATGATCTCATCCAAATGACATATGATTTCCAAACTACAGTGTTCCTACCTAAATCCATTACTTTCCGCAACCTAGATGGTCTAACCCGAGAAAATATTTTACCCGATCTTGAATCCCTAAACTGGTCTGAAATCTATTCCTGCTCCTCAATCGATCAGATGGTAGACATCCTCACCTCCAACTTACTCAGTATCCTTGATACCCATGCCCCTCTTAAAACCGCTACCTTTAGACGTCGACCTGCTCCTTGGATGTGTCAAGAGATAAAAGAACTACAAAAGAGGCGTGAGGCAGCCCGTAGACGTTTTAGACGTACTAGACTGACAGAGGACTACCAAACGTTCAGGGCACTCCGCAATCTGACACAGACAGCAATTAGACAAGCAAAATCAAACTACTTCCGTGAAGCCCTTTCCTCAGCATCTGATTCCAAATCAAAATGGCAAATCCTCCGCAAACTCTCGCTTTGTGAATCCTCTTCCTCTCAGGTATTTCAGGTCTCACCTGACGAATTAAATACTTATTTCTCATCGATTTCCTCAAAGGATTCTCCACAACCAACCCCCGACTTTCCTTTAGTCCCTTCATTCAACTCTAGCAACTTTTATTTTTCCGATATCTCTCCATCTGACCTAATTTCCTCAGTCATGAAATCACACACTAACTCCGTAGGTTTTGACGGTATACCCGTCAAATTGATAAAACTATGCCTTCCTGAAATTTTACCAATCCTACTCTTCATATATAACTTTTCTCTCCAAAATTCTGTATTCCCTACCTCCTGGAAAAAAGCTATTGTACTTTCTATTAATAAAACCTTTAATCCTACTTCCCCCAAAGACTATCGCCCTATATCTATTCTCTCAAACCTTTCTAAACCACTTGAAAGAATAGTCCAATCACAACTGTCCAATTTCCTCGAAAAGTCCAAACTGCTCGATCCACTCCAATCTGGTTTCCGACCCGGCTTTTCCACACAATCAGCCCTTCTAAAAATCACGAGCGACATACATACCGCTATGGACGAAAAAAAGCTAACAGTACTAATACTTCTGGACTTTTCAAAAGCTTTTGATTCTCTTGATCATTCTATTCTTTTTTCCAAACTAAAATCTTTATCATTTTCCAATAGTACTATTCGATGGTTTCAATCTTTCCTTTGTAACAGGACCCAAGCAGTTACCATTCCCAATCATCCTCTATCTTCTTTCCTTACCCTCTCGGCAGGTGTGGCCCAGGGCTCAAGTATCTCCCCCCTCCTTTTCAACTCCTTTATCAATGATCTTCCAAATTCAATCCATCACTGCTCCTATCATTTATATGCCGACGACTTTCAGATCTACCTATCCTTCTCTCCTTCTGAGTTATTCGTAGCATTTGCCAATATTCAGGAAGACCTAGATAGAATCTGTGCCTGGGCAACTCTGAATAAACTTAGGCTTAATGCTGAGAAAACGCAGGCCATTGTTATAGGTTCCAATTCCCTCCTCAGATCCAATACTTCCTTTCCGAATCTAATCCTAAATGGTCATCCAATCACCTTTAGCTCCTCAGTCAAAAACCTTGGTATTACCATTGATCAAACCCTTTCTTGGAAACCCCATATTGCTAATATTTCCCGACGAACGATAAGCACTCTAAAGTTTTTTCATCGTTCCCGCCATCTTCTCCCTCTTCCTACCCGTAAGCTTCTCGTCTCCTCATTAATATTCCCCCACTTCGATTATTGCTGTGTGGTATATGGTGGCCTCCCAAAGGTGCTCGAAGACAGACTCAAGCGTATCATGAACATGTTCATAAGATTTATCTTCGGCACCTCGAAGAGGTCTTCAGTGACCCACTTATACAGCGAGTTGAAGTGGCTCCTACCTGTTACACGGAGGAAATATTTTCTCGGATCATACCTTTACCAAATCATAAACTCCCAGCACCCTCCATACATTCACAGCATCCTTAAATTTAAATCCTCAGTCCACTCTCTCGAAACTAGATCCCGCCATTCCGACCTTTACTTTCCCACCCATAGAACTAAATCTTTTGATCACTCCTTTTACATCCGTTCTGCAACCCTCTGGAATTCCCTACCTACTCATATTCGCCATGCATCTTCCTTTCTCTCATTCAAATCTGACCTATTCCAACATCTTTTGGCATCCCAAATAGATGCACAACAAATCTGCAACTGACTTATTTCTATTTTAACACAAGTTATAATTATCTATTTTATCCTAAAGCTAGTGTGGAATAATTAGTTTGTTTTGTTTTTTATAATTCCCTCAACCCTATCAGTAGCCTTTAGGAGATTTATCTTCTTTCTTTCTTTCTTTTTCTAATCTTGTGTGTTCATTATCCATACTTTTTGTACATGAATGTATATAAGTCTAGGTAGTGTTTAATTTTTCCTTTTGCTCATTTGTAAATAAAAATTAATTTTATTGTTTTCTTGACCAGACATATATGAATATCTACTGTTCAATTCTGTTATTCTTAAGGGACATAGTCCCAGAATAAAGTTTTTTATTATTATTATTATTATTATACATATACATAGCATCCAAGTTTTCTTTATATGGGAAAATTAAAATTTCCGTTATCTGTGCTTCACTTGAAAATATCTAAAAATAAACTTAACTAACTTTGTTTTATGTATTTCATTTCTGTCGATGATTAAAGATAACAATGAATAGACGTTATAAAATGTTTTCTTGCCAATTGCACTTGTTACGATAAACACTAAATCGGTCAGACATAGATTTTTGAAACATAAATGACACCTCCTTGACATTGCACCCTTGCGAAGCAGGAACGGGTTCACTAGCCTTTTCTCTTCACTTCTCTTCTCACTATATATACTCGTTTAATGATAATGCAATTCGGTTTCCGCCAACTCGACGGATTTTGATACGTTTTTCACTATATTTTAGGACATTCTTTCCTGAAGGGTTATAAGTAAAATATATTGCATTTAGCTTTTCTTTATAGGGGAAAAATAAATTTGCTGTAACCTAGTCATCAAATAATTATTCTTGCAATTTTCTTAGTGATAAAGGCGAATATTATATCCAAAATAAAAATTAATGATTTTTGAGATCAAGTCTATCAAAATAATTAAATAAAAAATTTAAAAAAAAGCTGTATCTCTCCTATGTCTGAAGGGTCTAGGGTTCAGTACATATAGAGATTTGTTTTTTAAAGAAAATCCTTTAACATTTAATCATGATAGAAAAATAGATGCTGCCAGTGTCATCTACAAGAATCTGAGGGAAGTTAAACGGTCAGACCCAACCGTCGCCTAACCTAGCCACCAATAATGAAAATATCATGTAAGCTAGATAATTGATTTTTTTTTTTTTTTTTTAGTTAATTATTACAATTGTATATATTTTTTTCTAAGTTTGTGTATGTGTTTATGAATCGGCGAGCGTATTCACTACAAGTTGCGTTATAATTAATACATTGAAGTAAAGAGCAGTAATTTAAATAATGAAAAACCTCTCAGAGCTTTGTGGGTTACGGTACGGACCTTGCCTAGTGTTATCATTTCTGGTAGAAAAGACGCGCGAAAAACTTTAATTTATAAAAGAATACTAAAATATCGTTAATACATAGACACAGAGAACAGAGAGAAACATACAGGAATAGGGAACCTCCCCTCACCATTCACAAGAAAATAATTAGGACAGATAAAAATAAAATGAAAAAGGTATTAGGATAAAAAATATTTTTGAAAAATAACTTATGTTTTCTACCTACCTTTCCCTCCATATAATTTTAAATCTACTTTTCTCCCCTCCTTACGAAAATTCTGCGTACGCCTTTGAAAATGTACTTTTCTCGATGTGGTATAAATTCAATATATCTATATCGATCAATTTGGAAGTTGGTTAGTTCATTATTCATAAAAATGTTTAGGATGAAATATAAGACATTTTCGTATGTGCTTCTCGAGCTCATCGTTACCTCCTATTTGTTCTACTTTAACCCTGGTCGGGATTCTTGGTGTGAGGCTTGAAGTTTGCCTAGTTCTGGATGGCCTATCTAATGAACATATGAACATATACCTCTTCTTTTGTTAAGCGTGTAGTTTTTGAAACTATAACAGCAGTTAATAGTAAAGCCGCATTCAATGTTTGTTGATTATGAAGAAACTCATAAAGAGCAAATTTAATTCAGAATGGTATTGTAAATTAAAATTTTATCAATAAGAATAGAAATGGAGTGCCTCAGTGGTAGGCCGCTGGATCTCGGAGTCTAACCCGACTATGGTTGGATATCAACATTTATTCTGTTATCTGAGCTGCAGAATGGATGATTCTCAGGTGTAGTCTACTTACAATCAAAGAGCCAACAAAATAATTTAACTTAAAAACGCTACTGGCCTAGAAACAATATGATCCTTGTTAAGTAGTAATCCCAAGACTTTACATAGTTCTAGCGGTACAGGATTTTTACAATTTTTTTTTTTTTTATGGCTAAAAAAATGAGTTGTTCACTTCAGTAGTCTCTATGTCATCTATTGAGGTATACCTACACCGGTATATTTTCGGTCAAGTAATTGTCTATTAATTCTTATACGTCAATTAGATGTTAGGCTTTTGCCTGGTAGGATACCACACTATGAGAGAACAAGAATCAAGATAAAGACTCAAAATAGTCTAGAAGAGAGCAGGATAAATGCCAAATGATAAAAGATACATGCTTACATTTTGATTCATTGACCTAGAAGCGTTTTTTTAGTGTACTCCTATTCCATCAGGAAATAATGACTGAAATAATCAATGACTGCGGTCACCTGTGGTGGATTGGCTAGTATAACAGCCTTCTATGCCCAAGGTCATGGGTTCAAAACTGACAGATGGCCCTGGGATTCTTAACTCCCTTGAAGATCCTTGGTTAAGCCGTCCTTCGGAGGAAACGTGACATGATCATTTGCCCGATCCTGTGCGATGTCAGGTACTCGTTAAAAATCCCTCTCCTAATGAATGAAACGTGGTTAGGAAAAATTTAGGACTGTCACTGTTGTGGGACTGGCATTGTCCGATTAGCCAAAGGAGCATGAAAGTGACGTTAAATGAATAAACAAACTAACAACAGAATGCTATGCATTATTCGATCTCGATTCATTGGGTCTTTAATATTTACCTAGATCACAATATTTAAATATTGTACAGAATATTCAAATATTAATTTTTTGTTGGTTTTTTTGGGTTGAGAAAAAGATTTTTATTATTTAAGAAAAATCATAACTCTCTTTCCCCACTAGTAAGAGCTGAGCTAACTAAAAAATGATAATAAAAAAATGTAGTGTTGTATAAATATAAAATAACTTTTTCAATTTATTTTATATTTTAATATAAAGCATGTTTTTATTTATTTAAAAATATTAAAAAAAAGAAGATATATATATATATATATATATATATATATATATATATATATATATATATATATATTATATATATATATATATATATAAATTATTTGTAAGTGTTTATCAAATTATTTATAATTTAATATTCAATGAATTAGGAATACATTATTGAAATTTATTTCCAATCTATGATAAAATCACGATTAATGCAATACTTCTATAAAAAAACTTATAATTTAATGGATAAGATGACTTTTTTATTTATTACTATTTTATTTTATTTTATTTATTTTTTTTTTTTTTTTGGAAGTAACTTAAAGATAGATATTAGATCTCGTCGCAATGGGCTACAACAGACAGTACAGAAGAAGCAGACGGACTAGAGCGAGAGAGAGCGCCGGTTCCCTAGGCAACAGCGGATATTGACTGCCTTGTCGCGCCCTCACAGACAACACCACGAGGCGATAGAAGCAGCTGCTATCTGCTGGCCATTATGAGAACTGCCGATAAGAGGTAGTACTTCTTTTGCACATTAGGATCGCTCAGATTAACAAAAATGTTCCCTTTTTCTGGAGAGAGAGAGGATTGAATATAATAAAAGCGTATTATGTTTTAAATACAATGATAAACGAACGGCTAATTGTTTTCATTGATGAATTAAATAAATTTTCTTAAAACACACTTTTTTATTTCTTTACTAATTCAGTGGGACTGATTCTAATTGATGTGTATTAGGGTGTCCCATATGTATTTTCCTCATTGCCTATTTTGTAATTAAGGCCCTACAACTTTTGAAAAGAGTGCCTATTGAGGCTTCTGGAGAGATGAAAGAAGGTAGTACAAAGGTTCACTTTTTATACTGTTCTCCAGGTCCTGGGTTAGAATCCTGGCTGTGGCAGAATTTTATTTATTCTGTTAATTCGGCCAGGGGGGCAACCTAGGGTATGGAGACCCTTCTGGGGCAGACCCAGCTACTTTAAAGTGGATACCCAAAATTGCAGAATAAACCTGGCTGAGCCTGATCAAGGTCTAATCACCTCATTGCACAGTTTTATGCATTAGTCATCGCCCTAAATACAGTACGAATCTCTATATGTTCTGAGCCAATAATTGTTTTATATATAACATATGTTTTTTAAATGACAATAAGAGAACAACAAAATGATTTTCATAAAGCCTACTATACAAATTTGAGGACAGCGACAAGGAATAATATTATATTATACATACTCTGATGAAATTAAATATTTAAAACATAAAATGTGACTCAAAAAGATTTACATTAAGAATGAACAATAATGCCAATCAAAGTAACTTTAAATAAATTGGCACTTTAGAATAATAAACTAGGTGTAGAATCAATAATTAAAGGAGGTAGGATATAATATCTAACTGTAGATAAATCTGAGAGAAAGAACGAAAAAAAAAAAAAAAAAAAAATGAAAAGGAATAAAAAAAAATAAAAAAAGAGGACGGAAAGAGGAAAAAATGTATTTGTAATTTATCTTTTAATTTTTTTCATAATAAAAATAGTCCTGTGAGAAGAACTTTGAATACTTGTATACATATTTTATTTATTTAAGGATATCTCTTTCTCTAAATACATGTTTGAAAATTTTAGAACTTTAATTTCATACCTAAGACAATTATATGCTTGGGATATTACAGCAACTTTCTTACAAAAGTTAACAAACCAGAAACACCAAGTTACAGTTTGCAATTTTTTCAAAAACAGCTGAAACAATTTTAATTAAACTTGCTACATTGATGTAAACTTTAATGGGCTTTTATACCATGTAGGTTTTATCCATATTGAAACAGTCAGTGTAGTCTGAAAAAGGATCAAAAACCGAATTTTGAAATTGTTTTCCTTTCAAATACCTCTACTTTTACTTTTGTTGATTAAAAATAATTAACTATTTTAACTTGTTTGCATTGAAGAAAAATAGATGAATATGAAATATGATAAAATTTGATAAACCACTGAAGCAGAAATATTATTCCTAGTTAATTTTTTTTTACTTTTTATTTATTTTTTTTTTTTATTTATTTATTTTTTATTTTAATCCAAGTCAGAACCGTAATATAATTTTTAAAAACATATACCTTTTGGGAAGCTGATTAAAGAAAAAAAGTATTATGACAAACAAAATTACAAATGGTAACTCCGAGAACTGAAATTTATATAAACTTGTAATATTTATATAAACGTAATTGTTGTAATTATATGTTGATGATAAATGAAGATTGAATAGTTGGCTGCGTTAAATATGAAGGATGGGATGATTCGGGTGGTACTCATAAAAGATTAAAAATTAATAAAAAACTATTTATTATCCAAGGATTCAAACTACGTTGTGGGATTCATCGTGGGTTCTCCCCGCAAAGTATGGAAGCTGAACCAAAGCAGAAATATAATAAGTCATTCAGCTTCTGTACTTTATGGAGAGAAGCCCTGATGAAGACCCGCCAATATGGGTTGAAATGTTTGATAATAAATATTTTTTCACTATATTTTAATCCTTTGACCACCACCCAAATCCTCTTTCTTCATAGATCATAATAATTTGTATTTTTATATTCGTTAACCTAAATTCTACTTTGCTTATTTAACACTTCATTTCAAAAACGGAGATAAATGAAAGTTGTATGTTATGCACACAATATTTTTTTAATATATTTCACTATTCTTAATAACAAATTATATATATCCTTAAGAGATAGTTTTACTGAAATTATGAAATTTCAATAGCTCAATAGGTAATTAAATTTCTATTACTTTCATTGTTCTTTGACATTTTATGTTGTTTTATTTTTATATTACTTTATTCCACCTAAAGCTTTGGATCCTTTAGGGATAACCAGCATCATTCATAGATTAGCATCCTCCAAAGCTCCTGTGCATGTCACATACTGTATCTTTAAACTACTTCCTAGAAAAGCCATCCTCTTCCTTACCTAAATTTACAATGCTGTCCTTTGCACAACATTTTTTCCTACACCTTGGAAATTATCCATAGCCAAAATGATACCTAAACCCAGCAAGCCACCAGAGTACCCATTCTCCTACCGCCCCATCCCTCTGTATCATGGGTAAAATCCTAGAAAAACTACTGCTGAAACGAATATATCCCATCCTGAATTCCAATCACATTATCCTATATCACCAGTTTGGGTTCCGAACATCCCATTCCATTATCCAGCAATGTCATCGTGTGGTGGACGTAATCTCCTCTGAGTTAGAGCACGGATTGTACTGGACAGGAAGCTTCCTCATCAGAATAATTCCAATTCGTCTCTTTTTTCACAGGCTGCTGGTGTTCATGCCTCATGGCAGCATCCTAAGACACATCCTTTACACAGTTAATACAGCTGATATCCCAACCCATCCTAACACCTTTCTTTACACCTATGCTGATAACACTAGTGTGTTAACAGTAAATAATGATCCAAATTCTGCTTCCCAAACTCTTCAATCCCACATCAGAGCAATGGTGTCAAAATTGGAGAATAGAAATAAATTCTATCAAATAACCTTTACCCTTTTTTTATAAACCTATGACTTCCTGCCCTACAGTCTCCTTTAATAATTCTCTTCCAGTCTCTGTTGAACAGATCTGGTATCAAGGACTCCATCTTAACAAACGACTTGCTTGGAATCCTCATAAAAGAGTGAAACAACAAGAAATTGCTCGACGTTTTCGGCTACTTCAACACTTACTGGACAAACATTCTAATCTTCCACTAAACTACAAACGCTCATTTACGTAACTATTATAAGGCCAATTTGGACGTATGGAGTTGAGCTATGAGGCTCAACTAAACCATCACATTCCTCTCGAATCCAATCCTTGGTAAAATCCTCAACGCTCCCAACTTTATCACAAACAAACTCATCCATAATGACTTTAATGTTCCATATGTTACAGATTTGGCCCAAATCAAATACCTCTCCTTCCATGACAAACTCCATTCCCATTCTAACCTATTGGTTTCAATCCTTTGCTCCTCCTCAATACCTGATAATCCTCCAAGGCGTCTGAAAGAAGATGGCATCTAGACCTTGTACTTTAGAATATTTTTAGAGTGCTGCCGATGGATAGCTTCTATACATGTCTTGTTCATGTCTATTTTCTTTTAGCCTATTTACTAGTTGTGTTATATAATACAGTTGAAAATATCATTTAATAATTTTCTAAACTGCGCCTATGGAGTTGGTTAACTAGACTTCATTGCCAGTCCCAAGCACGGTTAAAGCAGGAAGATTAAAGGGGGGAGCTGACTACCGCCCTTTTATAAAAAATCTATAGGTTACTTATTCTCAACAACCTAGCCTCGGGTTTCGGACGTATTTAAAACCTTCAGGGGCCTGTCGAGCCTTTAAATAAAAATAAATTTTTTTAAAAATATTATAGGTGGAATAGTCAGGAATCAGTCATTTTTTTGAAATTTTTTTTAATTTTGCCAACGTTTCGGCTCAAGCTTGTGAGCCATCATCAGGGCTACAAACATCAGAACAAAAGAGATACATATTAATATGATAATGAAAATTTTCTTTTGAATGTAGTGACAATGATAACATTTGAAATAAAACAGAAAATATAACAACATACTTAAATATTATAGATACAAACAAACAAAGTATGTTGGTATATTTTCTGTTTTATTTCAAATATTATCATTGTCACTACATTCAAAAGAAAATTTTCATTATCATATTAATATGTATCTCTTTTGTTCTAATGTTTGTAGTCCTGATGATAGCTCACAAGCTTGAGCCGAAACATTGGCAAAATTAAAAACAATTTTAAAAAAATGACTGATTCCTGACTATTCCACCAATAGTTTCTACAGTCGACTATACATCCTCAATATAATTTTTAAATATTACTTTGTGAAAGATTCTAATCTTACTCTATATCATTCTAATCATACATTATTTTTTTTTTATCTCTTCAAATCAGTAATAGTTAAATATATATTATAAATTATAAGCAAAAAGATCAACCCAGACCGTTTGAAATGCATTTACTAAATTACATAAACTAAATTACATTTAAAAATATTTATATTATCATTGAAGAATTACTTTAAATTGAATTTTTTACCTGTAAGAAAAAATATTAGGAGATAAGCAAAGAAATTTATAATACTGAAAGAAGTATATCATTTTAAAATAAATGAATGGTTCAGAAAACTTGAAGCAATATTATTTTATTATTTGTGCCTTATAAAAACTTTATTATTAAAAAATAATCAAAGCAGTAAAAGTATGGCTTTCAACAAGTAATCATACTGTTCCTCCATACTATTGTAAATTCTTAAATTTGTGATAACCAGATCAAACTGTATTAAATTATTAATAGCTGAACTCATTACTAGAGGGTAGGAGTGTCAAAGAATCTAAAGTAAGTAAAAATTGAAAGCCAATAAACAGTTATAAAGATTCTTTTTTGACAGCCATTTGGGCCAATTTTTCCTATGTTAACATCCAGATTATAATAACCAATGCTGTGATGATAAAAGGAGACTGTGTGTGATAGTTCATTAACATATATCTATGTGTAGTCAATTTGTGTAGTCATATAAATTATTTGTGATGATTTTGCTTGGGATAGAAAGTGTATTCTTAATATACTTAAAAATCTAAGAAATTTTCATCGAATTGTAAATGATTTAATAAAAGAAAAATTCTACCAATATTAAACAAAAAAAAAGAAGGAAATACCTGATTTTGAAAACCTTTGAAGAAAAAGCAGTATGAAGAAAGTAGAGACAGGAACATCCTTGATTACCACGTACCTTGCCATTGTATTATTTCAAAACTGCCTTTAAAAATTATGTTTAGCATTTACACTCGCGAAAAGAATAGCTGGTGATGAAGAATTACAAGATCACAGATATATAACCGAAACTACTTAATTGAACTTCAACCTCTTCGGTCATTACTGGTTTCTATTAGTGGGACTTTTCTGGACTACCAACCTCAGTTAGCAAATAATTTAAAAATAATAATTTTTTTTCAATATATATTTCTCAATCCCTTAAAATAAATTCTTATTTTAATATCGTTAAATTACAGAAAGATATTCTTAAGTTTAACATTTAAAACATTATTCTTATTTTCGATTGGTTGAATGATTTCTCCCGCGATTTAATACCTGTTTTCTCACAGCTCATTTTTATCAGAAATCTTAGGATCAATTGCATTAATTTTTTTTCTTTCTGATTGGGATTGTTATTTATGAGAGTCTAGTCATTTATCTAATGGAAGTTGTTATAATTTATCACCTAACGCAATTTATATATTTTTTATGTTGTAATAGTTAATTATATATTTTTTATATTTACGTTGATTAACTAAAATGACAGAACTAACTTTTTTAAAAACTATTCAATTACTTATTAGCATTGCAAACAATAAGCTTGCTGTAATGCAGGAAACCAATTCAGATCACTTTTCCATGAGCATGTTTTGAATAATCCCGGAATCTTATCTCTGTTTTCTAACGACAGTGCATGTAATTAGTTTTCCGATTCCTCATAATACATAAGTGTTGAAATTAATGTTTGATTTCTTGTTTGGGAATATAGGAATTTAAAAAAAAATGTACTGCCAAATTTATAAGCAGTGAGGAAATGAACCTTATGTATCTATAACTATCAATATCTAAACCTTTTTGGTTGGTGGCTTTTTCATAAAATAAATTCTAACAATTACATGAGAAAAATAGCTTCTTAGTGGAAGAAATTCAGTTAAGTGCGATAATAATTGCAAGGGAAATCGGTAATATAAAAAAATAAGGTGCTAGTGGCAGTAAGATGGCAATAATCAGTTACTGATTAATCTCGAATCAGATAGTCATTGTATCAAATTTAATTATTCATTGCTCACTACTTTTTCGCAGCACGACTGAAAATTTCCCAACTCAATTATAATTTAAATGGAGTTAAAAACTTTTGGCATATGCATGGCATGGCATATGGGATCACTTGTAGCTGGGTGGCTAGCGTAACAGCCTCCCATGCCAAAGGTCACTGGTTCAAACCCGCAGGTGGTCCTAGCATTTTTTAATGGGAGTAAAAATTCCTTAGTTACGCCGTCCTTCGGAGGGGACGTTAATAGGTGGTCCCGAGCCTGTGCGATGTCAGGTACTCGTTAAAGATCCCTATCCTAATAAAACCTGGATAGGCAAAATTTAGGACTCCCACTGTAGCATCGTCCGATTAGCCATAGTTGCATAAAAGTGACGTTAAACGAATAAACAAACAAACTTTTGGCATATGCGGTTATAACTGTAGTGGTGTCTTAAGCATGGGGTTTTCGTGTTCCTCAGCCACTAACTCATTTATAAACGTTTGTTTGTGTGTGAGCTTGCATTTCTTATTACAACCTATTCTGTGGTTTATTCCGGTTCGCTATGTACACCTTTATGTTAAGACTACATCTTATATTCAATATTTTTTTATATGATTTATTTTTCATGTCATTATTCACTCTTATTCTCTTTGCTCTAGTGGCATTGGTGTTGTTAAGAGTTGAAATAGTCATATTTTTATATTTCACAATTTGCCAATTAGTTTTTACATTTATTTGTTTTAATTTAGACTCATTATGTACAAGAGCGGCAGGAATTTGTTTTATGAATTTCCGATCAGCTGTTTAGTGACCGCGGGGTTGAGTGCATTGTGGACAGGGAGAAATAGGGTTGCTGTCGAATAGAGTTTGGAGTGTTTGTTTATTTATTTAACATCACTTTATGCTTCTATGGCTAATCGGACGATGCTACGGTGGGAGTCCTAAATTTTGCCTATCCAGGTTTTATTAGGATAGGGATCTTTAACGAGTATCCTCCGAAGGACGGCATAACTAAGGATTTTTTACTCCCATTAAAAAATCCTAGGACCACCTGCGGGTTTGAACCCGTGACCTTTGGCATAGGAGGCTGTTATGCTAACCACCCAGCTACAAGTGATCCCGAGTTTAGACTGTTTTAAGTTAGTTATCGCAAAACGTATATTAATTCGCAAATCGCAACTTAAAAAATAGTCACAGGATTTAGTAGAAAATAAGGACGGAATAGGGAAGGAAGTCATCACGGATAGAAGGAATCTCCGCTTGTACATTTATAACCAGTATTTATTGTCTCTTTAATAATTATAAGTTTGTTTATGGTCTCTCTACTATTATTTATTTACCCTCAACAAAATTACATGGATCGGCAGATAATTCGGTGATTCATGATGACGACCGGGTTGAGGCTGCGTCTCTCTTCCCATCAGGTGTTGATAGTTCCTATTCAGCCTCACCAACTTCCTCTAGGAGTCGTCACCTCCCAAGGGTTAAATGTATTGGTTTTATCATATCTTTCCTTCTCCGGATATCCTCCACTAGTCTCGAAAAATTAGACTCATGGATGAATTAACTACCGGTCTCTCTTGGTTATCATACACGATGCCCCTCCTCCGTATACCCGATGGCATAACAGGATATCACGGAATATTCGACTGTATCAGGGACTATAGAAGCGGAACATCAGGGATTAATGTTTACCAGTCTTCGTGCAGCTTCAGCCGGAATCCTTCATATCCTTTGAGGACCTTCCACCTCTTGGCAGCCTGCAGGCTTAATAAATACAGATTCCAGAACCGGGGAAACAAAAGATTATTCATTTTCCGGTTATATATCCATTAATGTTTTTTAAATATAAATACTACTTATAATAGTATACAGGGTGTCTCATAAATGTCTCGTCATATTGTGAGAGCAGATACTATACCCAATGCTGATCAAATAAGTTCATATGACCAATAGTCCTATCCTCAACAGTTAGGGAGGAAAATCAAATTTTGAGTTTTATGCTTTTATTCATGGCTTTCAGCAGAAAAACTGCAATATCTATTTGATGTGCATGCACAGAACAACAAGTTGTGCTAAATTAAATAAGAGACAATTTTCAAGAAGGTTAAGGAGTCAAACCCTCAAAATAAGATAATGAGTGCCGCACAACGTCATGCAGAAAATTAAACTTTAATTTTTCTAAGAAAATTCAGTTATTTCAAGGGGCTATCAATCTTCTCGGGTTTTAAATTTTCCGGATCTCAGAAAAACTTCTTCATTTAATTAGGTTTAAAATGGTATAAAAGAAACCTACCTTCATAGGCCAATCAAGGATGCGAGGAGACAAGAATTTAAAATAAGCTGTCTGATGAATGAACCATATTGTGGGAGCCTCTTGAGAAACAAAAAAGTTCATATGACCCAAAGTCTAATTGTCAATGGTTTTTTAAATTTGTATTTATTTAATATTTCTTTATTTCCAGATCGGCTACATTAGCCATACATGGGTTGTTAGTCAATGGTAAAGAAGAAAATTTAATTTTGAGATAAATGAAAATCATGGATAAGAGCAAAAAAAACTTAAATTTGATTTTCCTCCCTAACTGTTGGGAATCGGAGAATAGGTCATGTGAACTTTTGGGTCCTGCTTATGGTCTTATATCTGCTCTCACAATATAAAGATACATTCATGAGACACCCTGTATACTTTCAAATATTCTGATTCTATTTTACTAATTCATTTCAAGTATTGGTGACAAGGCTTTTCTGAATGTTCAAATCATTAATTTTTTTTACGGTATGATTTTCACAATGGAGCATAATAATACATTAATGTGTTTACCGGTTCCAGTCATCTACTTTTGGTTTAATAAAAATCACTCTGTACTTACAAAGAAAGAACTCTCTGTTTATAAAAAAAAAAAAAAATCCACCAGTAGTACATTTAATTGTAAAATGTTGCAATTTAGGTAATTATTCCGAAGTGTCACTTCTGTTGACAAGTGGGCGTGGCCCTACTTATCCCTTGTGCACAGCTATCGTTACCTTACACTGCCCGCCTTTTTACGGAGGGGTATCGTTACCCCCACCACACTACCCATTTCCCCTACTTTTTGAATTTCCCGCAATTATACGTTCACCCCGAGCCTCCTATTGTTTGAATTACCCGCGTCTCCCCACCTCTCAACTTATTCCACTTCCTTGCGTAATTTACTTTTTGAATTTCCCGCGATTATACGTCCACACCAAACATCCTATTTTTTGAATTACCCGCGTCTCCCCACCACTGAACTTACTGGACTTCATTTCCCAATTTCCTTTTTGAATTTCCCGCTAATAGATCATCTCCCACTGCACAATTTTTTAAATAACCCGCGTCTACCCACTATTCAACTAATACTTCCTTTCATCTTCCTTCCCTAATTTAACTTCTGTAAACTCTTAATATACCTTGCTATAAATATTACTAAAAAAAATATTGCTATAATTTTAATTAAAAATACTGGTGCTACATTACTGACATTAGTGGCTTTTTACATAAATTGATCTATATAAGTAATAAATCAATGCATATTTAACAATCAATTAATTAATTGACCATATAAAGATTTAATTATTCATTAAATGGTTGGTAAATAAATATGAAGAATCAGATGGTCGGGTGGCAGTCATAAAATACTATAAATAGAGAAAAAAAAAATTTATTATTCTGGATAGGTGTGAATAGTTTTAAACAAAATATTTTCTTATGTTCTACGACCGCCATTTCAACCATCTTATACTTCATACATGTAATTACTCCATATAAACTTAATATTTATTACCTAATATTTTCACCAAAAACCATTATTTATAATTGGCTAAGCTGTAACCAGAAAATTTCCATGCGCAATAAAATATGTGAAAGTCCATAGTGGGTCGGAATGACAATTAGACTATTACATTTTAAAAGATACTCGCCAGGGATTAAAGAATGTGTGTGTTGACATAATATAAAGGTAATAAATGTTAAATTTCGGTAAGAGTAATTTCCTAAGCCTATGAAAAAATGTATAAAACCTATGAAATGGAATATGGAAAATGCCATATAACTGCAAGTTGAAATATCTGTTTGGTGAGCCAAATATAGTGGCCATCCTAAGGGAAAGAAGACTGGATTAACTTGGGCCCAACCCAAGTAGGGGTGCAAGATGAGAGGCAATCAAAGTGAACCTGAAAGAAGGATAAACAGAACAACGTGTAACAGGTGAAAACAAAAACATCCATCAACCAGTTTTGGGCGTAATTAATTAGAACTGACGAATAATTTAGCTGTTTATTGCAATAAACAATAAGAAATGTTTTGTTTAACGTTAAAAGGTGGTCCCGAGCCTCTGCAATGTCAGGTACTCGTTAAAGATCCCTATCCTAATAAAACCTGGATAGGCAAAATTTAGGACTCCCACTGTAGCATCGTCCGATTAGCCATAGCAGCATAAAGTGACGTTAAATAAATAAACAATAAACAATGTTTTGTTCAATTATTTTCAAAAATGAATCTCTGCAATAGACGAAAAATTGAGGGCTTACGTTTCAACATACGTAGAAACCGAATAACAAAAAAATAATAATTAAGTTATCCAAATTAATCAATAACGAAAATGAGTTAATTGTCTCTAACCAGCTAACTCAGCTATAATCATATTCAATAGTCTCGAAGTTTTATTCGCTTTTCATCACTCTCTGTTATATTATGTACATCTTTGTAAATTAGATTTTATTTAATTCTTAAAATCTTTAACTTTGCAACAGTATATTATACATTATACTACTGCTCTTCTTGGTGTTCCTCTTCTATGGAGGGTTGGAAATGAGCATGTCAATAGGATGTATGTTCCTGGCTGCTCTCAATAGCTCCTTGCTACTGTAGTCCAACCAATCATTTATTGATTTCGAATCCGGTTCAGCCATGACCTTCCTCTGTCTTTCTTTCCTTGTAAGATGCGCTATACCATTCCATGTTTCTCTCCTCTTAAAAGTTGTTCAAAATACTGCAACTTCCTTGATTTGGTGGTTTTGATGATCCAATAAACTTTTCCCATTCTTCTTAATACTTCAATCTAGGACACTTTACCATCAAAGGATATGTTTAGTGCCCTGCGGTTAACCACATCTCAAATGCACTGATGTTGATGATATGAGCTTCCCTCATCATCCAGGTTTCCATGTTATACAACAAATTAGAAAATACGTTCAAATTAACATTCTGGTTTGAAGTTTCAATGATTGATTTCTGTTGCAGAAATGTATCTTCATTTTGAAATAGTCCGACCTTGCGATTCTAAATTGGATTTCCTTTAAAGTATACTCCATTTCTATTAATCTACATTCCTAGGCATTTATACTTATGGACTCGTTCTACAGTAGTATTATTGATTGGCAGTTTTTGTTTTAAAAATGGTCAGATTTATCAATGATCAATCATGAATTTGGTCTTTTTTTATTCAAATCGTATAACTTGCATCCTTGGCAGACCTTTCTCATGGTTCTTTGTAGACACTGCAATGTACTAGACCAGTGGTTTCCAACTAGTGGTCAGAGGGCTCTTAGGGGTCCGCGAGATGTCATTCGATAATTATTTTAAATTACTTCAACATAAAATATTTGTGAAGCCCCGGCTTTCCATATGGATATCACGCTCTGCGCTGACAAATTTAACATTCTAAGAGATATAATTGCTTGTGTTTATTGACATGTGCCTGCTATCATACAATCACAACCTTTATATTATCACAAAATCTTCTTCTCATTGACTCTAGCGTTAACCTCCAATAAGCCCTGATAGAATGGGAAGCAGTATTGGAACGTTATATTAGTGCCAGAAAAAGCGAAATTCAACATGTGGGGCGACAGCCCAAACAAATCCACATTATGTGCAAATAGGAGGAGCTTGAAGTGGTAAATGAGTTCTCCTACCTTGGAACTGTGATCAGTGGAAATGGAAAAGTACAACCTGAAATACCCCACAGGATAGGAAAAGCGAATAATATATACTATTCCACCAGCTAAACAATAGCAGGAAAGAGAGAGAGGTCAAGCTCCATATATTTAAATCCGAATATATGCCTGCTCTACTGTATGGAGCAGAGAGCTGGGTACTGTCGGATAAAGATGTAGTCATATAACAGCAGCAGAAATGAAACAATAAATAATCTTATATAATATAATAAAGTAATATAAATCTATCATTGAAACTTCAAGCCAGAATGTTGATTTTAACTTATTGATGAGGGAAGCTCATATTATTTGTCATTTTTATATCATATCAGTGCATTTGAGATGTGGTTAACCAGAGGATACTAAACATGCCCTTGGGTGATGGGTGTCCACCATTGAAGTATCAAGAAAAATCACTTTCCTTCTGTGACCTAATTAAAAAGGCCTGCCATTATACTTACCTTGCCTCTTATCTTTCACCCCCTACCATTAATTCAATGATAACATAAAAATGAAGTTCAAGAAGCCTGATAAATCTTTCACATGATATGGTTTCAACAAAGGCAGGATACAAAAGTATCATCATACCATCAGCCATATAACACTGAAATGGGGAAATGAAAAAATAAGTTTAAAACCTATAAATCAACCTAATATACTGGAAGCCAGAGGCAGGCAGGCACTGAAATATAACAAAAGGTGCAGAAACATCCAGAGAATAACTTGCAAAACAAGAAGGGATAGTATAAGCAATCAGATAATACCAGGAAGAATTTACTTTAAGGAAAATCACTGAATAGAAACAGTTTATGTCATATACAGACTGTAAATAATAAAAATATGTTTAAATAAAGGAACATTACAGAATAAATTACAAAGCAAATTCAATGTGATATATATACAATAAATTAACCCATTATACATGAATTTGTTATAAAGAATAACAATACAAATCAATTCCACAAGTTTTTGGGTAAAATCCGGGTAATTTTCTCCCATTCTTCCAAGAGTGCCTTTTTTAGATTTTCTTTGTTTGTAATATTATGTTTTCAAATTTGTCTCCAATTTTGCCCACAAATGTTCAATGATATTTAAATAGGGTGACCGCAGGTGTCCCAGTCTTTCACTATCAACGAAGAATGCTTGGGGTCATTGTCTTGGTAAAAGTAAAAATACCTTTTAATCCAAGTTTTTCAGCACTTACCTTCAGATTTTGCCTTGATATGTCCACATATAAATGTCCATCCATTATACCTTCTATGAAATGCAGATTTCCCACACCAGAGGCTGCCATGCATCCCCACATCACACTTCCACCTCCATGTTTCACAGTCGGTAAGAGATTTTGCTTGGAAAATGCCTCTCCAGGTTTTCTCCAAATGTATCCACGTCCATCTGGCCCAAAAATGTTAAATTTTCTTTCATAAGCAAAAATAAACTTTTTCCAAAAGTCAAACTGTTTGGAAATGTGCTCATTTGCAAATTTTAGCCGGTCTTTTTTGATTGTTTTTTTCTAATGAACGGCTTTTACCTAGCAACTCTACCATGAAAATTGTGTTTCCTTAGGACGCGACACACACAGTTTCCGCACTAGCAACCGTCTTTAAATAATTTTCCACTTCTTCAATTTGGTGCACTCATTCTTGGGTTTATTTTTTCCATATTTCAGAATCCACCTTTCGTCAGCATCGGAAAGTATCTTTTTCTACTGTTGCATGACTTTTCTGAAAAAGTTTGCCAATTTCTCTATACGATTTTCTTCTGTTGAACTGTTGTATAATGAGTTCTCTTTCTCTTACCGTTGTGTACCAACTCCAATGAAAATTCAACCCCCCTTTAACTACTTATTTCTATTGTTTATTCAATAAAATATTCTATATATTTAATAGGATGCTCCTAAATTTTTATTTTAAGGGAAGAATCTAAATTAATAAACCATTGGTAAGATTCTAAATACTTGTGTTACTTTAAGGATCAAGGATACCATTGAAAAATGCTAATCAATATTTTCATAACTAGAATCTTTTCTCATGAAAATAATTAGAAAAGTCTTTATAAAACTTTTATTTTAAAATTCTGATAAATCAGTCCATTTAAACGAAAAATCAAACCCTGCCTACAAGTAATATCTCATGGACGATGAGGCATTATTCCTTGCATAGGTAGCTCCTCAATTTACATGTCATGTTAGGAAGAAATGTTATTTATGGATGGAATTAAAAAATGCTAATCAATAAAAATGTTTGGAATAGACAATCTTTTATTTCACAAATAATACATTCAAGTCTTCTTCTTGGAGCCTCCTGACAGCCTCCACATCCAGCAATCATTCCAGTGGGTTGTTCTGAGAAATAAAATAAATTAATATGCATAATATAAACTATACACATAATCATAATAATAGGTTTATAGTTAATGCAAAAATATATGGGATATAAAATGGATATATACATAATATAAAATAAAGAAACGGCTAATTAGTTATAATAAAAAGCATGTTTCATGAAAAATATATTAACTATTATTAAAGAAATGGAAACTTCTTAATTGCCTCTAAACAAGGTAATTTTGTTGTTGAACTGCCTTACACTCACCCCTTGGGCCACTTCAGATATACTTTTGTAAGAGTAGTACATTCATATAATATTTAATAATTACTTTAATAAGGTGGTACATACGACTATCATCAACGCTCTGATTTGATATGTGCGGTGAACGACAGCTGAAAGCTTGCTGGTCAAGGCTTTTTTGGAAAATTGATATCGTTAAAGCCTTCTCTGAATAGGTGCTCCAATGATGCAAGCCTCTTACTTTTGTAAATCCACACAGAGCTTACTCTGTGTTTCTACAAACTATGAACACTTCCTGGTTTGTATAAAGTAAACCACCCTTATCTTTAATATGTATCAAACCAGATGAAAGGGGCACATTGCTCCATAAAGGTGGATAAACACACCGTACAATGAATGCTTTTCTCAATTTTTTTAACTACAAAGCCATATATATATATATTTTATAACTTGCTAACTATAGTGGCTGAGGTCAAATGATATGTAATCATGATCAGATGGTAATTGGTTCTCGAGGTTTTCTACCCTCAACATACTTGAACTGGAACATGTCAAGATAGTCATGTTCTCAATGGGCTGACAACTGCCACCTACTGGTGCATGCAGCTCCTTTTGCACTAGTATTTTTTTCATTAATTTAGTAAATTGAAAGGCTGCTGGATTATTGTTATATCCAAACTTTGAACTTATATGTCCGAAAAAAATCTCGAGGTGGTCTTGGCTTGACTTATAAAATGGAATGTACTTTACAAGTTTCTCTTTAATGACTAATTTGTCACATAAATATTGAGCATTTTCAATGACAACTATAAAGCCTGTAAAACCAATTCTCCTTTTTTCATCAATGGCATGGAGATGTTTGTTGTTGCTTTTATTAAGTTAAAATTTTATTATATACACCTGCTGGAGTAAAGAAGATGGAGCTACCTCATGCACAGCTGTATCAGCAGGTATTGCGTCCTTTTCATTATTATTACAATCAAGCTTCTTCCTAGTTGTCCGTTTTGCAGGAGATTTTCTTTTCTAAAATTAATTTTTAACACTTGACTTACTAAAAATTTGAGTTTTCAATCTTTCATATGAATATTTATTTCATAATTGCCAACTCACCACTACAATCATTGGTTTCAAATGGTCAGGATAGGCCTCAAACACATTTGGTATTGATCCGGGTTTAAGCCGTGGTCTACTAATGTAAGTTGTCTCAACTTGATCAGCAGTGAAATGTTCATTATTACTATCATATTTTGCAGGAACCCAATTGACTCTTTTTACAGCATTTATCCAGGCTTATCTTCTTTCTGGTTCCTTTAGACCAGGAAACCTACAAAATATATCATTAAAATACAACAACATTACTTCAATGTATAAGTCAAGTACCAGAACAAATCAACATTCTTTATTTTAGATAGTTTATATTTAACCAATCATGTTATATAAAATTACATACTCTACCTAATCTAGAATAAAAAACATCAAAAGTATTGAAGGTAAATGCAAAACAGTAAACAGACACCTGGGAAAAAAATTAGATAATTTGATACTTTTCAACAGTATTAGACCTGTTTACATATTATTCTTTACATTCGAAACCAATTATTAATTTATTTCACTTTGTCAGTATATATAAACTTGTATTTCACGATTTGCCAGCAAAAATTATAGGTTTCAGATTCAATCAAAAAGTTATGCTCAAAAAATTGTATAAACATACGTATATCTAATTAAAGATGAAACACTTACCTAAAATAGCTCAGTTTCTTTATAAGATTATCCTTGCCAGAATTATTACATAGTTGGAAATTATGTATATAGATAGAAGACGAATAAAGTAAGTGACAACCAAGAGACAACTGACAGCAATAGCAATACGCAAACAATGGCGGCTATGCAGTTATAAGTTACTTAAATTGCCCTCATGCTCCCTCCATACTATAACAAACTCCTTGGGTTTTAATAAGTATTTTGAATTTGGCGCCATAAGTCGGGTGGAAGACACCTTGGATAAATATACTAACCTTTATTTCTAAAGACGTGGGTAGTATGGTGGGGGTGATAGAATTTAGCGCCCAAAGCCGGGTGGAAGACAACTAAGCTCAACAATATCACTCTGGATAACCATAAAAAGGGCTACTGATAAGAGAAGTGACACTTCGGAACAGTTACCGCAATTTATAAATTATCATTGATAATTTACCTTGCAATGTTATCTTATCTTCATTCATGGTACAGCTGTTGATAGCTTATCATTCTTGTAGGTTAGGTTGTTTCAGGTCATCCCAATATGAATAACGACATTAATTTTTCGTTCGATGATATTGATATTTTAAAACAGGGTTAGGTTTTGTAATGAAATTTTCATTTAAAGTAAGTTAAATTTAATCCGGACGAATAGTGCATTTTTTGCTTTGTCATCAATACTAATCAGGTTTGAAGAATTAAGTCCTGTTGGTAACACCACTCTTAATCCCTTTTTTTTTTTATCAACAAATTCAGCTTATTAACAGCCTTTCTAGATGAGGAATGATTAGTGCTCTAACCAAATATGTTATCTATTGTGAAATTACTAGAAAACAACATGAGGTCTGGATACTGTCCAAGTATAAAGCCATTGATTTTTTACAGAAGTAATCAATATTTGGCTCATTATACCCATAGACAACCTCAGTTGATATGCCAACAGTTTCTGTACACCACAAACAACAAACATGTGACTTGGAGTGTTCCAAATATTCTTTTAAAACATGTGAAATCCAATCAAAGGTTTGGACATTTGAATTTCAGGCCTAAATATTTATATAGTACAAAAACCATAGAACCTGCCATAAAAAAAGTATCTGAAATCAAGCAGAAAACAAGGTTCAGACTTATGTCGGGTGGTGAATTTGCTAAAGTGATACAACTTGCTAAACCAGAGAAGTGGAGGATTACAGGTATGAAATGATATCTGTATATTTATTGTTTTACTAAGCTATGTCTTTAAAATTTATGTTTCTAGAGTTATGAATCAATTCAGAATTGTAGGAGGTGTTCTTCTTCTCTTGGTTTCTTCGACTGTTACAATGAGTGTACCAATCGCTCTGGGGAAAGTTATTGACATTATATATGATTCTGATACTGGTCACATGCGAGAGAATCTTAATACTATCTGTGCAGTTTTATTAGCAGTCTTCATAGTTGGTGGATTATGTAATTTTGGTCGTGTTTACCTGATGAATATTTCAGGTATTTCCACATTTGAAATGGAAACATATTTTTTAGTATAATTAACATAGTTTCTGAATGCGTGCTTTGTCTTAGCCCAGCGTATTACCAAAGCTCTTAGAGAAAAAGTTTTCAATTCTATTCTACGGCAAGAAGTAGCTTATTTTGATAGGGCCAAAACTGGAGAACTGATTAACAGATTATCTGCAGACACTTCCCTTGTGAGTAGTACACTTACAACAAATGTCTCTGATGGTCTTAGGTCTACTATTATGGTTTCTGTGGGAATGTTCATGATGGTAAGTATTTTATTAATGATGTTGATCACATAATTTTTTTAAAAAATATTTTCAAGATTTTTTTTCTTCTAGTTTTACATGTCACCATCTTTAGCATTGGTTAGCCTTTGTGTTGTACCACCAATGGCTGGAATGGCTATTGTTTATGGTCGCTTTGTTAAAAAACTTACTACTAAAGTTCAGGTATTTGCTTATCTTCCAAAATATATAAGTTTCTATTGTTCTAGTACATACTATTGGTCTACTTGCTCATGCTTATCAACTATTCACAATTATTATGTAAGGCCTGATTCACAGTTAATGTTTCAGGATTCCCTAGCTGATGCCACACAAGTTGCAGAAGAAAGGATTTCCAATATTAGAACAGTTAAAGCTTTCAGCAAAGAAGCAGTAGAGATGAATGTTTATAAACAGAAAATGGAAAGAGTTTTGTCTTTAGCAATGACTGAATCATTAGCTAGAGGAGTATTTTTTGGAATGGTATTATTATTTTAATGTTTCTGTACTTATGATCACTAAAAATTTTAATTTTACTGAATCTAAGATTTGTTCATAATATTTTAATACATTTCCAGGCTGGCCTGAGTGGCAATCTTATTGCTCTCATTGTTCTATATTCAGGTGGAATGATGGTTTCCTCACAGTCACTGTCAATAGGTGATTTGTCTGCTTTTCTTCTATATGCTGCTTACATTGGAGTATCCCTAGGAGGATTGTCCAGTTTTTATTCAGAACTGAATCGAGGTCTCGGTGCTTCGTCTAGATTGTGGGAAATAATTGAAAGAAATCCAGATATCAGGTGGAAAGGTGAAATATTTAAAGTCCTCTTAATCAATAGTTTGGTATTAATAACCGAGAAATTTGTTAAATCTGAATAATGAATGTTAAGAATATAATTTACTATATCCATTATTTTGTTTGCCTTTATTTATTATATCTTGTTCATACAGATATTTTTTTTTTATTATTTTGACCATAAACTTGAATGTTTTCAATTCTTAAAATAACTTTTTATTGTTCTGTATCTTCCAATTATTAGTAATTATGTCTTCTAATTATATTGAGTGAACTAAATTATACTTTTACTGAAGTGTAACATATTTTATTTTTTATTTCAAGGTGGCCTTGAACCTGAGAAAGATATTAGAGGAGAAATATCATTTAAAGGAGTAAGATTTTACTATCCTACAAGACCTGAGACTCCAGTGCTTAGTGACTTAACTTTGTATATTCCTGCAGGATCAATTACTTCTGTTGTTGGAAGATCTGGATCAGGCAAATCAACAATCGGTTTATTACTTTTAGGCCTGTATAATCCTAATTCTGGGGATATTACTGTGGATGGTATCCCAGTAAAAGAATATAGCCCTTTATGGCTTAGAAACCGGATTGGTACAGTCTCGCAGGTATTTAGTCAGCAATTCAATTTGATTTATCTATTATTAGATATACAACATTTAATTATCACATCATTTTGTGGTTTTCACTTAGCACAGTCAAATTAGACATTTTATCTTGTATTATTGATTTTTTTTATAATGCTGGGTACATAATGAGTATAAAAAATCTAAGTTTTCTTTCATGGAGTCACAATGATCTTAAATTTTTGACTTTTTGGTTAGTATCTCTTTATTGTCGTTAAGTATTTCAAAGATGATTTTATTAAATTTTAAACTACTTAAATTTTACAGCACTTTTGTTTTATCTTGGACCAACAACAATCAAGCAACAGAATTTTCAAAATGATACATTTATTTTTTTTATCTAACAATTAAATAATAGCTCAACAAAGTATAAAAACAAATATTAATGTTCACAAAAACCATACTGTAACTTATTTATGAAAATTATTTTTTAAAACTTGAAACTAGGAAGCTATTAACTGCTTATTATTTTATTTAGTGGTTTGGAACTAATGCAAATATATGTTTTTATAATTTTTCATTAGTTTTATGGGAAAAATACAATTCAGTATAAATTTCTAATTTATACAAGAACAATTTTGTGCCAATACCATTTTCTTGAAGATTCTTTTGTTTTATGATTCATAGCTATCTTTAAGTATCTGTAGATCTCGTGGACTGTGGTACTGTTTGTCAGTTATAAGTTTTTTATACTCTGCATTTAAGATGTGCTGTATATGCAAACTGAAAATAGGTACCCAAAAAGGGTGTTTCTGCTATGTCAATGCTGCATCATAATTACCCCATTTATGAAATTTGCTTGTTTATCTCATTTGAATAAGTTGTGATAGCTCAACTAGCTCTGTTGTATAAAATATAAATTAAAAAATCTTTGTCCCACTAAATAAAATTACAAGAAATCATTTTCCCTTAACATTATATTCTTGTACTAGAATTCCTTTGCTAATTATATCAGCAGAAGCATTTTAATGACTGCAAGTTTCAGGATTTTTTTTTGTTCTGAAGGCATTGTATAAGATTATCTTTTATATGTATGAATTTGATTCATGATTATTAATAAATCACATGTATTAGGAACCTGTGCTGTTTTCTGGAACTGTTAAAGAGAATATTTTATATGGAGCTAATAGAAACATGGTTATTAACTCGCATGATATAGATAGAGTTCTTAAAGAAGCAAATGCATATGACTTTGTACAAAGCCTACCACAAGGATTAGATACTGTTGTTGGTGAACGGGGTATCATGCTTTCTGGTGGACAGAAACAAAGAATTGCAATAGCTCGGGCGCTAATAAAGGTATGAATTTAATTTAATTTACAATTAATGTATGTATAGTATGTCAATTATTAACTATTAATTTGAAAGTTCCAAGATAATTATTTCTTTTGAGAAGGCTGGTCATTGTTTCAATAGGTTCTGTTAGAACATTTGTTATTAAATTTCATTCCTTGGAATCATTTAAAATTAAAAACAATAACCTTATATTGATCCCATTGATATATCATAATAATTTAGTATAAAATACTGTATTAAAACACAATGGAGTAATCACTACTGAATAATCTTGAAGCAACAACTTTTAAAACTACTTAATTGTTTTAGTTAGAAGATGTATACTTTTTAAATTATTGCTTAAATAATTCAAAATTGTTTATGTTATCGTAGTAATGTTTGAATCGATCAATTATTTGTATGTTTACAGCTCATGTCTTTCACTCATGTGATTGATGTTTTTAAATTACAAAACTCTTTTATTCATTACAAGAATGAATTATAAAAATCAATAAAACAGATTTAACAATCAATAAAATACCTAGTACTAAAAAACAACAATGTAGATATTATTATTATAACAGGAAATATATAAGAATACAAATAATGAATATATTTTACATTATCATAATTAAACCTAATTCTGGAGGAAATGGAAATGATGTTATGGGTGGAAAACTTTTTTTTTTTGTGAGGAATGCAAACTTTTAAACATCTCTGTCATTGTTATTTCTATAATACACAATAACTACAAAGAATTTTTTATGTTTGCTTTTTTTAGTAAAACCTGTTTATATTAAATTTGCTACTGTAAATGAATTTTTTCATGAATTTATTCTCAATATCCTCAACAATTTATTCTGTACTTTAATTATTACATGTTGCAGGACCCGAAGATTTTACTTTTGGATGAAGCAACAAGGTATATAGCTTAATATTCTATAATTTATTACTATCTACTCTCGGTAACTCAAACTTCAAGGGATTGAGAAAACACATTTTTATTTTATTGTGTAGATTAGTAAATTGTATTTTTCATAAGGATTTTATTTGTTCAAGAGGTTGTATAGTTTTCTACTATTGAAATAACCACAGAAAGGTGAATCAATTACCTATTGATATGCGGAGACGAATAATTTACAATTCATGACTCCTAATTTCAAAACAGAAAACCTCGGTTTATACTTGTCTGATTTCTATTTTTATTTATTTAAAAAAAAAAAAAAAAAAAAAAAAAAAAAAAAAAGAACATTACTTAAAATCATCTGTCATAGATGTCAAGGATGTTTCAGTTTAAATGTCATTTGCATATTTTTGTGCTTTTTGTATATTTAGTGGCTGTTATTTCTGTTATACCATCTCTTTTTATGTACGGGCTGATATCTGTAAGATTATGAATTCTAGTCCTCAAAATCCTTAATGAACATCCATCCAGGTGTTCTCTCTCACTGTGAACTTATAGGTTAAGCTAAATTGTGCTATTGATGCCCTATCACATTTGCTGCTGTTGTCGGATCCTCTTGTTCAATCAAGATCTACTAATCAACCTGTCAGATCTGAGCTCCAGACTTCAGCTACCCAAGATGAGTGGTATGAATTTAAGTTTAATTGTTTTTTTTTTACCCATTCTGAGATCCGTCCCAATTGGAAAGTGGAAGAAACTCAGCTGTATTATTTCTAAAAAGGTTTTTTAAAAATGGATCCCGCTTATCTTTGTGAGGGATGGAAATTAGTTGTAATCATGATCTCAGCAGCTTCAAGTACTCTGTGAAGGTTATTATGACCCATCTTCAAGTCATTTAGCCATTGGCATGTGGGACGATCTTACTTTTGGCCTGAAAGGTATAGGGACATTATCGACTGTATTTGAAGGTGTGATGTTTGTTAGTGTGTTATAGCCCGGTTATAATTTTTCAGCCAGCATTGTTCATCCTCCCTATGCACAGTGGCTTTATGCTTAAGATGGGTTGTGTGGATGGAACTCAACTCCAATAAAGTTGATCAGTATAACACCACAAAAATAAAAGGAAAAATCCTGTGATGGATAGAAGAATTAGGTGCTTCAGCCAGAACTCTTAGAATCTGAATCCATCTGGCATCTTCTTACTACAAATATCAGAAAGGCAACTGAAATTATGTGTATCTGTTATAAAATCAGCATTTATTTATTTTATTAAGTATTTTTTGTAGGTAAATAGCTCTTCAATAAAATTACTAATAGAAACTCCATTAATTGTCTTTTTTTTTTCTTAGGTAACAGACAAAGAATATAAGTTTTTAGAGGTTCTAGTTATCGAGAGTTGACATAATTTATAATATAGATATATTACTTTTTTCTGTATCTTATTTTAATTTTATTAATTTGATTTCTTATCCATTAGTTTTTAATCTGATTTATGTTTCTTTGATTCAAATTTTCATTTTATCAGAAATCGATCATGATTTCTTCTATTGGCTAGATCAATGTTTGAAACTGATTTTTTATTTTCTTCCACTAGTTGTGAACCAAAATGATCTTTCTTTATTTATAATATGTTAAATATTATCTAAATTAAAAACAAATAAAAAAACTATTGATCTATTGATAAGATATACCGCAGTCTCAACCTTAATGTTCAAATCTGACCAAAATCTGTTATTAAATGACTCCAATGAACAGTGAGTGATCCCTTATTCATAAACTACAATGAATCTGATGGTACCCCATTAGATTTTTTTTTTTATTGTCCTTATTGGTTGTAAAAAAAAATTGAATAAATTCTAAAAAAAATTCCTGTTATTTACTCGTATTTTAAATAAATTATGTATTCCAAACAGATTTATAAAATTTGGGAAATAAAAAACAAATAAACTGGTACCTATACTTTTTAGTTTAAGCTTTGCTTAGTTTAGGGCTTGATATTTTTATAGTGAAGATGTAATTCCTCATGAATTGTTTATTAAAATAACTAAACTAATCTTTTAGCTGCACTATTTATTAGTTTATCAGATTATTTTAAAAACAAGTCATCACTTCTTATCCACTGATTTACTATAATTTTTAATGTTAGTGGGTCATTATTAAAGTATTAGTTTTGGTATATTTTTAATATATAAGATTTTTTTTTGTGTGTGTGTTGAGATTTAATAAAATTGCTTTTAATTTATTTTATTTTTTTTATAAAGTGCCTTAGATGCAGAGAGTGAACATTTGGTTCAAGAAGCTTTAGAACGTATTCTGAAAGGAAGAACTGTTTTAACTATCGCTCATAGGCTTTCTACAATAAAAAATTCAGGTAATTTTCAATGTAATGCTTATTTCTTCATTCTCAGCTTTCATTCAGAGCTCAGTGAATTTGATATCAATATTCTGGGTTCCCAACATTGACTTAACAAATAATAGATAAAAAGTTTTTATTCAGAGGAAAAACAATGGCTAATACATTAATTTTAATAACTGAGTTTTGTAATTCTTTTTGCTTGATTGAGGCTTTGACTATTGTTATATGCCTATTGTGTATAGAATGTAAAAAAGTTATCAAAGGATAAATACAATTGTAAAAATGATGAAAATGCATGTATCAAGTGGCTTTTCTGCTTGGCTGATATTGATGGAAAAGTTGCTATAACATCATAGGTGCTCATAAAATATGAAATTTCAGTTTCACAGGCCTTTTAGTAAGACTTGGTTATTTAGACTGAAGGGATCCTAAAAAATTTCCATCTAAAGTATTTCCGTTGAAAACTGTATATTTTATATATAGGTAAGTGATAGTAAAAAAGTTATTAATACATTATAAAAACAATTCTAGATTTCAATGCAAAAATAGTGAAGTAAATTCGCTCAATAAAAATTACTGAATATTTCCTAAAATGGATTTAGCACCTATGCACCTAAGATGCATCGGACTAACAGTAACTTTTTGTTCAATTGCAGTTATACTAAAATTGTTTAAACTTTTTTACTTCATGTAATAGACTTACGGTTTAGTGACTGCGATTCATATAAGCTATTTAAGATAATTCAAGATAAGCTAGTTCCAGGTTTTAAATACATACTACAATCTGTGAATCATTGTAGGCTGAGAATTAATACAATTTAGAAATATAGTAAAGTAGCTATTATCCATCAAATATCACACAAAATTTAACGTGAGAGTTACTTTTGTTACAATCCAAGGCTTACTAAATTTATTTGATTAAGATAATGTAAAATAATTTTCTTATGGCATCCCGTTTGCTAGTTGGGAACCACTGGTCTTGACAGTTTCTAATGGATTGACTCCCATGTCATTTTAAATACTTCTTATTGCAGTTATTAATCTGTAATCTGTAACACTGCTACATCTGTATTAGGAACTATTAAAAACCAGGATTTTAGTTTTTGGGAAAGAAGGTTGAAAGGTTGAAAATTGATAAGAAATTCAATATATCAATTTATTCTGAAAATTATATGTAGTTTGGTTATGTGATTAAGTTTAACTTATAGATTAAAAATTATTAAAAAAAAAAATGGCTCTCCTTTTGTAGAATTCAATGAAATATATTATTTTTTATGTTGACTATATTAATTAGTAATATTCTTATGGCTTTCTTTTTACAGATCAAATAGCAGTTTTGAATCAAGGAGTAATTGCTGAACTTGGAAGCTATGAAAAATTAATGGCTATCGATAATGGGATTTTCAAAGAGTTGGTCAAACATCAAACATTTCAACCGGTCTAGAAAGTGATTAGGTTTTTGAATTTTTTTCTTTTTACTTTTTATTGCAATATTTATTTTTAAAACATAGACGATAATTTATTTGTCAGAACAAGTTTTTAAAATGTGTATGCGTAATTTTTATTTTTCTAAAATATAAAACCCATCACTGTTTTACTGTTTGCTTTTCTATTAATTTTCAATTTTTTCAGTTTTAATCCTGTAGTGAAAATTGATTTTTAAACAAACTTCTATTTTTGTAATACTAATTAAGAGATGAACTTAATAACCTATTTGCAGCACAAAAAAAAAAAAAAATTAAAAGTGAGAATATTGTTGAATGTATTAAATATTTTATAAATACTATGTATTTTTCGAAAATGATTCCCTCTAAGTCTTGTTAAATTTTGCTTTGTGATATCTGCAAAGGATGTTTTTGTTGTATCTGATATTTAATTAGTTGAAAATTTTATAACTCAAAAGTTTTATTTTTAATGAAGAATTGTTTTTTTTTTAGTAATAAACTAGTTTCCCGATTTAACCATCATATGGGCCATCATTATATAATATTTAGTAGGAACTATACGATTTGCAGGGTCCATCTAACATTTTCATAAATGAGCATCATGTTCTCCAATGTCTTGTGCACATTTATTCCCACAATAGTTAATGAGTTGGTCATATGTTTCTTCATTTTCGTTTAAACTTGGCACTAGGTGCATCATTCCCATTTTAAAAAAATTAATCTAGCTAATGACTAAATTTGCACTTTAAATAATTCATTTACTGATAATATTTTAAGTTCATGATCAAGTAAAGTAAAAATCAAAGTACAACTTAAAAAACTGCAACCTAATTATTTTGAGGTAAAATAATTTTTGGTCAGACTTTTGGGGTGATTTACTTTTACTGTCCTTGGTTGAGCTGATTACAAATTCAGGTAGAGTGTTTTTTCTAATAAGATTAAATTAACCGAAGTCTAATAAAATCTAAATCTACATAGTTAATACTAAAGCAATAAACAAATAATTTTCATATATTATCTTAGAGCGTTGTGAACAATATTTTTGTAATGTATATGTTCTGTGATCTAGTCATACATATAAGATTATTAAGCTACTCATGTTTTATTGAAGTTGAAACATTATGCATTAAATTTATGCTTATTGTTTTTGTTTCTAATTATGTTTTTTAGCACAACTTTATTACTTAATTGCCATAACATGTATTATAAACAATTTTTTATCATTCAAAACATTATATAACAATTGTTTTATTGTCTCTTTTTTTAAAAAGAAAATTTTTATTGTGATTTTGAATTACATAATTAGAGTATTATGAGAACAATTATTTATTGCAGTTGATTGTGTTGTAAGTTTTAATATGTTAATAAATTACTTATGATTGATTACTTAAAAGACCATTGAATTTTGGCGCTCTGTTATTGTTACTTATGAATTGAAATTTTTTATACTTCTTTTATTACTGTTATGTATTAAGAAACAAAGTGTATCAATTTTTGTAATTGGTTGTATTAATAAAAGTTGAATATGATTTATTTGTTGGTCCTCATGATTCGTCTTCAAATAAATTTTTATTATTTTAGCTTAATAGTTCCAAATATTTCACACAGAGAAATGATTTGAACTGTGGATTTAATCTTGCAGTTTATGATGGGTATTAAAGAATTTTCTAATGTATTTAAATAGTCTCTTAGGATTTTGAACTGAAATTATGAATTATTTATTATTTCAATGTTAATTGCAACTGTTGATTTCACTGCTCAGTCTCAGTTTGGGGGTTATTCTTAAAAAAATACTATATGATATTTAGTAAAGTCCCTGATTAAAACGATAAAGTTGACTGTCAATGAAATACACATATTGCTTTGCTTTGCTGTCAGTAATGATTCAGACTTATAATATAATGTAATGGTTTAGTAATAGAAACCGACCTTAAGGCAACTCCTGAGATTTTTTTATTGAAATTAACTTTGTTAATTCAAGGATTTTCTTTTTTTAACTTATAAAAACAAAACACGTATACGATTTTCACTTTATTAATTATTAAAAAGACTTTTTTTTCCTGAAATATATTGTTTGATAAACACATCCAAATGTATTCTTTAAAAAAAAATGAATTAATTTTTAATTAAAAAAAAAATCATCATATGGCTAACAGTTTATAATAAATAAATAAATAAATAATAAATAAATCTCTTTATTTGTTTTCGGGCTAGCCCATACAAATGGAGTTGAGTTGTACAAAACAGATAAACATAAATCAAAGAAATCTATTACAACTGTACTAAACAAAATACGCTTCAAAAACAAATACATAATAAAAGGCAAAATAAATTGTAACTATATAAATATTAAACAAATAAATCAATCATAAATAGTTTAACAAATTCAATTATTGGTATTTTAGTAATGTGCTTAAATTATTCTTGAATAGACAGATACAAATTTCTTAGCTTTAAACACTCTGTTACATAATAAAATAAATTTTCAAATTGCTTTTTATTTTCTATTTGCAACAAAAGTTGTACTATGAGGTCATTGTCAGACATATTTCCAATATACGTCCTCAAGTACTTATTTCTGGACGGGGAGTAAACAGGGCATTGCAACAAAAAATGATTTAAATCTTCTGGTTCGCCTGAATTACAAATAGGGCATTCAACGCTATTATCTGAATAACCATTTTGGAATCCGTAACTGGTAACTTTCAGTTTATTGGGTTGACATAGTCTTAGTTGACTGATCAATCTATGTTTCCTCATAGGCCCCTTTAATTTCAAATAATATTCCCCCATATTTAAGCTACTAATTTTCCTAAAATTAGGATTAAACTTTGAATGCAAAATAGCCTGAATATCTAGAGAAAGATTGTGATTATTGAATTTTTCAACAGCGTTATTTAATTCTCTTTCAAATAAGGCTTTACTTTTGATATTTAATATGTCAGCCGCGTCTATAATTAACAATTTATTAGTAAGTTGCCTATACCAATTGTACCTCACATCGACCCTCTGGTTCAAGGAATATTTTTTTAAAATGTTTAAACATATTTTGGGTAACCGATCCTCTTTCATTAAGTCTACCTTTCGGTACCAGCGAATCATTCTTTTTAGAACATCTGTTTCTATTGATTTCAGACCAGTTTCTATACGAACATAATGGTTAGGTGTATTCCGTGGCCAATGATATATTGCTTTAAAATAACTTAAAGCAACCCGCTCTAATTTTTGACAATGTAATGGGGCCCAGACCTCCGAAGAGTATAAAAGAACAGAATTTACCATGGAATTTAGCAATTTGAACTTAGTAGCAAGTGAGTCTGATCTTGACTTTAAAAGAATTTCCCGAACTCTATGTGAAGCCAAATGTGATTTCTTTACAAAGTTATCTGCTGCTTGAGAAAACAAACCCGATGATGAAAAAACCACTCCTAAATAACTGTATTGTTTAGCTATTTCAATTTTAGATTTATTATAGAAAATAGATTTAACTTTGGTTCTATTGCCACCCTTTTTAAAAATCACACATTTGGTTTTTTCAACATTGACAATTAAAGAATTTGATTGGCAATATTACAGTTTATAATAATAAAATTAACACATGGAAAATAGCTAGGGTATTCTGATAAATAAAATTAACAATTTTAGTATAATAATTTTAATATATACAAATGTATTTTACAATACAAAATTTAACAGGTCCCATATTTGGTCTTAGACATGATAACAATATATAATATATGATAAATACAGAAAGAGATTAACAATTATCTTTGAAATATTAATTAGACTGTAAGTAACAAGCCTAACTTTAAAAATGTTTTAAATTAATGAATAAAAAACAAACTTTAAACAATTGAGTTCAAATAGACTATTCTTTTTATATACAGAAGTTTTGAAAGAAATACATACTAAATTATATTCTGATAAAGCTGGGAGATTTATTCAAATGATTTATCATGTAGCATATCTAAAAAATTAGATAAATTATTTGATGAAGATATTATTTCTCCTGTGCTATTTTATTTAATTTATTTTTTATAGAATACAACTTATATTCTTATTAAGCTAAGTAAGAAGCTAGACTGGTCAAATCACCGAAGAAACTGGCTTTCTTAGTGCCTGTTTGCTTTATCAATGGTTACACAAACCCTAAAATATTGGCTTTACGTAACAAGATAATATATTATATTCTTTAAAACAGAATTTTTATAAAATAATATAAACAAATTGTTTAAGTTACACAACACCTCATCAGCACTTCCCTCCCTTCACTTTTCACCTCCACAAGGACAAAATCTTGGGATAATTTACTCCCTGTTAGTTTCTTTCATTAGGATTGTTTGGATTGCTTTCTTTAGGTTTTTTTGTCTCCAAAAATCCTTCTAAATCTATCTTTTTTAAATAATTTTCCTTCAAATCCTTTCTTAAGATTTTTCCTGATGCGCTTTTTGGAATTTGTTCAACAAACACGGCCCTATCGATTTGTTTGAAAGTTGCAATTTTTGGTGCTAAGAAAGCCTTAATTTCTTCTTCTGTTACTTTGGAATTTTTTTTGCGCTTGACAAAGGCAATGGGCGATTCACCTTTTCTTGGCTCTGGAACACCAATAACACCAGCGTCCTCAATTTCAGGGTGTGATCTTAAGAGAGCTTCAAGTTCTGCTGGTGCCACCTGAAATATATTAAATAAAAATTCAGAAATCTAATAAATAAAAAAATACTACGAAAAAATATCTTTTTGTCTCATAATTTTAATTGAAGGGTTCATTCTTTAGGTCAACCATTTTACATTATTGTGGTTCTATTGGTTTCAGTTGTACTTATATACATTATTATTATAAATTTCCTTAACAATTATAGTTTGTGAGAATGTGCTAACTCAATATAGTAATGTTATCAGTGTTGCTAACTGAATTTTTGATGAATATGAAAGGAAATATAAATAATAGTATTAGGAATATCAAAAAACTTGTAAGCACATTTAGGTGGTGTGAAAAATGAATTCATGATAAATGTGAAATATCTGCAGAGCATTTTAAGTTAGTAAGAATAGTGAATAAAGTATTTAAGGATTACAATAATGTGACATAATAGTATGTCACTCCTGATACCTAAAAAATATTTAACCTATCGGACAGGAAATAAAATCAGTTAAATAATGTAAAGTTGTGAGCTCTCAAAGAGTATAATCTTAACCTTATGTTTTATAAAATAGGTAGTAATGGTAAAACACCCAGTTATTCACTGGTAAATGTTATATAATAGCTTTTTTCCATGTTGTGATTTACTGTGAAATATAAATTGATTTTAAAAAAGGTTCTTTACCTGGAATCCTTTGACTTTAATTAATTCTTTGAGCCTGTCAGTTATATAAAAGTGTTTATCATCGTCATAGTATCCAATGTCTCCTGTACGAAACCATCCTTCGCTATCAAATACGTCAGCTGTAGCTTTTTCATTATTTAAGTATCCTTTCATTACCTGTTAAATAATTTTTAAATGACTTAGTATTCATAAATCCTAGGATAGAAATAATTATTAATAATAAACAAAAATAATCCTTAAAAATTAAGTGTTGTTTCTGTAATGTAAACTGGATCTATTCCAGGATGATTAATAGGTTTAGTTTCTTTCTAATCGATTTGGAATCAAAGGCTACCCAATAAAAGAGAAATGCTACCAAAATTAATTATAATAAAATCATCTATACATATACTCTAATATGCAATTGACTTGTAGCCAAGTTCTGTCTCTTATTGATATCATATGTGCTTTATTAACCATTGAGGATGCCTTGGTTGGCAAATTATTGATTGATTTAGTTGTTAATCGATATTTTAAAGGTTACAAATTATAAAAAAATGAAACTTAGTCATCATTGTAATTAATAATTTCCTAAATTAGTTTATTCATAGTTTATACAGGAGTAGGTTGCATCATTTATTAAACTTTGTAAAGTTGTTTAATTCTTGTTATTTTTGATTCAGACTTAAAACTATTTATTCTTTTACAACACTTATTTTATCTTATAACATAACGCATTTAAGTGGTTAGTTTTTCAATTATTTATAACTTATATTGCTTTCAATTTCAAACTAGAAAATGGCTTACATAAAACTATTGCATTCCATATCAATTAGAACATTTTTCTAGAACAAGAGCAAAAATAATTTTAGAAACAAAAAGTTGATGTAAAAAGTTTTAAAAAGTTTACAGAGAGCCTATGGAATTAATTTATCTACATATTAATTCATATAAAGCTCTTTTGAATAGGTTCATAAATCAGAATTGGGCCATAAATAGTTCATTAGGTTAGGATAATATTGAATCCTTAGATAAAAGCCTATTTTTTGGCACAGACGGCTCTAAAATGTGTGATCTGAAGTACAATTTGTAAATAAATTACCATACATAATTTAAAATCTAAAAAAACAATATAGGTTTTTTTTTTTCCTGAAACAGTAAAATTACCTGTGGCCCTTTGACGCAGATTTCGCCTTCTTCATTTGGCCCTAAAGCTTGATTGGTTTGAAGATCAGCTACTTTTACAATTGTATTGACAGCTACTATTCCAACAGAATTGTATTTCTTTATACCTTTCTCCATGGCACATATTCCCGGTGACGTTTCTGTCAAACCGTAGCCTATAATAAATTAATATTTTTATTATTATATTTATCTACAATATACTCGTATATATTTTTCTTTCACTATACTGCTTATCACTTTCAATAAATGTTTTGAGATACTGATTCACAACTATTTTTTTTTTTTTAGTTTAAAAAATATATTCTATTATGACATCACAAGCATTAATTTGAGACTATTAGAATTTCAATAGTTTTAATAAATATTAAGCGCAAATAAATTCATTGGCATATTCTCAAACAGGCTCCCTGGCCACTTGCTTGGAGCAAACTTTAAAGGATTTAATTATTTTAGATTCAACAAAACTTAAAGGTACAGAAAAATAGCTGCCAATCAAGTACTTAAAAAAAGGTTGTGTAAAAGGGAAAAATGATGATAAATTGATCTAGAAAAATAGATGAAAGGATCCCCAAGAGCAGTGGTTCCCAAGTGGTCATGTGTTATGACTTAATTATATTTTGGTATATCTTTAATCTATACTAATAATATAAAACTGAAGAGTTTGTTTGTTTGAACGCGCTAATCTCAGAAACTACTGGATCGAATTGAAAAATGTCTTTATATGTTAGATAGTCCATTTATCCAGGAAGCCTTTAGGCTTTATAACATCACACTGCGACCAATAGGAATGAAGAATCAGTGGAAAATCTGGAATAAAATGGGGAAAATTAACCTCACATCCCAATGATTTCAAATGATTTTCCTTTTAATTTTAAAATAATTCAATTTCCCATTAAGTTATCTTTTAGCATAACAATTAATAAATCACAGAGGCAAAAATTTAAACACGTAGAAATTGATTTACGTCAAGACTGCTTTTCACACGGCCAAGTATATGTCGCATTGTCAAGATCTGGTTGCGGAGAAAATAAGTATGTTCTTCTGCCACAAGCAAATAAAACTAAAATTATCATTTATGCAGAAGTACTTTAAAATATATGTTTTTTTAAACTTCTTAATAGCTATGATAATAACAGAAATTGATGCTGATGAAGTCGCTGGCAACAGCTAGTTATTGATAACAACAGATAATCAATTAATAATACTTAGAAAAATCATTATTATTGAATTGATATATTCATGTTTACATTTATTAAAATAGAAAACTGTTAACCAACATATTTGTTCTTATGTGTATAACACCTTGGACCTCTGGTGGTCTGCAGATGTTCAGAGGGTCCTTAAAATCACAACCTTAAAATTAGTCATTTTCTTAAATTTTGAAGAAAAAACAATGAGTTTAAAGTACAGATTTATCATGTTCATAAGATAATGAACAGTATTTGATTTCTATTTGAGTAGTTGAAGAAATGCCTATCTAGTATTAGTTTTAAATTTCAGTTATTCAAGCCTGGTTATTTTTCCTTTATTTCCATATCCTCAACTTGCCTATTTATGACACAGTACAGAGTTTCGGTAGCTGTGGTATTTCACATGAACTGTTATCACGTACAGTTTTAGCCCATTAAAAATCTGAAGATTTATCTAATATTCAGGATTTTGGTTTTAGGAAATTAGGGGGTCCTTGCCATTGAAATGATTGGTTTAAGGGATCCGCAAAACAAATTTATGATGGGAAACACAGACCTAGAGGGAGTGTCGCCATTTACCATGTCTGTGGGCAATAATATCCAACAAATGAGTTCCTATTCTTATTTTAAACAAACTTTTCAAATAACTGTTTTGTTTTTTTTAAATTGATTCAATTATTGATAAATAAAAACAAAATAAATTAAACTATTACCTTGTTTGTAAAAGACAGTAGGAGGTGATTTCTTCACACATTTCATGATGTCAGATTCTCCGACTGGTGCTGCACCACACAAAATAGTTTTGACTGAACTGAGATGTTCTTCAGTCACGTTAGGGCTTGAACCAATGTATAGAACTAGAGGCGGAGCGACGTATAAAACTGTGCACTTAAAATAAAAATGATTATACTTTATTAATTTTAATATTATATTGGTATGAAAGTAGATTAAATTCAAATATAACTTATTTTTTATGAATAAATAAATAACATGGAATATGATAACCACCATCTATTTAATAATAAAACAAGAAATTGGAAATTTATTATTACAATGATTGAGATATACCTTATAATTTTTCATTACATTCAAAAATGAGTTTTCATCAAACTTGGGTAATGTCACAACTTTTGCTCCACAATAAAGGCTTTGTAAAAGAACAACACTTAGGCCATAAATATGGAATGAAGGGAGTATGGCAGGTACCACTTCTTGACGATCTCCTGGAATAAAGGATAAACTGTAATGATCACTAGTATGAAATGTCATACATAAATAGTATCAGATATAGATAAAATTCTAAAGGGAGCGGCGTGGTCTAGTGGATAGAGCACTAGTCTGCTGTGCTCCGGGTCCTGGGTTCGAATCCCGCCTGTGGCAGAAATATTATTTATTCTGTTAATTCAGTCGGGAGGCTACCCTAGGGTATGGAGACCCTCCTGGGGCAGACCCAGCCTCTATAAAGTGGGTACCCAAATTAATTGGGGAAAAACCTGGCGGCTGAGCGTGATTAAGGCCTAATCACCTCATTGCACTGCCGTTGGCCTAGAAACAGTACGAATCTCTATATGTACTGAGCCCAAGACCCTTCATGGGTTGTAGTGGCACAGCTTTATAGATAAAATTCTAAAATTTGAAAGAAGCAGAGACAGTGAGCCAATATGATACATTATGTTATTATTGAATATTGCTACATTGATATTAACTATGGAATGTAATAAAAGTCTTAATAGGTACAAGACCCTGAAATGTAGACATTAGATATTTTTGGCTAGAATTATAATTTTTAAAAATTAATTAGAAGTTAAAAAGTGCTCATTTATAAAAATAAAAATAGATTTTTACTTTCACTTAACTATATATGGATTATACAGTAAGAGAAAATATTGCAATTATGAAAATTTTCGAATTGGAGTTTTCATTGGAAATACACGTTATAGTATCTCCTTAGTTCAAATGACCAAGTCTTGCAAAAAGATCTGTGTGGGTGTGGGACTTAACAGTCTATCAGGAAAACGAAAAGTCCTACGAAACTGAAATTAAATATTTAAGACAACTATAGGCCAATGATGTTACAGCTACTTTTTCACTAAAATCAGCTGTCTGGAAGGGCTACTTTATACCATGCATTTTACACCTTTTTATGATTTTCTCAAAAATGGCTCTTTTTTTTTTCTTTTTAAATACTTTATTGATATTTACAACTGTACATATAATATATAAAACAAGTAAATGGGATAATTTACACTTTTGGGCGTGATAATGTCTTGTAAAGAAACTACCCAGTGGTAGCACTTCAATGTCAATTTAATTAAAGTAGGTCTCGAGGCCATCGTCTTTTCAATCGCCTCCGAGGGTTATCAGGAATAGATGCGAATGATAAGTTGCGTACAAGAGGATTCGTGTGGGTTGAGAGTTTGGAATGAAAGGTGGCATATCTGTTTCGGGCTAGTTCTGCGACAAATGGGATATTTAGGTCATTATGGATGATTTTATTCGTAACGAAATAAGGAGCATTTAGGATTTTGGATTGTAAGGATTGAATGCAAGAGGAATTAGATGGGTTTAGTAGAGCCCCAAAGCCCGATTCCATATGTCCAGATGGGTCTGATGATGGTAACAGAAATGAGCTTTTTGTAATAAATTGGAAGTTTTGAACGTTTGTCTAGTAAATGTTGTTTCTCATGAAATGTCCCTTTTTATAGTTTCTGAAATACATAAAGGATTTTGCAGGTCTCTGTTGTTTTCTTCCGAATGTTTACATATTTAAATTAAACAGTTACTAATCTTCTACCTTTGTATTATAAACATTAGCTTCCCAATCAATTACCCACTTTTTAGTATACCTCCAAATATGAACATAGAAATACGTGATTTTCGAGTTATACTTTTGTACGAGTTTAAACTCGGCCATTCATCAGCTTAGCCACTAGAAATATTTGCAAGGCGTAAGGGGAAGGGAGTTTAATGAACGGGCCATTCGCCGTTGGTTTGCTAAGTTTTCAGCTGGGAATACCGACTCGGAAAACTTGCCCCGAGAAAGACCTCCATCCGTAATAGACAACGATGTCCTCAAACAGTAGAAGGAAACCCCTACCTAACAGTTAAAGGACTCTCAGTACAACTAAATGCAAGTACATCTACTGTTTCCAGACATTTAAAGTGTATTGGGAAAGTAAAAAAGCTCGATACATGATCTCTGAGCGGCAGCAAGACCCCATGTTTCAAAACATAGCGTGCAAAAATTGAAAGAACTGGGCTACGAAGTTCTTCCGCACACACCATATTCTCCCGAGTTGTCTCCAACAGATTACCACCTGTTCAGGAATTTAGATAACTTCGTCAAAGGAAAAAATTTTTGAAAATGATGATCAAGTGAAAAGTGCGTTTTCAGATTTTATTTCACATCAAAGCTCAGAGTTTTTCAGTTCGGGAATAAAAAAGTTGGTGTCACGTTGGAAAAAATGTGTAGAAAAAGAAGGTAAAAACTTCGAATAAAATTATCTTGTTTTCATATCGTATTTTTAATAAAAATCTTTTACCTTGAAAACGAACATTTCATATTTCATATGACACAACCCAATAGTAATCGGTATCTACGGGCAGTTTCCAAAAATGGCTCTAACGACTTTAATTAAACTATATGGATGTAAAATTTAATGGTCTTCAATTTTATGTAGGTTTCATTCTGATTGAAATTGTCTAACAGGGCTTGAATGCCGATTTATTAAATTGTCTTCTCCTAAAGTACCTTTAATTTAGCTGATTTAAAAAAATTAAGCATGTCATTCATGTTAGCATTAATAAGTAACGGCTAAATATACAAGTTGTACGAATTTGAAAACCAACTAAAGGAGAAAAGAGACAAACTTTTTTTTTTGTTTTTGAAAATAACATCAATATAGATGTATAATATACCGTTGGAAAACTAAATATTTAAGAAAAAATATTATCTTATACACAAAATTCTTAAATTTAATAAAGATTGATGAAAAGCCGATAAAACTAACTGATCGTTGTAGATAATAATATGATAGATTATTTAATAAAACACGTTTCTATCGAAACTTTATGTAATTAATTCTTTGATATTCTTTCGTCTCTTAAGGCCGCTCTACACGGTGAGAAAACAGACAGGTGTTGGTGAGGTGAAATATCGAAAAACGAGGTTTTGTGAGAGTTCACCAAAGTAGCAGGAGAGAGGGAAGGCATATTTAATAAAAATAAATTTGGTTAATGATAATGAGATGAAAATACTAAAATGATAAATTTATTTCAAAACAAACAAGTGTAATATACACAACCTGAAAACATGTAGAAACTCCATTTTAAGAAATTAAACATTACTTGTAATAAAAGTTAAAAACAAATCCGGTGCGGGCAACACACGACTTTCACTTACCTCGGCTGTTAAAATCAATTTGAGAATCATTACATAAACATAAACTTTATGAAAATAGTATTAAGTTAATTTATAAAAAAATAGTATTCAGTTTTGTTGGCGTAATTTGTCTTAAATATGAGATTTCAGTTTCGTGCGGGTTTCCGTTTCTGTGCTAAACTTACCACACACAGACCTTTTTTTTGCGGGACTTGGTTATTTGGACGCAGGGATTCCTAAATCGTATATTTCTGTTGAAAACTGGAATTTGAAAATTTTCAGGATCGCAATACTTTCCCTTACTATATATTTCATATATATGGTAAGTGAAAGTAAAAAGAATTGATGAAGTAATATAGAAAATTCGGTAATTGGATATTTATTGTAATACGTTGAAAGTATGTGAGAGAACTCTCCTACACCTACCTGTTTTCTCACCGTGTTGCGCGGCCTTAAGTGTATTTAAAAATTCTTAAATTGATTTTAACAACGGAAGTAAGTGAAAGGTGTGAGTTGCTAGCAACAGTTTTTTTTTTTATTTTTTAATGTTAAATGTTGAGTCTAATTAACCTACTATTTAAAAAAATATAGTTGAGTAATTATGTAACACGGTTTGCTAAAAGATATGATAACTAAATATAAATACAAAATTTACTATAGTAATCTTGAAAATATATGATCTCCATATTCAAATCATTATTTTGTACTGTAATACAGTTCTAGTGAAAAACTTAAAATAAAGCTGAGTTAAGAATTCTGAATATATGATAGTAATCTTACTTGTGGCATCTTCGACATCTCCTAATATGTGCATACTTATTATGCCAGAAATTAAATTTCTATGGGTTAGACATACTCCTTTTGGTCTTCCAGTGGTACCACTAGAGTATGGAATTACAGCCACATCATGAGTAGTTTGTCCACTGCTCTTAAGAGATGGAAGAATGCTAACATCTACATTTTCATCTATTAATCGGGACAGCCTGTCCACTCCTTCAGGTAATAGCGGTTCGTCTCCCAGAACATGATTGGTGCAAATAATTCTTAATTTTGACAGATTAGATGATTTTTCCTGCTCCAAAATTGATTTAGCTTCAAGAACTGTATCCAATTTTTCAGGTATGGTAAATATTCCTACAGCTTTTGAATTCTTCATTTGATAAACTATCTCATCTGTAATATAAAGTCATCAAATTATTGTTTTCTTTAAAATAAACAAAAAACCGAACAAACATGCTAAATTTGTCCTACGCTGGAAATTAAATATTAAAGATAGTGGAACGAAATCGAATAATGAATATCAAATAAGTGTGATAAATATCAAAACGATTTATTCTTTGAAAACGGAAAAACTTTCAATATAATATAAATGTTACTGTTAGATTGGGGAAAAAATCCTATTAATTACTTAGCATTGTTATTAAAAACAATGGATCTTCTTTAAAAAAAGTAAAGTTGTTACCTAAACTAGACTAGAATGAATAACATTAATAGGAGATGTAAGCTAGTAGCATTTACATCCAGGACCTTAAGTTCAGAAGAAAGTGTTTACGAGTGAATAGAAAATGAATGTTTAGTTGTACTATATTCATTTAAGAGGTTCGGGCAGTAAATTTTAGGGAAATATATCACATCAAGCACAGATCATAGGGCTTCCGAAAAAATATTTATGAAACCCAATAGTAAATTGTAAGCGCGCCCAAAAAATGCAAGGTATATTACTCCAGTTATAAAATTTCACATTTCTTATTGTCTATATGCTGGGAAAGACTACTCTTCCAGCTAATTTTCTACCTCGGATCTTCTATTACGTTTGCAGTACTGCAGTGTTATCTTAAATCTTACTAACTACGACAAAGAAAGTTTACATACGACTCCATAATTCGAACAACGTCCATAAGATTTAAGTCGTATTCCTGTTTTCTGTGACATAATCTTGAACAAGATTCATGTGCCAGTTTTGGGCAAAATAATTAATGTACATATGTATTAACTGATAAAGATCGTTACAGGACAAAGCTTCAGGACTTCCTCTTTCCATTCAGAAGTGCAGACAACAATGAGATCATTTAATTTGAGCATTACTACTCACTACCCTCATTGAACAATGTAATTTAGCATGATTAGAGTAAGACACCGATGATGCCTGTTCTGTTAGGTCCAGACTTCACCTTTAGATCTGCATGAAGGAGGATGTCCAATCCAGCAATCAACGGTCTATATTGGTTACCCTTTTACACTTCTTCTTTCTTCTTCCAGTGGCGCGACAGGCCGTGTAAGCCCTGGGCCTCGTGGTGTTATCTCCTGGGAGATTACACTCACGTTTCTCGATACATTTTGCAGTGTAGGGTCTTTTATTAATTTTTTATTTTTTTGTTCACTCCTACCTCGCCTTTGAAGGCTATACGAGGTTTCTCGGGCCAGAGGGTGAGAGTGTAGTGTAGGGTCATCTCTCCCTGCGCCTAATTTTGTGAGTGCCACCATTTAGCTCACGTACCCGAGGGACAGGCTGTGAATGAATCCCCATTTAATTACATCCTTGTAAAAGTCCCGCTAGGACTGGGATTCGAACTCACAACCTTTAGCATGAGAGACTAGGGATCTAGCCACTCAGCCCGGGCTCCCCACCCTTTTACGTACGTAATGAAAAAAACAACAACCATGTTATGTACTTTCTATTCTAAAATTTGGGGTGGGGTGGAAGAGTAGGTTACAGCACATTGTCTAGTTAGCTGATAACCAAAAACGTGGGATAAAATAATTATTTCGTGCCTCGGTGCCGAAGGAGGGGGAGGAGAGCGTTTAGCTCTTACATATATCCCTCGCCCTCATCCCCTGGCCCAAGAAAAACCCCCTGTAGTCTATAACGGCGAGGTAAGGGTTAACAAAAAATAAATAAAAATATTTTGTAAAATATTTTTTTTAGTTTTTATCAATTCGTTTAAAAATAATTACAGCAAAAGATATTTTGACATCCTCTGTATTATATGAGTTAAATAGTTCCATATTGGATTCGCTAATTTCCAATAATAAGCAGTATAATTTTATTGATGATGATTACACATTCTTGTTGCTTTACGAGGCATCCCTTCACAGTCTGGATATGTATCTTATAACTTTTTGTTATTTACGATAGTAAGGTACAATTTCGTGTCCATTCTTCATATATTGTGGAATCCTACAACCAGGGGTTCTTCTTGTTTCGTTAATTATTAAAATATTTATAAATAAAAACTATCATTTACTGAGGAATGCTAGCATCTATTATCGTCTGTTATCTCAAGATTATGTAATCATCATTTCTAAAATGATATGGGGAAATATTTAATTTACATGTAACCCATCGTAAACATAACAGTTTATTTATGGAATGATTCTTACCAGCTGTATATAATGGATTAATTGTCGTTAAGACCAGCCCCGCTTCTAGCAAGCCTAGAGCAATGACGGGAAATTCCGGCATATTGGGCATTATCATAGCTACGACATCTCCAGGTTTGAGGCCCTCTCTGAGTAAACTGGTTGCCAACCGTTTGCATAACAGCCGCAGCTCTTTATATTTAATTTCTCTTCCTGTCATTCCACATACCTAAGTTAAAATTGGAAAAATAAATATTTTTTGAAATAAGTGTTAATAATGATAGTTAATACCTAGAACAGAAGTGACAGTTGTTAGTGAAGAACATTACTATCGTGAATCCACAGACAAAAGTTAATTAAATTATCATTTCACTTCTATTTATTTCTAATAATTTCAAAAAGTATGAAGTTTAAATTTCTCTTGTACACTCCAAGCAAGAGAATAAGATAGTAATTTTGACTATTCTCGATTTATATTATTATCTTCTCAGAAGCCTCCTGCTAACAGTGAAGAAGGTGTTGACTCACATACCTCTTCTTTATTATTACTTCTAAATATTTAGAACTGGTATTAAGGTCTTCACTGAGTGTAGAAGATTTGGAGATGGTTGTGCTCATTATTATACTCCGGTGCACCATTATTCTATATTAAGTTTGAGGTACACGGAATTTCGAGCTTTCATTCTAACTTAAAAGAGGTAAACTATGGAAGTCATAAACTATAAAACAAAGTCGAACAGTCATAGATGATGAGGTGGGACCAATATACCAGTATATCCTGATTCTGCAACGTATGTTGGAAGTAGAAATATTTATATACAATTTTTTTTCGTAAGCGTCAGTGATAAAGATTTGTCGACATGTTGGGCTACAATAGGTTTTAGAGGTAAAGGTTAAGAAGGCATCTAAAAATAATTGCGAGTGTGAGGTTTATCAGATGTTGAATTTTAACTGTACTTTAAGAATACACTTCCCCTAGTTTACATTACCGCAACTTAAAGTTCGTATTTCAAATGCATTTATTGCAGATATGAATTACCAATGAGTCAGTAGATATCCGATATATGTTATCAACATTAGACGTTGTTGATAATCAGTCATGACACAACAAAACACAATTTTGAATAAGTACAGAAATATTTAAGATAAGAAAATGAGAAATCGAATCACAATATCGCAAAATTATATGACATGGGCATAATATGACCTTGTTGTAGGTTATATATATATGTGTGTTTATATATGTGTTTGTGCCTATATATATGTGTTTGTATGTGTTAATGTGTGTATAATATATATATGAAATATATTTTTATATAATTTTTTTCCTTAGGTTCAATCTTTACAGTATTTGTTTAGTTTTTTATATCGTTATTTTTGTTACTAGAAGATTTCATTTCTTATATTTATTTTTATTTATTTAGTTTTATTTTATTTTATTTATTTATTTATTTTTATTTTTATTTATGTTTTAATTGTTTCATCTTTCATTAATTCTTGGTCTGATATAAATCCTTTATTATTTCAGAGTTAATGTTATTTTAAGAATACTAAGTACTAGTACAATGTTACTAATTATTTTTGTTTTATTTAATTTTTTTTTTTGTTTCTTTTTTTATTTGGATTCTGTTATCAACTCATATATTTCTCATTTTTTTCTAACATAAATTAACTTCTGAAGATTGTTTTTATTTTATTTATTTTGTGTTGTATACAAATTCATCAATTATTGTAAATAGTAGTTAATCATGTTCATCTTGTCTGTTGGCCAGGCATATTGTATATTTAAACTGTACAAACCTGTTATTCTAAAGGGACCCAGTCCCAGAATAAAAATTATTTTCTATCTATTTATCTATCTATAAATATGTAGCTATATAAATGAATGTGTGTGTGTATATATGAGTCCATGTCTGTGTGTATACATGTATATACCATATGTAATATAATTTGTAATCCATAAAATAATGTATATGATATGTTAAAATTCATATAACCAGAATTTCAATATTTTATTGTACATTTATATTATTCTTAGGGGACTAGCTGTCCCCGAATAAAATTTCTTTTCATTTCATTTCAAAATAAATTAATTTAACAATACTTAATCATTTGTTATATATACAATACAATATACTTTTTTTTTCACCTTTACCTTAAAACTTGATTATTAGTTTTCACATATAAACATGCAGAATAATAAATTTAAAGCTCTTAATTACGAACCTTTTCAATAGACCAGGACTAATAAAAAAATAATAACAAAAATAACATACTCACCAGAGCCGTTAAATCAGACCACTTTTCGGCCTTTTCCCAAAAAAAATCAGCCAGTAAGGCATCTGGTATTGGAACATCGGGGTAGGGTGATTTGACAATATTGGGGTTCCAATTGCTGTATTGTCTTTTTAAATCCAACGAAGGGACTTGATAAACATTATGGAATGTTTTTGTGTAACAACTTAACGTGCGCAATATAGTTTTATTATATCGTTTAAGAAGATTTGTTTGTCTCGATAACGGCTTCAACAGTCTGAATGAGGCATTCATAAGGAGCATCTGAAATGAGAAGAAATCAACATTAATTAACGTTATTTTAAGTATAGTGCTATTTAAGAATAATGAAAATGAAATTGAAAAAAAAAATCTGTGATCAAGTCCCCTTAGAGTAAGAACAATGAACAAAAAGAAATCCTTATGGTCTGGTTACATTAAAAAAATAAAATATTAAAGATCAACTATTCAATATATCTACAAATCTTTGCAAATTTATAAACACACACACTCATACATACATATATATTATATATATATATATATATATATATATATATATATATATATATATATATATAATTTATACTATATTTTACAATGGAACGGAAGAGAGGTAGCATTACAGATAGAGATAGGCAGCGAATTCCAGAAGGATGAGGAACGAACGAGAAACGATTTGTGAAAGGATGCGGTTTTATGTGATGTGGTATAAATATTGATTGATTGGGTTCTAGTATTTAGAGAATGGATATCAGAACGAAGTGTGAGGAGCTCAGTTATATAGGAAGGTTTTCTATTTTTTAAAGTTTGGAATAGTTAGGTTGAATAACTGTTATTATTGTAGTACTACAACATCTGAATGTCTTGGGGTCAGTACATATAGAGTTTTATACTCTTTTTAAGCCAATGGTCGTACATAGGGGGATTGTGCCGAGATCACTGATCCCAGCAGTCAGATTTTTACCCATTATTTAGTCCGTGATCCAGCAACGAAAGATGCAACCTATTTTACAAAAAAATGTTTATATGTTTTACGCTAAGCATATATCATGGTAAAGCAAAAAATACACGTCTATCAACTCAAAACGGATTGATTACAAAATAGCGGCCATTCAAAAAAGGAATATCACTATTTTCTAACATAATTATGGTAACTATCATGGAAACGGCTAATCCTATGAAGATAATCGTTATAAAGTAAATCATCAAGTATTTAATAAGCTTGCATTTGAGTGGTAAAAGACATTTGTATGTCTTATATTCAACGACATAAAGGTATTACAATTTTTTTGGCGAGATATTACTCTTTTCTAACATTAATATGGCTACTATCATGGAAACGGCTCATCCTATTAGGATAATCGTTATAACAATTAATATCTAAAATTAAATCACCTTTAATTTGTGTTGTAAAACACGTCTTTATGATTAATAGTTATATAGATATGCTTCTTACAAAAAGTCGGAAACCGAGAAACTTCTTATTTTTTCATAAATTTGGTTGATATCATGGAATTTACTGTGGATGGCAGACTAGCGTCGTTTGATTCGTATCATCGCCTAGTATTATGATGTAAAAAGGAAAATCGTTGTCAAATGAGTCAGAATTTCGTCTTTTTGGGCTCTTTTTTGAATGACCACCATTTTGTAATCACCCTTTTTGAGTTGGTAGACATGTATTTTTTGCTTTACCATAATAGATGCTTTGCATAAAACATACTAAGAATTTTGGCAAAATGGGTTGCATTTTTCGTTGCTGGCTCACTGACTAATTGGGTACCCACATATCTATTATGTTGAGTACTCAAAAATGACTCTAGTCTGGGTGTGCCCAAAGCGAGTCTCTCAACTAGGACTACCCCACTGCTGAAATAACTGAATAATATTCTGCCACACCCGGGCAGAATTTTCAAATGTATATTTCAAGTTTTGTGCGTTGTATGATTTAAAATGTAAAATCAGGGAAAATAATTAATACATTATTTCTAGGAAACAATAAGCATTTAACTATTATTTTAGTAACTGCAACTGTTCTAGTCATTATTGAGAATAAAAAAATAGAAAGTATAAATGAAGACTTATTGATATAACCAGTGGTCATTAATAATACTGGAAAGTTAATAATTGATTTGTATTAATAAATAAGTGAATTAAAATTATCATAACAATACTTAAATTTATAACATAGAACATATGCGTGGAGAATTGTTTGAGATCTTTTGGTTCATCTCACCAATACAAACCTGATGAAGACCTAAAATGTAGACCGAAACGTCGGAATATAATGTTTTTCTTATGAGTGTGATTTTTTGATTACTGGAGCCACATCCAACTTCTTTATCTTAACAAATTACGATTTACTTTTTGATTGTTTCAAGTGACATGCACCAATGTTAGTTTAAAGAGTCCTTATAAAGAAGGATTAATCGATTTTGTGATGTATTTAACGGAGAAAAGAAAAGTTATTCCCAAGGAAGTAGTGTGTTTGAAAATCATGTGTAAAACTTTGGTAGGAGCTATGAATCGGACCGTAATATAATTAATTAAACTTTCGAAAAATCAACGAGGTTTAGAATCGATATTCGATGAAAATTAAATAATATGTTTTATACATAATTATAATAGAAATCGTGTTTATTTATTTAAAATCAGTGAATCTTTTCGTCCCCACAACGAATTCCTTATAAATTATTTATTTTTTAAAGTAATTATTAAAATTGTTTGGTGATATTGAAAATTCAAATGAATTAAAATTACTTCTGATGGAGGAAAAAGATAAACTGCAATCATTTCCATGTATTGAATATGAATATCCTTTTCTTTAGAGGGAAAGTAAATTATCAAGTGAATATCATTGAAAACAAATGGTAACCTATAAAATCGCTCATGAATTTTGAGGATAGCAGATAAGAGTCTTATCAATTACATTTTTTTTCTTGTAAAGATAGCCGCGAGCAAAAGGTGATTTTTCACTCAAATTCATTATTACTTATTAAAAATACTGATATTTTAGAAAATTAAACTTATTGGCATACTTTTATTGATTGAGCACATTCTTTAGATATATAATTTTCGTTGGAAGTATTCTCAATGTAACGTTGGAAGTTTCTTGAGATCGAAATCATATTTCCATTAAAAAAAATATCAAAATCGATGAAAAAATAGTAATATTCTCTTTATCTTTATAAGTGTGTAATATATTTAATGAGTTGAGCATTAGGAGTAAAATAGGTAAGTAATAATACATTTAATTTACGAAGGAAACGTTAATAATAATTTTATTAAAAACAGGAACCAAACAGTAACAAATAAACTAGTCAGTTTAGGCGAAATAAATAGATTAAAAAATTAGATAAAGGTATTAAGAACAATCATTTACTACTGATATTTGGATTATTACCTAAAACATAACATAGCTATATCTTATACTAGTGATAACAGTTGGTTAGTCACTAACTAATGATGGTGAATAATCCAAGATAACATTATATGATACTTTGGATAGTTCCAGTTATTCAAGAACTTGAAAAATTCATTAACACTATAACTAAGGCGCCAGGTGGTTATCAGTAGAAACCGGATTTCCATGATTTTACTCGTTTTGTTTGCTTGTGTGCATCAGCTTCGAACCCGGACAGCTATACCGTTCATGAATAAGGGAATGATATATTACAATTCTATATTTCACGAAATTGCAAAATTTTGCACTTTTGAGTTAAATTTTAATATCACAAATGAGTGAACAAATTTTCAAAAGTTTTGTTTGGGCTAAATTGCACGTTTTTAATTTAATTTTGCACTTTTGAGTTAAATGTTATTATTAAATTTTAATATCACAATTGATTGATTGGGCACTGGGCTGCCTTGGGTCCTGCTTTTTTCCTCCACTTGTTGGGGGAAAGGCCTAATCTGGGGTTTCTTTAGTAAATTGTATATAGCTATGATTGTGGGTATGATCTTTGTATTTATTTTAATTATAGTTTATTCTGTATATATATGAACTTTTTTTTTATTTTTATGTAGTTCGACTATATCACTGTTTGTTGAAAATAGTGTATGAATGTGGCCTCATATTACAATTACTATTGTTCATTTTGAAACAAATTGTAATATATCTCAATAATAAAAAATATATATATAAAAATTTCTTTCTCTGGTTAAATCTACAATTAAATTATTTGTCAAGAAGAGAAAGAATGAACGGAAATATGAGGACTAATGACTTCATTTTGTAAACACATTCGTCTAACATAATGCGTTTCATTGTTATTCGCAACTTTCTACTAATTCACTACCGTTGCTAATTTAAAGACGTTCATTGTTATTGTTGTTATACTGAATCCTCTGTTTAATAACCCTTCAGAATTCTCTCTGAGTATTTAGTTTTAAGCTATATAACTACTTATAATTTTTACGTTTCAGAGAAATTCGTTTAAAATGCAAAAAATCACAGTGAAGTAGATTCTATCTACTACAACTCTAAATCAGTATCTTAAGACGATTATAAAACAAATAAACTGATTAAAAAAAAAAAAAATGTATGTTTTTTTCTGTAGGCAGACACTGATCTAAGGGTCCCTTATGGTGTAGTAGCTAGGATAACAACCATTATGGCCAAGGCCGAGGTTATAAAACAGGCAGACGACCCTAGGAGATTTTAAAGGGAGTAAAATATCCTTCGTTATGCCATTTTAACGTATATTTGTAATACAAACGACGTTTAATTTGTTTGGATATTGTTCATTCAAAAATACTACAATCGCTAGTCAAAAGTGTGAGGATGAGGGAAGAAAAGTGAAATTTTGAGGTTATTGGTATTTTTCTATGCCAAAAAAATAAAAATAATAATACAATACTTTCGTGAAAAAAAATGTCTGTATAGGGATACCCGAATCACCAATGGTTTGTAATATACTTTAGGACCGATTTTCATACCTACCAAAAATACATAAAAAATTTAATAAAAATTGGTCCAGTCGTTTTGGAGAAGTACGACCACAAAAACAGTGACAAGAGATTATATATATAATATATATATATATATATATATATATATATATATATATATATATATATTTATTATATATATATATATATTTTTTTTTTTTTTTTTAATTTTTTTTAATTTTTTCCACCATTCATATTTAACGAAAATTAATAGGAGTCCACTTTATTTTTTATGAGGTTTTAAGATCAAGAAATTCTTGATCCAATCTTAAAGTCTCTCCCTCCTCATGCTTTAATACAATTCCGTAGGCGCACTTTCTAAATTGTAAGCACTTGTTGTAATCCTATATTCCTCTGCAATAGATTAATTGCTGATACACCGATACGATAAGTTTGAGTGAGTGTCCGGTTGCTATTTTGGTCTTAGGGTGCGTTTAGACTGCAGGCGTCGGTTGGCGGCTGAGGCGTTAGCGGGTTCCTAGAATTAATTTAAACGCCTGCAGGATAAACCCGCCCTTAGGTTTTCCTTTCTTCTTTGCTGTAAGATTTTGAGGATAACTTGTGGTGTTGTGACCAGCATAAAGCCATCTATGCCCAAGGTGGTGGGTTCAAACCCGGCATGTGGCCCTTGGACGTTTTGAAGGGAGTAAAAAATCCTTGGTTTTGTCGCCCTTACGAAGTAACATGAAGTAGTGTTCCCGATATTCTGGGGGATGTCAGGTACTTGTTAAAGATTCCTATCCTGATTAAACCTGGATAGGCAAAGTATTGGAATCCCACTATAGTAGCATCGGTTAGCTATCCCATTAGTCACGGTAGCACAAAGTAGAACGTAAGATTTTGTATACCTCAACAACCCATACTTTATTATTGTTCTAACAATAAATCCGTACATGATATAGAAGGGTGTTCTTCAAAGATCGCTAGAATAAAACAATGTTGTGTATTGAAAACAGTTATAAAAATTAAACTATTTTTACTTTCTGAATCATCACCAAGACCATAAGGTACAGTACAATTAGTCGCATTAACATACAGTGACGTGAAATGAATAAAAAACAAAACAACAAAGTACAAATACTAATGATTTAAATGTTCAAGATTTTAGGTCCATAACCCATATTTTTATATACCTTACAAGATGAATTTTTGTCATTAAATCTTTTTATTTTAAATTTCGTTAAACGTTTTTAACTTGAGTTGGCAAGGAGTTTTAAATTGAAAAAAAAAATATAACTAAATAACAATTAAAGCACATGAACTGAACGCACTCATTTCGGTACGATTGAAAATTGACGATTAGAGAATTATTGACACAGTTATTGAGTTGATAAAGCAATAAAAAATAAGTATAAGGAATTTTTTCATAAAGATTATTTATTTGACCAGTGATGGCAAATTTCTTGTGAAACTCATTATTCGTTATATCATCAAATTTTGTCAAGTTTAGAATACTTTTGAACTAGTTTAAGCCGTAAAACAATGTATTTTCATACAATAAAACAATTCTTTATTTAACTTCGTAACATGATCATTCTGAATTATTTCCTCGACCTATCATAGATATCGTTTGGGGGAAGAGTGGCAATAATGAGTAAGGTACTGCAGTAAGTTTAATAGATCCAGATTAACTTGTTAGTTCTTTATTCATTAAACGTAACTTTATGCTACTGCAAATTATCGGACGATGGTACAGTGGGAGTCATTTAGCTTAACTAGGTGTAATCAGAATAGGGAACAAGTACCAACATTTTACGTTTCCGATTTTCATCAAAAGGTTGATGGACATCTCAGACATACAGTTGTATTGAATGTGAAATTTCAGTTCCGTACGACTTTTCGTTGTGCTAAACATACCACACACATACGCAGACCTTTTTGCGCGAATTGGTTATTTGAACTCAGGGTATAAAAAGTTTATTTCATATATAGACAAGTGAAAATAAAAGAACGAATTTTTTATGTTGTTGAATGATATATAAGGCTACTTCCGCCTCATCGAACTTCTGTGTTTCTCTGGATGAAACACAGAAACACAAATCATTCAGAGATTATTTGAAATGAAATGAGCGCGGCTATTCGTAGTTAATACATATCAAATCCATTGGATTGAGAACATGAATATATGGTGTTTTTTGTTTGTTTTATCGGCGTACATAGCTCCATTCCGCTTTCTGTCATAGGTCCCAACTTCACACTTACAATAAATTCATTTTTTTTATTTAGCAACCATAATATTGGCCAGACATGATTTATATGGCAAAACAACCTTTGCCGGGTCAGCTAGTATATGGTACATATAAAATCAAAATTCTTGTCACTTTTCTTTAACAAAACTATTCTTTATTTATTTATGCTACTTTCTTTATTTATATATTTAAACTTTCGCGTCTCGCCAAGCCTCCCCCAAAGTTTCATCTATCAAGATGTTCAAACGTCAAATACCATTAGATATTTTGTTTAGAATCCGCATTGAAAACTCGATATCTATATCGTTTCAGAAATAAATTTTAATATCTTAAGTAGGTATAATTTGAAACTTGTATTCAATTTTGGATATTAATTTGGTCACAAAAAATGTTTTTTAGCCTGTTTATTGTAAAGATACCCATAACTAAACCTCGTGAATGTCGGTGTGTGTTCAAAAGCCAATAGAAAAAAAACAAAAAAAAACTGAACATATTAAGATAATATTTCTACTGACAACTTATATATATTATAGGAAAATAATAACGAAAATGATTGTGGCAATTTATATCATAAGGAACAAAAAAAAATTTAAAAGCATACGTACATTCTAAAGTACTTTCAGCACTCATTTTCGCATGATTAGAAAATGATAATTTTAGCATTATCAGACTTATTGACTTGATAACGCAATAAACGAATTCTTAAGAAGGCACTTGACCCATGAACATTATGAGAAAAACAGCAGATAATTTCAGTGGAGTTATTTCGAATGGAAACTTTTAATTTAGTTGTAGTCATGGTGTCATATTCAATCATTGCGTCATTTTCTTACAAAAACAGTTTTATGTTGTCTCCAAAATACTAAAAAAAAAAAATATCTATTGCGACGAAGACATTTTTCTAATATTTTTGGAATTGAATCACTGGGAAATTAACGTTTAGATTGGGTGAAAGCATGGATTAATAGAACTCCACAATGGGCGGGGACTTTTAACTCTGTATAAATTCCCCGCCCTATACCCTTACCTGAGAAAACCCGTATAGCCTAAACAGGTGAGCTAGGGATGAAAAAAAAAAAAAAAAAAAAAAATTATATATATATATATATATATATATATATATATATATATACATATATATATATATAAGTTTGTGTTGTTCTTAGGTTTCAGTCAATGAATAAACAATTTTATCTATGCGACGTTTCGAGAATTTATTGTTCTCATAATCATGCCTTAACAGTGGAAAAAAAAAAAAAAAACAGAACATTAATATTATTATACAATAATAATTATTGTACATTAATATACAGAACATTAATATTATTTATTGTATAATAATATTAATGTTCTGTTTTTTTTTTTTTTGAACTGAAACCTAAGAACAAAACAAACTTAAATTATCAACAGTCGAGAACTGATCAAACAATATATATATATATAACCACAATATTTCAAATCTTCAAAACATTATTTATTTATTATCGAAGCTTTGCCTACTGTAAATGTGGAAGTTATTTCTCGTGCTGTCTTCAATTTATTATATGCAGTTAAGAAGTGTGATACCTTCTATTACAGTGAACAGAACAAATTTATGATAAAATAAAAATAAAGTAAACATTTTTCAGGGGACTCGATAAAGCTATTTAAGATTAATTTAATTAATCTAATCTAAGATTGACTTATTGATTACCTATTTATGATTGCTTTAAATTAAAGTAATTTTGTTTATTTAAATATGTCCTGTCGTCCTCTTTTATCAAAACGATAGGTAACAGAATCCAAAATCTCAGGATAAACCTGATTACCTATCTCCATAGATTTAGTACAGCAAATGATAGATTTTCAGTGCATTCCTAAGGATCAGAAAAATCAATTCAAGGAAAATTATACAACGAACATATGATGTGAGCATCGAAAGTATTCGTCCCCTGACAAAAAACGGAATTCAACTATTTTTCTCATTGTAGACCCGGAGTATGAATTTAATTTTTATTGTATTACATTGGCAAAAAAAAAAAAAAAAAATGAATGAGCCTAAAGTAATTAGTTTTTATTGTTCTGATTAGATTGTTTAAAAAACATTTTTTTTTAAAAAGTAGTCATTATATGGTACCTTTTTTCCTGTATCATGTGTAGCGTGTCCTTCCTTCAGGACTTCCTCTAAGCTCTAATTATTTCTCATGGCCACGTCCAAGAAGAATAACTGTTTATTTTTTTTACATATCTTTTAAAGATTCTACCATAGACATATTTTTAATAGACTTGGTCACAAATGTCTTCTGATAAACTACTGAGATGAGTATGATATCTTTCACAGTAATTAATTACGTTTGTCATTCCCTATTTATTTAATCTGTAGTTACATTTTATCTAGAACTATCGCTTTTAGTTTATTTCAGTTTATTTATATGGCTAATCGGACGATGCTTCAGTGGGTGTCCTAAATTTTGCCTTTCCAGGTTTTATTAGGATAGGGATCTTTAACGAGTACCTCGGGACCACCTTTTAACGTACCCTCCGAAGGACGGCATAACTAAGGATTTTTTACTCCCATTAAAAAATCCTAGGACCACCAAAAAACGTGACCTTTGGCATTGGAGGCTGTTATGCTAGCCACCCAGCTACAGGTAATCTCTTTAATAATTTTTTTAAATGGGTCCAATGGGTTAAAAGAGAGTGTAGGAAGATCTCTTCGGGTCTTTCCTGATAAATTAGGGGTGGTAGTTATCTACGATGGAACTATCGCTTTTAGTTTATTTCACCCTAAGTTCTGATAAGGCCTGTACTGTTGCACTAATTTGTTTTGCAACATTGTTTTCTTGGTTTTGGAGTTTATCAACAATAAAGGAAATCAGAAAAAAAGTTTATTTCGAAGGTTGTATTTTAGAATGCTCGAGTTTATTTAAATTAGGAGGGCTGTTAGTTTTCCATTAAAAGAGGTATATCTATTTCTGGCTAAGTCCGCAACTAATGAGATATTCAAGTCTTTATGGATTACTTCATTGGCGCAAAGTGAAGGGCATTCAAGATTCTTCGAAATATTTCAAATTGCAAGAACTGCGTGCGAGAGGAATTTAATGGTTTAGTGGATTCCCATAATAATTTTTTTGTTTGTTTATTTATTTAACGTCCCTTTATGCTACTATCGCTAATCGGACGATGCTACATTGGGAGTCCTAAATTTTGCCTATCCAGATTTTATTAGGATAGGGATATTTAACGAGTACCTGACATCTCACAGGCTCGGGGCCACCTCTGAAGGACGGCATACCTAATTAACAAATCCTAGGACCACCAAACCCGTGACCTTTGGGATTGGAGGCTGTTGTGCTAGCCATCCAGCTACAAGTGATCCTTAAGTCTCCCAAACAAGCCTTTGTAGTAATGTTCAAAAGTCATTCGAAATTGATATTTTATATTTTAGAAAGATACATAACACATATTTTACAAAAACTTTTTCACTAATATCAGCTACACAGAAGTGCAATTAATTTTAATATTTTAATTAAACTCGCTATATCTTATTGAAATAGTTTAGCAGGACTTAATTCCATAATGTGCTTCCAAAAAACTACCATTTATTTTGTTCATTTAAACTAATTGACAGCTTTGCAATATAAACAGTAGTAGGAATGTACAATAGAAAGAAACATAATTGACCATCCCGAAATCACATTTCTGGAAATAAGAGCAGAAATAGAGATGTATAACATATTATTGGAAAGCTCATAACTTAAGGAAACTATTATATAATAGAGCCCATTAACTTAAGCAGTTATTAATATATTTTAGTTTTTGATAATTTCTTGAAAACTAAAGTGTATTTCAGTGGCAAATAATGTAAACCTTTGAAATTCATTTCAGCAAGGTGTATAGGAAATGGTAATGAAGTGTCAAATTTTAAGTGGAAGTTATGTGCTGCGCAAACTATGTTTTTTTTTCTTTTGATACAAAGTTTTAAAAATACCTTACAATAGCTAGAGACTCAGATTATTGTACAAAGAACATATTATTAATTAATGCACATATTAAACTGTAACAACATATTAAAATATAATGCAGAATCAAATTCTAGACGCAGATCACAATTAATAAGCAATTACAATCAATAATTTAGTAGAAATTTTCATTATATTTTAACCAGATATGATTTATTGATTATTTAATCTTATTTATGTTACATTTCCGCTTTTGAATTTCATAATTTTCTCAAGGTCATTTTCCCGGCATGATATCGTAGAGTATAAATATCGCTGATAATTCCCAATCGAAATGTTTATATCAGCATCAACCAGTGGGAGGGAATATCTAGCAGAATTATGATCCTTTGGACATAGAACGAAAATAAAAAATTAATTATGAAATTATATAACGAACGTTTTGAAGAGTATTCGAATACTATAGAAGAGCAGAGTCCATTGCCTGCGAACCTAATTATGTAATATTTAATAAGAGTCTTTATCTTTAACTATCTTTTCTTTTTCCTTGAGTATCTACACAGATATGCTTCTTTCTTTTGTATATTTCTCTTTACTAACAAAGCTATCTGCAACCTTTAGAAATTGATACATAATAAATATGAACTTATTTAATTATTATTATTGATTTCTTGAAATTCATAACTATATTGATACAATAGCTGAATGTATGATATGAGTAAAACACATAGTAATAGCTTGAAAATGAATCACATATTGCAGCACTTCAATATCTAATATCTGTGGCGGTCGTGAAAAACTAGATAATTCGAGTTATATTAAAAATGAGTTAACTTCACGTATCGCTTCCTCAGACCTTCTCCTACGTCGTGTTAAATTGGTTAAAGAAATTTCTTGGTGGAAGAAATTTCAGGTGGAAAGAAAGTTGTAATTAATAACTCTATTTTGGTAATACGTAAAACTTTAAGTCGCTCACTTGTAAAATGAATGATTTTGACTTAACCACTTATTCACGACCGCCACAGATGTAAGTTAAAAGGTCCCTTGGCCACTTTCTTTTTATTAGCCTTGGTATTTTAGATAACAGAAAATTGTGTTTTTGTGAGCAAGCAGTTTGGAATTAAAATAAGCACATATTTATTCATGTCTAATTCTGCAAGTAATTGCATATTGCGTTAGGCCTTTAGGCACGGTTTTGTAGGATGCACAACGATGGGCATTTAGGATTTTTCGTATGGTTTTGTACTACAAGATTGGATGCTAAAAAATTTAGAACTTTAATTCAATCCTATTACTCAATCTCAAAATGGGCTTGCTGGTGGTATAAATGAGCTGTTTAGTGTAAATTAGTAGTGCTGAGTGTTTTTCAAGTAAATATTGTTAGCGGTATTGACTATTTGTTTCTTGTAGTTTCAGTCTAATAAAAATATTTCAAGTAAGATTTTTGTCAAGATGAACTCCTAAGTACCAGATGTTTACAAGTGGAATAATATTAAACGATATAGTGCAACAGGAAATAATAGGTTTGGAGAGAAGAATGAAGGTGATTTGATGGAATTCATTTTAACCCTCCAGTTTCGACGTCATTCTTCCATAGCTGTGATATGGTCCAATAGGCTTTTTTTTTTGTTGCAGTTAAATCATTCACAAATTGCATACATGATTTATTAGCTTAAGAAGTTGGTAGATCGGCATATCAGCTGAATAAACAGTGTTGTCGATGTGAACCAGGATACTATTATAAGGTAGGCCGGTGGAAAATGTATTATAATAAATGTATTCTATTCAAAATAGACCTTGGAACCTGACTAGATTAATTTAATTTTTTTCAAGGCAGGAGATCTCTCGTACATCATCTGTTTGGTCACCTCATTTTTACAGGAATTTCGGATGTAGCTGTATCTTTTATAAGAGATTTTATAAATCCGTGTAATTTATTATGAAAATGCTGGCAAAGAGTCCTTATGTGTCAGTCAGCTGTTGGTAAGTGTAATCCTATATCAACATATTTGGCCTGAATAAATAATCGTGGGTATTAGCTAGTACCGTAGTTATGTAAGGGCGAATTCGTTTAAACTTCATCCGAAACAATAAGTAATGTTTGCAATTCTTTCTTATATTAAAATAGTTGAACGATTTCATTAAGTGAAACATAATTATTGATTTAGCAATTTAGATATGCCCATCAAAATTAATATCATCCGCCACCAGTTCCATACAACATATGACAGGTATCATTACAATAACCATCTCTTTTAGAATTAATAAGGCAGTTTAGAATACACAATCTAGTTTTGGTAATTTATTACTTGACCAATCATCACTACAATTACAAAAAATTAAAAGTAAATAAACTAAGATACTACATCAGTAAATCTGACTTTACAGGAATTTTTAACCATTTTTGTTATTTACATCCTGGCTATACTAGTTTCAAATTGTAAAATAGTTATTATTTTTTGTAAATTCGGCATAATAATTTATTATCTGGCTAAATATGAAATTCACACATATGATTAGTTCGTTAAGCAACAATGCTTCTTGTTCTTTCTTGAGCCTATGTTTAAAAAAAAAAATACCATTGATGTTTACTATATTAAAAAATATCATAGAATAAAAAGTGTTCAGAAGTTATACATTGAATTCAAAATTTCATGGCTAAAACTGTTCAACCAAGATGATCTACGTAATTATTCACAATTATATTCATACTACTTTGTATTAAGTCAACAATGTTCAAGAGATGTATTTATATTTTTGAGTTCCGTTATTTTGTTTTGTGTTAGGATGAATATGTATTTATGCGTGTGTGAACTTGCTATATCATGAAGCAATAGTGAAATGTTTTTCTCATCGCAATGAAATAGAGGGCCGGTTAGGGCGAATTGATATCAAAGATAAGGAAAAAATAATATCAAAGGTTTGACCTCATTGGTATCTAGAGCACATTCTAGACTTAAACTATAAATAGTCTATGTAATACCATAAGATAACATGTTGGTACAATAATCTATGGCTGACAAGTCTTATGAAATACCGTTCAGAGCTGCTTATTCTCTGGCATTACTGGAGATTTCCGAATATTATTATATAAAAGCTACTTTTTGGGCTAATTGAATTTTTAAAAAAATCTGGTGCAGGCAACACAGGACTTTCACTTATCTCCATTTTTAAAATCAATGAAAGAATTTTCAAATACAGCTAAAGATTAAAATACGTGAAACTATTAAAAAATTAATCTAATTTAATTTCTATAGAAACATGTATTTTATTAAAAAATCTATTATATTATTATCTAAAACAATTACTTAGTTTTATCGGCTTTTTATCCCTCTCTATTAACTGTTAAAGGCTTGTGTATAAGACAATATTTTTTCTAAAATCTTTAGCTTTCCAACGGTGTATCATACATATATATTACTGTTCTTATGTTCAAAAACGAAAAATTGCATTAAAAAAATATTTTTTCTGTTTTCTCCTTTAGTTGGGTATCGAAATCATGCAATTTATATATTTACCTGTTCTTCATCAGTGGTAGCAAGATAATATAGTTATTTTTTTGAATCTAAAAAATTAAAGGTACTTTAGGGGAAGAACATTTAAAATATCGGCATTTAAGCCCTGTCAGACCATTTTAATCAAAATGAAACCTACATGATATTAAAGTCCATTAAATTTTACATCGATATAGCGAGTTTAATCAAAATCGTCGGGTGTATATTTGTCTTAAATATGAAATTTCAGTTTCATAGGGCCTACCGTTTCCGCCTGCGAGTTACCACACACACACAGACCATTTTGCGGGACTTAGTTATTTGGACTCAGGAGACCCTAAAATGTGTATTTCCGTTGCAAACTGGAATTCGAAAATTTTCACGATCGCAATACTTTCCCTTACTATATATAGTAAGTGAAAGTAAAAAGTGACAAATACTTTTGAGGAATAGTTTCATTGGCTATATAGTTTTATTATTTTAATTTGGTGTTATTTTGAGTCCATTAGCACTTATCACTATATCGAGAATAAGATGAGTAAATAAAATCTGTTTCAGAAGTTTAGGAAACACAGATTACATTTCTGTCAAATTCAAGGTTGCTGATCGATAACAGTTCAGTATTTATTTTATAAAGAAGAACTAACCTCTGTAGAAGTAGAAGCAACAATTAACATTCCGATAGCAAAAACATTTTGAACTTGAACGATGGGCCTGCACGCGCTATTATCTGATAAAGAGGTTGACCTGGTTTTGTAGAATTTCAATTCTATATGGAGGTGTTCGATTGCCGAAATACGAGTTCTCTACAGCTAGTAGCCCCATAAAGGCACAAACCATTTTTTTGAAAAGCCTAAATGCTTCTTGTTGAAGCCTTTATGTAGTATATCAATACAAAAATTCGGTGGAAAACTCCATTTAAGGTTGATAAATGTGTTTGGTAAAACTGGTGTAGGTTGTGAATCCACTGTCCTTCCATCTGGGGTTTAACGTCCTTGCTAACTCCAATTATGTCAAAACAAGACGAGTTATTTTAAACTTTACCAATATATACTAGTTAAATTAGTACAGTAGTTATTTAGTATATCTTGTGTTTCGACAACAGCCATTATTACTTTCTGTTTTTTAAATTTTTATTTGCCTTTAATTTATTTTTTTAATTTATTTTTTCAGTAATATGCCTTAATATAAATAATTGATACTCCAATTGAAAGTATATATACTGGTCAATCCATCTGAAATCGTCCAATTTGCATTAATTTTGGCGCTCGAAATTTTTGATTTACGTGATTTTTTGACCACTTATTCACTATTCTTTCGTGAATATAAAACCATAAATAAAAACTTTTAGTGTTGCAGCAGTTTTAAGTCAGCTTCACGAGCAAAAAATGTGATTTTCTTGGCTACTTAAGTAATGTGTTGTAAGGACCAAAATTATATAAAATACTCTCATCATCATTCTAGATTTGTTTGCTTCTTAAATATGCAAAATTACCGGAGTTAATATTTGTTAAAGAAAACGTTATTTTAGCAGTTAAGCAGAAACTGACTCCCAGTATTTAAAAAGAAGAACACTTCAGATACGTCAACGTAATATTGTTCCTGGGGGATCTGGTGGATCTCCTAACAAGAGAAAAAATAAAACAGTAAAAAACAAACTATCACTCGAAGCAAATCCATTGTCAACTTACCTGGTCCATCACATGAAACCACCACAGCCGAACAAGTCACACCTACATTTCCTACCAGCAATAGATTTTCAGCCCTCTCAAATATCCAAACTGAAGCCACAAAACGTCATTCAGAGCCTGAACCACCACCAATCTTTGTTGCTCAGGTCACTAACTTTGTAGCCTTCGCAAATGAAATATCGAAATTAATCGGGCAAACTAATTTCAAATGCTTTTCCCGGTTAAAAGACATACAAATAAATACGACCAACAAAGATCATTATAAAAAATTAGTCACACACTTGACAGAAAAAAAATTTGACTTTCATTGCTACCAGCTTAAGGAAGATAAGTCGTATAGGGTTGTTCTGAGGGGACTTCACTCTACTACTTCCACTTCAGCCATCAAGCAGGAACTAGAAGAGCTGGGCCACAATCTTAGACAAATCACTAATGTACTGCACCCAGTAGAAAAATATCCACTACCTCTTTTTTTTGTCGACCTGGAAACAACAGCCAACAATAGCGACATATTTCGAGTCAATAGACTAGTATATTTCTGCAAACGATTCGAAGAGCCGAAGCAGAGAGTGGACATAGCACAATGCGCCAAGTGCCAAACCCTCGGTCACACAAAAGCCTATTGTCACCACCAAGACAGATGTGTCAAATGTGCTTGACCGCATGCGACCAATACATGCCAGAAGCCGAGAGATACGCCAGCAATATGTGCACTATGTGGTGAAGGGCACCCAGCTAATTATAAAGGTTGTACGGTTTATAAAACCATGTAGCGCCGAAGACATATAAATACTGCATTTAAATCACAAAGCAACGCTGTTGAATACCAAAACCAAGCTCCTTCAGCGAAGCATGAACGAGCTACCTCTGGAAACCCTTTCTGCAACGAAAAAACACGTGCCACGACCTCCAACATCAAGACTAATTCGTTCTCCGATGTCACCAGGAAAGAGATGGACAATCAACAGGAACCAGAAGCTTTCTCTAAGACCCATTTTCTGCCTCAACCAGCCCATCCTCTTCAGCCTAAACCAGCCCATCCTCTTCAGCCTCAACTATCCTATAACCATCCCCAGCTTCAACCATCCTATCACCAACCTCAGAATTCCCGTCTACAGCCTCAGAAGTCCCAACCCCTCCAAAATACTCCTAAAAACGATTTACCTACCAAAACCGTCTTAAGGGTCAAGTTACCACCCCAGACCAGTCCTAAACTTTTCTCTCCTTTGCAGCCTACTCCTCAAGTAATGCCAATAGCAACAGCTCCGTCAAATATGGAACCTCCTCAACAACCTCGACGGAGTACCCAATCTTTACCTAGACACTATAATCCTTCAGCCAACCAAGCTTCCGTTTATTCGCATCCTTCACAAAATACATCCGACATTACATCAGTCCTGTCATCCTTCCTTTTGGATCTTCAAAATACCATAAGACCTCTCATCACACTCCTTACCAGACTCCTATCTGAAGTTCCTTTCCATATCCCGCAATGAATAAAAACTTCCTAGCCATTCTTTTGTGGAATGCAAATGGATTACTGAATCACCGTGACGAACTGGACATATTCCTACACGACAATACCATAGACATATCACTTGTGACTGAAACCCATTTCACTACACGCTCGCACTTTTACATACGTGACTACATCACATACCGATCAGATCACCCAGACAACACATCTCACGCTGGCTCATGAATCCTCATCCATAAATCCATTCCTTATTCCATGCTTCCTTCTTCTCCACCTGACACCATTCAATCAACCACTATTACCTTATCTTCCCACCCATTTAATATGACAATCTCAGCTGTATACTGCCCTCTCGGTAATTCACTCTCCATTCACCACCTTGAATCCTTATTCAGATCTCTTGGTCCGCGCTTCATTGCTGGTGGAGATTACAACGCCAAAGACCAACGGTGGGGATGCTGAACGTCCAATACTCGTGGCAGGATCCTTTACAGAGTCACAACCTCCAATAGTTATTCCATATTGTCACCCCAGAACTCTACGTTCTGGCCTACATCCCATAAAAAACGTCCTGACATCCTTGATATTTTCATTACTTCCCAAATCTCCTCCACCCAATCTACAATCAAATCCTTAGATAACTTCTCCTCTGATCATAGCCCGGTTCTGCTTCAACTGCATTCCAATCCTATTCATAAGCCCCCTTTACCTTCCCTGATTAAAGGACAAGTCAACTGGGACAATTTTCGATATGACTTAGAGAACAATCTAGACTTGAAAATTTTGTTAAAAACTAAACAAGACAGAGACCCTGCCATTGAAGAACTTAACAAATCAATAGAAACTGCCATATATACAAACACATTACAATATACAAACAGGAAGGCACATGAAACCAACCTGCCATATTATATTCGACTATTACTAATTGAAAAACGCCGAGCAAGAGCGATGTGGCATCGAACACGATACCCTTCCGATAAAACCATTTACAATAAACTGACGAATAAACTCAAGACAGAAATAAGAAAAATCAAAATTCAAAACTTCACAGAAAACTTAAGCACAACTGACAAATCATTATGGATAACAACCGCAAAACTACTGAAATACAAAACCTTTAATCATCCACTCCTCGCCGACTCAAAATCCTGGATATGATCCGATGATGAAAAATCTCAGCTGTTCGGAGAACACCTTTCCAAAACGTTTGTCCCACACCCTGACATCCTTAATACAATCCATATCGATCGTGTTGAAGCAGAACTCACTGTTCCTCTCCAAATGACCCTTCCTCCTAAGGCCTTTCATCCATCAGAAGTCATCAACATAATTCAAAATTTACCTTCCGAAAAAGCTCCTGGCCATGATCTCATTACATCCCACATCCTAAAACAGCTCCCCAGAAAATCCGTATTATTCCTCACCTATATATATAATGCCACTCTCCGTTCTACCTATTTTCCAGACCACTGGAAACTGTCCATTATCAAAATGATACCTAAACCAAAAAAGCCTCTTAAATGTCCATCCTCTTACCGTCCTATCTCCCTCTTTCCCATTCTGGGCAAAATTCTCGAAAAACTTCTCCTCAAACGTTTATACCCAATCCTCGAATCCAACCACGTGATTCCTGACCACCAGTTTGGATTTCGGACATCCCATTCCACTATACAACAGTGTCACCGTGTGGTGGATGTCATATCTTCCACATTGGAGCGCGGAAAGTATTGCACTGGAGCCTTTCTCGACGTGGAACAGGCTTTTGATCGAGTTTGGCATCCAGGTCTGCTATACAAGCTCCGTCAATTCCTCTCTCCAGCGTACTTCCTATTGATTCGTTCCTATTCCTCTGATAGAACCTTCAAAGTTAACCATAACCTTTCTTACTCATCCGTATTCACTCAATCAGTCGGTGTACCGCAAGGTAGTATCCTGGGCCCGATCCTTTACACGGTGTATATAGCTGATATTCCCGTCCATCCAAGCACTATCCTTACTTCCTACGCCGATGACACATGTGTGTTATCTGTGAATAATGATCCTGTTACTGCATCAGAAATCCTACAGAACCATCTATCAGCCATTGAAGAATGGTGTAAAAACTGGAGAATCAAAATAAATCCTAATAAATCCCATCAAATCACCTTCACTCTACGTCGTAAGCCTATGACTTCCTGCCCCACCGTATCCTTTAACAATATCCTACTTACTCCTGTTGAACAGATTCGGTACTTAGGACTCCACCTCGACAAACGCCTAACATGGAATCCTCATACTAGACTGAAACGACAGGAAACTGCACGTAGATACAGATTACTACAACACTTACTTGACAAACGCTCAAAACTTCCTACTTACTACAAAAAAACTCATTTATATCACAATTATCAGGCCTATTTGGACCTATGGCATTGAGCTATGGGGGTCTACTAAACCATCGAATTCCTCTCGCATCCAATCCTTGCAGTCCAAAATCCTTCGTAAAATCCTCAATGCTCCTTACTTTGTTACTAATAAAATCATCCATAAAGACCTAAATATCCCATTAGTTGAAGACTTGGCCCGTTACAGATATACCTCTTTTCATTCCAAACTCCCTGCCCACTCAAACCCGCTTATCCGTGACCTCTCCTCCATATCTATTCCCCACAACCCACCGAGGCGCCTTAAAAGAAGATGGCCAAGAGACCTCCTAACATAAGACATTGGAGTGCTACCAATAGGTAGTTTCTTCTCAGGACTACCATGTGTACTAATCATATATAAAGCCTATTTACTTGTTGTATTTATTTAATACAGTTGTAAATTTCTTTAAATAAATAAATAAAAAAAAAACTTATGGTCATAATTTTATTTAATTAATAATCAACCACTAATCGCCCCTTTTCCTTACATTGATAGTGTGGGAATGTTTTAAAGTGTAAAAAAAATGTGTGAATGTATAAGCATCAAATTAATTTAATACGAATGAAGTAATTACACTTGATTATTAGATCATAAAGGATATACCTTTACATATTTATGTGGTGAAGTGAATGCCATGTCATTATCTTTATTTATAACTTTTAAAAGAATGATTGGTATGACGTGATAATGTTTATATTTAAGGATTATAGATAGATTGATATGTCTCTTGTATATAACGATTTAAAAACAAACCAAAAACGGGTACTGAAATGTTATTAGTAAAAGCGATCATATTAGTGGACCTGTAATAATTTGCTTTAGGCGGGATAGGTTTTGACTTCCGAAAAATTTCATTTTTCTATTTTCTAAAATTACCGTCGGCACCTGTCTCGATACTTTGTGAAAATGAAGGAACCTCGCAAAAAAAAAAAAAAATAAAAATAAATAAAATAAAAAAATACGAAACAGATTTTTAAGTCGAATTAATTTTTTGACAGTTCCAGAGGATTTTCACTAAACTAATCCCAATGGATATAAGTCGTTGACCGTTGAGAATTAAAGGAAGGAATTAGTCCGGATGGCGATCAGTAAAAGTAACCACAAAACCTATTTAATTGTTTCATTTACTGACCGCCCCTCGGACTAATTCCTTCCTAAACTAATTTCAACATCGATAATTAAAAATAAATGATGGATTGTCATACTTCCTCTCAGGTAAACAAAAACCTTGCAGAGCTTCCTGAGCTTGTATTTAAGGTATTAAAAAAAAATATGTCATTTCGTAATTCTTTTCCTATCAATTTATCATCATGTTCTATTTTTTTTTGTCCAAAGTTGGGTCTTCTTTTTCTACTTCTTCTTTGACATCCATCTTGGAGCCTCTCAGCGTGGAGTAGCCCCAATCTAGGATTGCCAAGCTTTCCGATCCCGAAAAAGTAAAAAAGTAGGCTCTTTATATAAAAATCTGCATAGACTATTTTTTTCTCCCACTTACATAAGAAAACGACGTCGTTGTCGTTTTATAAAATATTTATAGAACAATAAAATGCTCTGTAGTTCTCAGGAAAACAAGGAAGCCGTGCAGTATATTATATATAAAAAGTGAAGATAATTTTAATTATCAAAATAATTATTTCGTGTATCATAATTAAGGTATCATTCTTTATTTCAAGGGTTTTTCTTGAGTTTTGCTACACCGTTGATAAATCTATTTTATAAGACAAATAAAAATGTTTTAATACAAAACAGTTCTAATGAAATCATACAGAAAAATAGCAGTAAAAATATTTTGATGATTCCAATTTTCAAAGAGTAGAAGAGTCATTTTTTCTACTGAGGCTAATTGAATGATGCTACAGTAGGAGTCCTAAATTTTACCCATCTAGGTTTAATTGGATAAGGGTCTTTAAGGAGTACCTGACATCCAACAGGCTCGAGACCACTTTTCTACGACCCCTCCGAACTACAGCATAACTACTCCAATTACAAAATCCTAGGCACATGTTTCAGGTTTAACCCTACACCCTTGGGTACAGGAGGCTGTTATGCTAGCCATTACACCGCAGGTGTCCCCAATAATTTTTTTCTGGAGGATTGAAAAATGATTCTTTTTTTTTTCATTTGTAGTAGTATGCATATTCATATTCGTCGTAGTATGTATATCTATAGACTTAATAGGTCAGTTTAAAGGAAAAATGCCTGGAAAGTGTTAGTGGAGGTGGTTGAATACAAAATTATAGCATTATGAACTGAACTTGCTAATTTGCATGTTTTTAAATGTAAATGAGCATTATGTGAGTGCCAACTCAAATGAAGATTGAATTCCTAAAGAATCTGATTAGATTGTATTCCCTCCAATGAGAAAACATAACCATCAAAAATGGCATTGATATAAAATTAAGTATAACTATTTAAATATTGAGTTTTTCACATTCTTTCTTTCCTTTTTAATTACATCTGATGTTACATCAGGAAACATAACAATATAATTTCCTTTTCTTCTTGAAATAAATTTTTATAAGTTTATATTGAGCTAATAAGGCAAAGGAGCTTAAGAAACTTTAGCAATTTCAATTGTTGCATGACACCAGTTTGAATCTAGGATGTTTAACTCATGGCAAATAAAAAATTACTATATTCATAGTCATTTTCAGGTTTCTCTGTTTTTTCACCAACGGTTCATCAGAAATGTTGCCAGGTTGTAAGTTTCTTACTTAAACCCTGAAGGTGCCGAAAGCATGTATGGTGAAAGGTTGTAAATTAAAAGGCGCGTGAAACCAGAAAACAACTCAAAATATAACAAAGCATGTATGCCTTAAGGAGTACAAAATGAATTTAATTCTGTATAATTAAGTATCTATACAAATAAACTAAACTATATTGTTTAAACTCAATCTCCCATTTAGTTTATCAATAATTAAATATTAAATAATGAAGAAGAATTTCTGATTATAAAAATTATGGTGAAATTATTTAAACTTTTTAAGCAGCACAAAATATACCTCAAATTCATTTTTTATATTTTAAAATGTCAAAATATGAAAGTGCATCATAAATACTACAATTTGAAACAATGCCACATTAATTGAAATGTATTCATATTCATGCTTGGATAAGTCAGATCAATGATTATAGAAATACCAATCTATTATTAGAACACTATCATAGAATGAAAGCAATCATTCTTTAATTTATCAGCAAACTATTACATCCAAGATAATTCAGGATGTGAGAATACATGTTAAAATTTTAAGCATAAGCATATTAAAAGTATGTATAATTAAGTAAGTAAAGACCTCCAAAAGATAAAATATTTGATATAAACAAGATTGTCATTAAATAATTTAACTAACTTTTTATTTATTATATAATTATTTAATGATTTTCATAATTATGAGATTCATCATTATTTATATTTATTCATTTATACTTTTAATTTAATTGTGAAAGAAATAATTTTGGAAACCTTTAATAGAGTTATTTGAATTTTTAGCAATACAGGCTAATATATGAATTTGCCTTTGCAAAGATGACACATCAAAAATTCATACCAATTAAATTCATAACATTGATTTATCACTTGATACTTATATTGCGCTAGAAAGTTCAGTTATATTTGATTGTTTCTATATTATATGCTAATGGTACATATTTCAATTGAAAAATATTTAAAATAGTAAGCTTCTTTGCAGGTTAATGAATTTAGCTTATGATTAAGTATGAATCTTTGGTTTTGAAAATAATTAAACAAATAGTCTTTAAAACTTAATGTATTATTAAGTTCTATATTTTTATTTTAATTACATTTCTTGATTTTCTCTACAAACTAGACTAACCTGATTGATATTTTTGATGAAACAGTAAATAATTTGACAACTCAGATTTTGATATATTAGTAGTGAATAGTAAGTATATCATATAAATAAAAATTATATTAATAACAACGTTGAATTTGAAAAAAATGTTCTTAATTCCTAATCCTTTGTTTTATAAACATTAAGAAATATTTTAATATTAATACAAAAAATTTAGTGGCTGAGAGTGCTAATTCTGGCATTATTACGTGACAGCGAATATCAATTTTAATAAATGTATCAATTGAGATATATATATAATATATATATATATATATATATATATATATATATATATATATATATATATATTATATACTTACACATGTTGAGGTATAAAGACACTATTTCAGAAGTTTAATCTGTTAGCAATCATTGCCTTCTTATCCTGTAATTATTATTTGAAAATATTTTTTTCTGAATGGATAATAATATATTCTTCCATATTGGATATAAATTAAAAGAAAGTAATAGAGCTCATGATCTAAATATGTAATGCAATTAGATAGAAAATATTAAAAAACAATTATTAATAACAGAAGTATTGGGCTTGAATAATAATGGTACTAAAAAGTTATACATAGCTTATTTGGTTAATATATTGGTTCATTGATATGAAATATCAATGAACTGATAATGTTTCAAAAAGGAAACTGTTTATAATAAAAATTGTTTGGACCACAAAAATATTTATTTTCAAGGGAGACAAGAGGTCTTTTAAATAATAAGACTTGTTTAGTATTCTTCTCATTTATTTTCATGTTATATATTTTATTAATACCTTGTAATATACTAATTTTTTATTGGCTTTAACTCAAACATGTTAATCTGAATCAAATGTTGTTAATTTGTAAGTCTTTTCATTAATATTTCACCTTTATGTTTTCTTATCTAAGAGCTGCTGTAAACATATTAATTTCCTTTTATACACCGGACTTGAAATCAACCTTAATTTGTATTTTAATTATGAGCTATTTACATTTGAATAAACTTTAAATTTAAATATACTAAAATCAAATCTATAAAAAATTTGTTATTTCAGCAATGTAAACCATTATTTTACTTCCTATCTATGAGGAAGAACTCAATTGCTTCACCCTTGGCAAACAGTCAACAAACTAAGGCCTCTTGGAGAAAAAATTGAAAAAGTGAGTTAAAAAAGAAGAGAAGAATATATTAATAATGCTTATAATGATTGAATTTTCAGTGAAAGTAACTTGATAATTGCCATAACAGATTTAATTTTATTTTGAGCCATTAATGCCAGTCACTCCAATCTAAAATTATTGTTGAGTTATTCAATTATGCTCTTTTAATGATGTTAAAATCTAAAAATGAAAACATAATAATAACTATGTTCAACAAGATTCTCTAAATCGTAAAGCTCTTAAAATATCTTACTGTTTATTGTAGGGTTTGTTATTGTATATGCTTTGTTCCATATAACAGGAATAAAACTAAAATGTATCAATCAAAGCCTGGTGCATTGTTCAATGAGGAAAATTTTATACTTTTTTTTTTTTTCATATATAATTACTAAAAAAAATAATAAAAAACGGGCGTAATAATCTAGAAATTTATCGCCCTTACACACCTTACCTACCTACCTAATAAAAAAATCTTTTTAGCAAAGTTATGTTGTATCTTTGGTTTCTAGTTACATGACATTGCTTGTCAGCAAGATTAGCATTGAAATAAAATGATTTATTCATAAATATAAATTAATGGTATTTTAATAAACAGGACACAGTACTTTGAGAAAGATTTATATAAAATGTGTTATTAATAGTGTGTTTACTAACTATAATATAAAAAAATCTTTTTTTTTATTCCCTCAGATTTTTTAACTTAAATAAACCAAATGCAACAGCCATTTAACTATTTATACCATTTTTCTAAATACAAAATACACCAAATAGTATGATAATAAATTAAGTAAATACATACTTTAAAGGATGAATGGCACAGCCTTAATCTCCCAACCAGCTCCCAACAACTACTGAGTTTGTCTATGTTTTCAAAACTGGATGTGGCCTTGAGGAATCTCAAGGAGAGGGGATCAAAAGTTGGTCTGGATGCAAATAGGCAAATCCGTTATATAATTTTTTAATTAAAGGAATATTGTCAATTGGTAATTTTTTCTTTACTTCAATTCTTACAAATTAGTAATTAGTACTACTATAACAATATATAATGAGTATAAAGAATCAATATTTTCAACATCAATAAGAATCAACATCTAAAGATTCAATATTTTATGTGCATATTTTGAAAAATGCTTTATTTAAAGTAAAATAAAATAATGATGTACAAATAAATTGGATTGCTCTCCGGACAGAGCATACTAATCAGTCCTTGCTAGACATTTTATTTTAAGGAGAAAAGATGAAAATCTGATTTTATAAGCAAGTAATATTTTTTCCCCATTTTATAATATTTCTGATTCAAAGAAGATTTATAAATAATCAAAACAACAATTTTTTCTTGAATTTATTCTGGGAGCAGTGTGGTCAGCAAAGCCTCTATAAAGTGGTTCCCCAAGAACTGGAAAAATAAACCTAGTGGCTGAGCATGAACTAGGTACAGTTAGGTATAGGTACAATTTTTAAAATTACTTTGACACCTATTTATAAAAAAATTCAAAAAATAAAATAAAATAAATTTAATAAAATAAATAAAAAAAGATGTTTTGGTCTCGTGATTCAAGGTTAGGGAAGTTATGGTGAGATGATGAAAATAAATAAAATAAAAACTTTAATAACCACTATTTACCATAAATATCTGTGTAAATGAATATACATACATTATAAAAAATATTGAATAAGGTGGTTGAGGTACAGTAATCAAATAACTCATTCTTAGTCTGTAAATTATGTGTATTTCTGGGCTGACCTATCAATATAAAAACCTAAATCTATAAAAATTAAAATATTTCCAGAATTATTCCAATGGTAGGTTATATAAACTACTTTTTCCTTATTTAATGAAAATTTGACATTTTGAAGTTACATTATATTTTTAAATATTGGTCACCAAGACCCCTAAAATACGGAAAGGAAAGAATGTGACTCAGTACCCTGTAGGCATTTTTAAATTAAGTGGTGTAGTCAGGGCTTAACTTATTTAGTTCATGTTGTTGATGTAAAAAAATAAAAAAGATTATCAATATATGGTTAGTTCCAGTATAGAAGAGAAATGTGTTATTCTGGAGATCAAAATCACTTTGGAAGAAAAGTAAAAACTTGTTCATAGGACCTACCACCTTATGCAGTTATGAAAGTTTTATAACATATTTAGTATCAATTAAGAGTATTGTTAAATAATTAAAAAACAAAACAATAATACATATATTTGTACAGTAATGATATGGATTGATAAACACAAAAAAAAAATAATACTAATAAGTAAAATCCTTTAAATGTATACATATATTAAAGCAAGCTATATTGAGTTTTATTAAATTATTCAAGATTCAAGTAACTTACACACTTGACAATGGAAGGCCATACTGCAAACCTTTCTCCAAGTTGGAAAACTTTCATTCTATTTTTTTGTTACCTGTCTGCCCCATTTTAGGAGAAGAACGGTGACTGGGCTAAAGCTCTTGACTGAGTATTCCTAAAATGGAATAATGAGCTATTCTGATGTAGTGATATTGTGACACCGATACCGACTAACTCTCACATTTATTAACATTTACTTCTAAAATCCTGCATAAGAAACGTGACTAACCATGGCTTAGTTGATTATTCCATTTATACTGTATTATAAAAACATCAACTCCGAAATTGTGGAATACAATAGTTAATAAATTGGCTTCTAGACTTATTTAATTAATCATTGTATAAAACTCAGCAGATATTAGAGGTTTCATAAAAAATGCACAATAAGTTTTATTTGTGCTTGGGCTAAGCATCTGACTATTCAAATAATGATTTATATAAACGAATTCAGAATTAATCTTAAATATAATTAAATGCTGCAAATTTATTCTTAGCGCTTTTGTATAAAAGATAAATATATATGTATATAGTGGCATAAACCCTTCAGTGCACAATTGTCTAAACCTTTGGGCATTGGAATGGAAATCAACCTGCCAATTAGTGTAAGCCAGAGGTACTCAATTATGGGCATAAAGTAGATCTATAACTTTGGATACCATTCTTAAGAGCTAATAAATGATGTGAACTAACATTAAAACACACTTTTGGTTTATTATGTTCAATGATGAAACTTTGAAATCGGAAAAAAAAAAAAATTACTCCCTCTCCCCCTCAAAATTTGAGAGCTTACGTTTCAATATACATAGAACCCGAATAATTTCATAAAATCCGTTTATCCGGCGTCACTGTTTGCGGCATTTCTCCGAAACTACTGAACCAATATTTTTGAAATTCGCCATAAAAACTCTAGGGCATGCAGCTTAAATCCTGACGTTTTCTGGTTATTTTAGAAAAAGCGGCCGATTAAAAGTGATTTAATATATAACTTTGTTATTTCTGAAGATTGAGAAAAAAAAAATTAGTGTTTTTAAACAAAAAACTGTGAATAATTTTAAATAAAAAAATTAAATTTTACTCATAAATACTCCGTCTTTCCCATGACTTAGTTATTTTTGAAGATGGAGAAAAATATGTATAGAGTTTTGGAATAAGTAAATTAATTGCACTAATGTTTATTGAAAAAATAATATATATATATATATATATATATATATATATTATATATATATATATATATATATATATATATATATATAACATAAATATGCCTATATGAACGCTTATAACGTATATACGTTATTTTCGAAGATAAAGAAAAATTGTATCATTGTTTTTTAACCAAAAAAACCGCGAATAATTATATAAAACAGAAAAAAAAGTTGATCTATATATTTAAGTCACAAATTATAATAGATGTAATTCCATTAAAACTCGGTTATTATTAAAGATAGAGAAAAATCGAAAATATTTTCGAGATCAAGACACCACGATGAAAAAGAGAGGGGAAAAAAATCTTATATGGTCAAGCCACAATTTGTAAGAGATGTGATTCCCTAATAACTCGGTTATTATTGATGATAAAGAAAAAATATACCGTGTTCTGGAATCAGTAAATTTTGTTTGAATGAAAATCGAAAGAAAAGTTAAGGAAATCATAATGAAGTCTGTTATAAATGCTTTTTGGTTTATTTTTATCTATAAAGAACCTTTGTCATCGACCGAACCAATAAAAAAAATTCCCCCCCCCCCCTCAAAATTTGAGGTCTTACGTTTCAAGATACTTAGAACCCGAATAACGAATCCGTTTGTCTTCCGTTCCCCGTCTTTCCTAATTACTAAATAAATACCAAAACGTACTTAGTGCTATGTAATAGAGAATAAAATCTCCTATAAAATGAAAAAATTATCATTGAAATTGGTTCAGAACTAGCCGACTTCAGACTTATAGCGTTTTGAAATTAGCAGTGGTGATGTACCATTTGCCTTTGAATTATTTATTGCTTTTCATATTCGTTAATTGCCTATTCATAGGTATATAAACAGTTATACTCTAATATAGTTATTTGGAAATAATAAACCGTTGTGTAATAATTTGCAGCGTTTTTTCAAGTGCGTATGGTTTCATGTGCCTAAAACAAAAGCCACGATTGTGAATCCCTAGACATCTATGGCAAGCCCTGACGGGATGGCAGCTTCCATTGTGGGTTGAAAACAAACTTCACACTTTGCCAGCATGGTGGACTTATTCTTTAAATTATTTTACTGTAATGTTTGAAACATTACTGGAATTTTGGTTCATTATACCGAAAAGAACCTTACATTATTTCTTAAGCAACCAACTTCCAAAGCGGTTTGATTAATTCGACTCTTATTTGCGGAATCACATAACGGTTTTTTATTTATATAATATTCGCGTAGTTATGTAAGCATATCAAGTGCATTGGCGTAGGAAGAGAGAGAAGGAGAGAGAAGACGGTGGACCCACTAAAGATTGGTGGGGCAAATAAAAAAACTGAAATAAGGTATTTGGACCATAGGTGTAGTTCGAATTTTTTTTTAACGTACTAAGTTTTCAAATTAATATGCTCAAAGAGAAAAATAGCTCTAGTCGTTGAAGGATCTTAATGTTTATAAAATAATTAATATGCGACAGCTTTGGAAAATAATAACTCGTATTTTTGACGAATATGCGCCCAGTCTAATGATTTTCAACCTACTTGCTCCCCTAACAGATATTGTGCCATGAACAACTGATCAAGTGCATGTCTGAAATCCAGCACGTTTTTAAACCTATTTTCGATTGTGAGGAAGCAAAAAAAAGTACATATCTAGGTGTTTCCTTATTTTAAAAATCTAATTCATATTTAATTTTAATTTTAAGGTGGTTTGAAAGTTAAAACAGTTAATCTTATATATTATCTAGAACAAGAAATAATCATAAATAAATATAATATAAATATAATATAATATATATATATATATATATTTCCATTCGAAAAGTAAAAAAAATTACATTCATATATGTTCTCAATAGGTAATTAGTCCGTCAAAACTGTGAAAATAGAGACTAATTTCATATGTTTATTTAGTGTTACCATTTCAAGTAGCGATCTTGTTAATGATAAATTACCCCATTATATGCAAAACATCTCTGTATCCAATTATATAACTGATACATTTTCAGAAAACAAAGATAATATTTCAAGGAAACAAAGATGATGGTCTAACTTATATTTATACTTATAGAAAAAATCTAGTGCGGGCAACACACGACTTTCACTAACATCAATTTGTAAAATCAATGAAAGAATTTTCAAATAGAGTTAAAGTTAAAAATCTGGTGCGGGCAACACACGACTTTCACTTACATCAATTTGAAAATCAATGAAAGAATTTTTAAATAGAGTTAGAGTTAAAAATACGTGAAACTATTAAAGAATTAAATAAATTTAATTTATATAGAAACATGTGTTTTATTAAAAAATCTTTTATTTTATTATCTAAAATAATCAGTTAGTTTTATCTTCTTCTCATCACTCTCTATTAACTTCTAAAAGCTTGTGTATGAGATGATATTTTTTCTAAAATCTTTAGCTTTCCAACGGTATATCATACATGTATATTACTGCTCTTATTTTTAAAAACGAAAAATTGCATTAAAAAAATATTTTTTCTGTTTTCTCCTTTAGTTGGATATCGAATTTATTCAATTTATATATTTACCTTTTTTTCATCATCGTTAACAAGATAATCTAGTTATTATTATTGAACCTACAAAATTAAAGGTACTTTAGGGGAAGAAAATTTAAAATATCGGTATTTAAGCCCTGTCAGACCATTTTTATCCAAATAAAACCTACATGATATTAAAGCCCATTAAATTTTACATCGATATAGTGAGTTTAATCAAAATCGTCGGAACCGTTTTCGAGAAAATCGAAAAAAGGTGCAAAATGTATGGTATAAAGTGCCTCTTCTGGTAAGCTCAATTTGATGAAAAAAGTTTTGTCACGTCTCGGACGTATAGTTGTCTTAAATATGAAATTTCAGTTTCATAGGACTTATCGTTTCCGCCCGGGAGTTACCACACACACACACACACACACAGACCTTTTAGCGGGACTTGGTTATTTGGACTCAGGGGACCCTAAAACGTGTATTTCCGTTAAAAACTGGAATTCGAAAATTTTCACGATCGCAATACTTCCCCTTACTATATATAGTAAGTGAAAGTAAAAACGCTGCAAAGTATTACAAAATGGTTTATTATTTCCAAATAACAATATTAGGGTACAACTGTTTATATGGCTGTTGATAGGCAATTAAGTAATATGAAAAGCACTAATTCAAAGCATCATATCATAACACTACCACTGATTTCAAAACGCCACGGATTTTGTTTTATTCGTTATTCGGATTCTACGCATCTTGAAACGTAAGCTATCAAATTTTGAGCAGAGGTATTGTTTTTTTTTGTTTTTTTGGTCGATTACAAAGGTTGGTTATTGAAAATAATAAACCAAAAGCATTTATACAGGAATGCGTTATTATTTCCTTTTATTTTCTTTCGATTTTCATTCAAATAAAGTTCCCTGATTCCAGAAAACCTTACATTTTATCTTTATCATCAATAATAATCGAGATATCAGGAAATCACATCTCTAATAAGTTGCGGTTTGACCATATAAGATGATTTTTTTTTTTTTTTACTTTGTTCTTGGCGTTGTCTTGATCACGAATTTTTTTCTCGATTTTTCTCTATCTTCAATAATAACCGATTTCGGTGTAATTACACCTATTAAAATCTGTCACTTGATTATACGTATGAATTTTTTTTTATCGCGCTTTACTAATTCTAAAACTCTATACATACACACTTTTCTCTATCGTCAAAAATAATTGAGTTATGAGCGTATTTATGTGAAAAAAATCTATGTTTTTTTCTTTTCTTTTTTATCTTTTATAAATTATTCGCGGTTTTTTGGTTAAAAAACAATGATGATTTTTTCTCTATCTTCAAAAATAACTGAGTTGTAAACGTATATATAAGCGTGATTTCAATTTTTTTCATTTTTCCTTTATTCATTATTATTTTTTTTGTTATATCGCACTTTACTGGTTCTATATTTCTATATACACTTTTCTCTATCGTCAAAAATAACTGAGTCATGAGCGTATTTATGTGAAAAATTTATATTTTTTCTTTCTTTTTTGTTATCGCGCTTTACTGGTTCTAAAACTCTAAACACACTTTTCTCTATCGTCGTATATAAGTGTATATATAAGCGGGATTTCAATTTTTTTGTTTATCGCGTTTTACTGATTCTGAAACTCTATACAAACTTTTCTCTATAATCTCTAAAATGACTGAGCTATAACAATTTTTCAATTTTTTTTCTTTTCATTTTTCACTTTTATAAAAGTATTCGCGGTTTTTTGGTTATAAAACACTAACATTTTTTTTTTTTTTTATCTTCAAAAACAACTGAGTTATTGAATAAAATCCTTTTAATCGGCCGCCATTTTAAAACTAACCCACTGGTGTCAACGTCCATTAGTTTGCCGTGGACGGCGGACAAATGGATTTTTTTTATTCTTTATTCGGGTTCTACGCATCTTTAAACGCAAGCTCTCAAATTTTGAGTAGGGTGATTTTTTTTTTTTGGTTATTAAAAGGTTGATTATTGAAAATAATAAACTAAAAGTATTGTTTTAAGGAAAATAAAATTCATCATGACAAACTTTAGTTTTTTTAATTACGAATTTGAGGAACACGAGATTTCCATTGCTTTCTTTTAAGTATTCTCTTGACGCACATTTATGAAACGTATTTTTTTTTCACAATATTGTGTAAAATGTGTAAAAACCTTTAGGTTTATTTTTCTGACGATAATATTAATTCTACCTGAATAATGTTGATCAATCCTCAGTATAAAAATGTAAATAATGATGTTTTCAATATTCTGCAGTAGTCAATTTTCCGAAACTCTAATCGTGACTTTGGATGTATAACCATACAATTTTAAATAGTAGATTTGAAATGTAGAAGTATGCAAGAAACCTCTTTAATCACGCTACAAATATTTGATGGCTACACCACTTTCTGGAAAGTTTTACAGCGTAGTTGACCTAATTTGCTCTTGAAATATATTAATATTAAACTCCGAGGTTTTATAAAAGTGCTTTTTTAAGTAGTTTGTCTATTCTCTTCAGCTCTTTCAAAAGAATAGCTTTGTGAGTAATGTTTAGTTCTTATGGAGTCTTTATCCATTTATTTCAAATTTTACTGAAACATACATTAAACCTTCTTTATGTTAAATATCATTTAATTATATTGATATAATGAGTTAAATCGAAATAGTTTTCGACTCAATTTCGGAAAATACATTTAAGTGCCATTTCCGATGAGTCAATAATTGATGAAGTTTCTGTAATATCTATGTTACTTAACTATTTTAGATATGCATTTTAGTTGATCATAAAATATGATAAACTAAAATGCATGTGTTTTATTACTGCTGGACTTGCAATATACTGTCTTCGGAGACTTATTTTTTATACCTTAAACGTATGTTTCCATTCAATACAAATATAAATTAGCCACGAAAAATATTCCCTGATTTCATGTTTCACATCACGGGCCTATTATATTTATACATAACAGATGTGCAAATTTTATATTAAATTGTTTTAAAGAATTTATAAAGGAGGATACTATAAAACTAGAACATCATAGCTATAATTCTTTCAATAAGCTTAAATCTATAATCACATATCTCTTTTTATTTTATCAAATAAATTAGATCATATCAAACATCCTTCCAAATTTCGGATTAAGATGCGTAAAAAAATTAATATCAATAATTAAAAAAAAAAATTCCTTATAATAATTTTCTCCTTGGTACAATAATAACTTATGATCATACAAAATGCTTATCATTTTCATGAATCACATTAAAGCAGAGTAATTGTTTGATCGTCTCCCATTTAGCAGTTTTAGCCATTGTGTACCTGAACATTTTAAGCAAATCAGTTTAGTTTTATTTGCGATCCAAAAATGTTGGCACTTCTTCCGTCCATCGTGCACCCGGATAATCATATATATATATATATATATATATATATATATATATATATAATATATATATATATATATATATTATTTTTATTGAAAATTTTCCTGGCTTTCCCAGAATATTTACCAACTCGGACCAAAGTCAAGAGTTGAGCAAATAAATTTAAACTATATTTAAAATTTTCCTGACGATCCTTTGCTGTACCGATAGAATGACTTTCTGCCGTTCTTCTAGAACTAGTTCAGGCAGCTTTAAGTTCTTAATTGCGAGAATGATATCGCCTGGAATGAGACCATTGCATGAAATAATTATTTGGTAGACTTGATATGCTCCAGCCTAATGGCTGTCGAAGTTCCTGATACAGGTCTAGATATTTACGAATTTCCTCTGGGAATGGATGAATGGAACGATCCTTTTTTCCTGTTTTCACCTGAGAGTAACTTTTTTGGCTCATATCGGTAATAAGGAACCTCGTCTTGCACTATTTTCTCATCACACATTTTATTTAATTTTTCAAGATCTATAATTTCGTTCATCCAAGATCTCCAATCGTTTTTTTTTTTTTTTTATCTTCCTTTGTTTCCTGCACTACTTTTATCAAACTCGTTTTTAGTTTAATAACATTAACGATGATAAAAATTCTCTTAGTGAGCCTTTTTCACCCATCTTGCAAAAATGTCCGTAGCATTGTCGGCATTTTCCATATTGTCTTTTTCCTAAATTTACCTGCGATGCTTTCCATGTTTTGTAGAGATCCTCAGTTGGTCTTCTGACTCAAGTTCTATTTTTGAAAAACAGTGCTGTGTATTTTTCTAAGAATTTTCCCTTTCTTGTTTCTCGATGTCATTAATTTTCGTCATCCTCCAAATTATTTTGGTTTCTGCTGCAGAGCAAAGTCAAGGGTTAGGCAAAAAAAAATTAAAAATGAAATATATATATATTTTGTTTGTTACTGCTATTATTCTGAGCAAAGGAAAAAAAAAATATTATTTGGTTCAATTACTTCAACACAAGCGGAGCTTTGAGCTCTTCTACGTGAGGAGGTTTGTTTCTCTCTCCTATTCGCATTACCAATTAGCATTATTCCATGACTTTACTTATTCAATGAGCAGTAAGAATTTTTAATTAATTGAAAAAAAAAATCATATTCTAATTCAGTGATCCAGAACAAACAACAATGTATCCTAAAATCCTTCCCATATTATTATGAACCGAAGGCTAAACGGCTTAGAAACTCCATGTATAACGTTATGAAATTATTGTACATCATTAAGAATTGCTTGTAACAAAAAAAAAAAAAATAATAATAATAATTTTAATATTATTATAGCCTGATATTTAATTCGTTTCTTCCTGGATATTATTATTATTTATTTTTTTTTTTTTTACAGGAAAATGGTGATGATTCCTCCGTTTCAATATAACCGAAAGTAATGGTCATTTCCGGTATATTGGAACTACCGAACGCACCGAAACTGCTCAAGAACGTCATAACAATTGTGATGACAGCATTGTGTTTTAATTGTATTTGTTCTGCCTTCTTGTTCTTTCTGCTTACGGACAAACCATTTTTTGAGAAGACCGAGAGTATACTTGGCCTTATTGGCTGCTTTCATGTCTACTCTAAACTTCTTTATTGCCCTTCAAGAGGAAATTGTTGCTCTCGATCATGGCTGATTTAGACGAGATGTCTGAGGACAGCAACAGGTTTGAAGAATTTAGAAAGGAATATCATAGAAACATAATGCTGACGAGCAAGATTCCGCAAAGTGTGCTGTTGTCGATGCTGTCCCTCCTGGGTTGCGGTACCATCGTCAGCGTAGTCCGCTACACCGCGCAAGGGACCGTCACACCGCCTATGCAACTCTACGTGCCCTTCAAGGACAATATCATCATAGCCATATCCTACAATTACTTTCTTGTCCTCCCTTCGTCCTTCATTTTTTCGATCGCGGTATTAACTGTTATCTCCTTCTCGCTGAATATTTCTTGTCAGATATCGTATCTGATTAAAAAATTGGAGAAATTAGGAACTGATTCTTCTTTAACTGAAATAGAACAGCTGTATTATATTGCACCAAAAAATTATACGGTACGTATAAAATCAATGTCATGTATTCAGAACCAAATTGTATACAATCTATTGTAAATCTTTTAAAATAATTCCCAATTCCACGATGTTTTGATCAATTTAAATTAAAAAAAAAAAAAAAAACTCTAAAGCACTCCATTAAATATTTTGAATACTACGATTCAGGCTGAAATCTAAATTTTATAATATAAATTTTATATTTTTCAATTATTCAATCAATTCAAGAAGGTATCATCGAAATCCCAATGCCTTAATTTAAAAGATTTTGGTATCGGTTTTTAAATATTTGTAATCTAAGTGAGTAATAAGTTTTACTGGAAAATTCTCAGTTTAAAGTAGATTCTCAAATATCAAATTTTAAACTTTTTCTTGAAAAAAACTCTTTAAAATATCCAGTACACAAAAAATAATACCAATATATACAAAACAAATTAACAATAAGAGACTTGCTACCTATATGTTCACAGTCATTCAAGATATACCTAATTAATCACTTAAAATATAATAATATTAATTTATAATAACAATGATATGACTGTAAATACCTGATTCTTACTAAATACAGATCAGTCTCAATCGCTTAAGAAGCAATCAATATATAAGTTATTAATTATTACAACATATCTTCCTAAGTTTCGAGGCCAGACTGAAATTTTCTGTGGCATGATCAAAGCATCCATTCAATACAAAATTATATTTTTTTCCAGTATAAGTGAACAACATTTAATAAAGCAGTAGCTATTTCCTCCCTCCCTCTTTTACACTCATTATTCTATTCAACAGTCTGGGGGCTGATTTTTTATGGGCATGCATGTCTTGCCTTTTGTGCCGTGCGAATATTGTTGAGAGAAAATCATTACACAATCGTATTCTTAACGATAGTAACAGTAAATCAAAATCCAATTAAGCTATTTCTTAAAGTTTGTTTTTAATTTAAAATGTACTCCCAGTATGGCCCTACTGAAGACGGCGAAGAATGGCTCTTGTCACACACGTCTCGCTCATTCTCATTTTTTCCAACAAATTTAAAGAACTATATAGGAAATTATAACTATATTATAATGTTATCCATCCATGTTTGTAAATTATGTTTACATCTATAACATACAAGCATAATCTGTGATAATGATGCAAATTTTTTAAGACTTAAATAAGAAACAAAAATTCCAAACTTTTTTATGTCAAAATTCTTGAATAAATCAACATACCATTCCTACATTTTCTCGTTTTTATATTGCATTCGTGTTTCTTAATCATCAAACCCAATTATGTTAAGCAGTAACAAGTTTATTTAGGGATGGTTTGCGACTAGATTAGATAGAGCAGTAGAGAAAAGGTCAAAAGGAAATATATTATTATAGGATGGCAAACATTTTTTTTATTTTTAGAAGTAAGGAAGCAACTTTTTAATCTTTAATTTTATTCCTAACACGTATTTTATTTATTAACATTGCTTAGAATACAGAGGACATGCAACAAAAATAATGATATGAATACTTTCTTTTAATAATTAGTTCTGGTAATTGCAGAACATCCTTAATTATTTTATCTATTGAACCTTCCATGTATTAATTCATACTTTTCGTTCCTCATTTTAGTTAATGATTATTAAATTTAATTTCTTTTAATTTTGAATTAATACACGTCTTGTATTAATAAGATTAATAGATCGATTTTTGGTTCATAACCAAGTTTTAATAAACATCATAGATAAAAAACAGGCAATACACGAAATACATGGATAGATAATATGGTTAACCGTGAATGATGTTTCTATCTGTTCTATTATGTTTTTGCTGTTGTTTTTTTTCCCACAATTCATCACATTACATAAAATTTGAAGCTTGGATTAATTTATTTATTTAATAGTTCATTATGTTTATAATACGTATGTATTGAGCTTAGCTAAATAAAAAAAAAATTCTTTCACAAGTGTGGAATTGAAAATATTAACAAGGTTATGTGGTAATAGAATGGGTTATTTTTAACCTTTTAAAGAAGAAAGTTTCCTTAAAGTAAAATAGTGTGTATATGGTAAAAAAAAAATGAGTAATTTTCAAGTCGCTGACAAAAGTGATAAAGCTCACATCTACGTGAGATAAACGTTTCAAGTGTAGTTATATAATCTAAGATTAGTATTTAATTTAAGGTATTCGTTCAGAAACTCCAATTTCAAAGAGATTTGATTTATCACATGCGTGAAGGACTGATATAAAAAATCTTAAATAATGAAAATATAATAATGTGCAATAAAAGACAAGGATGAACAACAGAGTTCGTCATTTATAAAAGTTTTTTCAGTAAAAAGAGAGAAATACTTCATTTTCTGCCAAAATACTTCGGCTAGCTTGTTACACAGCATACCCATTCTGGACATATTATACATATACAATACTTAATTTTTATTATCTATAGTTTTATTTATTTGTTTATCTTATCATTATTTATTACGAATTACCAATCAGAGAATAAAGTTGAGTCCCCAAAAATTACGCTTGTTCACACCAGCTCAATCCACCATCAAAATTTCAAAACTGTAACTTAATTCGGAAGTACTAACTAAATGGATATAACATTAATTTCGCTCTTTTCGAAAATAGATAATGAAGTCTAGTATTTGGAGTGACATTTGGGTACTATTAGTTCTATGGGATCTAATTGATCTTCATTTTATTAATATGCCTGAATGTTATTATACTGTTTTAATAATATTATAAAATATAGTTTTTTTATAATTTGAAGTCATGTAAACGATTCTTTTTCATGATTCTGAATTTTTAAAATATGGAATCAAACAATTAATCGAAAATGTTATTAAATCATTTAACTCATTCATTTATCATCAATAAATATGTAAACTCTTTTAAATTTTTGCAGACAGATCCGAAATTTGGTTACTTCGTTGATGTATCTGGGTGGGGAATCCTGATTAACGTAAGTAACGCTAACCTTTGCACATATCTAAACGTCATTTTGAGTGTTAAAACCTTAAATATACCACTGTTTACGTGAATCTGAACCGCCAGAAATTGTATGTGGTATCTAGGAATTCTGTATAGCTGTACCAAATCTGTATAAACGTTTATTAGCTTTAGAAGTAAAAATCCGATACATTATAGTTGGAATGGGCGACATTACTACCTAACAAAACCTTTAGTTTAAAAACAAAACTTCTTTACTAATTAATGTTTTTTAAACTTATTTACAGGTTTATTTTTATTATTATTATTTACTTATTCTTTTGGAGGGAGCGGCGTGGTCTAGTGGGTAGAGCGCTAGTCTACTGTGGTCCGGGTCCTGGGTTCGAATCCCGGCTGTGGCGAAATATTATTTATTCTGTTATTTCAGCCGGGGGGCGATTCTGGGGTATGGAGACCCTCCTGAGGCACCACCCAGCCTCAATCAAGTGGGTACCCAAAAATGGGGAAAAAACGTGGCGGCTGAGCGTGATCTCGGCCGAATCACCTCATTGCACGGCCGTTGGCCTAGGGACAGTACGAATCTCTACATGTACTGAGCCCAAAACTCTTCATGGGTTGTAGTGGTACAGGTTTTTTTTTTTTTTTATTTTATTTTTTTTTTTGGAACTAGTATGATTCAGGAACTTAAAATTCTATTTGTCTTCATGTTTATATGTGTAAGTTTCTAACGCAACATACTGCAATTTGACAACCCTTTCTAGAATACTTTATAAAATATTCCTAAAAATATTCCTTTGCATCTTCTGTCTTTTTCCTTCCCCTTGCGGAATTCCAATAAAGAAATATATCACTGAAAATTATTATTAGTTGCATTAAATCTATAAAATACTATGAAGTATCTATAAAAGAGGATGCGTTAGGAAATCTACTTCTTCTTTTATTAACTTTAGAACCCATAAAGGGTCTTGGCTTCCTCTAACAGCAACCGCCATGCTTCTCTGTTCTGTGCCATCCAGTTTCGGACCTTCAAATATTTTCGAGCGTCTTGGGCCACACAATCCGACCATCGCATTTTCGGCTTACCAACCCTTCGACGAATTTACAAAGGGTCAGTCATATTTCTCTTCGTAGGTAGATTGTCAGACATTCTGGCAAGATGTCCTGCCCACCAGTCTTGCAAGCTTGGTAATGAATGAGATGTCAGACTCTTGGTACATGCTCCCGATTACTTCTCCTCCCTCCTCCATCCATTATTCTCGTATATACCACCGTAAATTCGACGTAACACTTTTCTTTCAAATGTGAGGAGTTGATCTTCAGCCCTGGTTGTGGTCCATGTCTCCCAGCCATAACATAATACAGGACTGATGAGACTTCTGTATATGATAACTTTTGTTCTTCTACTTATCAAATTGCTTGTGAGATGCATCTGGAGTACAAAAAAGCAACGGTTAGCAGTTAATATTCTCCTCTTAATCTCCACGGCAGTATCGTTGTTGCATTTGCGACTTCTTTCTTTTCCCTTCCCCGTGCGGAGTATCAATAAAGAAATAGATTACTGAAAATTACTATTTGTTGCATTAAATCTATAAAATACTATATATTCCTTAGAGGATGAGATACTTCTATTAATTATAGTAACTACTGATTAATTACAGTGATGATATCACTGTACTCTACGAATATTATATTGTCAGAATATTTTGATGTCATGAAATGAGTAATAATTGATTGTAGGGTGGTGACCAACGTGAATACATTAATTTCTGGTCTGCTGTTCTTCGAGTACTTATTGACGTCCTTGCAATGTTGTCTATCAGGATTCCAACTACTTGCTGTAAATAATAAATTATTGAAACTATTAACCTGTTTGGCGTAGCTTTTTGTCATGGTTTCTTTTTCTTTAGGAAAAGAAGACGGCTGGTATTGCGAAATTCCTCTACAATTGCACATTCTTCATGATCTCATTTACATTCTCTTCTGTTAACTGCTACTGTGGAAACATCATAAAACTAAAGGTGAGGACTGTCCTTTGTTTTTCAGGAGACACGATAGTTTTTCTCTTTACTCCAATGACACCGAAATCTTTAAATCAACTGCATCATTTTTTATGAGATTATTCTTAAACTTAATTCCATCTCCTCAGTTCCTTCCTTGTCGTCAGGAAAGTAGCAAAAAAGTTTCGAGAACTAAGTCTTTGGAGTTAATAAAAATACTACCTATTCTATGAAGGACGATCCAGCGAATAACCAAAAATTAATAGCTCAATTTCCCGTTTTAATAAAATAGAAAAAGAAGCTTTATTATGGTACAATTTTCCCTTAAAATAATACTTAACAACAAAAATAAAAGTTATTACAAGCCAAAGACTACAACAATAAGACATAATGAGAGTTAATATCAAGAAGAAAAAATCTGGTGCGGGCAACACACGACTTTCACTTACCTCCATTTTTAAAATCAATGAAAGAATTTTCAAATACAGTTAAAGATTAAAATACGTGAAACTATTAAAAATTAATTAAATTTAATTTCTATAAAACATGTGTTTTATTAAATTATCTATAATATTATTATCTATGACAATCAATTAGTTTTATTGGATTTTGGTCAATCACCATTGACTTTTATAATTTTGTTTATAAAATATTTTTTCTAAAATTCTTAGCTTTCCAACGATATATTATACTTCTATATTACTGTTTTTATGCTCAAATACATAAAAGTTGCATGCAAAAATATTTTGGCTCTTTTCTCGTTTAGTTGGTTATCAAATTCGTTCAACTTGTAATTAAGTTTTTTTTTTAGCAATGCTGATCGCATGATATGGTTAATTTTACGAAAATTATATTTATATAATATATTATATTATATTCGCTGATATTAATGAGAAAATTTCTGTATCATCTCGGGCTGTCTTAAATATAAAATTTCAGTTGTATATAACTTTTCGTTTTCGCGCTAGACTTACCACACACGGACATACGGACACTCACACAGACACAGACCTTTTTGTGGGACTTGATCATTTGGACCCAGAGGACCCTAAAACGTATATTTCCGGTGAAAACTTAAGTTCGAAAATTTTCACGATCGCAATACTTTCCCTTACTATATATTTCATATATAGTTAAATGAAAATAAGAAATTGGAGAACAGAAAATTAAATTAGTAAAAATGTTTCTCCTGATTACGTGCAAATAATCAGGAAAGAAAAAGAAAAGTAAAATACTTAATGTATACATGTGAATTAAAATAAAAAAATTAATTAAATATTAACGTAATATTGAGGTTTAAAAGTGCAAACACTTTGGAGTTTGAGTACTTAAATTATACTTATTAGGTAACGGGAAGCAAGTAAGCAAGCAAATATATGTATATAATTGTTATATAAATAAATATTATTTAAACATTTAAAAAAGCACACACTGCCTTCTATTCCTCACCCAATCACTTTATTTCATAAGCTTTTCATCAGTTTTTCATATTAGTCGACGTTTCCGGCTGTTTCCCCATTTTCAAGACTTATTCCTTTTCCATTATATAATTACTATATCATATTTCACCCTTCATTCCATCTAATTTGCTAAGGGATATATTGGGTTGATGCAAAATTAATGCAGGTTTTTAGTAGGTATTGTAAATACGCCATATCTTTACTTTAACCATATATATTTAATCAAAATAATTTCCATCTGAATCAATGCACTTTTGCCAACGTTCAACAAGCTTTCTTATTCCACCAGAAAAAAAATCCGAATCCCTGGACTCAATGAAATCACGAAAAGAATTTTCAATGTCGTCCTGGTTTTGAAAATTTTTCTCCCTCAAAAAGTTGTCCAGATGCCTGAAAAAGTGGAAGTCTGTAGGAGAGAGGTCAGGTGAATAAGGCGGATGTTGGAGAACTTCGTAGCCCAACTCGTGCAGTCGTCGAAGCGTTGGTTGTGCAACGTGTGGTCTGGCGTTATCGTGGAGCAGGATCGGCCCCTTCCGATTCATCAATGCTGGGCAAAGACGTTGCAATTTTTGAGTTCCGAGTTCCGCCGCCATTTCTCGTGTGGTTTTGGTTGAGTCTTCTTCCACTTTTGACCTCAGCTGGTCGTTGTCAAGAGCAAGATGACGGCCCCGACCTTCCTTGTCTTCGAGGTCGAAATCTCCTCTGCGAAACTTCTGGAACCAACGCTGCACCGTGCACTCATTAATAGCCCCCTGACCCCACACTTCATTAATATTACGAGCCGTTTGCGCAGCGCTGCGCCCTAATTTAAATTCGTAAAAATAAATTTGACGAAAATCGCACTTTGACTTTTTCGATTCAAGACCTTTGAACACACTGAACAAAACGATTTTACTAAACAAATTCATGGTGAAAGAGAGGGTATTAGATAAGGTTTGTTTTGGTATAATAATGATCAATGTTAGGATTAGCTTTGTTTACACAATTGGAATTAAGATATTGCAATAGAGGAAACCTGCATTAATTTTGCATCAACCCAATAGTAATTATATAATGGAAAAGGAATAAGTCTTGAAAATGGGAAAACAGCCCGGAAACGTCGACTTATATGAAAAACTGATAAAAAGCTTATGAAATAAAGTGATTGGGTGAGGAATAGAAGGCAGTGTGTGCTTTTTTAAATGTTTATATTAAGAAAACTTCCAAAAAAAAAAAAATTAAAAAAGAAAAGAAAATATTATTTAGTGAAAACTCTATGAGCAACATAATTTATTAAAATTAAAAGTTTTTGAAAGGGTGGAACTAATTTAGTGATAATTAAATATGTACATATGGTTGACATTTCAAATCTGAGATTTTGTGTGTCACATCCAGGTTTTATAAATATTTATAGTGATATTTTCTTGAATATTGGACTGTCTAGAATTTTTTTCAGAGTGAAAATATATTTGAAGCGGCTTATTGCAACAACTGGTACAACTTAAGCTTGATTGATCGAAAAAAGCTACTTGTATTACAACAGGTTTCATCAAAACCTCTTACGCTTTCTTATAGGCATTTGATTACTTTTGATTTGGCTCTCTATGGTATCGTAAGTAACTTATACAGTCCACGATCCTCTTTACATGGATTAAATAATATATAAATCTCACTCCTTACACTCCTTGTTTATGTTTTACAGATACTCAAGGGTGCTTATTCATTGATTACTATGTTACAATCAATGGAAACCATGTAGTAGCAGATTGAGTTTAAATAATGTATCATTAGATAACAATTTTCCCTCTTTTATTATGTAGTGCAACAATGTATCAATAAATATCACCAAAAATCACTGGTTATGTAATATTAATTGTAAGTTTATTTTTATGTGAAATAATGCATTAATGGATAATATAATAATATCACACATCAATGAAGATGGGAAGTAACATTTAATTTACTCTGCATATGCGTAAAGAAAAAAAAAACAGAGGTTGACTAAGAAAAAGGATTCTTGTTCCCTTCTTCTAATAAATAAACTCGTAGTCCGAAAAACTCACACATTTATACGTGTGAGTGTCACACATTCAAAATCACACTACTGTATTGCACTACCACCCTTGCCATCTTCCTTTCGGCAGCGCACTCTACCTCCAGCGAACCAAACATTATTATTTTTTTCTCCGACCTCTTCTGCCTAGCGAGCCAATACAAACGCCTATTCATCGGAGACATCTCCTCGCTGAGATAGATCCGGTGGGAATCGTTTTCTTGCCACCCAACTCTAGGCAGAAGAGGTCGGAGAAAAAAATAAAATATGTTTGGTTCGCTGGAGGTAGAGTGCGCTGCCGAAAGGAAGATGGCCACCCGGTCATATTTATCGACAAAGCTCAGGATTTGGACGTCTTCGGATGACTTCTAGGCTCCCGTCTACCCACTGGCTCTGAACTGGAAATGATTTCGCCATCTGTCTCACACCTTTTTTCTCGATACAGGCATATATATTTAATAATTTTCTTTTTGCCAAGTTTATTTCGTTTTTATATATTTACGGATATGAATTTTATTTTTAATGTTTTTTTCCTAATAGTAGTTATATTATTTTTATTTCAATTTTTTGTTTATAATTTGACTTATCACTTAGTGACTCTAGCGTCTTCCCTTCACATTCTATTTCCTTCCCCATTTCCTTTCTCACATGTCTAATGTCCTGACAGCCTGTCATGTCAACGCCCAGTCCTTACCTGCCCATTTTGACGAATTCCTTCAATATTTTACCAACAATTTTTACCACATTATCGCAGTATCCGAAACATGGCTAAATCCCTACATTCCTTCCTCTTCTGTTTCCCTCCCTAATTACTCTTTTATCCGCCATGACCGGATTGGCCGGACTGGCGGAGGTGTCGGACTTTATATCCATAATAGCCTGAAATCCCGAGTCCTAGATGTCTCTTTCAATTCCGATTCTCCTCACATCGAATTCCTTTTCGTCGAAATCTCCTACAATACTAACCCTCTCTATGCTGTAGAGTACCGACCCCCTTTAGTACCTTTTGATTCATCCCTTGAATCTATCCTATACAACCACATCCCCCTATATGACAATATCATAATATGTGGTGATTTTAACACCAACCTCCTTTCTGACTCCATTGATAGAAATTACCTGGTTAACCTTTTCTTCTCTCTTCACCTTTTCATTGTTCCATATGCTCCAACTCATCACACTCACCATTCCGACACCTGGCTTGATCTAAATGTCATTGATTCCGCGCAAAACCTTCTTTCCGCTTCTCAACTGCCTGTTCCGTTCCTATCATCTCACGATCTTATCCAAATTTCATACAATTTCCAAACATCAGCGTTCCTTCCCAAAACGTCAACTTTCCGAAACCTAGATAATCTCACCCGAGAAAATATTGCACCCGACTTAGAAACCATGAATTGGAACAAAATCTATACCTGTTCGGCCATTGATTCAATGGTTGACATTCTCACTTCCAATCTCCTCAGTATCCTAGACAAACATGCTCCACTCAAAACCCGTACCTTCCGACGCCATCCCGCTCCTTGGATGAATCCAGAAATAAAAGAATTACAAAAGAGGCGTGAGACAGCCCGCAGACGCTTTAGACGTACAAGACTAACAGAGGACTATCAAGCGTACAGGGCACTCCGCAATCTGACTCAAGCGACAATCAGACAGGCAAAAACAGACTACTTTCACGCAGCCTTCTCCTCCACCCCCGATTCCAAGTCAAAATGGCAACTCCTTCGCAAATTATCACTCTGCAAATCATATTCCTCACCAGTCTTTCAAGTCTCACCCGATGAATTAAATTCTTATTTCTCATCCATCTCCTCTGATAATTCCACACCATCTCCTCCCAAGTTTTCAACAATCCCATCATTTAACCCTGATAATTTTTATTTTTCCGATATCTCACCAACTGACCTTATATCCTCTATCATGAAATCCCATACCAGCTCTATAGGATTTGATGGAATACCTGTCAAATTAATAAAATTATGCCTTCCCGATATCCTACCAATTCTTCTCTTTATATACAATTTTTCCCTTCAAAATTCCGTATTCCCTAATACTTGGAAAAAAGCGTTAGTTCATCCTATAAATAAAACCTCAAATCCTACATCCCCTAAAGACTATCGCCCAATTTCCATTTTATCTAACCTTTCCAAACCTTTAGAAAGAATAGTCCAGTCACAATTGTCTAACTTCCTCAAAAAATCCAAACTTCTTGATCCTCTTCAATCCGGTTTTCGACCCGGCTTTTCCACTCAATCCGCTCTACTCAAAATCACTAACGACATACATACCGCCATTGACGAAAAGAAACTGACAATACTAATACTTTTGGACTTCTCAAAAGCTTTTGACTCTCTTGATCACTCTATCCTCTTTTCCAAACTACGGTCTTTATCCTTTTCCAATAGCTCTATTCATTGGTATAAATCATTTCTCTCTAATAGGACTCAAGCCTTCACCATCCCTAACCATCCTCTATCTTCCTTCCTTGCCCTTTCGGCAGGTGTGGCCCAGGGTTCCAGCATATCTCCGATCCTTTTTAATTCCTATATCAATGATCTTCCCAATTCCATCCATCACTGCTCCCATCACTTATACGCTGATGATTTCCAGATCTACTTATCCTTCTCTCCCTCTGAGTCTCATGTAGCATTTGCCAATATTCAGGCAGACCTGGATAGAATCCTTGCCTGGGCAACCCTGAATAAACTTAGGCTAAATGCTATGAAAACTCAGGCGATTCTTATAGGTTCCAATTCCCTCCTCAGATCCCATACTACATTTCCGAGTCTAACCCTAAATGATTGGCCAATCACCTTCACTTCTTCTGTCAAAAACCTCGGTATTACCATTGACCAAACCCTTTCCTGGAAACCCCATATTGCCCAAATCTCCCGAAGAACAATAAGTACCCTCAAATTTTTCCATCGCTCCTGCCATTTTCTTCCACTATCCACCCGTAAGCTCCTTGTATCCTCACTTATTTTCCCCCACTTTGACTACTGCTGCGGGGTATATGGTGGCCTCTCGACTGTGCTCGAGGACAGGCTAAAGCGAATTATGAATACATTTTTAAGATTTGTCCTTGGCACACAGCAGAGGTCTCATGTGGCCCATTTATACAGTGAGTTAAAGTGGCTCCTTCCCTCAAACCGCAGACAATATTTCCTTGGATCATTCCTTTACCAAACTATCAACTCCCAGCTACCTCCCTATATCCACAAACTTCTGCAATTTAAATCGTCCGTCAGCTCGCTCCAAACAAGATCGCGCCATTCTGACCTTTATATTCCCGCCCACAGAACAAAAAGTTTTGAACATTCCTTTCTTGTCCGCTCTACTGCTCTCTGGAATTCCCTACCTACTCAAATCCGCCATGCTTCTTCCCTACCATCATTCAAGTCCCAGCTGTTCGAGTACCTATTGTCATCTCAAACAGACGCTCCACAAGCCTGAGTTTTCAAATCAAATATCTATTCAAAAAGAAAATTTATTATTTATTGTTCATGATTCTGTATCGATCAATTATTATGAATCAGTTTCAATGTTAAGTTTTGTTCAACATATCAGAAGTTAGTCATTTATTTTACTCTTTTAGTTATTTTACTCTTTTGTTTTATTGTATCCTACTTTTCTTCTTAAAGCTTTGTAAATAAAAATGAATTATAATCCTTTGGTCTTGTGGCCAGACACATTGTATATATTAGTTGTACATATCATATTGTTCTTAAGGGACCCAGTCCCAGAATAAAAATTATTTTTCTATTCTATTCTATTCTAAATAAGGGGGTTCTTTTAAATTTTATTTAATATAAAATTAAAACAGTTATTATTAATGTTAAAAATAAAATTAATTAATTGAAAACCTTAATAATAAAAATAGATTCAGGATAGTTACTGATTGTAATTTTAAAACATCACTTTATTTAACATAATAATAATATACAAAAGCTATTTAAAATATGTATTAAAATTTAGGTATTGAAAAAAAAATATTTTTTTGATCTATTACAAACTAATATAATTGATATAAACAATAATTAAAAACCAAAATTACCAATATTTTGTCATGAATCTATGCACTAAGGACTGTGTATATATTTAAGGTAATCTATTGATTGTGGCATGGAAATGAAAAAGATATAAATCTAAGAATTGTCCCCTTTTTAAGTAATTAAAGTTTTATACTAAATTCAATATCCTCTTTATGTAGATACCTGTAAAGCATGTACATATGCCCCTAATGTTGTATATAAGTATAGAATAATACCTGAATGTTATTCAGACTGTTATTTTTGTTTTTCATTCTGACCGAATCAATTATTGAATTAAAAAACGTCATGAATATTTAAAATTAATGTTTTTAGGAACTTTAATGTAGGATGTGTGTGTTATCTATTCAAAAGATATCTGTAGAAGATGCCATCGGCTTTTATTATCAGCAGGTATCAACCAGTAAGCGAAGCGATTGACCCAGGGCTTAAACTTGAGATTGGTGTAACTGAAACTTGTCAGAAAAGATGCATTAATGTGTGAAAATCAATACATTAATAAAATCTATGAACTTAAGATGTCCCTATAATGATTTTAATATCTTAGATTAAAAAATGTTTTTTATTTAAGAACATACAATTATAATGTTTTTGATGGAACAACAAATTTTACCATCAAGCTTCATATATTTTTCCTTAGTATTGGGTTGATGCAAAATTAATGCAGGTTTCCTCAATTGCAATATCTTAATTCCAATTGTGTAAACAAAGCTAATCCTAACATTGATCATTATTATACCAAAACAAACCTTATCTAATACCCTCTCTTTCACCATGAATTTGTTTAGTAACATCGTTTTGTTCAGTGTGTTCAAAGGTCTTGAATCGAAAATGTCAAAGTGCGATTTTCGTCAAATTTATTTTTACGAATTTAAATTAGGGCGCAGCGCTGCGCAAACGGCTCGTAACATTAATGAAGTGTGGGGTCAGGGGGCTATTAATGAGTGCACTGTGCAGCGTTGGTTCCAGAAGTTTCGCAGAGGAGATTTCGACCTCGAAGACAAGGAAGGTCGGGGCCGTCATCTTGCTCTGGACAACGACCAGCTGAGGTCAAAAGTGGAAGAAGACCCAACCAAAACCACACGAGAAATGGCGGCGGAACTCGGAACTCAAAAATTGCAACGTCTTTGCCCAGCATTGATGAATCGGAAGAGGCCGATCCTGCTCCACGATAACGCCAGACCACACGTTGCACAACCAACGCTTCGACGACTGCACGAGTTGGGCTACGAAGTTCTCCAACATCCGCCTTATTCACCTGACCTCTCTCCTACAGACTTCCACTTTTTCAGGCATCTGGACAACTTTTTGAGGGAGAAAAATTTTCAAAACCAGGACGACATTGAAAATTCTTTTCGTAATTTCATTGAGTCCAGGGATTCGGATTTTTTTTCTGGTGGAATAAGAAAGTTTGTTGAACGTTGGCAAAAGTGCATTGATTCAGATGGAAATTATTTTGATTAAATATATATGGTTAAAGTAAAGATATGGCGTATTTACAATACCTACTAAAAACCTGCATTAATTTTGCATCAACCCAATACATTGCTTATAAAAATTAGCTAGCGGTGAAGGATGGAAAACTTATTTTAAACTTATAACTTATTTGCTTAGCAATGTGGTTGTAATGAGTAATTGTTTTCATGATACGCTTGTATCATGGTTTTACTACATATCTAGGGAATTGTTTCCACACCCCATAATTCTCCCTAAAGTCCCAAAGGATAAAGAAGAAAATGTGATAACAAGAGTTGTTCAGCTGACCAAGGAGGAAGCATATCTATCGAACTGGAGGAGAATTAACCGATAAACTACTTTTCTTACATTTTCTTACAGTAAAAGGTATGCAGCTCAAATGAATTTGTGTTAAATTGTAAAAAAAGATGTACTCAAAGAAATAAAAAATCCGAAATATGTTAACAGGGGAGAAAAATCTAAAAAGATTCAAGATGATGTATCATAAACAATAACTATACCTAAGCTAAACTAAAGGAAACAAAGGTGAAATAAATAATAACATTGCCTCTGATATGGGAAGTATTTTTGTCATGTATTTTAATATAGAAAATATTTTTTTTATTTGTAATTTATTATAAAGATGGAGATGGTAGAATGCTTATGTAGATACGCTCTGCCATTCATTGAATTGTGATTGAAGATATGCAGATTCCAAAGGCTTTTGTTATTAATGAGTATCATCCAGTGAGAGACGCGAGTGCTCCTGGGCTCAAGCTCGAAACCACTACCATAGCTAGAGGTTCAAAGAAAATATAGCTTATAATGACTCGTAAAACAATAAAATTTTAATCATATTTGCTTGAGTTTTACCTTTAATTTCTAAAATTTCATAAAATATTTTGGTTACTTAATGATTCACTTTGTCAACAGCAGAAGAAAGAACACGAATAAAAAAAAAATAATATGTACATTTTAGATCTTAAACCAAGAGGATAGCGTTATTGTCATTTTATATTTTTCTTCCGATGGGTGACTGCAGTTACATATTAACTAATTGAATAAACTAACAATAAGACATTCAAGTTAACAACTACTGGTGAGATATTACATGTAACCGCTAAAAAAAACTTTGATTAACAAGGAAAACAGGTATTACCAATTATGACAATCTAACTATAGAACTGTAAAAAAATCAGCTTCATATATTTTCATACATAAATTGTTTTTTCACAAAAATATTTTCAAATGTATTGATGGTTGTTAGGTGCTTGTGTGATGAAGTATATCAATCATTCAGGTGCACTTGAAGATATGCAGACTCCAAGACTATTATTGAGGAGTATCAGCCAGTGAGAGAAGCGAGTGCTCCTGCACTTAAGGCTGGCAATGCTCCCAGAGGTGGAGGTACTAGAGTCAAAATAAGTTGCAACAATTATTTAACTTTAATTGCTCAAGAAATAATGAATCTGAAAAAAATATGTTCCTTACTAAGTCATTGTCATCTGAAATTATGTCTGTAGAATTTTATATTTCCCTGTCTGACTGAACTTACATTTAAACTAATAGACTAAACTTTTTAGTCTTCAATACACAGTGGGAGGGGAGAGGGTCACCTTGTTGTAGTTAGTGGAGTCACCTGTAGTGTAGTGGCTAGCATAAACCTCCTACCCTCTAGATGGTCCTAATATTTTGTAAAGGAAGTTAAGTTAAAAAATCCTTGGTTATTATACCGTCCTTCTGACTAAAATAGTGGTCCCGAGCCTGTGTGATTTTAAGTACTCTTAATAGATACTTATCCTAATTAAATGTGGATTAGCAAAATTTCCTTTAGCATCCTGGAAAGGAAATCCTACTAGGAGGTGAATTCCCTAATAAAGTTTTTAAAAAAAGACCCAGTTATACTGAAGGATTTGAAATGCCGATGAGCTCCCAATGACTGTTGCGGGTAGAGGCAATCCAAAAATAAATAAACGTCTTAGACCCTAAAAAAACTACTTCTTTTTTTTTTTTTAAATAATCAGTTCCATAAGAAAGAATAATTTTTTTCAATGAATTAACAGTTTTGGAAATATTTAAAATGATTTTAAACTGTAAGATGAGACTAAAATATCCACTTAATTGCTTTCAAATGAAAAACAAAACTTGCCCTGCTACAACATAATGTCACTCAGTAATACATAAATATAACAGTTGACAATAATATAAATAAAAAAAAAAAACATTTTTACATCGGTCCGATAGACTAATATGCATAGGTGTGTTGTCTAAATTTCACAATTGTTTTATTAGATAAAGGATATACTTTACTTGGTATTTCTCCACTTCGATCTTGTACCCTGTAGCCCTTGTCATCAGCTATGTAGTCCTGAGAGAACATTTTTCCATCTGGAGCCAACCATTCAAAATGCCCTCGTACAGTCCACACGCCATTCTCAAAAGATCCACTTTCTTCTCTCATTTGTTCATTAGTTCTATATCTGTCGGCAGAACGCTTCATCTAAGTATTCATTGGCTTAATCAAGTTAGTATAAAACTTTGTACTTAATCTTTATTGCATTGAAATTTAAAGCACTTGAAATATAATATTTTAGCTATACTGAATTAGTTATAACAAACTTCATATTTTATATTATAAAAGCATAATTTTGGCAATATGCTGTTGTAGGTGACTGATAAATTGATGTAAGATCTTAAAAGTAACAAACATTTGGATATTATTGTAGTCTTCATTTTGTGAGTTACTAAGTGTCTCAGTTTGTCTTACTTTTAAGTTAACTTGAAAATATTTTTTATTGAGTTTCAATGATAAAATGGAAGTATACAAACTAAGAATGTTTTGTAGATTATTTGGGTCCTTAAGAAAAAACGAATACTCACTGTTCCTAATTCATATTTTTACATATGACTGGTCAAAATTTATACTAGTTTATTAATGATATTATTATTTATGAGAATAACATTAAACGAGGAATTTTTTAGAGAGATATTCTTCCTAAAAATATCTGGAATCTGTTACATAACAGAGGTTTTAGGATCATCAACTAAATAAAGAAAAATGGTTTTAAGTGAATTGTATGCATAGTAATTCTGTATCATAGGTCTATCATTTACACAATTTATTACTTCGATTATTTTAATTTATATATATATATATATATATATATATATATATATATATATATATATATATATAATATATATATTTGTTAAAGGATTTATTACTTCGATTATTTTAATATATATATATATATATATATATATATATATATTTTTTTTTTTTTTTAAAGGATTTTATTACAGATTGATTGTTACGTTTCTTGGTAGTTCATATATATTGTAGTAAAAATAAGCCAAAAGCTTTTATATATTTTCGCTTCCTTCCTAAAGCAGAAAGGAATCATTACAGGAAATAGCATAAATAGCAGGGATCAGAAACAATTTGGTGCTCAGAATGGAAAATTTATGCTAGCATTTAGGTATTAGGCATTCTGGAAAAAAAAATATACTGTGTCTATCTTTCTATAATGAAAGATAAACAGCTAATCTAATCTTCCTCCTCCCAAAAAAAAAAATAATAATGGTGAAAACAGACCAGTATTAACCAAGATATTGATTTTCGAACATCATGGCTATGATTTATAAATTAATCTTACTTTGTTACAGCTACTTGTTAATTTAAACAAAACTATACATTTTACTGTCTTCTTTAGCTTCTAAATATGTTATTATCTCTTCACATTTCAGTTTAATGGGAAGTGGCGTTTGGTAGAGGACTTGTCTGTGTGGTACTGAACACTCTGGTATTGTTAATTAGAATTAGCTGAGTGTTTACACAGGGAAAAGTCATTTTTAGGATTGTCAACTACACAATACAGCTTTAATCTGTTTTTATTACATATTTTACTAATTTTAAGTTTATGTATTTCATAGTTATAACCTAGCTATGTAATAACCTATCTATGCCAGGCAAACTGGATCATTTATGTTCATTGTTCTTTATTCATTGGGGACAAAATGTGAGAGAATACAAATATTTTCATTCATTCAATACTTGTTTGAATAAAGTCAAGGTATTCTGTTAACTGTGTATGTTTGGTGCATAACCTACTAGGACTGTATCCTCAGGTGACAAGGGTGTAGCCAGGAAGGGATTTTGGAGACTAACAGAAAAAATAAATAAAAGATAAAAAAGTGAAATAAGTTATTAGGATGAAAAGTGTTTTTACATCCGAGCACGTACTTAATTTTCAAATTTTTATGTATTTAGACAGTATTTAAAAAAAAACTTATATTTTTGACCCACTTGCCCCCCTAATGAAAATCCTATCTATGCCCATGTCAGTTGGTATTTACAGCGGTTCTTACCTGTCAGAAGGTAGCTATAGCATTTCCTCTTTTTGTAATGAATCAACTATGTTTTTGTGTAGTTGGCTGAAAGTCACATGTTTGTACACCATGTCTGATTAGCATCACATGCAACATCCATGCAATCAATCATAAAATATAAAATTAAAATAGACAAATAAAAACTTTCTTGCAATGATCATGTTATCATCTGCAAAAGCTTAGAAAAAGAAGCACTCGATTAAATTAAATAAATCGAATAAAACTTCTCAATAAATTTACAAGGCACTAAAGCAAAGAAGAGGGAGAGATGCAGCTTCCGTATTTGCATCAAGTTTTCAAATTTTAAATAGAATGATTTTATTATTTTTAAGTAGTATCACAATGTTTTTGTTTTGTGCGCAAATGTAAAATTTAATAAATATTATTTCCATTGTACACATATTTAATGGATTACAAATCAAATCCACATTTTATTTGTTTTTTGTCCTTTTTAAGGTAAATTAAAAGCCTGAATGCGAAAGGCGTAACAGTAGTATAACATTAACCCTTTGACTTGCCCTTAGAATTCAGAGGTATACCTTATTTTAAGAAACTATAATGAAAATAAATTCAGCCTATGGACCGACCAGGACAGGATCTTATTTTATATAATATTATCTATCTGTAAATGTTTTGTTGTTCCCTAAGATAAGTTCTGCTGACCATTTAATCTTTAAATAGAAATTTACAAACTCTGTAAATTCCTCTCGCCTATATATTTCCTATTAATGCGTTCCTACCTTACTGGCAGAACCTTTAAGGTAAACCATAACTTTTCCACTCATCCATATTGTCTCAATCTGCAGGGGTGTCTCAAGGTAGTATCTTTGGTCCTATCCTCTACTCCCTTTATACAGCTTATATTCCACTCCATCCTCGCACTGTCCTCAGTACTTATGTTGATGACACGTGTGTCTTATCCGTCCAAAATGATCCAACTACTGCATCCCAAACCCCTCAGTCCCCCATTACAGCCATTTAAGAATGGTTTCAAAATTGGAGGATTAAAATAATTCCCACCAAATCACCTTTACTCTTCGTTGCAAACCAATGGCTTCCTGTCCCCCAGTATCCTTTAGCATCACTCTCAGAATAAAATTTGATACCTAGGTCTCCATCTTCACAAGCGCCTTACTTGTAATCCTCACACAAGATTGAACGACAAGAACTGCTTGAAGATACCGATTACTACAGCATTTACTAGACAAACATTCAAAACTTCCAGTATATTACAAAAGAATCATTTACATCACTATTATCAGACCTATTAGGGCATAGGGAATCGAGCTGTGGGGTAAACACTCTAATTCATCTGAATCCAATCCTTACAATCCAAAATCCTGAATGCCCCTTATTTTTTCACAAATCAACTCCTCCATAATGACCTAAACATCCCGTTTGTTGCAGACATAACCTGTGATAGATTCACCTCTTTTTATTCTAAACTCTCTGCCCACACAAACTCACTTGTCCGTAATCTATCTTCCCTTTAAGATTCCTGATAACACTCCGAGGCAATTGGAAAGAAGGTGGTCTATGGACCTACTGCTTCAAAATACTTAGTGAAGAGCTACCACTGGGTAGTTCTTCTCAATGAAATTTTCACGACTTTTCTTCACTCTGCATATCTACTCATTGTGTTGTATATTATACAGTTGTAAATTACAATAAATAAGTTTTAAAAAAATATAGAAAATATTTACATTGATACATTGAATTGAATAATTCTCATCATGGATATGGGAAGTGATTTGGGTAGGTACATTTAATTTAATAAAATTTGTATCAATTTATTGTAAAACACACAATATAATAGTTGCTTCTAGGCAAAACATGTTATATTCTCTGGTATAACAAATAAGACAGTATCTCATATTTGGGCCAAAGATTAAGTTGACAGCGATATTACCCTTCATATATACACAATTATATATATATACAATAAAAAAAACTTTGAGATATATCGTACATTCTTTGTAAAGGCAGTTCATTTTCTGATTTCTTTGTATAGAGCTCATCCGGTAAGAGATGCCAATGCTCCCGGAGTCAGACCTGTCCTGGGATATGGAACGTCCATGACATTGCTCTTGTAACCTTTATCATCGGCCATGTAGGTCTCGGTGTGCCTCATTCCTTGTCTGGAGACAACCACTCCACAACTCCCCTCACTGTCCAGATCCCATTCACAAAGGACCCCTCTTCCTCACGTACCTGCTCATCTGTTGCGTACCTGTCAAGAAAGTCAACTTTTGTAACACATGGCTGCGTTGTGTTTTAGAGGGGATATCATTCAATATATTTTCATATCCAATTTTTACATTGATAGTGTGGTTCTGGTAATATTAGTATTTCTCTTCCAAAAAATATGTTTTGATTTATTATTTTGCTATAATAAATCTTGCAATCCAAGAAAAAAAAAAAAAAAAAAAAAAAGGCCAACCTCAAAATATAAACCCTCTCGTTTCATTATACGAAGAATCTAAACATAGAATAATAAACTATTCGATTTGTTGGCCATAGGCTGTTCTTGGCTTTTCTACTGGAACGATTTAGAACCAGAACACCGAAAAAAACAAATAAATAAATACATTGTTATTGTTGATTGATAAAGGGTTACCCTACAGAAAAACAAAAAAATCATTAAAATCGACAAAGAAATAGGGGATACATAGCGTTTTGAACTTGGCAGTTGTGATACCCAATTTTCCTTGAACATAAATTGAATATGTACCTGGTTCGTCTTTTCTAAGCTCTTTGATTAATAGAATACTAAATACATTATAATATTGTAAAACTAATTATTAGGAAATCATAAAATAGCTTGCAGGGTTTTTTTTATTTAAAAAAATAAATTAAAATTTGGTGATGTAAGATACTTTATAGAGGAGAAGTTAGTTGAGGGTGCAGTCAGATTAACTCACAATTAAGTAGATACTTTATTTAATAGTGCCGACGTTTCCGCCGAAATTTTAGGCTTTATTTAGGGCCATAAAACAAAAGATAACAACCAGTAGTAAAATAAAATCTATAAATATAATGAGATATATTGTATTTTACTACTTATCTTTTGTTTTATAGCCCTGAAGATGGCCTAAGATTTAGGCTGTAATGTCGGCACTTATAATGTAATTAAAATAGGAATTAATATTAAGATTAATGCTGACTCGGTTGAATAGAAACCTGGCTAATCCGAACCAATCTAATAAAAAATAAAATAAAAACGTCTTTATGAATTTTTTTTTTTAATCAAATATGTTGGCAATTAAGGCCTAGAAAAGAGTAGTACTGTGCTTGTTTTACCGAAATTCTTTTGAATGCATTGATTAACTTTCTATTTATTTCATATTCATTCATGGGCATTTTAACTGTAGCAAAATCTTCCATTTACAATCAAGTAAGTCTTCATATTTTGAAATAAAAGTAGTAAAAAAAAAAAACCCTTATAAAGTTAACAATGGTCTGTTGTTGGTAGATGTCAGTCATGATGTAAAATTGGAGTAGCCAAAAAATGCTTCAGATAAGAGGAGGAGGAGAGCAAGAACTTATTTTAAAGAGCTTTTACTTGAACATATTAAAAATGAAAAGTTATATTTAAAATAATAATAACATGATTAAAAAAAAAAAAAAAAAAAAAACATTGACTCATTTTCTACACAAGCCCCTGAAGTTTCTAATTAAACCAAGATTAAAACTGTTTTTTAAATTTTCATAATTTATTTTCTAACACCATCATCAATATTCATTTTCAAACATGCTTCTAGTTTTACATTGCATATATTTTATTCTGTGTTTTAATTCATTTTCTTTAAGTTTGAAACATTTCTTAACTTACCATTAGTTCTTTGACAATTATAGCAAACTCTGTTTTATCGCAATAGCTATGTAAATTGCAGTACCTACAAAAACTTTTTTTTTTTGTTTTTTTTTCTTTCAAATCAATATAATGCACCATATAAGTAATTGTTAAATTATCCTCGAGAAAAGACTGTTCCAATGAATTTTTTGGGAATCTGCAGTTGTGGATGTTTTTTCCGATGTACCGCTGGTTCACATTCTACATGTTGCTACAGTCCTTTAATGTGTATACAATGAATCCCACCTTTATTTACTATTATACTCATACAGTACACAGATTTATACCCTTTTAATCTAACGATTCCTTTTGGGTATTGTAATACAGACCTCATGATTAATACTCTATGTTTCTCATATTTCGTTTCAAGAAACTGCGCCTAATCCTGCTTTGAGACGATATTTTGGAACATAGTTTTGTATAAAATTCAAACAGAGGACATACACATGAAATTAAAGAAACAAGAATTTAAAAATTATTACGAACAACTTTCACATCTCCTGGACAACAGATCATTACTAAATTTACGAAACAAGCACCTAATTTACACAACTCTACTCAAACCTATCTAGACATACGAAACAGAAATCTGGGATTCTTCAAAACACGTACAGAATACAAAGGAATCAATCAACAGTTCGACAAAAATTTGGTATTTTTTGAGTCACAAGGACCTAAACATTCTAACAATAAATACTTCCATTCGCGACGTATCATCTATATCAAAGCTGCTAACATTAACATAATCACAGAGCATGGATAGTCACCTATGGAGGTATACATTGTAACCGTTCTCTCGTTACATGCATTACATGAAGTTCTTTATCTTATCTTTAGTTTTGCTTAATTTTTTTTTCAATTTTGATAATGAAACGGTGATAAAAGCATATAGCATTACAGTGATATATAAGCCGTCATGTGTGCGATCATATGTGCGATGCGAACCTACTTGAACTTGTAACCTTGAGCTCCGTTGTTTTCGATGAAAAGAGGCTCGAGGACTTGAGCAGCCGATCGGACTGCATTTGAGAACAATCCTTGGCTGGCGCAGCCCGCTACCATCATGCCTACCAATGTTGCGACCACCTGAAAACATGGAAGATATTATTATATTGTATAACAGAACTGATTAGTTTTTTACAACACAGGTTTCCTTTAAAAAAATAACAACAAAAATACAAAATTTTATATTAAACAATAGCTGACCCCAGACGCTGTCCTGTCTCAACTATGAATATCAGTAACCGGCGTTGGCAATAAGGAACCTGTTATATGATATATTTGGCCCTGAATCTACAAAGATTGTTGGATATGATATAGGCAATTGGTTCCCAACAAAACATTTTCGCGAACCCCTTCATACAGTTATTTCAATGACAAGGACCCCCTAAATCCTCAATATTAGGCATATAATTAGTGGGTTTCACCGTATAACGGGCATTACGTGCGAAATACCTCTACCGAAACTCTATATTCTAGAAATGACCTAGTTGGGGAAATGGAAATTAAGAAATTTAAAAAACAAGCTCTAGGAGCATAGATCAATACGCGAAACATTGAATAATTAAAATTTAATTTTGACCTGGCACATGGCCCTAGGATTTTTAATTCATCACTCCATCCCTCAGAGAGAACGTAAAATGGTGGTCCAGAGCCTGTGATGTCAGTTTTTTAAAGATCCCCTTCCTAATTAAACCAAGATAAGTAAAATTTAGAACTTCCACTTTAATATCATTCGATCAATATTTTTCATTGTTATACTATTTGTTCAATATTATACATTTTCAGTTCATTAAGCTCATTATTTTCGAAATATTAGAAAATTACCACCTTTAATATGGTGAATAAACAGTAGCAGACACCTGTCAGTAAACACAAGCAATTATTATCAGATAGAATGTTAAATTTCTGCAAGTAGAGCGTGTGATTCTTATTAAAAGCTAAGGCTTCACAAATATTTTTCAGTAATGTAATTAAATATTATTTCCCAATGACAACTCTTGGACCCCGTGGACATCGTCTGCGGACCCCAGGGTTCCGTGGATAACTAGCTGGGAACCACTGATATTGTCTATTGTATAGTGAATTATTTGTAAATAAATACCTTGTCAGCACTGTTATCTCCATAAACGTCTTTTAGTACAACCACTTCTTTTTTCACCAAACAAGAAAACTAATTTAATCCATTTAAATCTGAATCTCAATTTTTCATAAAAACCTTCCTCTGTCAATAACAAACACAGCAAAAAAAAGAATTACTGTAATTGGTCCAGCCGTTCACGCGTGATGCAGTGATCAATGTAAATAGGGATTCATTTTTATATGGAGAGATTCATAAAACTACATCACACTTATTATAATAACATGAGGATTTGATAGTTGGTCCAAATTGTCGTTTAAAAATAATTAACAGTTCTTTAAATTGGCAATATTAAAAAAGAACGAGCGCGGTCTGGCTTGACATCACCTGTGCAAGATTAATCGTGTTCTTCTGGTCACGACATCTTCCTATTGAGTTCCGTTGAGTAACGACTTTAATGCCGGAACTTGGAACCTGTTATCTAATGCTCAGGGCCTGTCTTTGGATGAGAGCGTCTTGCTCAATGGTATTTGTGCCTACTTGAATAATAACGCAATTACACCATATTTTTTACGACTTATCTTTACTTTCACTTAATAATCGGTTGCCGGCAGATCAGTTACGCGATAATTGAATCATTCAAAATTCATCTTTAGTAAAATTAATTTAAAAATGAAGTACCTAAAATGAAAATGGTGGAGTTTTTGTTGACCGTTGAGAAATTAGATGAGGAAGATGGTTGGGGGTGCGGTCATTAAATAGAAACACACATTAAAACAAGTAATGGATACGTATTCAACACACTTGTTTTAATGTGTGTTTCTATTTAATTACCGCACCCCCAACCATCTTCCTCATCTAAAATGAAAATGAATCGTAGTTGGAATTTAAAAAGAACTAAGAACGTTAGAATCGCCTATAAGATACATTTCTTGCAGATTGTTAATATACATGTGAGATTAATCCTTTTCAGTAAGTCACAAAGTCATTCCGTGGCATTAAATGCAGACAATGACTTCCTAAATAGATTTCGCAGCATCATCTTTGGTTTCATTAAAGTCGTCAGTAGGGAAAATTAATTTGCTAACTTTGACACACATTAAATTTTGCGTAATCAGGGTATAGCCATTACAGTAATTATGTTCTTTGAGTGTAAATGTTGTCGCTGTAGTTTACATTCATCCCGCCATCTGTTGCAGAAAAGACATTGACGATCCAAAAAAAAAATTAAATTTTCAAGTTGACATTTTTTCAGTAAACTTCCTAAAGTCTCCTTTTGACCCTAATTTGCATGGAGTTTTTATAAAAAACAAGTAACACATATTTCAGCAGTTGAAAAATTATTTGTTTGTTTGTTTATTCATTTAACGTAACTTTTATGCTGCTATTGGAATACCGTTGAATTCACATAAGAAGTTTGAATTTGCCCTCTTTGGCACTGATATAAGACTAATATAATTATGGTATGTATTTCACCTACATTTAATGTTTATTTATTTAACGTCACTTTATGCTACTATGGCTAATCGGACGATGCTACGGCGGGAGTCCTAAATTTTGTCTATACAGGTTTTATTAGGATAGGGATCTTTAACGAGTACCTGACATCGCACAGGCTCAAGACCACCTTTTAATGTCCCCTACGATGGAAGGCATAAACTAAGGATTTTTTACTCCCATTAAAAAATCCTAGGGCCACCCGCAGCTTTGAACCCGCGACCTTTGGCATAGAAAGCTGTTATGCTAGCCACTAAGCTATGGGTGTCCCAGAAAAATTATTTGATTTACAGTCCAAGACCTTCTAAACAGGCGAAACTATGAAACAGCATGATATAAAAGTATCTTGAATACGTATCCATACTTTCATCGCTAGGCATTTATGTACCAGTACCTTTAAAGAAAAATTATTGATAATGTTTTGTAGGTGATTTAATCAACAGATTTACATATCTTATAAGAAATTATATACATATATATAAACATAAAAAAATAAACAATAATCCAGGATCCAGTTTCTGTAAATTATTGTCTGTTCCTAGTTATTTCCAGAATATGGTTCTGTAAAAAATAATGGAGATATATTTAAGATATTACTTGATTGAATAAGATTGAAGACGTATTTAATTAAAAAGAGAATCAATAGAAATATCAAATGATTATAAGAAAATGAAGGTACTCAATCGACTAAAAAAAGGCTAAGTGAACCATCAAAACTGCAAGTTATTGATTTGTACATAATCTTTGCATTCTTTATAAAGAAATATTTTAAAGAGGATGGTATTAAACATCCGATAAAAAGGAAAAGACTAGTGGGTTCATACAATATCAAGACTTATTTTATATCACCTAAACATATAAAACATTAGTCAGGGTAAGTACCGTCATTGTTAAGATTTTGAATCTGTGGTGACCCCTAGGAGGGCCTCCATGCCACACGATCGCTCCACGGATGAAATGCCTTCATAAATAAATAATCCTGCCTCATCTGGGATTCTACCCCCAGACCCAGAGTAGTCTAGTGCCACTATATCACGCTTCATATATATAAATCCCTCTCCTTAAATCATTGATTTTATTTCCTACAAAACAGCATTACAGTTTTTTTTATAATTAGTTATATCAATGTAAATTCATTTAATAGTTTTTAATGCCAGCAACATGTTAAGCTCATACCAATCACGAGGTGAAACACTAAATTCCCCAAATGTTTCTTTAGATGAGCGATTTAAATTAAACAATATAAATACAAAAAAATTGACTTGGACATTCGAAAAAATGTCTATATGAAGTTAAAATAAAAAAAAAGTTCTAATTACAAATAAGGCGCTTTATTACATTTTTCAAGAGCATCATACTATCGACTATAAAATATATAAAAGCCAACATTTATTGGCTTACAATTTGTCTTTAAAAGCTTATGTAATATGATATTAACTTAAAATGAATTTACTTTACATATTAAAAAAAAACTTTTAAAGTTGCGATATATTCTTCTTAGAAGTTACCCTTTTAAAGTGCAAGATGAATATCCTCATTTAGTTCAGTGTTGCACAATATAATGTTATTCACGTGAGCCTTTGTACAGGTAGGTAACCGCAGAGTTTACTGAAGCAACTGCTACATTGCAATGCTCCGAAATGAATACATCTCCACCACAACATACCTTACCATTAACTGTTACAAGTATTTCTTTATCTCTGTGTATTCGTGACTGAAAGAACTGTTACTCCGTTATCTTTTTCGTAATTTCTTTTGCATCACATTTTCTGTAATTTGTTACTATTTTAGAAAGATATTATAGTCAATCTCAAATAAATCATCATTTCATATATGTAGGTGGGGATCACTTGTAGCTGGGTGGCTAGCGTAACAGCCTCCCATGCTAAAGGTCTCGGGTTCAAACCCGCAGGCGGTCCTAGGATTTTTTAATGGGAGTAAAAAATCCTTAATTACGCCGTCCTTCGGAGGGGACGTTAAAAGGTGGTCTCGAGCCTGTGCGATGTCAGGTACTCGTTAAAGATCCCTATCCTAATAAAACCTGGATAGGCAAAATTTAGGACTCCCATTGTAGCATCGTCCGATTAGCCATAGTAGCATAAAGTGACGTTAAATAAATTAACAATAAATGTAGGTGAAATACATACCATAATTATATTAGTCTTATATCAGTGCCAAAGAGGGCAAATTCAAACTTCTTACTTGAATTCAACGGTTTTCCAATTTTCTTTTACGTACCTGTGTTACGGAATAATTTTTTGAGTAGTTTTCCTTCTGTGGTAGACTCCCAGTAATCAATGCTCGCATCTGATTTAAGATAACCAAAATAATTTCGTTTTATAAAGAAAATTTAGAAAACGTAGTTCACACTTCCTTTTCTTAAAAGGTTTGTATACCAACTTTTTATTTTTGAACATTAATTATCACAATATGAACCGCTTTGAGAAGATCTAAATGCCTTTAAAGGCACGAAAAACTTAAAAATCTCGAAACAGTATCTTGAGAATGGCACTGATAAAACTCCTTTTTTTTTTTTTAATTAGTTCCTATTATCCTTATTTACTCACTGACTTTCTTCCTTATAAATTTGAAAACTAACTCCAAATACTAAGGCTTAAAAAAATAATCTAAGTAATACATTCCAATATTAATGATTGTACAATCAAATCATGGATTACACTCAGGAGGGATGCATTTTTCTTTTATGTCTTATCTGCGATGACCTAAAATTATCCTACTTTACAAAAAAAATCAAAAACAAAGAATAACCCTTTAATATTACTTATTATTTTCCTGTTACTCATTACATAATTCTTTCTTTAAACTTTCAGCTCAAACTATCACTTCTCCTTCAGATCTGGTCGGTTTATAATATCGGTCTTATATGTGTATATTCCAAATAGCCCGTTTGTTGAATAAACAACAAACAAACATTATCTAAATGTTAAAAAACATTTCATCAGAAGTTTTTCAATAATAACCAAGAATTTAATACATTTTAATGTAGTGAAAGCTATAATGACTTCATCATGTATACTTATAATGATTAATGATAGGATAAATCATCACGGTCTTAGGCCAAAGTTGATGGAAATGGTGTGTTAAATTACTCTGTAATATTTATCAAACGATTACCATTTTTAAAAATACAGCTTTACGAGAATTTGAGAATTAATGGTTAAGGAAAGTTACCAAGACATGAAGGCCAGATAAACACGGAATTAGGACATCATGATGCCGAAGATGGTCCTTGGTAGTAGACCTTCATTTTCTAATAACTGAGATACGTAAGTGGTTAAATAAAATTCCCATATTAATATCCTTCATGCATGCAATAATATTGACTGTGATATGTGGTGGTATCAAACTGTTCAAAATGCTTTGAAGATATGAAATTTCCATTTGGTTTGACGGAGGTCAATATTATTAGTACATAAAAGCATATATCTACCCTTCATTCAATAAACATTAGGACTCGAAATATAATTGTTCGAAAGTCGTGAAATTGAACAAAAGTTTTCGAATAATTTTCTACCACGCTATTTATTGTAACACCCAACTTTATACAAACATCTAATTCTGCAAAAAACGAAAGGGATATCGTTTCAGTTATGGATCTTTTTTTATAATTCTTTTTTTTTTTTTTTTTTTACATATTACAATCTTTTACCTCCTCAAAATATAGTTCTTTCTAGATTTGAAACGTGTAACCTTGTCACAATTAGGTCCTTTTTCAATGATTCCTACTTTTTGTTATACGTTCAGAAAGTGACTCAAGAAGGTAATAAAACTGCAAGCTTGATTTAAAACAACATTGACAGCCATCTAGTTGTTTGTTTTATTTAAAATCATTTTCCTTCTTTATATAAACTAACCAATTATTTTTTTTTTTCGATCGTTAAAATTTTCGAATTCCAGTTTTCAACGGAAATACACATTTTAGGGTCCCCTGAGTCCAAATAGCCAAGTCCCGCAAAAAGGTGTGTGTGTGGTAACTCCAGGGCGGAAACGGTAAGTCCTATGAAACTGAAATTTAATAATTAAGACAACTATAACGCCCGAGACGTTACAAAATCTTTTTCATCGAAATGAGATTACCAGAAGAGCCACCTTATACTATGCATTTTGTACCTTTTTACGATTTTCTCAAAAACTGTTCCGACGATTTTGATTAAACTCGCTATATCGATGTAAAATTTAATATAATAGGCTTTGATATCATGTAGTTTTCATTCTGATTAAAATGGTCTGACAGGGCTTAAATGCCGATATTTTAAATGTTCTCCCTCTAAAGTACCTTTAATTTTATAGATTCTATAAAAATAACCATATTATGTTGTTAGTATTGATAAATAACAGCTAAATATGCATGTTGAGCGAATTTGAAAAACAACTAAAGGAAAAAAATGAAAAAATATCTTTTTAATGCAATTTTTTGTTATTGAACATAAGAACAGTAATATACATGTATGATATACCGTTTGAAAGCTAAAGATTTTAGAAAAAATATTATCTTTTACACAAGCTAGTAAAAGTTAACGGAGAGTGATGAAAAGCCGATAAAACTAACTGATTGTTTTAGATAATAATATAATAGATTTTTTAATAGAACACATGTTTCTATAGAAATTCAGTTTAATTAATTCTTTAATGGTTTCACTCATTTTTATCTCTAATTGTATTTGAAAATTCTTTAATAGATTATAAAAACGGAGGTAAGTGAAAGTCGTGTGTTGCCCGCACCAGATTTTTCTTTATTTAAGTTGATTTTTGACATCGATAAGTCTTTTTGCTTGAAGATCTATAGTTTTTGTGTAATGTTTTTTTTCACCCTCGAAAATATAACGCTCTTTAGACGAAAGTTTCCATTCAAAAATATTGTAGACATTTGTTCTTGTCATATAACATTTATCGCTAGGACCTACGGCTCACATTGGAAAATATGACCTATTTAGGTAGACAAAATTCTGAAACTTGTCCATATTTAACCTTCGGGGTCCCATATTAAGGAAAAAAATATTTTACAAAATTATAAGAAAAATAATAAAAATTAATTAATTTTTTGACACGATCGGCGAGCGTGGTCAAAAATCAAATTTATTTGCTAAAATCTAAAACTTCCGTACATTTAACGTTTGAAGTCCTAAAATATGGCAAAAATACTACAAAAAATCTAAGTAGGGCTTGTAGTGGCTTAAACCTGCTAATAGATGTATTTTAAATCATTTAGGAAACTCTTAAAATTATAGATTGTAAAACTTTTGGTTCGGAGTTTTGTGTCAGAAAAAAGTTATCTATCACCCAAAACGCAAAAAATCACAAAAATTCTTTGCAACATTTAAAGAATAGAAGGATCAATGGAACAAATCCTTAGGGTAACTTGGAGGTTATATAGTTTTTCGTAATTGAATAGGGGTATGCATACATTTAGAAATGCTAAATTAACTCTATAGGTAGATTGCAATGTATATTCAATAACGAGTGTGGAAATATAATGTCTTACCTGTCTCAGTAATGTCTATCGTTGAATACAACCAAAAAATACTTTGCGCTACACACACCTTGAATCTAATAAATGGCCATCGAATAAAGATAGTCCCATTGTCGATTTTAAGGCACTTGTGTGGACAGGAATAATTCACTCATTTACTATTTATTTGTAAATACGGTTTGGCGAGAAATATTAGTATTAAGCGTCTTGAAAATAATAAAAAGTTCGAGCGATAAAAATTCCAAACTTTTGACTTGACTTTTTCCCACCTAAATTGGTAATTTTGTCCTGTGTGCGATACAAGAGCTATATTGGTTAGAATCTAAAAAATCACATTTGACAGATCTATTTTCTTTTAACTTAGTTTGTTTCAAACGATCAAGAATTTAATTAAATCATTAATTTAAGTAATTTGAACTAATCTATTCTAAAATAAACAAAAAGAAGTAGATTATAGACAGATGTATCCATGATCTATGAAGAGAAATTTCAATCACCGGGCGGATCATTGTTGCTGCTAGCTTCTGTTTTGGTCTTAATGTTCTATCATCTACATAGCTATAGGATTCGATTGGGTTACAACTGAATACCATATAGGCCAATGCTTATAGTTTTAACATTTTGCTGCAACTGCGTTTAATTAAAAAAAAAACTTTTCCTAATCGATATGGAGACCTCGGTATATCCTTGCTACCTAATATTATTCTAATAAACTCGCTAGTGCATCATTTTCGCACGATCTCTGCATCATCTTGAGAGGTCATGCTTTGCATTTAACAGTTGAATGTTTTTTTCACCTGGGTTTCTTCTGAAACGTCTTTCTGATATCTGTATAAACACATTGAATAATAGAGAGGCATTTTTCTTTAAATTAATTAATATTCCTCAGAGAGTGTCTCCTGACTTGACATCTAAAATTGTGCAACGCTATGCTCGATACCTCTTAAGAAATGAAGTTCTTGATCAAAGTAACTACTCTAAAAATCTACTATAATTATTTTTTAAAAATCTACAAATATATTATTTGTACCATTCCACAGTTTTTATCTAGTGCATAAGAGAGTTGTTAACTTATTTATTATAAAAAATTACGAAAGTTAATTAATTTTTATTTTTACACCAAAAATATTTCACCTGTATTACAAAAATGTTTCGATGAAAATAAAAAATGAGAATTTTTTTTTTCTAAAAGCTCAGAATGAGATATAAAACATAGTATGAATAATAAAGAAACCACATTGAACGAAAACATCAGAAAAACTTATATCACCTGCATCGTTTTTTTTTTTTTTTAGTTTTTAAATTTAATATATTAGAGCGCGGTCTCTACTGAACGGGAGCCTTCCTTGACAGGCCTTAGACCGAGTGTGGTGCCCGGGGTTGTTTTACGAACTCCGCAACTTCCCCTCTCCCTAATCATAATAATTTCTATTCATCCATTTTTAGTCAGTTTGCTGGTGTTTCTTTAAGGCAGAATCCTAGGACCTATCATTTTTACTGTTTATACAGCTGATATCCTATCCAATCCTAACACTTTCCTTTCTACCTATGCTGAAGACACTAGTGTGTTATCAGTCAATACTGATCCAACTATTGCCTCTCATACTCTCCAATCCCACATCAGAGACATTGAGGTATGGTGTCAGACAGGAGAATTAAAATAAATGCCAAAAATCCCACCAAATTATCTTTACCCTTCGTCGTAAACCTATGACATCCTGCCCTACTGTCTCCTTCAATAACACTCTCTTGTCTCGGTTGAACAGATCCTATATCTAGAACTGCAACTTGACAAACGTCTAACTTGAAACCCTCATACAAGACTGAAACGACAAGAAACTGCACGACATTTTGGACTACTTCAACACTTACTAGACAAACGTTCTAATCTTCCACTTAACAAGAAAAGACTCATCTACTATCATAGGGCCGATACGGAATTACGGGATAGAGCTTTGGGGCTCCACTAAACCATCGAATTCTTCCCGCATCCAATCTCTACAATCCAAAATCCTCAATGCTCCTTACTTTGTCACGAATAAACTCATCCATAAAGACCTTAATGTTCCGTATGTTGCTGAATTGGCCTGATCCAGACATCATTCCTCTAATGAGAGACACCATTCCCACTCTAATTCTCTAGTTTCGATCCTTTCTTCCTCTTCTTTGAAGGAAATGGTCCCGATGCCTTCTAGTTTAGAATATGTTTAGAGTGTTTCCATTGGGAAGCTTTTTTACATGTGTTGCATGTCTTTTTATATTGTAAATCGTTGTATTCTATTGTACAGTTGTAAATTCCAATACATATATTTGAAAAAAGAAATTAATATCATGATTGTCTTGAGTTTACGTACACAGTATATACATATAAGTATATACATTTAAAAGAATATCCACCATGTTTCTCGCTTAACGGATGTGCAAGGGTGATTGAGGAAGGTGTGAATGGTCTGAGGTCAACAATCAAGTTTTTCTCTAATTAAGAGTACGCTCCAACTCCATTGAGGCGAGATTGGTCCCAGGATTTCCCTATCTTACTCTGACAAACGGCTGATAAAACGGAATAAACAAATCTCTTAACTACGGGTTGACCTAACCAAAGTAGCGTATTGCCTACTGTGCTTCATTACCTGGAAAATGCATGTAAAATATCCTGTATGTATGCGTACTTAAAAACGCACATTATACATAAAGAGAGAGAGAAAATGAAAGTATTTTCCAATACAAATAAATAGTTTTCAAATAAGTTTTGCTTTAATGGAATTTTTTTCAATTCAGTAATATTACATTTTGACTCAATGAGCACAGTATTAATAGTAGCAATATTTATAGAGAAACATGGAAGTAAAAAATTACTAGAAAACAGAATATTTATAAAAACAAAATAATGAAAAAAATACATATAATTTAACGCGACACAACAAAGATTGGAATAATTTGCATCTAGCTGAAGTTCATGGAGACTTAATGAATGACATCAGACTACTACGAGACCTGACTTCCTCATTCATTTATTTTTGCCAAGTTTCAAGGATTACTTTCTAAGAACATTAAGTGGTGTATTTTTACTTTATACGGGTTCTTATGACAGGTTTAGAAATGAAATTTAAATTATTGCACTACAATAATTTATTTAGAAAATTGTGGAACCTAATATGCCAAATCAGACTTTATATTTTATGTGTAATGAAATGATCTATTTCATAAAATCAAATTATTTAATTATGGTTGTTCTTCGAGAAGGGAGCGGCGTGGTCTAGTGGATAGAGCACTATTCAAATGTGCTCCGGATCTTGGGATCGAATCCAGGCTGTGGCAGAATATTATTTTTTCTGTTAATTCAGTCTGGGGTAACCCTAGGGTATGGAGACCCTGCTGGGGCAGACCCAGCCTCTATAAAGTGGTTACCCAAAAAATGGGAGAAAAATCCTGGTGGCTGAGCGTGATCAAGTCCTAATCACCTCATTGCACGGCCGTTGGCCTACGAAGTACGAATCTCTGTATATTCTGACCCTAGACCTTTCATGGGTTGCAGTGGTACAGGTTATTAGATTATTGTTCTTCTTAAGTGTTAGACTTGTAATATATCGGAAACCGTTACATACTCTTTCTCCCCTCTTTATTTCAGTAATTTTAAATTTCAAAAGTTATGAAATTTCAAATTTAAATTACCGACTTTAAACTGTTATATTTTTTTTTTAGAAATTGTTACATTTGCTCCAAGTTTGTTGTACAATAAAGGAGATTAAAAAAAACTTTAAACTGCGAACATTGTGTTAAAAAATTTACTTTTAAATTTAATAAAATCCCAAAGAAATTCAAGTACATTTTAAGTGAAGAAATTATTATTGGTATGGTTGGTAAATGAGTGAAACCTAACTTAAAATGGACCCGATAAAAGGACGATACTTGCATTTTTATTTGATTTAATGATATTGTATGTTGCTTCCATCATGTTTCTGTTAGCCTGTTGGGCTTAAAACGCATCTCTTTCTTTTTTTCAGTTATATTCTCTTACAATAAATGATTTCATGTTATTAAGTAACTGTTGGTCAAGAAACAAAACCATCTAGCAGATCTTTCAAGTGCGGTAGTTTTACCGGTTTATTCATTTTTATCTATTTTTTTCATAATACCTATCTTTTACCTGTCACATAGCATGAACAAACCATAAATAAAAATCTGGATATAAAGGGAAAGAAATGAACAGAAATAAAGTAAAATAGAAAAAATCTGGACATAAAATGCCAAATTATGAATATATTGATAGCCAAATTATAGAAGATCCTAGTTATACACACACACATATATATATATATATATATATATATATATATATATATATATATATATACAGAGGGATCTTAAGTTGGTTTTAATTTTTATTAATACTTCAGTTATTCATAATAAATAAAATAATAAGGCAGGAAATGAAAAACTGTGCGGATAAAATTAGAGTTATGATTTTCTTTCAAAATCAATTGAACCTAAAATTGATCTAAGTGTTTTTATTTTTAAGATAATATTAAAAATATGTTCATTCCTCAATCATGAAATTTCATTTAAAATTTACAACATTGATAACTGAACTAACCAAAACTTTGTTATTCAATGCTACTAAATAATATTTATCTATCAATCTATCTATCTATCTATCTATCTATCTATCTATCTATATATATATATATATATATATATATATATATATATATACTAGAAACACAGCAATTTTCACTAATGAACCCAACACCGTTGTCAACAAATGGTTTATATGATAATTAGGTGAGTAATAGGTGATTTCGGTAAACCCCGGGTCAACAAGCCAAATATTGTACTATTGAATTACCCTAGTCCTGCATGGATTTTCAATAATAAAATCAAAAGTTGGTCCCCTTACATCCCCGCTACAAGTGTGTGAAGCTAACTGGCTTCGGCTCACAAAAATACGCCTAAGCAATGAGGTTCGAGGTTAGGATCCAACTTGTTTCTTACAGATTAATAATCATTCTAAATCGTGGTTCGGCCTCTTATGAGGAGAGAGCCTAAACAGCCTGTGTTGGCAACAAAACAATTGCTCACGTTATAATCATACAAGTATAATTTAAAAATAATATCCTAAATAAAAAAAATCGATAACATTTTTTTTTTAAATAAAACATTAAATAATAATAAAAAAAAAATCAAGTTTAGTCTTATCGAAGTAATTTAGATGTATTGATATTTTTTCCGATTTCAAATCATGACCTACAAAATCGCGTGGAGGTGTTAATTTTCTCCGCTAGTTGTTTGCAAAAATAAAAAAAAGTTTGCATAAGCCTGCCCTAAATTATCTATTTCAGGAATCAATAATTCATTAATATTTTGAATAATTGTTTTTTTTTCTTATTATTAAACACTACGTATCGATTCAATCTCCTATTTAAATACGCATCAAAAATATACAAAAATATTTTATTGCATATTTATAAAAAAAATAGAGTTTATTTTCATACATATATAAATTTTTTTGTGATTTATTTACACCAAAATTAAAAAATATAAAGGGATATCACAAAAAAGAAAAGAAAAAAAAAACGAAAAACATGATGCTATTTAAATTAAGGTTGGGGTAGATTTCTTATATATAGAAATATGTTCAAGAATTGTGCATTAAGTGTTACATAGAAATTCACGAGTCATAAAATAGTTGCCTACTTACTAAAGACCTCATCTTGCTTGAAGGATATCCAGCGAAGTTCTGGAGCCAGAAGGTGAGTTCACTAAGGTCATAAGATGATGCCCCCCTACCCTATTACGTTTGCGCAATCGCACTAACACTAGTTTCAGGGATGAATAACTTTCTAGAACCAACAGGAGTAATTTGGCTATTTTTCACCATTAAAAATTACGTGAATGGCAGTTAGAAGAGGTCATAATGAGGGGGGAAAAGTAGCACAATAGGAGTCATAGAATCATCCGGAAACTTATGTGCGTTCAAAAAAATGTGAACCCATTGACTTGAAAAACTGAGGCAAGAAAACAGTTGATTCATAATTAAGACTTACCTTCTTAATAAACCTAAGAGGAATCTTTGGGATTCTAACAAAGCATTTTATTTCTTCAGCTTCTAATCTTTACAATCGGAAATCCTTTCAGAATTCATATTAGTCCTCATGTAATCATATAAAAAATTATCCATAAAGTATTTAATTATCCATAAGTAATATCCCATTAGTTATAATTTTAGTCATACCTCCTTTAATTCCAAATTCTCTGCCAAAATACTGGTAATACCAAAAGTACATGGTCATATGTTTCTTATACAATAGATACGGGAGACGGCCCCAAGATCTAAACATAGAGGGTATATTGCCGCTCAATTTTTATTACTAGTATTTATAACTGTCACATCAAATTGCAATGAAATAACTATTGGCGCAGTGGCTAGCAGAACAGTCTTTATGCCGAAGTTTGCGGGTTCAAACCCAGCTGGTGGCTTTAAGATAGTTCAATGGTAGAGAAATTCCATGGTTACGAGAAGATGTAAAATGGTGGTCCAGAGCCTGTGCGATGCCAGGTACTCGTTAAAGATCCCACTCATAATTAAACCTAGATAGGCTCAAAGGATCAATTTGTCTTGATCTCGAAAATCTTTTCTTCCCAATCTTCAATAATAAACAATTTTTAATGAAATATATCTATTATAATTTGTGAATTGAATATACAGATTACATTTTTTTTTTTGTTGTTTCTTTATCGCACTTTACTGATTCTAAAATGTTATACAAATTTATACAAATCTTCAAAAATAATGACCGTATGAGTTATGACCGTATTTATGAATAAAATTTCATTTTTTTTCTTTTCTTTTTTCACTTTTTTTAATTATTTGCGTCTTTTTCGGTTGAAAACATTTATAAGTGTTTTCTCTGTCTTATAAAATAACGGAGTTACAAGCGTATTTATGTGTATAATATCAATTTTTTTCTCACAGATATAATTATTCGCGGTGTGCAGGTTTAAAAACACTAATACATTTTTTCTCTATCTCCAAAAATAACTGAGTTATTGAATTAAATCACTTTTAAAAATAACCAGCTGATATCAACGTCTAGTTGTTTTAGTAGTTTCGTGGAAATGCATTGGAGGGCGGACATTATTTGGAGTTTGTTCAACGGGATTGGAGTTATTTATATAGAAAATAAATAAAGGAGTTTTTAATATATATTTTAATGAGGAAGAACATCTAAAAAGAAAAAAAAAATCCTGCGTATAAACCTTTTTTTTTATCGTTGCCTATGCCGGATGAATTGTGACCTATATATTTTTTAGGAAGAAGCAAAAATATGTAAACATTTATTTTGATTATTTATATACATGCTTTTTTTTTTTCCTGACTTCTGAGATCTTCCCCTAAATTTTTCATTTTCGTTATCTTTCTACCGCTCTCTCCTTATTATCAATAAAAGTTAATATTAATTTTCCAGAGGTTCTAATTTTCTTAACTGTTTTTAAATCAAGAACTATCAATCAGATGTCTATTTACAGGTTGATGTTTCAGGGTTGAAATATCTGTTAGTGAAAGTTGTTTAGCTCTTTTATTTTTGAAACATATTTATGCGGTGATGTTTCGGTTCTTTTAAGGTATCCCCTTTATTTGTGCCTCGTAAACACATTACACCTATTACCACTCATTAGCTCCAGGTGGGAAATATGCACCCTTCTAAGAGATAATTAAAATACTAATAACAAGATTATTGTGAGAGGAATTGACGAGTTTCCCAGTATCCTGACAACCAAAACTTGGGATGATATAATTAGGAATCGGCGTTTATGTGCAGAGGGCTTACTGTGGCATACATCCTTAAAAAATAGCCTAAAAACGAGAGAAAGAGGTGAACAAAACAAAAACTAAATAAAAAGTCTCGATAATAATTAAAGTACAGCCTATAATTCAATTCTATCAAATCGAACAAATTTTCAATTTTGAAAGGTAAATACAATATAAATTATATAATGATAGAGGAGTTGGTTGGGGTTGAAGTCATAAAAAAAAAAACGCATACTATTAAAAAACTTATTATATCTGTGACAACATTTTGGCCTAAATTATAGGCCTTTATAAGGGCTAAAAAAATAAAATAACAACCAGTCAAAATAAAAGAAACACTAATAAATTATGGAAATATAAGACGATATTTTTTTTATTTTATTTTATTATATATATTTTTTTATTAAGATATTTAATAATAGAAAGGGACGAAGCAATACATATAATTTATGAAAACTTGGTACATAATCGTGTTATTGTACTATTAACTTATTATCATTTGTTGTTGTTATCTATTTTTTTCTTAAACCTGATGAAGGCCTATTATTTTGGCCGAAATGTCGGCACAGAAATATAAAAAGATTTTTTTTCATTTCGAACTGAATCTGTTCTTTTCTATACCAACATTATTTTTGGTTGTTACTTACTTATTTGAGACTATTCCCGCTTCTCATAATTAATAATATTTCTTTTATTATATGTGATATATCAGTGTTATTTTTTTATATGTATATATTGTATTTGTAAATAATAATAAAACCGGAGAGTGTGAAAAAGTTTTTTTTTTTTTTTAAATATTTGTAAGTTATGGTTTGGCTTATTTAACTTTTATATTTTTACATAATTCAGTTTTTGCCCAATTTATCAAATTCAATTCAAGTATACTTCTTCTTCATACTGCCATTTTCATATCAGTTCCTGAAGATATGCTACTACTTATTTCAAAAAGTTGGTGCAGCTGAAACAGTAATCATTATTGAATGTTTTATCTCCTTGATTTTTATCTACGATCAGCTATTTCACAATCTCCTGTTTCTCTTTGACCAACTTCAGAATTGGCAAAGTAAATCCTCTTCATATACACAACCGGGGCCTATTGGTCTACATATTGTGTTGATTAATTTTTATATTTTCTGTATTAGGTACCGTATATTACTTAGCGAACAGTAATTTTAGTGAGTATTTAAGTTTATAATTAATTATTCAAATTAAGTATCATAATAACATCTCATGCCAATTTTCTTAATAGTTATTTTTATGAAAGTGACTTATGAAGGATGCAGCGGAATATCTGTAAGGGATTTATTAAAAATTAACACAATTTATTAATCTAATAAGTCATAAAATCTCTATTATGAAACTTTTGTAACGTGCCCAAGATATGAATAGACAGCCAATCCATCATCGATGTGAAAACTTGGAAAATATTTTGAAGATCTTAGAAATGCCATACATTTTATTTTTATTATTTATCCTAATTTATTTCATGGACGTAATACCATATTATCTTAATGAAACTTTTAACAAATCTATTAATTTTTACAAACTATTCTAAAACTCTTGTACTCGTGCTTTTTTTACTTTTATGATTATATTTTTGAAAGCATAATGCAAAAAATATGCTATAGTACTAGAAATGAAGAACAATCTTTCTCGACACCATTTCAATGGAAAATCCTGGCTTTATATATAGTTATTTTTCTGTAAACATTTTTTTTTAAATATGTATAATTAACGAGCTAATGTCAGATATATAATATTGTTCAGTATCGCCATTCAGTCGACAGTCGAAATGGTCAAATGTTGTTTTTTGAGATACATGTAAAATAAATCATAAACTTTTCACATTGAGAATAATATATAAGTAGACAGCAGATAATATTCAGTATCCAAATTAAATATAGTCATTCATGGATATTTTCGGCTAAATCCTAGTTTTGCCTTAAGTGCCTCAGTAATATAGCAACCTTCATCATAGAAATAAAGTGTTCCGTTGAATATTGCTGCATAGTTGCTAAACCGATTGCCGGAGAATGAACCAGAAAAATACTGGAGAATGTCAGAGATTGGCACAGACTTTGATGTAAATCTTTATAATATTTAAAAAAGGTATAGTCACATATTTTGTGATAGTGTAAATTTCTTCATTAGGTTGGTTATTTTTTAATGAATTCTAGATATATGTTGAGGATGAAGATAATATAATATTGAAAATATATTTTATAATAGTATTTGAAAGCTTAATAATGATATTTAAAATATAGGTTAAAATTTCGAATTACTTTCCTTAACTATAACTGTTTTTATTTATTTTTTAAACCCTAACTATACTCATTCTAGCAGAGAAGCCTTTTATGAGCGCCAAAGAACTATAAAACTGATAATTTTATATCAATATTATATAACTTAAAATTTTGAATATAAATTAAAATAATCTTATTAATTAAAATATGACTACATTTAAATTAATTGAAAATAAGAATGTAAAGTCGACAATATTCTTGAGATAACTTAGGAATTATATAAAAATAAAATATACTTGAAAGGTATGTCCTTAAAATTGCAAAAACGGCATATTTAATCGATTATCAAATATCGATGTAGATTGTTGAAAAACAGCAGTATATGAATTATTATTTCTTTTATTACAGATAGTGAAAATCGTCTTATTGGACGAAAATTTGCGATGATTTCGTGAAAATAGATTAAATAAAATTATTGTGAGACTAACTGCATTAATAGAAAACTAAAAAAAAAACAACTAATATCTGAAAATATTAATATCGAAAAAAAAATTATAAGTTTTTTTAAAGACAATAAAATATTAATAAATAACAAAATAACTTTCAACGAAGTTATTGAAGTATTTTAACAGAGATCAGCTGTGGTGTAGTGGCTATCATAAAACCTGCCAGGTGATCCAAGGATTTTTTAATTGGAGTAGGGACCTAAAATGATAGACCTGAGCTTGTGTGAAGTCAGGCACTGGTTAAAGATCCCTATCCGGTTAAAGTATCCAAAACCTGGAAAAATTAAAATTAGAGACAAAAGAGCCAACTGTAGCATCATCCGATTAGCAGCAGTAGCATAAAATTGTAGTTAAGTGAATAAACAAACAAACAAGTACTTTAACAGTAGTTTATTAACGGATTTAATACTCATTGATACAACACATCATAAAGAAATGAAGATTTGTTTTGCATAACTATATAAATAAATGCTGATATATCGAATTAATTGATGTGAAGATTAATTAAATAATAGATGATTGATGATCAAGTTCTAAAGAAAGCTAAAGTCTTATGCACCATCAACCATCAAATATGATTAATCAAAAAACAACGAAATTTGTCATCGCCATCGTTACATCACCTCTACAACCAAGAATATTTGGTTAGTTATCGGACATTAATAGAAGAATCTAACTATTTATCCATTTAAAAGTAATTTTTCCTTTCATGTTTTTACGGTCATAAATAAATAAAAAATCTGGTGCGGGCAACACAAGTTTAATCCATTTTTAATAAAACGTGTATTAATTTTGGTTGGAAACATATAATCTAGATTATAATAGTATAACTGTATTAAATTCTTAATCAGTAATAAGTTTATTCCCTATTTATATTACCTTTTACAGCTTTGTGTATCAGATAATATTTATTCTAAAATCTTTCTCTTTCCAACGGTATATCTTGCTGTCCGCATTATAATAAAAACTAAAATTACATTAAAAAAAAGTTTTGCTCTTTTATTCTTTATTTGGTCATAAAATTCGTCCAAATTGTATATTTAGCAGTCCTTTATCAATTTTATTAAGATGATATGGTTAATCTTTTGGAATTTACAAAATTAAATGGTTGTTTAGAGGAAGAAAATTTAAAACATCGGGATTTGAACACTGTCAGACTATTTCAATTAGAATGAAACCTATATGCTATTACAGCCCATTAAATTTAACATCAATATACCGCGTTTAATCAAAATCTTTAGAGCCGCTTATGAGAAAATTGTAAAAAAGTACAAAATGCATAGAATAAAGAGGCTGTTATGGTCAGCTGATTTTTATGAAAACGTTGCTGTAACATCTCGTTTGTATAGTCGTCTTAAATATGAAATTTCAGATTCGTACGACTTTTCGTTTTTGAGCTAGACGTACTACATACGGACACACACACAGCCGTTTTGTGGGACTTGGTTATTTAGTCTAAAACGCGTATTTCCGTTGAAAACTCGAATTCGAAAATTTTCAAGAACGCAATACTTTCTCTTACTATAAATTTCATATATAGGTAAGTGAAAGTAAAAAGCAATAAACTATTTTCAAAGTTTACAAAGAAATGAACATCTTAAAAGCACGCATACCTACGTATAAGATTAACTTATTTAACGTTAAAAATGGGAATTAAACAATTTATTTTTAAACTAATAAATAATTTATTTACCGAGGCTCTTATGTCAAGGTTTTGAACTCTTAACCCTAGGGAATGTTAAAAAAAATAATTATATATATATTATATAATCATATATATATATATATTAAGATTATATAAAAATATGACCCTCCGACGCCATCACATTTTTCTTCCATAATTTCCAGAAATGGTTATGTGATGATCCCAAGGACACAATAACATACAGTCGTGTCGAGTCACGTCTAATATCCGCATAACTGGTTGGTGTATATCTACATTAATGAATTGAACTTGAATGGACTCGACGGAAAAATAAATAAAATAAGTCTTGCTCAAATCTACTAAAACTACTTTATATGGCTTCATCGCCTTTTAGTAATTGAGTAAAAATCTAGAAGTAATTCAGAATTAATTTAGTTTATTCTCAATAATCTATATAAGTAAATTTATTTTCTAGAAAGAAGGGATGTGTACAATTATTAGCAGTAGTTATAATTGGCAAATGAATTATGTTGATTCAAATATAGAAAAATAACATATTTATGACATTTCTGGTTATAACATTACTTCCTCTTACCTATATATCAAATTACAGTATTTCGATCGTGAAAATGTTCAAAATCCTGTTTTCAAAGGGAATGCACGTTTGTGTGTATAAGTACACACATATATGTTAAAGTCGTACGAAACTTGAATTAAATATTTCAAAAGAGTTTATGTCTGAGATGTTACAGCAACTTTTTCAACAAAATCGGCGAGCTAGAAGAGCAACTATTATAAAATGCATTTTGCACCTTTTTAGTTTTTTCTCAAAAACGGCTCTAACGATTTTGATTATATGAATGTAAAATTTAACGGACTTGGACATAATTTAGGTTTCATTCTGATTGAAATAGTCTGACAGGGCTTGAATGCTCAATTTTATCATTTTCTTCCTCTTGAACACCATTATTAATTTTATAGATCCAAAAAAAAAATTAACCATTTCCTCTTATTAGCATTGATAAAAATGGCTGAATATACGAGTTGAACGAATTCAATATCCAACTAAAGGAGAAAAAAGCAAAAATATTTGTTTACGTAATTTCTGTTTTTTCAACAAACAATAATATAGGTGTATAAGAAGAAGAAAAGAATCTTTATTTACATATTTACCAATGTTTTCGGATGAGACATTCTTACAATCAGCAAATCGTTTTTTTTTTTTGTAAAATGTAATTCATAAACCTAAATCACTTATACATAATAAATCGGAATTATAGTGCAGTTAAAGGAGGAACTATAGAAAAAAAAAAAAAAAAAAAAAAAAAAAAAAAAAAAATATATATATATATATATATATATATATATATATATATATAATATTTAAAATGTTTCTATACTTCAACAGAAAATCCCATTTGAATTCTTAGAACAAATTAATAATACATAAATCAGTTATCCGCCCACTGACTACATACCTCTCGCCAGTTTGGAATGTAACCTGTTTGACTAATTATCAGAAACTTGGAAGAATCGAAAACCTATCATTGCGCATAAAAATTTTGCATCTATCCTCCAACACATACAGTTTCCTACAATTTAACAATTTTTCCAATAATATAAAAGGAGATAACAAGAATCTATTTGATAAATATAAAAGAATAATGTGAATCAGGTATAGTGGGAAATTGTATGAGGTTGATTTGTACATAATTGCCAAAAGGTATCAATTGCTTTTTCGAGGTCTAAAAGGAGCATGCAAATATGTTTGCATTCGTTAAAGGATTTAGTGGCTTCGTTAAAGTCGGTGAGACGTGCTAATTGGTAGACAGTAGAGTGGTCTTACCTAAAGCCAAAATGTTCACCTATTAGAAAATTATTTTCCTAATTTTAGTATTTTTTATTAATTGTCTAATATAGAAACAGTAAATTGTCTAATATGCTAGTAAATATATAAATATAGTAAACATGTGAAACGTGGACGATGAACAAGTCTGTCGTACCCAAGCTTGATCTCTTCGAGAGGAAGATCCTGAGACGTATTCTCGGACCTATTAAACAAAACAATGCTTGGCGTGTACACAGAAACGCGGAGCTCTACGCTGAATACAAAGATTTAAGTATCTTTAATTTCGTCAGGTTACAAAAAATTAAGTGGTTAGGACGTGTGCTCAGGATGAAATGGAGCAGAGGCCCTCTAAAGGCGTATAGGGACACACCAGAAGGTACAAGACCGTTGGAAAGAAAAGGTCCTCTCAGACCTAAGGCAAGCAGGAATGAGAACTACACATGCCGTATACAGGACTGCTTGGGACAGAATGACTGAGCAGGACAATGATAGTTTTATGCGTCTGTCGCGCCAATAAAGAAGAAGAATTTGCTAGTAAATTTGTTTCAGTATTAGTTTTTCCAGGATTTTATGTAGTTTATTCAGTAGACTTGTAGGCCTGTAGTTTGAAACATTACTAGGGTCTTTATTCGGTTTTTTTATTACGATAGTTTTGGAAGTTTTCCAGCAAATGGAAAAATATCTAAATTATAGATGTATATTAGATCGTTGGAATGCTAAATATTTTAGAAAAAAATGATATATTATAAACAAGGTTGTAATAGGTAACTTTAAGTGACGAATAAGACATAAACATATTCCTGATCATTGTACATAACAATTTTACATCGTTTTAATATTTCATCTGAATCATATGTTTCCATATGAAACTACGAACGAAACTAAATGTAATTCTTTAAACTTTATGTTTACTTAATAGTTCTTAAATTGATTTTAGCAGCCGAGGTAAGTGAAAGCCGTATGTTGCTCCCAACAAGTTTTTTTTATTGCACTGAAAAAAATATAGTAAACAAGTATTTAACTAAATGTGAAAAATTACTGATTCTGTAAAAATTGTACATGTTTAAAGCAAAACATTAGTTCATAAGGGATACTTGAGCATTGTGGACTTTCAATTAAATATAATTCAGAAGTGCAAATGTAACATAAAATATGACACAATCATGTCCGCTCTTTACTAAAGATTAGGTAAGAACAATCAATAAAGAAAACTGAAGAAGGTTCAGAAGCCATGTCATCCCACGCTCAACAACTCTTGACAGATGACTAAATCAAATGGAGCAGGGAACTATAAAGTATTTGTATTCAGGCTGATGGGAACTTTACCTTTTCAAACCCTTCTGGTATTGTATAATAAATGACAAATTATTATGCAATTGCAAATAAGGCCAATAACTAATCACACAGCACATTCATACGGAATATTTCATTATAAAATGTCCCAAAGCGAAATCTTCCAAGGTCCATAGAACCACTGAAAACATTGCCTTCATTGCTTGAAAAAAAACTTTTAAGATACCTAGAGAGGATCCATTAATAAATTGTATGAATGATTCGTTTCTTCAATCACATTATTACTTTCACTTATCTTTTTTTCCCTCCCCTACCTCGCCTTAGAAGGCTATACGGAGGTTTCTCGGACCAGGGAGTGAGGGCGGGGGGATTAATGCCGAGATAAAAGGCCTCCCCGGTTCGAGTGTTGAACTCGATTTTTTGTTTAAAGCAACGCCCGCTAACCATCTCGGCCACCCCGCCCCCAACACTTATCATGAAATATATAGTAAGAGAAAGTATTACAATTGTAAAGATTTTCGAATTCCAGTTTTCTACGGAAATAAACGTTTTAGGCTCCCCTGAGTCCAAATAACCAAGTCCTACAAAAAGGTCTTTGTGTATGTGTGTCCGTGTGCGTGTGTGTGTGTGTGTGTGTGTGTGTGTGTGTGTGTGTGTGTGTGTGTATGTGTGGTGAGCCTAGCCCAAAATAGATAAGTTTTATAAAACTGAAATTTCAGATTTAAAGAGCGTCTCTACCTGAGATGTTACAGCAACTTTTCCATCAAAATCGGCAAACCGGAAGAGAAACTTTATGCCATGCATTTTGCACCTTTTTACGATTTTCTCGAAAACGGCTCAAACGATTATGATTAAACTTGCTAAACCGATGTAAACTTTAATGGGCTTTAATACGATGTAGTATTGAAATAGTCTGGCAGGGCTTGAATGCCTATTGTTGAAATTTTCTTCCTCCAAAGTACCTTCAATGCTGTTGATTCGAGAAAATTAACCATTTTCATGTTGTCAGCCTTGATGAAAAAACGGCTAAATTCAAAAGTTGAAGACATTTGATAATAAACTAAAAGAGAAAAGAGCAAAAGTAATTTTTAACACAATTTTTCGTTTTTTTTAAAGACAATAAAATAAGAACTGCAATATACATGTATAATATACCGTTGGAAAGCTAAAGATTTTAGAAAAAATATTATTTTATACAAAAGTTGTAATATATATTGGAAAGTTATAAAAGGCAGATAAAAACTAACCGATTGTCTTAGATAAAACATTTATATAGTTAAATTAATCAATCTAAAACATGTCTCCAGAAAAACTGAATATCATTCTTTAAACCTCTTTGAACTCTATTTATTAGTTGTTAAATTGATTTTAACGACCAGGGTAAGTGAAAGTTGTCTGTTTCCCGCACCAGATTTTTATATAATTGTTTAATAAAATTATATAATTATTACAATTTAATCAAATTGGATTCCGAGGACTAATTTGATGATAGATATCACAATATGATCAAAAATATTTTATTTACCGGAATTACGTTTATTATTTTGATTTATCTTTCTCAAATGATGGAGAAATGAGTTCAGTATGTTTTCTAAAGTTAGTTTTGGTAAATTTATTAGGGATAAAAGGTTTATTTTATTAACAAAACACAACTGTGCTGCCCAAATGTATAGGGTTGCTCTTTTACACAGAGTAATAATCAATTTATGTAATCTATTCTTTAATGTTACATTTTATTTTCATTTTAGTCCTCTATGTTTGGCCATTACGGTCAATTCAGGTAGATGTTTCTTATTTGATCTTTTATCACTATCGGAATCATTAGAAAGGTCTCACTATACCCTAGAATGTTATGGTATTAGCTAATCCGGAACTCGGTACAAATTATCAATACTAATGTCAACTGTGCTTTCCCGTCTGATTTTTTCCTCAACTCCGAGTTGAAAATGATGTCATCAACGTTCTCTTTTGAATGGTTACTACTCTTATTTGAAATTTCATGTTCAGTGTATGTCCACAGTAATTTACCAATGCGAAAGTCATGGTACAAATAAATCATCTTTGCTACGACCTACATTTTCTCTAAATATCTATACCTACATTCAAAACCTACGGAAAAAATATACTTGAGATTTTATTTTTTGACCCATGTCTTCATTAAGTATGCATTCAATTACAGTGATCTTTTTTTTTTTTTTTTTGGTGTTTTTACATTTCTTTTTCCACATTGTAGCAACCCTGCCATAGGCGGGACGAAATACAGGTGAAGGAAAAAAAAAAAAGACATTCAAATCTGAAATTAATCCACCGCCCTCACATTCAGGTCCGAGAAAACACCGTATAGCCGTAAGAAGGCAAGAACAAAAAAACTTTGATTATGATTATCAATTATTTAAAAAATAAAATAATAAATAAAAACTTCCTTCCACCCTCTCCCCAGCATCCACAGGAACACGCTAGTGTATATTTTAATCATGAATTAATTTTTGCCTTTAATTAACTTTCAAACAGAAGCTTTATATGGATTTGGCATTTTTATTGGAGTTGACCGTTCATCAACTTAGAGCTGTTTGGAAAATGCTCACGCATACTACATGAATCGATCATTTTTGCATTTCGACATTATCGGAGCAATATGTAAGCATCCGATTACTAATAATTTGGTGTTCCAGCACACGTTTTTGAGAATGTCCTTGGCATTTTCAGTTACTTTCTTTTTATACACTCTCTTCCTACACTGTCTCTAATACGATTAGGCAAACGCTGAGTTAGCCAAGGTATTAAATTATCGCCGATCATTTGATCTTCTATTAATGAGATAGCATTTGGTTACCCTACTTATACAACCTTAAGTTACCTAATATGGTTTATTATACACTTTTTATTTACGGTATTCTCGGCTCTATAGCCCAATGCTAACTCATGGTTTTTAATCAACGACTTAAATTCACGGCTATCTTGGTCATCAGCCTCTTACAAGGTTCTTCATGAATCAAGATGAATAAAATAGAATAAACTTCATTCCAAATGTGTAATGACTGCATTGGCCTATATTTCCATAATATTTCTTCAATATTCTTGTATAGACAAACAACATTTTGGCAGAGCATTAGGGGAGGAATTTTACTCAAGATGAGAAAATCCTTTTCCTACGTGACATGATACTGCTTCTTGCCAATATCCCTCTTGATACTAAAAAAAAAAAAAAAATTATACTACTAGCTGTAACCCGCGGCTTTGCTCGAGAATATTTCATATTCACTAATTTATTACTACTCCAATTAACAAAAATAAAATGCATAAACTCACTTGAGAACTTTTCCTTAAGGTTTTTACCTATACGTATATATTCTTAAAAACGTGTACATCACCATTGGATGATGATAAAGATAACTGTTATTAGGCTTTTAAGTGGGGCGGAAAGAAATGAATGGTCTAACACATATCCAGATACTCCGTAAAAAGTGGAATATTGAAGAGGTGAATGAAATGACATCAGAAAACTAGGAAAAATTAGATACATAAAACATGCCTTAAATATTATTAATATATTGATAAACAATAATAATGAATTATTTATAATAAATATGTTAAAAAATAATAATTATAAATAACCAAGCTGGAAACCTTCTTTACACCGAGAGCGGACCAACCACCTTTTTACAAACTCTACAACTATTCATAATTTTTTTTAACTACTCTTCTTTAACAATATCAATATCTTTCATACACCCTTTTGATTAGTTCTTTTTGTCGCAAAATGCGATCTTCATCAGTTAAACTTGATTTTAACACGTTGGAGCCATGCTGATTTTCGAGAAAGTCGTTGCTAAGCTACGCGCGCTACTTAAAAGCGCAGCAGAGTGAGTTCCTATAAAACTGTATAGCTGAGGCTATTGCATGTAGTTCGGCTGTGTATATATTGCATAGTTTATGCAGTTTGAATTTGTGTGTCGAGTTATGGGTCACCAAAGCGGAAGCTGTAGAGGTAATTGATTTAGAACCGTCAGTGTAAATTAAAAAGGGTTCAGGAATGGTTTGAATAATACGTTTTAGTCGATTTTTGAATTCAGAAGTATTTTAGGTGATTGGTGAGTCCATGGTGGGATTTTTTCATGGGAGTTTATTTAATACAGTGGAAGGGCTCTAAGTAATAAGGAAGCAGAGGAAATTCTTTCAGCAAGCGGAAGGATCGGATTGATTTTGTGTCGAAAGGGTCTGGTAAATTTAGGTTTAAAAATATATTTGTGTGGCTTTTTGCTGTTATCCAAGGTTTTATAAGATCTATCCAGATAGAAGAAATCTTATATCAAACAACTAATTCTTAGAAATCTGAGGCTTCCTACTTACTCATCCTATTTGTATGAAATCAGTGATAAAATAATAAAACAATAAATATATTTGATGAATATTCTAAGAAATATTAAAAATTAAATTTTCTGCCTAACGTTGTGTGACACTTACTTTCCTATTTTAAGGGTTGGACATCTTAACCTTCTAGAATATTTTCTTTCCTTTCATTTAGTACCACTTATTTTTCTGTGTGTGCACATCAAGGAGGTATATTTGAGTTTTTCTGATGTAAACCATGAATAAAAAGCAAAAAATTCAAATTTTGATTTTCCTCCCTAACCGTTGAGAATCAGGATATAGTTTATATGAACTTTTTTGTTTCTCTTGAGGTCTAGTATCTGCTCCCTAATGTCGAATATGACTTGACATTTATAACACACATATTAAGTGCACATTTTCTTTTTGGTCCTTTATTTTTTAATTCTTGCCTCCTTACATCATTGGTTGGACAATGAAGGTAGATTTGTTTAGCTAACTATTTCAAAGCTAATTAAATAAAGAAGTTTTTCTGAGATCCGTAAAAATTTGCAACCTAACTATAGAAGAGCAATAGCTGCTTGAAATTTCCGGATATTCTTAGAAATATTAACATTTTAATTTTAGCATTACGTTGTGTAGCACATACTTTCTCATTTTGAGAGTTTGACTTCTTTAGCTTCTGGAAAATGTTCTCTTCTTTCATTTGGTACCACTTATTTTTATGTGCATATACATCGAGTAGATATTTGAGTTTTCTGATGAAAACCACGTATAACAGTAAAAACTCAAAATTTGATTCAAACCATTCCTGAACCCTTTTTAATTTACACTGACGGTTCTAAATCAATTACCTCTACAGCTTCCGCTTTTGTGACCCATAACTCGACACACAAATTCAAACTGCATAAACTATGCAATATATACACAGCCGAACTACATGCAATAGCCTCAGCTCTACAGTTCTATAGGAAAGTGAATCAAGACCAAATCGTTATAATAACTGATTCCCTAAGCACAATTAAAGATTTGCAGAACTTGTATCCGATTCATCGAATTTTAGTCCGCACTCACTCTCATATAGCTGTGTTGCGAAACCTGGGCAAGTTAGTAAGCCTCGTGTGGGTACCGAGCCACATTGAATTACCGGTAATGAGCTTGCCTACCGGGCAGCGAGGCAGGCGCTCACACAGTCACAGCCAGGGAGAGGAACAGCCATCTTGACCCCGTCTGAACTCAGTGAACCACTCAAAAGGCAAGAAGAGGACCGATGGCAGAAAATGTGATGTGATAGCCAGTTTAGCAAACTGAAGAATATAAAACAAAAAGTGAAACCCTGGTCCACATCTAGCCATAGCAGTTGCAGGGAGGAAGTGTTGTTGACCCGGATGAGGATAGGACACTCATGGCTAACACACTCGTATCTTTTTAATAAGCAGCCCGTGCTTTGATGCCAGCATTGTGATGGAACCTTTACCATATGGCATATTTTTCAAGAATGCCCTTATTATTCATTACACCTGAATAAAATTGTACTAAACCCAAATATTTCAACAGTACTGGGTAATAGAGAGGAAACTATTAAATTAGTTTTTGATTTTCTAAGGAGCAATCATTGTTATCTAAATTATAAAAACTATAATCTTAATTAACTATTAAGTTATTCATTCCTAGTCAGTTTTTAATTAATACATTTTTTTTCCTTGACTTAAGTTTTGTTTTTCTTTTAAGTATTTTTTTTTTTTTTTTTTAAACTACTGTTTACATGATAATCATTTCTTTTTTTTTCTCAATTACTTGTTACCTTATAGTTCTTTCTTATAAAAGTTAAATATACATATAGTATCTAGGCATTGATGACCTTAGGGTTTTACCCCTTAAAACCAAAACAAACAAACAGCAAAAAGCTCAAACTTTGATTTTCCTCCCTAACCATTGAGAATCGGACAATAGTCTACATAAACTTTTTTGTTCCTCTTGAATCTTCTTTCAGTTTCCAAAATATGACTAGACATTTATGAGGCACTCTGTATATTTTTAATTTAAACCAACATTGCTGCCTAATCATATTTTAAATCTTCAAGGCATTCATGATTCATCTTTGCCAGTAACTGTTCTGCATTGTTGATTCATAAAATATTACTCATAATGTGGTGTTATTAATAAGAATATTATTTAGATATGAAATATTAGCTATAGAGGTAGAAATCAAACTTTTAGTGTAGTTAATTTTAGTGAACTTAGCAGATCCATAGCGTCTTTATAAAATAGATGACAGACTGGTAAAATTTGGAAAAGCCTATTATCATTCCATGGCTTTCGCCTCCATTTATACTTGACGTACTCAACTCTTTTAGTGTAATTTTTTTTTTTTTTCTTCCAGGTTCTATTATATACAGTTCTAAATTTTTAAAGGAATGAAAATAAAAAAAAAAATTCTGTATGAACTTAATTTGGTTTTAGTTTCATCCACATATACATGAAAATCGTGAATGAGAGTGAGTTGAATAATGAAAAAAATAAGCTAGACCCACAAGTGTGTTTTAAAAGTACTTTAACATTATATATAATTTGATAGATTACAAACAAACAGGGTAGTAAGATGTCAGTATTTGAAATTAAAAGATTCTCTTGAATCTTTTAACATAAATTTATAAATGCCATCTAGAAAAGTTATAATTTTTTTTTAACAAACTATAAAATTTACCATTCTTACAGATTTATCACTGTGAAATATATAAGTAGATATCAATTGCATATATATGAAATTCGTGAATGAGAATAAGTTCAATAATGACAAAAATAAGCTAGACTCACAAGTAGGTTTCAAAAGTCCATTTCAACATTATGGATAATTTGATAGAAACAAGCAGGGTAGTGAAATATCACTATTTCAAATTTCAAGATCAACTTAAATTTTTTAATACTTATTTAACTTTTTTAAATCTAGAAAATTTATAAATTTTGATCAACAAACTTGATAATTCACAATTCTTACAGATTTATGATCATAAAATACATAATTTGGCAATTCTGTATGTAGATATAGTAGCTAAGGTTCTAAAGCTAGATAGGAAATTAGGAGATTAGCTAAAAATTTTCAAAAAGATAAATTTTTCAATAAATAATCTCAACGGTCATATATTGTGGAGCTCTTGAATAACTGATCCTAATTACTTTTATGGGCATGCACAAACCTTTAATGATCATGTATTTTAAGTTTTTTTCTAACATTTGTACATGTTTTTAGTTTTCTGTTAATACACAACACTCTGTGATCCTTGAAGTTGTGTTGAAAACAATTTCGGATTCCTGAGATTCCGGTTTCTCAATTGTTAAAACAAAAAAGATGAGTAACTTTTTTCTTAGCAGTGAGAAATTGAACCAATTGATAAAGAATTAAATGAAAAGTGAAGTTAAATGTATATCCATATCCTAATTAAATGTTATTTTATTTTATTTTTTTTCCAGTAGAAACAATTCTTTAATAATAATAATAATAATAATTCTTTATAAATAAAATTGGAGGCTGATGTCTACTTCACCACTATTTTATTGAAAAAAAATATTTGCACTACGTTTCGGCTACAATGCCATCTTCAGGTGCAGTGGAACAACTTAGATCTAAAAGTACAAAATATTGTCAAGTTACAAATAATCGTCTAACAATTTGTCATGAAACCATACAACTATGTTAAATTGTATGATAAAAGGATAAATAAAATATATATATACACATATACATACATACATTCATACATACACGCACTCTATATATATATATATATATATATATATATATATATATATATATATATATATATATATATATACCCATATACACACACATACCCATACATACATGCACATACACACACACATACAACACACACACACACACACACACACACACACACACAACATGTTTATATATACAGTCAAAATAAATTAATAATTTATGAGATTAACGTTAACAATCTTAAAATTCTATCATAACAATTTAAAACTATAACTGAACATGACAAAATCTGAACAATGAAAAATATTCCACTATACAAACTATATATAAATAGACTCAGTTGATGTACCATGCTCATCATTGCACAAATCCAATTAAAATGATTAAAATTTAATTAATAATTATGAAAACAATAACTGATAAATTCAAAAATGCACCCTTACTTAGTGTGGGTAGCTGCTTCCTAGTCAAAACCACATGACCAAATCAGATGTCCATGAAGGGGAGGGGGAGGAGAAGGGTACTACTATAAAAATGGCTAATCATTTAAAAATTAAATCAAATTTAAAAGGGAAAGAAAAAAAAAATTTTTTTAAGAACCTGATGAATGAAAGGTATGTTTTATACAACTACTATTATTATATATTTAGTTTGTGGATGATGTTAGTGTATGCATTACATAATGTTTGGGTGTCTTGTTGAAAATTACATACCTGCTTAATGTTTTTAGTGATGTGAATGGCTTCTAATATTCTTCTTTTTTTATTATTATTTTCTATTTCTAAAATTTCCGGGTTGTTGAAGTCAAATTGGTGCTTGTATTCTGTGCTATGAGTTGATGACAAGTCCCTTCAGAATAACATATTAGGAAATAAAAAGGTGGACTTAAGACTAGAGTCTTAAGAGTAAAATGACTAAAAAACAGAAAAGAATTAAACTAATAACATGAACTAATAAAATAACTTAAAAGCTAAATTGTAATAAAAATGTACAAACCAGAAAAATAAAAGTATGTTAACATGAGAAACAAAAAATTATATAAAAAAAAAAAAAAAAAATTTAATCAGATAAAAGAAATATATATACATATATATATATATATATATATATATATATATATATATATATATATATATATATATATATATACACATACACATACATACGCATACATACATACACATACATTCATACACACACACACACGTATATATATCCATATATACACACACACATACACACGTACATACATACACACATATATACACACATACACACACCAGCTTATGCATGTATGTACACAGTTTTTAAAAACAAAGGAAATTACTATTCTTCTTTAAACATATTTATAATTTGATCTTGCATCTTTGAAAAGATAATGATTTCAAATATTTGCTGTTGAATTTACCGTTGAAAATGATAATTAAATAAGTAAATCTGTTCTATTATTTATTAGTTAATTATTCTTGAAATTAGCGTCTACTTGGGATTATTTAGAAATTGGATTGATAGGAGATGGCTAAATAGACAGGATTTGAATGTGGAGAGAGATTGGGAGTCACGAATATTAGGGGGAATGGAGTTCCATAGGGAGGCGGATTGTATTAAGAAAGATCTATCGAAAGCTGCGGATCGATGGGACGTTATATACAGATCTGAAGGCCGTGAGCGGGTGTAACGGGAACGAACGGAGGATTTGAATATAAGGAGATCTGAGATGTAAAACGGACACCGGGATTGGATAACTTGGTAGAGGAAGGATGCCAGGAAGTATTTACAGCGGTAGGAAGGGAAAAGCCACTTCAACTCTTCGTAAAAACGAGTTACAGAGGTGTCTCTGGATATCCCAAAGATGAAACGTATAAAGCAGTTAAACATTCGTTTTAGTTTTGCCTCGAGATCCCCAGATACACCTCCATACACCGCACAGCAGTAGTCGAAGTGGGGAAATATTAAGGAACTTACTATTTACTCAATTAATATTACTATTTTACTCAATTCTTTATTGAGCAATATTACAATCTGTCCAATTTAGGACATTTTTAATAGTGATGAAGTACAACATTCATACTACATTCACACGATATATACAAAGCAATAAATTTATATAATAATAATACAATATACATATATACAAAACAAAATCAATAAAAATATATACAAAAGTCACTCATACCTATTAAATGTTATTAATTGAAGAAAATTCAGGCAAAAGATAAAAGTATGTTTTTTCACTTATTAAAATTTAAATTACTTCAACCGTCAATGCAAGTCAAAGATGATTACTAATGAAAAACAGAACTAATATTATATTTTAAATTTAAATATTAAAAATACAATGCTTTACTCAGTAAGGTATACAAATTTATAAGTCATTCTTTAGTAACTTGTTCTTCTGACTCGAGTTTTTTTTCTTAAATCAATATTTCCCAAGTCAGAACCTTTCTCAAACTGTCGATGATATCCTGTAAGAATAACTTGTTCAGGTATGGCAGCTTTTTCACTTGCTTCGTATTTTGGAACTTTTTCATGAAAAAAAACAACTTGATTATGATATTAATTTTTAATCCTAAGGGAAACATGTTAAAATTTAGTGCATGGGCATATTTGAATTATATTTAACTATTAATATATATTAGTATTAAGAAATATTTTATAATTTTTCCAAAATTGTAAATTATCGTTGTTCTATTATTTCTGTGAAGGTAATAATGTGTCAAATAAATGTTTAAATATTTTTATCGTTCCGTCCAATTTCTGTACATTATGTTAATATATTTTTTAAACAGAATCACAAGTTTCTTAGTTCAACCAGATTTGATTATTGCTATATCTTTCTTTAATTTTAAAAATGGGGTGTCCATATCACACAACTTTCAGTAACCTCTCTACTAGAAATAAAATTTAAAAGTTAAAAAAAAATTACATTGAGTTTCAAAGGAAACAATTTTTATATATAAAGTACCAATATAAATTATTATCTTTAATAATCAATTTAGTTTGTGCATATTTGTACTGTGCAGTCAGCATTACCTTTAATAATTTTATATATTAGATAATATTCTCTCAAGAACTTTTAACTTTGCAATGGCATGTTATACATATACTTTTCTTCTCTTATTAGAAAACAAATAACTTTAACCTTTAAAAAATGTTCCCTTATTTCTCCCTTACTTAATTATTAAATTCTTTAATTATTTATTTTGTCCCATGGAAGGAGGTTTTGCAAATCCGCCAATTGAAATGGTTTGGCTATTTTATCAGGATGGATGAACATATTGAGGGTGCCTTAGAATATCAATCTTGAAAATATACATATCAACAAAATATGAAGAGGAAGAGGAATAGATCTCTGTAGAAACCAATAGAATATATCAGAATAAATTCTGAAAAGAAGAAGAAAAAATCGTAAAGTCATCTGCCGGGATCCAACCAATGATCTTGGGAATGGAAAGTGTTATGATAGCCACTACACCACAGGTGACCTCAAAATTAATGTGTTCTAAGTAATTTCTTAATAAAATCAATACACTAATTAACATTCCTATTAAATGTCATTTAAAGTAATCACTTTAATATGACCATGCACTAATTTAAGCATTAAGATAAGTTAAACATCTTCCTTCGACAACAGAAGTAGCTGAATGGCACTGAATATGTGAGGAGTTTGAGTAAGGATCATACAAAATGAAAAATGTCATTGATCGTTTCTAGTACAATTATCAAACACTATTAATCCTAACTTGAAGTATCAAGAAGTGACCTGACTTGATTGCTTTACAATGATTGGAGTTGACAGTAAAATGTTTCATTACATCATGTAATCTCATGGAACCTCTTTTCATTTTATCCAAAGATACGCACACTAAGTTTTCTGTCGCAAAATGACTTTGTACTTTGTTTAGGATTTAATTTCTGCTACCAAATGATTGATTTTTTTTTTTTTTTGTCTACTCCCCCTTTGAAGGGTATATTGGGATTTAGGAGCAAAAGGGTGAGGGCAGGGGATGAATGTTAAAAATTATAAATCCCCTACCACTGAGACCCAAACTCATAATTATTTTTTTCCATGATTCAGATCATCTTATTGCTGGATAATGAGCGTACCCAGCGAAAATAACACGCACTAACTTGCCCACTACTTTATTTTTTAAGATGGCCACCTCACCACTTGCCCAAATGATTGAAATATTTTTATAAGACATATCTTATTATCATGTATATCCATATGAACTTATGAATCCTATTTCCTTTGATTCACACTATTACTAACAAAAAATATTCTGGAGTTACCCTCAAGGATCATTTGGTTTTGTTAAGTGCCTTTAAAGTGTTTTCAAGGGATGCAGACTTTGGTCGATTGTTCTATGATGGTCAAAAATAACTCTTAGACGACTTCAATATTTTTTTTTTCTTGGATGATTAAAAAATAAACAATGTTCGACATAACATTTTCAGCTTGATTAAAAAAAACAAAAAACTAATTTGAACCACCATTTTGTGCAGTATTATGTTGGTAACTGACAATAAAGTGACAACCCACAGAAATATAACCCAATGATGCTTCAACTAATGATCTTTTGGGATTAATTTTTTTTAATATAATGTCGTCATTTTGAGTAAATCCTTCATTTTTGTATACTTAATCAAGACAGGATCTTTAATTTTTTTTGTTATAAATGAATATAAATATATGAAAAAATTATGATACCACTTCTCATCATATAAAAACTTAATTATCACCTCTCTATCCATCACAGTCCCCATAATGAATTGAAGTAAACATATATAATGTAAACTTACCATTGTATTAAAAGAAGACTTAAATGTCAGTTAATGTAAAAAAATAAATAAAAAATACTATAAAAAATGAATGAAAAGTTCATATTTTTAAATATATAATAAAAACAGAACTATGTAGGATTTAAGTTTTTTTTCTTTAGACTTACTATACGTACTTCATAATGCTTACATAACTTTAAATTATACTCAATTAGAAATAAAAAAACAACTGCTTCAATTTATGAATTTCTACAGCTACTTAAAAAGAAAACAGAAATTATTTTACATAAATAACAGATTTAAAAAAAATTTATCTATTTTTTTTTCAACTCCTCCATTTATTTTTCATAAAATAATGAAATATATCATTTACATAATAATAGTTCTTCTTTTGCCCAAGGCATATATTGTAATAAAATAAAATTGAACTAAAAATTATTCAGTATCAATATAATTAATTAATGAAGTTTAATTAACAATCGTCAATTAAATATATTAATTAACAAAATATCAAATTAAATTATATTAGATTCTTCTTTATTTAAAAGATATCTAGATTGTCTAAGTTTATCATTTTAAATATGAGCTTGGTATTTTAATTACTTTACTGACAAATGACAATCAGCCCTCTAGCTGGGCATAAGTCATTCCTAAGAATATGAAGAATATATTTTGACTTCATTTGACTTTCAAAGCCAATGCAACGTTTAAAAGCTTTTGTAAATGTCTTAGAGCATTGTGCTGGAAAGTTAATTGTTTTGTATTAATTAATTTTATAAAGAAATTATTAATACCTGGAATCCTGAAATGGCTTTTCTATACCTGAAATATAGGTAATTCCAAAATTTCATCGCATTTTTGCTTGTATTTTGATGAGGAATTAAGTAACAGCCTTATCTCTCCTCATTTAAACTTAAGAATGGAAACCTTGTCTTTGCTCTCCAAAATCAACAAAGTTATATGGAAAGGGAGGAGCCCTAAAGTTCCTATCACTTCTCATTCAACTTCTCCCCAAAACAAATTTTGATTCAAAAAGACCCAGAAAAGCCTATAGGTGCATCAAATGTCTCTGGAAGAATGATAGAAAAATGACAGAGGTGTCCAACTTTGACCTAAAACTAACATACAAGGAGTGTTTCCAGTGGTATGCCAAAACTGCACGAAGAATTAAGCATTATTTTTAAAGCATATTTATATTAATTTTACGTCATTTTTTTCATTTATAATTAGTTTCATAGTTATCCTATTTCGTATTAAAGTGTTTTTCATCTTCAAAATAAATTATAACCATTAATCCGAAATATTCATAAAAATTAATTTTGTTTTTCTTAATAACCTAACTCAATAAATATCCAAAAGAAGCTTTAAATAATTGAAATACATAACTTAAATTTAATTAAAGTGAAAAATTTAGTGTATTTGTATATTTTAATGATTGAGGTACTGAGTACCACACCTCCCAGAAAATGTTAATTAACTAATAACAAGTTGTAACATAATAACTCAGGATATATAATTAAAAGTATATGTTGTTGAAATATTTTTTATATCTAAAAAAAATGTATATAATTAATAACTTCTTTTAATAATAACTTTTTTGAGAATTCTAGTATAGGAGAATCAGAATGAAAGTTAAATTATCCATATTTATTCTTTCATGGTAAACATAACAATATACTAAAAATTATATCGATTTTTAGCAATAAAGAGTTGCTTCACCTGCATTTTTTATAATTGTTTCAGAGATAATCTCAGAAAATAGTTATATATTTTTAATGTTTAATATTTATTGGCGAGTCAATGCTAAATAAACTATATTTTACATTTTCTATGACTCAATAATACTTTAAAAATCAGTATTTATTTCTGAAATTAAAATTTTTCGTTTTGGTTTTGTGTGGTTATGGAGGGAATTAAGAGTAATAATGTTGTCAGCACTGGTGCTACCCGGCAAGTCTCACACAGTGCTTGTAGACTGATATCAGTGGTTCTCGTTCGTTCTGTCTTGCTTATTTATCTTGAAAATGTTTCAGTTATGTTCTAATTTATTTCTTTTTATTTAAAAATATTATTTAAAGTATAATTTTTTAGACTTTGAATCATCAATCAAGGTAAGGATAACTCACTCAGATTGTTATTGGAATATATTATTATTTGTATTTAATTCAGTACTTAATTAATATGATTTCCTTTAATATTCCTTTAATAATTATTAATAAAATAAAAAATTGCTAACATTATATTTAGTGAGTTACTTGTAGTTATCTGTTAAATAATATTTATGTTCATTGTTTCATCACATATTACCTTAAATGTTTATTGTAAATAAAGGGATTCATTTCATGACCTAATTCTAAGATTTATTCTTTCACATGATCAGTGATAACTGTTGACAATCTACTATCATATCATAATGGTTCTCAGACTTACAACTTCAGCATGACTACCTGTGGTTTTAAATTTAGAATTATGGGCTCTATTTAATCTATGCAATATGTTTATTAGATTAATTAATTTGTATTGTGCTGAGGGCAGTAATATTTAATGTTTTAATTTAATTTTTACCCTTTATTTTAATCTTAAAAAAGTAATATTTTAGAAGTTAATTTGTTTCATTATTACCTTTTTTTATTAATAAAACCCTTGTTTTTTATTTAAATTTGGTGCCGATTACTAAATTGTACCCTCAAACTATCACTGTTTTTCAAAAACAATCTCTTTTTCTTTTCTTTTTTTTCAAGGGCTATTTAATCAATTTGGTCATTTAAAATCCAAAATTTTCACTGAAAGTAATAAAGTAATAAGTAATTGCATAATTATTGATTTGATTGATATATCAATTTGTTAAATTTTCTGGTCATATAAGTCAAAGAAATCTTGATTTATTCTGTCCATATCAGATGCATAAATGGTAATTTTTCATTGATGCATTTTAAAATCATACATAAAATAAAATAAAATTATGCATCGTGCATTAAAATTATATATATTTCTTATTGTTATTATAATCTTTAGCAAAGATATAATTGTATGCAAAATGTTTCTTTCAAATATTTTATTTGTTATTTATTGATTGACTGTCAATAAAATATAAATAAAAATTGAATAAATTGATGGGAAGTGGATTAATTTGAAAATTAGGGGTTTTTCATTCTATATTTTTGGGTCTGATTATAGTGGAAAATCGTTTTTCTGTAAAAAATAATTAATAGATGGAAAGGATTTATAATTTATCTTAATCTGACATATAACATATGACAGAATTTGATATAACCAATCTAAATTGATGATACTTTTTAATGTTCAAAATTAATTTATTTCAACAAGCCAATATTATATTATATATTCATTCATTTTTAATATATTAAATGGGTGTTTATATGCATATTTTATAAATGTATTTCTATGGTAACTAAGTATACAATGAATTTTCTGAAAATGTTTAAAAACCAGAATAAAATAAGCCCAAACATATTTAAAATATAATATAATAGGAATATCCTTATCTTAAGTATTTAAAAGAATGCTAGCACTTGGCACAATAATTGGAATTGAATGGTGAATTTTTTCATGTAAAAAAAATTTGTATCTTATGTTACCAGAAACGGAAAGAATCTGAAGTTGTACATGCTTAGTTTGGGTTTACTCTCTTATATGTCGAACATTTTTTGATGCACCATTAGAACATTTTTGCTTTTTTGACTAATGAACATCATTGTGTCTGTTATACTAATTACTTTTACATAAGTAATATAATTATTGTAAAAAAAACTTTTGCTAATTTCATTTTTGATTTGTTACCTTTGGTTCCTGTTCTCATATCAGAATCATTGAAGCTATATTTATACTTTTGCTCTTTAAATTGTTTCGAGAAAGAAAATCGAACTTTTGAATTACTTTGTAATTATTCTATTTTCTCAATTGAAAATATTATGCTAATTGGATTAAATCAATCAAATAATCCGGGTAGAAAATTTCCTTTTATCATCTTTGTATTTCTCTTTTTTCGGTTCTCCAACTTGTGATCTGTGACAAAAGATTTTATTTTATATCTTCTTGTATGAAGGTATTCCTGATTTTTGTGTCGCCTTAATACCCAACTAATGTGAGGTCATCTGCATATCAACTTGCATTTTAGTTGGTGCCTTTCCATCGTCTAATTCCTGTTTGACAGTTCTTCAATGTTGGAACTTTTTCAAAGTATTCAAGAGGATTATTTAAAAGAATTAGCTAATTAACTTTATATCACCTTAAATTGAGGTTGTGGGTTTTAACTATATATCTTGTTATCAATCAACTATAGAACAAAAGTCCTACCTAGTAGCCTAGTAGTTTACGTATTTTCTTCCTAAAGAAAGAGATATGATGATCATCAAATTATTCTTTTATCATGTGACCTGTTTCATCTATCCATGTTAGCATTTTTTACTTACTTAATGTTTAAACAATCGATAGATAATTTTCTGATTTTCTGAATGAATGAAACTCGTAGATTAGGTTGATAATATACATTTTATACGAAATATACTTTTACTCTTGGTTTAATACTTAATATTATATATATGCTGAAGAAATTTTGAATATTATGTGTGTATGCTATTACTAAATCTTCAATATTTTAATTTTAATGAATAATTTTCACAATAGGTGGACTATTCTAATCTTATACTTCAAGTAAGGTTTATACCGACAGAAGAGTCTCATTAAAACATTTATTGAAGCATTTGCTGAATTAGCTTTATATCATCTTAAGCATGATATTTTAATTGACTTAATGTAATTAATAGGATTATAAGTATATTTATAAGTTGAAAAAATTCACAGATTTCATGTTGATAATTTGTAAAAATTTTGTATTCGTTTGTTTTATAATCATTTCAATAAGTGTTGTTACTTAGTCGCCAAAAGCTTTTATAAGTGTTGTTAATAAGTGCTTTTAATGAGACTGTCTTTCTGGCATTAGCCTTAATCGAAGTATTTTTTTTATTATGAACTCAATGTTGTTCAGGCGTTTAATGATTATTTTGTTTATAAAATAAAAATATTATCCTTGCAAAATGTTTGTTTTATTAATAGTTAAAAACAATTTCGAATTTGTATGCGCGTCGTTCTCGGAAACCCATGTATTGGATGAGGTCCAATGACACCAGAAGACATTTCCTGAGCAAGGAAGGATATCCGAGGTATCCTTAGAGAACGGAAGTAGATCTAAGACGGTCGTTGACAGCTCGTTTGTTTTCGACAAAACACGTAAATAATTATCAATTTGTCATTTATCATACCGGATTTTAGTTAGTATAATTAAGAACTTTTTACATTGGAACTATATTTCGCCCTTGTACAAAAAAAAAAAAAAATCTATTTGTATAACAGCTACGATTTCTCCTACCAAGACTTAATTAATTACACAATATTTTGAAATTATTTTTAATATATTTTTTCTTATCGTCTCTCTCTCTTTACTACTAAAATCTGTCGACTTTAGTGATATAAGACATTTTTGAATAATGAACTAAGTAAGAATTGATATTTATAAACAGTTCCGTAATCTTAGTTTTTTCTCATTACATAAGAATAAATATTACTCTTATATCTTAAAAGTACTGAAGAAGTGTTCGTGGTCAAATCACGCTACATTTTTAAACATAGTTAGATTTATTATTCAAATCGGGTAGTTATTGACTTTCAAATTGAGAAATAATGGAGTCATAATTCGAATACAATGGAAGGCTTTCAAAAAAGGTGTTACTTCACTGTCCACAATTAAAAGCTTAAGATTTAATTCTATAAAATGTTTTAGGATTTTTTGTTTGGGAGTGCTGCCTGTTATTAAACACACAAACAATTGTTTATCCCATCTAACGAGTGGCTACATTTCCTTCTCCGTTTTCGGTCATATTTAAATTTCCAGAAGAAAACAAGTACGAATTGTTTTGATATATCCACAGTAAAATACCTATGACTATTTTAAAATATCCTAAAAGTAAGCTACACAGGAACAAATAATCTAGTTATGTTTCCGTCACTGAATATTCTTTGGTTATATTGGAATAGATATTTTATAATTTTTTTTTTTTTTTTTTTTTTGGAAGAATTTTTTTCTTGCGTTCCTTTGAACCACTATTTATCCAAATCCTACATATTATTCTGTAAGTTACCAACCTCTTTAGCTAGGGTGTGATTCGTTCAATACAATTGATAATTATACTATTTCTCAATATTTACAATCTGTTCATCTCAAGCTGACCCAAATTTAACTTCGCTCCTTATGAATGGCAATTTATTACAGTAACTCACAAAGTATTGGTACTTATAAGTAATTAGAATTAGTAAAAACAGGTATTATAAAGTTAAAATTAGCTATAGTTTAAGTTGTATTTTTCTCAGTGGTTAATTCCAAATAACAGAGGATATTCACACATCTCAAACATTGTTGTTCTCCCTGGACCATATACTGTGAAATACAAGTACATGTTTCTAATGAGCCATTCCCTGAAGCATTAAGTTTTTATTAGAGACGTAGTCATGAAGTCTCACGTCATCAATAAAAGCAATATTTTCCAGGAAGTACTGTCATAATAATATATATTCTGGAAATATATAATTGCGTTATTGAAAATTGAGAAATATTATTTTCAGGCTTTCCTTGTTGGCAATTGTTATTGATACCTGAAAAAAAAAACGCTTTAGAAATTGGTATAAAAGTTATCAAATTATCAGAATCATAAAATAATAATTATTATTCAATTTCCTACGTGCAAATATTTTGAATGTGTGATGAATTGAATCTGTCACGAATATCTTATTAATATATATACCTTGAAGATAAAAAGAAAAAAATTAAATGCGAAAATGTAAATAAGGAAGATGCTTGGAAATCATGAAGGGCTTACAGACGGTGTGAGTCAGAAATTTGCATTTACAAGTCGGATCCGTCTCGAACCGGTTTTAGGGTTGCAGTTTCTGTCCCTGCCTACTAAATTTGAACTCATATACAAAAATATTTCTTCTCATTCATATTTATGATGCATTTTTTCACGTTTAACCTTGAACGCATTTATGAATGATTTCAATAAACAATTCTCATTGTTCTAGTTTATGATTCATCTTGTTCTTTCATTAATGATCTGTATTATTATAGATTATTAACTAATTATTTACAAGGACATTTTTTTCGTTGATATTGTTCTTATTTATTTATAAGCTCTTCTCAGATTTTTTTATTATTTTTTATTTTTATAACTGTCTCATACATTATTCTTATTTTAAATCGCAATTACATTATTATAAAAAATTAAAATAAGAGCTTGGGCATTATATTTGAAATAGTAAATGATAAACAGTGATATAACTACTAAATAGGAGTTCAGTGTACGTTTCTGTCAATCTACTTACGGATAGGGCGTAATAATAAATAGCAAGTTTTGACCATTGGAAGATTCAGGAGGACATTAGTCCGGGAGCGGTTGAAGAAAAAAAAATTTGAAATAGTCTAAACTATTTAATGTTTTTTCCAACGTATCGCCCACTTTGTACGTCATCATCAAGGCTCATCACTTTCCCTAGCTGCCTTTCCCGAGTGACCCCGATGATGGCCTAGAATGTGGGTCGAAACGTTGGCAAAACAATGTTAGTTTGGAATATTTCATGTTTTCTTCCTCTGAGCACACGGACTACTTTCCTCGTGATAGATTAAAATCTATCATGTATTTATCTCCATTAAAACGATGTTTTACTTATTGTATGAAGATTTCCTAGACATTTTGATTTATTTATAATGCTTTAGGAGATGTTTATTGAAACTGAAATAAATTTAAATAAACAAAAAATTATTGATGTTCTGTTTATTTTATTAAATTATCCTGTAGAACAAACTTCATTTAATTCGAGCCCTTGGGATACAGTAAAGTCGGTAATTTCACATTTACAAGATCCGTTTTTTTTTTTTTTTTTTTTTTTTCAGTTTTGAACAGCGTACCAAGACAATTGTAAAATCATGAAGAAAAAAAAATGATAGTGTTAGTTTTCACTTACGCTGACCTTGCAGAACCAGGTTTAAACGGAGTTCGGTGGAAGGAAGAATGTACGTACATTGAACCTAGTGTTTGTTAAGCATTTTATTATTAGCTTACATTTGCTAATCTTTACTTCCATTATTGTCCAATAAACAAATTAAATTTCAATGCGTTATTTATCTCAACACTTTAATGTTTAGTCCTTATATGTTGATATAAAATTTTGTTTTATCTTTCCCTGAAATTAATGGACGACAGATATTTTGGGTCCCCTCAGCTATATCGGACTTTTTCCTTACTAATCTAAAACTTGTTGATTTAAATTAAATAATTAGCAACAAATTGATAGAATTTTCGCTATATAAATAATAACTACGGGACTAATGGATTTTGTTATGTTTGGTAACAATACCGTTTATTTATTTTTCCAACAATACGTTGTTTAGATTATTGAACGAAAAATATAGCATTATTGGGAAACATATTGTGACAATTATTTGATAAATTTTGGCTATAAAAAACTATTATGGCTAAATTATGCTTCGTACATAATACATTCTCCATATTATCGTTTTAAATAAAATTTTGCTTGAATAAACATGAATTTTAAACCCTTGATTCAGTCGAATTTTTAGAAAGTAGTACTTGAGGTTTATTTTATTTGTTATTGTTAACTTCGCATTCCGAAAGATAATATCATTATCTGTAAACTGGATATGCTCTGCTTGCTATCTGTGTGTTTGATAAGTCTCATTGTATTTTTGTTTTGTAAACATTCTGAGCAAGATTATATTTTTTCTTTGTACTTCCAGCCTCTCCGCATAGCCTGCATTGCTAAGTAACTTGTCTATACTATTGCAGGTCATTTTTATATGACCATTAAATTCTTCGTTTTAATGACATCAATAAATAAATTAATAATTTTCTCTACACATTTTCGTTTTGTATTTCTTCTTGAAGTTTTAGATGATGTTTAATATGTATATTAACATTAAATATTAACTATGGGTTCACCTGTGACGTAGTATCTAACATAACAATCTTCTGTGCCCTAGATAGTTTGTTCAAAACCGGCTCTTTTTTTTTTTTTTTTTTTTTTTTTTTTTTAAAGGGAGTAAAAAATCCTTGGTTATGCCGACCTTCGTAGGGGTCGTACAATGGCGGTTCCAGGCTTGAGGGGTTAAAGATCCTTATTATAATTACAACTATAGATAGCATCGTTCGATTAGTAACAGTAGTATAAGGTGACTTTAAATGTTTACCTGCGACGTTGGAACACTTTCCATAAAATAATTTATTTTATAATGGACGAGATACTATCGTGTATTTTTTTTTCTATAAAATATTTTAAAATTACCAATGAGACGAAGTATGGAATGTTTCTGTATTAATAATTTTAGAAACAAATACGATTTTACTATTCTGTCACTATTCAAATTATCAGGATTGCTAGAAATAATTTAAGTCTCAATAACTTTATTATTATTTATTATTTTAATTAGAAATGCAACTATAATAAGAAAGTTCTTCAGTTCAATTTTAGTAGATTGACTAGATACTAATTTCTAAACATTTAATGTTTAAACAGCTGTTTTGAGATGATTTGTTGTGTAAAATATTTTTTGTTATTCAATTGTTAAAATATAATCCTACCAGATGTTTAATTAATACCATATATTATTTATTTTTTTATCTTCTAATTCGCTTCCAATTCTCTCAAAATATGGATATTAAATAAAAAATTTATTTTTGAATATCATCGCAAGAATTTTACTAAAAAGTATAAAATATTTTCTTTAAATTAGTTTAGATTTACTTGGTTATTAATTTATTGCATTTTGGTTATATATACATACCTCATATATTCATACAAATATAAATGGAAATATATATATTTCTCACAATACTGTTCACGAATTTGAATAATAATGATTCAGGTAGTATTTTAAAACTTTGCCTAAATTTATTTTTTAATTACATTATTTTGATCATCGGTTTAATATACAGTGTTATTGTTTGCTTTTTGCGCATCATGGTCCAAGCCCTGATTTCGACATATGTTTCTTTTATTCTTCCAGGTATAGTATTGTGAGAAAGACAATGTATGAGCATTCCTAGCTATAAAAGGATCCATGCTGGGCCATTTGCACAAGCGAAAATGAACTATGAATTTTCTTTTTTTTTTTTTTTTTAAGAAAGAATGAAGACTTGATTATTGTCTTAAGGCTAGTGGTTGCTGAACGATTCATAGTTTTTTTAACAAATCATATAAAAGATTCGAAGCATTCGTAATTGCATTTAAAAAATACAAAAAAAAAAAATACTCTAGATTAGAAGATATCCCTCTTGTAATGTAAATTGCATTATGTTATGTTTTATTTTTGGTCTGATTTGTTTAGGTTTTGATAATTTTGTTCTTTTTGATGTTTATATACATTATTTATTCATAATTACACCTTTTAAAACTTTATTAAAGTGAGACCGGACTTGATTGCGTTATAACTAACAACCAATTATAATTATAAATCTTGCACCATGTCCCACCTTGTGACATTATAGAGCGAGAATATAATCTGTACGTTCACCATAGCCTCCCTCATCGCAACATTACAAATAACATAACTTTATAAGTTTATGGGCTTACAACAACTTTATATTAACTGGTGTGATTTATTTATTGCTTATCAACTTTTCTAAAATCTTGGGTTTTCCAACGGTATACTATACGTCTATGATATTACTATTATGTCAGGAATAATTTTTTGATGATTTGATTACAGAAAATTTATTTTTCTTGTTCAAAGAAAAGCTAAATAGCTATGTATTTTACTTATAAACCGTTCATTTACGAAAAATTTAAAAATAGGTTTGTCAATGGTGTCAAAAGTATTCGGAATTACGGGGTTTCCCCATAATAGAATAGAAATAGAATAGAATAGAAAAACAATTTTATTCTGGGACTTTGTCCCTTAAGAATAACATGAAATTTACAAATAAAGGTTGCACATCTGGCCAGATGACATTAAATAGACATAATTATGTACATAAGTAAAAGAGGTAGAAAGATAAATTTATATAAATGTATGTACATACACATCTCTATGTACCAAAGATAAGAAAAAGCGTAAAAAAGTAAAGTAAACAAATAGTAAATTGAAAGTAAGAAACAACTTATATGCAGTGCAAACAAATATTATATGCAGTGATCATAAATGAACTTCCAGTTGGTAAAACTTTTTGTATTGGGTTGTGTCACATGAAATGTCCGTTTTGAAGGTACAGAATTTTTATTAAAAATACGATATGAAAACAAGATAATTTTAATCGAAGTATTTAGCTTCTTTTGCTACACATTTTTCCCAACGTGACATCAACTTATTTATCCCCGAACTGAAAAACTCTGAGCTTTGAAGTGAAACAAAATCTGAAAACGCACTTTTCGCTCGATCATCATTTTCAAAAAGTTTTCCTTTGACGAAGTTGTCTAAATTCCTGAACAGGTGGTAATCTGTTGGAGACAAGTTGGGAGAATATGGTGGGTGCGGAAGAACTTCGTAGCCCAGTTCTTTCAATTTTTGTACGGTATGTTTTGAAACATGGGGTCTTGCTGCCGCTCAGTGAGATCATGAGGTACCCATGTATTGAGCTTTTTTACTTTCCCAATACACTTTAAATGTCTGGAACCGGTAGATGCACTTGCATTTAGTTGTGCTGAGAGTCCTTTAAATGTTTAGTAGGGGTTTCCTTCTACTGTATGTTTGAGAACATCGTTGTCTATTACGGACGGAGGTCTTCCTCGGGGCAAGTTTTCCAAGTCAGTATCCCCAGCTGAAAACTTAGCAAACCATCGGCGAATGGTCCGTTCATTAACACTCCCTTCCCCAAACGCCTTGCAATTATTTCTAGCGGCCTCAGCTGCTGAATGGCCGAGTTTGAACTCGTACAAAAATATTACTCGAAAATCGCGTGTTTTCATGTTCATATTTGAAGATATACTAAAAAGTGGTTAATTGATTGGGAACCTAATGTTTATAATAAAAAGGTAGAGGATTAGTAACTGTTTACTTTAAATATGCAAACATTCGGAAGAAAACAACAGAGACCTGTAAAATCCTTAATTTATTTCAGAAACTATAAAAACGGACATTTCATGTGAAACAACCCAATATAATCATACATTTTAGCCTATTAGGAATTGATCTTACTGTTTACTTGATTTTTTGGAGTCAAATATTATCTCACTCATACACTTATTGTTTCTTGAGGCCATTTTCATGTTGAATATAGTATTTTCTGATTTTCCTTTTTATCATATAAGTCGCGATAAAGATAAAAATAAGGTTTCACTATGGTGTTGAATAATGGAATACTGGTACTTTTAGTGATGCAAATGAGGGACTTGTCCAGCAAGTGGGCTTTTAGCCAAACCCATAAGTTGCCGCCCTGTGTTATTCTAAACGGGAGCGTCTAGACTCATTTCGCGGCACCATCACGTAATAAATATTAATTGATCCCATACCGCTTTGAACCGGGTATTCTCCGCCCCTCCCTTCTACGCCCTCAGTCAACAATATCTGTATTATTAAAGTTACAAAATATTAAACTGGCGTTTATATTTTAGGTATTTAGTAACTTTAAACACTTCAGTACTCTTTGAAGTAACTTATTGGGTTGTAATATAAGTTTGTAGTGTTTTTCAATATTTCAATTGATCCTCTCAGTGTTTATAAAATCATACTTACTTGAAAAATAGTGTTTACATATTCTAAAAAAGTATTAGTTAAAGTGCATTTATGCATTAGTTTGAACCGGCATTCCTTGTCTTCAAATGTCATTTTGCTTGCTCAAAATTAAAGAGAAACAAATTTTTCTTTGTCATTAAATGATTTTTTATTTTCGAAAAGGAAAATCCGCTGCAAAGACGGTTAACGAAATTTGCAGTGTGTATGACAATGATGCCTCAGTAGAAAGCTCCGTCTAGCAAACAACAAAGTGGTTTGCTAGATTCATAACCGGAAATATTAACTTGGAAGACGCAAAGCGCACGAGTCGTCCTTCAACTGTTGATTATGACTAAATTCCGAAAATTACCTGAAAGATTGGAACATATAATATATCAAAATGAGTCATATATAATTGATTAAAAATATTTGCAAAAATCAGAAGTTTTTATTTAAATAGCTAGTAAAAAACGCTGCGAACTTAATTTACAACCTAATATTTATTAATTATTTATCATTGAACAGTGACTAATTAATTTAAAACTTGCAAATTGCATTACTGTAAACTAATCCAGTGGTTTTCTAATTAGTGGTCCAGAGGGTCCGCGAGAGTTCATTGAAATATGATGTTAAATTACCTTTCTGAAAAATATTTGTGAAGCTTTGGCTTGTAATAAGAATGCTTTACATAACTACATTTCAAGTAAAATTATTCCTAATGATCACTAATAAATACTGCTACTTTATAACCGTACAATTGGTCATAATCTAACAATTCGAAAAAAAAATCTTAAATGATAGGAAATAAAAGTAAAAATACCCGTAGGTGGTTCTATGATTTTTTAATGGGAGTAAAAATCCTTAGTTATGCCGTCCTTCCGAGGGAACGTAAAAAGGTGGTCCCGAGCCTGTGCGATGTCAGGTACTCGTTAAAGATTCTTATCCTAATTAAACCTGGATAGAGAAAGTTTAGGACTCCTACTGTAGCATCGTCCGATTAGCTACAGTAGCATAAAGTGATGTTAAATAAAAAAAATCTGGTGCGGGCAACACACGACTTTCACTTATCTCCATTTTTAAAATCAATGAAAGAATTTTCAAATACAGTTAGAGATAAAAATGAGTGAAACTATTAAAGAATTAATCAAATTGAATTTATATAGAAACAAGTGTTTTATTAAAAAATCTATTATATTATTATCTACAATAATCAGTTAGTTTTATCTTCTTTTCATCACTCCCAATAACTTTTAAAAGCTTGTGTATGAGATTTTTATATTTTTTCTAAAATCTTTAGCTTTCCAACGGTATGTCATCCATGTATATTACTGCTCTTATGTTCAAAAACGAAAAATTGAAAAAATATATTTTCTGTTTTCTCCTTTAGTTGGGTATGGCATTTATTCAATTTATATATTTACCTGTTTTTCATCAGCATTAACAAGATAATACAGTTTTTTTTAATGAATCTACAAAAATAAAGGTACTTTAGGGGAAGAAAATTCAAAATATCGGCATTTAAGCCCTGTCAGACCATTTTTATCCAAATAAAACCTACATGATATTAAAGCCCATTAAATTCTACATCGATATAGCGAATTTAATCAAAATCGTCGGAACCGTTTTCGAGAAAATCGAAAAAAGGTGCAAAATGCATGGTATAAAGTGCCTCTTCTGGTAAGCTCATTTTGATGAAAAAAGTTTTGTCACGTCGCGGGCATATAGTTGTCTTAAATATGAAATTTCAGTTTCATAGGACTTACCGTTTCCGCCCGGGAGTTACCACACACACACACACACACACACACACACACACACACACAGACCTTTTTGCGGGACTTGGTTATTTGGACTCAGGGGACCCTAAAACGTATTTCCGTTGAAAACTGGCATTCGAAAATTTTCACGATCGCAATACTTCCCCTTACTATATATAGTAAGTGAAAGTAAAAAGTAAAAATGATTTTCATTAAGCTACCAATTATAAAATTATTAGGGTATTCAGTATACAAATCTCCGTTATGCCAACTACTGATCTCAATATGCAATCAAGCAAGAACTGTGATAATAAATCTAGACTTTAGAGGGAAGAATCTTAAGAATCATGCCCATTAAACCAACCCCCTTTAACCCGATTTCGGGCACTAGTATCGAAAATATCCGGACTGCTTGAACTTTAAAATTTTTTTGGAAAAGCATGAATTCTTCTTCGGTTTGTTATGCACGTATATAATACATAAAGTATTTGAGGATTTGGGGGGTCCTTTAAAGTGATGGAGTGAAGGATCCGCGAAAAGTTTTTGTTGGGAGCAACTGAACTAATCCGTTGACAGCTCAGACAGCGTTTATGACATTAGCATATGTCTAAGTCACTTCCTTCATAGTTGGTGGGCCTAAGGATTCCTTGCATATTTTAATGTTTCTGTCAGTGGGTTTACGTCTGGTGAAACTTATGAAAATACTCTGTAGCTGGCGACTGAAATGTTAAGAGTGCCAAGAGCTTATTTTCAACCTCATCAGTCAAGTAGAAAGGTGCTTCTACTATGTTACGCAGTACTTTCGGCTAAAATCTTTAAGTCCAGATCAGTTTTCGTAGAACATCGTGTTGACGTGCAATAATCAGATTTATGCAAAGTAGCTTTGCAGTGATATTGGTTTGTAGCGACCAGTTTTGAAATGCATGCCATTTACCAATTTGTCTGGTTAATTAGATGGTTGAAATAGATGTGACGGATCATTTGGTCTTAATGGTCCCTATTGTAGCTCCTAGCAAGATCATCATTCACTCAATAGAACGTCGCAAACAAGTGCCGACTTTCTTATAATTGTGGCGGCTTGTCTTCCACCCACCACAGTTGTCTTCCTAATCTAATCGACACGTCCTACTCCAGGGTATGGGAGGAACTAAATCTTTACACAGTCCTTCAGTTGACTACTAACTACTCTTGTATGCAGATCTCGAGGACTTTCTTGATATCACTGTCTTCTACCAAGGTAATCTTATCCTAAATTATTGTAGCCATAAATAAATACTGCCCTAAAATCTTCTGATGTCAACGTCTATCTTTTGAAAAATTTATATTTCATTCCTGTGAGTTATGAAATCATAAAACAATGTATTGTTATTAATGTAAACTGTAGGAAGTGAGGATAATAATTTACTTTTATTTTTTCCAAATCATTTGGATATTTCTTCACCTTACTGGAACTAGTCTGAATATTAATTAATTAACCTTGCATATTAGAATTTCCAATACTGACGATCATGTTTCGTTTTTAATTCTCTGATAAATCTCTTCGAAGTACATCCACGTTCATTTCATCACTATTGCCTACCGAAGTAAAATTGTTATCAATTTTTTTATTTTTATACCTTATAAATATGATTAATTTCCAATAGAATTTTTCACCAATGACTAACTTTCTTCTCTGCTTCAATTATGACAAACAGAACGGGTTATTCTAATGGTAGCCGACCTATTCTAAGCTATGGTCCAGATTCATTAATTTCATTATGAATTAATTAAGATTTAAATCATCCTGAGATCAGGTAGGGGTAAATTAGTATAAATTTGAATTATTTATATTTCAATAATATAATACAAATACAATTTATATTACTAAATTTTTTTAAGTAGGTAATTTTATGAATTGTATTGATCATATTTTGTATAGCAGTGTATTAAGATGTAGATCAGATATTAAAAGCCTAGCAATTTTTTTTTTTATTATAGGTAGCACAGTATACTTTGTTTAAAACTTCATAATTTAAAAAAAAAAAACCATTCTACTGTGGTTGTTAAATTAAAAAATATAGTTCACTAACTTCACTATGATGAAGGTTCTCATTAAAGCGAGCTTCGATTTCTATTAATTATTTTCTAAAATCAGACTATAGCAAAACAATAATAATAAAATGATTATTTTTTTATATTTTTTTTTTTATTTTTTTATTTTTTTTTTTCCTTATCCCCTTAATTTAAAATTCTTAATTAATCGTTTTCGTTACTAAATTATTCCTTTTTCTGTAACCTGCATACATTTTAAGGAATTGCGGAGTTCTTTAAAGTTTTAAAATTATTTTCAAAATGAAATATATCTGCGACGGGGCTCGCTTCTGGCTGTTTGGTGTCCTTAAAATTACCTCTTAAGCCTATCTTATTCTAAAATATCTTAATCAGATACAACAGCATTTTGCCACCGTTTTGGGGCTGGTGGAGGTATTAGGCTAGAAACTAGCGGATTCGCAATTCGTTTTGTTGTTTCAAAAAACTTGACCTGACGTCGCTTCATAAACTCTTGCACAGTTGGGATGTTCAAAATTTTATGGACATTGAGAGTTTTTTCCCTCCAGAGTGAAGTGCTTCTGCATATTTTTTTGACCACCCCATTTTGAAATTGCTGCAATTTCTTCGCTGTGTGCTGTGTGATATGAGGAAACATAGGAGCACCGTACAGCAGAGCTGGCCGGATGAAGCTGCTGTAAATAATGATTTTCAGTCGCAAACTTAAGTGTGGCGAGGTGAGGAGATGGGCTAGTCTGTACGACTTGTTTCTAACCTGATTTAGTTTTTTTCTAAAGTGACCTGCAAAAGTCAAGTGTCGGTCAAATTTGATTCCTAGGTATAATATTGTCCTGGAAATGGATTTATTTACATTTTCTATCGTAAACTTTTTAGGTAATTTCTTTTTATTTTTTTGGAAAGAAAAAATTATACCATCCGTTTTCTCAGGATTTGCGATTATATTTAAAAATCGAAGCTTTTCCACTATTTTGTTTGCAGTGGTTTCAGCATACGCCATTGCCTTGGATGAGTTAGTACTTGAACTATAAATGGCAATGTCATCAGCGTACGCCATTACTTTGCAATGGTCGTAGTTTTCTCCTACTACGCGAGCCGTGTACAAGTTAAATAAAATGGGAGAGAGGACGGCACCTTGGGGAACCCCACGATTCACTTTTATGGGCTTGGATAAACTGTTTCCCACCTTGACCGAGACATCCCTCTTCATAAGGAATGACTTTATGATTGAGAAAAGTTGCTCCGGACAGTCTAAGGTCATGAGTTGTTGACATAGCGATCCATGCGACACAGAGTCAAAGGCTTTAGAACAATCCATAGAAATCATTGCTGTGGCCAGATTATTTCTTAGATTTCTTATAACGTCCGCTTGTAGCCTTATCAGTGGATGCTCAGTACTTAACTGAGATTGGAACCCTGTTTGCTCGGGAGGAATAATGTCGTGATCCGTGCAGAAATCTCTTAAGTAGTTGATAATTACTTTTTCGAAAATTTTTCCTAAATGTGGCAGCAAACATACCGGGCGGTAATGTTCTGGTTTGTCTCCATTTTTTGCTGGCTTCAGCAAAGGTATGAGAATGGCCTTTTTCCATGTGTCTGGATAATATCTTAAGCGGAAGCAGGAGTTGTAAAGATTTGCCAAGTGAATGATACCTTTCTTAGGTAATTGTTTTAATAAGATTGTTTGAATCCCATCATTTCCTGGTGCCTTATTACCCTTTGTTCTGCGAAGGATCGTTTTAAGTTTTTTAGGTGATAAAAACATAAAGTTTTGCTGGCGAGGGAACTCTTCATGGGGCAGATCGTATGAAGCTTGGTTTTGAAAGCTTTTCTTGTAATATTCAGCGAGTATGTCCGCTTGCTTATCTGTATGCATGATATTATCACCTGTATATTATGATATTATTTTTATTGTTTTAAACTAAACTATTTATCTCAAATCTTAGGTTTACAATAAATGAAAAAAAATCACCAATTGCTAAACAGAATTCTACCATGCTGTTGGATTAATATCTGATAAATATTGTTATTATTCTTGGTATTGTATTGATATCATTAACACTCCTTATCTGAGAAAAGGAAAATTATTTTTAAATAACAATTAGAGTTAAATGACAATTAAATCTATTCCTGTTGTATATTTACATTTGTATTTCATTAATATTTGTATTATTTATTCATGGTGGAGAAATATTTTTATATTATTTATAAAGGCTTTCGAAATAAAAAATACTGTTTAAAGATTCAATAAATCTGTAATAAGATTCAGTCAATCTTGAAGGGTCACTGAAACTCTTCTTAGAAATTAGCAATAATCTTTTCTGTTCATTGGTAGCCTTGACATGAAATAAAGTCGTTCACACCCCATGGATGACAATGGGACAAAGGATATTGTGGCCTAAGTGTTACGGTAGAAATACGGTCGGGAACTTCCGTCTCAGGTATTAATTTCGTTAACTACTCATCTAGGTGGCGCCATGATTTATTAGAAGTCATCGTTAAAAAAAATATACAAAAAAAAAAAATGAATTAAAGTTGGCTTCAAAAATATTTCCTATCATTGTATATAATAAAACCGCTATATCATATTGGTAATATCATCAGTATTAAAAATTAATTGGCTGCAAGTCGAAAACATTTTCTAAAAAATTCGCTTTTTTATGTCCCTTATTTTAAAGAAATGTCTCATATTAGAAATGTTTTTTGCTGAAAATCGGTATTCGTTAAAGCTCATTTTGCATAGCCGAAAATTATGTCTGCTTTAAACAATAACAAGATGAGTGAAGATTGCGACGGTCGCACAGGAATTTCGAAACTACAAATTATGGGGCAAGGAAATGAAAAAGGGAAATTCTTCTTTCTTCCCTCAAAATAACCTATTGAAAGATATATATACATATACTAAATACTTCCTCTTACCAATTCTCGTGGAGGTACTTCACTGGTTTTTGATGCTGGACGGCGAATCGAGTTATATTTTTTTGGTCTCTCGTAATGAATATGGACCTTCCCATTCCAGATAGAGCAGATAAGTGACATACGATAACACGTACTGCTTGGTTTAAATCACAGTTGGTAAGGAGGTTAAATCGTCTTCCATCTTCTTCGCCGATAATTATTTCTGGGTTCATTCTTAAGTTTAATTCATACTAATTTCTAGCACCTGGTATCAAAAAGAATCATGGCTACACTTATTCATTTCCTTTGATCGGGAACGCTGGTTTTTTATGTATTTGAGATGACCTCCTTGGAGAAAGGAATTCCAAGAAAAGCTGAAAGCCATCAGATTAGCCTTGAATAGGTTAAGCTTCGGAGAAAATAAGAAACAACCAATTTCGTTGACTTTCAAGTTGATTTATTTATGAATTGATCGGAAAACGCTTTGTTCTTGGATTTGTCTGAACTCGAACCGATGTAGTATCTTGAATAATGAAACAACTAACCGATTTGTTAAAAAATACATTATTTTTATGAGTTTCGTTTTTATTGCCTTGAAAAATTGCACGTATCATAGCAAAATAATTAGGAAAGAAAAATCTAAAATTTCCTATTCGCCAACACATCATATGCTGTAGATACAGCTTGCATATGAAGGCGATTGCTTACCACCAGATTTCGCAGTTAATCATTTTCATTCTTATGGAAGCTTAAAATGTAGGACTTCCTTCAACATCATAATTGAAGTACGACCATCAATTGCGACTAAGACAATTTATGGAGAGGGTCTGTTAAACAGCACTTCCTCCTAATATCCGATATGGCCTAGCAGTAATATATATTTTATTGATTTTTACGACTTTATACACAATCAATACAACTAGTAAAAGTGCTAAATTACAATTATGGGCATGAAAAAAGACTTGTGAAGAAAGCTGCTCAGCGGTAGCACTTAATGTTTATTTAAGTTAATTATCAAAATCACCTCGGAGGGTTATCAAAAATATTTGTGGATATTAGGTTGAGGACAAGGTAATTTTTTTTTAGGTAGGGAGATTGGAATAAAAAGTTCCTAATAGTAATAAAACAAAATATTTAGGATTGTTCAACTGGGAATAGAATTCAGGAACTTTGCAGTTATTGCAGAATTAATATGACTTTAATATGACTGATCACTTGATGTTTATAAATAGGTTAGCACTTTACATTTCTTCGATTTTAACGTTATTGTTTTCCAAGAACCTGGTGGCTGGTGGTTAGAAAATGTTATACTAAATATTGAAGTAAATGGCTGAGGTTGCTCAAAAGATAGGATTCTCTATCATCTCTTTCCATGGGCATCATTGTAGATACTGAACTCCAACACTGTATTTGTAATAAATATTTGTAAAGTTCATATTTATTACTTATCAAAAGATTGTCTCGAATCTCATTTAGATCGTTTATTCCAAAAGTATTCTGGTGATAAGGTATGTTCTTGCATTCTCACGTGATGTATCTTTCTTGATGATTCCAGGAAAACTGTATTTTTTCTTCCATTTTTTTTTTTTTTTTTTTTTTTTTTGTCGACGATATATAAATTAATTCTCAACAGATGTAAATATTTTGTACTCTTATTATCTTTTACTTTCCTGGATGATCAGATCCATAGTTGCTCGGGTTCATCTTCTGGTCTTAAAATAGATTACTGGCTATATTTTATCGTAATGATAATTTACCTTTTTTTGGTTTATTATTTTCAATAATGAACCTTTGTAATCGACCAAACAAATTTTAAAAAAATTACCATCCCCTCCACTCAAAATGTGAGGGTAATTTTTTTGAATTTCGTCACAAAAATACTAGGGTATGCAATAATTGAGCCGTTGATTTCCAAAGGTACTATATCCATTCTGTGGAATTTAACAGGAAGCGCGAAAATCTCTCATTAATATATTATTAAACCAGCTAATTTGATTCTTTTCGCATTAAAATCTAGAATTATTTCTTTACTATATTAATAAAACCATATTAAAGTTATGAAATGAAATGTTCTGTTATGATTTAGAATAAAAATTAATAGTGTTTTTTAACTATAAAACCGCAAATAATTATTTAATATGTATTTATTGAGATATATTACTATTTGTTTCTATATGAACATTAGTAATAGTAATATAAGATCCCATTCACACAATAACGAATAATTACTAAAAAAAAAAAAAAAATTGAAATTTTACTCGTAAATACGCCCATAGTTATTTTTGTAGATAGAGAAAAATACGTATAGAGTTTTAGAATCAGTTTATTCGATATGTTCGTCACCAGTTAAAATAAGTGTATTTCCACCAGAAATTGGTTATTATTTAAGATAACGAAAAATCGAAAAGATATAATATATAAGATATAAACAGTTATAAAAGTTATAGATAAAACCCTAATATAGTTATTTCGTAATAATTCACCATCGTGTAATAATTTGCAGCGTTTTTTCTTTAGTCTTGTGTATTAAAATATAAACAAGATAGGAACTTAATTCTGTGGATAATTAATAAAATAGCGATGGATTTTTATTAGTTTAGTTATTGATGTATCGGTTACACAAACGTCGCCATGTAACAGATTTATACCAGCGGCAAGTGGGATGTACAGGTATTCCTGGATATTCTTCATCTGAAACTTTATGTATGATGATTGATAGAAGCAGTTAGAAGATAAACCTAGATTTTTTTTTAAAGGAATATAAAACCATAGTAAGGTTTTATCGCTTGCCTACTTTCTGTTACTGAGCGAGGACTGCACTATTGAGGTAGGGTAGGAAGCAGTTATCGCAGTCCCCTTACACTCTCAATAGCCTTGACCTCCAACCACACTCCGTTCTACTTCGTCATCTGCGGTATTCTACACATTCTACAAGGAAAGCTGAAGATGGGTTTGAAATAAAACTGAACCGTTGCTTAATAATTGCATTCGCACTATCATAGTTATAATAGCACTATTAACTTAATGTAACTTCGAGGCTGTTTTATATTCTATTCTTCAATCTTCTTTTTCAAGTAACTGTCATAAAAATGATAATTGAGTCTGTGTCATGGAAATATAAAATCAAAACCAATGTATAAACCAAGTTTCGTCAATGTATAAACCATAGAAAATTGTCCTAGTTCAAGAAGTAAGAGCCGAAATCTGAATTGACGTCCAGGTAAAATATTTCTGAAATTTATTATTATTTTTTTGAATTTATTTTCACTTCCTTATACACCTATACATACATAGTACAGGAAAGTATTGCGATCGTGAATTTTTATGAATTTGAGTTTTCATCGGAAATACTAGTTTTAGAATCCCCTGTGTCCAAATGACTAAAAACGATAAGTTGTAGAAACCTGAAATTGCATATTTTAGTGTCGTATATGTCAGAGATGCTACAGCAACTTTGTCATAAAAATCGGCAGACCAGAAGAGCCACTTCTTATCATGCATTTTGCACGTTTTTCTCATAAACGGCTCTAACGATTTCGATTAAGCTCCCTATATCTATGTAATAAAATTCAATGGGCTTTAATATCATGTAGGTTTTTATTCTGATTGAAATAGTCTGACTTGACTCAAATGCCGATTTTTTCCATTTTTTTTCTTTAAAGTATACCTTATTTTATATATTCCGAAAACACTACCACATCATTTTATTAGCATTGATAGAGAACGGCCAAATATACACGAGGAAAGATTTTGATAAACAACTAAATGAGGAAAAAAGCAAAAATTTTTTTTTTTTGTATTTTTTTTTCTGAACTTAAGATTAATAATATATTGGGTTGTTTCACATGAAATGTCCGTTTTTATAGTTTCTGAAATACATAAAGGATTTTGCAGGTCTCTGTTGTTTTCTTCCAAATTTTTACATATTTAAAGTAAACAGTTACTAGAAAAGCTGAAGAATTTATTAAAAAATGTTATCTTATATAGACCAAAGTTGTGGAAGGTAATGTATACTTAATTTTGTATATTCCAAAAAAGTGACCATTTCATCTTATCAGAATGATAGAGAACGGCTAAATAAACAAGAGGAAAGAATTTGATAAACAACTAAATGAGAAAAAAAGCAAACATATTTTTTTTTTCGTATTTTTGTTTTCTGAATGTAAGATTAATAATATAGGTGTGTAATATAACATTTAGGAAAGCTGATGAATTTATAAAAAAGTCATATACAAAAATCATATATACAAACTTGTGGAAGGTAAAGTAAAGTGATGAACAGGGTTTAAACTGATGTGATAATTGTACGTAACAATTTTATATTGTTTTATTTTTAATATAAAACATAAGTTTCACTCGAAACATGATGATTTCTTTAAATTGTTTCTACTCTAACTTCATTTAATGATTCTAAAAAAAAAAAAAATTCATACCTGAGTCATAATTAGTGAAAGTCGTGTGTTGCCCGTGCCAGATTGTTTGTTAGTTATTTATTTTTATTAAAATTTACAAATGTATTAAATTAGACAGCCAGTAAATATGCTAATAGTCAAAAGACATTTTTCAGAATTTTATATAAACTACCATTGACAGCTCGTCGGAAAAATTATTTATAAATTGAAATATTTTTACATATTATCATCGTTGTAAAAATGATGATGAGTTGACCCTTATTTGATGTAATTGCTAATGTTGTAATAATAAAAAAAAGATATGCCGGTCTTTCTTTACGTCGATACTTTTCTTACATTATTAGCCATGATCACACTCTAAGCTAATTGGAATGTAGTGTTGTGTCATTGAACTTAATGAGTGATGAAAGTAATTGCCGCTCTCCTACGCAGCGACTACATCGTGATTAATGTTGTTGCCCACTTGGCTAGGTAGATCGCGATGATCCTAGCGATTCTCCAAGGCTGCCTTCTGTCATCTCCATTCTTCCACTTGCCTGCCCATCGATCATCTTAACGCAACCTGTCTGATCAACATTGGTCTGTACTCTTTTTATATATACTTAACAGGTGACCAAGAAGTTATATTTATCAGTGGTTTCATGAATGTTTAAGCTACATTACACTTGGTCAGGAGGCTTCTGAAAGAGTTTCAATAAAAGAAACTTTAACAACGCTGTTCTTCTATAAACCCACAAAAATATATATGAATGCAATCGGTATTAGAATCCATGTATCGTTTGCAAAAACGCGCTGCTAATGGCTTTTTAACGATATAATATGGATATAGTGCTTTTTGGAAGAATATGAAGCGAGAAAATCTGGTGCGGGCAACACACGACTTTCACTTACTTCCATTTTTAAAATCAATGAAAGAATTTTCAAAAACAGTTAGAGATAAAAATACGTGAAACTATTAAGGAATTAATTAAATTGAATTTATATAGAAACATGTGTTTTATTAAAAAATCTATTATATTATTATCTAAAATAATCAGTTAGTTTTATGTTCATTTCATCACTCTCTATTAACTTTTAAAAGCTTGTGTATGAGATAATATTTTTTCTAAGGCTTTCCAACGGTATATCATACATGTATATTACTGCTCTTATGTTCAAAAACGAAAAATTGCATTAAAAAAATATTTTTTCTGTTTTCTCCTTTAGTTGGGTATGGAATTTATTCAATTTATATATTTACCTGTTTTTCATCAGCGTTAACAAGATAATAAGTTATTTTTAATGAATCTACAAAATTAAAGGTATTTTAGGGTAAGAAAATTTAAAATATCGGCATTTAAGCCCGGTCAGACCATTTTAATTAGAATAAAACCTACATGGTATTAAAGTCCATTAAATTTTACATCGATATAGCGAGTTTAATCAAAATCGTCGGAACCGTTTTCGAGAAAATCGAAATAAGGTGCAAAATGCATGGTATAAAGTGGTGGTATAAATTCTGGTAAGCTCATTTTGATGAAAAAAGTTTTGTCACGTCTCGGGCGTATAGTTGTCTTAAATATGTAATTTCAGTTTCATAGGACTTACGGTTTCCGCCCGAGAGTTACCACACACACACACACAGACCTTTTTGGGGACTTGGTTATTTGGACTCAGGGACCCTAAAACGTGTATTTCCGTAGAAAACTGGAATTAGAAAATTTTCACGATCGCAATACTTCCCCTTACTATATATAGTAAGTGAAAGTAATAACAGAAATAACTTTATTTAACTAACAGATAACCTTCCTCATAACTAACGTCTTTATTATGTTAGTTGCTAAGAATATTTCTCTATTCTTACACTTAGAAATGTCTTTCCTTGTTGGTTAATTAGATTTTATTGTCTATTCTTCGTAAAGAAAGCGAATATTCAAAGGACCTTTTATTTTTGACACTATAATAAGAAAGTATGAAATTTGTTTCAAACTTTTACTTATTCTTTTTGTGAATTTAAGAAGTGTATTTATAACATTAACTACGTGTCAACAATATTTAACTATAAAGACTGATAAATAAATAACTCTTAAACGGTTATTTTGGTACCTTATCCAAAAAAAAAAAAAAAAAATGTCTATGGGGTTAGATCAGGCACGGTTTTTCTTCTCTTATTTAGCAAGGTTAGAGAATTCTTATGATAACCATTTTCTGGATTTAAATTCTATTTTAATATGAGTTTCTCAAAAAAATGTTTATCAAATTTATGTGGCTGCAACAAGAAACACTATGATAAAAAAATTTTAATTGAGAACCTACGAGAAGAGAAGCTAAGCAATTAAGTTGTTTAAAACAATTTAAAAACTGATTATTAAGTTAAAACCATTTATCAGAATAATAGAGTGATTCGAGACGTACTAAATGAACCAATAAAAATGCATAAAAGAAAGAAATCAATAAATTAATGGTGATATATTACGGGGTTAGGTGCTTCTGCTGTATGTATTGTAGGAAGTATCGTACCTTTCGGAAGGAAATGAAAGGAAAGGTTATCTGTTCACAGAGTATATAGTACATTTTGGAGGGATGTGTTTTTAATACTTTTTGGAATGAAATAAAATGTGGATTTAGTACCTTTTGGAATGAAATGCAATTTTCAAATACCTTGTTTTTTTTATAAAATCGGATGACGGATTTAGATAAAACTAAACCATTCAAATACAAATATGTGAAAATATCAAATTCGAAAAAAATGTTCTTTAGTACCTTTTGGAAATCAACGTCTCAATTCACGGACTTCGGAGCTCAATTCTTTTCTTTTCTTGAATATTACAATTATTTATGATATTTTTCGTTTATTTGGTCCTAACTTGTCATGCCCTCCAACTAATGTAGTATAAATGGATTATCCTACATATTATCAACAGTTTTTGAGCCTGATTGGAAAATTGAATTTTTTAAATAATTAATTATATATTAATAATATGCATCCATGAATGGACTGTAGAATTATTAATTCTGCTTTTCTTTGCTTGCCTTTGTTCATTCATCCATGAATTGAACTTCTTACAGGTTACATCTGCAGGTTGGTCCATTTGCCTTTCACTGCCGATCATTAGTTCCTGTTTTCTAAGTGATAGGTTTAGACGAACGGATGTTAATCTCAATACCGGTCCGGTTAACCCGTGAAAGTTATAATAATCTAAAACGATTCTAATAATATCATTTCTTGTGCTATTTATTTTTTTTTAGATTGTTGGTTCTCTTGCTCCTTTTCCATTCTTTTTTTAATCCATCGCATTTCCATTACATTATCTTGTAGTTTGAAATATTATCAATTAGGGTCTAAAGGATAATGAATCAATTTATTTAATGCTAATAATTATTATATTTCCTCACTACCAAGGGTAAACGTTTTTTTTCATAGGAAGTAAGAAAAATATTTGCCCTCAAATTCAAAACTTTCTACTCGCGTTTTACGTTAAAAATATTAAGGAACTAATTATCGTGACTGCATGTCTGGCCTTATTTGAACCCATGGGAAGGACAGAACGCCTGTACCCATAAAATGACAATAATTAAATTAATTACTAATATTTTAGCTGTAAAACTGTTTTAATTTAGAAAAAAAAAATCGAAAATCTTTAAGCAGAATTATTAACTAAAATATATGTATAGACTTAACCTGAATTGTATATTTTTTATCTCATCTCGGCGTAGCGGCGTGCATAGAATACTGCATTTGAAATTTACTCTAATATTTCAGTCGTGGGACAGCGCTAAGTTAAGGTGGGTCACTTTGGCATAAATTGGGTACCAAAGTTTTGTATGGGAAAACAAGCGGCTGAGCGTTATCTAAAAATTATTTAACTATTGTATGAATGTAATCCTGTATTGCCCATAGTGACAAATTTTAATATATCCGAATAAATAAATTTAATAAGATAATAAAAATTTTCCGACTTAACTTCTTGATAACTGTTTAAATAATCATGTCAAGTGCATGGTGACCTTTATTGCACATCTTTAACTTCATTTACTCAACCTTTGTTTTAAGTTGTGTTTTTAGGCTAATGGTCCATTAAAAAAATTACCCAATCAATATATTCGGTTTATTTTATTTGATTATAACATTATTAAACTTTCATGTTATCTATTTATTTTTTTTAATGTCTTAAAAGACTTTATTCCATCGACTATTATTTTCTGTATTGCTTTTTAGTATCACAGTTTTTATCAAATTTTATAAAAAAATGCTCACAAAAAAAAACCAAGAAACAAAATATTATACCTTTAACTATATGTTAATAAATATATAAAACATTCAATTCTGACATCAAATCTAATAAAGATGGAGTTTTTTTTGAGACTATATAATGAATAAGTTGGCTGGTGATATTGTCTCCAAGAAAATACACCAATAAGTCAAGTTTATTATATTTGTGTGCCGACGTTTTGGGCCTACAATCTGGGCCTTCATCAGAAAGACTCAGGATTTGTTTGTTTGTTTATTTATTTAACGCCACTTTATGCTACTATGGCTAGTCGAACGATGCTACAGTGGGAGTCCTAAATTTTGCCTACCCAGGTTTTATTAGGATAGGGATCTTTAACGAGTACCTGACATCCCACAGGCTCGGACACCATTTAACGTCCCCTCCGAAGGACGGCTAAACGAAGGATTTTTTACTCATATTAAAAAATCTTAGAACCACCTGCGGGTTTGAACCAGTGACCTTTGGCATAGGTGACTGTTATGCTAACCACCCGGCTGCAAGTGATCCCTCAAGAAGTTCTTAGTAAAATAAATGAAGGCCCAAGATATAGGCCAAAACGTCGGCACATAAGTAAAGTAACTTATTAATGTGTTTTCTTGGTGACCGAGCCACCAACCAGCTTATCCATCTAATATAGCCTTGTTTGCTGTATGATCAATAGCTGTTTTCTTCTGTCTGTCACGAGGCATCTTCCATTTTTCATGAAGTACAAATCTATAGTGTCTGAGCGGTCAATGAATGCATAGTTCATCATCAGGAATTGATTGATTCAGTAGTAATTGTTAACAATTATTATCAGGTGAGTTGAATAATCCTAACATGTACGTATTATATTTATTTAAAAATATTGTTTCCGGTTAAATGTTATCTAGTTATGACATCAGAATGATACTGTGACATTTTCTGTAATATTGTTACATACCTCATCATAAAACTATTAGAAAACTTATATAAAGGAAGTTATGATTTCTGGTTTAAGAAGATTATGTAATTTATTTATAATAATTGCGGTATTAAAAATAGAGTTTTATAACATTTATATTACTTTAGAGCATTTAAGAAGAAAAGTTTATAAATTGTTAAGTGTTTTCACAATTAAATAATTTGATTCTTCCCATGTTGTCCTTTTATATTATTTCTAAAGCAATGGTCCCTTACAAGGATTGCTTAATATTTTTTCTGCTTTTGTTAAATGTCACCGCAACAACCTTTGTAATAAGATTTATAATCTATTATTTAATTCTTTTCAATATTTTGTAAGGTATTTGTGAAAATAGTTTAAGTAATTTTCTCTGTCTTTGTTATGATTACATAAAAGGAACATGATTAATGTTTTTTCTATCTTTAGAGCAATGAATCATTCTTAGTTTCTGACTCTCCTGAATATATATATTTCAGAGATTTACAAACATAATTCCGATTCTTTTAATAATATAATACTAGTTTAAAATGATATAGCGATAACATGGTTTGAAATGCCCCTTTATGATTAATTATGGGTTGAAAGACGTATGGTTAATGCCGCAAGACTGATTTCGTAAGTATTAGTGAAAGGATTTATTGGGAGTATGCTAATCCCAGGAACAATTTATTCCTACTAATCAATATGATTAAATAAAAATGTCTTTTTTTATTATATATATATATATATATATATATATATATATATATATATATATATATATATATATATACACACACACACACACACACCGTGTGTGTGTGTTTTCAGATAGGCTTCAATTATCTAGTCTTACTAAAGAGCATCTTTAAGTGTTAAGTTATTCTCTAAATACAAAAGACTCCTCTAAATGACAATCATTAGGCCTACATGCTTACGGAGTTGAGCTTTTGGGGCTCTACTAAACCCTGGAATTCTTCCCGGATCCAATCCTTACAATCCAAAATCCTCGAAACCTTCTAGTTTAGAAAAGTTACAGGAGTGCTACCATTGGGTAGTTCTTCTTCAAGTCTGTTTCATGCCATTTATCTTTTACCATATTTACTTGTTGTATTATGAAGTACAGTTGTAAATTTCAATAAATGGTGTTAAAAAAATAAAAAAAGTTATTCTCATAAAAGGTTTTGCAAACATCTGTCCTTGGAGACAGATAGTAGGTGTAATTTAACACTGGATAATATGCATTTTAAGCCCTCCTATAATGCTTGAGATGGCAATAGCCGAGAGTTTTTTTTTTTTTATAACAAAAGGCGTTGAATCAATATAAATCTCTTTAAGACCTCACTAAACGAATTCACAAAAAATTTAAAGAAAAAATCCTAGTAAAGTAATCCTAAGAAATTCTTTTAAAAAATCAGTTCTTGACTTACTCTTTGCTATTGACTGAGTCAAACTTCCAAGTCTTACTCTATCTAGTCGTCTATCCTCAGACTGTTTTTTTTACACTCCTACTTTTCATATGGTCCTTCAATTCGTATCTCGTGCGGTGTATTAAAGTTCCGAGAGTAAGTTAGGATTTTAAGTCTGAGGTTTTGATCCATTGGCGTTTCGACCTCTAAAGTCTGAATCATCCGGTTCTTTCCCCTTTTCTTTGTATGTTTGATCTTTGGACCTTAAGCCATCTGGGAGGCCGGGGTCGGCAGTTTATCTATTCGCACTATCTAAGTAGATATGCCTAAGACCTTGCAGGTGTCCTTTTTGTGTTGGCCTTCCCTTTCATGATCAAATTTTTATGTTGTGAATGGCGATATTTATTCATACAATAAATTGAACATATTCTATCCAATTATTATTCTTAAATAAGATATATTTGTTATCATACTTTTCATAATTCTTTGCAAAAGTCAAAGAGTTTAGGACTTTAATTTGTTTTCTTGATACTATATTAAATCGGAATCATTGTAGTAATAACTAAATTAAGAAATTTATTGCGTTCATTATAATCATTCCAAAATCATTTTTATTATACAATTAATAATCAATGTTTCGGGGTTCCAGTGCTTCCCCTTCTATATTAAAATATTAGACTTTTCATTAAAAAAAAAAAAAAATTACGAAATTTAACGAATGGATTGCCTTTTGGGGAATTTTTTGATGGCAGAAGATCCTGGAGAGGTGGTAGAAACCCACAAACGATTTTTTGAAAAATGAATGAAAATCAATTTTATTCGGGGACATTTTGTCACTTAAAAATGAATAACGACGGGCAGTAAAGGTCCAATTTATCTGATATCGTTTATATGGATAATTAACTAGCCAGCTAATAAGTAAAAAATATATATGATTAAAATGAAAAAAATTTTTATATAAAACAGAAATAAGTGCTGTTTGAATGTGATACTTTAAAAGGGGAATGATAGTGAGTTTCAAAGTATGGCAACACGGACGATAAACGGTTTTCAAAGTGTGCAGTTCAGTGAAAGGGTATTTATAATCGGTATTTTTTTTTTGTATTTAGCGTATGTACAAAAGAGCGAATGAGAAGGTTAAATATGCGGGAGGTTTTCTGCTCTCAAGGATTGGAATAAGAAGATACCTAGTACGTACTTTCTTCGGGAATCAGGATGAAACCACCCTTCACCAGAATACTAGTGAGAAATATGTGATCGTCTGGGGAGGCCGTAAATAAATCTCTTCAGCCTCATCTTATCGTCCTGCATATTCTAGGAAATTATTATTAGATGTATAATTAAAATGTTTTTAGAATAAATAATAATAAAGCTCATAAAATTCATGGTTAATTTTTTTTTTTAATTTGAAATCTGACTGTAGCCTTTTCCTCTGTTTCAAATTTGATGTGACGCTCAATCTCATCAATGAATGGGTTGTGGCCTTGCGCGCATGCCTCTGCCGCGATCGATACTATCCACTTCTACGCCGTGAGTAGAGGCCATTCATCGCCCCTGTGGGTGGTTCCCGGGATATCTCCTTGGCACTACGAGCCAGGTTGTACTCGGGGTCGATCTTACCCTCTCGACTTTCTAGGAAACTCTGCTCCACGAAGGGCTTGTGGCAGGAAGTCCACGAGAATACAAGATCCCTTTAATTTATTTTCGTACTTTCCGTGTTTATTTTTAATAAAAGAAGCACAATGAAGTTATCCTCAAGCAAAAAAATAAAATAAGAATTTTACTTGTTCAAAAACTAAAACGTTTAAAAACCACTGGCCATGAGCTCTATTATAAATTGTATTCGAAAATTAGAGTTTTTATGTTTGGAAACTAAAGATGAAATGGTGGAGGAAAGACAAGCAAATTAATAATGAATAAATTCTTTATAATCCTGGAATATGTCTATATAGAATTACACATCCAGCTTTTTCCATAACCTCTTTATACAATTTATAAATTAAGAAAACCCATTTTCCAAGGCTCTTTGTTCAATAGTTTTTTTTTTTACTTTATAAAAAGTGGTCTATGTAAAAAAAAAAAAAAAAAAAATGGTAGTCACTTGGTGCAAGGTCCGGAGAGTAGAGCGGGTGTGGCAGAGTCATAAAGTCAAGCTCCAACAATGTTCTTGACATCACACGTAAGAGGAGTTGAATGTTCAAAAGCAATTATTATTATTTTTTTTAAATTTATTTACTTAAAGAAATTTACAACTGTATTGTTTTAATACAACAAGTAAATGGGATTAATATTTTGTTAAAACACATGATAGTCCTTGAATAAACTCCCAGTAGTAGCACTAATTTCTAAGTTTAATAATTTATGGTAGGAGGTCTCTTGATCATCTTCACCTAGGTGGATTGTCGAGAATAGGTATAGAGGAGAGGTCGCGGATAGTGGGTTTGATTGGACAGAGAATTTGGAATGCAAATATGTACGTCTATTTCGTGCTGTCTTGAAACAGTGGGATATTTTGGTATTTATGGGTGATTTAAAAGATATTCTACAAAACTTCTTTCTTACACCTCGGATTGTGTTTCATCTTATTCAGGCAAAAGACGAGATATATTATAATGACTTTGCGATGCTTAGCAAGTTCAAAATATAGGTGGAATACTCATTATTAACCTTAATTTATTATAATTGATTATGTGTTATAGCTTCAGCATAGTATTTCTAATTTTTATGGTTTATTTTTTTATGTTACAGCTGATATTTTGTTTTTATTAACTAAATTAAAAAATGATTATCTCAGTTATAGGTTGTTTTTGTTTTCTTATTTGTATATATTATATTTTATTTATTTGACTTTATCATTGTATTCTGTATTATTGTGTGAATGGATCTTATATCACTATTACTAATGTTCATATAGAAACAAATTGTAATATATCTCAATAAAAAAAATAAAATAAAAAATTACAAAAAAGTTATGATTTGACTATTTAAGTAGCTGTCAAAGGGCTTTCACCGAAGAGACGTGATGTAATCGTTACTTTAATATATAACACTTCGGTTTCTTAGGTAGAAATGTGTTTTTGAGACCTCATTACTTTATTTATTATATTTATCAACTATTAGTTAACTCTGAGCATTAATGTTTCACTATCAGAGACTTAATTTATTGTTGTAAAACATCGATGTGCCAGCATATACGACATTCTATTAATCAACTAATTATTACTATTTTTTCGAGAGCTTGTAAAATTATTTTTGTTCAAAATTAGTTTTGGTGTTTCTTGAACGGTATGATTCATGATCCTTATCTTGATGAATGCTTGCACGTGGAATCTCCTATTGCCAACGGGTATGCTTCTTAGTCTTATCTATGCCTGGTTAATAGAATTTATTTCTAATTCCATAGTTTAGAATATTTTTACCATTCAATCTACGTTACTTTCATAACATTGAAAATACATTAGTCAATATTTATGAATTATTTTTCAATACCTACGGTAGAGATATGGTCTGATCGTATTGGCTGTACCGACGTCAGGCCTTCGCTAAACCTTGGTCTAGATGACCTAGATTGACCAATGTTTTATTATTTCTTGGAACTTTCCTGAAAATGTTTTGTAAAAAGTAATTTAAAATTCATCACACTATCATAGGTAATATTGGTAATAATCCTCTAACAGCGTATTTTAAATTCAGTTTTACAATTATTCGAATTAACTAAGTTAACGAATTACCTGTTGAATGGGTTACACAGTTGCTCGGTTTTTTTGTTTTGTCGGATAAAAGAGAAATTTAAACAATCTTGCCTTACTTTACTACCCAAACTAACAGATGTGAGACAATCAGCTATTTACAAAAAGGTATGCCATTCTCACTATCAATGTACCAGAGGATGGGTTAATTAATTGAAGCTACGTCAAGTGCAAAACTCTCTGAAAATATATATAGGATACAGACAAGGATATAAGATAACGAATACAAAAAAATCAAGATTTAATTAAAATGAGGATCATGAAAAGAAAAAAAAAATCAACAGGAAAAATAACTGTTTTAACTTAGTTAACATTTTTGATCTTTCATGTTCTAAATAGTTTTTATTTTTCCTTAAGACTTCCTTCAGCTTAAAAGCTGCAATGTTAATTTTTAAAATAGCAATGGTCTATGTGATAAAAACAAAACATTATTTTAGATAATCTTCGGTTTAGTGCCCTGAATTAGTCTTCAGGTATATATGTATTACCTAATTTTTTTTTTTTTGGAGCTCTTTTTAACTAATTTTAGTGGAGCAAGGTGACACGTAACATTAGAATGTCCGTAATTCTTATTATTAAAGAACTTGTTGTGAATTTTTAGTGATTAAGAAGTTTTAGTGATCATTGGGAGATGTAAGTATTTAGAGTTTTGTTTGTTCCTGTTTATATGACATGAGTTATGTTCCTATTTCATATCTTGAAAAGTTTTAGTTTTGCAATATTTTGAAAAAGATTGATTGTATTGGAAGTTGTATTTCCTAAAGTCTTTTGTATATTTTGTCCCCTTTATTCTGATGTGATTATTATCTTATTCTTTTCTCGAGGATAATTCGAAGGTAGATTGTTGTATTACGAGAGGAATGAGATATTGCTTATTACTTTATTAATTAATACTAACTTATCGACTTCTGGGATTCGCTTTCCTCTTCTGAGAATGTCGGTCGTTGCCAGAATTAATCCGTGGGCGGATAACTTATGTGAGTGAAATATTGGAATTCGCTTTGATTTCACTGTATTTTCCAATCTGAGTGATTTCCTAACTTAAGTAGGTGATTTTATATTGATAGCCGGGCTTTATAATGGCCATACGAATTATTTAGCTCATTGTGCTATTTCGTTTCTTGTAAATCTTTTGTAGTAAGGTTTGGGGAGGTGGAGGGAGGAGGAGAAGGAAGGGGAAATTCAGTCCGGATATATCTTTCTTTTGTTAAGTTATTTGCAAATAGACTCTTGTTTGACTTGACATGTTGACCCCATCGTTCGAGGTTAAGTCGAAGGTAGTTTGCTGCTTGGAGGAAGGTAATATTGCTTATTATTTTATTATTGACTTGTTGCTTAGTTCCTCAATCGTTTAGAGAGCTCTTCTGAGATCTTGGTTCCTGCAAAAATAAACTTGTGGTCAGATGTCACACCAAACAGGATGTTTCGGGATTAGTTATGATTTAGTCTCATTTTCCAATTTAAGTACTGGACTTAAATGAATTTTAAAAGGCGAATTGTCTTAAAACACAAGTAGACTATAGCATTCTCGTTTATTGGTTTCATTAATCATATAAGGTATCAATTACGCATATATTTGGTAATAATAATATTAATAGTTTTCTGAAAATACCTAGTAAATCATTGAAAAAGCTGATTGATGTTGATGATCTAATTTAAAAATGTACACCAAAATAACTGCTACTATATATCCTTTAACAAGTACCATGGTAACCTGCTTTCACACAATTGAGATGTTGATTTCCAAAAGGTACTATATCCATTCTTGGAAACTTTACAGGAAGCGCGAAAATCTCTCATTACTATATTATTAAATCAGCTAATTTGGGTCTTTTTGCATTAAAATTTAGAATTATTTTTTTACTATAATAATAACATCATATTAAAGTTATAAAATGAATTTTTTTAGAAAGATTTCGAACGAAAATAAATGCGTAATTAGTACATTAAGAAAATGACCGTATTTCTAAATCGCGTTTTTTAAGGAATTGAGAGTTCATTAGATAACATCAAATAAAATATTTAGATAAAACTAAATGATGAGAATACAAATATGTAAAAAAATCGATTTCGTAAAAAATGTCCTTTAGTACCTTTTGGAAATCAACATCTCAATTATCAAAAATGTATAAAAAATAAATAAAAAAATTACAAATGCTCTGCTAAATTTCCTATCGCTTTTCTTGTTACGTTTAAAGGAACTTATAAAATCATATATCAATAAAAAAAAAAAAAAAAAAAAAAAAAAAACCTGTACCACTACAACCCATGAAGGGTCTTGGGCTCAGTACATATAGAGATTCGTACTGTTTCTAGGCCAACGGCAGTGCAATGAGGTGATTAGGCCTTAATCACGCTCAGCCGCCAGGTTTTTCCCCAATTAATTTGGGTACCCAGTTTATAGAGGCTGGGTCTGCCCCAGGAGGGTCTCCATACCCTAGGGTCGCCCCCGACTGAATTAACAGAATAAATAATATTCTGCCACAGGCGGGATTCGAACCCAGGACCCGGAGCACAGCAGACTAGTGCACTATCCACTAGACCACGCCGCTCCTCATATATCAATAAAAGCTGAATTTATTAAAAAATGAATATTGATAGTGGAATATTTTCCTATTTAACTTGGTCGCTTTATAGAGCCATTAAAATATTGAACCATCGAATGGATTCATCAATTTTAAATTGGTATGCCAATTGATCAGATAGCGCTTGGTTAATGGGCAATTGATTCTTCATTCCCAGTTCACGAACTAGATTGAATATAAATAATTTCCATAGCAAATTAATGGTTACGATTAATTTCAATTTCATATCTCTCTTTACTCCTATCCTTCGCTATATCATCTAGTTTTTACTGTTGGTTTATATTTATTATTATTTTTTTGGAAAACTATGTTAACTAAGTTAAAAATATTCTAACAACTGATGTTAAATTACTCTGTTCTTAAAATCGATTTTATTTACAAAAAATATGCACCTATATATTTTAAGTTTGTTTGTATATTTAACACTTTCTGCTTCCTCAATTTTTTAATCTTAAAGATAAATACTTCGCATGGCTATATATATTTTTTCAATATAAAAAAGTGTGTTCATTTATAAATAAAAAATATAAATATATTTTTTAAGTTTCTGTTTATCTGCGTTTATTAAACTTTTAATTACAAACTTTTACATAACTATTTACTGGGTGAGGAGGGAGAAAGGAAGGGGACCTATGGTTTGTATTGTACTTATTTTCCAAAAGCATATATTTTTTCTATCCAGCTTAATTTTTAATCGATGAAATCTCCTTTTTTAACCCTAAGTGTATTTATATTTATTATTAGTAATAGAATTAGTATTTGAAATGCTCTGGGTGAAAGAGTTCACTAATAACAAGAAATCTCTCCGATATTACATGGCGATTGTTACAGCAAAAAAATAAAAATAAATAAATAAATAAAATACGTTTTAAATAGTTGAGAAAAAACATTTACATAAATGATGCTATCTTTCGTATTAATTTGATTGGTTCTTATTTTTAATCTAATAAATGTTCAGATCTAAGTGGAGATTTGAGTTGGACGTTCCAATTTAACCACAAAACAAATTCTAATGATAAAATATTATAAAGTTATTATGAATTATATTTCCTATAGTTAATAGTGAGTAAAAATAAATGTTCTTTTTTATGTATAAGCTTAAAATATAGATCCTCAACTTATGCTTTTATTTTCTATATTTGACCTGATGCTACTCTATAAACTTTGTCGTTCTAAGGTAATCTTATCAAAATTATCAGTTATCTGTCAATGAATTATAATCGTGCTTTTAGTGCAAAGCCGATATCTAGTAATGGTCACGTTTTGTGCCAGGAAAATGCAGTTTCGTTTGGCACCCTTTTTTCTGTGTACCCTACAAAGTCATCTACAATTACTATTTGAAGATGATGAATTTCATAAAAACAGTTTGAAATACTATTGCATCTATAAGCTTCTATTCATATATTGATGTCATCCTCTGTTAAACTACGACACTTAAAAAATATTAACTCACACGCTTACAATAGTTTTGTTTCTGTTTTTGAAATACTATTTTGTATTCAAATTATTTAAAAAATATATAAATGAACTTAATATGATATAATGAATTGATATTTATCAGGAAATACTGTGTTTGGTCGAGTGAATCAATTTTAATGCTGAGTGAACACAATTTTTATTTAGTTGGCATTCTAATGTTATTGAACCGGCAGATAACCTAGCTTTGTTGTTGCCATAACAATCTTAAATACGTTTTTTGTTAAAGAATACTTGCAACTTAAATATTTATTTGTTTCTTCATTTAACGTAACTTTTATGATATGCTAATCGGAAGATGATATATTGGGATTCATAAATCTTGCTTATCCAGCTTTAATTTGGACATCGCACAGGCTCAAGGATGATCAAAGATTCTTTAATCCATTTAAAAAGCCCTTGGGGCCGTCTGCTGGGTTTGACCCGCGACCTTGGTTATAGAAGGCTAATTTGCTAGCCTCTACACCTCAGTTGACTCCTATAACTTAAATACATTCTTTGAAAAAAAAACTATCATTTTTTATTTATTTTTTATATTTTATTATTGAAATTATAATGATAACTAAATTTTTAATACCGGCAACGGTATTTTACTTCATTTATGATCAGAATTGTAAATATATCTGATTAGAAAATATTAAATACCAGTTTCTATCTAGGATATGAGGAAGAAGACTAAATAAAAAAACTTCCAGAATATCCCGCAGGTAGTTCTAGGATTTTTTAATGGGAGTAAAAAATCCTTAGTTATGCCGACCTTCGGAGGGGTCGTTAAAAGGTAGTCCCGAGCCTGGGCGTTGTCAGATACTCGTTAAAGATCCATATCCTAATAAAACCTGGATGGGCAAGATTTAGGACTCCCACTGTAGCATCGTCCGATTAGCCATTATCATTATTTCACGACGCTACAACGCGGTCACTGGTCTTGGCCTCCTCCAACCGTTTCCTCCAATCATCACGGTCTTGAGCCGATGCCATCCAGCTCTTAACTCCCAGTAACATGCGAGCGTCCGCTGCCACACCATCCGACCATCTCAACCTTGGTCTTCCTCTTCTTCTTATCCCATGGATCGGCTGAGTGAGCAATACTTTGGGCATTTCTCCATTTGCCATCCTGTAAACATTCTCTGCGTATCTTAAGCGTCTCAACCTCATTGTCCGGACCCCATCAGCTTCTCCAAAAGCATTGTAGAGGTCCTGATTTGTGCGCCACTTCCACTCCTCTCCAACATTCACTCCTCCAAAAATACGGCGGAGAACTTTTATTTCAAAAATGAGGAGTTCCTTTTCGGTCGCCTTTGAAGTCGCCCAACACTCTGATCCGTAGAGCAGTACGGGGCGCACCAATGTCTTATAAAGGTGAAGCTTGGTCTGTGTAGAGAGTATCCGCCGGGTTAGCTGCTTGCCTAACCCAAAGTAGCATTTGTTAGCTGCTGTTATTCTTCTTCTTATTTCAATATCGGGGTTATTATCTTGGGTGACCACTGATCCCAGGTATATGAACTCTGAGACCTTCTCAAACTTATGAACCCGATAGTGACTGTCTTGCCTAGCATTGGGGTTTCTTCTGCTACCATATATTTTGTTTTGGACTCACTAGTTTTCAGTCCAAGTCTGCTGGCAGGATCCATCAGAGCCAGAAAGGCATCAGTCACGGACTGTAGAGAGCGTCCCTCAATGTCTATGTCGTATGCGTAAGCGAACAGCTGGACAAGTCTGGTAAATATATTTCCTTCTCTTTCGCGTAAACCAGCGTCCCTTACGGCCTTCTCAAGTTCTATATTGAACAGCAGACAGGCCAGTGCATCCCCTTGTCGGAGTCCTTTATCTGCACGAAATTCCTTGGACCTGTCCTCCATTTACTCTCACCATACAACTTATCTCCTTTATCAAGAGTATAAGTTTCTCAGGTATATTTAATTCTCTGAGGGCAACGTACAGCTCTTCTCGTACTATGCTGTCATACGCTGCTTTGAAATCTATGTAAAGATGGTGAGTTTTGGTTTTGTACTCATTGCCTCTTTCAAGAATTGTTCGCACACAGAACACCCGATTAGCATAGTAGCATAAAGTTACTTTAAATAAATAAACAAACAAACTTCCAGAATATTAATTTTAGTAAATATGTTCCGATATATATTACATAAGTCCTTCGGAGGGGACGTAAAAAGTTAGTCCCAGGCCTGTGCGATTTCAGGTCCTTGTTAAAGTTCCCTGTCCTAATTAAACCTGGATGGGCAAAATTTAGGACTCCCACTGTAGCATCGTTCGATTAGCCATAGTAGCATAAAGTGACGTTAAATAATAAACAACTTGTTAATTTTTCATAACTCAATCTAACAATATAGAGATAACGAATGGGCTTCAATTGAAATATAAATAAGGCCCTCTCAATGTATCATATTTGTTACAAGGTATAAGTAGAATGATCTTAAATGACTGTTAAATTTGATGATTATTACTGAAAATCATTAAAGTTACCATCAGGTGATGGACTTCATATTGCAGCGTTGAAAGGGAGAGGTGTTTATCGCATGCCTCAGAATTGGACATGGTTGTTTGGACAATGCCTACCTACCTCTACCTCAGTATCAACACGGTGAAGTTGATCTGGCGGTGTCACATCTCTGTAGAGTGGTGGAATAATTTGCTGTCTCATCAGCTCTTTACTGCCTTCAGCGATAATGAATGTTCAATAGAGCCATTCAATTCATTTGGATTTATCACCTAATGCGAATGGCTCTTCTTTTGTTATTACGTTTATATTATTATCATTTGACTGACTTAATTCATATTTATAATTTCATGTCTTTTTATCACTTTATATATTTTTGGTTCTATAATTGGTAATATATAAATTATGTTTCTAGTTAAGAGAAAAATAATAACGAACATCTATTTTTTCATTTTCATTGCATGAGCTTGATTGTTTCAAGCCAAAATCTTTCGTCAATTAAAGGAAAATAATGATGCATAGTATGTAACACCATCGTAGATTTAAATTATTTATGTAACTATTATAAACTGAATAGTTATTAACCATCTTTAATTTTGGATGTATAAAGTTTTCTTTCTTCAGTATCTGTGAGCACTGGTTTTCACTTCCCTACTACCTACTTCATGACAGTATTCATTCATTTTTCCATCCATTTATTGTTTGTCTTGTTTCTCTTTTGTATTTGTTCTGAAAAGGTTTGTTTAAACATTTTCATTGCATCTACTATTTAATGCACAATATAAAAAAAAAATTGGATATCACCCCACTCTTTGTTGGGTGTTAGGAGAATTTTTTCGAATGCATTTATGGTCACTTTATGTTACTTTGGCTAATTTAGCAATGCTACAGGGATAGTCCTAAATTTTGCCTATCCAGGTTTAATTATGATAAGTTTCTTTGACGAATACGTGATATCGCACAGGCTTGCGACCATTTTACGTTACCTCCGAAGAACGGCATAACCAACGAGTTTTACCCTATATAAAAAATCCCAGGGTCATCTAAATACCGTTAAAATTTGTGTTTTCTATATTAATTATATTTTAGCTATTTTCAGTCAACTGAAATAATAAGAATACATTTTTTTACTGGCATACTGCCGATTAATTGCTGGAAATATCATCGCTCCGATGATTTATATTAACTATTAGATGACAACTTAACGTTATTTTACTAATGGTCCTATAATTTTCCTAGATTGTTTTATATATATATATATATTTTTTTACTGTTCTATGTCTGTTCTGATCACCTCTTCCTAAACTTCCGCTCGATCGGTATGTGTCCCTGTTTTTATGCATTCTCTTGATAAGGTTAAACTTATCTATCCTTCCTTCTTACTTTTGTTCTTTCCATTTTCTTCTATTAGAGATACTTTTCCTGTTTCTGGTATCCTCTATCTTGGTCAAGATCATCCGTTGTCCTTCTTTCAGGTTCCTAGTTGTCCATTTCTCAGATATGGTGAACACCATATCTTAACTTCCATACACAGTAGTGTCCTTTCTTTGTTTCCTATTTTTTTCTATTTTTTTTTTTTTTTTTTTTATTCATTCCTTCGCTTTTGCTAATGTATTCATGGGATTTTTCCGGAAAAATGGATATGGTGATGAATAATGTGATACTTCCCTGATTAGTATTAACATTTTTAAATATTGTATGTTAATCTTTTACATAATCTCCTGCTGATCAACTAGTTTACTACTGGGTTGTGTCACATGAAATGTCCGTTTTCAAGGTAAAGGATTTTTATTAAAAATACGATATGAAAACAAGATAATTTTATTCGAAGTATTTACCTTCTTTTTCTACACATTTTTCCCAACGTGACACCAACTTTTTTATCCTCGAACTGAAAAACTCTGAGCTTTGAAGTGAAACAAAATCTGAAAACGCACTTTTCACTTGATCATCATTTTCAAAAAGTTTTCCTTTGACGAAGCTGTCCAAATTCCTGAATAGGTGGTAATCTGTTGGAGACAAGTCGGGAGAATATGGTGGGTGCGGAAGAACTTCGTAGTCCAGTTCTTTCAATTTTTGCACCGTATGTTTTGAAACATGGGGTCTTGCTGCCGCTCAGTGAGATCATGAGGTACCCATCGAGCTTCGAGGTTTTCCAAGTCGGTATCCCCTACTGAAAACTTAGCAAACCAACGGCGAATGGTCCGTTCATTAACATCCCCTTCCCCAAACGCCTTGCAAATATTTCTAGCGGCCTCAGCTGCTGAATGGCCGAGTTTAAAATCGTACAATATTACTCGAAAATCGCGTGTTTCCATGTTCATATTAGGAGGTATAATAAAAAGTGGGTAATTGATTGGGAAGCTAATGTTTATAATACAAAGGTAGAGGATTAGTAACTGTTTACTTTAAATATGTAAAGATTCGGAAGAAAACAACAGAGACCTACAAAATCCTTTATGTATTTCAGAAACTATAAAAACTGACATTCCATGTGAAACATCCCAATATAAAGTAGCGCATGGTTATTTAATATATATTAATTTATTATGAATGACTTATCTCGTGTTATGATACTAATTTTTTTTTTATCCTTTATATAGATCGTCTAGTATAATGAGAATATATTTTAGTTTAATATCTGATAATCCACCGATACTTAGTTTGAAACATCGAATTGTCTTTGATTTGTTACCTGATTCATTTAATAATATATTATGAACAATAACAATTTTCTTCTAATTACCGTATTTGTTAGGTTCATTTATTTTTTTAACAATTACAAAATTCAAATAATAATAATGTTAACTCTGCATTTAAATTTTATGCCTCGTTTATGCTCTAATTTTAATACATTTTTTCGTTATAATATGTGCGATTTTATAAGATTTCAAAATCATATCTAAAACCGAGTGTATAGTTTTTTAAAAAAAAATCTGGTGCGCGTAACACACGGCTTTCACTTACCTCTCTTGTTAAAATCAATTTTAGAACTTTTGAATAAATTTAGAGATTAAAAAAATTGTTAAAGAAATAATTAAATTAAGTTTGAATAAACTTGTGTTTTATTAAATAATAAATTTCATTACTATCTACGACAATCAGTTTGTTTTATCGGCTTTTCATCACCCTCCGTTAACTTTTATAATTTTGTGTATATGATAGTATTTTTTCTAAAATCTTTAGTTTTCCAACTATATATAATACATCTATATTTCGGTTTTAATGTTTTAAAAAATAATCGCATAAAAATATGTTTGCACTTTTCTCCTTTATTTGTTTATAAAATTCGCTCAACTTACAAATTTAGCCGTTATTTATCAATCTTAATAAGATGACGGGCCTGATTTTTTAAATCTACAAAATTAAATAAAGATTCATTAGAGGAAGAAAATTTGAAATATCGACATTTAAGCCCTGTCAGACTATTTCAATCAGAAAGAAACCTACATAATATTAAAGCCCATTTAATTTTACATCGATATGGCGAGTTTAATCTAAATCGTTAGAGCCGTTTTTGAGAAAATCGTAAAAAGGTGCAAAATGCGTGGTATATAGTGGCTCTTCTGGTTAGCTGATTTTCATGAAAAAGTTGCTGCAACATCTCGGGCTATAGTTATATTAAATATGTAGTTTGATAGGACTTTCCGTTTTTGCGCGGGACTTACCACAAACACACGGGCTCACGGACACACAAATCTTATTGAGGGACTTGGTCATTTGGACCGTTGAAAAGTGGAATTCGAAAATTTTAAATATCGCAATACTTTCCCTTACTATATATTTCATATATAGGTAAGTGAGGGAGAGATACACTTTATTCACTTATAAACAAACAAAATGATGCTGCCCAACTTAATTGGGTTGCTATAACACAGCATACCGATTCTTTCCTACAGGAATATTCTTAACATTTTATCTAACTATAAATACAATATTTTTTTTCCTTTTTTACTCTTTTTAATTTTTTTCCCCCTACTTATTTTTCCTTTTTTTTTTCTCTCTTTTCCTTCTCTACCGTTTTACATTTTCTTTCAAATATTTAGATATATCTATACATATACATCTAACATTAAATTTAAAAAAAACAAACCAAAAAACAACAATTATATATACATTAAAGAACTACATACTAAAAAATCACACTATCATAAATAAAAACAATACCAAAACACTCAGCACCTAAAATCAATATCTGTATATATAAAAAAAAAATTGTTAAAATTAAAATTAAAATATAAGTAAATACAGATCCACATGCATGCCCCTCCAATTATCCCTGTTACGAGTAGATGTGATGGTGTATAATTCGCAGAGAGTCGAGAACCACACTTCTGCTATCGACACCTATGTCCTCCATGAAGCTCCTTGTTGAACCTGGCACAGCTCCGCGGGCTCCGAACCAAAGGCCTTTTACGTAGAAGTCTCTCTCGCCATGGCTCTCGCGGAACTTTTCCTTGAGGAAAGGGATACATTATTCGTAGATTCCTCTCTTTTCCCTTTCCACTTTACTTTCCTGTTCAAGGTCGTTAGATTCATATCTCACGGTGGGATCCAGAATGACAGCCGAATTTCCGGTCTTAGGAAATGCCACGATATCAGCATATCGCGTGGATCCATCCGTATCCACACAGTAAACTTCCTCGAAGCAGGCAAAATCTCGTTCTTTAAGGAGCCTCATAATTCTCAAAAAGACCAATAATAATATTGGTTTTTAAATTTCAAAGCATAATTTATCTTAAATAAAAATACAGGAAGGAACATGATGTATGTCATCTGAAGGAAAACGCATAGATTCCTGGTCTATGGAATGAATTTATATGATTCTAAACACTTTTAGCGGGTAGATATTGATCCTTAATCTATTTACATGATAAGTGTGTGTCGTATAACTGATTGTTATCAAAATATCGTGCTTGACATGCTTCTTTTGATGAATCAAATTTGTTCCTTCTAGTTATTATCGTGTATATATTTTATGTTTATATACTAGGATTTTAAATTGAATCGTATTGCTGTTATTACATTTTTTAAGTGAAACCTAATTTGCTCAATCTCGTATGCGAAACTCAATAGCTTCTTGAGCAACTTGCAATAAAAAAAAAAAATAATAATAAAAAAAATGCAGTTTGACCTGTTGAGGTGTATCTTGTTTCTTATGAACACGTCATTACAGAATGTTGAATTTGTGGGGAGGTGAGAAAGTGTGTCCCAGTTGCTAGGGCGTTCACCTCTGGTTTGCATGCTGGAGGTCGTACTCTCTTCATATCGACACGTTTCTCCACCAATTGCCAAGGCTGCTACGCATTCGTTGTTTTCTTTATCTCTCCTTAGGTGAATTATGTTGTCACAGCACTGTGGTGAAGATCCATAAATAATGCCTGTGCAATCAATGTGGAGGAGAGGATTTGAGTCAGCGTGGTTGATGTTACGTTTCGACAAATCAACCAAATGAAGAAAAAAATTATATGTTTTAAAATAATTGGTATGTATTAAAAGACGGGCGCAATAGTGCTCTGTTTATTATGGTTAAAAGTGATTTTCCTAAAATATTGCGTGGTTTAGTAGAACTTAGTTTCTGAGTCTGATAAGGGAAAATAGATTTTTTTCTGAAGTGGAGGAAGAAAGAACACCGGCCTATAGGAATAGCTTTTGCATTGGGACACATTCATCCTCTGTTACACTTTACCTGTTGTCTCAACATTTTTCTGCGTGACTCATTTACGTATATATATATATGCAAAAATTTGTTTAAGGTATAAAAATTTTGTAATATAAAATACTTCTTATTAGTTTGAAAGATTCTAGGTACAAGAATAACTCATAACCTGTTTATAAATAAAAAATATTATTTTTTTCTGTAAACATTTTTAAGTATTGGTTTGATTTTGGCTAAGAAAGAACTATTATTTATTCTGTAATATCAGATGTTGAAAAAGCCTGTATAAAGTGGATGGGTAAAAACTTCATGCGTAAGATAAGTTTTATCTTGGCCTTATCACTTATTTGCCGAGTGCTTGGTCTAGGTAAAATGTGGTCCTTTTAAGTACTCAACACTTGATCCTTCATCGGTTGTAGAAGTTAAGTATTTTTTTTAAACTTTAAGGGGAGAGCATGAATACTTAAGAGTATTCTAGGCTAGCTCGAATGTGTCTAATTAAATCCTTGGTTGCTGTCCTTCGGATGGTCCGTAAAATAGTGATCCGTAAAAGATTAGTACGAATTGTATTTTTAAATTTCGTCTGAAAAGGAGATGGCCCCGAGACCTTCTAGTTTAGAACATTTTTAGAGTGCTTCCATTGGGAAGCTCCTCTACATGTGTTTCATGCCTTTTTACATTTCATTCCAATTTACTTGTTGTATTACATTATACAGTTGTGAATTCCATTAAATAAATAAATGATAAACATTTATCATATTTTTTAATTTTCAATTTAGTTAGATACAACAAAGAACTACGTCTTACCGACGATATTTCCCAAAAAATATTTCGGTTTCTTCGTTTTAGGGCTTTCCTTTGACACAGTCTATATTTAAATTCTCAGAAACGTATTACATCAAGGCCATACTTGAAAAAAAAACACTATCTTAGTGGATTTTCCGATGAACCAGATAAATGCTAATGGATATTTTTCAAAGGAAATGTGAACTCCGCTTTTGCTATTGCTTTTCAGCAGATTACTATTAACTATCATTTGGATTAGTCCTGAAAACCTTGCAGAAAATTCACGATACAAAGTGAATCAAGCTGTTTATAAATGATAAAAATTAATCATTTTTTTATAGTTTTGATTTATGCAAACTAACCCACTTATAGATAATCGGAAGCTTTATGATCAACTGGAATATATGAATTGTGCTTTCTTAATTATCCCTTCATTTTTCTATATTAGCGTAACATAATTTATTTCCTCGTATAAAAAATTGAATAAAATTAAATAAATAATAGAATATGAATCGATTATTGAGCACGTATTCTAAAATTGATAGAATTTTTATAAAAACTCATTCCATTGTTTGATGTATGTAATAATCGTGGTTTATGCTCCGCCTTTTGGTTTATTCCATCCCTTTAAAACATTACTGTTGTCGCCGTTTTATAGATTATTCAGTATTCTTATAATTATCTGCGACTATTTTTTTGTGTTTATTTATTTGCTTATTCCAGGGTTTGGAATAAATAAGACTTTGGTCGAAGAAAAATCTTTATTTTAATATCACTTCGGTATTTCACAGAACAAACAGTTGTTTTTTTTTGTTACGAATATCTCAAAATTTATTATTATTGAACCGTCACTCGTAAATTCTGTAACGTTGCTTACAATTATGTTTTCTGCTTTATCGCTAACTGGACTATTTGTGTTTATGTTTCATGAAAGCCACTGTTTACTTAAATTTCCTTCAAGTTATTCTTTCAGAAATATTTGAACTTCTGGAAATTCCGTTTTATTTTGTTTACTTGTTAGGAGGAGAGGAAATAGCTGAGACAGAAATAGCTAGAGCATCTCCAACGTTAGCACTCCTTGGGAGGTAGCAGAAATAGATTTTCTGATATGCATTCTGCTTACTTTAACTCAAGGGAAGGTACTCAGTATCAGTCGGCTAAATAACATTCTGCGTTCTTCTTTCAGTAATGGTTGTTGACTTCGCAATGCGAAGGACTAGTAAACAGAGCTTGAGGATAAAAAATAAATATGAAAACAGTTTCATTATAATAATGAACTGAAACTAATGAATCATTTCCTTGTGTCCAGAAAAAAAAAAAAAACTTGGATTGAATTGTTTATAAATACCCTGGTAAGTGTAAAATAATGAGATGGATTCTTAACGAGATGGATTGGTATGAGATGGATTCTTAACGAAATCTTTTAGGACGTATTTACCGAAAATTGTGGGTGTCCAAAAATGTTATCAATATACGCTCATTACCCGGTCATTTATAGATTGCTATGCTTTGCCTATATAAAAATGTTTGTAATATGGTACGCCTTCGGTAATTGATTATTGAAGATAACTACCGAAATTATTTAATTTATTAAGGAATCTATAATTGCATTATTTTCCAGAGGTGATTAGTGTTTTCGAATTTACTGTTGAACATTGTACACCTTCAAAGAAATTATTTATTTTACTATATGTATTATAATTATTAATGAATAATTTAAATGATCTGGAGGCTCCTTCTGTGGATAGGCATGTTTAGAACATATTCTATTTTATTTTACCATCATATTTAAAAATCAAATTGCTTGATATATTTCAAAATACAGATAAAAAATATTAAATTTTTCTTTTAATATCGAATAGAAAATATCAAAATGTCTGACAGATCAATGTGAATTAATTAATGAAAAATATTCAGTATCCGATGTGTATTAGGAGCGATAGGGATGGCATTTTGAATTTTATGGTCAGCATTCATAAATTATTCATTCCCGTACACTGTTATTATTTGTTTCGCGTTTGTTGATATTTGATAGCTCAAAAGTCATCAATAAGAATAAACAAAATATAAGATTAAAAATGTTACCGGTGGTACCGCGGGATCCCAAAAGGACCCCAGCCACGTTTTTGGAGAGTAGAAAATGTGAGAAAGAAATGCATTATTTATCAGCAATGCTACCCAGATACTAGAGGTTTCTATCATATATACACAGAATACTGATCAATCTAATTCCAGACAATCATTTTTGTTTTTCTATCTCCATTCTCGCAAAAATTAAATTATCAGCATTTAGTTAGAACTATTTCTGGTTTATTTGGTTAAATACATTACATTATTTCTCTAATGATTACAACTCTTCAATTGGCCATTGTAAATTATATTAGTATTTGAAATACATGATTAGTAAAAAATATATATATATTTAACTAGTGCATATTTTAAATTCTCTTATCTGCCTAATAATTCTCTAAATTCGTAAATCTAGTTACGCCAAAAGGCCTTTAGCCCTTCATTGATTTTCTCGACAGTCATTCATCAAAAGAATTTCAGAAGCAACAAGTTACTCCATTTTCCTAATTTAACATGTATCCCAATGATTGAGGATTAATTCATCATAAAATCGCGATGTTCATACTTATTATGTTTCTTAAGTTTTTGAATAAATCTTGATCCAGAAGAAATACTATTTCTATTTATTTAGCAATTATGAAGTAGTGTTTAGCTGATGTATTATTTTTTTAAGTTTTGAAATAATGAAAAAAAAAATCTTGAGGAATTTTATTATCACGAGCTGTTGAGTAGCTTAGTTCATAACCTTAGTTCATTGCTTCTAGAACACTCCGTTATTTTTTTATTCAATTTTTTTAACAGAGAGATATGTATACATACTTATTCACTATATTTTATATTATAATATTTCTCATTTCATGGAAGTATTCAAATTTTGTACGTCATAGATATGTAACTTTCTTTTTTTTTCATACTGCAAATTTGTTTTCATAATGTTACACATAAAATTGTTTAATTTTATAATGTTACAAATTTTTTCATTATTTTTTTAATTTATTTTTTATTAATTTTATAACGTTACACATTTTTTCATACTATAAAAGTATTGTTAAATTGTATAATGTTACACATTTTTTTTTTCTATTTTATTTTTATCATTGTGGATATAATTAGTTGACCGTTGAGAATTATTGAAGGAATTAGTCCGGGTGGCGGTCATTAAATGAAACAACTGAATAGTTTCAACTATTTTATTGTTTGCCAACGTTTCGACCCCCATTGTGGGTCATCATCAGGGCGTCTGGTAGGCGAGTGGAAACTCAGTTTCGGCAGTTTCCACTCGCCTACCAGACGCCCTGATGATGACGACCCACAATGGGGGTCGAAACGTTGGCAAACAATAAAATAGTTGAAATCATTCAGTTGTTTCATTTAATGACCGCCACCCGGACTAGTTCCTTCAATAATATTTTATTTTTAGTTTATATATACAGTGCATCTGCTTATTATACAGAACACACTAAGTCGACTAGAGAACACACTCCTGTACACTGTACTGTAGAGAACACTATATCAAAATTACAATTGCAATCACGTACAAAGCCCTAAAACGTCCGTAAGCTCTAAGTGGACACAGCTTAACGATATGACGAAACGCCTGAGTAAAAAGCTGCGTTCTAGCCGATTAAGGTTTTTTATGTGTTTTGAAAGCAGTTGGCAGAATCGGCATCGAACATTCGAGTTCACTATGCTTTATACAATTTTATTTTCATTTATTTTTTAATGATGTTTTTGTTGACATGATACTCTATTTAATGAATATCGTAGGAGATTCCAATACTGCTTAAAAATGTAGATGCATTGTTATGAAAATAAATGATTTTTTATTTTTTTTTATTTTACCAATCAATTAATTGTCAAAAGGTACAGCTTTTCGAGTGTGGAGAAATTCAAGGATCTCGCTACATTTGTAACCAAAATTAACTAAATGGAGGAGAAAATAAAATCAAAGATTGGAAATAGATACAAATTCGTCAATAAAAAAGATATCTCAAAATATAGATATACCAGTGCGCAGGCAGGATTTCCGTTTTTATCCTAACATCTTATTTAACTTTTTTATCCCAACAATTTTTAGAGGAGGAGGCTCACAGCGCTGACTTCATGGGATAAAATAATGTCGAGATGGATTTGGATTTGCTGCTTAAACAAAGAAGAAAATAAGTTTTTTATCGAAATAAACACAAACGTAGAATTAGGGACCTGTTTAAAGAACCTGACTTAGTATCTTGCCTTAGTAAAGATCTATTTTTATTTTTTACTATGGGGTACACTTGCGATAAAATTGAAAATATATGTATATATGTATATATATATATATATATATATATATATATATATATATATATATATATATATTGCGGAGGGCCCTTCAATAAAGTAAATTAGCAAGAAATTGGAGGTGTACCGAAACAAGATTACCTTAAATTTTTTTTGTAATTAAAAAAATGTTTTTGAATCTTTTTTTGAAAATTTCTAACAAATATTTTTTTTCGTGAAAATAGGTTGAGCTGTTCAAAAGAAAACTTTTGTTTTTGTTTTTTCTTTAACCCTTCATAACTTCCCTCCCATTAGGATTAAGGAGCTACAAATTTGCTAAAGGTGATTTCTCATAGGGGTGAATCGATAGTATAAATTTGGTTTTGATATACGTGGGGGCGGATTTATTATTTATACGCAAAATTGAAGGTTAAACATTTTCTTGACGTTTCCTAGCTCTTATTAATCATTCTTTCTTTAATGACTCCTTTGAAGATTTTTGTTTTTCTGATACTACCTACAGTAAACGTATTGACATTCTATTCAAGAGCGATCACAATAAACGGGGGACAGCATTATCCCTCAAAAGGCATAAAACACCCTAAGAGGTATTAAACAGCAAATACACTTTGGAAAATAGACCATAATGACCCAGTAATCATGGAGAGTGGTAGCGCATGCTCCGGACGACAATAACGATCCGGGCGACTAGATCGAAGTGGCTCCACCAGTTGACGAGGTCAGAACTTTTGAAGGATTGTGTCAACAAAGCCATGCTTGGGAGATGTGAGTAAATAGTTTTAGTCTGCTTTATTCCATTACCATCATTGCATTTCCTTGTTCGGGGTTCTTGGGAATACACCCGTGGGCCACCTGTATGTACCTCGACCTACTTCTGAACCAGGAGTGCCTTTGTCGCCGGGGTGTAGTTAACCTTGGTTGTCCCATGGATGTGCCTTGTTTACATATCATTTTGGTTCTGCTCATTGCTGTGTTTCAGTGTTGAATGTTTTGATCTCTTCTGGACGGGAAGGGTTACTGATTTACTGCTTATTTTATATTAGTATCAACTGCGTAGTAGTGTCCATGATAGTTTATTCCCAGTTTTTTGGTACATATATTAATTTTTTTATTATATAAATCTGTGCTAAGAACTTATTTTGATTATCTTTGAAGAGACTTAAGGTGTACTAATGGGAATAGGAATATTTTATTAAGATACAGATAATAGTTTCAGGTTCCACTTGTAATTATAAAATGTTGAGAACGCTCCCTCACCCTTTTTTCTTTTTAGTTAATTCTCTTAACAAAGTGGGTTTTATTTTTTATCAACACCATCATTCTTCAATTAAGAAAGAACAAACCTTTATTTGTGTTTCCCATACCGTTTCTCCGACGTTTCGGTGTACTGCTACATTGTCAAGGTTATCTCATTGTGTCTCAATTTTATCCTATCTGTTGTTCTTTACTCCAGTTGTCACTTAGTTCAAATTCGTGAGTATTTCAACGGTTAATTAATATTCTCTTTAGTTCCACGAGTGTTTTAATATATTATTTTAATCTCTGTGATAAAAATAAAAAGTTTATTCAAACTTAGATTAAGAGATATAGATCTTATAAATAAAAGTATAGTTGATAAGTGTATTCCACATAAAAATTAACCTTTCTTTAAGAATAAAACGTTTATGCTCTTCTATAACAATGGTAATTATGTAAAATAATTCATTACTAAAACTGTAATTTTTAATGTAATTATCATTGAAAAACAGCAGTATTTAAAACGTAATTTTTATTTTGAATTTGTTTGAAACCTTTAATGAGATAAATTCAGTCAATATTAGCTATGATATGTACTAAATGTCATTTTCGTATTCTGCCTTTCAAACAATCCTTAATGCTCAAAGCCTTTTTGGTTTGCGTTTCTCTAATTGTCTTAACCACCTATCCCTTTGATGTTCTAGAGGTTTGGATGTAGAATAAATGATGTTTACGCTTGCCTTAAAATTGGTATCCTTTCAGGAACTGAATAGCAGATAATTCCATTTAAATAGACAACTAAGGGATTCTTCAATTCATATTTAAAACTAAAAAAAGGTGGCGAGACCTTTTTTTTTCAGCTTTGAAATTAATTTACATTCTATCTGTCAGAAGACGTATATCTTGAAAGTCCTACTACTACTTTCCTTGTATTGTGGTTGACTAAAAAATGTTTTCATCAGGTCTGATTTACTTTGTTGTGAATTTACTATTAAGCGTTTTACTCATTTATTTAAATACGAAATAATGTTACTTATTGTTGTTTATTATAGATTTTTTTTCCTCCGTCTCAATTCATAATAACAACATAAAAGTTATCAAATCATAGAAGAAGAATAAAAACTGAAAATATTTAATATATTTTAGATAAAATGTGTCGAAAAAACTTTTTTACAATGTCACTTTTCTATTAATATTTAAATGGAATAGTTATTTCTGTATTTTTTTCAGCTGATTAATCGTTTCGTTTGACAAATTAAATTTTATTTAAACAAAAAATAACTTTAAACCTTTTATCGTTGAACTAAGCATTCTGTTGAGTCAATTCTTAAGATTCCAGCACTGAGAAAATGTTTATAAAGTCTTAACTTTCAAACCTGAAACTGCAATAAGCAATGAACGTGTATTTTCATTAAATGATACTTTTGACATTCAGTTTACCATGACCAGTGTTTTAATTAATTATTTTCAACAACTCATTGATATAACAAAATCAGGCATAAATTTTAGTTCGTTTTTGAAATAGGTTACACTAAAAAATGTTAATATAACAAAGAAATATCTAATGAAAACTTTTTGGAAGGAAACCACTGCACAAGAATCGAATATTAATGGCAGTCTACTTCATTTGAAGCTTTCTTGTATTCATTTTTCATTTATACTTTTGATTTAAAATTCTCATTCATACATTTTACTTTTAAATAAAAATAAGTTTATTATTACATAATTATAATTAATCTGTGTTTAAATTTGCTATATATTAATGTTAAATAAAATCAGCATTTTTTTATTCCATTGTTCTCTTGATATTAATTTTCTCACTTAATTCTTGATTTATTTATATTTTACCATGCTTTATTTTAATTTTATAATATTTACGAAGGTAATTATGTTATTTTATTTAAATGATAATTCTCGCCTTTATAATATACAACCTTTTAGCGTTTAATAAATTACTTAATATTAGTTCATTGGACGATCGAAGAAACGGAGGGATACAATTAAATAATGTCTACTACTAAAAGGACAAGTCGGTTTCAGAGTTTATCATCGATATAGCGTTAAATTCAATGTTGCACCAGAAAACCCAACAACTACTCTTTTGCTTGCACCGCAAAGGTTCAGAATAGTGGAGTTAAAGTCACTAGCGAAAACGTGATCAGTATTGTGTACAATGATTACGTTCTCTTGCAAATTAGATAGAATGGATCTATACTGCTTGTTGTTATTTTTTTGTAAACCGGCCGATCAACCATTTTTTTAAAAATATTTTGACAGCTCAGCCTATTGGTCCCTGGTCCATTTTGTTAATGTTATCTAGTTTTAGTCCAATTTATTCTTTTAAGTTTTAAAACGACCCTCATACAAGACTGAAACGACAAGAAACTGCTCGACGTTTTCGGTTACTTCAACACTTCAAAACGCCCAAACCTTCCACTTAAGTACAAAAGGCTCATTTACATGACTATCATAAGACAGATATGGATTTACGGAGTAGAGATTTGTGGCTCTACTAAACCATCAAATTCTCCTTTTTTCCAATCCTTACAATCGAAATTCCTTCGAAAAATCCTCAATGCTCCTGATTTTGTCAAAAATAAACTCATCCATAAAGACCTTAATATTCCCTATGCTGCTGACTTGGCACGAACTAGGTACCACTCCATGACAAAATTCATTCCACTCTAACCCACTAGTTCAATACTTGCCTCCTCTACAATCCCTGATAATCCCCCGAGGCGTCTGAAAAGAAGATGGCCCCGAGACCTAGTTTAGCATAGTTTTTGGAGAGCTGCTAGTGTGTAGTATCCTAACATGTGAATCATGACAGTATATCTTGTATTAAGTTTACTAAATTCATTTTATTATACAGTTATCTATCGATTATTATACAGTTACTGTATTATTATACAGTAAATATCGATAAATATATATTACAAAAAAAAGTTTTGAAACACCATTTATGGTTGAGTTTTTGTTCTTTCCCGAACAACACTCACTAGCTGTTGACCAGAATCAGTTAATAGAGCAAAACATTTATTATCATTCAACCAGACCCAAATGGTTAACCCCTGGTTGTGGTTGTGATAACATTTTTTTTTTCCGTTTCATGATTATATAAATATTGCTACATTTTCTACTTCAATGTATAGTAAATTCTAAACCACTCGTTTAAGTCTAATAAGGATTAACAAAGAATCTTCAAATATGTTATGTTTTCTGAATACATCAGAATGACAGACTGCAGAATTGTGGTCCCAGTGATTCTGTTTTTCTTAAAAATACAATTTGTCAAATGTGATGGGGTGTATCAGAAAAAAATTCACCGTTTTATCAAATCCAAGAATTTAAGAACTGTGTTGTTTCCCATTCGACTTTCTTAACAAAAAAACAATCTAGTTATTTGTTTCAAAGAAAAAACATGACAGTGTCCCACGACTTTCTCGTAATTTTAAGGTATTACTAAAAAAAAAAAAAAAGGCGTCCTTTACCAGCATACCGCTCGGCGTTAGTCTATTAAATGTAGCAGTGGAGGTACGACGTTGAAAAGGAAGAAGAGCTGGGGGTGACGATTAATAGATATCGATGAGGTTGTGCTGGAAGCAGTTGATTCAAATCCTTCCACTCGTATTTGCGAACTTGTCAGCGTGTGTGGTCTGTCAAAAGATTATTTTAATAGTCACTATTTTAATAGTCACTAGTCTACTCTCCATAGGGAAGGTGAAAAAGTGCAGTAGACTGTTCCCTTACGAAATTACTCCTCAGCAATCAGCTCACACTTCCCGTCAAACAAAAGAAAAGTTTAAACAATTCCATGGATTCGAACTCCTAGCTCATCCACCATATAGACCAGACCTCGCACCTTTGGATTACTACTTGTTTCCATCCATTTTCTTCCAGGGAAAAAATTGATAATCCCGTGGAAATTGAAATTTCAGTCCAAGAGTTCTTTTACAACCATCGTGAACGGCCATTTTTTTTACAACCTATTAATATGAGTTCAAAACCATATTTACAGAATAATCTGATGGTTAGCTATTCGTTCCTTCACTCTATTACTGAGCACTGTTTGGCGAATACCTAAATGAACCTTTAAAGGTATTAAGCGCCCTTTAAGATGCTATCAAATTGTCCAACAGGCTGCTATTTATCGATCGGTTGTTGTTAGCACAGCCCTTGACCGCTATATCCTTTATTGCGCGGTCTCTCTCTACTACACGATTATTTCATTTTGTGATGTTCTTCGGTGATGTTGATAAAAGGGATGTAAATTCATTATAGATTCACCTTCCCCTCAAATATTTTAACACATTATTATATCGTCATAAACGAGGTCCTTTTAAATAATTGCTTTATTTCGCATTATATTCTTGGGATTTGAAAATGAAAAGAGATTTAAATTTTAGTTTTCAGTTATATTTCATTTAGTTATTTCTTACATGATCATAAAAATCTATTTTTAATTTCACTTACTTATATATGAAGTATACATAGTAAGGGAAAGTAAGTAAGTTGCGATCGTGAACATTTTGGAATTCGAGTTTTCGACGGAAATATACGTCTTAGGGTCTCCTGAGTCCAAATGACCAAGTTCTGCTTAAAGGTCTGTGTGTGTGTGTGGTGAGTCTAGCACAAAAACGAAAAGTCATATGAGATTGAAATTACTTATTTGAGACAACTATACCCCCGAGATGTTACAGCAACTTTTTTATCAAAATGAGCTTACCAGAAGAGCCACTTAATACCATACATTTTGCACGTTTTTACGATTTTCTCAAAAACTGCTCTAACGATTTTGATTAAACTCTCCATATCTATGTAAAATTTAATGGGCTTTGTGTGTTTCTGTGTTTCATTCTGTTTGAAATAGTCTGACAAGGTTTAAATGCCGATATTTAAAATTTTCTTCATCTAAAGTATCTTTAATTTAGTAAATTTTACAAAATTAACTATATTATCTTTTTAGCATTGGCACAATCACCAATTGTCGAATATTTTCTCCCTTTTATTTTATTTTAAAACTAAATTTCTAATAAACTGGACTTTGAAAAAAAAACAAAAAAAAACTTAAAATAATACTTAACCCACATATTTTCATTATTTAGTCTTTTAACTTTTATAAGTCCAAAAAAACAAAACAATAAATCTTTCTTAACACGTTTTTGTTGTCTACTTTTTTTTTTTTTTTTTCTGGTTTAGTGTTGAAGAAATTTTTTTTGTTTTGGTTTCTAAGACCACTTGAGTTTGTAAGATGCTGTTCATCCTCCTATACCTTCCAGTTTTCAACTTTTGACATTCATAACAAATGATATACATCATTTCCAAATCAAATTCAACCTTTTCTGAGTCGAATTCAATCTTTTCCATATCAAACTCAACATTTCCATTTCAAATTCAACCTTTTTCGATTTTAATAAATTAATAAAATTATTTTAACATTATTAGATTTTTTTGTAATTATTTTAATTATCAATTATGTTTTTAAACCTAAATAGCTAGTCGACGTTTTCCTGGTACCCTTATAAATTAAATTAATCACGATTTTAAAACTAAGTATTGATTACTTTTAGCTTTTCAGATATTTTTTATACTTTAATTCTAATTTATATTTTATAGCTTTAATACTAATTGGGTTTTAGTGGTTCATAATTGGGATTTGTTGGGTACTGAATTCCGAAATTTAGTTCTGGAGGTTTTTTGATAGATAATTTCAATTCATACAAAAATATAAATCTAAAAGCCAAGATATGGCATTTTTTATTTCCATAATTAATAATTTACCTTTTTTTTCTCATCTTAATCTCAGTTCTATCTCCTAAGTGAGTGTGTATAGCGTTCCCATCTCTCCTCAACAGTTCATTTTATTAATATAAGATACTATGTTCTAATCGGGATTTGTTTTTCATTATATTGCTTGCTCTAGAGCATACTTGTCATCCAAATCTTTATTTTATTTTCTCAGCTTTCTTCTTCTCAATTATATGTGTTAGTTTCAATAATTTTTAAATGAACTTTTTCTTTCTTCAGTATTAATTAAATTAGTTTATTTAATTATCTTTGATGGTAATAATTTTAATTAAATTATAGTTAGAAATGGTGTGTTAGCCAAACAGAAGAAAGTAAGTGATTTTCCTCAATAGTTTCTATCTAGGTAGGGAACATTCATCTTAACATGGATAAAATATAGTTCAAAATGATTCTTAATTATTTATTTCAAAAATAATTGTTTGCGAGGACTGGTTGCTACAATTCAATTTTTTCGCTTTGGAAAGAGCAGCTTCATCACCATCCCTTCTCCTGGCTGTGCCGATAAGTTTCTTTTTTTATATTTATATTAAAACTGAATTTTCGTTTTCATATATTTATTATAAAATCAATTTTGTAAATCTTCTATGTAATGGTATGTTTGTCTGTCCACAATCATGCTTCATTTTATATGCTTTTCGGTTTATTGATTAGATATCTTATGTTGCTAGGCACTGGTCACTGTTTTTGTTTTACCAAGGGGGCATTTCTTTTCTTTGTAAATATTTTCATCTCTAGCTAGCTGTTATAAAAGTACTGTTATGCATTAATTATTGTTCTTTAGAATATTAATCCATTTTTATTTTATTTTTCAGATCTCTGGTGAAGAGTTGTTGACTTATTAAAAGGAAGAAAAGCCTGCGGTTGGTCGTGAGGTTTGCTTAGATGCTGACCTTACGACTTGTGTCAACTCATTTCTTAAAGCAGCCATAAATTGAGAGAAAGATGTGTCGAGACAGGGATATGAATCCGTAACAACCCAAAGAAATATATTTTTTTTAGTGCGATATCAATAATTTGCACTCATATTTACATGTTTAACAGAGTGCCAGTAAACTATATATTTTGAAAGACAAACACTAGATTCCGTACAAACAGACAAACAACAAATTTGGTCACGTGATTGAACTGCAATATTTTTCATTAACTGAATAATCATCTTTAACAACTTACCATTTCCTGAAGTACATGTATAACTGAATTTTGACAAAATTCGGAAGTTGATTGCTAATTCACAACTAAAAGACAAACAAAATTGCCAAGAAACGGAAGAAATAAAAAAGAAATTTCAACAATTCATTAAAGTTTTCAAAATTCATCATCTAACAGACATCTGATCTACCAATCTGTGGAACATAGCAAAGGAGTGTATTGTAAGTAAACTTTACTTTTATGATTTTTTTTTTTTTTTTTTGTATTATTTGCACCCTCTCTTTGTGGATTTTATGTTATTCTAAACTAGTATTTTTATAGCATAATTTGGCCATGTCATATTTCTAAAATATTTATGGCCCCATTATTGAACTCACCCTCATTTACTACCACAATTTGATCATGGAAAATTTTATTTTATTTTTATTTGCATGAATTTCTTCATGAATGCATATTTGACAATTTAAAAATGGATTGCGTTAAAAATATATATGTTTATGTTAAATTTATTAACCATTTTGTTTTTCACATTGAACTTCCTATTCCTATTGCATGCCTTTTATTGGATTAAGAATTAATCAAAACTATCAAAAGTTGCTTTATTCTTTGTTTATTTTTGGATAGAACTTTTCATTTTATTTTCTCTTTTTTTGTTTTTTGCAGTATTACAACTTTATTTTTGGCTTTGGTCAACGCTTTTTGTTTGCTTCGCAACTTCATCTTATGAGGTACATCATAAAACATGGCATCAATTTTGTAGGATTAGTGTAGAAACAATTTTGCATTGTGAATTTCTAATACTCTAATTCCTTAATTTTTCTTTCATTCACTTTTCTTTCATAATTAATGGTTTATAGTATCCTTTAATTTTACAGTAAATATTTTTATTTATTTTTTTATAACTGTCCATTTGTACATACATTTTCCTATGCATCCTAAAATTATTAAAATAAGAGGTACATTTATATTTCTGCTTAAATATAAAATAATGATTTTGACTGTTTACCTTACATTAGTTCTACGGTTCTCTTAATGATACAATGGCTTCTTTAAAGCTTAAATACTTACTCCAAATTTTGATAAATTAGCTCATTACATTAGTTTATTTCAGTGTTTTTTTTATCTTATATTTTTAAATAAAATAGCTGTAATTCTCTTATTTCAGTGCGGGTGGGGTGGGGGATTTACTTGCTGTGACATCATGAGGAGACCAAATCTTTGTAACAACTCAGTTACTGTTGCTGACGATTCGTACAAACCTACCCAAAAAAATAAGGTAAAATATATGAAATATTTGAAAAATATTTCAACAATTGGAACCATTTCTAAAGTGTTTTTATTTTATTACTCATATATTCTTACAAAATTGATATTTTTCTCATTAATGCAATAAATAGATTTCATTTTCTTGGTTTCATGATATTTTATATTAAAAGTATATTTTCCAGGTTTTACTGAATAAGTAATCATTAATATTATTATAATTAAGTATTTTGCCATTGGTACGAATGAATATGGAATTATTCTATTTCTTGAATGTATTCTGTCCAATAAATTTTTTTTTTTTTTTCTCTAAAAAAAAAAAATATAAAATTGTTTTAAGCACATCACTGCTTGTTCCTACTTTGACATATATCAAGAGACAATTTTTTTTCTTTTAATAGTTTTTAACAGTACCCAAAATAGGGTCATATTTCGTATGATGTAAAATAGAGAGATGCCTAATTCCTAAACAGACAGATAAGCCTATATTTTAATAAATCCTCATCTAAAAAGAGGCTCTAGGATGCACAAACTCTTTCCCATACTGTGTGTTACTGCATTTATAACTCAATAATTAGGAATTAATTATTACTACATTAATTAATAACTATGTCAATGTAAACTATGTAATAAGGAACCGTGGCTATAAATTGGAAGGATTGTCTGCCAGACCATTATTTCATTTTAAACCTTGAGATTACTTTCCATTTAACATGAATTTCGAATTACTTCTTAATTTATATGCTGATATGGAGTAGTATTATTCTTATGTGTATTCATTTGGTGTACACTACTCTGTTTACTAAGAAATATCTGTAGTTTGCATTAGAACTATCGTGAAAAATATCAAGGCATACAAAGTATTTTTATTCTACTATTTGTTTTCAGAACAATTATCAAGGAATATCTTATCTTTGAGGGATAAGGTAAATCTTATCAGCATTGAAGTAACTCAATTTTAGTACATTTCAATAGCATGGTCTTTAATAGCAAAGATGCGTTCACAAAAGTAAAATCAAGATTTGTTATCTTATGTAGTGGAACAGATCATAACAACATAGATTAAAATGCAGGTCTTTGGGGGAGAAAGGAGATATGCCCAAGTGAATGTCAGTGGAATAATAACTTAACATATCTTTTTTTCTGCTATTATATCTCCTTAATTGGGTTCACTGGGTCTGGGGCAATATTATATTAGCATTTATTTTGGCTTTCAAGTTTAAATATTTAATTCTATTCATTTTCGTGAATTTAATTTTTCTATTTGAATGATGGATAATTGTAAAGAAAGTAAAAAGTTTACTCTTGTTCAACAGGAAGAAAATACAAGATTAAGTTTAGTAAGAAGGGTTCTTGGTGGTGGGTCTAGAAAGAAAGAACTTTCAAAGTCCTTTGGAGTTCCTCTTTCAGAACTCAGCCTTTCACCGATGTCTGTACCTGTCGTCCTACAAAATATCTGCCTCTTCATTGAACTACATGGTAATTAAAACATTATTATTCAACTATTATTAGAATAAATTTCATGACTCGCCTCTGTCTAGTGGATCCCAATATCCTCCATAGTCTTAAACATCTCTAAGCTTCAAGTGTCTGAGAAAAAGTTAATTATGGGGGAACATAAGAATGTAAAATTAATATTGACACTCAAACAAAATAATAATACTAACAGTTATCAGTTTTTTGTTAGTATTAAAAATATAGCTGAAGATTTTTATCGACAAGATAAAACTAATTTCTATTTTTTTATCAGTCAATGATAATCCTTTTAATAAATTAAGTGTGATATGTTGTAGGGCATAAATTTGATAATAAATTATATTAGCTATTAAAAATATATATTAAAAGTTGTGAGTCAAGTGTTTAAATGCAAATTTAAATGACTGTTTTTTTCTCCCATAAATATTGTATAAAACTTAATTTTTTGCATTATGAAACACTCGTAATAAGTTGTTCATATTATTGTTAGATTGAGTTATGAAAAATTAATAAGTTGTTTATTATTTAATGTCACTTTATGCTACTATGGCTGATCGGACGATGCTACAGTGGGAGTCCTAAATTTTGCCTATCCAGGTTTTATTAGGATAGGAATCTTTTACGAGTACCTGACATCGCACAGGCTCAGAACCACCTTTTAACGGCCCCTCCAAAGGATGGCATAACTAAGGATTTTTTACTATTTTTTACATTTAAAAATCCTAGGACCACCTGCGGGTTTGAACCCATGATCTTTGGCATAGGAGGCTGTTATGCTAACCACCCAGCTACAAGTGATCCCAAAATTAACAAGTCTTGTGACTTTTATGAATTAATAATTCAAATCCATTAACATAAAATAAGTCAAATCAACTTTAAAGTTAACATAGAATAACTCCTCTAATTAGACGGCCACAATTGCTCCTATGTTTTTATCGAAAAATTGTGGGACTATTTTAAAAACAAAACAATAAAAGTAAAGTATTAATTCTGTTTGCTCTTGTCACGTTTACGAGCTCCTGATATCCTGTTTTTATGTAGGTCCACTATCTCAATTTTTAAAGATGAGGAAGTCGGTATAAGAGGAAAAAAAAAAAAAAATAATGCCTAAATAAAATGTCAATAAGAGCCATCATTTGATATCTCTTAAACTTCAGATTATTTTTTTTTTCAAATTAAAAAAAAAAAAAAAAAAAAAAAAAAAAAAAAAAAAAAAAAGACTACATCTAAAATCATCCAAAAAAACAAAGATGTAAAATTGCAAAATTATTAATATTAAATTATTGATTTTGAGCTGATTGTTGTTTTAAAACTATTATTTATTTAATTATTAAAATGATGAAATAAACAGTGAAACAAGTGGGTTTAAACTCAAACCATTCTGACCGGGTACTAGATCCCTCATCCTAACAGAATTGATCGAAAAGGTCTTTCATGTTACTTATTCGTTCTGATAAAAGGTTAAATATAAACACTTCATGAGTTTTCCTAAGACATTTACAAACAGAGCCTTTTTAGCAGGAAATATTTCTTATTTTTCCTTATCCGAAAATTTTATTGAAACTTTGTTTTTGTGCATGTAATCACAGAAGTAAAAGTTTATTGTTCCATATTAGGTTAAAATTGTACAAAAATATTTCACACTGTTGGGTAGTGATGAGAGGAAGGAACCACATTAATTTATATTCAATCCATATTCCTTAATTGTACACCTAAATAAATTTATTATTCATCAAACTCCCCTTGGTTGATATATTAATTAAGGTAATGATTGGATATAAAAAAATTATATAGTTCATATTATATTATTTATACCTTATTATTTTGCCATTATACCAAATTAGTCTACTCTTTCTTTATTATGATCCATTTCTCTTAGCTTCACTTAAGGTATCTATAAGATGAATATGAATATGACTTAAATTTGTATTATGAGTCATTTACTATATTTACAACAATAGTTTATGATTATAAATATTTCATCCATTTATCTTCAGTGCAACAACTTAATGTCATAACTATGACCATGTGGAGTGACCATGTATTTTCGCACTCCAAGCAACATCCTGGCATTTTTTGCGGTAATTGTTTGTTTATTCATTAAAAGTCACTTTATGCTAGTATGGCTGATTGGTTGATGTTACAGTGGTAGTCATGAATTTTTCCTATCTAGGTTTAATTAGTATAGAGATCGTTAAAAAGTCTGACATTTCACATGCTCAGAACTCCCATTTGACGTACCATACAAGGACAAAATAACCAAGGAGTTTTACTAATTTCAAAAAATCCTTTGACCATCTTGCTAAAACATCTTGGGTTTTCCTTTTTGCCTGTTTCCTAGAATTTCTAGAAGATGGATCATTTGTTATCACTTCATTCATTCTCATCAGGCCCCAGTCCACCTCAGCTTATTTAATCAAATAAATTTGGTTATATTGGGCTCCTTGAGGAGGAAATAAAGTTCCCAATAGGTCCTTCTACACCATTCTTGGTCCTTTAACTTTTCAAAAGAACTTTTAAATGTTAAAGGAAAAAGGAAAATCATCATAAAGATTAGTAATTGACATTTCTAAATTCTTGGAAAATTAAAAAATATATATATTACGTCTTATTTTTGTAATAAAAGTTAAGATTAACTCTGAATTTCCTGGTTTAGTTTCTGACCACTAGCAAATTTATAACATCAAGATATTTTTATTGATCACGAATAATTAAATTTATATTTATAATTTCAAGTTTGTTTTGTCGAAATCCAGGACTAAAAGTTGAGGGTCTTTGGAGAGAGGTATGCAGTAGCGGACTTGTTGAAGATCTAAAAAATCAATTAAACCGTGACTGTGAATCTGAAATCGATCCAATACAGACGTCTCCGCTGTTGCTCTCTTGCTGTTGGTCTGGCTTGGAGACCTGCCGCAACCTTTACTTTCCTACCAAGCCACCAGTGATCTCACAGCACTGATAAAAAGTAAGTATTATGATTGTATTCCAAGATTTATGTAATATACTAAGCTTTAACATACATAAGGTATCTCAAGAAAAATACGAAAAAGATGTAGGTAACAGAACTGACATTTTTGGGGAAATTCTGTTTTTAAAAAAAATCTTATCTATTGTCATATTATAGCTATGCCTTAATTCCTATTTATTTTGTATCATTAACAAACTGATAATCCATTGGAAAATCATTAATTACTTAGCCTTATCCACAATTCTTGCAAATTCTTATTTTATTGTTAAGTATCTTATAATATAACAAGTATCCAGCAAATGTAATATATGGGTCAATCCGTTCGCAATCATTCAGACCTTGTCGCTCGACATTTTTGATTTTTGTGATTTTTTGACCAGTTATTATCTATCCTTTCGTGAATATAAAACCATAAATAAAAAAATCTGGCCAATACTTTTAGTGTTGTAGCCATTTAAGTCAGCTTCCCGGACGAAACCATGTGTTGGGAAAATCTTTCTAATTCCTGTAATTTTGTAGATATCAAATCTAAACAAAAATTAGCAATAAGATAAAGAACATGCTTTGTATTTTTTGTTCTCATGACTCATTACCTAAATAGTGAAGAAAGTTGTTTGAAAAATTCTCTAAAATTAATATAAAAACGAGACTTTTAGGGAGATAACAGTATGTAAAGGAAAAGAGACTCAGCTTTGATTATTTTTTCCTTTATAGCTTAGTCATATCCTGCTTGCTATTAATTTTTTTTTTTTTTTTAAAGCAGCAAAACAGATTTAAAAGCTAGTTCGTTGCAATTTAACAATTGAAATAAACAAGTCCTACTTCATCCTCTGGTTTTTCCATCATATTTTTTACTAATTGCTGATATTTTGTTGAAAGTATGTCTTTTTAAGGAGATTATTTCTATGACGTTTCACAGCAAATTCATTACGTAATACAATTAGCAGATATAGATTTGTTATTCTTTATGTATATTGAGAAAGATTGAGAGATTTAGCCTAGAACATCAAATATCAGGTTGAATCTCATTGTTAAACCAGCCAATGATAAATAGATGAAAATTTACTGAGATATTTTGGCAACTTTTAATGAATGAAACTAGGCAAAAATGCTCAAGAGATTCATCAAGCCCAACAATTAAAGAATAACTAAAGAATAACCTAGAAATAAATAGGGAGAAGAAATTAAGGAAGGCTATCAGAAAAAAGAATTTCAATTCGATTAAAAAGGAAGAGACAGAAAGAGCTGGAGAGGTCTAAGTAGATTTACAAACTATTACATTATCTGCTAAATGTTTTTTTTTTGTTTTTTTCTAAACTGGCTGGGTATCTGGCATAAAAGTAGATGCAAAAGATCAGAAATATTTCCCAATTCAATCCAAATATAAGTATGTTGGGGGTTAGCACGCATTGCCCAGTAAACCAGATGACCTGTAACTTGACATAAAATAATTACAAGTTAGCGTCTCGGTGCTGAGGGGCTTTTGAATTGGAATTAATCCCCCGCCCTCTCCCTGTAAAAACCCATTATAGTCAGCAAAGGTGAAGTAGGGGTGGACAAAAAAAAAAAAATGAAAAAAAAAGTATAATATCTATATTATATATTTTACCCACCTAAATTTAAACCACTTATAATAAGTTTTTGTTTTCCATAATAATTTAATTAATATATTCATCAAATTTTTGATGTAGTATTATCAAAAAAAGGTTACACTGAACTAAATAATCCTAGTTCCATATTATATTTTTGTTTTAATGACAATTTTAAATTTTATGGAAATTCAGTTTTTTTTTTTTTTTTTAATGGATTCAGTTCTTTATTAAGAGTAGGAGGAGGATAAATATTTTCTAGTGTACGGATATAAAATATTTTATTTTGCTTTTTTTTTAAGTGATTTTTCAATGTATTTTTTCATTAGTTACCATTTTATGAGTCATTAAATGTTTATAATAAAAAAAATAAAATTCTTCATTTTATTCATGGTTTATGCTCAGCACTACTTCTTAGGACTTCTGCTAACCTAATACAATAATTATTTTCTGAACTCCTTCTCAACTATTATATAATCTGGTTACTGCGTTATGTTTTTGATATCTATTATGTTATTGGGTTTCAGATTTTTCCGTCTGAATATTGAGTATAAGTGGTTTTTCTGCTCTGCCATAATTCATCATTTCGATGTTTTATTCATTTTAAGTCTCATCTAGCTTCCCAGTATTTACAATAATCTCTTTCTGACCTCCATGCTCTATCCTAATGTATCAAATCATTCAAAAGCTTTTTTTTTTTGTTCCCCAATCTTGAAATCTAGCATGCTTAATATTTGGCTTAATGTTTGTCAGTTCAAACCTATTTATAACTCAGTATGTGAGAATTTATATTAATTATGTTTGTGTATGGTACAAGACGATTAATTTTTTTCTTAATTACTGCTTAATATTAGATTTTAATTGTTTACTTTTTCATTTTTTTTATATTTCTCTTAAAATAAAAGGAGTCATTCATATTAATAATATTAGCTTTGTTTTTGTTATTTTTTATTTAACTTTCTTTTCTTTTTTTTTTTTAATTTTTTATGCCATTAAATAGTTGGAACTGAGCATCTATTGTATTGCACAGTACATTAAAAGTCATTTAGTTGATATATAATACCTGTCATGAGTCATCAATTGTAAATATGATCTCACTTGTTGTCATACTCATATTACTCAGCGTTTTATCTTAATATTGAAAAGAAACAGGATCAGTTTTCTGTTCAGTATGACATTCTAAACCTTGAGATAACACTTTATTAAGACTCCCTCATCGACGTTCAGTGATTATACCCATCATTTTCCAGAAGACCCTGTAGATAGTGTATGGTGGGAGGAGGGCCTGTGTCTCTGGGTCTCATTCGGCTGAATAGCCTACAAACTCTAGTTCGCCTGCTACATCATTATACTAAGGTTCACCCGTCGTCTTTGTCGTATATCCCAGCAGTATTTGCGCCGCTCATCACTCCTCCTCACTACTTCAGCTCCAGCTCACTCGATCTAATGACTAGCCTTATAATCAGCTACACCAACATATTCAAAAACAGGTAATGCTTATAAAACATATTAGTTTACCGTTTATAGTAACTTTCGTAGTCAAGTACTTATGTAGTATTCCACTATATATAGATTAATACATTATTACTTCCTCCTATTAATGAAATATTCTATGTTTTCACCGATTTTTCAGTTCTCTAAATCAATTACATAGATGTATAAAGGTTTATTTGAAGACCTTATGTATAAATGGTGCATGGACAGTTGTAATATTAAAAGATCAACAAGTGATACTTATTTTGTCAAAATTAATATATTATCATTTTTTAAAAATGTCAAACTAGCCATCAATACTTTTTCCGATAATCTACAAATCTCAAAAAAACTTTATTTAAAAAAAAAAAGTTTTATTCGTGTTTGTAATTATGCCATTTTGCAACCCATCATAACGACTGTTTTTCTGTTTAGGCGTTTTCGGCAGTTTCTTTTCTATGTTATTTTTTATCCATTTTGTAGCCATAATTTTTATTCGAACCATACTTTATTATGTGTAGATGTAAGAAAGCACTCGTGTAATGCTCTCCGGGTCCTGGGTTCAAATCACAGCTGTAGCAGAAAAATTATTTATTCTATTATTTCAGACAGTGACCCTGGTGTATGGATTATGGGTCCTGAGGTACTACAAGCCTCAATAAAATGGGTACCGAACATTGGAGATGGCTGAGTGTGACCTCATTAATCACCTCATTAAACAGCAATTGGCACTGAATTAGTAAACATTTCGATATGAACTAAACCCAAACCCTCCCAGGGTTTTAGAGGTACAGGAATGGTGATTACATGGAAATCACAAATTACTAGAATAAACAGTGTTGAGAAATCTTTGAAATTAACGATAATCAATAATTATTAGTTTATTTTGTTTTTAGCAATGATTTTCCATAATGACCAATACTTTTTTATTTTCTATAATGACCAGATTTACAAGTGAACTGATAATTTTAGGGCCTTTGTGTTCCAGCTAACTAGGATGTAAAAAAAAAAATAAAATAAGACCAGATTGTCTGAATCAGGGGCATTTTAGTAGTATTATACTTCAGAATTTTATACTTTAGTATTTATACTATTGTAGTAGTATTTTATACAGAAATATTTTGTACTCAGTAATACAATGTACAGTCTGTTAAATATGTTATAAATATATATATATATGAAATTCATGATGACATTTTGACATATTTTTACAATATATGCTGGTAATTTAAATTATGACCGTTTTCTCATTAGTTTAGATATTTTTTTCGTATTTTATTTATTATTTTCTGTATTTTTAATCTTTTAGCAGGGTAAAAATACTTAGGAATTAACTCTGTTGAATCTTTGTTATTCAGATTATCTTGTTAGGTTTTAGGTTTCACTTGTGGTCTCATATCTAATACTGTAGAAATTTGATGGCAAATCAAGTATTAATTATTGTTTAATAAATCCTGGGATAAAAGTTATATAAAACTATTTTTATATTATTTATTAATTATTTAGCGATCCTCCAAAAAATATGACAACTATATCTAGATTTTCAGTTTATATTAGATTTCATCTGCATCTGTTCATATTAAAAAACTTGAAAGAACTTTGTTTGGAAGGGAAAGTCATAAAAGATAACTATAACAAAATGAATTATCAATTATACGACATAGTCGCATTTTAAAAATTCTTTTTGCTTTATTTAAAAACTAAATTGGTTGTATTCTTCTACTTTAATAATTGTTGAACCCACTTCAGACATGGTTTATTATATATTAATGCATTTTCTTGTTCAATTGATTCTTTTTAAAGTCAACACTTTTTAAAGTCTAATAGAATTCTATAATAATAATAGAATTATTTTTAAATAATAAAAATGGAATTCTTCTTTCTTTTTTTTAATTTTTAATCTTATTTATAACATTCTGATTGAATTCCTATATGATCATACTTTATACCTATAGTTTTATTTTCTATAAGTTTGAATGGAATCATTACAATCTACCTATCTTTGTCATTTCCTCATAAAATAATTGTGTATTGACTTGTGCCAACTTTAGGTTGGGGAAGGTTTAGTATATCATCTAGCTGCCTTGCGTCGTATATTTCTCCTGAACAGCTATTCTAAAAATAGTTCATTTATTTTGACCCGTTTCACTGGCAGTTTTAATTTAAACTTGAAACATGTCTTATCGTCAATTATGGAATTTGTTTTCTCGCATTGGTCATATTTTACAATGAGTATTTATTATCTAATTTCTGATGTAATAAAAACAACACATTCTTTATTGTTATGTTTTTTATTGTACAATATATTTGTTTTTAAAAGATTTATTTATACTTCTTAGTAAAACATTTGTATTTGATTAATTATGGTAGCTATCTTAAAATATTTTATCTAAATAGCATTAGTTTTAAGTTGTACTTTTTTATGCCATTTATAAAAATTTACAAATTAAGCTTTTTTTTTTCAAATTAAAATAAAGTAAATGAACCATCAAAGACTTATACATTTACTTGTATTACCTTTAAATTTTTGTTTTGTAAAATTTAAAATTGTTTACACAAATACTTTACAATATTCAAATGAGTATTCACAAACAATAGAAATATACAATGGGTACATATCTGAAAATTAAATACATGGTTACATGGTGTTTTGGGCCAAGTAGCTTCTAACATATTTAAAAACAAAATTTTGTTAGATATTTAGAAACTTAATTGAATATTTCAAAAAATTGATTTCTGGAAAAAATTAATATATCAGCTTTATGAAAGTTGAACATTTTTGGATATATTTCACAGTTTCTGTTTTGTTTTTAATACTTCCATTTTAGCTTTTCATAGAGTATATAATATAAATAATAAAAAAGTTCTCTTTAAAAAATCCTTTAGTCATCATTATATATTAATAGTAAATTAATGTTATCTTATTCCAGCTAATAGATGGCAATCGCTTTATAGCTATATTACGTTCATAAGCTTTTTATACTTAATACTCTTTTTCCTTTAATACCTTAACATAGAAATTATTTCGTATTTTTACTATCACTCAATTAATCCGTCTTGATTTATTGATTGCTACTCATACATATATTGTTAAAAAAATGATGACTATAAATTATAAAACCTTTATGTCATTAAACAAACCTTCGATTTATGATTCTCGTGACCCTATTTTGTTAGTTATTTATGTTTAATGAAAATGTTGAGCTTTTATGCCTATTTTTATTTATTTTAGGAATTGAGTCATATTGTTTTTAAGAATACTCTGTTTACGTAGTTGTTGCCAAAGTTGCTAGAGTTTAATTTAACATTTACGTTTCTCTCTGCTCTCTCACGTCTCAACTCAATGCTCTCAAATAATATTTAAAACAGCAGTGTAATTTGCTTTGTTGTTGTTAGTGCTTTTATCTAATATTTTTGCGCTTGGAATTTATTTATGTTTTTTTATTCTTAGGGAGGCGAGTATGAATTTTTCTGCTAAAACTGAACTGAACAACATAAGTGAGGATAATAGGCAGAAAGCTTTAATCATATTTGACCCCAACCAAAACCACAAACAGAGAAAGCGTAAGGAAAGGCAGGATTCAACATCCCTTGATATGGAAAGGAAGTTTGTTCGGTATGATTTTTGATTACATAATTGTAAAATTTTTATTTATAAATAACTTACTGCCTAATTGTTATTTATATCAGTGCTTATTAGGTATTTGCGTCAATGCTTCACAAAACTTCAAAACTGAACATAATTTAACAACTCTTTCCCCTCTTACTTAATTATTATGTTAGTTTTAGGCCATTATAAGATATTTATTACATAGGTCTTTGAAAATCTATGTTATATTTTTATTATTTTTTAATTGCTCCAATTAAAAAAAATTATGAGTTAACTTATGAGTACTATTCCTAACAGCCACTCAAAATCAGTCTTGTGAGATTATTTATGATGAATCTTGTGCTGTGATAAATCTTTATGATTGCATTTACATATATGCATTTCAAATGTTTCATTATAGCATGACCAGTCTTGTGGACAATATATTTAAAATTGTCAGTATAATTTCATGGAATCATTGAAATTATAAATTGTGTTATTTTATTTGAAATTATTTATATTTTTATCCTATTATTATAATATTTCATATTATAATTATGATATAGGAAATGGTATTTAAAAACCAATTTCTTCATGAAATTTCATAGCTTAGTTGATGATCATATTTTTGTTCATAAAGGCTTGAAAGAATGAGTGTTTTTATAACTTAGTGATAGTTAAACTGTCAAAATCATATGATAACTTTTCTTAACCTTAACATGACACTGTAGAGTAACACCACATTACCGGCCTTGCAAAACTGACAAGATATAAAGGAACCCAATAAGATATAAATATGGTGTTCTTTAATTGTAACAATCAAGCCGACTTACAAGAACTTGGCGGCGAACTACTGTCACCAGAAAAAAGGTCAGAAATTAGGAAATGGATTCAAGACAGCATTAGATATTCTTCTCCCATGTCACAAGGAGATAATTTAAGGTTTGGCTTGAAGATTCCTGTACATAAAATGTAGAAAGGTCTTTACGGTCTCCTGAGTTGAAAACAGTTCGGTTTTGAAAATTACATGTTGTAATCCCATATTTGAAATTACCTTTATTCTTATAAACTACTTTTAGGAACTTAAGGGTGTATTACTTGATTGTGGTTATATCAGAGATATAGCTGATAAAAAGTTTCGATCGAAAATCATCTGGAGTGCATATATAAGCTTTAAAAGTTCAATAAAATATATTTAAGTGTAATGAGAAAATAAAAAACAAACTTAAATATTTTTAAGTATATAATTTATGGGTTAATTTATTTTTTTATTGTTTGATATAATCTTTACTAAACAAAATAATTGGAAACATATTTAATAAATAGAAGTTTGCGAGTCATGTTATAACTTCTTTCTTTAAATTATAATAATAACATAGTAAACCAAAATAAATCTTTTAATCAGGACGGAATATGGTTAAATTATGTTATCATATATTCTTATAAGACTTTGTAGTAAACTAAAACAATTTGTTTTGTGTACCAGCATACCAAGTGGTGTGTTTTTTCTTGCCAAACTGTTAGCACATCAGTAACAGATTAATTATGTGTTTATATTAATTCATAAATATCTTATTGGAAAGGTTATTTTTTTATTAATATGAGTTCATTAAACTAAAATACTCAAGTTATTTTCAGTTATATGGTTCACCCATCATTAATGGGTAATGCAACCTTTAATATGAACTATAAAACAAATTATTAAAACCTTATACACCCTGAGCATAAACCTTTCAAAAATTCTGTAAAAATATAACTAATTACCCTTGATGAACATTCTTAAAATTGTAAAAATCAATATCCAAATTACTGATTTATGGATGATTCTCATGTTATTGAATGCACTTAATCTTAAGGGCATCCATACCACTTCACCCGAACGGGAAAACTCCATTGTCTCAGATTTATATGAAATTTACCTATTATTCTTCATTTAAGATAAGAGTATATACCAATGTTTATTATTTGATCTTTACATGTTTTCTGTCTAGACCCACCCAAAGTTTTGACTTGAGTAATGTTTTTATTTCTTCAGATCTCTTGGAATAAGTTGTTTACCTAGTGAAAAGAAAACTTTTACTGTTGTATTTTATCGACCACAAAGTATAAAATATTTAGATTATATTAAAAGAGCTATGCTGATTTCAGAAAAGAACCTATAACCACAGCACACAAAAAAATAATTTATGAATGAATGATATATTACCCAATAAATTAATGAGTAAATCACTTTTAGTGATTATGATGCTATAAATTTTTTATTAACTATGAAAATAATTATGGTGGTTTTTGTGTTAATATATAAAACAAATATTTGTATCGAATTATAAAAAATTGAATATAAAATATGGTATTTAAAAAAAAAAAAAAAAAAAAAAATGATAAACCAAGGCTTCATGTAAATTAAAGGAATGATTTATTTATTTTATTTTTTATTAGCCGTAAATCACATTAGCTATTGTTTGTGCTTCTTTACTTATCCTTGATGAGTGAAAATAAAATCCACTGCTATTTAACTAAGGTTGCAATAGAAAAACCTAAAAGTTTAATAGAAACATCAGAATGGCACACTATATGGTAATGATATTTTATAAACTTCAATTAAAATTAATTTTCATTATGAAGAAATATTTCTTGGCTGAATTGCTATGGACATCAAATTATCCTTGACTGATTATGTGCGAGTTGTTATGGAATAATACTTACCTCTTTATTTACATATTAATAGAACTAGACCTTTAATATTAATAGACCTTTCAGTAGATATTTAAAGATTGGTGCTATTAAGTGTGGTTGATTAGTTCTGACTACTCCAATAGAAGTGAACAACTGGGGAAAATTTTGTTCTGTGTACTCTTTCATTTAATAGTTTAATTAGAATTAATATAGTTTATGATTAATTAAAATTACTACTGAAGTTTAGTATAAGCATAATCAATATCTGATAAAACGTACATTCCTAAATAGACCCTGAACATTCATAACCCATTTTTTATTATAACTTTTATTTTTTTCATTAAAATTTAACTATTATTTTCTATTTTTAGCTCTAATAGTGAAGAGCGACCTTTTACAAAACTTGAAGAAAAAGTAGCTGGAGATGGTCGAGATGCTATGAGGAGAGTTAACAGTCATGAAGATTTCTCAAAAGTTAAAAATACAACCCATCAGGTATTATATTTATTTATGGATACAACTTAATTTTTTTTTTTAATTATTTTCATTCCATGTTTCCTTTGTTGGGAGAGCCATTTAATGATGTTAATATAAACTACTTGGACTAAGAGTGCACATTCTAATATTAAAGATATTATTAAAAATTCAGCATTAAAATTTTATGGTACAATGAAACAAAAAAGAATATACTGGAAGGAATTAGTCCGGGTGGCGGTCATTAAATGAAACAACTAAATAGTTTCAACTATTTTATTGTTTGCCAACGTTTCGACCCCCTTTGTGGGTCATCATCAGGGCGCATGGTGGGAGAATGGAAAAGGGGGTCGAAACGTTGGCAAACAATAAAATAGTTGAAACTATTTAGTTGTTTCATTTAATGACCGCCACCCGGACTAATTCCTTCCAGTAATTCTCAACGGTCAACTAATTACATCCACAAAAAAGAATATAATATGAAGTAAGCCATGCAGAAAATTATATGTGTGGTCCTGAGCCTGTGCAATAAGATCCCTATCCTAATTAAATCTGGATAGGCAAAATTTATGAATTCCACTGTAGTATCGGCTAATTAGCCAAAGTAACAAAAGGTGATTTTAAATGAATAAACAACAACAAATATTATTCATGTATTTGTCACTCTTGATGTTCATATCTAATTGACATTCATGCTCTTTTTTTTTTTAATAGAAATGATTTCTTTGCAACAATTTTAGACATTTCATAGGAATCAGACAGTTCATAGCAAATAAAAAAAAGGATTATTATGTTTAATACTCTGTTTAAATATAGAAGGAAATAAATATATATACTTGGCCAAAATGATCTGTATTTTACTGGATTTGTTATTACTCTTTTGTTTATCATTTTGTTAATCAACATCACGCTCGTTCAAATTAACTGTCAGATACAAGGGAAATTGATAGAGATTGGGTGGGTTTCATCTGACTGTGATGCATTTCTTTAACTGAAATACTGCTCTCTCCAGTATTTAGCCGAATCTAAATCAGTTTCTCTTGCTAATAACTGAGAATAATTATCATATCATTTTTTGCCTAGGTCGTGGCTGCCTATAATCTCATTTGTGATTTATTAATGTGCACAAGTGCATGCATGTGGAGGGGGCTCAAAATTACTGCTGTGCCATCGTAGGCCCTAGCAAAGTGACTTCATAATGGAAATTTCGGTGTTTTCTGAACCTTCAATTTGATTTCAAAGGGCATCGATCAGTTTATCAATGTCTTTCAATTCAAAAATAACAAAGTCTCTCTTGCATGTGACCTCTGCTTTGTCAGCCATTTTCTCTTCCAAAGCAGTACTTGTTCCGTCTCTTCTCGTGCTTTCCTATCCATCACCAGAAGGAGACGACCCGCGTACGTTGAGCCCTCCTTTTTGTGACCATCAAAGCATTTGGGCGAGCCGCCTTGTAGGCCATTTTCTGCTCTTTAACAAAAAAAGGACAAACATGAAAGTTGTTGAGACAAATGAAAATTATAAAAATGAAAGATAAAAACTAAAATATGGTATTAGGATAAAATGTGTAATTGTAGATCGATTTTATTTCTAAACTCCTACTCACTTTTCAAATCCATATACACATAGACAGTTTTGGGTAAAAAAAAACTTATATTTTCGACCAACTTGTATTTCCTCCCTAATGATTTTAAATCCACTTGCTTTCCCTCCCCCTCTGACAAAAATCCTGCCTTGCTGTTTTTTTCTATTTTATTATAGTATTAAACAGTTTTATTTTTGTACTGCATAAAATATTTGGTCCGAAGAGAGATGATGAGGCCACTGGGGAGTTTAGAAGGTTGCACAACGTGGAATAGCGGAGCTTATACCCTGTGAATATAAATGAATTGATAGCATTGCGGAGACTCAAATGGGTGAGTAAAGTTGTCGGGCTCGGTGAGGAACGGATTCCCGAGAAAATTGGTGTACGCTGAACCAACTGGTAGGCATCCGTAAGATAGACCGGAGCGTTGTTGGGAGGATTGCGTTAAGGCTGATCTTGAGGGCATGGGCTTAAACGGTGATCATTGGGCGAACCTGTGTAAGCAAAATTTGGTGGTATCAGCATCGAACCTTCGGGTTCCGTAAGCCTATTATCATTATTAAACAGTTATTCAGTATGCATTATGAATTTTGTAGAGTTTCATTTGTGTTTATCACAGGAATTATTCTATGCGTTTTTAAAAAATAACTTCTTTTTTCTGATTTAGAGTCGAAAAATTGCTGAGCCATTGCATGAACGTAATTGCTGCTCGCCAGATCGAAAAGAAGAAGAATACAGCATAGGAGAACCACTAACTACTACAGTTGGTTACGCTAGTGATCTGTATGATGACAGCGAGCATGAAAGAAGGCGTAATAGTGAGAGGTTTGCTCCTCAGGCAAGGAGAAGGCGGACTAAACATTACAGGTCTTCTCAAGCAAAAGTTAGTAACCTCTTCACCAATCTTTAATGATATATTTTAAATTGGATTCATTCAATTACAATTAAGAACATAATAATTTGAAAGAAGTTTTAATTAAGTATTGATAATTTAAGGTGAAGGTCTATCATTCAATATTAAATTGGTGGCTGTTATAAGACTTTACCACTTTTGTTAAACAATGGATAATGTTATTGTAATGAGTTTGTAATAGAGTCCTTTTATATGAACAATGTTTTTGCTCCTGAAGATGGCTTTATTGCTGAAACTTAGTGCATTGTTTAATAAAAGTGGTGAAGTAGTGTTACAGGCTCCAATTTTATTTTGAAGTCAGGCTTTTATTTTATCCCTTATGTTAGGAAAATTCTAAAATTTAGTTAAAACTTCTATGCAATATTTCGGATGGATCTTTTTATTTCAAAACTGTTTGAATAAAAAAAAAGTATATGCATCCATTAGTTTGTTTGTGCCACAATTTTTAGAGTATTAGTCACATATGCTAGTATACTTCCTGAAGTGTTCATTGTAAATAGGGCTATGAAATACACTATAAAAATGCTGTTGGCTGTTGTGCCATAGCTGCTTAAACAGTTTTGATGAAGGTTGCCCTAAAGTCTTCCCCCTTTTAACTTATTAATGAATCATCATGGTACTCATCCAAAGGAAAACTTTATGGCAAAAAATAAAGTATATTTATTCATTCCTTTATAATAAGGTAACATAGTAATTCTCTAAAAACTTGTTTTATTCTTTAAAAATCCCATTTCTATTTCATAAATTGTAATTCTAAATATGTGATTATTAATTATTAATAAATTAACCTGTTCTCCTATAAATAATTAACTTCACAGATTTAAGTGCAAATTTTATAGTTTCCGGTAAAAAGATTTAAGATTTGTCTAAATCTTTAATTTTATATTTATTAATTACATGTTTGCTTAGCAATATTTTGGTTTGGTACTAATTTAATTACTTAATATTGTAATGTAGATTAGACAGTTTCCAAATCTAATGTTGCTGTCATGTACTGCATAATATCTTGCTATACACATTTTATTAGGATGATTATTATCTTAGCAACTCAAAAGTATTATAGGAAACTTATTGTAGTTATTTTAGGTCACAAAACAGAGAAAAGCTTAAGTCCCTTTTTCCTTCTCACTGTTTCGTATGAAGGTTTAGAGAGGAGAACCAGGTAACCTTCCTTTCTTAAATGTATCAGAAAGAAAAGTAGTTTTCTTTCATTGCTTTAAAATTTGGTTTGAAAAAATGAATTGTAAGAAATACTATTGAAAAATACTGTTGATCTATACAGTAAATTAATGAAGATTTTTGTATTATTTTATTTTGTCTATTTGGATTGAAAAAAAATAATAAAAAAGTAATTGTTAGGTTCTTTTCCCAGATCCCACATACGAAGTATTTTGGTGGTCATAAGTCAGTTGTACTTTATTTACATCACATTAATATATGAAAACTATACCACTTTTGCTACCTAAATATTATTTTTTTTTATTTTCCTTAAACGTGATTACACGAATTTAAAAATAATATCTTATTTTAGGAAAATGACTCTACTTCAGGACATAAGCAAAAGTACAATTTTAAACACCAGTCTTTTCGCCTGAATAGTACCATCATTTATAGTAGTATCCCTAGCACTCCACAAGATTTTGCTGCTGTTGACTACAAGGAATCTTTTAAAGTGAGTATTCATTGCATCTAAGTTAAGCTTGTAATATTCATTTAAGTGCAATTTTACTTGGTAATGTATTTTCAGGGATTTTCATTCTTTATACTTTATATTTATGACGTAATGTTTATGTGTATAAAAATGGTGGCTGTATTTTTTTTTCTATATGTATCATCTATGCTGGGGTGTATTTTGGTAAGTTGGATTATTTTTTAATAAAATATTCTTCCTACTTCATAATTTCGTTTACTGTCTCAAATTTGCCCGAGGTAACCCATGATTGGTCTAAGTACTGAACTAAACAATTTACTCTATATAATTTAATAGGCACTGCCCTCTATGATTAATATGGATGTCACACATTAAGGTTCTCAATGCATATATTTTGGGCTTCCTAGTAAGGTAGATGGTAGATATCACATTTATTACTAGATCTTTCATTGTTTTGTTTTTTATACTACAGCCATCTGGCTCTTCTCTTTGATAAGAGTTTAGTTGTTCTCCCTTTGTTCCCTACATGTAACAAATATGGTCTGAACAGGTATGGTCTGATACCTTTTACCATGACTGTTCAATACAAATTTAAATAGAAGTTAAGATTTATATACCCCCTTATTTTCAGCTTTCCCTTAATATTTCTCCAACCATCTCCAAAACTTCTTTGCAGCATTCTCCTTTTGAACCTGTCCCATTTGGTCTTTGCACCAACTTTTCACTTCTATACATAAAAATGTATCTGAACTAACTTTTTTATGTTATTTTTGTTTTTCTGTGTGATAAGATTATTTGTTATTATGAGGTCAAATTGCAAGATGAACTTTTTCTGTACCTAAATGTCTGCCACGTTAAATCAATGTTTTCTCTTTTAAGATATGTCAGACTCAGTGTGGTCTCTTCTTCTTTATGGCCACTAATTTACCAAAATAATTTTTGCCAAAATTTTCTATAAAAATAAATACTAACTTATAATTTATGAATTTAACTTAGGTGAACACAAACATGTTTATGTATATTAATTACCATAATCAAGGATTTAAACTATGTTATTTTGAAATTTGAAATTGTAAGAACTTGAGGATTAGTTTTCGGTTATAAACTTTCAGGTTTATTTATTATCTTTTTTTTTTTTCTCAAATGACCTTCAAGATTTGATACTAAATCTTATATGGTCAATACTCATTTACCATAATTTAATAAAAACTTAGGTGGGATCACTTGTAGCTGGGTGGCTAGCGTAACAGCCTCCCATGCTAAAGGTCACGGGTTCAAACCCGCAGGTGGTCCTAGGATTTTTTAATGGGAGTAAAATATCCTTAGTTACGCCGTCCTTCGGAGGGGACATTAAAAGGTGGTCCCGAGCCTGTGCGATGTCAGGTACTCGCTAAAGATCCCTATCCTAAAAAAACCTGGATAGGCAAAATTTAGGACTCCCACTGTACCATCGTCCGATTAGCCATAGTAGCATAAAGTGACGTTAAATAAATAAACAAACAATAAAAACTTAGGTTATGGAACAAAAAATAATAAAAGAATCAATAAATTAAATAAAAAGATTATAAAATAAAATAATGTAAATGAGAGAGAAAGGATACGCATAAGAGATAGACAAATAAAATAATAATAATAATATCGTATTAAAATCAAAATAAATTCTGCAAATTTTTTTTTTTTTTTTAGATTTTTCACTGAGCTTTAATGAAGAATTGCTTGGTCATCATAAACTTTTGTTTATATAAATGTAAAAATCTGACTTCTTGTTTTGTTGTTTATACTTAATTTCAAATAAGGTTTACTTTAGTTCAAATTTTTGTTTGATTTAAAAAAAAAAATGAAATACTAGAAATTTATATTACAAATAGATTTTTTTTTTTCTTTTAAGACAAAGGCACTGGTTTACTGAAAACAATTTTATAAACATTTTCAATGTTTGGTTGGTGATGGAATTATGTACCACTTATTTCATGTCATCTTTTTATTACTTCTTCAGTCATATTAAACGTTATAATTTTATTTTTTTATTTTAAGAGATGTATTTCCACTCATTTTTAAAGTATTTTGCTTATCCTCATATTCGATCTGCTTGTGTTTAAACTAATTTTGTATGCATATGATATTTTTGAATACGTCAATTGCTCTTAACATTTTTTTTTCATTAATTTTAATCATTTTCCTATTATTATTATCTTTTTTTTTATATTTTATTTGTTTGTAACTTCAGTAATTTTATTTATCTTATCTCCTAATTATGTGGAAATTAATTGTTAAATATTAAGGCATTCACTGCAGTCTTGTACTTTTGTGTCCTAATACTCCTCCTGTATGAGATACCCTCATATACCATTTTGTTTGAGTAACTTTCTTAATTTTCACTTGTACCTAATTATAAAAATTCATGACTTAATTTATTGAGGTTTTTCCCATGTTTTCATAATATTATGTTTATATATTAATTATTGATTTACTCTTTGCAGGAACCTGAACAGGATGAGGAAAGGTCACCTTCACCAATATCTGGAGTTTCTAGCCCTACTCTAGATATGAATACTTTTCAAGAAAGTGACAATGAACCCGTAACAGCATGGAATAACATTTTGACTCCCGTAATTTATTCATTTATTTTATTTAATAATCTTTTGGTTAAAGTGTTCTGTATATGCAGCTTAATATAGAAACTGTTTTTCTAAATAAAATATGCTAACGATTTTGTGCATTACAGTCAGAAGAGAGATTGGTGTCTCCACGCAACTCAATCGTTATGAGCAAGAGGACCTTCACTGCTATGCAGCCTGAAGATGATCCAGTCATTTCAGATTTGACTACTCAAATCACTAAGTAAATATTACATTTTGATATTCTGTATTTCAAAGTTATATTAGGTTATTCATTTTATTATTGAGCAAATAACTGTTAAAAATAAAATAAGCTTGGCCAAATGTTTTTATGTACATAAACAATTGATTGTAATCCTTTCTACTTTATTGATTTAGTGAACATAAAACATTTAAATAAGCAACTTTTTATATATATATTTTTTTTACTTTTTATTAATTGTTTTTATTTTAAATCTTTAAAATTTAAAATTGTTATTAAGTCATTGACCTAATTTATCAATTAATTAATAGTGTTTTATATTAATTAAAGTATCATCTTTGTTTTTATTTTTAAAATATCAGACGAAACGTTTTATTTACATTTATCAGTGCTATCAAACATTTTATTTTATTGTGGATGTAATTAGTTGACCGTTGAGAATTAGTCCGGGTGGTGGTCATTAGATGAAACAATAAATAGTTTAAACTATTTATTGTTTGCCAACGTTTCGACCCCCTTTGTGGGTCATCATCAGGGCGCATGGTGGGAGAATGGAAACTGAAGGAAAGTTTCCATTCTCCCACCATGCACCCTGATGATGACCCACAAAGGGGGTCGAAAGTTGGCAAACAATAAATAGTTGAAACTATTTAGTTGTTTCATTTAATGACCACTACCCGGACTAATTCCTTCCAGCATTTTATTTTACTATATATATATTAAACCTCAGTAAAAAAGATGGAGTTACGATAATACACATTGTAACTTTGAAACATGCTAATCTAGCTTTAATGTTGCTTTAGCTTGAAACGGAAGTTGAAGAAATATGAAGACGGTTTCGAAAAAGAATTTGGCTTTAAGCCTTCCCATGCTGATAAAATGGCCAATCCTGACACCAAAAGAATGTGTGCTATGTTGAGTAAACTTCGAAAGCAACTAAAATGTAAGTTTTATTAGACATAACATTTGCATTTTTTAGAAATTAAATAATTATAGATGATTTATTTAGAAATTTATTGCTCATCTCTATATTTATAAAATGACATTGCGATCCTTGGTTACCACTATATATATAGGATTTCTATATGATTTTCTCTATAATTTATGGCAATCTTTCCTAAAGGTTTATTAGTACAATATATAGCTGATAAGTTTTTCTTAAGATAAAAAAGTAAATTTTCTGTAATCAAGGCATCAACAAATATTTCCTGAAATATGAGTCGTGGTATAATATACCTATGGAAAGTGCAAGATTTTAGAAAAGCTAATATGCAACAAAAGAAGTCGTACACGTATCTAGAAAGTTCTATTAAGCCTACAAATTTATGAACATCTCTTCTTCTCTGATTAGCTGATGATCCCGAAGTGATAAACTCTAAATTGATCAAAAAGTACTTTCTGAAACATAAATGACACAAAAATTCAAATTGCACCCTTGCGAACCAGATATGGGTCCCTAGTTTCATGTAAGAGTAGCTCATTCATATAGTTACTTCTGATGAAGAAGTGTTCTACGAAATGTTTTCCAAATATACATGTGGAAAAAAAATCTGCTAATAGTTTCAAAAATATCATCCCCCAAAATACTAATAAAAAATATTTGTATCAGGGAAAAAAAAAAATTACCTGAAACGTAAATTTAAATGTACTTGTTACTCACAGCTGCTTCAAAGTATTGTTCTTCCGACCAATTCATTTTCAATACCCAATGCAGTTTATTCCTCAATAACTTAAGCCATAAAGTTCGAAAACAATGAACCCTTGTGGACAGGTATAGCTGAACTGGATTAGTTTTATTACATTAATCATGTTTCAATTAATAAAAATAATAATAATGAATTAATTCATGCTCGGGGGCATGAAAGTGTTTCATTATAAGCCAAATATGTGGTAGACTTAATATGACACCTTGTCTGTAACATATAAACCAATTATATCTGATCTACATTATAGATAAATAATAATTTAGATAATTGTTAAGCGTTAAAAAATATATTCATCATTTATTTCTGTTGATAACTGGTTAACCTTGTGATTGTCTCTTTAATTTTCAAGAATTCAAAAAAATCTATTATTTTATTGTAGGAAAGATTGTATTAAACCAACATTTTTTTTTTTTTTTTTTTGTCTGAATTATTGTTTAAGTTGGTCTGGTAAAGTTCCTCTTGATATCTACAATTGCATTACATGGAATTAGAGATATTTTCTTTGAATTTTTAAAAATCAGTTTTTATTTATCCCGAAAAACATCCTTTTTGTTTATTCATGAATAAATTTGTGGGAGTCTATATCGATAATGAAGGGAAGAATGTTAATAAAAGCACAATTATTGATATAAAAAAAATAAAACTTACTCTTTTGATTGTATGCAATGAATTGATTTTATGTTTTATTTATTATAATCTATTTAATGCATATGTTTTATTTTAGCAACTAAAGAAGAATGCAGTAAGATCATGGGTTTTGATAATCAAAGTAAACCAGTTATTAAAGAGGCTGTAGTTAAGGATATTGAAAAGGTAATTTCTTCCATTTTTCTGTGTATTTGTTTTTGAATCATCGTATGTATTATATACATTATTATTTTGCTATTATTTTTTTTTCCTGTCTTATAATTATTGTTTTTTTAATCATTTTTAGAAGTTAGCTGAGAAGCGAGTTGCTGCGGGCCGTACTGACAAAATTGAAAAGATGAGCCCTGAAGAAGTGATAGAGGAAAAGTGTATCATGCAGAAGGCTCTGCTTGGCCTTGAAGCTGCTTATGGAAGACCTGAGACAAAGGAGGAACGTGAACTTGTCCGTGGGCTCTATGACCGTTACAGGGCTCTTAAAAGAGCCCTTCTCCGACATGCTCCTGTAAGTTGACATATTTCTTCTAAAATATTAACAGCTAACAGGAAAATAAATAAATCCTCGTAATTCGTGTTTTACTCTAGAGATCTGTTTTTCTGACCATTATACTTAAATTATACCAACCAATCCTTCAATCAATGTTAGAGTATTACCTTACATACTGAAACTTCTAACCTAAAATAAATTATTTATGGCCAATTAATGCAAAACATGAATAAATTTGATATAAGTATAACGTACTATTAAATTAAAATTTAGGATGAATTCAATATAATTGAAGGACGTTATATTTTATTTTAGTCAAAGGTAAAGGAGAGCGTTTCTGAATTGGGAACTATACTTGAACACGAAGCGATGGAATTCAATCCTGCACAACCTAGGGCTACAACACCTGCAGCCACAGCTTCTTCTGACACTCTAGAAGAATCACCTTCGGAGTCTCTTCTAGCTGATCTTCATGCTCTTCCTCCGTGAGTAATCACTTTGTTTCTTATTTCATGTTCAAAGTTGTTTGAATATATATCAAAGACATATTAGGTATAACAGTTATTGACTATTCTAAAAATTAATCTACTTTTTCTTTCTCAATTTCTAAATTTATCTGTTTCGAGCAAAGATTTTTCAATATGAATTTTCTCTGACAATATTCTTATTGAAAAAACTAAAATATTTGAATTGCATTTGATATGAATGAATGAAGTTTATGATCGTTAAAATTGCACTTTATGAACTTGTTATTGTCTGTGTTTTGAATGCCTTTAAAATAACTAGAATATTGTTGATTGGGCATTGAGATATAATATAATAAATAATCATACTGTTTGACTCTATTCTGGTACATATATTTTATATAGTAATGTCTTTACTATTTCAGGCATCAATTATTAGAGCTGGCCAAGACCACAAGGGAAGAGAAGAAACGTCTCAGACGAAACCTCCGAGAATACGAACAAGAATTTCAAGCAAAGACTGGCAGAAAGCCTCAGAAAGAAGATAGGCAATCATTGGACACCCTCTATCTTGAATATAAAAATGCTAAAGCCAAACTACGGTTCATCGATGCACTTGTCGCCAAATTGAAATAAATGTTTTATCTTTTTAATTTTGAATGAATTTCTAACTTCTATAAACAATTTGTGAAAGTCTATGTATTTTTTAATTATATGACAAGACAGTTCATGTTTCAGTAGTTTTAGAGAAGTGTTGATTTTGGTTCATCATTTTCAGTGAATGATCAACGTTTCAAGACATTTTCAATCAGTGAAATGAACTGATGTTTTTTTTATTTATTCTTTTTTATGAAGACTAAATGAACTTTTTTTAAGTAACATATAATTTTATTTATTTTGCAATGAAACATAATTATTTTATTTTATTTATGTATTTTATAGTTCCTTTTTTGATTAACTAATGATCTGAACTGTAGGTCTGTAATCTATTTATTTATATATGTAGTATTTGATAATTATTTTATATTATGATATAATATATTTATTTATACTACATATAATATATTATAATTAGAATATTATATTATAATATTTAATGCAGCTTAAAATACAAGGTTTCATAAATAGTTTGTTTGCCAAAGTAGATCATTATTTTTTTTTTTCTAATGCCAAGGCTCTAACAAAGAGAAAACCCAAATTAATGAATATGTTAATGGATTTATGTAATGAATTGGCATAGTGCATGTTTATTTAGAATGTGTATAACTTTTTAAATTTGTCCATAGAATATTTTTATACATTTAGATATTTTTAGGTTGAGTATATATACTTGTGCATTGTTTAGCATTTATTTATTAACAAAATACAGCGGTTCCATTAAGAACCGTATGATTTTAGTGTTGTGACCAATACCATCACTGCAGTATTTAGTTACATTCGGTTGGAAAACAATGTGTGTTCATGTTTTGGTCTGTCATTTTATTCACTTGTCCTCCTGTTTTAGGCTTTACAATAGGCCCTCAGTTATCTGGCATTATAAAAATTAACCATGTTTCAAGAGTAATAACGAGTAAAAGATGTAGATTTTTCTGGAAATAATAAAATAAAAATACTATTTAATTGTCAGTAGAGTACAAAGATAAAAAAGTGAGTTTTGGAATTTTGTTTTAGCACTGCATGAAAGTTCTTCCTTAGTAAGTGGCAGAATACATTAGCTACTTGCTAACTGAATGCCAGTTAAGAGAGAGCTCACGAATATGCACATAGATTCGTTCATTAATTTGATTATCTTTTGTATTGTATTTTAGATTAACCCATAACCTTTTTAGTCATGAATGACTGCACTATACGTGCTGGAACATATCAAGTCATGATATCAGAATATTATGAAACTTGGTCTTGAATTTTCCACTCTTTTTTGCCCCAATAAATCATTGCTAACAGTTTAATTTATTTTAAAATTTGTATTTTGTGAAGGTAAATTAATTTGTATGCCCATCAGTGGAATTCAACATTTTTAAACATGTTTGTATCCCAAGTAAATTTGTAGTGAGCATATTAGATTGTTGGGTGGCATTAAAATATAATTTTTTTTTGTTATTTGTAGGATGATTTATTTATAAAGGAAATTTTACCCATTTGATATAAACTGCTCGGGGAATAATACCATCCTCACCATGGCCTGAATAATTTGTATCCATGTTTTAGATTTTTCCAGATCCTGTTTGTGTATAAAAGAATATATTCCCATTGTAACCTTTTACCAGATTATAATTCTAAGATACTGTAATACATCATTTTAAAGTTTTCCTTGTTATTCAAAGTGATCAAAGACAAAATTATAAGCGAATATTTGACTTCCTTTTACCTTTTTCCTTCACATTCTTCTGGTATGGGCTCAATACAAGAGAAGCATCTTACGATATTATGACTCATATATGTAAGCTTGAAAAATTGATGTGATTTTCCATTCCTAATCTGTCTTTTTTCACTGAAGAATTCTGAATTGTTGATATGTTCACTGCTAAAACTTACTCTTAATCACTATAACTATCTTTGTATAGTAATGAGAAATCCAAAACACCTAATTGAGAAAATCAATGAAATATGAATGATTTGTATGTTACTTAGTAAACTATTTAAAAGTTTTATCTCCTTTTTTATTTTAAAATATTTTGATAACAACGGAGAGAACAGGTCACCACAGTGCTCTCATAAAATAATTAAGCTGAAATCATTTTATCAATTACAAATGTATAATTGAGAACCATTTATAAGATTATTGGTTCTATATTATTAAAAAAATTTATAGAAGTAAACATTAGAAATAAAAATGACCTAATCTATGTACAAAAGAAAAGAGAAGATAAAAATTTAAGTAGTAAGTTAGACCTGTTATTATCTTGGATGTGGATCAGAGAAACTAATTGCATGTAACCAAAAAATGTAAAATTAAAATAGTTATTGTTTGTATAAAAGTTTAAATTACTTGTACAGATAATTACAAGTAGTGAGGTTTGTTTATGTTATTGCCTGATATAACTTAACTAATTAGTTGTACATTACCGTTGGGTAGTATTGACCAAAGTTTTTATTTCAGTTTTTTTACATTTAAATAGTATATATGTTATTGTATATTGCTTCTGAGAAATGTCTGTTGATACCATTTCTGGAATTCCTGTTCTAACAAGGGAATTTGTGATCAATTCATTCTACAAACTGACTTGAAATATTTACTGGCAACGTTAAACTTTTAAATATTTTTGTGCGTCTTTTTTCTGTTATAATTGATTATTAGCATTACATTTATTTTGTACAACAGGCATTCAGAATCGGAATTATATAATCTAGTCTTAGCATTTTATTATTGTTTTAAAAAAGTTGTAATAAAATTTGATTAATCCTTAATCATCATTGTTGATATATTTTAAGTTTATATTTTGTTAAATTAAAAAAAAAATATATAAAAAATGTATAATACAGAATACATTTTATACTTTATATTTGTACAGAAAAGGGAAAGAAAAATCCCATAATTGAAATAGTTGTATGATATTTGCAGGATGCTTAAAATATTATATGCATTGATGTACTAAGCAATACATTGATACAAGTACATTTTTAAAACAAAAATATTAATTAATGAAACTTTAGCTTTCAGTTTTACTAGACTGATTTAAAAAAAAATATATTATTCATTAATGCAATTTGCTAATGTAGGTGCATACATATTGTGTATAATATTTATATATCATATATGTATGTTCTTGGGTTTTGTACTTTGGATGGTATAAATTTGAAACTATTGACTGTGGGACATTGTTAGTATTTTTAATAGAAGAAAGTATTTAAAGATTTTATTGGGGTTGTTGGAATTGGAACTCTCTCGTCCTTATAGTTCCATTGAGAATTTTATTGTATATTACATTATAATGTTATTCGACCAGGTTATATAATAATGTATATTATTGCACATTTAAAATCTGTTATTTGCTGATGTTTTTTGATAACGTGTATATGTGTATTTATTTTATTATGCTACATTCTGATAACGGTTTATTAGTATTCATGAATAATGACACTATCGAACATATAATGGATAAATATAACAGATTTATATAAATAAAATTTTATTTATATATCATTGCAATTGTTTCTCAAATACCCTTTCTCTTATATAAACTTGGGTAAATGTTATTTGTACCTGGTTTCTAATATATTATTACTGAATGGATTGAAAAAATTTCTGGTTATTCCTCCAATGCATTCCTATTTGAACTTTTTTTTTATTCCCCAGATGGACTTCAAGGGATGATGACGATCTTTATTCAAAACCACTTTTTCTAAAAGATCAAAATATTTTTTACAAGGATGCTGAGGTTATGACTGATTGTAGGAGTTAAATATCAAATTTACAGTTAAAAATTGTTATAATTTTTTTAGGACATATTATTGTACTTTATTAATGAAGAGTGTTGTTAATAACTCCAATGTGATGTTTGAGCGAAGAGCCTGTGTGATTTTAGTTAACGTATATGAGTGAAGAAAATAGTATTTTTGAAGAGTTTTTTTTCCTTTTAACAATGATGATATGGCTAATAAAGAAAGAAAAAAAGAAGAGGGAAAAGGGCTCAGTACATATAGAGATTCATACTGTTTCTATGCCAACGGTAGTGCAATGAGGTGATTAGAGGTGATCACGCCCAGCCGCCAGGTTTTTTCCCCAATTTGGGCACCAACTTTAAATAGGCTGTGTCTGCCCCAGGAGGATCTCCATACCTTAGTGTTGCCCCCGGGCTGGATTATCAGAATAAATAATATTATGTCATAGCCGGGATTCGAACCCAGGACCCGGAGAATAGTATACCAGTGCTCTATCTACTGGACCATGCCGCTCTAATTGGTATTGTTAATACTAATATCGATATTGTATTTTATTGCCGGACATGATGAGTTACAGGAGAAAGAAGACAAATTAAATTTTCTGAGATAGTTAATTTTTCCTCTACATAAACTTAATCTATTTCAAGTTTAAATAAAATTGGTCTTAAAGTGTTTTTAAATTTAATTTTCAACTTAAAATATCGCCGCTTTAAGCTACTTCAACACTTACTAGACAAACGATCAAATCTTCCTCTGAACTACAAAATGCTTATCTACATGACTATTATAAGACCAATCTGGACTTACGGAGTAGAGCTTTAGGGCTCTACTAAACCCTCAAATTCTTCCCGCATCCAATCCTTACAATCCAAAATCCTTCGTAAAATCTTCAACGCTCCTTACTTTGTCACGAATAAACTTATCTATAAAGACCTTAATGTTCCATATGTTACTGATTTGGCCTGGACCAGGTATCAATCCTTTCATGACAAACTCCATTCTCACTCTAACCCACTAGTTTCAATCCTTTCTTCCTCTTCAATTCCGGATAATCCTCCGAGACGCCTGAAAAGGAAATGGCCCCTGGACCTTCTAGTTTAAAATATTTTTAGAGTGCTGCCACTGGGTAGTGTCTCTACATGTTTTTCATGACAGTTTTGTATATTACCATCAAATTTACTAGATGTATTTTTATTTAATACAGTTGTAAATATCAATAAATATGTTTAAAAAAAAACAAAAAAAAAAAAACTTAAAATATTTTATTTCTTTGAAGGAAGACTGTTTTAGATATTGTTTTCTGAATATTATGCAGTTAAAAAATTAGTCTAGACCAGTGATTCATATTGTGGTCCGCAGACGATGTCCAGGGGGTCCACGAAAAGAAATTATATATGTATATATAAAATACTGATTTTTTAATAAAGGGGGTCTTTATCATTGTACTGATAGGATCAAGGGGTCCACTTTTTGTTTTAACAAAAGATTTTTGTTGGGAACCACTGGTCTAGGTGATGGAATTTAATGCAAAAATCTTATTTACTTAATGGTTGCTGTTGGGGTCAAAATTAGAACATGAGCCTCCTCCATTGCTTTGCTCCTTTCTATTTAACCCACCACTTTGTCATGTCAGTGTTGGAGGTCTGCTTCTTCATCATTTAATAACTTTTCATTAGGTTCTTCTCCTTCTTCACCCTCCTTAATGATCACACATTTATTTTGGTAAATCTACAGAAAGGTATCTACATGCCCCTTCCAGAAAATTAAATAGTATTTTCTTAATAATGTTTATATTGTTCACTCCTACAAATAAAACTTTCTTTTCAGATTTTGTCCTTATCCTACATCCATCATTATCTTGTATAGGCCAAAACATTTTCCTTAAATCTCTTCTCCACCATAATCTCAACATTTTAGGAGGGTGTTTGAATTGTCAACTTTACACATGACATAAAGACTCTTATTACCAGTTGTGATTTCTGCCATTATGTCCTCCATCATTTCTTAATTTCTCTTAATGACTCATTCTAGGCACTTAAATGATCTGCAACCTGGGAAGTTGTCCTCCTCTATCTTTAACTTTTATTTCCCTGAACACCATCTAGTGGTATAAAATGCAACAGATATTAGCTCTGACCACTCAAGTATCAGTCTGCCATCCATATGTTCTATCTTTTATGGGATAACCATTCCTAAAGATCTCAACTACCATACTCAAGGAGGCTGTCACTCCTGAGGCTTATTTTTTTTCTGGCTTCTCTGTCATCCATGCATATGTGTTCTCTGTAAAACCATATATATATAATATTGACAATATTTAGTTTTAATTTTGTGGACAATCTAAGATTCATTCATTTATTTACATTCATTCGCCTTTTCATCTCACTTTCTGTGGACCAGGAAAGTATTGAAAATAATTCTAAACATGAATGAGAAGTTTCAAATTTATTATTAGAACTACAGGGTGTAATGAGTTAGAGGTTTATTGATTTGGTTGGTATTTATGTAGTAAATATTTCGGGAGTCAGATTGTAAAACATTTAGTTTTATTCCCGTTTACTCTTTTATCGAGAACGCCAACTTATTATATAGAATAAAAACCCTGCAAAATATTAAACCATTATTATTCGTGAATAATTCTAGTATGGTATAATTAATGTATAGACAATTTACTTACATGATGGTAATAAATTAATCAAAGACCCGTCTTAAGAAAGATGAACCAGTGCAATTACGAAGTTCAAACGAATTATGCTCTTTTGCAACCTATTTCAATTATTAAAAATTTTTTTGGGGAGTTTAATTCTCTATCTATTATCAATAATGAAAAGCCAAAAAATTTTGTTAATACTCTGGTATTCCTAAATTCATATTGAAAATAAGTTGGTTGAAATAATCCTCCTTATATACTCAATATGCTTGACACATGCTCCTCTGTCCATTCAGTAAACACGATCACGATCACAACCCATAAACTTATACACCTTCTCACAGATCCGTCTCCTTAAAATGTCTTTTGGTATTCGTATTACCCATTTTGGCCTTCATTACTGATTTCCTTCCCTAACGCCTTATCATTAACCACTTTCCAACGTCAAATTTGTGTATCTCCTAAGCTACCAATGTTCCCAGTATATGTAATATTTAAAACTATGGATGTTAGCTAGCTTTTGTTACGAAATTTGATCCATTTCTGTATTGAAATAAAAAAAAAAAGAACATTTATTTTTTATAATGATGGAGTTATTGTTGACCGTTGAGAAATTAGATGAGGAAGATGGTTGGGGGTGCGGACATAAATTAGAAACACACATTTAAAACAAGTGCTATTTTAATTATGTGCCCTACTTAAAATAGCACTTGTTTTAAATGTGTGTTTCTAATTTATGTCCGCACCCCCAACCATCTTCCTCATCTAATTTATTTTTTATATCTTTGTTATTCTTAGGGTACTATTTCGTCTCAAAATAAAATTTATTTTCATTTCAATCTTATTAGATATGGTGTATAATGGATGTACTGAAAACAAAGAGATTTTACATAATTTATTTAATGAGATTTGTTACTTTTTTTTTCTCGAATAACATAAGAAACGACCGCATTTGGGCCTAATCATGGTTAGACCTAGGTTCACAAATCAATAAAATATGTAGTATTCAGACAAGGTGTTTACTTATAGAGTGGTTTACATATAGAATAGAACAGAAATGAAACTTTATTCTGGGACAATGTCCCTTAAGAATAACATTAATGAACAAAATAAAAATTTATATCTGGCAAAAACAATATATTACAACATTTAAATAACAAAAGAAAGAAGAAAAAATAAATTAAAGGTCAAATAATCAATACATAGTTGTTTACATATACTCTATATATAAACACCTTGGTATTCAGAGGAGAGATATTCTGATAACACAGGTTTTAAGCTTTCGACCAAGCGGGCGCGCGCGCAGATTTCGTCATATTTCTTGTGGACCCGGACTCGTGTTGGAACAATACTGTAGTGTAACTTTTAGTCATTAACATCTGTTAAATATTTTGTTTATACAGGAGTTGAATAATAAGTTGAAATATTGAATCTTAAAGTTTGTTTTGCAGGAATATAAACCTGTATTTATTTTTTAACCTTTCTGATTTTCTTGCGTTTTGGGTTGTAATCAGTGCTTATTTCAACGAATTTAATTTTCTATAATATTAGGTGAGTAGTGTTATTAAAATGAAATTTTACGTTTGTAGGTTGTAATTCTATTCAGCTGCAGTTAGTTAACCTTAAGATACCAACCATATTCACCGATTTCAATTAAGTCAATGTATTAACTGCATAAAGACAAATGAATTTAACATAAAGTTCTAAACACATAACATTAATTAAGTGTATGGCACATTCCTAAGGTATTACATGCTTCTAATTTGTTCCTGTGGTTTTTTATTCCGTGCTGCTCTTCCTTGTCGCTTGTAGTAATTTGGTAAGAGTAATTATGCTTATAATAAATTATATTTCTTAAATTACTTGAGAGATCACAAATAGATCATAAAACAACTAAATATAAGATTTTTATAAAGTAAAAGCAATCATATTTAACTTTTACTGTCATGATCCTAAAGACTTTGTATTTTTATTGCATTTCCTAATTACTCATAGTACATTAATTAATTTTGATGGTTTATTTTTTCTTAATTTCTTTACTAAATATATATTATTATTTCTTTACAACATAAGAAAATAGTGAGTGAGTAGCCCTGTCAAATATTTCAATTCTTTTCTATTTCTACCAAACTTCTTACTCTCAATCTTGGTTCACTTTTGCAGATTCTGTTTCTAATAGTTTTTGATAATGTAAAAAATACTCATAATCCTGGAATGAGTAAATATAATTTATTTAGTACTGTCTGAAACTGTCATACTTTTACCAAATGCTCTCTATTTTAAAAGGAACATTTTTGTGTATAATTTAAATCAACTATAGGTTAGCAATTATTAGTTCCGATACATTAATTACTTTCACTTACCTATTTATGATATATGTAGTAAGGGAAAGTATTGCGATCGTGAAAATTATCTAATTCCAGTTTTCGAAGGAAATACACGTTTTAGGGTCTCCTGGGTCCAAATGACCAAGTCCCGCAAAAAAGGTGTTTTTTTTGTTTTTTCGGGTAGGGGAAAAATCTTTCATTAGAAGAAGTGCAACTGTCAGGCTACACAACAGTGCGAGATTTCTACTCACTAAAAAAAACACCTCCCAATTCGTCTTTACCACCCCACGGAACCGCTGTCAAGCATTATAAAAGGTCTGTGTGTGTGTGTGTGTGTGTGGTAGTTCTAGCGCCAAAGCAAAATGTAGTACGAAACTCAAATTTCATATTTTAGACAACTATACGCCCGAGATGTTACGGCAACATTTTGTTTTAAAATCGGATGACCGGAAGATCTACTTTATACCAGGTATTTTGTACATTTTTACGATTTTCTAAAAAACGACTCAAACGATTTTCATTAAACTGGCTATATTGATGTAAAATTTAACTAGCGTTAATACGATGTAGGTTTCATTCTAATTGAAATGGTCTGACAGGGCTTGAATACCGATAGTTTAAATTTTTTTACTCTGAATTACCTTAAATTTTGTAGAATTGAATAAACTAAACATATCGTCTTGTTAGTATTGATAAAAAACCGGTAAATATATATGTTAATTTAGATATTCAAACATATTTTTTCATGCAATTTTAGTGTTTTTGAACATGAAAACAGTAAAATAGATGTTTAATATACGGTTTTATAGCTAAAGATTTTAGAAAAAATATTATCTTATACACATAATTGTAAAAGGCAATGAAAAGTAGTGAAAACCCGATGAATTGTCGTAGATAATAATATAGTCGAATATTTAATAAAACACATGTTTCTAATGAAACTAAATGTAATTAATTCTTCAACAATTTATTTTCATCTCTAAATGTTTTTAAAAATTCTTAAATTGATTATAAGAGCGAAGGTAAGTGAAAGTATGTGTTTTCAGACACCAGATTTTTTAATTTGTTAACATTATGGAGTTTTGTCCATCATCTCACAATCTGTGAAACATGTACTACATCATATGTGTGTGGGTGTTTGTGTATAAGATTTATTTCCTCACTTAAACTTATACTTGTCTTCTCCACCTCAGCCTATCTTTGGCAGTAGCTTGGCAGGCTCTGCAGTTTCTTGATTCCTTCAATCTAGTTTTTGGTCTCCGACATGGTGACTTCCCAAAATTTGGTCATTCAGGGCTGGAGATATGCAATCGGGATTCGGCATGATATAAATATAATAAAATTATATTACTCCATATTGCATATTTCATCATTATACATAAGTACGAATTATATCCGAAATTGGCCTATTAGCCTTACTTGTTTCTGTTTTAACATGATAAATGGAAGAAATAAAGCTTACAGTTTTCGTTTTCATCAATTTTAACCTACATTTGTCGAATTTAGAACTCTCTATTAACTTTTAAAAGCTTGTGTATGAGATAATATTTTTTCTAAAATCTTTAGCTTTCCAACGGATATCATACATGTATGTATATTACACACGACTTTCACTTACCACCATTTTTAAAATCAATGAAAGAATTTTCAAATACAGTTAGAGATAAAAATGAGTGAAACTATTAAAGAATTAATTAAATTGAATTTCTATAGAAACATGTGTTTTATTGAAAAATCTATGATATTATTATCTAAAATAATCAGTTAGTTTTATCGGATTTTTATTACTCTCTATTAACTTTTAAAAGCTTGTGTATGAGATAATATTTTTTCTAAAATCATTAGCTTTCCAACGGTCTATCTTACATGTTTGTATATTACTGTTCTTATGTTAAAAAACGAAAAATTGCATTAAAAAAATATTTTTTCTGTTTTTTCCTTTAGTTGGGTATCGAATTCATTCAATTTATATATTTACCTGTTTTTCATCAGTGGTAAAAATATAATATAGTTGGTTTTATAGAATCAACAAAATTAAAGGTACTTTAGAGAAAAAAAAAAAATTTAAATATCGGTATTTAAGCCCTGTCAGACCATTTTAATCAGAATAAAACCTACATGATATTAAAGCCCATATTTTACATCGATATAGCGAGTTTAATAAAAATCTTCGGAACTGTTTTTGAGATAATCGAAAAAAGGTGCAAAATGCATGGTATAAAGTGGCCCTTTTTGATTTTGATGAAAAAGATGCTGTAGCATCTCGGGCGTATAATTGTCTCAAATATGAAACTTAATTTCCGTACACCTTTTCGTTTTCGTGCTGCACTTACTACAAACACAGGGACATACAGACCTTATTGCGAGACTTGGTTATTTGGATTCAGGAGACACTAAAACGTGTATTTCCGTTAAAAACTGTAATTCGAAAATTTTTAGGATCGCAATATTTTCCCTTACTATATATATTTCATATATAGTTAAGTGAAAGTAAAAAATATATTGTTTTTAGTTTCCATCTGCAATTTTCACATTTATGTTTCTTTATTTGTTGATAGAAGTTAAAACAAGATCGAGATGGCTTCGCCCACAGGAGGAGTGAAACCCTTTTCTATTGAAACTGAGCTACATCGAGAAAGGGAAAGGTTACGTGGTATGACCGATGAGCAGCGTTCTTGGAGAGCAAAGTGGGTTAAAGATCAAATTTTGTCCAAAAATGAACCAGTGCAAGTTTGCGAATTAGAGAAAGAACTGAAGAATCCCATTAAGAGGTTTTACGAGAAGCCTTTCGATCGGCTGTATACAATTTTAAGGCCAGTTATTGGAGCGGAAGCAGCTTGTTTCACAAGACAGATGGCTGGCCAACTTGTCATTGCTATGGTTTTACTATACGGAGGAACATATTATTTCAAATACAATGCTAATAATTGGACGAGGAAAGGTGGGTGGCGAGTTGTACCCAATCGCCCGGGAATCTACCCAGGGGATCCTAACTTCCCTTACCGTGCTCAACGAAGTCCAAGTGAATATTCCAATCAAGGATTTGATCAATCACCAATTTGAAGAATCGCAAAAATATTTAGCTTTTATTCCTTTTCTTTCTGTTGTATTTAATTATATATTATGTTCAGTATTTTTTTTTGTCTATTTGGATAGAGTTTAATTTGTAATTTTCATAATATTTGTTATACCCTATATCTACAACCCATGAAGGGTCATGGGCTCAGTACATATAGAGATTCGTACTGTTTCTAGGCCCACAGCCGTGCAATTAGGTTATTAGGCCTTGATCACGTTCAGCCGCCATGTTTTTACTCAATTTGGATACCCACTTTAAAGAGGCTGTGTCAGCTCTAGGAGGTTCTCCATATCCTAGGGTCGCCCCCCGGCTGAATTAACAGAATAAATAATATTCTGCCATAGCCGGGATTCGAACCCAGGATCCGGAGTACAGTACAATAGTGTGTAATATTCATAGGCTTGTTTTATTTTGTAAAAATCTAAATATAATTTAAATATTGTCTATGAGTTCTATTTAGATCATGGGAGTAAAAAGTCCTTAGGTATGACGTCCTTGGAAGGGGACGTTAAGAGGTGGTCCCGAGCCTGTGCGATGGCATGTATTCGTTAAAGATCCCTGTCCCAATTAAACCTGGATAGGCAAAATTTAGGATCCCACTGTAGCATTGTCCGATTAGCCACAGCAGCATAAAGTGATGTTAAATAAACTAACAGAAGTTAATACCCTATTTATCACTTAAACATTACCTTTTATAACTATATAAAAAATATAACATTTTTTCTAACCTCTTTAGCTTTCCAACAGTATATTACACATATATATTACTATGCTTAGGTTTAGAAAAAAAATTACCTAAAAATATATTTTCTCCTTTTCTTCTCTAATTGGTTATAAAATTCGTTCAACTAGACGAAGAACATAAAAAAGTTCGACATTCAAGCCCTATCAGAATATTTTAATCAGGATAAAACCTGCATGATATTAAAGCCCATTAAATTTTACATCGATACAGTGAGTTTAATCTAAATCGTTAGAGCCGTTTTTAAAAAAGTCGTAAAAAAAGGAAAATGCATAATATAAAGTAGCTCTTCTGGTTGGCTGATTTTATTGAAAAAGTTGCTGTAACATTTCTAAAATAGACGCTCCTTAAATATGAAATTTCAGTTTTATACAACTTATATGTTTCGAGCTAGATACACACACATCTTTTTTTTACAGCGTGTTCACTTTATATTTATACAAGTGTGTCTTTCAACTTCATAAATCCAAGAATTTTATTTTCGTCCGTATGATAGGCTGAAGGGTTATTGCCATTGTCAGCAGAAGTTAAGTTTCTACAAATTAAAAAAAAGTAGGAGAAGTTTAAGACTATAAAGTTAAATAAGTGGTAATAGAGAATGTATTTTTTTAAAATAAATATTCTATTGATATTTACAACTATACTTAACAATAAATACAATAAGTAAATGGGCTAATTACTATTATGGGCTTGAAAATTGTTTGTTTGTTTGTTTTTATGTTTAAGGCGCAAAACATCTAGGTCATTAGCGCTCAATCCAGAAATTAATTCTATGGTCATTTAATATAACAAAAAAAAAAAATATATATATATAATAAAAAAAGAACTAATGTGAAAAGAAAGATAAGGTCATATCGATAATAAATAAGTATTAAGTAGAAAGTAATGTTGCAATACAAAATTTTATTTTATTATTATTATTTATTTATTTTTTAATCTATATTTTGTTTTCTCATTAATTAATTTTTTTAAATTATTATTTTGTTTTAGATTTTATCCATTTATCATTATTTTTTATTTATTTTATTTTATTTTCTATTTTATTTTATTTGTCAATGTCATTTTAATTTAGTAGGTCTTGTTGCTATCGTCTTTTCATTCGCCTTGGAGGGTTGTCAGGAATTGATGGGAATGATCAGTTGCGTACAAGAGGATGTGTGGGTTGGGAGTTGGGAATTAAAAGAGGCATATGTGTTTTGGGCTAGTTCTGTGACAAATGTGATATTTAGGTCATTATGGATGGTTTCATTCGTAGCGAAATAAGGAGAATTTAGGATTTTGCAAAGGATTTGGATTGTAAGGATTGAATGCGATATGAATATGATGGTTTAGTAGAGCCCCAAAGATCGATTTCATATGTCTAGATAGGTCTGATGATGGTAACGTAAATGAGATTTTTGTAATAAATTGGAAGTTTTGAACGTTTGTCGAATAAGTGTTGTAGTAATCTGTATCTACGGGCAATTTCTTGTTGTTTAAGTCTCGTGTGAGGATTCCATGTAAGACGTTTGTGAAGATGGAGTCCTAGGTATCGGATTTGTTCAATATGTATGAGTGCGGTATTATTAAAGGATACTGTGGGACAAGTTAAGGTAAAGGTTATATGGTGGGATTTTTTAGGATTTATTTTAATTCTCCAGTTCTGGCAACATTTCTCAATAGAAAAATGTGATGTGGGACTGAAGGGTTTGGGATGCAGTGGATCATTATGGATGGATAACACACAAGTGTCATCTACGTAAGTTGTGAGGATAGTGCAGAATGTAATTAATAGAGGAATTAAAACACATGGTTTGAACAGGAGTTCATGCTCATTACTACTTTCACTTACTATATATAATAAGGGGAATTATTGCGATCGTAAATATTTTCGAATTCCAGTTTTCAACGGAAATATACGTTTTAGGGTCCCATGGGTCCAAATAACCAATTCCCGCAAAAAGGTCTGTGTGTGTGTGTGTGTGGTAACTCCCGGGCGGAAACGGTAAGTCCTATGAAACTGAAATTTCATATTTAAGACAACTATACACCTGAGACGTGACAAAACTTTTTTCATCAAAATGAGCTTACCAGAAGAGGCACTTTATACCATGCATTTTGCACCTTTTTTCGATTTTCTCGAAAACGGTTTTGATTTTGATTAAGCTCGCTATTTCGAAGTACCTTTAATTTTGTAGATTATATATAAACAACTATATTATCTTGTTAACGCTGATGACAAACAGGTAAATATATAAATTGAATAAATACGAAACCCAACTAAAGGAGAAAACAGAAAAAAGTTCGTGTGTTGCCCGCACCAGATTTTTTTTTATTGTTTTACTTTTATTAGGAGTGCTGCTCTGGATTGGGCACTTGAGGGTATTTTTCAAACCCGGCTATGGCAGGATTATTATTTATTCTGTTGTTTAGCCGTGTAGTAGAGGGTGTTCACACAGACTATATAAAGTGGGTACCAAAATAAAAGGAAATAAATCTAGAGGTTAAGCGTGGTCGTGGCTTAATTCCCTTTGTAGGCTCCTGGCTTAGAAACACTACGAATTTCTGTAAGTACTGAACTTTAACCCTGAACTCATAGACCCTTCATGGGTTATAGTGGTACAATATATTTTTTCCTTAGTCTTATCTAAGAAGGAAGTCCACTTCTAATCCACTATTTTCAATTATAAAATATGCCAAATGAGGATATAATTAATTCATAAACATAATGAGGAAGAAGTGAAGTAGCCTTGCTGGCTAAGCACTTATCAAATAATATCAAATACAAATATTCAGTAAAATTCTGACATTACCCTTAGCATTTATTTATTTTTCGTCCCCTATAAGGGTAAATATTATATTTTATCAAGACTCTCTTAATTTACTTACCATTTAATTAAAATAAAATACCATCCAATGCATCCATGTTTTTCTATAATATGCGAACCTCATTGACCAATATTATTTATACCCATAAGAATCTTGATAGCAATGCTCTGAATTTTTTTCATATTAGGTGCTCGAGTTTCACTTGGCTTCTTCAATTCTACATTCACCCAATATCGTTCAAACTCTGTATATGGACGTATATTTATGATTTTGCTAGAGCATTTAGTGTTTTCGGAACAATCCGAAAAATTTCAGAACGGATGGTTGGACAATGGAACGATTATCGTATGAATAACGCGGTTGATACCACTTCTAATTGATGCCCTAATAACCCGGTGACTGTTTGGTACTTTTACTCGACACTCTTCCGTACATAGGACGGCAACATCAATACGTAACGAACGGAGAGTGGGGCGTTGAGCGCTGATATATAACTCAGTAATTACAGAAGCTCAACAGATCACAACCACTGCCCGCAATGAACACGGTGAGCCTCCATCAGCATTTTTAAAATCTTATTTTATCAGTAAGAGTTTGTATCAGAATTTTAGAATTTAATGTTAAAAATAAAAATTTGGACTACCGATTTGGATTAACTGGATGGATTTATTGAAATTTATAAATTTACATTTTATTACAAAGATTAGCCGTCAAATCGATCTATTTATTTGGCTGTACATTCCAAGTTCAGGATTAAAATTTCCAAAAAATATGTTCATGTACCTTTCGGATGATTTTGATATTGCCTTGAGAAAATGGATTGTAAAATTATTATTAGATTTGAGGTGAAGGGAAGGGAGGATAGATTTAATATTTTTCATTCACAAAAATAAAGAAAACTAATTAATGTGATGAATACATGAACGGAGGAATACATTTTGCTTACTGAATCCAAACACATTAGCTGAAATATGTTTTAGAATATATGATCTATCAATTTGAACTATATTTCACATATACACTTTCGATATGAAACCCTTAAGAACCCATCATGATAAGAATCTTGTTTTGAAAGATATTATTAGAGTCTTACAAGAACTGCCCGATTCAAAGATGGGTTTTAATTGCTCTCTCATAGCGGTGAATATGGAAATTTTAATTTTTTTTTTTTTTTTTTTTGGGGGGGGGGAGGATACTATTGCATATAGACTTTTTTTTACATTTTTATTTATCTACATCTCCTCCAACTTTATTCGTCTAAACGGGATTCGTTACATAATTTTTATTTTTATTTATTTAACGTCACTTTATGCTACTATGGCTAATCGGACGATGCTACAATGGGAGTCCTAAATTTTTGCCTATCCAGGTTTCCATTAGGATAGGGATCTTTAACGAGTACCTGACATCGCACAGGCTCGGGACCACCTTTTAACGTCCCCTCCGAAGGACGGCGTAACTAAGGATTTTTTACTCCCATTAAAAAATCCTAGGACCACCTGCGGGTTTGAACCCGTGACCTTTAGCATGGAGGCTGTTACGCTAGCCACCCTGCTACAAGTGATCCCGGGATTCGTTACATTAAAACTTGTAGTATTTTATTTTCTTCGGCATGCCAAAAATTCTTTAATAATTATGTAACTAAAAAATAAAATAAAATTTCAATACTACCAAGTTAATTAATCTCACATCTGTAAATATTGTTGTAAACATTACTCAGCTTACATCCACAGAGACTAGAATGATGATTTTGGTGTTGATAATATTGTGTGATTTACAAATACAAAACCCATTACCTGTAATAATATAAATTTGTGGTATATTTATTTTTATATAGCTGTTAAAGTAGTTTCTTTAAAAAAAAAAAAAAAAAGAAAAGGTATATTCTTTTTATATTACTATTTTTTTTCCTATAAGCTACAAGTTTTGCTAAATACAATATTTAATGCAAGGTAATTTTTTTTAACGACTGAGACACACAGACCGATATTTTTTTTTTTTGTCGCATCAATATTTCATCAAGAGTAAGGTACAAAAAAAAAATTAAAAAAAAAAATGAAAAACTTCCGATTCCTAGTTTCATTAAAAAGAAATATAAAAACGATTATATGTTTGATTTCACTTTAATCACTATTCGACATAACGATGAAAGTCTTAAGTATAAAATAAGTATTAAATTATGTAATGGATTAAGAAAGCTCGAAAGTAATTATCAAAAACGGTTGATCATAAATATTATTTTATGGCAAACAGCAATCTTTGATTATTGGATAAAAGGATAAGACCAAATTACTGTATTTAAAATCCTTCTTCCACATTTTTTATTAAATTAATTTATTTTTCACCAGTATTGAATCCACCAACCGGGGTGGAAAGGAGAGGTAGGGGAAGGGAAATGAAATTTTGATTTGAATAGAGGAAACTTTAGCGCACTTTTCAACTACATTTAATTAATCCAAAATTTTACTACATTAACCCACGAGTATCAATACTAGTAAGTACTTAGTATATGTTCTAATAATTTGTCTAACCCATTATAAGTTTATTTTTATCAGTGGTCTTTTTAGAGGGAAAAATTCTCCCTTATCTCCTTCGAAAATTTGCCATTGTAGTCAATTATTTTCTAAGTTTTTTTTTTAAAAACGTCCATAGCTAGAAGCTGAGAATTTTTTCATGTTTCCAGATAACTTTAATTCTGAGCATCTTTTTTTCTTTCGCCGCTGGACAAGCAGCGGAAAGTGAAACTAGGGTGAAACGAGGGTTCGAATTCGGGTGAGTAAAATTTATCAAAACATTTTAAGAACAATCATTCATTAATTTTCTTTACCTGATCCTAATTTTCAATTTTCTAGTGGAGATGATGAGGAACACGAACATTTGAATTTTGGCGGCCACGAATTTGGCGGCGGATATGGCTTCGGTGGTGGGTATGGTGGAGATTATGGAGGTGGGTATGGAGGTCACTTTCTGCATCACCACGAACCGGAGTTCCACGAGAGCACCAAAGTTATCCCAGTCCACAAAACATTGAAGGTGCCCGTACCCCATCCGATCCACCACGAGATCAAGGTCCCAGTACCTGTTAAAGTACTTGAACCGTACCCCATCAAGATCCCTGTCCCGGTCAAGGTCGAGAAGGAAGTTCGTGTTCCCGTTGAGAAGATCGTCGAGTACCCAGTTGAGAAACTGGTTCCTGTGAAAGTGGTGAAGAAGGTACCCTACCCGGTCGTAAAACCGTACCCAGTTCCCGTTCCTGTTTACAAAATCAAGTTGGTTCATCATTCGAAGAGAATTCACGAGTGGTGATTAAAATGATGGTACGATCAGATCCATTGGCCATATTCTTGTAAAAACTGCGTTTTTGTAAACTACCTGTACATATCAGGATCACTGTTGTGATCAATAATATTATAATAAATCCTTTTTTTTATTTTTATAATAACGTTGTTTTTTCTACACTATTGTTTTTACCTACTTCCCTGTTCAGATAAGATTTTACATGTGAGGGTGCTGAATATATAACAAGAAAAAGTAAGGATAGGAGCAGAAGAAGAAAGCGATAAAATGGTTTGTGATGAGAGAACTGAGAACAGTTCAGCTTCAACAATAAAAAAAATCTTACCGTATAGCTTACAAGGAAATTGAAATAGTTCATAATTACAAAATTTCTCAATTTTTTTTTTTTGAAAAAGTAAAGAAGTGACTTCTTTTGTCAATACTCATAAGATCATATGTTTCTTTTATTCGAATGTACAAAGTTAAGGGTACATTAGGGGTAGAAAATTCAAAATATTGAAATTTAAGCCCTGTCAGACTATTTCAATCAGAATGATACACACATGATATTAAAGTCCGTTAAATTTTACATTAATATAGTAAGTTTAATCAAAATCATTATAGCCGTTTTTGTGAAAAACGTAAAAAGGTGCTAAATGCATGTTATAAGATGGCTCTTCTGGTTAACTGATTTTGATGAAAAAGGTTCTGTAACATCTCGGGCCTATAGTTGCCTTAATTATGAAATATCAGTTTTATAGGACTTTTCGTTTACGCGAGGGAGTTACCACACACACACCACACACACACACACAAATACACACTGTATGGTATAAATTGGCTCTTCTGGTAAGCTTATTTTGATGAAAAAGTTACCTGTAACATCACGAGTACATAGTTCTCTTAAATGTGAAACGATCATCAAATGCATTCGTATCTATAGTAAAAGTCCAAGTTGAGCATAAAAAATAAACTAATGCCACGTAAAAACAGTTATCAGAACTCAAATCTGTTATGTAACATTTATGTAGATCTCGACTTAAATAACTAATTGTATGAAACTTCGAAAATTACGAATAAATCTATATAAATCATAAACAACTATCAAAAAACGTTACACAAAAAAATGAACTATGCTCCACAAACTTACTCTTCTTCGAATAGAGCAATTCATTTATACAAAAACGAAATTACAAACCAAGGTTCTGAATTCCATGGTACTAAATATGGACAAATACAAAAAATGCCAGTTAACATCGGTATGTACATGGATGCCCACGCTTTTTGCTACATAGTTTTTACGCTCAAACATGGTGAATGTCCAACAGTGTATTTCGAGGAGATAACTATTCCAACTTTAGATGAAGTACGAAATTTGACTGTATTTAGACAAAATACTGGCATAGAGGATCCACGTTAAACTTAAGAGAAAACAGCTGACAAACAATCAAAATTATCCTTGAATCCATAAATAACTATTTACAAAGCACTCATCAAACCCTTATGTAAATACGGGATAGAGCTATGGGGCTCTGGCAAGACTTCCAACATCCAAATAATTCAGTAAAATACTAATCCAATATATTATGTAAAATCGTGGATGCACCATTTTTTATGACAAACGAATCACTTGACAAGGACTTGGACTATCTCACAGTTTCGGATACTGACACAGAGTATTGTAAAACAATTCACGACAGACTAACTTATAACATTTAGCCATCGGCCCAAACATTTAATCCACTTCCAATCAGTACAACCTAGCCCGACGAGTTTTGAGGCGTTTTGCTAGTGATGCTTTTAATTAACCAATTATTTGGAAGTTATGATATTCACTTATTACAAATAGTTTTTTTGCAGATAGCAATTTGCCCAAAACAATGTAAATAAAAAATATATATACATAAACAGTTTATGCTTGGACATGGCTCAGTAATGCCCTGATGATGGCTCACAAGCTTGGGCCGAAACGTTGGCAAAATTGAAAACTTTTCAAAAAAAAAAAAAAAAAAAGAGAAATGACTGATTCCTGACTATTCCACCTATAATAGTTTCTACAGTCGACTATACATCCTCAATATAAAAAAAAAATATTGTATTTTATTTGCTTAGATAGGTAGTATGTTTTCCAACTTTTATCATAAACAAGGAATTATTTATTGTCCAGTCAAGTTTAAACCTGTATTATCATGAAGAAGGTTCACTAGAAACCATGCTATATAGTTAATATGTTGAATAATTTTTAGGTTCTATGTTTTTATGTTATACCCATGAAGTTTTTAATATCTTATGCGATAACGATCATATTTATTTTCTTCTTTTGACATAATAAACGAAATACGATACACGCTAGCGTAATTGAGTTATTGGATCAGTGCTTCCTATCCTTTCTCTTCCAGCTCCTAGAAAGGACCACAAGATTACTGTTACTGTAAGAGGACAGGAAGACCAAGTATAATTACTTTCACTGCAGTATTATTTAAAAGTTGTTCAAATCGATTTCTTACTAAGATTAGGTTCCGTAACAATCAACAAGTTTCAGGTATAAGAACAGTCCAGTTCGGTATCTTTATTCATTGCATTTTTCTCGAGCTGGCTTGCTCCTCTCAAAGTTTTGCTGGATGAGGAAGATAATATTAGTTAACTGATTGCAAAATATCCCTAAGGCTAAAAATAATATTGGAGTGAGTAATGGGCTCATATTAAGGAAATCTAGATGAAATAAGAAGTGAATCATGCTTGAGATAGATCTTGATAAGATACTAAAGATTATATTCAGATTTTATTTTAAAATGTCCTAAATTACATTTTATCGGATGTTAAAAATATATTATATTATGTTCACGCCATATGTTATGGCCTGATGAGGTTTCATGAAAAAAAAAAAATGAATTATGCTCCTCAAACTTACTCTTATTTGAATAGAGCAATTCATTTATACAAAAACGAAATTACAAACCGAGGTCCTGAATTCCATGATACTGAATATGGACAAATACAAAAAATGCCAGTTAACATCTGTGAGTGCATGGGTGCCCACGCTTTTTGTTACATTGTTTTTACGCTCAAACATGGTGAATGTCCAACAGTGTATTTCGAGGAGATAACTATTCCAACTTCAGATGAAGTACGAAATTTGACTGTATTTAGACAAAATACTGGCATAGAGGATCCACGTTAAACTTAAGAGAAAACAGTTGACAAACAATAAAAATTATTCATGAACCCATAAATTACTATTAACAAAGCACTCATCAAATCCTTATGTACATACGAGATAGAGCTATGGGGCTCTGGCAAGACTCCCAACATCCAAATAATTCTGTCTTTCTAATCCAATATATTATGTAAAATCGTGGATGCACCATTTTTTATGACAAACGAATCACTTGACAAGGACTTGGAATAACTAACAGTTTCGGATACTGACACAGAGTATTGTAAAAAAAATTCTTTTTCACGTGAATATAGCTTATCTTTTAATGGAACATTTAATTTCTTGAAGAAACTGTTTAATTTTGATAACTATTTTTTTTACATCTTTAAGCATTAATTAAGTTAAGTTTGTTTCTTCTATTTTCTACAATATTTTAATTAGGTTTATTTTGTTACCTACATTTTCTTACAGCTGTTTAATCATAATTAGGTTAATTTGTTTCTTATCTTGTTTATATGTATTTCAGTGTATTAAATGTATTGTGATTCGTCGTTTGCTTCCAATATTTTTATTTATTTTAAATCTATACAGTCCACAAATTTATTTCAATAGAACCACCCTCAATTTTGAGTTGTCACTTGGAAGTACTATTCTTTCACGGATAGCCCAGCGTATACATATTACATTTTATTATCTACTAATATACGAATTGCAATAAAACACAATAAATCCTGATTACATTTATTTATTTGAACCAGCTATTATGTACGTGGTCTATTATAGACTTCAAGAAAATTAAATTTAATCAGTATCTTGGCTTACTATTAGACCAACTATTGACATGGAACCCACATACAACCAAAAGACTTAAATAACCAGTACTAAACCGACGATTCGGACAATTATACCAACTACTCAACAGAAAATCTGAGCTTACAGTTGGCAACAAATTATTAATCTACAAGGCAATACTGAAGCCTATCTGGACCTACGGACTTGAACTCAATGTGATGTATGTATGACGCGTATATAGGTATGAGTGATTTATAGACTTTGTAAACATTTTATTGACTCAATATTGTATATATATATTTTATTGTAATTCCATTGTTGTGAAAATATTGTATGAACGTTACCTTTCACCACTATTATTGATTTCCAAATTGGGACAGAATGTAATATTATTCAATAAAAATTAATCAGGCTATATTTTGTTTGTTAATTCATTTAATGTCACTTTATGTTACTATGGCTAAACGGACGATGCAACAGTAGGAGTTCTAAATTTTGCCTATCCAGGTTTCATTGCGATAGGGATCTTTATCGAAAACCAGCCATTGCACAGGCTCGGAACAATCCTTTACGTCCCCTCCGATGGACAGAATAATTTAAGATTTTTTACTCTCATTAAAAAATCCTAGGGCCATCTTCCGAATTTTAACTTACGACCTTGGCCATAGAAGATTGATATGCAAGCCACTACGCCACAGGTGACCCAAGAACTATTTTTGGTTTATAATTACCTAATATAGTTTATAAATATTGAATAAGCATTCACAAGCTTTTGGCCGTTAAAAATATTGGTTATTAAAATAACTATACAAAAATAACGTAAAAATTCAGTCTAATTAAGGCCATCGCAAAAATTGAAATGTTATGAGATGTCACTATTATGAATTTTTATGTTTTCACACACATAATTTTACACGATTAATACCTACAGAATTTTATATAGGGCATACACTTTCGGTAAGTTTTTTTGATGAGGGGGAAGAATTTTTTAGTATTACGTATGTATAACTGATCTTGTTTATATAACAAGACCAGATTTTTTCCCCTTTCTTCGTTTTATTTCAACGATACGAAAAAAAAAAAAAAAAAAAATTGAAATAATTGCCAAACTACGCTTTTAATGTAATGGCTCATTTTTATTATATTTATTTTATTTGAATTTTTTTTTGGTGAAAGTATAGCTTAATTAAGCTGGAGGCTTTAAAAAATATTAGGTAAGTGCTGAAGCTTGATCTGATGCTTTGTAAATTAGCCTAGTTATCAATTCAGGAGAAGTAGTTGAACTACTTGATATAACTGCAAGTTACCTAACCAATACTGGAACAGAATCCGACATACTAATGTATGCTCATAATTGCCTGCAATTACTTTTATTTATACTCATGAACTAAACACTGCAAAAGAAATATTTTTTTGGATATTATTTAACATGCAAGGTCTTGCAACAGGCATTGCCGGAGTAATAGTGTTTGGTTGCCCAGCATAGTAGTGCTTGGTATTTTGAAGTGTGTTATGATAGTTCTGCAAGGATCAAATACAATAAAGGATGTTATTGGTATACAACAAACCGGACTTAAATTTCTTAATTTTATATGACAAATGAAGGAATTCAATTTAAAAATTATCTGATATATATATATATATATATATATATATATATATATATATATATATATATATATATATATATAATTGTAGTTGTAAATCTTTCTTTATGAAGTCTATTATTCAATAAATCAACAAAAGAGAATTACATCTTGAAGTAAAATTTTGTTTTTAGCCAGTGCAGTCAATATAGTAAAAAGACACTACCAGTAATTTTCGATTTACTAAAATCGATATTCCACAGAATTACCCCAATCTTTATCATTGTTACAACGCAAGCACATCATCTTATTTTTCAAATTAATAATTTTTGGCTAGCGAAGAATTCAGATTAAAACGAAATATTACTATTTCCTTCTATTATCACTTAACTATAAGACAAAATATTGCGATCGTGATATTTTTCGAATTAGTTTTAGGATACCCTGAATCTAAATGACCAACTCCCGCAAAAAGGTTCGTGTCCGTGTGTGGTAAGTCTCTTACACTATAAGTTTTATAAAACTAAAATTTTGTGTTTTTGGAGCGTATATTCCTGAAATTTTTTTTTTCAACTGTTTTTGCAAAATCGGCCAACCAGAACAGTCATTTTATACGATGCATTTTAAGCTTCTTACGATTCTCCCATAAACGGCTATAACGAACTCGCCTCATCGATATAAAATTTAATGGGCTTCAATATGATGTCGATTTCATTTTTATTGAAATAGTCTTACGGGGCTTAAATGCCGATATTTTAAATTTTTTGCCTCTAAAGTAGCTGTAATTTTCTAGATTAGAAAAAATTAACCATATCATCTTGTTAAAATTAATAAAAAGTGACTAAATCTTCATGTTGAACAAATTTGATAACGAACTGTAGGAGAAAACAGCAAAAATATTTTATTATGTTAGTTTTTTTATTTTTTGGTTCGAACAAAAAAACAGTAATATAAATGTATAATATGCCGCTGGAAAGCTAAATATTTAAGAAAACATATCTTATACACATAGTTATACACGGGTAATGGAGATAGATTAAAAGCAGATAAAACTAAGTATTTGTTGATAATAATATAATAGATTATTAAATGAAATACATGTTTCTATTGAAACTCAATGTAATTCTTTAACCTTCTTTATCTCTTATTTTATTTAAAAGCTCTTACATCGATTTTAACAACAGAAGCAAGTGAAAGCCCTGCGATTCATGGATTAGATTTTTATATTTGTTGGTGTCCTTAATGCTCCTTACTTTGTCACGAATAAACTCATCCTTAAAGACCTTAATGATTCCATATGTTGCTGATTTGACCCGAACCAGGTATTAATCCTCCCATGACTGGCTCAACTTCCACTCTAACCTACTAGTTTCAATCCTGCTAACCTACTAGCTTCCTCTTCCATTCCTGACTCTCCTCCTCGGCGTCTAAAAAGAAGATGGCCTCGAGACCTTCTAGTTTAGATTCCCTTAGTGGAGTGCTGCCAATGGGCATTTTCTCTTCATGTATTTTATCTGACAGCTAATTTACTAGATGTATTAACTAATGCAGTTGTAAATTTCAATAAATATATTATATAAATATATTAGATTATATATATTGTAATGTATGAGGATACTGAGGTGTGGAAATTCTTTATTAGAGAACTGTTCTATTAATTAAATAAATGTTAATAAGTCTTTGTCGGAAAGAGATCAATAGGCGTTTACCTGAATCCATATGGGCCCCCAGCGATACCTCGGGAAAGTTTCTAGAGCTTAGGACAAAGGACCCCGGCTTGGGTACTTTCCATATCAGCCCCTCTCGAGGTGTCGACGACGAAGAGAAGATTCGAAAGGGGGAGTCAAGTTCTATCCTCAAGATGAGGTGAGTCTGATTCCAACAAGAGGTGAGTCGGGGTCCGTCTACAAGAAGAGGAGATGGCCGTCGGGTTCTAAGAGCAGCTGGAGGATGATGCCGAAAAGGGATCCTAAGACTGATTTCACCTTCGCAGCCGACTAAGTGTTTTAAGGTATCTTCGTTAATTGTAATATTGTATGGCAAGTGTAACTATAATGTCCCTCAGTATTCTCAGGATAGTTTAATTATATTGTATATGTGTTGTTGTTTTAAATAATAATGTCAGTTTGTAAAACATGTCTAATTTAATCTTATCCTGCATGCCACCTATTGGATTGGTAAACACGATACCTTTGGAAAGGAGATCCAATGGTATCATTTAAATATAGTTTATATATGGATTAACTATATCAAGTAAGCTAGTTTTTGAAGGTACCGCTGCCTTAGAAAAGCAGCCGGTCAAAACACAGCAATAATATATATATATATATATATATATATATATATATATTATATATATATATATATTATATTTGTTGGTATTTTGTTTGAAACAGTTGATGAACAGTAATGGTTGTATTTTGCTGATTTCTTATTATTTCACGAAATTTCAACTCGCCAATTTTCACTGTCAACTATTACTTCATTAATACGGTAAATCCACAGTGAGGGGATATTTTTTACAAGCCAAATGTGATTTTTTTCTATAATTAATTTATTCTTATTTTGTTGATTGGCTCACTTTGCAGTTTCCCGTTATATATTGTAGGATACACAGTATTATACGATTTGATCGCGTCTTAATGTTATCCTAGTATACTCATATAAGCATAAACGCAAGAAATATATTGCCCCTGCATTACAGAAACCTCTGCAACAGCGTCCTTTCTCGGCAGCAAGTTCTCTGTTCCCTGCTCTCCTCTAATAAGCACTGTGCTTCATTGCTTCCAACCGTACAATATTGTGGGATTAAAGAGATGTAGACTGTTTGTCTTCATTCTCACCTTTCTTATGAAACGATACCGGGCTGCTTCAATAATGTATTGTTATTTAAAAATATCCTAAGTAAGTGACGAATTGAGATCGATATAAAAAAGGATGCTAGCAGCTTAGACATCCCCCAATTGCTATTATTACTTTCGGTACTGCTGGTTTAGAGGAAGGAATTTCGATGGTCTTAATGATTAGTAATAAAATAATACATATAAATTGATTAGGAAAAAATGTATTAAAAGAAAAAGGTGTCTGCCAACCGCAAGATTATTATTAATAGTTTTTTATACGGACTAATTTCGAATTAATTGTATAGACAACAGTATCTTAGTATAAGCAGCTATGTAAAAAACTATTAGGGTTAATTTTAATATCCGTTTATATTCAGTATATATTTACGAAGAAGGGGTGAGGAGTAACATGGCTTATTTCTGGATATCTACATGAATAGCCAATACCTCGACAACTATGGACATGTTCGTATATCAGTGTTTCAAATACTTTGTGAAAAGTTGCTAAAATTATTTGTGGACCTAGACTTTCGTATGATGATCATTTTACATAAATTTTACGCCCTTGCTTATACCTGTGCTGTTTCGTGGGACGTCGACCTGTAAACCATTGTGACGCAAAGCTGAGCCATTCTCTGGTTCAAAGCCAACCGGTTTCTCTTGCGCAGTGTGAGGTTCCGATACCAAGAGGGGGAGGCATATCTTAAGACACTCAGTATGGCTTCTTTAGATATTGCCATATTTGCTGGGTATCTGAGGCCCCATAAAGCTCCTCCTACACGACTTAGCCCATTCATGACTTGGGTCACCCTCGTTGATTAATACTCCAAGTGAGGTGATAAATCGAGCCTCTTCCCTAATCTTACGCCAAGGTATGTTATAACCTCACTTGGATGTATTCTTCGACCCTCAAATCACAAGATAATAGGGTTTGCCCTGTCCAACGTGCCTTTTACGAGAATGGCTTGGGTTTTTTCTGCAGCCATTCTCAACTTCTTCCCATCAAACTATCTGGCCACTAGGTTAGCGCAGCGTTCCGCTTCTGCTATGACCCCAGCTCTGCTGTTAGACTCCACCACGGCAGCCAGGTCATCGACATTGGCAGTGGCAGGGAGCCGTTCTTTTCTAATACCCTCAGGAACTCATCAAAAATTAGCTTTCATACTGCAGGACCAAGGATTGATCGTTGAGGACATCCCCTCTCTATGGAAGCTTTTACTTCATAGTGGTTGCCTTTAATCTTTATATGCCTATCGTGGAAATAGTTCAATAGAAGTTGCTGGGAGCATCGTATTTCAGCAGCCGCTGGAGTATGCTAGCCAACCCGACACTGTCAACAGCAGATGATATGTCAAAAAGAAGCAACATGACATATCGCTCCGCTTCCCCTTTCACGGAGCGAAAGTTTGAGCAAATCTGAAATCTGAGCAGTTATTGAAATAAATAAGTGTTCACATGAAAGCCCTATACTTTTGACAAATGTATTTCGGAATAAGTATATTTTTTCTGGCCTTGCAAGATAATGTATTTTCTTCCCAAATAAACAACGTGATTTTTAATTTTATTATCATTATTACTTGTAATGTGTCCTGTTATGTTTAGCATGACGACGATTTTATGTATCACCAACCATTTATTGAAAAAAAAAAAAAATGGTTTTGTGGCATTTCAGAATTGCTTCTGAACCGAGCGTACGAGTATAAGCGTGGGGTCACCCATAGCGTAGTTGCTAGCATAACAGCTTTCTATGCCAAAGGTCGCGGGTTCAAACCTGCGGGTGGCCCTAGGATTTTTTAATGGCAGTAAAAAATCCTTAGTTATGCCGTCCTTCTGAGGGGACGTTAAAAGGTGGTCCCGAGCCTGTGCAATGTCAGGTACTCGTTAAAGATCCCTATCCTAATAAAACATGGATAGGTAAAATTTAGGACTCCCACTGTAGCATCGTCCGATTAGCCATAGTAGCATAAAGTGACGTTAAACGAATAAACAAACAAGTATAAGCGTGCACAACCCGTTATGTCACCAGAGGATCTTTTATTTTTCCTATTATTAGACCTCAGATAATTAAAATAGATCTTTTTAAGTTGAGTTATGATTGTTATACTTTGTGTATAGTCATAACAGTTAATTTTCTTTACAAAAATTAGGTTTAGAAAATTTCAATTAGTTCAATGATAATATATATTTGATTAGGACTGTATTTCATATATGGTTCGTGACCCAAACAAGCCCGGTTCTTAATCCCACCCGCTGTTTTTTATGGCATTATGTAAGTTTCTTAAAGCGTTATGTGCCTGAATGTTGCTAATATACCAGAGTAATGTAAGGTACGTATGTGTCTTAATTTATAAGAATCACATAAAAAATGTGTAATGCAAATAAATAGGGTTTCTATATTCAGTGACGTAGCAAATTTTACTGCACCCTTGGTCTCATTCGAAGATACACAATACATTAAAATTTAAGGTTCTTTCCAAATTTTACAAATTCTATTACTTTGAAGCTAAAATCGTCAGTGTACTGTATATAATAATTTAGAACATGCATGTTTGAAGTATTAAATTTTTATAATTTATAATCGCAAAAATAAAATAATAATAGTTCTTCTACAATAGGTATATTGTACAAAATATTTTATCTTTTCATAATAGGTAAACAAAATAAAAAAGTGGCTTGAATATTTCTTTCATAAAAAAACAATATATCGTGAATATATCAGTATATAATTTACTGCTTTTCATAGTCAGAGATGAATTTAATTTGGGAACTGGATGGCGGGGAAACTGATGAAGTATAAAAAAGAAACAAATAACCTGCAATTTTTTCTTTTAAACATTTTTATTGATATTTACAACTGTATTAACAAAAAAAAAATCATCAAGTAAAAGCGATAGTTATATAATAGAATTACATGATATACATATAGAGAAGCTTCCCATTGGAAGCACCCTAAAAATATTCTAAACTAGAAGGTCCCGGAGCCATCTCCTTTTGAGGCGCCTCAGAGGGTTATCAGGAATTGAAGAGGAAGAAAGAATGGCGTTTATCATGAAAGGATTGATACCGGGTCAAATCAGCAACATATGGAATATTAAGGTCTTTATGGATGAGTTTATTCGTGACAAAGTAAGGAGCATTAAGGACTCCAACAAATATAAAAATCTAATCCGTGAATCGAAGGGCTTGGATCAACCAGTCCAGATTGGTCTTATAATAGTCATGTGGATGAGCATTTTGTAGTTAAGAGGAAGGTTTGAGCGTTTGTCTACTAAGTGTTAAAGTAAAAAAGGCGAACAAACCTCTAAATAAAATTTATTATTAATCATCTATGTACATTTAGACATTGGTTCCTTGTTTCATTTAATCCAATATGGGTCCTAAACAGTAGGTCCTATCGACGATTTTTATCGAACAAAAATTTTTCTCCACTAAATTCCTAAAAAGGAACTGTCGTCAAAAATTTGATTTGAGAAACACCAACAGAGATTGAACGTGTCAAAAAATCGCCAAAACTTAAAAAAATGTTGGCAAAACGAGACTTTTTTTCATTTAAAATGATATAGCTAAATTAGCAGCATTTCTGAAGATTCAGGAGGACCTGGATAGAATCAGCGCCTGGGGAAATCTGAATAAACTTAAGCTAAATACTATGAAGACGCAAGCAATAGTAATAGGTTCCAAATCCCTTATCAAATCTAATACCAACTTCCCAAGTCTAATCCTCAGTAATTACCCAATTACCTTCAGCTCCTCTGTAAAAAACCTAGGTATCACAATCGACCAATCCCTCTCCTGGAAACCACATATTGCCCAAATCTCCCAAAGAACAATAAGTATCCTTAAATTTTTCCATCGTTCCCGTCATCTTCTTCCACTATCCACTCGTAAGCTCCTCGTTTCCTCACTCATTTTCCCCCACTTTGACTATTGTTGTGTGGCATATGACGGCCTCCCGACTGTGCTTGAAGACAGACTAAAGCGCATTATGAACATTTTCTTAAGATTTGTCTTCGGCACTTCAAGGAGATCTCATGTTACCCACTTATACGGTGAGTTAAAGTGGCTCCTTCCCTCCACCCGCAGACAATATTTCCTTGGATCATACCTTTATCAAACTATCAACTCCCAGCGTCCATCCTACATCCATAGTCTCCTTCAATTTAAATCCTCAGTCCACTTACTCGAAACTAGATCCCGACATTCTGACCTTTATGCTCCTACCCACAGAACCAAAACTTTTGATCGTTCCTTTATTGTTCGCTCTACTGCACTCAGGAATTCTCTACCGAACCATATCCGCCATGCCACTTCTTTATCCTCATTCAAATCCCAACTTTTCCTTTACCTACTGTCATCCCAGATAGACGATCAGCAAATATGATATGTCAATTTCATCTAGAAGTCTACATTGAATGAAAGACGATTTTTGTTTACCGCCCAAATTTTAATTTGATTTTGTTAAAATTAGATTTTATTTTCTCAGAAGACAATATTTAGAAGATATTATATATGTATATATATTTTTTTTATTTTTATTTTTTATTTTTTTGAAGTAATTTGTTTGTTTTTTTATGTATAGCTTTTCTCCTCATTGTTAATAATTGTATTTGTAAATAATCGTTGTAATTAATAAGTACTCATGTTTATTTTGTCTGTTGGCCAGACATATTATATTTTTCTATTGTACATAACTATTATTCTTAGGGGACCTAGTCCCAGAATAACATTTTTTTTCTATTCTATTCTATTTTATAGCTCTTAAACAGTTGGTTCTAGCGACAAATGTTATATGCGGAAATAACTTCAAATTTTCAAATCAAGCAACACCATCGCAACTTTTTACTTTCAATTACCTATATATATGTATATAAAAAAACCTGTACCACTACAACCCATGAAGATTCTTGGGCTCAGTACATTTAGAGGAGGTTCGTACTGTTTCTAGTCCAACGGCCGTGCAATGAGGTGATTCGGCCGAGATCACGCTCAGCCGCCAGGTTTTCCCTCCATTTTTGGGTACACACTTGATTGAGGCTGGGTGTGCCCTAGGAAGGTTTCCATTCCCACCTGGATCGCCCTCCGGCTGAAATAACTGAATGAATAATATTCCGGCACAGCCGGGATTCGAACCCAGGACCCGGAGCACAGTAGACTAGGCTCTACCCACTAGACCACGCCGCTCCATTATATATCTATATATTATAGACAAATATTTAAAGGTGAACAGAAATTGATGAAAGGCCGATAAAACTACTGATTGTTTTAGAAAATAGCGTAATAGATTATTTAATAAAACAGATGTTTCTATTGAAAATCAATTTAATTAATTCTTTAAACTTATTTCATCTCCCACATCTCATAAATTATTGAATTTATTTTATTACGGAGGTATGTGAAAGTAGTGTGTTGCGCGCACCAGATTTTCTTAACACAGCGAGTCAATAAAGCCCAAACACAAAACTTTTTTCATTTGAACCAATATAGCTCCTAAAAGATAAATCCTAGCGACAAATATTAGATAACAAACAATATATTCTACTACATTTCTGATATAGAAACTGTCGTCTAAATTTGGATCCGATCAACACCAACAGAGTTAAAGTGAGCGAGTTAAATTAAGGTTGAAAGGAAAACAATTACACAATGAAACTTACAGACCCCTAGACAAAATATCCATGTCAAAATGGGAACTCATAAGTATCATAATAATTTTTTTTTTGTTATTTAGTATTGGAACATATAATTACTCCAAAACAATGAATATATACCCTCTTATATTGATTAATGGGCGAGGCAACATGTGAATGAGAAGGAAACCTGCAATTGATCGTTTTGAAATAAAAAGAAGTTGTTAGTTATGTCGAGTTCCTCAGATTATGAGAATTAGATGAAAAACTTCTAGAAACAATATCCAAATCGAGTTATTCTAATTAACTTGTGTTTTAACTTTGTTATGGAACGGTTGTTTGATCTTATGTATACAGGTCAGAACGTAAACCAAGAAAGTTCAACTATTGATCTTAACCTTTTACATCAGAATTATTGAGCTCTCTGAGCCAAAACCACAAATTGTGTTGCAACACTGATTAAACAACGCAATCATCTTTAAGCCACATGTACTCAGTTATGGCACGTACGTTACGTATAGAAATATAATTTAAATGCTTTAATTGTTTTATCGAATAATCTTTTTCATCATTTACCTCGATCTTAAATTTGAAATAAGGCTAGTAAGGATTTTTAAACATTAAAAAAAATAATAAATGTACTTTAAACAACGTACTTATTTTTTGCAATCGATATCGTATGCTTCATATGCTCCGTTTTCAAGTGAAATCAATGTTAATTATTTTATGTATTTCAGATGGTATCCGATATGTTTAAATCGGTTACTCGTTTTATTTATAAAGAAGGCTAAATAACACACCTCCTAGGATTTTAAATGGAGTATTTAATATATCATTATCTTTTCATAAGTATCTCATAAACTTGATGTGTTAAACAATTAAATACAAAATTAGACTCCAATGAAATTCGACTCCCTTGATGAGGGTCATCTGTTTTATGAAATAAACCATCAAGATTGAATTTTAATTTCAGTAGCAGACGTTTCACTCCATGCATTAGATATTTGGTTAAATATGTATCCCAATATAATTGGAGCGAACCTTCAACTTGCTCAATAAAGGATCATGTTGAGTAAATCAAGTAAATTCAATGGACTTAATATTATTTTGGAGTAACTACCAATGGAAGAATTGAATAGATACTGATATAGAATGTTTTTCATACGGTAATATTTGACTCTATCATAAATATATTGTATTTAAACATATCTGACCACTGGAAATTTTTGCTGCTTCTCAGGTCTATAAAGCTTCAACCTATATCTTAGCTTAGCTCCTCCACCACTAATTGACTAATCTTTATTTGACTATTCGTCTCCTAGGGATGAATAAATTGTCTGCAGAAATCACTGGCCAAGGGTTTCTCCTTCATGGATGATCCTTGATCTTTTCTCTCCAAAGAGACCATGAATTGAGACGTTGATTTCCAAAAGGTACTATATCCACTTTAGAAAATTTTACAGAAAACGCAAAAATCTGTCATTCATTTATTATTGGACGAATTTAGGTCATTATTTTTTTTTAAAATCAAAAGTATTGCCAACTCATTTTTCCAAATTATTGCACTTTTGCGATGATTTTAAACAACTTAATATAGATACAGTACTTTTTGGAATGACACGTGGATATACTACTTTTTGGAGAGAATTAAAGGTGATACAGTACTTTTTGGAAGAATATAACGCGCGACAAGTTGGTAATAGTTACTTAGTAATAGTAATAGTAACCTTCATGATACATTACCGATAACTAACGTCTTTATATTGTTAATTACTAAGTTATGTATTCTACTATAATAGGAAATATAGTACCTTTTGGAAGGAAATGAAAGGAAAGTTTATATCTGTTTAGATAGGATATAGTACGTTTTGGAACGAAACATGAATATAATACCTTTTGGAATGAAATAAAATATGGATTTAGTACCTGTTGGAACGAAATGCAATTTTTAAATACTTTTTTAAAGGATTTTTATGTTTTTTAGATAAAATTTGATGACGGATTTAGATAAAACTAAACTATTAGAATACAAATATGTGAAAATATTAACTTTGAAAAAAATGTCCTTTAGTACCTTTTGGAAATCAACGTCTCAATTGTCTATCGATGTAACTCCATATATTTCTTTTTTCGTTCTTCTGCTTCAAACCGCCTAGATTTGTCCATTCAGCTCTTCTTTCTTTCATTATTCTTTTCTCCCTAGGTTATAATAATATTTTGTCCAATATCTTCTCTTCAACTTTCTATAGCACCTCTTCATGGACACATAACACTTGTGACTTTATCACGCGGATTTTCAGACTTCTAAGCTTCCCAAGCAACTCATCTTTATTCATAAATTTGAATTACTGTCTAGAGGTTCAACGTCAGAATATTTGTAAGTATCTTCTCTCAGACTCCTTCATATTTTTTTATTAAAAACATATTTATTGATACTTTATTAAGATATAAATCAAAATCGGGCATATCCTTTGAAATAGTAAATTAGTCCTTTTCGGGCGTAACCCACCTCACCCACCCTAATATAGACAGTTAGACTTAAGTTATTTCGGACAGCTTCTTGCATCGGGAAGAGAGTTTCTATATTAAAAAGTGTCCTTTATAGTGTGGTAATCCTAGTTACCAGTGAATTATTTCGATTCGTATCCTTTTAATAGGAGAATCGAGTCAAAAATGGAGGTTCTCTTCCATTTTGAACCGTATCCTGGTTACAATAAATGTCAATTGTTAAGAATCCTTTCAACGAGAATGGCGACTTTAACTTAGAATGAAAAACAAAACAAAAATTAAAACAGTCCTTAAAATATGAAAATCGGGCATATCCTTTGAAATAGCAAATTAGTCCTTTTCGGGCGTAACCCACCTCACCCACCCTAATATAGACAGTTAGACTTAAGTTATTTCGGACAGGTTCTTGCATCGGAAAGAGAGTTTCTATATTAAAAAGTGTCCTTTATAGTGTGGTAATCCTAGTTACCAGTGAATTATTTCGATTAACTGTATTAAGATATAAATCAAGTAAATGTGATAGGTATATAATACAATGTCATGAAATATATATGTGGGGACACTGCCCATTGGCAGTGCTACAGTAAGAATTCTAATCAGAAGGTCCAGCGGCCTTCACAAACGCCTTGGAGGATTATCAGGAATCTAAGAGGATGCTAGAATTTGACAATAGAGTGAAGATGGAGTTTTTCATGGAAGGAATGATATATGGTTTGGGCCAAATAAATAACAGATGAAACATTAAGGTCATTAAGGATAAGTTTTGTCATGAAATAAGGAGCACTGAGGATTTTACGAAGGTATTTGAAATGTAAGGTTGGATACGAGAGGAGTTCGGTGGTTTATTAGAGCCCCATATCTCTACTCTGTAAGTCCAGATTGGTCTTATAATAGTCATGTAGATTAGTCTTTTGTAGTTCAGAGGAAGGTTTGACCGTTTGTCTTGCAAGTGTTGAAGTAGCTATTATATATTTATTTTTTATATTCTTGTTTTAAATCATGAAATATTTATTTATGTATTGAACAAAAATTATTTGTATTCCATTTTATTATTTATTTGGACCAAAATGCATTCCATAATGCATCATTATTCTCAATAAAATAGAAGTTTCAAGGTTGGGTGAAATGTATTGTGACCTTATTGTGTAGGATAAATATTTCCAGGAAAAATATGGAACAGGGGATTTTGTTTTTTAATAATATGTTACCAGCCATTGAAGAATGGTGTCAAAATTGAAGAATTAAAATAACTTCCTGCCCCCCGTATCCTTTAACAATATCCTACTTACTCCTGTTGAACAGATTCGGTACTTAGGACTCCACCTCGACAAACGCCTAACATGGAATCCTCATACTAGACTGAAACGGCAGGAAACAGTAGATACAGATTACTACAACACTTACTCGACAAAAAATCAAAACTTCCTCCTTACTACAAAAAAATCATTTATATAACAATTATCAGGCCTATTTGGACCTATGGCATTGAGCTATGGGGGTCTACTAAACCATCGAATTCCTCTCGCAACCAATCTTTGCACTCAAAACCTTCGTAAAATCCTTAATGCTACTTACTTTAATACTTACTTTCATCCATAAAGACCTAAATATCCCATTTGTTGAAGACTTGGCCCGTTACAGATATACCTCTTTTCATTCCAAACTTCCTGCCCACTCAAACCCGCTTATCCATGACCTCTCCTCCATATCTATTCCCGACAACCCACCGAGGCGCCTTAAAAGAAGATGGCCAAGAGACCTCCTAACATAAATTAGACATTGGAGTGCTACCAATGGGTAGTTTCTTCACAGGACTACCATTTGTTCCAATCCTATATTTAGCCTATTTACTTGTTGTATTGATTTAATATAGTTGTAATTTTCTTTAAATAAATAAAAAACATAAAAAATAATATGTTTGGGCCTTAGTTGAATAATGATAACCACAGGATGTAGGTTTCTCTAGACTCATAAGGTTTCTCAGAGAGATATATCTTTATTTTACTGATCACTAAACATTATTTACATTGCTAATGCTAATACATAACTGAAGTGATAGTAAATTATTACGTGATTTGATTCCATTAAAGTAAACAATTTAATAATGATTCAATAATCAGAGCTGATTATTCCATGACAGACAGTGCTGCAAAAAAAGTAAGTAGGCACTTCACATTCTCTTCTGATACTTACAGTCGACGAGAAATGAAAGTCTAGTCAGATGTTACTACGGGCTTAACCTGTTATATTACCATTATGTTCTTGCCTATCTGTCTTTGTTAATTATACATTACATATACATTTTCACGAACATCATTTTTTTTTTTTTTTTATCTTATCTTAGACAGCTAATATTGCAAATACGTCTGCATAAATACAAAATAAAAATTACGATCAATTAACAAAAATTCATTACTTTATATCGTAAAATGTCAAGAACGTATTAGAAATTAAAATAATATTTAAATAATCTATTAAGCAGTCGCTATTGTTGAAATCATCAATGGAAGAACAGTTGTATTAATTAGAAGAGTTGCATTGTTTGAAGTATCTGGAGAAGAATTCGAAGTCGGTTTGCCAATCTGGATGAGAATAACGAGATATGTGGTGGCTGCGGCTATCATCTGTGAACAAAACATGACATTCTTTGATTGTTTAAAAAATATTTATTTATTTATTAAATATACCGTACTAGCTGTAATATATCATTGAAAAATAAATAATAGAGGTATAAAAAAAATGATAATCAGTAATCTATACTTAAAAAACTAAAAATAAGCAATGGATTCTCTTTAGACTTAATTATTGATAAAATAGCTAGTAATCACGTCGGTTACTCAGGCTAGCACAGCTTTCTCTTTAATTTTGATTGGTTTCAAAACTTAAACACACGTTTTTGGAATACAAGTTAAGTAGTGCTAAGAAAAATATGATAGCGATAGTGTGAAAAAGAATAGCAAATGGAATTAGATAAATCAAATAAACCGTTCTAAGCTAGCAAGCAATTCACGAACAGCCAAGCACTTTCCCTATCGAATGGTATTCAAAAACTTTGTACACTGAGAGGTAAGATTAAGCACGAAATCCACAAATTAAATGATTATATATTGATTTGAAATAAAATTTAATTAAAAAATAAAATAGAGAAATAATGCGTTTACCGAATGAACTAGAGTATAATCAAGTGTAAAAAATCCACAAGCAGTGAAGACAACATCCCTCTTCATGGCGATATGAAGCCGAAGCTTTTTCTGAAATTATAAATATAACTTGTTATTAATAATAAATTAATCTATATTATAAAGCTGAAGAGTTTTTATGTTTGAACGCGCTAATCTCAAAAACTACTGGTTCGAATTAAAATTTATTTTTGAGTTGGATAGTCCATTTATCGAGGAAGGCTATATGCTATATAACATCGCTGTGACCACTATGAATGGAAAAAAGTTATTAATAAATTTATAAAATGTATTATAGTTTATTCGTGATAAATATATGTTTTAATAAAATATCTTTACTCTAATAAATATATACATTTCTCTGAACGATGTTTGGAAATTCGACCCGTACCATAAGTAATAAGCACGTATTTATAAATATAGGGGCGAAGGAGGCAAGTTGGATCTCCGATTTTTCTGATAATTTATTTTTTTATTGAACACAATTATTTTTAATAATTCAAAAAGTATTATAAATTAAAGTAATCATGTAATGAAAGAAGGAAGAAACAAAAAAAAAAAAAAAATTTCAAAAGGTATATATAATATTCTAGTTCCATCAATTGAAAAAAAAACAACAGAACTTCTCGGTGTACATACTTCCGCGATGCCGTCTTTCTGCTTTATTGCACAAGAAGACACTGGGTTGAGAGCAATAGAATCATTAGTGGTATAGTCAGGACATATGACCCAACAGAAAATATTTTCATGAACTAAATGAAGTAGACAATCAATATACGAGTAAAATATATTTACAGAATAGGTTACAAATTTTAGATTACTAAGAGACCATTTATCAACATAAAGCTTTAATCAGGAGGATCCTGAAAGCTTGAATAAATTCCCATATAAAGTTTATAATTATTTTCTAAGAAATTCTATTTAGGTTGTCAGAAAACATTATTTTCCATAAAGTAATATAGAAATAAAAATTATTATTTACAATAGTCACATAAATTTAGGTTTAACCTCAGCTATACTATTTAAAAAAAAATAAAACCTAACTGATATTATAAGACAATTGGATTGTATCTTGAAATAACGAATTTAATAAAAATCTTAAGAAAGATTTTCCTTACAAATTGTAAAAATCAATTGAGGCGTTGATTTCCAAAAGGTACTATATCACTTCTGGGGAATTTTACAGGAAGCGCGAAAATCTCTCATTACTATATTATTAAACTAGCTAATTTGATTCTTTTCGCATTAAAATCTAGAATTATTTCTTTACTATATTAATAAAACCATATTAAAGTTATGAAATGAAATGTTGTGTTATGATTTAGAATGAAACTAAATGTGTAATAAGTATCTTAAGAAATTAATAGCATTTCTAAATCACGTTATTAAAGTACATGAGTGTTCATTAGATACAATCAAATTTAAGATTTAGATAAAACTAAATGAGGAGAATATAAATATGTAAAAAATCAATTTCGTAAAAAATGTCCTTTAGTACCTTTTGGAAATCAACGTCTCAATTGTATATAAATATAAATCGAAAGTTATTATTGCTTTAAATATTTAAGTTCCGCCTTTAGGAGCTAAATTCTAAATTAGTTAGATTGCTGAACGTACCCTTCTCAGAGACTTTTTTTCTTCGAATATTTTCCCTGGCAAAAATAACTTAGTAACTAATAGTAATAAGTACTCAAAATTATATACCGTCAATAACTCAAATGACAGTAATATTACAATATTTTTGTTTGAATTGTATTCAGATTTTAAACTCATCTTAATATCATTTATTAAAAATTAAATAGATCAATAATAATTTAAATATAAAATCCACTTAGTTAACTTCATACATTGCTATATATAATTTACTAAGTGATTTACGTACATCATTAGAGATATCGTTGATTCTATCGTCGATCATGAGTTGGTACAATTGAGTGTTAAATTCTTTGGCCTGTAATATAAGGGAATTATGATTTAAAGTTGTATCAAAATGAATATTTTATTAATATCAGAAATGAAATATATTTGTGCACATTTATACAAAAATAAATGTAAGAATATGCCAACAAAGAATATGTTTATCATCCTTTTTTAACATTATATCGATTTATTCATTTATATTATTATCGGAGCAACAAGAATAATTTAAACGTTCACTACCATTGGTTGAATTTACCCTTTATTATTACCTTTTCGTTGGCCTTGGAACAAGCTCTTACCACGGTCCATACTTCATATGCTCTTACCATTACACGATATGATGTGATTGTGGCAAAATTAAGCTGCCTTACATTCTTCTTTGCAACAAAAACGATAAGCTTCTCAACCACATGGTAAAGATTAGTCGTGGTAAGTATGAATATTCCAGAGAATATCATCAGGATCTGATGAGAGTACAAGGAGTTGATGTCTTCGCACAAGTCTACAAGAGTACTGTGAACTGTAGCTAAGGTCTGTAGGACTTCCAAATTGAAGTTTCTCACACCCTTTTTTGTGATTTCGTTTAACTTCTTAGTAACGACAATTAATCTTTTCTTTACCACATTTAACAACACTATGAACTGCGTTTCAACGGTGTTTATTATGATCAGTGGGTACATGAGGATACATTCGACCAATATCGAATCCAACTTACGGTACATCTTAGTTATAACGAAATCCACCATAATGAGGGATAAAAGAGAGAAAAATCTTACAAAGAGCGTCAAGTACATAGAATACCTCTCCCTCTTCTCCTCAATATTCAATCCTAAAAGATAATCGTCGACGGATCCCAACGTTTCCATCACAGTCCTTATGAGCTTGACGTTGTTAATTGATTTCATCATGCACACTACCACAGTAAGGATGACCATCATAAGCTGGAACCGTTCCAAAATAAGCGAGAAACCAGATAATTGGTACGAGTCGTTGACTTTTTCCATGTAGACGCCAACGTATAATGCATCTCCCAGTATGAGACTGAGAAAGAAGACTGTGATTGGTGTGTGGACTAGGGAGAGCCTAAAGAAGGGATTGTAAGGTGCGATGCCGAAGATCTTGGAAATAGAAAACAGAGGAGAGGTCTCCCAGTAGACGTCGAAGGCCCGCATAGCTGGACTTCCACTGATGTATCCAGGGATGGCCATCCCCTAAAGACCGGAGGGAGGTCAAGTGTCCTTATAGAACTGACAACGGAACGCTACGATGCTTCACTGACTGTCTTAGCAATCACATTAGTGAAGGTCAATAATACATTCGATTTCCGATTGTAATAATTCTCAATGTCTTTATTCTGCCCATTACATTGTTAAAGCAAATGAGGACTTTTAAATACCACAAAAACATTCTACAACAGTCACAGTTCCAATAAATATTACCGTTGCAAAGCACGCCAGCCGAGAAAGGGTGGTGGAAAAATGCGCAAAAGTGCGCGCAACATAAAAATTTCACTAAAATTCCTCATTAAATTCAATTTAAGAATTTTAAACAAATCCATAGTTGAAAGAAGTCAACAGAATTAGATTATGTTTAGATATAAAAATTAAATAAAGTATCAATGGAATTAATCCTAAGGTCGAGGGTTTAAATCTGGCAGATGACCTAAGGATTTTTTTAAAGTGAGTAAAAAATCATTTCTTAACGGTGGGGACGCAAAATGGTGGCCCAGAGCCTATGCGATGTCGGTAATCGTTAAAGATTCCTATCCTAATTATATACCAATGGGCAAAATTTAGAACTTCCACTGTAACATTATCCGACAAGTCTACATGAATAAATAAATAAGTATAACAATATAGTTCTTTAATTACAAATATCAATAAAGTTTATGTCCTTTTCATCACTCTTCATTACTTTTTCTAATTTTGCATACTAAATAACATTTTTTGTAAACTCATTGGGCTTTCCAACGACCTATCGTCGCTATTTATACAAAAGACGCTGGTGTGGTCATAGACGGATCTCAAAATTTACTATGGTTGTCAAGCTGAAATTTTTAATGGATGTTTTCCTTATCATCTAAATTTGCAATAAGGCTTGGTTCTTAGGAATATTTGTCCTCTAAGAAGCAGGTTTCCATAGAAACATGTTCAATTAAAAAAATTGTTTCTAAAACAAGGAATTATATTTATTTTTAAAATATAAACAATAGGGGTTTTTTCAGGGAAAAGCTTCATCCACGTACATGCAACAAATGAATTGTGACAATATACAACGATTATATTTAAAAGCTAAAACATTTTGAGTAATTACGGGGTTTGTCTTCTTCTACTGCTGTGCCATTGTACATTCGACAGAATAAAATTGAGATGTGTCAGAAAATTATAACTTTATTTGTTGTACATTGAAATAATTGAAAGATTAACTCATTGATCGATGTATTATAGTTAATCTAACCACACAAAATGAAATATAGTCTTACTATTAGTACGTATATGGGGAGGCGCGTGGTCTAGTGGATAGAGCACTAGTCTGCTGTGCTCCGGGTCCTGGGTTCGAATCCCGGCTGTGGCAGAAATATTATTTATTCTGTTAATTCAGTCGGTGGGCGACCCTAGGGTATGGAGACCCTCCTGGGGCAGACCCAGCCTCTATAAAGTGGGTACCCAAATTAATTGGGGAAAATCCTGGCGGCTGAGCGTGATTAAGGCCTAATCACCTCATTGCACTGCCGTTGGCCTAGAAACAGTACGAATCTCTATATGTACTGAGCCCAAGACCCTTCATGGGTTGTAGTGGTACAGGTTTAATTAGTAAGTATATATTTCTATAGTAATTTGTGGAAAAAAATGTTTTTCTTGTTTCTGCTTTTTGATGTTTATAAAATTATTTCGTATTTTCCCATTCAAAATGTAACTAAAAGAAGTGGTTAATTATTTCTAATTAACAAAATTAAATTATCATGTTTTCATTGCTAGCATGCTAAGTTGTAAGTACATAAGTTGAGGCATTCTGTGTTACTTAAAACAATGAAGGGGGGAGGGGAGTTGTGTAAAACTACTGAAGCTGGATAGCCAATGTTTCATGGATTTTTTTCCCATTCCTTTGTTTATTCTTATTGTAATTCTTTTGGAATCGTATTCTTTTTAAAGGTTTTGTTATGTATATATTCTGTCGTCTTTTCACTTTAAATATTATTGACTATTTGAACTTAGGAATTATTGTAAGCCAGCTTACTCACTCTTTACCAATCTTATTGGTACCAAATACGCAACTTTTTCATACATTTCAGTTATATTTGTGTTACAATTATAAAAAATTGATAACATAAGTACCTAGTGTACATTGTTAATCTGAACAGCTTACTAACTAAACCAATCATGGGATCACTCACTAACTTAACTGGGAGGTTACCATAATGAATTATTATTATACAATAAAGTTACTATAGAAAACAATGTATACAGAATATATAATTATAAACTTTTAATACCTTAACACTGGCCATATGACAGACGTGTATGACATTTAACGTAAAGAAAACATACAACATAACCCACCCGACAAACCAAATAATAATTGTAACTGCATATTGTGTTCCTTTTCCTGCTTGCAACTGTTTTATAAGATAGAAAAAGTAAATAACTATAGTACACATTGATGAGGAAATAATGTTGAAAACCTGAAGTGAAAATAGAGAATTGATATCTTTGGAGAGCTGCCATAATTCTTTGTAGAGAGAAGTCAAGAAAATCAATTTATTCCGTACTGGTCTCATTGCAGCCGTCAACAAAGAAAAACGCTCACTAAGAAGATTAATCAAGAACGAGATAAACTGAGTCGTTGCGATCATCGGCAGAGTAGGGACGATGTGAAAGACAAAAAAATAAGCAGGAGAACCGGAAACAGCCATTGCTATCATAACAGAAATTATCGCTGCGGACTGAGCAAGTATGAATCCAAATCCTACGCTGTTTCTACACACGATACCTATCCTCAACAAAGAAGTATCAACGGATACGAAAACTTCCATCATTCTATTCAATTTTTTTATCTTTAAAACTGACCAGACAAAATTTAAAGGCAGGAGGGTATGAGTGCATACTCCATGGAGGATAACAAGTACATATATAATCGGTAGATAAAAATTAACCGAGGAAGTCCGATAGTACCAGACAGTCATTAATCCAAGTATCTGGAGTAGTGAGAGGACCACCAGGAGTCGGTTGAGGCTGATGGTGGAACCTGTAATGGTGACCGGGAAGGCACCACAGTACCTCATTAGGACACCGTACCTTGCCACGCTCACACCTAGCTCCACGGCCATACTGTAGTCATTAAGGGAGGAAGACATTACTTAATGTACAGCAGACCAACCGAGGCTATTAGCATCGATCTCTATCTAGATTAGATTTATAACAAATAATAGGGTATTGTTACACGGCGAGATACAAAAAAAATCACATAGTGTACATCACTAATTCTTTCTGAATGTCGTAATACAGGGTGTCAAGCAAATCAGCTCAAAGAGATTCCCTGACTTTTTCATATTGTAAGAAGTCTTTTACCTGGCCAAATCTCGATGAAAATCGACAAAACAAAGATTAATTATAATTAATATGGTATACTGGATTAAAATTATATATATTATATATATATATATATATATATATATATATATATATATATATATATATATATATATATATATATATATAATGACTAACTACTTTACGATAAGATTCAACTATATCTACCGGACACCAGCTGAAATTTTAGTTGTTTAAGTTGACTTACCAATGAATTATGATGAACTTGGATACTGCTGTTTGTAATAATCAATATTTACAAATCTGACTACAACTTTACTTTAAAACTCGCTTTAGGATATTTGCAACATCACAAGAAGTAGGAATATTGGAACTTTTATTTGAGTGAAGAAGAAGAGATGTTATCAAAGGACCATTTTTCCTGACCAAAGTACAAATTTCCTGATTATTTCATATGTTTTTAAAATCCGTGGCTTTTCCCTGTTGCTAGACACTCTGTAATATGAATTATACTTCCTCAAAATGGTTTTTTTTGTTTTATTTATTGTTTTATTTTTTGGCACAAAACATCTTGGTCATCAGTGCCAGATACACTCAGTATAAGATACACTTAGATATATAATACCTAACTCACTATAAGATACACGTTTTATAAAAACAGACAATTATGGCTTTAGTTGAAATATTAAATAATAATATTAATTAAAATAAATAATGAACCAATATAACAAATGATAATAATACACTAAATAATAATACACTAAAACAAATAATAATAATACAAAATGAACGAATACATTATGAACAAATAATAATACATAATAGACAATAATCATATACATAATAAGTAATACATCTATAATACATGAATACATACATACAGATAATACATAATTTACAAATAATACACTCATAAATAGTGCCGGATACGCTCATTTTAGAAAATTAATTTAGACAAACTTTTTTTTTTTTTTTTTTTCAATATTAAATAATAATATTGATTAAAACAGATAATAAGAATAAGAATAATCTATAATAAAAATAAATACGACAGCGTTAGTAAAAAATAAACATATATCAAGTTATATTAGTAGACAATATTCAAGGGAAAAAAATAAATAATAATAAAGATAAATAGAAATAAATAAACATAAAGTAAGTCCTCAAATCCTCCTATAAAAGTCCATTTCAGAAAGGAGGCACATTAATTGGTCAATTCTATTCCCATCGTTTCCTAATGCAACCGCGACATTGTGAGGTATTCCCTTTTGGTCCAGTTGTCTAGTGTAGAAGGGACATTCCTCGAACACATGGGTAATTGTTAGGATTTCCCTACAATGCTGACATCTTGGGGGCAACTCTTTACATATTAAATGCCCATGTGTTAACCTTGTGTGCCCTATTCTCAAGCGGGCCAAGACCACCTCCTCCCTGCGGTTGCTGCGACTTGAGGTTTTCCAATACTTTACTTCTTTCTTAATGGTTTTCAATTTGCTTGGATAACTGTTTTTCCATGCTTCATCCCATTTCTTCCATAAATTTTCTATAAGAGGGCGAGCTAGCTCTGATGGTGTGAGCAGTGCCCTACCACGACCAGGGAGAGTGAGAGCCTCTTTAGCAGCCTTATCTGCCATTTCATTCCCTCTTATCCCCATGTGACCTGGTATCCACACATAATTGATTCTTTTCCCATTTTCAGCCATTACTTTGGTTAATTCCAGGATTCTTAAAATTCCTGGATGACTGGAATGCATATTCTGTAGAGCTTTTAGAGCGCTCAATGAATCTGAGGCTATGGTGAAGTTCTCTATTGGGAGTGTTCTGGAATAATCAAGGGCCATTGCGATCGCATTCACTTCAGCTGTATATACGGAACAATATTTATGTAGTTTCGACTTGTAGGTGCATTTTGATGCGACGAAAGCTGAGCCAGTGGATGAGTCTGATTTAGAACCATCTGTGAAAATTAAGTTGTGGCTGGGCAATGCGCTGATTATCTTCTCAAAGCGGTCTTTAAAATTTATTAATTTGGAATTTTGTTTACTATATTTAGCCAACTCAAGATATACATGGGGTCTCAGAAATGTCCATGGTGGTGTTTTGTTTTCTATGGATGTTATATTGATTAATTTTATCTCGTTAACAACGGACGACATTCTTTCTGCTAATGGTAAGGTTGGGTTGGTCTTTAGTTGAAATTTCGTCGAATATTTGGATTTAAAGATGTATACGTGAGCAGGGTGAGTAGCTTGTGTGATTAATTTTGTGATATAGTTTATGGCCAATTTATCGCGTCGGTAGGATAGTGGTGGTAAGCCAGATTCTGCACAAAGACTTATAGAAGGGCTGGTCCTGAAAGCTCCTGTAGCAATTCGTATGCCTGCATGGTGTACTACATCGAGTTTAGCCAGATTGTCCCTTTTTGCCGAGCCAAAGACAAAGCAGCCATACTCCATCTTTGTACATATTATTGATAAGTATATCTTGAGTAAAGTGATGCGATCTGCACCCCAACTTGTTCCAGTTAAGACTTTAAGTATATTAAGTTTTTTTAAACATTTTTCTTTCAGAGATTTTATGTGATTTTCCCACGTAAGGCGTCTATCAAATTCCAATCCCAAGAATCTACAATTATTTACGTAGGGTAAAGGGACGTTGTTAAGTAGGAGGTCTGGTAGGTCGGGGAGATTTCTTCTTCTACTGAAATACAAACATTTTGTTTTAGCTTCCGAAAACTTCAGTCCAGAGTTTTGTGACCACTCGTTTAATCGGTTTAATGAAGTTTGTAACTTATCTGTTATCGATAGCAAATCTTTGGATCGACAGAAGATTGCCAGATCGTCTACAAACAGCATTGGTTTGACTCCACGAGGTAAATTGGTGGCCAGGTCACTGATTGCGAGAATGAAAAGCGTTGTGTTAAGAACGCAACCTTGTGGGACACCATTTCTTTGTACATGTGGCATGGACAACGAATTCCCTACTCGAACTTTGAAATAGCGATGGCTAAGAAATTTACAAATGAAGTTTGGCATGTTACCTCGGAATCCTAGCGACATTAACTTTTTCAGGATTAAATTAATATTGGTTTTGTCGAATGCCTTGTGCATGTCAAAGAATATAGCGATGGCTTGTTCATCCTGAATAAATGTGTATTGGAGTTCCGCCTCCATTTGAACTAAATGATCCATTGTGGATCTACCTTTACGGAATCCACACTGAAAATTTTGTATGTAATTATTGTTTTCCAGGATCCAGGTAAGTCTTTTATTTACCATTCGTTCAATAACTTTGCACAAGCAGCTGGTTAAGAAAATTGGCCTGTAGCTTGTAGGGTATCTCTTATCTTGACCATTTTTCAAAATTGGAATCACCTCTGATTGGCGCCAGACGTCAGGAAAATCGGTAGTCTCCCAAATATGATTATAATAATTTAGTAGCCAGGTTAATGTGTTGTTCGGAAGGTGTTGAATCATGGAGTAGTGGATATTATCAGGGCCTGGTGAAGAACCCTTAACACTCTTTAACACAGTCTGAAGCTCCCACATCGTGAATGGCGTATTGTAGACCAAATTCGTATCTGAGGTTGAGAAGTCGAGATTCTCTGCACGCCCGCTAGCTGTCGGTTCATTATATATTTCTGAATAATAATCAGCAAAACAATTTCCTACTACTTCGGGATCGTCACACAATTTCTCATTTATTAATAATGTGTATACCGTTGGGGAACCTATTCCTTTGATCTTCCTAATTTTATTCCAAATTATATTAGCCGGAGTTGAAGAATTGATAGATTCTACAAAAGATTTCCATGAGTCCCTTTTATTACAGTTCAATGTTCTTCTACATATTGATCTTTGCTTTTTATATTCGATAAGGTTTGCAGGATTCATATTTTTTCTAAATTTATAAAAAGCTTTTCTGCGATTTTTTATTGCTTCTTTGCACTCTTTATTGAACCAAGGGACAGATGGTCGTTTGGAAAATCCTTTGGTTTTGGGTATGGAAGCTTCAGCGGCCAAGAGAATGACTTCTGTTATGGCTTGGCATCCTCTATCAATGTCCAGATTATGTGCTGATTCTAGAGGGGGACTTACTAAAGACGAAAATCTTGGCCAATCAGCTTTTTCAATTACCCATCTTAGCTTCCTTTTGTATGTATAAAATGTGTTTGACAGTTTCAATTGTATGGGAAAGTGGTCGCTACCATAAAGTTCCGGTAGTACTGTCCAGTCTATGGTGTGGTATAGAGATGGGCTGCATAGAGAGAGATCAATTGCTGAAAAGGTGCCATAAGTGGAACTCAAGAAGGTTGGCTCTCCTGTGTTTAAAGTTAGAAGATTGGTTGAATTTATAAACCTTTCGATCATTCGACCTCGTCCATTCATATCTTTACATCCCCAAAGTGGATTATGGCCGTTGAAGTCGCCAGTATAGATGACTGGTTTAGGAAGCTGTTGGTGGATATTGATAAGATGTTCCATCTTTATTGCATTGTCTTGAGGAAGATATACATTACAAACCGTAAAACTAATGCCTAAGTGAATTCTGGCTGCTACAACTTGAAGAGGTGAATCTATTTCTATTTGTTGTGAATACACCGTTTTTTTAATAGCGAGAGCAACTCCCCTAAAAGCGCGTTCACTGTTATCATTGTCCTTTCTTAAAATTTCGAAGCCTTTTATCAAAAATATGTCTGAAGGTTTTAAGTGAGTTTCTTGGAGACTTATACAGACCGGGTCCATGTCTCTGAGTAATATTTTTAAGTCATTATAATGTATTTTAACTCCATTGCAGTTCCATTGAATTAGGGTCATAATAGTTCATAAAGAAGAGGTAGAGTACGTTTATTAACGTTTAATAACTGGATCTTATCATTGACATTGTTTATTCTTGTTTTCTTTGGACTTCGGTTGATCCTTCTTATTCATTTTCTTGTATATTACTTTTTTATACTGTTGGTCGTCAACTGTATCCTCACACGAAATGTTTTCTGAGGTATCTTCATCAGACGTTGTTGAAGTGGAGGCTGTGGATGTTGTTGATTGAGCAATAGGAGGCTGAAAGGAAGATGAGAGTATTCTTTCCGTCCTTGTTACACTTCTAGTTCGAACAGGCAGATGATTGGGAGTGAGCGCAAGATGGTTAACAGAGGTGATAGGAGTTGCCAGATTTGGCAGGGAGTTGACAGAAGAGGGGGATGGGTGGGGTGTAGGAAGAGGTGCAGGGGACAGGGTAGAGGCAATGGTATTATCCATTCTGATTTCTGATTCCGTAATATGCATTACTGCCGTTTGGGTACTATCCTCAGTTGACATTTCGAGCGTTTCTCCAGATGAAGATAAAAGGTTAACCTGAGTTCCTATTTCTTTTGTTTCGACGGGTTTAGTGTTTTTCTTAGCGGATTCTGCAAAAGATATGTTAGAACGGGTTGGATTTCTTTGTTTATAAATGTTTTTTGCCTCGCTAAATGATATTTTTAGAGAAAATTGAATATTTTTGATCTCCTTATGTAACAGAAATTCCCGGCAATTACGATTTTGCGCATTTTGTGTGCTTCCTCAAAATGTTGCTGTGTTGAGTTGTTACCTAATATTAGGTCTTCTATTAAACTTAATCCCAGTATAAAAACAAATGATGCCACCAACACACAACTGTAACTTCATTTATTTTAGTGACTTTACTTTTACAGGTTTTCTCCTTCAATGAATTTCCGATTACATCAGAAGTTCTCTCACTTCTCCCTATCGTACCAACCCTCTTCCTGAAGTTCCCAGCCGGCCATCGTTTCTTCCACGCAGTCCCTCCTCTTTCTGGCTTTTCCACAACTCTCCAACCCACATCATCTACTCTCCGGTATCTGCTGGCAATGGCCATACCAAGGCTTGATAAATATTCTTTTGAATCTCATTTATCAAGGAAAAAACAAAAATTAGCGGGAATGGAAGCTTAGATCCAACACAGCAAATTAAAATGGACATCAGGCATGACTATAGGAATTTTATTTACTACACAGATCTGAAACATTTCAAGTGCTTCTAAATAATTTTCACTACTTCCTAGATTAAACTGCTATTCAGGAAATCAAATAGACAAGGCGAAGTACCTTCAAAAAAGTAACATATAGCATTAATTATAGAGTGATGATCCTCTCCACACTTTTGAAAGATGTTATCGCAAAATTTTAAAGCAATAAATCCTAGGCTAAGCAGTCTACAAATAAGGGACAGTTACAAAACTATGGTATAATATTTGTGCATGGTGAAATGAGTTATAATAAGATGAGTGAGATAGGTATAATATTAACCTAGTCTTAAGGCAATAGTTAACTGACAACTGTCAGTGAGATAAGTTGGGAAGGATCTATCAATAATGATTAGCAACTCTAAGCTCAATTTTTGAAATTATGATTATGACACTGAAAAAAGTTCACACATTTCAAGCAAGCTTATATACAGTAAGTAAAATTTTTGAAGTAGACACGAAATTCAAGGAAATAGAAGTGTTGAAATATGATAAATACCTAATAGAAAGGTAATTTGGATGGTGTTATGCAAAAACCTACTGGAAACATGTTTAATCATTGTTACCTTGACATTAGTATTCACAACGAATAAAATTCAGCTTTTTCTAAAAAAAAAATAAGTTGATTGATATACTTAATTTTTAGTTAAATTAATTCAATTATAGTAAGGTGAAATCTCAAAAGTTTACCAGTAAGTTTGATTCAGATTCCCTAGCTCTATTTTCTGCTAGTTAGGAAAGTTAAAACAGGGGAAAAAATAATAAACATACCAAAATAAATGTAATAATTTATTTATCATTTTCAAACATTTCATTTTTCAGTTTTAAATAGTTAAAAGTTAATTACACTGGTTTCAATTACCATTAATACAACTTATAGGGTACTTAAAAATTATCACAGGAAAAATAAAATTAATAAAGAAAATAAAAAGAAACAAGATTACATAAACAAGAAATAAATAATGCTTTCTGTAAGAACCTACCTCTTGCTGTTGCTGCAAAACTTCTACAGGTGCAGTAATAATTAATTTTATTGAGAATTTTGAGGTCATTGATAAAAATAAAATATCTTTGAATTTCAGAATAATAATTATAATTGTTCCACTAGGTATACTAATTCCAATATGTCCAAATCTTCATTGAGCATTCCGAAAAAGTTGTATGATTACATTTAAATCCAGTCTTTCTTTGTTTTTGGTCGGGAAAAATCAGCAAGATTTTCTTTTTTCAAGTCAACTTCTTAATTTCGGAGTTTCAATTAGTCCACATATTTCAATCAGGAAATTCTTTATTAGCAATCGCACTTTGGCGAAATTGTGTACTCAGGAAATTGAAGTATGGATGGTTTGTCAACCCAGCCACACAGTCCATATAAAAAATGAGCTTTTGACCCGGCCATAGTCATTATGAGGTAAAATATTACCGAAGGCCATCTTTTTGTCTTTCTATTGACGGAGTATATGATGCATTGCTAGTATATTGTGTCTATTTCACCTTTTGTGGCATGCCGTGAGGAGTGCGCTTACTAACATTTTAATAACCTATAGCAGTCTATCAGACCAGTGTTCCCCCAGAAGGTTAAATGTTGATTAGGGTCATGGATTCGGGAGGAATACATCCAAATGGTGAACAAGCGGAAGTCATAAAAAACAACCAACTTTCTTTTTTTTTACTTCAATATGGGATTTTATCGTCCGAACAAACTATAATAATCGCTAACAGGAAAATCATCAAAAGTGCAATTCTACATTCACAATAAGGATACCGATAAGACTTCTCACCAGTGTAACTGTCTATGTTCTAAGCTATCCATTATTTTTGTGTTAAATTTACAATAAGGCCACTACTTTCATTTGTATGATGGTTCATTAAGTGAGATTTCAAACTAGAGCTTTTAAGTGCTTTATAATCACAATGAGGACACTGATGAGGTCTCTCACCAGTATGACATGACATTACATGTTTCTTTAAATCACGGTTTGTAATCGATCTATATTCACAAAAAGGACACTGGTGTGGTCTCTCACCAGTATGACGGGCCATTATATGTGATTTTAAATTGCCAACTTGAACAGACTTATAGTTACAATGGGGACATTGATGAGGTTTCTGATCGGAATGGCGGGCCATTAAATGACGTTTTAAACCACTAATTACTGCTGTTTTATATTCACAATGAGGGCATTGATGAGGCCTTTCATCTGTATGACGAGCCCTTATATGTGCTTTTAAATCACTCACTTTAACTGTTTTATAGTCACAATGAGGACACTTATGAGGTTTCTCGCCTGTATGACGAGCCATAATATGTGATTTTAAATTACTAATTTCAGAAGTTTTATAGTCACAAAAAGAACATTGATGAGGTTTTTCACCAGTATGACGAGCCATTATGTGTTTCTTTAAACCACCTGGAGTGCTCGATTTATGTTCACAATGAGGGCATTGGTGAAACCCCTCAGCAGTATGACGGACCATTATATGTGATTTCAAATTTCTAAATGTTGGGGTTTTGTATTCACAATGAGGACAATGATGAGGCATCTCTGCTGTATGATGGGACATTATATGCAATTTTAAGTTGCTTAATTGAACTGATTTAAAATCACAATAAGGACACTGATTCTGTTGTTCACTAGTATCATCGGTCATGGCATCTGATATACAATTTTTAAATGAAGCTGTTTTTTGTAAATCAGGAGAATGAAGATATTTTTCACCAGAATGATGGCACATTACATGTTTTTTTAAACCATTAAGAGTTACAGTTTTATGTTCACAATAAGAACACTGATGAGAGCTCTCACCTGTATGGCGGACTACTATATGTGATTTCAAGCTTCTAAATGTTGCTGTTTTGTATTCACAATAAGGACATTGATGTGGTTTCTCATCAGTATGACGAGCCATAACATGACGTTTCAAACTACCAATAACAGCTGTTTTGTATTCACAATTAGGACACTGAAAAGGCCTTTCGTCTGTATGACGAGCTCTTATATGTGATTTTAAATTATGAATTTTAACTGTTTTATAGTAACAATGAGGACATTGATGAGGTTTCTCACCTGTGTGATGGGATACTATATGGATTTTAAACTACCAACGGTTACAGTTTTATAGTCACAATAAGAACATTCATGAGGCCTCTCATCAGTATGACGTGCCATTATATGCTTTTTTAAACTGGCTAAAGTTGCTGTCTTATATTCACAATCAGGACACTGATGAGGTTTCTCACCAGTATGATGGACCATTATATGTAATTTTAACTGACAGCGGTACAATGCTTTCCATTCACAATAAAAGCATTGTAAAAGTGTTTTACTCTCATGCTGAGTTTTTAAGTGGATTTTTAAATCATTTATTTTTTCTGCTTTATATTCACAGTCAGGACATTGATGAAACTTCTTATTTTTAGGAATGTCAAAATTAATGTTCATTTTTGGTTTCTGCTGATTTAATGTTGTTATTGTGTGACTCCTCAGAACCTATATAAAAAAAAAAAAAAAAAGAGGAAGAATTAGAATTAATAATTACTTGACAAAACATTTATAATAATACTTTGTATTTAAAATGAATAAAATATACAAATAAATTTTACAAAACCTGGTCACATTTAAATTTTAGATGAGATTCTAATTATTGGCAGTGAGTACAAGTAATACTAGCAGTAAGAATGCAATTAAATACATCTTAATTGTTAGGCATCCGTTAATAAACTTTTACTTAAATTACCCATTCTTAAAAATATAAATTAAAAGCAGACTGTTATCAATTAATGATTAAATAATACTAAATTAAACAGTAGAGATAATTGTACCTTCCCTAGTTATATTAAATCTATAATAAAAATCCAACATCAATTTTTAAGTAAAACTCAAAAAGTGCAATGCTGATGTTGTGTACATGCACCACTGCAGATTTTTTTTTGTGTTAAATTTTTAAATGAATGGAATGCATTCGTGAAGCCACTAATTATAAATACAATATATGTTAATTTAAAATATTGCTACTTACATTGGATTACATTTATCTTTAGCTCTTCAAATTTTCAGATGGATACAAAGGACAATATTATGGAACTATGATATCAACATTAAAAAAAGTCAAGCCTAAATAAATCAATGTATAAAAAAAAAAAAAAAAAAAAATTGAGTCCTATCTAGAATTATAATAAAAGAAAAAATTCTCACCATCATCAGGAATAAGTGATTCTCCTTCGTGTTTCACATGAATAAAGCCATCTGCTAACAAGGATATAGTATTTTTATCAAAATATTGAATTCATTTTTATAAGTAATATAATAATATCAAAAGTTAGTGACAAGAAATAACCGAATTGGAAGAGTCATCAGACTAGGGGGAGAAAAGATTTAGCACGTGAAGATTTTAAATAGCTAGGCGCACACCTAAATGAGCAGAGCTGGGTGGACAAAGACATAAAAGAAAGGAAGAAGTCTGCAGGAAGGTGTTTCCGATCTCTTAAGAAACACTTTATAATTAAAAGTGAGATCTCCAAGAGTACAAAAATAATAATATATAAAACATAACCTCTTAACTATACTAATGTATTCCAGCGAATCCTGGGCCGCACTACTAAACATAAGAGCCAACTCCAGGCTATGAGAAACACTGTTTGAGAAATGTGGAGAGTAAGATGAAGGGAGACAGAGTTAGAAATGCAACAATAAAATCTAACCTAGATATAACATTGGCCAAGAATATCATTAAAGAAAATCAGTCAAGATGGTTCTCAAGAATGTCGCGAGATCGCATAGCAAGAGGGACATATGAGAAGGAAATTGAGGGAAGAAAACCAAGAGGAAGATTTGGGAAGAGATAAAGAAGGCCTGCAGGAAACAGTAAAACGACTCAAAGTTCAGCAATAGATGTAGTGTGGGATAGAAATGCCTGGTTAGGCTCTACATGTGATCCCCACACTGCTGAGTGGTAGAGTGGAAGGATAGAGAAGAATAACAAGTAACAAGAACATGAAAGGTACTAAAAAATAAAAAATTAATATAGATTTCCTTGGTGTTATGACAATAAATATAGTACATTACTGTTTTCAGAAAGTTTAGCTAAAATATAACAGATCAAGAAATAATTTTCATAATGAACATCAGTTTTCATAAGTTACAGGGAGGAAATAAACAAATTCTAAAGAACGTTTCAAACCAAAAATGAAAATAATTTAATCAATACATCTTAAAGCTAGTAACTTCATACATATTTTAATACCTTCTTAAAAAAGTTAGAAAGTTGATGTACCTGAAGTTGATGAAAGTAGTCAGAGCAAATAGATAAGGAAGGAAATTCCTTAGGGAGGTAGAATGATTGATGAAGGACTAACTAAAGGAAATTGTTATGCTACGTATCAACCAAGTTTTTTTTTTTTTAATAATTGTAATTAGCTGCTTGGTACAAGAGGAATTATATGCACACTACTTAGATCAGTGAATAGGCTGCTCTTCAACAAATAGAACTGCTACAGAAAAAGATTTTCAATAATATTCAGCAGGAAGACAAACTGTGTGAGAAAGAAACTTTTAAATGACCAGCTAGTGTTTTTGGAAATCCAGTTTCTAAAAACAGAAGGCAGAGCTTTAGAAGAACTTCATAAAACACAATCGATGGCAGAGCCAATCAGGAAGATGAGACTCTCCGCAAGGGGTAAATGTTACCAATAAGAAATGGCTGGGCTTACTAAATACCAGAAAAGGAACAAAACTAGATTTATAACTTAAGTTAATAATCATTAATAAATTATGTTCTTTGATGTATTCAATGTTAATTAGTTAATTGGTAAACACAAGCCACCCTTGGAGAAAAAAACACAAATTAAATCCTTCAAAAAACAATTAAATTTAACAAAACAAAAAATCCTCAATAATTACCCATGGCACCCATTTTTTTTATCAAATAATTTTTCAATAAATAAAACCAACCAGTTCTATAAAGAAAATATATAAATAAATTATATATATTATCAATAGCAAGGATGGTATAGTTGAAAGATAGTATAAAATCACTTTACATATTATAACATAAGGTAGTAATTTTTTTTTTTTTTGTCCCCGTTTTTTGCCTATGAAAGCTATACTGGGTTTCTTGGAATAGAGGGTGAGTCTTCTGGTTGCTGGACATCGTATGTTCACAGCAACATATGCTAACCCGATCGGCTACCCTACCTCGTACCACAAGGTGGCATGAGAGTGACTAGAGAATGCAAAGATGAATCTTATGTATCTTCAACCTTATTTCTAGATCCTTCTCCCCCCAAAAAACTTTACAATCCGTAAGGGTCTTAGGTACAGTAAATATAGGACTTTGCAATGTTTCTAGGCTAAACAACTAAGCAAAAGAGTGATTCGCATTCCGTGCAAAAAGGGAATTCACTGGGATCACATTTAGCACGATTTGTTTTCTTTTTTTAAATAGTTACTCTCTTTAGGAAAACAATAAATTTGAAAACTTGCACAAAACATTTTCTTCACTCTTTTTTTTTTTTTTTAATTATAACTGTTTTATATATTCTAAACTTTGAGTTTCTTGATAAAAGCAGCAACCTAAGTAATTGCCAAGCTATATATCACAATGGATCAAGAGAGTTATTTCTTAAGAGTAAAAATGTTTATGCCTCATTGAGATTCAGCATTATTGTGTTGTCATTATTCTTCTTGAATAGATTAATGTAATGAATGCTCTTCATTGCTACAATACAAATTTGATATAATCATTTAAGAACTTAATTCTAGCAAAAATCATCATGCCTTATATTATGAATATTAATACATGACATACATATTGTCTAACCTTGATAAATGCTTGATGTTTCCTCTTCTTTAATATCAATGATTGGAACTGTAATAAAATAAAAATAATGTATCATAAACATACATAAATTTTTAATTAAATTGGCAATGCATTGAGAGTGATTAAAAAGTACACATGTGTAAATCTCTACCCCATATACTGTATACTGTATAAAAGTATGGCATTTTCAATTTACTAACATTACTTTATTTTAGTTATAACTCACTTGTTAATGTTAGCGCAGTACATTACGACTAAAAAAACATAATTCAAAATAAAAATAATACAGAAGTATCAAAAGTATTTGGAAATCAAGGAGGAAAACAGTCTTGGGTGGTGGTTAAAGAAATAAAAGAATGAAATGGTCTTTAACTATTAATTATTTTGCCAATGTTTTGACCCACATTGCAAGCCATCATAGGGCTTAAAAGAAAAATATTACTTTTTAAATACTACCCAAATATTCCTCCTTGCCGACTAACTACCTTTCAACAAACAAACCTCATTTTTTTTATTACGTTCCGACTTTTTGATAACGTCTTAGAAAGTCCAACCTATTTAAAATGTCATTCCTTAAGGAGGCTAGTTATATTAAATGTTTTTATTTTATACTTTTAATTATCTTACAAAACTAACAAATTTTCAATTCCTCCTTATTTTTAGTTCCAAACTAACTTAAACTATTTTGTAGTTCGTCTATTTTTTCTGTAAAAATTTTTATCTGAGAACTAAAAATCATTGTAATTTAGTTACTCTTTTTCTCTTACCCATTAATGTCTAATATTAATTTTTATTACAGGTCTCTTTCTTCTAAGTTAGTAGTATATTAAATATTGTATTAAGTATAATTGTAATTTTTAATAGTAGTTTATTATAACTATTTTTCCAATTTATCATTAAGTGGTTTTCTTTTCTGTTTCTATTAGGTATGGGCCAATCTATTTGAAATTGTTGAAACCATGCCACTTAATATTTTGATTTTTAGTTTTGCAGACATTTTAAGTTGGTTTCATGGCTGAAAAAATTTTTGGGAAAATCTTTTATAACTCTAGTAATTTGTGAGACTCAGCTAGCTCTGAGTTATAAAACTCTCTTCACCGTAAGAATAACGTTTTAATTAAAAATTATTAACTCCGATAATTTTTCATATTTCAGAATGGAAAAATCTATATTTTCGATTTTTACAACACATTACCTAAGTAGCTGTAACAATAAGGTTAGAAGGTGTTCTCGTACTTAAATTTTTTTTTCTTGTATAGCCTTATTGCAATACTTGTTTAAGAAATTTTGTTTGTGGGAACGTTGTCTTTTTTTTTAATTTAATATAAATTTTCATAGTCAAGTTAAGCATTATTACAAGTGTAAGATTGGAAAACGGACTGAATAAATGTTTTTATTGGGTTTAAAATTTGGTTCAACCTCATTTTCTTGTACTTCCTTCAAATTTAATAAAATAATTAAAACTATAAAAATCTATGCATAATTCTATCCAGGGAATCTAATGTAATCAACCTCCTTCAAAGAAAAGCAGTCTCAACCAAAACACGTAAACATGGAGAAACTATTTTTACAAACAATATCCTACATTTGGTTTCCTCCCAACAATAATTCTGACAAAAACTCATATATTTGAGAAAGAGAATCATACATAAACATAAAAAATCATTAAGCTTCTTTAAAAACATTTTCCACCATTGAGTTTATCTTATGAACTCGTCTGGACGATGAAAGACTTTTCTTTGGACTTGTTATACCATAAAAATCATATATTCTTGAAACACAACAAGCAATTGAAACACAGCAAGCAATAGAAACACTTAATTGTATATTAGAAGTTCAGCATAATTCAGAACTGACGTAGACTATGCTCCTTCATGGTATTCTTATTTTAGTTAACTTTCACCTCTATTTCCTAAACAGATAACTTTTTTTATACTTCTGTATTCTAATATGCATCTCCCATATTAAAATGGGCATTCACACATTGTCACTCTTTTTAAAGGTTTTACCCTTATTTCTAAAAAATATAGAAAGAATTGTTTAGAACATCAAATTATGGAGGGAATTTGTAAAAATATAAATATTTTCAACCTGTAAATGACAAAATTTGAGATTTCCGAATGTTTTTGAAACTGAACATTCTTGTACTTTTCAATTAGATATAGGATAAAAACAACATACTTTTCAGTTATCTGGCTAGTAACTTTGCTTTAAGGGAATCTGTTTTCAAAGATTTGATAATTAAAAAGGGAACATATCAAATAGTAGTAGTGAATTTTTTTAATTCAATTTAAAGAAATAAGGTTTCCAAATACTTCTGGCATTTACTATTTACTCACAATATAAGTTTAAAAAATCAATGACATTAAACTCTAAAATTCAGATGAGAAAATTTATCATAAAACATACCAGTTGGATCATTGTCTTCAGTTATTTCTTGTTTAAGAAAAATTCCAACGCTATCCATGCCTGCAAAAGTAAGGATATATATAAATTTTGTTTCATTATAAAATTCATATTTCAACGACCCCATTCACATTGGTTGAAGAGTAAGTTCAAGTTCAATTGAAAGCTATCCTATAAAATATGAATATTACTAATTATTATTTTATGAGATGGCTTGGTGAGTTTACTAAAACTGAATTACAGTCAAATTAGTTGTATTTTAAAACATGTAACACTGTGGGTATAAGACCATGGTTACATAACTAAATCCAGACCAGAAAGGTGTTTCAGATCTGTATATCAAAATAATAGCAGGCATTACTTTAATAAATTTTTAACAAAATCAACACTATCTTAAGGTATAAATACATAATATAAGGAAAATTGTTGAAATTGACTTAAGTTCGTAATATCTTCCGTGTTGTAATTAAACAAGACAAAATCTCCACAGTGACGATAGGGATTCAAAACAACAATTTATTCAGTTCGAATAAAATGACAAATAGTTTCTCACCAGAACAATCCATGGCTGTCAAATAGTGACAACAACCTCCAATAGACACAAGTCAACTAAAGATATAACGATTATTGTTTACGCCATCAAATCAGTGTTGCCACTTCTCAATATCAAATCTTAGTATCTGAATTTCAAAAGTTATTATTCATATTTCATCCCAGATATAATAGCTTAAAATATTTTTAAATGATTTTTTAAAACATAAAATTAAACTAGAGCTTTAATAATAAGCTTTATGGTGGCTTATCTCTGCTGTCCAGTGTAGGCAAATTGAGAGAAGGAGGGGGTAATTCTGCTTGGCTTGCCAATGTATATTTGTATAAAGTATAAAGTCCAATATATTTGTTTTCACGCCGTTTTTGTATCTCCTCTTCTGTTTGATGTATTAATTTTATACTTTAATTCTTTAGTAGTAGTTGAGTCGCAAGATACAATTAATAGTAGAAAATTGTTCAAAGAAAACTGGATTAAAACTATCATCTATGAATACTCACTCCTTAGGACAATAGATTCTTCAAAAGTTTCTTGAAAATACTACCATCACGTTTGTCAAAAAATTTGTTTGCATGGATAATAAGTACTTGATAAGAGTCAAAATTTGATTTAATACATATACCAATTATGAGATGGTTGCACTAAGATTTAGTAATCTAAAATGTATATTACATTGATGCTTGGAAGTAAAATTTAATATTGGAATCAAATTAATGCAAAAGACTACAAGACATTTATAAGGATGTGGTTTCTGTAGAATATTCAACTCATGGGAGCTTTCAGAGCTTTTCCATTTTTAATCTGTTTATGACAGCAAATATGTTTATGACAGCCAACCTTTTTTCAAACCTGCTTTTGACAGCCAACCTTAATTAACGAGTAGGTAATTTAACATTAAAATATATACCTGAACTGAAACACATCCATATTATGCTTGGATGTCAAATTTATTTACTCAAGATTCTGAAAGCTATAGACTCAAAGCTCTAGAGAGCAAGGCATTGCTTTTTTTTGTTGCAAAGTGTCCTTTATCTAGGAGTATGAATATAATGTTTATTTTTTATAGAAAACTCTCCTGGACTCCTCACATAAAAAGATAATACCTGAATGTCTGCAAACACTTTACCTGTTGAAAAAAGGTGCCATTCCTGGGGTTCAGATAACACAATCTTAATCATGCTATATAAAACCCTACTCTTAAGCAAGCTTGATTATGGTTGTGTAGCAATCAACTCAGCTAATGAAGGGACAAAGCAGCTGCTAGAACCTATTCAAAATGCAGCGCTTAGGGCAGCTCTTGGCGCTTTTTGTTCTAGCCCGATGATAAGTTAACAATGACCAGTGTGAAGCAGGGTTATTGCCTTTGAATTAAAGAAGAATGGTACTTTTGTTATCTTACTTCACGAAAATAACTTTCTGTCCAATGTACCCCCTTTAACTAAAGGTTTTTAATACAGGCCTTCCCACAGCAAACTGAAGAAAACATCGTCCAAAATTTCTATAAAATGTAAAACTTACAGTTGGTGCTGCCCTAGTTTTTCACGACAATCATTACATGTTCCCTTTATAAGAGTTTTCAATGATATACACTGCTGAATTATCAGCTATAAACTGTGCAGTACAGCACTGCAGAACACCTTTTCCCAAAGCTGGTTAATAAATGAAACCATGGAGACACTTAAATCATTGGAAATGGCTGGATGTATGATTAATCTGTAGTGTTTGCCAAGCCATATCAGTTTAAAAGGTAATATGCAATATGCTATGCAGAAATAGCAACAGATTTGGACAGCTATGAGAGACAATAATCTCAGGGTAGTCGAGCTCTATGTACAAAGAAAAAAAAACAACTGTATATTCAGCTGATGCAAAAAGAAGGAGTAGTGCTGTCTTGACTGAGAATTGGGCATACATGTCTCACCCATCAATATTTAATGGAAAAAGTCTCCACCCGAGTGTTTTACATGTGGGGTACCACTATTACCAGCCCTGATATAAATAAATAAAAATAGTTTTCCTTCCGTTATAAGTGACTAGTTCATAAATAATTTAGTTAAATGGTGCCAAATTGATAAATACATCTTTAGTGAGTAATGGGTATAAGTTTTTTTTTGTTTATTATTTTTTAATTTGTTAATGGAAAATTGTTTAGAATATATTGATAATCTACACCTCTACACAAATGTACAAAATGGGAATTTTTATAATTTTCTGAAATGCAAGGATTGTCATTCTCAAAACCATTGTTTTTTACTTAGGTTAATAGGTGCTTAATTTAGCCTTGGCCAAAAATATTTGACTCCCAAAATTTTTATTAAAATAATAGATAAAAAATCTGGTGCATGCAACACTCGACTTTCACTTACCTCCGTTGTTAAATTTAATTTAAGAATTTTTAAATACACCTAGAGATATAAACAGATTTAAGAATTAATTAAATAAAGTTTTAATTAAAACTTGTGTTTTATTAAATAATCTATTATATTTTTATCTACAACAATCAATTAGTTTTATCCGTTTTCATCACTCTCCATTAGCTTTTACAATTCTGTGTATTAGATAATATTTTTTCTAATATCTTTAGCTATCCAACAGTATGTTATACATCTATATTACTATTTTTGTGTTCAAAAACTCAAAAATTGCATAAACAAATATTTTGTGCATTTCTCCGGTAGTTGTTCATGAAATTCACTCAACTTGCATATTCTATGGTTATTTATCAATGCTAACAAGATAAAATCTAATTAATTTGTTAAAGTCTACAAAATTAAAAGTACCTTAGAGGAAGAAAGTTTAATATATCAGCATTTAAGCCCTGTCAGGCTATTTCAATCAGAATGAAACCTACATCAAATTAAAGCCTATTACATTTTACATCTCTATAGCGATTTTAATCAAAATCGTTCAAGCTGGTTTTGAGAAAATCGTAACAAGGTCCAAAATGGATGGTATAAAGTGGCTCTTCTGGTAAGCTTATTTTGATGAAAAAGTTGCTGTAACATCATAAGCATATAGTTGTCTTAATTGTGATATTTTAGTTTGGTATGACTTTTAGCTCTCGCCTTTGACCTACCACACAGATTCACACACACACACACACACACACACACACACACATTTTTGCAGGACTTGGTCGTTTGGACTCAGGGGACCCTAAAACGTGTATTTCTGTTGAAAATTGGAATTCGAAAATTTTCACGATCGCGATACTTTCGCTTACTATATATTTCATATATATTATAGGTGGAATAGTCAGGAATCAGTCATTTTTGAAAAGTTTTTAATTTTGCCAACGTTTCGGCTCAAGCTTGTGAGCCATCATCAGGGCTACAAACATCAGAACAATGGAGATACATATTAATATGATAATGAAAATTTTCTTCTGAATGTAGTGACAATGATAACATTTGAAATAAAACAGAAAATATACCAACATACTTAAATATTATAGATACAAATAATGATAATATGATACATAATCTGATGATGATAAGCATAACAAATTTTACAGAACTTTAGACTTTAATATAAAAGTAAAAAAAAAAACATATATATATAAACGTACCATTACTGAGCCATGTCCAAGCATAAACTGAGGAAAACCATAAACATAGGTAGTATGGGGAGGGGTTCGTGTAAAAACCCTGAAGGTTTTTCCCTCTAAGTGTAAATACTACAGCTTATCTTTGTTTTTAAAAAGTTTTACAAAATTATATAATGGAAAAAACAAAATAATATATCCGTATGTACAATAAGGTTGAACATTTTTAACAGAAAATTATAAACACTAGAATCTGAGGTATTTAAAAGATCATGAGGTATATAATAAAAAACAAAATAAAATAAATAAATAACAAAAACAAGAACCAGAGGTGTTGTAAACAAAAAGATAAATATACAGTCAATAAATAAAATATACATTACACAAGCAATTTGTACAATAAAGTGATAGAGTTATAATTTAAGGAGACGGAAGATGTTAGCATACGAGGGAGAAATTATCTCTTTGTCAGTTTTATGATTTACGGGAACTCGATCTTTTTCCATATGGATATATATAGCTTCGGAGAGGAGTCGCTTTTTGTAGTTGGGTACGGTGGCTAGGATTTCAGGATTATCAAAATAAAAATGATGGTCAAGGGATATAGCGTGTTCGGATAATTTTGAGGAAAATGGGTTACGGGTAGATATTGTGTATTTGTGCTGATAAATTCTTTTTTTGAGATAGTTTTTGGTCTCGCCTATGTAACATGAATTGCAATTTGGGGATATTTAAGTATGTTGGTATATTTTCTGTTTTATTTCAAATGTTATCATTGTCACTACATTCAGAAGAAAATTTTCATTATCATACTAATATGTATCTCTATTGTTCTGATGTTTGTAGCCCTGATGATGGCTCACAAGCTTGAGCCGAAACGTTGGCAAAATTAAAAACTTTTCAAAAATGACTGATTCCTGACTATTCCACCTATAATAGTTTCTACAGTCGACTATACACCCTCAATATTTCATATATAGGTAAGTGAAAGTAATAATCTATTGGATTACAAAATATTAAAAACTGAGCCCTTAAAAAGATCTGTTTTTGTTAAAACAAAAGTGTTGGAAGAAGTAGTAAATATAAAATTAATTTATTAAAGAAAATTGGCTATTTTTCATAGCCTATGTCTTTTGGATGCATTTTCTCATATTATTATGTTTATGATGGACAAAATAAAATAATATTTGTTCATTTGTTACCTGTATTGTCTTCTTAGAATTAGGGATAAAATAAAAGTGTGAGAAATAGTGAGATTTTATTTCACAGATATGACTATAAATTACATTTAATATTTGAAAATTTTTCACCTAAAATTATAGGTTATTACAAAAATCTTAAGAAATAACTACAAAAGAAGAAACATTGGATTTTAAGCATATTCATATTCACATTTTGAAAAACAATAATACTTCATCATATTATAAATTTTTGTAGAAAGATTTCAAATAGTGTAAAAAGAATTGTAAAAAAGTATTCTAAAAATATATAGTATACAATGTTTTATTTGATTATAAAACCTTTCAAATCTATCCAAGCCCTATTACTTATAAATCACATTCCATCACAGATATAAACTAAGCACCTATTTGTGACTTAAAATAAAAAAAATCCTTCATTTCCATTTTTTTATACATTTATATCAAACAATTGCTTTTGTCATAAACAAACTTTAAATTATATTATTACATAATAACAGAGTACAATTTCATTAAACAAACTCCACACATTCTGCCTTCTTAAAAACTAATTATCTAATGGTCTTTTTGTGTGTCTCACTCATTCTTATTTCCAACTTAAAGATATATTTTACACCAATTTCAAGTATAACTAAAATTATTGATTCTTAAATCCAACCAAATCCTTTAGTGAGCTGAAGTTTTAAATAATGACATTTTTGATTCTTTTATAGTAAACCAAGAGTTGAATCTTCTATCAAAGCTATAAAATTATAGGAATACCTTAAATTCTAGCAACCTTAAAGGCGTTGATGACCACCCGTAGTTGAACGCCTATAAAAAACACCAATCAATCAATCAATGTATATTTTAAATACTTATTTATAAAAACAATTTTAAAACCATAGAAACCTTTAAACATAACAACTTCAGATACAATTTGATGTTTAATTACATTTATTAATATTTACAAAATATACACATTTGTATTACACTTATTTAAAAGTCTTATTTTAAATTATAATTTCTGAGTAATACATAGTTTTAAATCATTTATGAGTTATTATTTTTTTTCAATTAGCAGTTTTATTACTATTATTTCTAGCACGTGGTAAGTTATAAACATTCTAGTATTTATTTTATTAAAATTACTTGCATGAAGATTTTCAACTTGTTACAATAAACTATGTATTTATATTTATTTGTTGTTGTTTCTTCCTACATACTTATTTATTTATATAAATAAATATATATTACAATTATTTTCTTTTAAATTTAGACATTTCTAGCACTCTTTGGACCGAATTAGCTAGAATTTGATTTTAGGTTAGAATGAAACCATAGAAGCTATGGTAAATTTCAATAAAAATTCCAACCGCCACTGACAGTTTTTGCTTTACAGCCTCCACTAGTGGAGTTGGAGGATTAAATATTAGATTCATAAAATAACTAGAAATTTCATTATATAAATTAAATCTGATATAATTGGCTTATATTACAAAAATTCAGTGGTACATCAGCTTTTAAAAGGGAAAATTTTACAAATTGTATTGTCATTAGTATAGTTTGATAATAATTATTTGTAAACTGTACATTAAAAAAAAAAAAAACTGTACCTCTACAACCCATGAAGTGACTTGGGCTCAGTATGTATACAGATTCATACTGTTTGTAGAACAAAAACTGTGCAATGAGGTGATTTGCCTGAGATCAAGCTCAGACGCCTGATTCCCCCTATTTTAAGTACCCACTTTTTATAGGATGTGTGTGCCCCAAGAGGATCTCCATGCTCCATGATCGCCCCAAAACTGAAATAGGAAAATAGATAATATTCTGTAAGAGCTGGGATATAAACCCAGGACCCAGAGAACTGTAGACTAGTACTCTATTCACTACACCACGCCACTCCCCCTATCAAATTCTATATTGAATGTTAATATTTTCTTAAAATTGAAGGAAAAGTTTCTCAAGGTCATGATTTGCTCATAATTCTTTTGATTAAATATATTTTAATTGAATCATTCTTCAACACAGGTACTAGGAATAAGATAAAAAAGTAAAAATAAAATCATCTATATTTACGTGCACTAAAATAGTAGTTCCCATCAAATAAAGTTTATGAATAATACCAATTTGTTTTCCACCCCTTTAAGTTGGGTGAAATGATTGTGGCTTTCACATTCAAACACATGCAAGAATGCTTACACCCACATATGCTCTTTGAATACATACAATATGCATTAAACATATAAATATGTTTGTTTTTTTTAATCAGTTGATAGTTAACTAATTTATGAACATTATAAAGTACAATAATCATAATTATTTTTTATTACAATATCTTACTGTTTCCTGAAGTAAATTCTCATATAGGATTGTAAATTGTATATATTTATTTGTTGTTATACTGTAGAAGGTCTTCAGTATATAGTTAACCATGCTTCATCTGTCTTTCTGTTACTTAATCAAATAAAAATAAAAGATTTCGTAGATGAGGCTTACTGATGGAGGGCATCGATGGATCCGGTTCATATCTTTGGAACCTGAGGAGAATAGAGGCTGTACATGAGACTGCTGGATCAGGACATACAGTGATAGAATAGGAGAACTTGAGGAGATGGTAGAACGGGAAATAAGGTGAGGGATAAAATAAAATGAAAAAAATTGACATAAAGTTAAGCAAATCTTAATTTATAGAAATCTCACTGTTTTATTTATTACTCCTACAGACTTTGTAATGCTTTTGTCTCCTAATTATCTCCATGCATTTTTTCCTGTCATCTGCATGTCTTCTCCATCTCTAAAGTGCTCTTGGTGGATATCTACTTCAACAGCATCAAGTCAAGCATTCTTTCTACATTGCCAAATCATCAGATTTTAGCAATCTCGATAAAAATCTCAATCTTGTTTACAATATACCTCCAGTAAGTCTTGATTTTTTCTGTATTTACATTTTCCAGATTCATTCACTGGCCCAAATGTCATTGGAAGGACAATTCTTTCTCACACCTTAATTATCTTTTCATTTTATAGTATCCAAACCTGCATTTGTTCCTTAACCACTGGCTATTGATTATCCTATATATTTAATTACTTGTTTTTCGGATCTTTTCAAAATGTAGTACTCACATACTACCAGCTCCTCTTTTATTTCTTCTTTAATTTAATTTTTTATTTCGTTTGACCTTAAATCTTAAAAGGGGGGTGTATTTGCTTTATATATCTGGAGGATCGGATGTATTTGTTCTTATTAGTATATACCTGGCTCAAAATAGAAAGCTTATTAGGTTGTTTGAAAATAATTACTCAAAACTCAATTTGAGTCTGGGCTTCATAGACTCACGAAACTGAGAAAAAGATCTGCTTAAGGTTGAAACAATTGTGTCAAAACTTCGTACTCTATTAAGACAAACCATAAGAAGTGATATGGATCCAATTTTTTTACCCCGCCTTATCTCGCATTTAAAGGCTATATGGGGGTCTCCTGGGCAAGAAGGAGAAGGCGGGAAGAGGATAAATGCCGAATTCAAAGCCTCCGGAACCGAGATGCGTAATTATTTTATTCTGAAGTTTTCGGTCATCTGGTTGCAGGACAAACCCCGCCCTCACAATGGATATTATCTATTATTGCAGAGCGTAATAAGTTCTTTGGATGGCCGTCCAAGTTACGGCTCAAAATAGGAAAATTACTCTTGGGAAATTATTCTCTCTTGTACTTCACATAGAGTATTAATGGAGTTATACTATCAAATCAACAAGACTACTAGTTTAATTTTTAATATTAAATAGTTGACCGTGAAATGGAGAATATATTGTTTTGAGTTGCGGTAAAAAAAATATTAGAAAATAGTGGAAAGCTATTCATTATCGATAAAATAGTATTTCACTATTTTCTAATCTTTTCTGCCCGCCACCCGGACCATTCATGCTTCATAAAAATAATCTTAACGCCCATTAACTCTGCGAACAATTATACGGTGAGGACTTCTCACTTCCAGGTTGAAAAAAGGTTTGATTGTTATAATTCTGTTCTTAATGAGGACAAAATATTAGGAAAAGGAAAGTACCTGCCATGGACGGATTTAATTGGAACGCTGTTAATCTCTAAATATGCAGTAAGGATAATTAAAAAATGTTTTTTCTACGAAGCCGGATCATAATTTTTATTAGACGCTTAACCATATCCGTGACGATCATGTATAAAAAGTTATATAAAAAAAGAAAAAAAAAACTGACGACCTACTCTTCAAAATGTATATATACATGAAGAATATACACTGGACCCTCAGGACAGCATCGGAATCGGGCGCTGAGTGAGCGAGTGCTGCTTACGATTTACGGCCTCCCTCCACTCACCTGGTGAGTGACCTCTATCTGACCTACCCCCTCCTACTTGATGGCCCATTGTCTCCAGGCCTTCTGGATTAGCGCTCACTTATCCCGCTGATGAGTTCGGCTTTACAGCTCCAATCTTCTTTGTGTGGGTCCTCTCATGAAGTTTTTTTTCTCTTTTTTTTGAGATGGGAAGGGAGGAGTAGATGGAGAGTGGTGAAGGTGGGAGAATGGTAGGTTTAATCTTGGTACTATAAATATTCAACTATATAAATCTCTAGTCATTTTAGGACGACTACAAAGTACGTTAGGACCAAAGGGCCAAAGCACTGAGGGAAATCGAACTATATGTCCTCTCAGAGAACCATTTTTCACAACTAGTTACAGAACATTTTATGATTGAAAATATTTTGTGTACTTTTTGAGAAAAGGGCCCAGTTAAACATCGAATAGAACACCAGCTCTTATTACAGTTACTGCAGGAATGGATGACGGAACCGAGATAAAGAGGATCTACTTACTAAAGATGTTTACTGGCGAGATTAACTTGACGCATAATCCACGTGATAGCATATCACTGTTGCTGGAACTCGTAACGCATTAATTTTTTTTTTTCTCTAAGCCACATGGATTTGGGGTTGAAAGTCGGAAAAATAGAAGAAGGGATTTGGGATCTCTTTTTCCGCATTAGATACATTTTAAGAGGGGACTGAGGATAAGAAAATTTTCACTGCAGGGAGCGAATGGGAGTTTCTTATAGTGAATGCATTTAAATTGTATCCTAATTACAATATATGCCAAATGTTAAATTGTTAAGAATCCTATCAACGAAAATGACAACTTTAACTTAGAATAAAAAAAAAAGATTAAAAACTCCTTAAAATATGAAAATCTTATATCTTATATTTAGGTATATCCTTCGAAATAGTAAAATTAGTACTTTTCTTGCGTGCATGGAATGGTTGAATTGCATGGAAGACGAATGAATAAATAAATAAAATGATATACTATTACTCAAATGATAAAATTCGTAACATAAAAAAAAAAAATGTAAAACACTTTTTTTTTGTGCATCTGTAAAAATTAATTTTGATGATTGTTAAAATAACAAAGTATCCTCTTAAAACTGGGATTAAGTTTCTGTAATTTAAATCTACAAAAGCCTTAAAGATAAGAATAAAATAAATAAATGGTTTTGTATTTGATTTTTTTCTCTGTTGTTCAAGATAAATATGCAGACCTGGTGTTGAAGAAACTTGTTCAGCTGTTATATACAGTTAAAACTATGTCAACAATATAAACGTGCCATTCGAAAAATCAATACATAATAAATAAGGTTCAGATCAAGATATTTCTACACTTTTTCGTATTGAAACAAAAAAAAAATAATAATAGAAATAAATACTCTGTACAGCTATGTATAAAGAAAAATAAAATAATATGAAATGTCTGTTTCGTTTTAAACTTTCTTATATCTTGAGGCATGATTGCGTGCGTATTAAAATTTAGTTTACTATGCCGAAATATTAGATTGATATGCTCAACTTTGAGTTGTCTGATATCTCCAAAGCTGCCAGCTTAATGCTGTAAATCTGATAACAAAAAATCCAAAATAATAATTTGATAAGATCAATATTTGTTAATTTTACTCGTAGATACATCCGATATATTTAGGACCTTAATAACAATCACTTAAAAAAAAAAATATGTATATATATATATATATATATATATATATATATATATATATATATATATATAAATATAGGATGGTAAATATAATAATAAATTTTTAAGTGAAGAATTGAAATGTACGAAGAATATTCTCTACAAAAAATTATTAATAAGTGTGATTTGGTAGTGTTGAAACATCATTTTGTAGAGCTAGGGGAAGGGTAAGTCATATTTTTCTAGGTAATAAAAGTTGAATGAATAAATGTTATATTCGTTAATAGTACTTGGGATATTGTCTTTTCTTATCTACGAACATTAAAAAATTACGCCATTATTCTCCCATTGCTCAAAACTTTATTAATTTTACAGTATTTTGCTTCTAAATATTTTATAAACGTCCATATTCCTGTTATTACAAATGAAAATGTAGTACTAATGATGAGATACATTAGTCGTAGTGCTTAATCATACTTTATTCATGTCTTATATAAATTATTCTTCAATATTTTTATCATTATAAGTTTCTATGTTCCTTCTGGGTTATAAAAATCAGATATTAAACAAGTAACCTTAATATTGCTAAGCTTTGGGTTAGCGCTAGAAACAAATGTAAGTTTTACCTCAACATAGCTAGTTTCCCTCAAGTCTTTTTAATATTAACTGCTTATTGCATTATGTGTCAGCTTCTTGTTAATATTTTATAAAATGTAAAATAATTCTAAATTTTATCTGGATATTTAATTACTTGAAAAATCCCGGTTATATATCGTTGAAAAACGAATGTGTTTCTTCCTGATGTTACATTCCCAGAAATTCCCCTTTTGTTCGCATGTTCTAAAGGTTCGGTGTTGTTATGGAAATGAGAGAAGTTAATGGACTTACCTTGAGCGGAGGGTCAGAGAGGAGCCTGGAACTCTGGGCCAATTTAAAACAGGATTGTCTCTTCTATGTCCTACGGACCACAATACCTTCAATGCTCAATGCTACCGGGTTCCTAGTCTATGTTTTCCATAATAGTGAGTTCTCAGAATTCGCTTTACCTACCTTGTTCATGCATAATATTATGTATGAGTTGCTGTTTGCATGTAGAAAATAGTGTTATTACAGTGTAAAAAAAAAAGAACACTATTCATCTATGATATTTTGATTTGTTTAAAAAACGAAATAAGAAAAATACATCAAATGCTGAACTTGTGTGAACTGTTTAGAGCAAAAAAAACTACGTTAATGCACCATGGCGAAACCATTGCTAGACAATGTAATCAGTAATTTAAAATACGATTTTAAATATTATAAAGTAAGAAGGCAAACACAACACAAAAATAAATGAAATTACGAGCAGTTATAAAAAATAAAAAAATTTTTTTATTATTACTGTAAATGTTATAGACCTTGCATGGAAACGAATCGTGCCGGGAATCGGTCTTAGACATGATGTAATTGTAAAACCTAATAAATCGCAAAAATCCTGATGACTGCACTTGTCGTAAAGTAAATTACGAATGAAAAAGGAGTGAATTTCACGGGGCTAAGTGAACGGGGAAAGTGGGGTTTTCAATTCCAATTAAATATAATTGAGATTTCCCCCAGATGTGACAGTAGCTTAGGAAGAGAACACCGTCAGCGACCTCTTGAAAATTCACATGAATTAAGCCTATTGTCAAAATTCTAAGCTTCAGCTTAAGATTGACGTTGTAAAGTGATAATCGTTTAAATTTAGTACAAACGTTGATGACCATCTTATGGCTTTGCGACTCAAGCACGAACCAACCCACTGACATGAATGGGGTAAACAAGAAGCCTGTTGGTGATATGTATTACGTTTGCCAAGTTAATCAAAAGGAAGTTAAATTGTTCACAGATGACCGAAGTAAGTAGGAAAATAGAACAAATCCATTATTAATTTTTTATGATTTCGATTAGTTTTCTTATTACTTTGTAAGACGTTAACTAGCAAAATTGAACGGCTTTTAAAACTTGATTAATAGGAGCAACAGAGATGTTATCATTTTTTTGACAATGCGTTTTTCGCAATCTATCCTCCCTGGACATTCCAGACAACTATCCCAGACGATTGAAAAGAAGATCGCCTCGGACCTAATAACTTCACTAAACATTGAAGAGTTACCTCTGGAGGTGATTTCTTCACAAGCCTTTCTCAACCTCTTTGTAATTAAGCACTTTTACTAGTTGTTTTATTGCATATACAGTTGTAAAAATCAATAAAATTATATTAAATGAAAAAATTATATAAGAAGGAAAACTGTGAATCGAAACTTAAAATTTGGACTGTTCAGTAAAAATGTTGTTGGAAAAATTCAGAATCTATTGTACTTCTGTATTTGTATCTTCTGAACGGGTCACTTATGATTGATCTGTTATAGTTCAACATGTTTGCCAAAATTTTCAGTTGAAAAATTACGCGTCAGAAATCAGTCTATTGATGAAGGATTGATTTTTTTTTTAATTACACAAATCGCCGTTTTAAAAGACATCGGTCGTAATAATTCAATATCTGGATAGAAACAATTGCTGAATATCCAATTAGTCCCTGATCTTCAATCGTATCATATTTATGAATTTATAGATTTTCCTTACCAGTGCAAAGAATCGATCTTGAATAAAATAAATGAAGAAAAGTTGCGTAACGTGTATAAAGTACCGTCATAGATCATCATCAGAATGGCCCGACCACTACGACCCGGTTCCCGTCCCATGTCTTCCAGGAACTTCCGTTATTTGTCCTTGTCCTGTGCGGATCACACCCTTTTTTTTTAGAATACTCCTGATATCCTTGGCTCCACTCATTCTAGGCCTTCACTATCCTTTATTTTGTGGCTCCAGCTGTGCTAAAAGAAGCGCCATTCGTCATTTTTAATGTGTCCGTTTTTGACTAACATATAGGACTAGCGGTAATTTTTCATAGACATAGTTGTTAACCTTGTCAGAATCAGCCGAAATAGGTTGGCAATGTCTATTTAATTTTTAATTTGAGCCGTTATAATATTGTCATACTTCAGTAATGACCCAAAACTTTGTAAATTTTATTTGGTTGTTCGTTCAAGGCAATGAAAACAGTACTTTTAGGCATATAACTTTTTTTTTTGTTTTTTTAACAGCTAATGTAGCTTCACCATTCAAATCCCGAGATACTAGACCCCAGGTCACAAAAAACTTCGTCACTTTCTTGAAACTCTACGGGCCTGATCGTAATATGAATTTTAACCATATACAATATTTGTTATTTATTTTAATAACATATAGGGGAATTCTATTCTCTAGTAATATAAATGATTACTTGAGTAACTATCATTTTACAACCATTTAAGATTCTAAGAAAATAGCACATTACATCCTAAGGTGTTGAGTAACTGGGGATTTCAACTAACAGGATGTAAAAAAAACCAAATGACAACATTCTTGTGGTTAAATATTCTACTCAGGTACTTAAAGAAAGAAAGAAAATGTAACTTTTAAATCTATTTATATATTAGATTAAGTCGAAAAAATGGAAACTTTATGTTCTTCTTATTTATAATATTGCTACCTGCAAGATTTAATTACGTTAAAATGTGTACATCTTATAATGTTAGTTAGAATACTTATAACGACAGCTCCTTGCTTCGTAAATAACAAAACTCTACATACGGACTTACAACAACCAACAGTTGACGAACACATAGGAACTCAATATTCGCGTTTTCATACCAAATTACTCGGACACGTCAATAGACAAATAAAGGATATGTCGTTAACTGGAATGCCTGTTAGAAGAAGGTTGAAAAGGAGTTGGGTGAGAGACCTTCCTCTTAAATTTAAGAGGTGCTACTGGGCACTTACCTTCTCTATGCCCATCATGACAGCTTCTTATGTTTTTGTAGTACATTTGCTTATTGACACTTATTGCGTTTGACAGGAATATAAATATGAATTGCGAACAATAAAAATGAATATTAAAAAGAAACAACAACAACAAAAAAACACAACAAAAAACCGAAAAAAACAACAGTTTAAAGTTGTAGACATTTTAATAATCTTATAAACAATAAATCTATGTTGTATTTATACGGAGTAGATTCACTCTTGATGAGAATCCAAAACTACATAATATAAATATTTAAAAAAATATGAGGGTGGGCGATAAAAATTGAATTTAACATTTAGTTAATTTATTCAAAACTTAATAATTTACGCAACATTCATTTTGCTTTTATCATTTATACATCGCTTAATCTGTTCTTTTAGGTAATAACTCCTTCAGGTTGATTCTATGGTGGTACTTCCCTTTTGGTCCCTTTCCTATCTCCAGTCGGATCGGATGGTATCGATGGGGAAAATCTGGGAGTAGAAGGAGAAAGTGATAAATGGGCTAGTATGGATATCTGACCTTTTGTCGATATAGAGGACTCCTCTCCAAGCTTGGCTCCCTCCAGCTAACACCGCGACTAAACGGATTATGGAAATGAGCTTGTTTTTTATGTTAGCGACTCCGTCTGCTTTCCGTCCTTGCTTCTGCAGAGGGGATTACTTTTTTTCTCGCTAAGAGCGAATCGACCTCCCAGTGATTTATTTGTTGTGTGTGAAAGTTATTTAAGCTCTCATGCTTACTAAAGACTTGAAAGTCGTACTTCGAAGGGATTATAAGTTTCTTAATCTGATATTGAAGATGCGTCCTGCAATGTGATATTGAAGATCTTATATACCCCTTCACTGATTAATAAACGGGTAATTGCCAAAAACAATTATTTAAGAACCTCAATTTCAACAGATTCAAGTATTTATAAAATTCTTTAATTTTTAAGGAATCGGTGATTGAATTAAAAAATATAATATTCACTTTTAGTGAAGGGAATAATCAGATAAAAAGTTAGTTATATCACTCCACATTGTGACTTGGTGAAAACTTGAAATAGATAATGTTTACCGGAAACTGGAAGTGGTTCAAAACACATAAACGAGTATCGTAAAAAATTATGCTCGTTACACAAGAATCAAAACTTTGCTATCGGATTTACAGCTCCTATCAATTAAAAACTATACATACCACACAAAATTATTTTTCTCTTACTTTAACTTGCGACAACCCAGTCGATCAAAAAAGTAAGAGATTGCGACAAGAACACTCTAAAACGATACACGCATAAACGTACTAAACATGTAATATTGCATTAATTCTGAAAAGTAATTAAAATATAGTACATAAGTTTAATATATAATTATTAGTTTAAGATATTAGCATATAACCAAAAGGTTGTTTTTTTGTTCTGCTTAGTAATTTAACTTGTTTTTTTACTTTAATTGTTTTTTTTTTTGTGTAGGTTTTTATTTAAGATTTTTCCTACTGTTTTAGTAATAGATTAGGCTATAAGTACCAATAACCCCACTACTAAAGTAAAATGTAATTGGTGCAGTACCACAACATTTATAAAATCTGAGACTTGTAATTGGACACTTGTAAATTCATGGGAAATAGAAACCTTAATCTAAAAAAAAAAAAAAAAAAAAAAAAAAAAAAAAATCTGATCTAATAGATAATACCGCAAACCTTGAAAGATCATAGTAAGTAAAAGACCGAGGCAATGTTTGATTAGATACCTCTTTTGGTTTAACATAGTTATTAGATGTAATAAATAAAACTGGATATTTTTTTCTCCACCTCTTATCATACCTTTGTAAGCTAGGTAGTTAGAGAGTTTTCTCAGAGGTTCCATTCTCCCCATCCGAGACGCAAACTCGTTATTTTTTTATAATCTACAACTTTGGTAATCAGCAAGCTCCCCGTTCCATTTCTCTTGATATATATATATAATATCGAATTATTCGCAAAATCACATATAGCCAATTTTAATTACTCTGACAGAGGAATAAATATTAATTAGTTAATTCCATTTCATTAGCTGTGTAGTATGACTTATATTTAATAAAAATAAGGTGACAGTTGGTAGAAAAAGAGAGGAAATGTGTCTGTTAGTGAGAGAAGGAGAAATGGCGAATGAGAGGAAACGGTAGGAGAGGGCAATGATTTATCACAACTACAAAGCTCCTGTTTTGTCTGGCGGGAAGGAACGAGTCAGCTCTAATATCCTGTTTGTCCTTCGCCACCAACCACACTACCTTGATAGCGGTTGGCTGGATGGTCTTATTTTTTCTTAATTTCTTGTTTACTAAGATGTTGTGACATTCTTTTATGATATTTTGTAATCACTTTAACCCGGGGAAACTGGCGAAGATAGCGTATTTAAAGAAAAAAAAATCTTTCTTATAACTATTTTCCTAAGGATTTTATCTCTAGTATAATTTCCTTGAGGATATTTGTTGTTTTATTTTAATTTATTTTGCGCTCCTGGTAGGAAATTAATATGAAAAATATTTGGGATGGATAAAGTAATTTCATTAAATTATTAACTAGGAGATAATTAATAATATTTTATTAAGCCGTAGTGATTAAACAAGAATCTAGATACCCTTCACAAACTTGAGGTGACAGCCCCTACAGGAACTGCAAGTATGTTAACCAGCGTGACTGTTAAGCGTTGCCATAATGAATATACTAAACGCCGCACAGTGGGCCAAATTACCAATTTAGGTGGACAAAAGTCAAGTCAAAAGTTGGAATTTTCCAGTGCTTTACCTTTTTATTATTAGTTGGCAAGACCATTAATACTAATATTTCCCGCCATACACAAGTGCCTAATAACCGACAGTGAGATTATTTTTATTCGGTCATTTATTCTGTTCAAGGTGTATTTAGAGCAAAGTCTTTTTGCTTTTATTTAGCAATGGACATCGTTGAGACAGGTAAGACATTATATTTCTAAACTCGTTATTGCATATAAATTGTAATCTCACCTGTAGAGTTAATTTAGCAATTTGTAAATGTATGCCCTTATTCAATAACGAAAAACTATCTAACCCCCAAGTTACCCCAAGGATTTGTTTGTATGATTTGTTTCATCAATCCTTCTAGTCTTTAGATATTACAAAGAATTTTTGCGTTTTGGGTGATACATAATTTTTTTCAGACACAACACTCCGAATCAAAAGTTTTACAATCTACCATTTCAAGAATTTCCTAAATAGTATAAAATACATCTATTAGCAGGTTTTAGCAACTGCAAGCCATAATTAGACTTTTTGTATCATTTTTCCCGTATTCTGAAAATTTAAACGTGAAATATAGGGAAGTTTTAGATTTCAGCAAATAAATTTGATTTTTGACTACTGTGCGCTCGCCAATCGTGTCAAAAAAATAATTAATTTTCATAATTTTTTAAAAATATTTTTTCCCGTAATCCTAAAGTTTCAGAATTTTGTCCACCTAAATCGGTCATATTGCCCACTTTGCGCCGTATTATTTAATTTTCTTTTTTTAAGATTTAAAGTTGGGTGATAGGTTAGTGGATAGGGCACTTAATGGCTAAACTCAAGGTTCCAGATTCGGGGTCAGCTTTGGCAGTATACTGAGTACGGACCTAAATTTCTTTCGCGGATTATATTGTTTTAGATGTTTCTTCTGATTTTCATTTACAATACCTACACAAACACACACGCAAATACAATATATTGCGAACTGAAGTAATAGACAAATATCTAAATTCTTTAATGTTGAATATTGAAAGAATAATTAGCCTCAGAAGATTGGATTAGATAGCAACATATCTTTCCAGAGTCGATTGATTAGTTTCAATTATTATAATCAGTCTGTAAATCGCATTTGTTATGGAAATGTGACTTAAAATCTTAAAATAATCGCCCATCTTTGATAAGAGAAGTATGTTGAGCTTCCTTAGCGATAAAGGACGATAGCTTTTGTTGATGTTCTAAGCAATTTCATTGCAATGTGTAACATATGCAATGTTCGCAACGGTCTTTTTATTTGTATGTGTTGTTTTAAGCAATGCTGTGTTTGTTTATGTTTATTCGTTTAACGTCACTTTATGCTACTATGGCTAATCGGACGATGCTATAGTGGGAGTCCTAAATTTTGCCTATCCAGGTTTTATTAGGATAGGGATCTTTAACGAGTACCTGACATCTTACAGGCTCGGGACCACCTTTTAACGTCCCCCGAAGGACGGCATAACTAAGAATTTTTTACTCCCATTAAAAAATCCTAGGGCCACCCGTAGGTTTGAACCCACGACCTTTGGCATAGAAAGCTGTTATGCTAGCAACTACGCTATGGGTGACCCCAGCAATGCTGTGTGAGAATGTATGGGAAATTAGTGTATTTAGTTATTTTTAAATAATGAAATTTGGGAATTGTTACTAATATTTACTATGTTAAGTTAGTTGTCTAGTTCATTAAGGCTAATCGACTAACCATTATTCGAATTAATAAAATTATTTTTTGTTTAAAATTTCTTTTCAGTAAACAAGAAAAAACAATAATGATTGATAACTATCATCTTTATTTACCATAAAATTATAGATATCCTTTTAAATTTCTTCATGTGATTTTTACTTTACTCTTGACAGAAATCCTAAAATATTATATATAAACTCTAGAAAAACAATCGTAAAACCGGAGCGAATGAATAATTATATTCCTAAAGGTTTAAGTAAATATGCCAAGTTTAGCTTTTTTACAATAATAATATTACGCAATGGTGATATTTTAGAAACAAAAATACATTGAATACTTGATTGATATGTATTACCTTCCACAGGTGTAGGTAGGAGCCCTTCAAATGGAACATGCCATTAGCATTTTGACTGATTGCTCTCTAGCAAATTGATTGAAAGGCTATATCAACTTGGATTAGCGTTTATCTGATTAAATATTTGATACCTTTGACATCCATGTAGAGTAATGGGCTTACTGATGTCTTTGATCTACCTTCTTCGCTATCATAAGTTTGAACATGTGTTGAAATATTCTTATGTGCAAGGTATCTTGTAAGTCGTAATGAAGTTTCTGTTCGCAATCCTCTGGAATATATTGATATTCTAGGCTTTGGGCTTTGTTATTACTCTTTTTATTTTTTTTTCTATATACTGATAATTAATACAGCATTGTTTCATCAACTATTTTTATTTATTTTTTTCAACTACTGATTACTACATACATACGTAAATCGGTAAATAAAAAGAAATATAATTGCATTTTCTGACTTGGAATTCAACCAAAACGGGTAGAAACTGTTTGAGAAAAAACAAAAAAACAATACAATGAAAGCATTGCTGTTGCAGAATATTAGTTTCCTCCCCTCCCCTTTTGGAATCGTGCCGAGTTACGAAAAAGTTCGATCGTAAAAAGTATCTGCTTACATAATTGTTCCCCAATAACTTTTATTTCTTTTTCGACTCATTATTTTTGTTTCCTTATTTATGGTAATTTAGTTTCCATACTTTATTTTTTGCAGTGAATGGTATCATCTTATTTTATTATTTTTTTCCCAAACAGATTTACATGTAGTGTACATTCACGAAAGATTAAATTTTAATTTTTATGACAAAAAAAATATTGTGACTCTCTTTTGTAGAGTATAAGCTTACAAAAGAATCTTTTTAACTTAACATAATTTATTCACTAAATTCTTTATAACCTTACAATACCAAAAGTGATGATTTCTCGAAAACAAATATTTATACTGTCACGAATGTCCCATTTTTATTATTTTTTTAATATTTTCATGTTCTCCATAACCTTTATCCCCAAAATGATATTCACGACTATTTATCTTACAATAATGATTAGGAGTATTACTATATAGTTGTTTCTTACAAACTTAAAAAAATTACTCAAAGAACGAATTCAGAACGAAGAGTTCATTTGAATAATAACAAACAATTATGACGATAATAACAGACAAGTTCTTATTACAAGTTTTCAGTAAGTTTAGATTTAGTTGTTGGAAAAAATTACAAACCATGAGCTGATATATTCAAAGTACCAAAATCAAACGGAGAATGCTTCAAGATCTTAAAAACCTTTTTTTGAAATCATAATTTTCTATTTAAAAAAAGTTAAGAGGAATGGCTATCTAGTGTCAGTAACATTGTTCTTTTTGTACCAACCGGAAACAGGATGTTACCAGTTATCGAGAAAGTATTGTGGTAATTAATTTATCAAATAACAAATGGATATCTTAATAATGGTAATTAACATTTTTACTACCTCTGGTCACATAATAAGAGTGTTATTAAATAGCAGGATACTTGAATAAATCTATTTTATAGCAGTCTAATAGAAGAACGTTCCAATATTTCATTTCGTAGTTACGTTAATTAAGGAATCACCTCATAATAGGTAGAATGTGTATATTCAGTTGAAAATTGAAGGAATTTTATTTAGGAGGAGCCAATTTATATTTAAATTATAAAGACATTTATAAAGGGGAACTAACAAAGTACTGATTCGAATTTTCAGCAGTCTCAATTCTACAGCTATTACATCCTACATTCTCTCTACCATGTAATGAATAAATCTATCATATATTTGTTTAAATCTTTTGTCGGACGTTCTAATTTATTCCTTTTACCGAATAGGTTGCTTCTGACATTTGAGCAATAAATCCCATTTCTTTTTCAGAGATATAAATCCCATTCACAACATAGAAAAATGCTTAATAAACAAAATACAGATAATTCTTAAATATACTACAAAGAAAATATTTTAAGAATTTTCCGATAAAAACAATGCAAAAAAAGGGAGACGGTAAAATAAATACGAATGTTTCTTTGAGTCTGGATATAAAAATATTAATCTAAGAATTTTACTTTTTTGGATGCGGGGTTGAGCTTTGGGGCTCTACTAAACCATCAAATTCTTTCCGTCTTCAATCTTTACAATCCAAAATCCTTCGAAAAATCTTGAATGCTCCACACTTTGTCACGAATAAACACATCCATAAATACCTCAACATCCCATATGTAGCTGATTTGGCCCAAACCGGGTATCAATCTTTCCATGACAAACTCCGCTCCCACTCTAACCCACTAGTTTCAATCCTTCCTCTTCTGTTCCTGACAATCCTCTGAGGCGTCTGAAAATAAGATGGCCTCGAGACCTTCTAGTTTAGATTACCTAGTGGAGCGATGCCAATGGGCATTTTCACTTCTTGTATATTATCTGACAACTAATTTACTTGATTTATTCACTAATAGAGTTTTAAATCTCGATAAATGAAAAAAAAAACTTTTTGGGTGTGTGCTGTTTTAGTTATTCTTCGAAAAAAAGAAGAAAATGTTCAATATAAACTGTTTCGAGAATTTGATAACAAATTATATATCTGGTGCAGTAACAAAACCTTTGATGCTAACAAACATCCTAACGTTTTCAGAGTATAACAGCTTTTTGTTAAAAAATTTCATGATTTCATTTGATGGAATCATTTCTGTCTTTTTAGGTTGTATAATTTAGCACTCAATATAATTCATTAATTTTCATCTATAGTTATATCTAGTTTTTAAAACGTGTTCTATCAAATTTATGAAATTTTCACAACAAATTATTTAAAGAAATCGTTTTCAGTTATCTATTGATTCATTAAAATTTTGTTTGTAGATACTACATCAAATTCAAACTAAAATTTACGCAGTGTCTGCCAAGTCGGGAACTTTCTTTCTTCGAAACATAGAACCAAAATCCCTCTGTTCCTAGTTCCAGAGTTTGCTTAAAGTCATTATTTACACTTCTCAGCTGCGGCTAGGAGCTGTAGAACAGTCAGTCTTCAGTTTACTAATCGCTGTGATTTACTAAAATTAGTAAAGTTAGAGCTGATATTTTCGGCATTATTGTTTATTAGTAAATCCCCCTCGCTTTCCTTGGTTGCTACATCACAACGGCACTCTGGTTCGATACGCTTCTTGAAAAATTATAAAAGTACAAAAATTTTTAAAAAAACTGAGTGTTAAAATTTAAAAGTTCTTATATATTATACTTATAGTATAGAAAAACACTTAAAACTACAAGGATCAGGTGATTTTTTAAATCTAGGGCCTAAGAAGAGACAGTATCTTCCATTTTTGATGTTTCATTTATTTTTCAGGTGAATCTTTAAAGAAACCTTTTATAATATATTGTTTATCGATTTATTGATTGTCAATTATTTCACATTGCAAGGAAATAATACCAATACTTTTTAAATTGGGAGAGGGAGGGGAGGGGAGGGAGGGTTAACGTAATTTAAGATGTCCCATTTTAAAGGGTTTTATCGTGAAGTGAAAATGGTTGACTATGTGTATATATGGGAGAAGTTATTTGAGCGCGCAGTCAAATGAACACAAAATTAAGTAGAAACTTAATTTGATGGTGGCGACGTTTCGACCTAAATTAAGGCCTTCTTCAGGGCAATTAAAGGGAGTGAGAGTCACAACAATAGTTGTGAATTTTGTTGTGACTATCACTCCTTCACATATCCTGAATCAACAATATTTTTTCAATATATAGAATCGCCTAAGTATTTGAGTATCGTTCGAAACTTTATTACGAAAGATTACCGTACTCATAATTGAATGCTCTCATTATTGAATTTATGAAGTTTATTTTATTTGTATAAAACAAATATAAGAATTTAATATCAATAGCGCTTATTTCAGCGAAGGGACGAAAGAATATTTTTACTTGACCTAAAAAAGAAACGATTAAAAAAGTTTTCAATTCCTTTGAATTATATTGAAATTTAATTTTCTTCGGACTGGCCTTTTGATTTGAAAGTGATTTAAATTTATATATAAAAAGAAAACAGAGAAATATTAAGAAGGAATTTTCAGAAACTATCAACGAATTGTTTTATTCATTTGTTGGAACTGTATAATTCACACGAAAAAGTGATTATATGTATTAGTATTTATCCTTATTCCATAAAAAAGTCCAGATAAAACGAATTAAATTTTTAATTGTGTTACAACTGGCTCTTATAATGTGGTTTAGGTTTGTGAATGGCTTTACAACTATTTATAAAGATGCTAACAGAAGTTCAAATTATGATGTCATGTCATTGAGATAACTATTCTGCTCTCTAAAAATAATTTTTAATTATGTGAATTTTTGTTTGTTTCGGAGATAATAAAATTTATAAGTTTTTCAATTAGAAAAAAGTTAACTTAATGTATGTACGGTGATTGAATTTAATGTTAGGTTCAATAAAGCTATATAACGAAAAGAGCAATGATAGAGGAATCTTCTGTTCTTGAAATGTATATTAAACAATCAAAAAAATATTATTTTGAATTATCGAACATTTAAAAGATCAATTTAAAAATCTGACCTGAATTATGTGAAAGATACTGTCTCATGTGATTTTTTTATTTTTAAGTTTAAAATATTTACAAAACAATGAATTTCAACTATTTATGGCAGTTTCTTTTAAAGATCGAAAACAAAATTAAGTACTAAACATTAAAGGGACCAGAATGTAATTCATGGACCTCTTAAAGTTTTTATCTAATGAGTGCATTTATAAATATACAAAAGTGCTTTGGCAGTACAGTAGCATGCAACATACATTTTTTTCATTAAATTATCAGTGAGAATCTAACATCAGAATATGTGTTTAAGTTAAGCAGATTATTAATATTATAAATGTCTTATCATTTACCAATCATAACGGATTACTAAATTTATTATAATAATATAATAATGTCTTCGGACGTTATTGATGTAATTTCAGAATAAAATCATGTCGGCGATAATATGACAAATAAAATTAAAATAATCATTTTTAATTTGAATAATATTATTTGGAATGTTATTTTCATGATTAATTGACAGATTGTCTTATTAGAAGCTGCAGAAAGAGAGCTGGAAGCGGTAAAAATTAGTTGTTTTTTTTTCTACTCACAATAAGCCTAGTAAATGTATATGAAATCCTAGTATATTTTGAAGATTAATGATGATAATGATTCATTTTACCTTATGTTAGATATATTGACTTTCAACTCGCTTTCTTTTTTTATCTTTCATGTTTTGAGCACTAATAATTACAATCCATACAATTATACACAACCAATAATCACATAACAAATATAGTTTACAGCCGAGGAATCAAACAAGATAATATATATTTTCCACAAACTTATAACAATACTTTATTTAAAAATCAAAATTAACCAAATTTAAAACAAATTGTACAAGATATAATTATTTACATGTCTTTGTGACCCTAAGGTTTATGATACCTCGGGCCGTTTCTCCGCCGTCATGGCTTCGACCCAGTAGTGATCTGGCTCTCAGGACTCCGGCACATCAGGAGGTTCTTGTAGGCCTGCCTGTACTCAGAGCTCATCACTACATAGATTAATAGGGTTGATGCATGTGGTCAGGTATATGAGGATATAACCGGCAATATTAAGGCTTCTCAGATCTACCCACTCCCGGTATGTCTTACTCAACGTGATAGGCAGGTAACAAGTGACAAAAGGAAGCGAATATGACTAGTATCATTTTCAAAAGTTTTTTGTCTTTTGGGGTCATTTTTCCGGAATAGGCGGGGCGGAATATCTTCTAGGGCTACATCTTTGGCTAGTTTTCCTGAAAACTGAAGCGACATGGTTGAGCGTTGAATTGACTGCTGAAGGAATCCTTTCTTTGTGCTTTCTTTCCTTAGGAGAAGTTGCTCTTGACGAGCACATTGAGGTAGGTGTCGCGCTTCTGGAAGTAATGTCTTCAAGGCCTTCTTCAACTCCTGACGAAGAGGAAGGATCCGGTAGTACCTTTACGAGGCGAACATCCAGGTGGTGATAAAAGGTTAGGGTTTGGCAGTGTGACAATTTTAATATTCAGTTCAGTAAGTTCCGTCCCATTGTCTATGGTTGACGATTTTTCGGTAGAAAAAGAAGGGGCTGTCGAGCTAGTAGCGAACGCGGAGTCGTCGGTAGAACTGTTGTTGCACTTCCTAAGGAGCCTTACCTTACCGTAGTAACTCTTACCCGAGGTGGTGTTACTTGCGGTAGTCGACTGGTGTGTCCTCCCGGCCACTCTCGACTTAAGGGCTGTCTTGCGGACAATGTAGAAAATCCTGGCGTAGCAGACGACGATACAGATACAAGGAATGACGAAAGCTACAAGAAATAGGAACTCTTTTGGTGACCTTCCGGCGGCATCAGGAAGGATTGAGCATGATCCTATTCTAGGATCTAGGCCGAATTTTCCCCACCTTCCAAACCAGGTGGCGACCAAGGCACCGAACCCGCAAACCCACGTCGCTGCAACCATTAATCCTAGATACTGCTTTCTATACAACCTGCAACAAGGATATCGGTCTTTATAAAGCTTTCTATCATGTTATAAAATTAAATTGATCAAAATAATTAGTAATATGAATGATATTATTCAATTTTAAATATTTTATAATATTGTTGACATGTATTTAATAATTTATCTAACTTAAAATTCAAAGATCATCCTATATTTTCTATGTATATTTAATTAATTTATATTAATGATTTTTTTTTATGACTTCTAAAACTTATTAATTGAAGATGTATGGTCGACTGTTAAATTTATTATAGTTAGAAAAAATCAGGAGTCTGGTAAACAATATTTTAATTTTCGGACCAAATTCAAAATAATTTCCCTAATTATGAAAAACGGCTGCTCTCCGAAGTCATGTATTGTACATTGATATGGAAAAGGATTTTTTCCTGTTGACCACAAAAGAAATAATTTCTTCCTCATATTGCAATATCTTTCGCCTCCTCAAATTGTTTTTTATTTATTTTATTTTTTTTTTTTATTCGTATTTATAACAATTTGTCACAACGGACAATAATAATATCGCTAAAGAATCACATTCATACAATATTCAAAATATAAAGAAAAAGGAAAAACAAATTACATAAAATGAAACCAAACTAAATAAACGTATACAATAACAAAATTTGTAGATAAAATAAATACAAATAAATGAAGTTAACAAATAAATAAACAAAACATGTCACATTCATACGTATGTACAATATTTATAATCAGCTAGGGACCCCGGACGGGGCTTGTCCCCACCACTTGTGTCCAAAGGATCCCAGCGCCTCCCTCTCAGCCCGCATCATTGGTGAGAGCCAGCGGAAGTTAAGTGAGGACGCCATAGCCACAATCACACCGCACTCCTCAAATTGTAACTTTTTTTTTTTAACTTATCCCACATTGTAAAAAATATAATTATACTATTTTTTTAATTTTGTTTGATAATTATTATTCCCATCAATTTATTATTAAGTCGGAATTCCACTGAGGCGATATTTAGTCAACAAGTAGCATGCGTCACCGCCGAGGCCACACTCATTCTTTCCAAAGGAAGAACACAGGGCGAAAAGAAATATGTCTCCTTGACGCATGCTACAAGTTGACCGTTGTTGCCTGTCGATTGCGCAACCCCCGACACGATATGGTCAACAGTTCTACATATAAACATATAACATAAATATAGCCATCTATACGGGCTCAAAAATAAAACAATTCATTAGACGTTTTAGTTTTATTAAATTTTACTTACTGTTCATCAGTAAGTTCCCATACGCCAAGCAACCGTAGTAGTCAAAATTGGGAATTTGATCTATATCACTATGTATTTTCTGAGATGCCTGTATAGGATTAGAAGGAGAATTATATATATATATATATATATATATATATATATATATATATATATATATATATATATATAAGAGAGAGGGAGAGAATGAGAGAGAGAAAATACTTTATTTATAAAGTAATGCTGACCAACTGTATTGGGTTGCTCACTACACAGCATGCTATAACTTCATCAGAAATGTTTTTTAAAAATAATTACAATATTAAGATATTATTAATAAAATTACTATTTTTTCATAAATAAATTATTTATTTATTTTTTCCCAATTCAGTTTTTTTTTGTATGAAAAAAAAACAACTCTGAAAATACAAATAATAAAATATTCGCACATTAATCTAAAATATATTCATGCACATATTCCCCTATCGGATACCATGCATTCGAGTGCCGCGAGCTCCGAATCAAAGCTCTTCACATAGAAGCTATCGCGGAACTTAAACTTCCTTAAAGAAGAAGAATTTATTTTTTTTTTTCCTTCCATATTTACTTCACAATTTCAATTTCTTACTCATCATCTTCGTATTTATCATATTATTATTATTTGTATTTATTATATTATCTTTGTATATTTGTATTTTTTCATCATCTTATTTTGTCATTGTCATCATTGTTACATCCACTAGTTTCATTGTTATACTGTATTGATAAATGTCTTTTATTTTCTGATTGTTCGGGACCATGATCATTGCGGGTTCGAACCGAAAAGTCGGGAAAATTAAAATATTTTTTACCAGATTGCCTCCAGATTATTTCTACCTATTGAATTTATTGATTATTCAATGAATATAAGAGTCAAATTTTAAATTCGTAAATTAATACAATACCTAATTATACTCACTTAGGGTACATGGTAGGATGACCTATCATGACATATCTGTTTATGGTGATGGCAAGGACGGTGAAGAGGGACACAGCCAGGAGGCCGTACCTGAGGAGCGGGAAGAGCCTGCAGAGGAGCAGCCCGTGTCGCCAGGACCTGCGCCAGAAGGTAGAAGCGGCCAGCGGGAGGTTGAAGCAGCAGGACATCAGGTCTGACACTGAGAGGTTGATGATGAACACTGCCGTCGCGTTCCGGACCTGATAAAGGGTTAATGTAGTCTCAATGAGGGTGCAACACTTAGAAATAATTCATGAGGTGTAAATGAAACATTAATGCATTTCAATTATTCAATCTAGATCGGCTGTTTGATTTCACTAGAGCTTAAGGGTGTACTATATTTAGTTATACCAAAATATACATTAATAATATTAAGCAGTTGTAGTTTTATCTTTTACCATTATGGTAGTTTACTTTTGGTTTATTATTTTCAATAATCGACTTTTGTAATCGACAAAAAAAAAAAAAAAAAAAAAAAAAAATATTACCCAGTTCAAAATTTGAAAGCTTACGTTTCGAGATGCGTATAATCCGAATAGAGAATAAAAAAATATTCGTTTGTCCGCCGTACGCCGACCGCGACATTTCTCCGAAACTACTGGACCAATTTTTTGGAAATTCGCACACAAAAATACTAGTCCATACAACGATGATCCTAACACCTAGATGTTAATATCAGTTGGTTAGTTTTAAAATGGCGGCCGATTTTACTCGATTTAATTCAATAACTCAGTTATTTTTGAAGATAGAGAAAAAAATTATTAGTGTTTTTTAACCAAAAAAAAAAAAACGCGAAACATTATATAAAAGAGAAAAAAGAAAAGAAAAAAAAAATGAAATTTTACACATAAATACGCCCATAACTCATTTACTTTTGACGATAGAGAAAAGTATATATAGAGTTTTAGAATCAGTAGAAAAAAACAAAAAAAAAAACAAAGGAAAAATGAAAAAAATTGAAATCTCACTTATATATACGCTTGTAACTACGTTATTTATCTGGCACTGATGACCGCGATGTTTTGTGTCATTAAAATTTTAAAAACCAACCAACTACGTTATTTTCAAAGATTAGAAAAAAATATTTTTGTTTTTTAATCCAAAAAGGCTTTTTTATTGAGAGCTTACGTTTCGAGATGCGTAGAATCCGAATAACGAATAAAAAAAATCCGTTTGTCTTTATCAATAAATCATTAATTACCATTTTTTTTTTTTTTGACAAAATGAAAATAAAATTATTGAAAATGGTTAACAACTCGCTGAGATATTGTGTTTTGAAATCAGCAGTAGTGACGTGATATTATCCTTTGAATTATTTATTTTCATATTACTTAATTGCCTATCAACAGCCATATAGACAATTATACCCTAATATTGTTATTTGGAAATTATAAACAGTTGTGTAATAGTTTGAAGCGTTCTTTGCATTTGCAATACGATTTTAATAGATTTATAAACAGAAAAATAAAATAGAAATGGATATATCGCATTCACATTGTATAATCCGCCTTATTATATTACGGCTAGCTGTTATAGAAAACAGGGCCGTTTTGAAATGCGGCCGTTCAACGATTAGCTGGGATATTGCGATACGTTCTTTAATAAGCCGGCCCACGCTTAGCCGCATCATACTGATACTTAAATAGTAGGATAAACATACATACAAAATAAAACAATGTTTAAAATGAAAATCAATTTTATTAATCACCACATTCATAACATCATGTTTTTTATACCAATAATATTGTCGTCGAACCCCAGAATCCACAACCGCTTTAGCAGTTTTGGCGTGCGTTATAACCTCTCGGTCCTCGGTCCATGTTTTTTTTACTATTCCACATTGTGAAGAATAGAACTTCTTTAATTCTTTTAAAGTCACCGTTCACCGACATATTTAACACTTTTTCTTTGTTTGATTCATTCATAATTTCGCAATTTAGCAACACACTTTCTGTATTCAACGCCATTGTTGTTGTTATGTCAGGCAGCGCCACGAGTGTTAAGAATCGAAACTAAAAACTGTCAAAGAAGCGGCTTATCGCTGGCTTTATTACATTATGGCTAGCCCTGTTGAATGACGTATGGCGCCGAATACATTTCGGCAGTTTTTTATTCACCCACATTAAATACGGTTAATCGTTGAACGCCCGCATTTCAAAACGGTTCTGTTTTTGATAACAGCTGTCATGTAATACGGCGGATTATACAATCCGACTGCGACACATAAATTTTACATAAAATACCTCTTTTATGTCATTATAATAAAAACGAAAATAAACGAATTTTTTTATTTCAATAAATAATACTGGAATTTAGATATGAAAAAGATTTCCAAAAGAAAATAATGTAAAGGAAATTTTATGTAAATAATGTATATATGTGTAAAGAAAAGTTATCATCGATTCTATGATTGGCTATATAAATGAAGATAATATTACCTTAGTGGTTACTAATGGTTATTTCGACATCCCCTTTCTTGTAGTAAATCCTACTATGGCTTAACAGACGATGCTACTGTGAAAGTCCTAAATTTTGCCTGTCCAGGTTTAATTAGGATATGGATCATTAACGAATATGACTAATTAATGAACGAATATTATTGACATCGGACAGGCTCGAGACCACCATTTCCCTCCGAAAGAAGGCATAACAAAGAATATTTTACTCCCCTTTGTCTGCCAGGTTTGAACCTGTGGCCATAAGCATAGAAAGCTGTAATGGTGGCCACTAAAACATAGGTGACCCCGTGCACCCTTTGTCAGTAAATGAAGATGTAAAAAAAATCGTCTTAGCCTTCTACGAGTGTTGTTGAACATTAGTTTGTGATTTTATCTTGTAACATTCTTGAGTTGTTAGAATGTTGTCTTTATTTTTTGAATAAGATGGAACAATATATTTATTCTATGTTATATAAGTAGAAGTATGTGATATTCCCTAATATTTTGTTTCTGGTGGAAGGATATTTTATTAGCAATGAAAACACAATATCAGAATATTTATTAAATATGGTAACTTAGTTAAAAACCAATATTGTCATTAATTTAATAAAGCGGATGAATCCAAGCATGTGTGTTTTGTAGTTCATTGTTAGTTTAGTTTAAATGTTGTAAGAGCTTATTAAATAATCTTATTCAATAATATTCCAGCGAGGCTGAGGGTACTGACTGCTACAAAATAACAATCTAAGATATTATCGCTTCAAAAGAGATTTTAATTTTACTACTTAAAGGATTTATTATAAAGTAATATGTATTTTTTTAAACACATCACTCAGAAAAATCTATACACCTGGAACACTTTTTAAAGTAAAAAATATCGACCAGTTCAAAGAATAAATTATCCACTTTAGTCCTAAAAAAAATTATTAAAATTAGATGTAATGAGTCATTGCAGAGATGACATATAGATGAGGTTGTTGGTTTAAGCAGAATTTATTTTTTATTTCAATTTTTCACTTATCAATGGTACTGTTCTATATATCCATGAATGTCTAAATGGTATAAATAATAAGTAATGCCTAATACATGTTTCGTTAGCGTTTTAAAGGCGAAATTTCCTTTTATATACTAAACTTGGTAGGTGTAAAATTATAAATTAATTGTTGAATACATTTACTTTATTCTTTTATTATTTAATGCCGCATCTGGTAGGCAGTGATGTCTTGAGAACATGCTTGAAGGATTCCATTGATCTGTCTAGTATTTGAGTATGCTACGAGCAAGTAGTAAAACGCTTTTGCAAGTAAAATGTGGAGGAAGACACTTACTCCATTGCTACCTCAATTATCAATATTCATGCACGTCAACTTCACCAACAACCCACGAACGGATTTAATTAGACATGGCAGTAAATGTGTTTTATGATTATCTGACCGGCCTTAACGCTTTCCAAGTATCGCCATCGTACCTTTCTTCCGAATTTTTGCGATTCCTAATGAATTTGCTTTCATAATCGCCCTAAATATTGCGCATAATCATTGGTACGCAATAATAATATTTATTACTAGCATTGTTAATTCAATGATCAGGTATCTGATCCAACTTCATCAGTAACAGACATGACATTTGTATCATGTATTATATTGTGTATTTTATATATTTTTAGATGTACACACATTTATTTTGTATAGTTGTTATCATTTTGAACTAACCATAAAAACCAAATGTTATTATAAAACTATTTTCATCCAGCAAACAATGGATTACATAACTATTGTTTTTCAATACTTCAATATAATTCTCTCTGTATTTATAAAATCACGTTTGCTTGGTCAATAATGTTTACTCATTCGAAACAATGATTAGTTTAGGTGATTTCAGGCATCAGTTTCAATCGATATTCCTCAGATTTATATGGTCAATATAGGTCATATATAATTAATTAAAAATATTTATAAGAATCTGAAATTTTAATTAAAGTCACTATATAAAATGTAGATTCTTTTAGGTGAAGGTCAATTTTTATGAATAAAATTGGAGGCTGATTTCTACTTCACCACTCATTTATTGAAAATAATTGCACTACGTTTCGGCTACAATGCCAACTTCAGGTGCAATGGAACTAATTTGATCTCATGTGAGTAGATGCTTCCAAGCCAAAGCCTCATGTCTAAATCACTACAACGAACCTATTTTAGAGCCCAATACTACGAGATCAGAATATGTACGAATGTAAAAATGCACTCATGATATATGAAATATCACAAACAGTTGAAAATACTTATAATTTCGAATATTTATGATACTTAATATTGCGAATATTATAATTTAATAGTAATCTTTACTATATATGTAATTTTTTTGAGTAAATAAATATATTTTTAGGTTCTTTTTAAATATAAAAATTGTCCATATTTTTCTCTGAACTATGCTTTTATTTCCTTTTTTCTTTCCTAAGTTTTAGCCTTTTGCTATTTTCAAGGATCCTTCAATCTGTCCTTTCTATTGCATAGATTTTTATCTATGCAATAGAAAGGAATCAATGGAATAGAAAGAAAATCTATATATAGTCACATTATAAAAAAAATCTGGTGCGAGCAACACACGACTTTCACTTACCTCCATTTTTAAAATAAATTAAAGAATTTTCAAATACAGTTAGATATAAAAATGAGTGAAATCATTAGAATTAATTAAATGGAAATTCTATAAAAAAAACATGTGTTTTATTAAAAAATAGATTACCTTATTATCTAAAATAATCACTTGTATCAATTGATTGTGTATGAGATAATATTTTTTCTAAAATCTCAAGCTTTCCAACGGTATATCATACATGTATATTACTGCTCTTATGTTGAAAAAGAAAAATTGCATTAAAAAAATAATTTTTCTGTTTTCTCCTTTAGTTGGGAATTTATTCGATTTATATATTTACCTGTTTTTCATCATCGTTAACAAGATAATCTAGTTATTATAATTGAATCTACAAAATTAAAGGTACTTTAGGGGAAGAAAATTTAAAATATCGGTATTTAAGCCCTGTCAGACCATTTTTATCCAAATAAAACCTACATGATATTAAAGCCCATTAAATTTTACATCGATATAGCGAGTTTAATCAAAATCGTCGGAACTGTTTTTGAGAAAATCGAAAAAAGTTGCAAAATGCATGGTATAAAGTGCTTCTTCTGGTAAGCTCATTTTGATGAAAAAAGTTATGTAACGTCTGGGGCGTATTGTTGTCTTAAATATGAAATTTCAGTTTCATAGGGCTTACCGTTTCCGCCCGGGAGTTGCCACACACACATACACACACAGACCTTTTTGCGGGACTTGGTTATTTGGACTCAGGGGACCCTAAAACGTGTATTTCCGTTAAAAACTGGAATTCGAAAATTTTCACGATCGCAATACTTCCTCTTACTATATATAGTAAGTGAAAGTAAAAATACTTTGGGCTGAAACCAGTATTTTCAACTTGTTATAGAGATAATAACATAAATTTTTATGTATGCAATAGAAAAGTCAGGTTGAAAGATCCTTGGAAGTGGCAAAAGGCTGAAACGTAGGAGAGAAAAAAAGAAATAAAAGGATTGTGCAGTGAAAAATATGGATATATTTTAAATTAAAAAAAACCTAAAAATTATAACGGCGGTCTGACAAAATCGCTTGAAAAATATTTTGAGCTCTTCGAATAAAAGAACGGTACATACCCTCAAACGGCTTTACACAACCGCTAATACAGTTGACATCAATTAACTTTATATTAAAAAAAAAAGGGATCTTACCGAAAATTTGCTTCCTTAAAATTGAAAATCGTTACATACTATTTAATGAAAAGATTAAGCAAAGTGACCTCCTTTAAATAAAATGACTTGTCGATTTGCCCCAATATAGTATTTTTTTCTCATCGTCACAATAATAATAATATATAAAATAACTGATATCTAAGATTGATGGAAAACGTTATGTATAGAAATGAAGGAACCTTAGTGGATAACCCTCTAGAGATTGAAGCTAAGTAATGGATTAGGACAGGCCTAGTTAGGAACCAATGGATGTTTTATTCAAGTCGAGGTGCAGGTGGGATTGGAAGGGTCCGGAACTGTCTGTCTAGTCCTCTCTTCCAACGCTCCAGCCCTATCCAGCCAGCATTCTCATTCCAGCCACCATCTAGAAAATCATTATTTCTTAACTGCAGATATATTGTGTTGGTCTGTCGAGATTGCTATGTCCTTAAGATAATCTTATTGTTACTGAAAAAGTGTAGTTAAAAACTAAAAGTTTTTCGAAACTACGATTTAATTATTACATAAAAGTGGTATATGGCAACTTCAATTACAGCTTCAGCAACTTTCTTATACCAAAATCGATTTACAATAAAGTGAAATAAAATGAAAAAACTTCTTTATTATCCTGGGACTAAAGTCCCTTAAGAATAAAATTAAAATACAGAATTGATGACCGGAACAATGTGGTCATGACTTTCATTAAAATTGATAATATTACATTCAATATTGTATACTTTTTACTCTAATAGATTTATTGTATTTGTTCATAACGCAATATAACAATTAATTTCTTTACAGTTCACCTCATTTATTTAACGCCAGTTTATAACTTCAATCTTAAATCACTTTTAATGCACTCTGGATTAGCCATAGGTCGTTATTACTAATCCTTCATGTATCTCTTTCAGTCTGGTTCTAACCCTAATTCTATGGCACGCATGATAAGGCTAAAACGTTGGCAAAATAAAATAAAATATCCAAAATGGCCCATAATATTTCTTGCTTATAAATAAATTAAGACATAGAACAGGCCTTTGATAGAGCCTGGCACTCGGGTTCGCTTGACAAACTCTTTAAATTCGTCCCGCCTACATACTTCCTCATCACCCAGCCTTACCTCACTGACAGATACTTCAAAATAAATCACAATAGTTCCTATTCATTTTTTTTTTACTTAGTCTGCTGGTGTTATTCAAGTCAATACCCTAGGACTCATTCTTTACGCATTCTATACTTTCCCGAGGGAAGCCCGTGGCTGAGCGGCTAGCGCGCTAGTATCTCATGCTTAAGTTGTGAGTTCGAATCCCAGTCCCGGCGGGGCTTTTATAAGGATGTAATTAAATGGGGATTTACTCACAGCCTCTCCCCCGGGTATGTGAGACCCGTCAGCCAAATGGTGGCCACTCACAAAATTAGGCTTAGGGAGTGATGACCCTACACTACAAAATGCATCAAGAAACATGAGTGTAATCTCCCAGGAGGGCGAGGCCCAGGGTCTACACGGCCTGTTGTGCCACTGGAAGAATACTTACCCGAGATTTTCCAACGCATCCAAACAATTTTTTTTCTACTTATACTGATGCTAATTATCAGTTAATAGTGATCCAGTCACTATATCTTAAACTCTTCAAGTCCACTTCAGAGAACTTGATTTAATGTTGTAAGAAATGAAAGTTTAAAATCCTCTAAAAAGTTCAATAAATCCCACCAAATAGCTTGAGCTTCGTCATAAACCTAAGGCTTCCTGTGCTACAATACTACAGTTGCCTTTTAGCCTTGAGCCGGTTAAACAGATCCGTTATCTAGGACTTCATCTAGGCAAAATTTTTACTTGGAACCCATATACAGACTGAAACGACAGGAAACTGCTCGACGGTTTTGGCTACGTCAACACTTACTCGGTAAACACTCTGTTATTATATCTTCTCAACGCTATTAAATAATTACTCACTTAGGAACCATACTTTATAACTCTTTGTTATTCTTACAATGAGAATAGCTGTTTTTATTTAACATATGTTATATTTAATATATAATAGTATCTGAAAAAAAACGGGGGAAAAAATAAAACAAACAACACTTTTCTTCCAATCATTGTTGTTTTTATTTTATTTGACCAGAAACCACGAACTAAGATGACTAGACGCATATTTTCTATTAGTAGCAATAATACTATTAAGAACAAAATTGTAGGGCTTAATTTCAAAATTGGAACCTTCTGAGCACAAGTCAAATCGGTTCACTCTGGTTATTTTACTTCCAGTTTAAACACCAACACATGCCCTTTTTAGGTGACCGATTTTTTTACAATTACTGCAGGTTTCACTCTTGAAACTACATTCGTTTGGCTGTTGTTTCGAAGAGTGGACCATACTGGAAATTTGATTTAATCGCAACCGTTTTTCTTAATCATAATCTACCATCAAAGTTTCTTTTTTTGAAAGTTTTAAAAGTTTCGCTTCATTAACTATTTCATCAGACGATAAATTTTAGGTTTGTATTAATTTTGCTCGAATCCCGAGGTCTTTTAGGCCTCAAGTAAACTGTAGTCCCAGAAAAATGCAAAAAAAAAAAAGAAAAATGCGTGTTCACATTGAATGCAAGAGATGGACTTTTACAGTTTTGCCCAAATGCTAGAACGAGGATCGATATATCCTGAGAGAGTTTTTTTTTAAAAATCCATTGTAAGGTATTTCATTAGAAAGACGTAGAAAACAGATTTATTTTAGATTTTTGTAAATATTTGGAGGTAGAGAATTTAAAAATATTGAAACTTTCTTTTCATTTTCTTCAATTTTGTTGTTTTAAGAAATCATCAAATCTTTGAGAGAAATTTGAAACTGTGCTTACACACGTAGGTTCGAATCTTATCCTCGTCGCCAATATTATATCTGCTTAATGCTATTAAATAATTACTCACTTAGGAACCATACATCTTCCACTTAACTACGGCTCATATACATGGCTACGATGAGGCCGATATGGACTTAAGAAGTAGAGCTGTGGGACTCTTTCTCTGTAGGACAGACCCAAAATCCTTCGTAAAATCCTGAATGCTCCTCATTTCGTAGCGAAGAAAATGATCCATAAAGACCTTAATGTTCCATACGTTTTGATTTGGTTCGAAGCAGGTACCATTCCTTTCATGTCAAACTCTATTCCCACTCTAACAAACAACTTTTTATCCTTCCTTTCCCTTCAATTTTTGATGATTTTTCGAGACGTCAAAAATGAAGATGGTACCGGAACCTTATACTTCAGCATATTAGAGATCTCCCACATTCACTTGTACTGTTCAATAATAAATTTGTCTTCTTCTTCTTAGTCCGCTACTCGTCTACCGCCTGGTGCAGTGTGAGGGTTTAAATTTGTAAATTCCAATAGAAATATTTTTTAAAGATTGCTATAGTTACTTTGACAGTCGGCTATACATCTTTATAAAATATATATATTTATTTATATCCACGGATAAAAAAAATTGCCCTGCATAAGACTAAAAGAAGATAGAAAAAACCCTCTCCCCATGCCGCTGGTCAGAGATAAGATTAGAAAGGTTTTGCCAAGCGAGGATCTAGTTAAGATCCAGTACCTCCGGACATGGAGGCTCCTCACTCCCGCCGATACCCTCCAACGGCCCGCCATAAACTACCACCGTAAGTGCTGACTCGGTAAATGCCTATATGAGGAAGGATATTATTCAAGCTCCTTTTATCGCTAGTAAATCCCTTTATATCCCCTCTCTCCTGTTCAGTTACCATAAAACAGTTATAGTATCATATCGGAAGATAAACAAAATTCAGCCGCAACGATGAAAATTGCTATAAATCTATGGTAATGCCGAAATGACACTGAAGAATATTAATTATATGTCATTTAAATATATTAACTAAATAATAATAAATAATTAATTACTCTAAGACACCAATTTATACATTATGTCAATGTTATTCTAAAGGGACTTGTTCCAGAATAATAAAGAATTTATTTATTATTGTTATTATTAAATTTAATTTAAGTATATTAAATAATGACATTAAATATAGTAAAAAAGACATTAAAATGTATTAATTAATGAAGAAGTGAGGACTAACAAGGCTGATGTCATGTATTAATTGGTGTCCAAGTGTAAATAAAGACAGACGGACTTGGATAGTTGATAGGATGCATGAGATTAATATATATATAGCATTTCCAAGTCAAATTCAACCTTTTCCAAGTCAAATTCAACTTTTTCCCAGTCAAATTCAACCTTTTCCAAGTCAAATTCAACCTTTACCAAGTCAAATTCAACCTTTTTCGATTTCAATAAAATAATAAAAACAAATTAACATACTTTTATGTATTTATAGTTATTTTAATTATACATTATGTTTTTAATCCTTGTGGCTTGTTAACTGTTCCCAGGGGCCTTTTTACATATAGTAAGTCATAATTATAATAATAAGTATAACCGATACTTTAATTTTTAGACATTTTCTATATAAGGGCTAATAGTCGGATTAGCGAGGGTTCGTTTTATTTAAGTTTTATAATTGCGGGCGAAAATGTTATTAATATAGGTCTGTTTTCACTTTTTCGTATTTATTGGATATTAGGCTCAGCAGCTGCGTTACCAATGGTTCGTTTCCGATTATACTATAAATTTTAATCGCGCTCGCTCAAATATGGGTTTATTATGACTTTTTCGTATTTATTAGATACTAGACTCAGTAGCTGCGTTACCGATTATACTATTAATTTTAGTCGCGCTCGCTCAAATATGGGTTTAGTATAACTTTTACGTGTTTATTGGATACTAGGCGTCCACGTACATTTCTATCTTCATATTCGTTTTGAGCTTTTGATCTTGTTTTTAAACAAGATCAGTCAAGTTTTACCCCATCAGTCAAGGATGGCCTACATTTTGAGACACCAGGAATTCATAGCATACCATGTTCTTACATTGTAAAAATGGAGACAGAAACTAAAATACTGTAAGCAACAGAAATAATGAAACGTCCAAAAAATTTTAAAATTTTGTTTAGAGTAAGAAAATTATAGAAAAAATAATGTAACAAAAGTATTTATTTCAAGTAATATTCCTTTCAGCATTGATTCAGCGTTTCATGATAGAAAATTTTTCATCAAGAAAATGTTTTTATTACTTCCAAGAATGGAGCGCCCGAACTGTCCTCGACCGAACTTAGAGACTCATCAGCCTAAGCCATATCCAAGATCAGGTATGAGGGAAGATAGTAGTCAGCTGGTACAACCAGCTGGGTCTTTACCTTCCCAACAAACAAATTTATTAAATAATTTAAGTGCTCTCATCCAGCCCCTTTTGACCCTAATGAATCAAATATCACAACTAACACAAGCCCTAACTGCTACTTATGGACATTAGTTCTCTGACTGTTGGCTCCCTGTCAATCCTTCTTTGGAACACAAACGGAAAACTTCGACATAAAACTGAACTGGAAATTTATATGCAACAAAAACGTATTGACATTGTACTTCTGACGGAAACACATCTAACTTCACGTAACAAACTTTACATACCAAATTATACTTTGTACAGAACAGACCATCCAGACAATACTGCCCACGGAGGAACAGCCATACTAATTAAATCTAACCTTAAACATTATCCAATACACGTAAACTCGACGGCTCAAATACAAATAACAGGAATACAGCTACAGACCAACCACAGAAACATAACAATTGCTTCTATCTACTGTCCCCCTAAATATATTTTAAAAGAGCAAATGTTCGTAGAACTCTTTCAATCATTTGTTAGAACATTCCTTGCTGGAGGCGACTTCAATGCGAAACATCAACACTGGGGTTCACGTTTATGCACACCAAGAGGCAGGAGACTCAAGTCTGCTGTTACCCAGTTATCATTAAATGTATTTGCCCCCGACAAACCAACTTACTTACCAAATTCTCAGTACAAAAAACCTGACGTACTTGACATATTTGTAGCCAAAGATTTGACAACTCTACCAATTACCATTATTACCGAAACAGATCTTGGCTCGGACCATTTACCGGTAACCCTGATGTTGGGGGTAGAAAAATTCTTTGCAGAAAGGAGACCATCACTCACTTACGGCGTCATGAATTGGGACATCTTTAATGAATGTACTAATGACCAGCTTACCGTGCCTAAAGCATTAAAAACCGAAAAGGATTTAGAAGAAGCGGTTGAACTTTTCACCTCAACCATCCAAGAAGCTGCCTGGTCCTCACAAGAAATAAAAAGAAGGCAAGGAATAAGTTTACCGTCCTACCCTCAATACATCAGGGACCTAATAAGAGCCAAGAGACGATCACGAAAACAATGGCAAACTAACAGACTTCCTTCAGACAGACGAACCTTCAACAAACTTAATAATGAACTGAAGCGAGAAATACGGAAATTTAAACAAACTAACTTTGACAAATATCTAGAAAACTTGACAACGGACGACAGCAGTCTTTGGCGACATACCAAGCGCCTCCTAAAACATCGCGAAGTGTCCGTCCCATTGAGAAAAGATGATGGTTCTTGGGCTGTGTCGGATAAAGAGAAATCTGTAATTTTTGCTGACTATCTTTTAACTGTTTTTAAAACTCACACAGACTTAACAGACATACAAAACGAAAATTATGTGCAGAAAGTCTTAGACTCACCTCTTCCTATGTCATTTCCACCAAAAACCTTTACTCCTTCTGAAGTATCAAGACAGATTATGAAAATGCCAAAAAAGAAGACTCCTGGTTATGACCTTATCACTGCTGAGATACTACAAAAAATCCCTAGAAAAGCTTTAGTCTTCCTTACAACACTGTACAATGCTATACTTAGGACAACTAAATTCCCTATTCAATGGAAATATTCTTCAATTTCAATGGTACATAAACCTAACAAAGACAAACATAGACCTGCCTCTTATAGACCTATCAGCCTTCTTTCGGTATGTTCGAAAGTATTTGAAAAACTGTTGTACGAACGGATTATTAACATACTGACAGACCACGACATATTATCAGATCACCAATTTGGATTTTGCTCTTTTCATTCCACAACACAACAGCTACACAGAGTTACCGACTACATTACTACTGCACTAGAACTAAAACAGTACGCATCTGGGGCTTTTTTGGATGTTACTCAGGCTTTTGATAGAGTATGGCACCAAGGTCTTCTTTTTAAACTAAAACCTATACTTCCAAGCACATATTACTTAGTTTTACAATCTTTTCTCTATGACCGTTTCTTCTCTGTCCGACAGGGTTCTGAGACCTCATCAATAAAACCAATCTCTGCAGGTGTACCCCAAGGTTCTATCCTGGCCCCTCTTCTCTACTTAATATACACATATGACTTACCAACAGACCAAAACATCTTAACTGCGACATATGCCGACGACACTGCAATTATTACGAGAAACACAGACTCTATACAAACCAGTATGATATTACAACACCATTTGGACAACGTACAAAACTGGTGTAAGAAATGGAAGTTAAAAATTAACCATGACAAGTCACTACATATTACATTTACACTTAGACGCGGAATCTGCCCTTCAGTTTACATAGACAATCACCCTTTACCGCAAACAAATACAGTAACGTACTTAGGACTAATATTTGACAAAAGATTGACATGGGGCCCACACGTCAAGTCAAAACGTAAAACGCTAAACTTTCGACTTAGACTATTATATTCAATATTACATAGACGTTCTAAATTATCCACCAGACAGAAACTAAATGTTTACACTTATTTATTAAAACCAATATGGACTTACGCTTGCCAAATATACGGACCCGCTAAAAAGACACACATACGAAAAATACAAACCTTTCAATCGCAATTTTTAAGACTAGCAATGAACTCACCACCATATGTATCAAACGATACCCTACACACTGACTTACGTATTCCAACTACAATAAACCACATTCGACTGACTTACAAACGATTTCACGACAAACTAAATGGACATAAAAACAAACTTGTACAAAACATGGCTACAACTGACATACCATACATAACTCGGCGTAGACTGAAAAGGAGTTGGATGAGGGACCTCCTGACATAAAAATATAGTTCTGCTTAATGTCAGGAGGATGCACCACTGGGTACTATCTCCCTCATGCCAACCCATGCTATGTTTATTATATATAACTCATTTGCTGATTGTAACATATACAGGTGCAAATAAAAAAAATATTAAGTTAAAAAAAAAAAAAAAAAAAAAAAAAAAAGTTTCATTATTTTACGAAATAGTAGACAATTACCGTTTACGCAGTAACATAGCTAAACATCTGGTGCGGGAAACACACGACTTTCACATAACTCGCTTGTTAAAATCAATTAAAGAATTATTAAATAAACTTAAAATTGAAAAACGTTTCAGTTAATTTAAATATAAAAATATTCAGTTTCGTTGGAAACATATGATTTGGGTTAAAAAATATAACAATATTAAATGTTACGTATAATCAGTAATAAGTTTATAGAATCGCTTCAAATATACAATAATATATATTTATGGGTTGTAAAGTTTTTAAATATAATCATCTCTGTGTTTATAAAATCATTTTCTCTTGATCAAAAATGTTTAAATTTTATAAAAAAAAGGTTTTTTTTTTTTTTTTTTTTTTTTTTTTTGCCGGCTAATCCATTGCACTGCAGCCAATTTAGGCTTATTGTGCGCCGTCCAATCTACTGTTAATACAGGGCTAGCGCCTTGGTGAATCTGACTAACCTGTGGGGGTTAATCAGTTCATGCAACTTGGGATCAGGGGTACGGTCGACACCAAAATGGTAAAACCGTGTCCTGGCAATATCTGGGCAACTGCATATCCAATGAAATGCAGTTTCATCCTCCTTCTTGCAGAATCTGCAAGTCGGTGAGGCCACCAAACCCATATTGTGGAGATGCTTATTAAGTTTACAGTGTCCAGTGTATAGTCCTGTTACCCTCCTTAGGGTTGTCCTGTCCATAGAGAGTAGAGTATGACTTCTCTCTTTGCAGGGTCCATCCAGAAACATCTTGGAGTTATGCTGCTTATTGGTATCCCTCCAGTATTGCCTGGATCTATTATCAGCAGCTGCCTTAATCAGACCTTTGGCTTTGCTGAGACTAATTCCGCACACAGGTTCAGGTGTGGGGGGTGAAAAAAAGGTTAGTTAAGTTGTTTTTATGCAGAAGTTCCAACCGAGGTTCTTTTTCTTAAAGTGGTATTTTGCTTGCTCAAAATGGAAGAGAAAAAATCAATTTGCGTCATCTAATGATCTATTATTCCCGAAAAGGAAAATCCACTTCACAGACGGTTAACGAAATTGGCAGTGTGTATGGCGATAATGCCTGAGGAGAAAGCACCGTCTGTAAGCGATTTGCTAGGTTCAGAACCGAAAATTTTGATCTGGAACACGTAAAGCGCTTTGGGTCGTCCTTCAACTGTTTTTGATTACCAAATTACAAAAATTGAAAGATAGCAGCATGTATCAGATCGAAATAGATCATATATAACAAATAGATTAAATTTTTTTATAAGAATATAAAGTAATAACCAGTTAAAAACGCTACGCACATCTTTTATAACCCAATATAAACTTATTAATTTTTCATTAATTATTAATTACTAATTAATTTTCCTTTGAAATTCCCAGATGGATTTTAGGGATAACTATAGAGGGGAAATGACTGGTACTTAAATGATCTAAACGTTTGAAATAAATAAGCATACAATTTCATGATTTATTTAAATGTCTGATGGCATTTCAGCGTGTTGCTATTAATTTAACAATGTACACAGTTTCACACAAAACAAAGAGCAATGTGCATAACCTTTTTATAGTTTTCTTTAATAATAAAAATCAACCATATGTTTTTATCAATTGATATAGATATATATGAGGAAGATAAAAGTTGGTTTGCCAATGAGCCTAAAATAAATTTATAATTAGAAAAATAATAGTAAGAAAAATAATGAATAATTAAACTTAGAACAATAATTGAAAATTTGGAGAAATTAAATTTATATGAAAATCATTGCTGCATTACATTGGCAAATCATACATTAAGTGACATTGAACTATCTATTTTATATCTAACTATCTATTATAATTTTAGCTATTTTAATATTATTATTTTTATAATTCTAGATTAATAATATTTAAATTAATGAATCATCGAACGATTTTAACTTCTTCTGGTTAATATTTAAAAAAATAAAATTAGTAAATTCAAAGATAAATTTTGAGATAATTATTTATACTTCAGTACTTCATAAAATCAGTATTTCACATTGCATTAATTAGAACTTTAGTAGGAGCGTTCGTTATTCCATTCAGGTATGAATTGAGGACTGTTCATTTGCATGGAATAGACTTCTCATAGTTTTGGTCTTCCTAGTTTGTTGTCAAATAAGTTTCCTGGGATAGACCCGTCGGGGGTAGTGACTAAAATATTAATGAAAATGTGCTTGAAAAATTTATTTTTTTCTTGATCGGAGTTGCAATATTTTACATAAAAAAACCCCTTTTATTAAATGACTTTACTTTCACTTACCTATATATGAAATGTATAGTAAGGGAAATTATTGGGATCGTGAAAATTTTCGAAATCCAGTTTTTAACGAAAATACACGTTTTAGGGCCCCCTGAGTACAAATAACCAAGTCCCGAAAAAAGGTCTGTGTGTGTGTGTATGTGGTAACTCCAGGGCAAAAACGACAAGCTCTATTAAACTGAAATTTCATATTTAAGACAACTATACGCCCGAGACGTTACAAAACCTTGTTCATCAAAATGAGCTTACCAGAAGAGCCACTTTATACCTTGCATTTTGCACCTTTTCTAGATTTCCTTGAAAACGGTTCCGACGATTTTCATTAAACTCGCTATATCGATCTAAAATTTAATAGGCTTTAATATCATGTAGGTTTCATTCTGATTGAAATAGTCTGACAGGGCTTAAATGCCGATATTTTAAATTTTCTTCCTTTCAAGTACCTTAAATTTTATAGATTTAAAAAAAAATTGGAACATCATATTACGATTGATAAATAACGGATAAACATGCAACATGAGTGAATTTGATAAGCAACTAAAAGAGAAAAGGGCAAACATAATTTTTTATGCGATTTTTGTGTTTTTGAACACAAGAATAGTAATATAGATGTATAATATACCGTTGGATAACTAAAGATTTTAGAAAAAATATTATCTAATACACGGAATAGTAAAAGTCAATCGAGAGTGATGAAAACCCGATAAAACTAGCTGATTGCTGAATATAAAAATATAATAGATTTTTCAATAAAATACATGTTTCTATTGAAATTTATAATAATTAATTCTTTAACAATTTATTTGTAAATTTAAATGTATTTAAAAATTCTTAAACTGATTTTAAAACGGAGGTAAGTGAGAGTCGTGTGTTGCGCGTACCAGATTTTTTTGTTACGTAATCAAACGAAATGGCTGCGAAAAATTAAAGACAATATAAACATTTTACTAATAATTATATTATTTCTCAATATCAAATAATAATAGAAAAAATAAATACCATAGTATGACGGTTTAGATTTATACCTTGGACAAACAAGCCTTGGCACAAACGCTTCTAACATTTAATTCCCACTTGTAGGATCTTGGAATTGAAGGTTAAGAGAGTGTTTAAAGTGAATTAAACTTAAATGGAAGCGAGGATAATTTGTTTTTTCAACATTTTTCGCAACATGATCTAAACGTTATACCAATATCCAGATTCTTCTATACGGAAAATTTCGATATTTATGTGCAATAAATTATAAAATCGTAAAAAGTGCAAACGAAAGAGAGGTGAGTACACTCTGTATAATGTACCCACTCAAAATAAGCTACTCTATCTTTTCCGTCAAAGAAGTGACTCCGAATCATAATCGATAACAATACCGACTAAAATAAAAATTCCCCCTGTCGTAGTTGAAGCAACCTTAAAAATCATGAAGATATTATAAAAATTACAATAAAAATATTAACATTAAATACAACTGTACAAAAACAATTTTTTTGTCTATTCAATCGAGACTTCAATAATTTAAAAAACGAGTTAGAGTTATTAAATTTCAATTCCATACCTTACTCCAAAAACGAGATTAAACCAAAGTTGTCTAAAAGTTATGTCACCAGATTTTCCGACGAAAGAATTCTTAGTGACTTAAAAAGTCAAGGATTACAAATCTTTAAAATTTCCAAATTTTAAAAAATGTTCGGACTTGACAAAAAACTACCTCTCTCGGTTGTAATTTTAGAAAACAAGAGCAACTTAATAAAATAAAATCCATTAAGTACTGCAATAACGTAGTAATAAAATGTATAATATTAGTAAAAACGATCACCCAATGTTTTCTGTGCCAGATTAACCACGTAGCTCGTAACTGTTATAAAAAACCAATGTCTCAAATGCGCCGTGTAACATTTATCAAGGGATGCCCAAAAATACTAATGGATGGATTTGTACCCAAGTGTGCAACTGTCAAGAACAACACTTTCAAATTCCGAAAAGTCCTAAATTCATTCGAATCAGAATTACTCTAAGGTAAACAACGTCCGACTATCAAGCCCTATACAAAGCTCTCTGATCGCATCACGTACAACCGAAGTACTAACGATTTCCGACTCTACCTAAAACAACATCTTCTGATTGAAAAAAAAACTTTACAAAGAATCTACTAAATTTATGCTGGACATGGCTCAGTAATGCCCTGAGGATGGCTAACAAGCTTGAGCCGAAACGTTGGCAAACACGTGATTCCTGACTATACCACTATAAAAAAGAAATAATATATTAGATATAACTAAAATATGTATTTGTATTGTTTCGTTTCACTTTGTTATTTTTTTTTTGTTTTACTATAATATGTTTTGTTATACTTTAATTGTCTTTTGTTTTAACTGTAATTATTTTCATTTTACATTAATTCTTTTTTTTTTTTTTGTATAGGTTTTTGTTTTCAGATTTTTCAAAAGTAACATAGTCTACAATTACCACTAATGCCTACTGTAAATATAACGTAAAAGTAACATGTAGTTAGTGCAATTACCACAACATGTATAAAGTTTGGGGCAAGTGGCCATTTGTGTAAAGGTATTGAAAAATAAAAATCTTAAAAAAAAAAAAAAAAAAATGGACCGTATAAAGTGGCTCTTCTGGTAAGCTGATTTTTATGAAAAAGGTTTTGTAATGTCTCGGGCGTATATTTGTCTTAAATATGAAATTTCAGTTTCATATGAATTTTCGTTTACGCGCTAGAGTTACCACACACACACACAGACTTTTTTTCTAGACTTGGTTATTTGGACTCAGAAGACCCTAAAACGTGTATTTCCGTCGAAAAAAAAAAAAAAAAATTCACGATCGCAATACCTCCCCTATTATGTATTTCATATATAGGTAAGTGTAATTAAATTAATGTGTATAAATTATTTTTTCGCTATAAAAACATGAACGGATAGAACAGCTGGAACTATTTTTACAAATAGGTTTAGAAAAACTTTTGTCTTACTAAATAGCCGATACTCAGTGTATCAGCCTAAGAAGAGGAATTTCTCTTTGACTGATTGATAAGAGTATAGCTACCTTTACATCAAGAGTAGTCCGCTAGCATCTTTTCGACGGAGTTACCTCAGTGTGCTCTTAGGGAGCACCTCTAGGCAAAAATTAAGAGCATGGGAGGAGTAGTTCAGGAAGTAAACAACATGTTGGAGTGTAAGATGTTGAATGACGGAGCCACAGCTGAAAGTAATAGTGATATTATTGTAGGTACATTAGAAACCCAAAAACCAAGTTACTCAACATTTGCCCAAGTCATATCAAAGAGAAACCAGCGAGTAGACGTGAGTACTCTTTAGTACTAAAAACTATTAAAGGTATAAAGCAAAAACGATACGTAGAAGCGGTAGCGGACTTAGTAGAACCGAAAGCTATTAAATTTGCTTCTCGTATATCTAACGACCGGTTTTGCATACACCTATCTAGTAGAGAACAGGTAGACAAATTGTTAGCAGAACACAGTACAATAACTATAGATAACAACGTAGTTCCAATGCGAAGATTAATAAGCACGGCAAAGAGGATCATAATATCTAACGCTTGCCCTAGTATACCTAATTGCGTTATCGAAAAAGAATTAATTCATATGGGAATCAGATCACTTTCCCCGATGCCATTTTTAAGGGCCGTTACCAATCTCATAAAACGAGCAACATACTGAGCTTTCGGCGCCAGGTGTATATACATCCGGAAGACATAAAACAACTAAAAGCGTCCATTGTTATACAAATGAAGAAGTCTCTCACCGTCTCTTCCTAGCAAAGGACATCTTAATATGCTATATATACAGAAAGCCGGGTCACTTTGCTGCTAACTGCCCTGAATCGGACGCTACTGATGAAGAACTAAGGCCGAACACCACCCAACATATAATTTCATTAGATGCTATACTATACTATATACAGGAACAGCAAACAATGACAAAGTGAAGAAACAAAACGAAAAAGACTCTAATATCAATGAGGGACTAAACTCAACCTTTATTAAAAAAAATAAAGATGATAAAACAAATATAAAATGAGCAAAAAACTATCACAAATAAGCCTGCTACAAATAATTAAAATAGAGCTCAAATATCTGAGAGTAAAATATCAGATGCAAAGAAAATAGGTAAACATGCTGAAATCAAAACAGAAAAACGTAAACAAATAAAACCAACTACAGAAAAATTCTCGAACCTATAAGAGATTTAATGAAAGAAAATAAATACTCCCTTAACTTCAAAGAAATATGTTTACTCTATGAAACAATACAAATTGAAAAAATTTCACCAAACACAATAAATTTACTAGAAGGATTTACAGAGAGAGGACAAATGTGGCTTAACGAAGCTGCTGACTGATATTAAGAAATCGATAATCAAAAGAAGCATTAAAATATGGACTACGAAAATTCTAAATATTCTGAGCGAAAGCGAACTCCAAGCAACCTCGAATGTTACGAAACTCTCTACCATAAGGAACAAGTCTCATTCAAAAACCGTTTCCAACTGTAACGGGTTCTACCGCCATGTAGAATTCTTTAGGAAACTAATGACAGAGGAAAAGCTGTAGTTTGTTGCATACAAGAAACACACCTCAACTAGAAACAAACATTGCTACTTAAAAAATATAAAATATACAGGAAAGATAGGGAAACTGAAAGAACTTGGGGAGGGGTGGCAACATTTGTGTCAGAAGAAGTTTATAGTGAAGAAATAAACCTACAACCTCGACTAGACGTTTTAGCTATTAAAATACAACTTAATGAACCTTTGATAGTTTGTAATATTTACGTCCCGTCTTCACAGGACTTTTCAAAAGAATAACAAGAGGATATAGTTGACCAACTGCCAAGACCTTTCCTTTTCCTGGGTGACATGCACATAGTAGCTTGTGGGTTTCCAATCTTCCCGATTTCAAACATAGCGGAAGAAGCATTTTGAAATTTCTAGAAAGTACCTCTACAGTAGTATTGCTGAATTCTGGAGATCATACTCATTTCAACGCAAAAAGCAATAATTTTTCAGCGATAGATTTGAGCTTCTGTGACGCTAGATACGCACCAAAAGTCTGTAATTGGTTCACAAAGAGCCACTTATACGGTAGCGATCACTTCCCAATTGTTAATGAAGCATGGGAGATGACAAAAGTGAACCTCCAAGTACTAGATGGAATTATGAAAAAAAAAAAAAAAAAAAACTGGGACAGGTTTGGCGCATTAATTATAGAAAGGCTACAAGCCCTACCAAATCATCATAGTTTAGATGAAAAAGTTGCTTTCTTCACAAAGCTAGTCCTGCAAGTAGCGAAAGAAACAATACCTATTGTCAAAAATGAAGCTCAGCGCGGGAACGTTCCACGGTGGAACAGGAGTGTAATGACGCAATCCGAGCAAAGAAGAAGAAGAAGGGTCCTTAATAGATTCAGGAGAACAAGAACAGTTCAGAATGCTATTGAGTTCAAGAGGCTCAGAGCTGTAGCTAACAGAATCGTCAAGCAAAGCAGGAAAGCGTCTTGGAAAGAGTTCGTCTCTTCAATAAACCACCTAACTCCTTCAGGTGAAGTATGGAGTAAGTTACGAAGTATCAGGGGTATCAGGAAACGACAGGTAATTCCTGGACTTATAGTAAATAACGGACTTATAACAGACCCTACAGAAATTGCTGAAGAGCTGGCTAAACATTTTAGAAATGTGTCTTCCAAAAATGCTACCAATAGCCAGGCAGGTGCCCATGAAGACGAAGTACAACATAAGAGCAGGTTGTTGGGGAATGATTTTGGAATATGTAGCGAAGCCTTTTAGTATTGAAGAATGAAAATACTCATTACAAAGGTGCAAAGGGAGGTCGGCTCCTGGTATAGACGGTGTGACGGGAGAGTTTCTTAAAAAACTACAAGAAGAAGGAATACAATACTTACTAGGTTCATTCATACAATGAGGTATGGAATGGCGGAAAATTTCCAGATGTCTGGAAAAAATCCATCATCGTCCCTATTCCTAAGAAGGATAATAGTCGTCAACCTAAAGAATTCCGTCCTATTTCATTAATCTTAAACATGTCAAAAATCCAAGAAAAAATGATCAACGTGAGATTGGACGATGCCTTAGAAGAAAATAAATTACTCTCACCAAACCAATTTGGATTCAGGGCTCGAAGATCAACAACTGACTCTCTATTATCATTGAGTTTAGAAGCGCAAGAAGAGTATCACGCAAAGAACATTTAATAATGATATTTCTAGCCCTCGAAAAAGCATACGACACAATGAAAAGAGAAAGGGTTCAAAAAATTCTAGAGGGTACAGGAATAGGAGGGTGTATGTTACATTACAATGTATGTGACATACATTAGCATTTTTTGACGGATAGAAGATTCTGCGTCAGAGTAGGAAATAACTTTTCCTCGGACTATCGGATGGAAGTTGGCACTCCACAAGGATCTCCTCTTAGTGCGACACTTTTCCTTTTAGCTATTAACGGAATATCGTCCACAATTCGGCCTCCTGTGAAGTGCCTACTTTTTGCTGACGACATAGTCATTATGACACGAAGCAAGTCTTTGCCATACATCGAATGGAAGTTTCAAGAGGCGCTAAATAAAATAGAACAATGGTCATTAACGACCGGCTTTAAAATTTCATCTGCGAAAACAAAGTGTTTACATATTTGTCAACGACGAACAGGAGATTATAACCCACGTCTATTGCTAAATGGTTCTACGATAGAGTACGTTGAAACGCAGTTGTATTTAGGAGTTATATTCGATAAGAGGTTGAGCTGGATTCCTCATATCAAGCATTAGAATACAATTAGAAAGATGGAGCTACCAAAAGACTAGGGATTTCGAAATGTATCTCGAATTCCAACTGGGTAGCCGACAGACAGTCTCTTATAAAAATTTCTAAGTCCGTAATAAAAACTAAATTCTAATATGGATCCCAAATATATGGAACAGCCAAAAAGACAGCGTTGAAAATGTTAGATTCTGTTCATAATGCGGCACTAAGAATTTGCACTGGAGCCTTCCGAATTTCCCCAATAGAAAGCATCTACGCAGAATCTGGCGAACCATCCTTACAGCTCAGACGAGAATACTTGACACTGAAATATGTCTCCAGATTAAAGGCTTCTTATCATCACCCATTAGCCTCTTCTCTATTTGCTGAAGAGCCCGAAAGTTGTGGTGTCAAGAGTGCCGAGAAACCCATCCAAAGACAAATCTACCAAGCACTGACTCAAATAGATGTGAGCCTACATAATATAAAATCCCTTACTGAACTTAAAATCCCTCGCAGATACAAAGAAAGAACTCACATAGGCAGATCGATGGCCAGAGTAAAAAACATGCTTCAATAGAAATACAGAACTCGTTTTTGGAAATATTGGAAAAGTACCATAACTCCAAAATGGAAGATAGCGTTGGCTGTTCTGTCTACAATAAAGTAAACGACTCATGTACAAGCTGCCTAAAGGGAGCTCCGTCTTCACAGGAGAAGCCACTGCTATACTAAAGGCTCTGAAATGTATAGACAACGCTAACAAAAATTCTTGGATTATTGCGACGGACTGTAGAGTAGAGGTGGATAACAAATAAAAAAACATGAACGATTATTTTTCTCTGGATGGTCATTATTATTAACTGTATAAGTACTGTTAAATGTTTGTTTATTTGGATTAGTTAGTCAGGAAACAAAAGTGATTCATAAGTGTTATGTCTAATTAGGGTGTTTAACAAGACAATATATACATAACACTTTTTATTGATGGTAATAAACGGACTATATACACAATGGCGGGCTTGACCACGCTGCACTCTAAAAACTAGGAAAAAGGGGAATGGTTACATTGTTATATTTACAATCGATATTAAAAATAGACACAACAATAAGTCACTAATTAAATCACAACACTCCATTTAATCCAGATCCACAATAAACTTTTCACTAAAACTGAAGCAAAACGGTAGATGGGTCTTAAAGAGGTTAATGATGATTTAATTAATAAAGTTTTTCTAATCGTAATTATTTGTTGCTTTTATTGGAAAGAGATAATTTTTTTAAATTATTTATATTGATATGTGATCTAGCTATAACCTTTAAGCTGTTATCCTCGTTAACTTTACTCATATCAAAAGTATTATGATCTGGCTTATTAGAAACAGATAAAAAACAAAGTAAAAAAAACAGACAGTTGTGGCTTTTATATTAATGATGGAGGAGACTCATAGAGAAGAACGAATGTCGAGTAGAACGAGTAGAGCTAGTAGGCTCACTTCAGCTATCATTAACAACATCGACCTATTTTTGCCTGAACCATTTTACGAATACGAACCTCGGGGACTGGTTCGAGAACCAAGCAGTATTTTTGATGTATGTATTAGTTTTGTCATTTAGCTACCAAGGCTTTTACTTTACTAATATTTTTACTCTTAGAAAATGTTTCGCATTTTAAAAATTTAATACTTCCTTTTCGCTGGTTAAGGTTTCTTGGCAAATAGTTAAGCCTTGTGTTGAGTACCACACCTAATACATGAAAACTTAATGTTTTTTCTCCTATCAGAAATGAAAGGATATCCTTCAACATAGGAATTGATAAGAGATATTATATCCGCGTAGCATCATTTTTGAAAATTGAGACGTTGATTTCCAAAAGGTACGGAAAGGTTATTTTTTTCGAAATTGATATTTTGAATATTTGTATACTAATGGTTTAGTTTTATCTAAATCCGTAATCAGATTTGATCAGAAAAATATAGACAACCTTTTAAAACCTATTTGCAAACTGCATTTCTTCCAAAGGTACTAAAACATTACCTTCCAAGACGTAATATATCCTCGGTAAACAGATATAAACTTTCCTTTCATTTCCTTCCAAATGATACTATATTAGCCACTATACGGTAGAATCACCTAACCCCGTAACTTATCACCATTCAATCATTGTTTTCTTCATTTTGTGCATTTTTATTGGTTCATTTAGTACGTCTTAAATCACTACTATTCTCTTGATCAATAGTTTTAACCTAATAATCAGTTTTTAGGCGGTTTTAAACAACTTAATTGCCTCGATTCTGTTCTCGTAGGTTCCCAATCAAATTGTTTTTTCATAGTATTTCTTCTTGCAGCCACATAAATGTTATATAAAAATTTTGAGGTACTCATATTTTAATTGAATAATGGTATTTTATCCACCAAATGGTTTAATTATAATTCCCTGACCTTGCTAAATATGAAAATAAAAATCGTGCCTGATTGTTGTATTTATACTAATAATAAATACATATAAACCCAGATATTAGGCTTTTATTGACTATAAACCACAACAGTAGTAAACATTTTCAGAACAAACTAAACATGTTAAATTAAACAAGTGAAATTATAACCATTCATTTTCATCACATTCTCCCCCTCTATATTCTGAACTAAAACTTAGTTACATAGTCCTTCAAATAAGCAGGAGGCTTAATAGTTCGTCTAGGCCTTAAGGTTTCAGATTCAGGTGAGTCGCTTTGAACTGGCTGTTCGATATTTCGAGGACTGGTGTAGTTTAGCTCAACGGTGGACGGTGGACTTGCTTCAGCTCGACCTGCCTCAGGGTTGAATTGAGTTGGTAGTGGTTGAATTTGAGACACTTCTCTTTGTTCTTCTATGAGTGGAGGGGCTTCAGCTCTTTGAAATAGATTCGTTTTTCTAGGGGCAAGTTGTCGTAGCGAGACAGTTGATTCACTTCCATCTTTCCGCCGAATATATGCATATTGGGAGTTTGCTTCTAGAAGTTCACTTCTTTAACCAAGTCGTCATACTTGCTGGACCGTACGTTTCGTTTGATGAGTACAGGCCCAGGTGTGGTAAACCAAGTAGGTAGAGCTTCTCCGTTTGAGGTTCGGCGCGGAAAACTGAAGAACCGTTCACGAGGAGTACAATTAGATGCCGTGCATAATAGAGACCGAATAGAGTGAAGAGCCTCCGGGAGAACGTCTTCCCAATCGCGAGTCTGGAGATTTTTGGTCTTGAGAGCTAAATTAATTGTTTTCCACAAAGTACCATTCAAACGCTCCACCTGCCCATTCCCTTGAGGATTTAGGGCGTTGAATGGCTAGGGGCTATTCCATTGGAATGTAGGAATGAAATTAATTCCCGTGAAATAAAAGATGACCCTCTGTCAGAGTGCAAAGAAGCTGGAGTCCCAAAGAGCATAAAAAGATCTGTAAGGCATTTTATAACAGTACCAGAGGTTGTGTCTTTACGAGCGTACACGAACGGGAATCTAGAGTATTCATCTATGATGGTCAGAATGAAGTAATTCCTCGTCTTTGAGGGGATCGGGCCCTTGAAATATACATTGATTCGCTCAAAAGGAGTAGTTGCCTTGATCAGAGTTCCCCGAGATTTGTGAAAACGGGGTTTGACTTCGGCACAAATCGAACAAGCTGAGTTGACCCTTCTAACATACTCGATTGAAAACGGGAGATTCCTGCAACGCAGCTAGTGAACCATTCTGGTAATACCGGGATGGTTGAGAGATTGATGCAATTCCAACAGTCGATCATTGGATATGGAGCTACAAACTCTAGAAAGGGCATCAGCCTTTACGTTTTCTCTTCCAGAGCGGTAGGTTATATCGAACTGGAAAGGAGCCAATTCAAGCCGCCAACGTAGAATTTTATCATTTTTTATTTTGCTGGAGTGTTTTTGATTGAATACGAAAGAGAGAGCTTGTTGATCTGTTAGTAATTGAAAATGTCTCCCTAAAAGAAAGTACCTCCATTTCTTAAGAGATTCCACAATTGCAGCTGCTTCCTTCTCAATCGCAGGGTGTGCACGTTCAGACTTAGCGAGTGTCCGTGAGAAGAACGCCACAGGGCGACCACCCAAAAGTGGTCTTATCTGGGTTTATTTGTATTTATTATTAGTATAAATACAACAATTTTATTGACTATAAACCACAACAGTAGTAAACATTTAAAACATTTTCAGAACAAACTAAACATATGTTAAATTAAACAAGTGAAATTTTAACCATTCATTTTTATCACACTGATCTAAACTAAAAAAAATTTTTGTTGAAAAAGCTAAAAGAGCGAAATAAAAGTTATTTATTTATCAGTCTTTACAGTTATATATTTTTTACACGTAGTTAATGATATAAATACATTTGTTAAATTCACAGAAAGAATAAGTAAAAGTTAAAAACGAATTTCATAATTACATACTTTCTTATTATTGTGTCAAAAAAGGTTCTTTAAATATTCGCTTTCTTTATGAAGAATAGACGATAAAATATAGTAAACCAACAACGAAAAGTATTTATCAGAGTAATAATAGAGAAATAAATTAGTAATTAACATTATAAAGACGTTAGTTGTGAATTATGTTGTATGAGGAAGGTTGTAATGACTGTCATCTGGCGTTATATTTTTCCCAAAAGTACTATAACCACGTTTTTTTTTTCCATGGGTGGATGGCATTGGCATACACCATACAGCCATTATATCCACGTTTTATTCCTAGCAGTACTATATCCATATTATATTGTTAAAAAGTCATAGGAAAAGTGCAATAATTTAAAAAATAAGTTGTTAATAAAGTAAATAATCAACTTTAGATTTTAATAAATAAAGAATCAAGTAAATTGGTCCAGTAATAAATAAATGATAGATTTTTGCGTTTCCTGTCAAAATTGTATAAAATGGATATAGTAACTTTGGAACTCAATGTCTCTATTGTTGATATAGAATATTGTGTAAGATTATTCATTTTTAGACCTTTGAAGGGCCGGTAGGCACTATAAGTACTGGAAAATTTCTAAATAGTGTAGTTTATTAACAATTTAATAGTGAAGGTACAGGAAGTTAGAGGTAGGGTGTGTTACAGCGATGTTTAGTGACTCATTCGATCTGGTTCAATTCTCTGCGAAGGGTTCGGGAACGCGTGCCACATAAGGACATTTATATTTAATATTTCAGAAGGTTTAATCACCGGCAGACATGCGATACGCATCCAATCAGTCAATTACATGTTATGTTTAAATACGACTTTATATCATGACTCAAATATTCCGTATTTCTCGACACTATTAAACGGAGTACATCAAATTTTACTGGATTTTTTCCAGTTTCAATTTCTTTTTGTAAAAATGTTTCGAAAATTATGACTCAAGAGGCAAGACAAAGAGTCATTATTGGATTCTCTACCGTTTGCAATCCGATCCATGTCATGCCATGTATTTTCTTTTGCATTCTAGATTGAATAAATAGTTAATTATATTTGGATAACGTTTTGTCATAATTTCTGTAGGAAAAGTAAAATTGTAAAACGAAGAAAATGAGTTTGTTCAGATGGTTTAATCAATTTATTTAACTTACCTATATATGAAATATATAGTATGAGAAAGTATTGTGATCGTAAAATTTTTAAATTCCAGTTCACCGATTAATACTCATTGCCCAAGATTGTGGCAGATTTTATTATTTCTAAATAAAACAATTAAAAAAAAAATTTCACCGGAAATACACGTATTAGGGTTCCCTGAGTACAAATGACCAACTCCCACAAAAAGGTCTGTGTGTGTGTGTGTGTGTGTGGTAAGTCTAGAACGTAAACAAAAAGTCGTGCAATCCTGAAATTTCATATTAAAGATAACCATACGTCCGAGATATTACAGCAACTTTTTCATCAAAATCAGCTAAACTGAAGAGCTACTTTATACCACGCATTTAGCACTTCGATGTAAAATTTAATGGACTTTAATATCATTTAGGTTTCATTCTGAATGAAATAGTCTGACAGGGCTAAAATGCCAATATTTTAAATTTTCTTCTTCTAAACTACCTTTAATTTTGTACATTCAAAAAGATTACCATATCATCTTGATAATATTGATGATGGACGGCTAAATATTCCAGTTGGACGAATTCAATGACCAACTAAAGGATAAAAGAGCAAAATTATTTTTTTAAAGTAATTTTTGTTTTTTCGATACCCGAAATTTTATGAAAAGAAGTGTATCAGGTAACACAAAGTTGTGAAAGGTAATATAAAGTGAATAATGGGGGATAAACGTATTACTGATTAACAATTTAACATAGATATATTATTTAATCTAAATCATATGTTTCCATCGAAAATGAATACACGTTTTATTAAAATCAACTTAAAATATTTTTCAAATTGAAGTATTTTTAATAGTTTTAAAATTGATTTAAACATTTGAGGTAAGTGAAAGTCGTGAGTTGCCCGCACCAGATTTCTTTTTGTAATGTTTTTATTTATTTATTGACGAGCAATTGTGTTATTGTCTAAGTTATCAATGGATATATTAAATTGTTTTTCATATTAATGCTATGTTCGGGTCTTTTTAATTTTTAAATCGTCTATTTTTTAACAAAATATTGTAATAAGTGAAAGTATTGAGATCGTGAATTTTTTTAATTTGAGTTAGTAAAGGACATTCTCGTCTTGAGCCAGATAACCAATCAGGTTTCCTTACAAAACTCAATTCCTGTCTTTAGCCATATATCAATATTTAGTTTGATTTCGGCTTATCAATCAAGATTAGACATAAGACACTCATTAACAACAATTAGTCTTTCATTGTGTCATCGGACTCCCAGATAATTATTTATTCTTCTATTTCGTGTATTACGATAGCCATTGTGATTGTAAAATACCTCTTGAGCTACTGCCTTCTGTGGTTTCATATTTAGAACATTGTTAGAATAAGCTTTATAATATTACTGATGTTGGATAGTTTGTTATTTTAGTAAAAACAATTTTACTGCACAATGCTTTTGTTTTCAGTGCCCGTTTCGCTGCGATCGCTGGAAGCTGTTTCATTTAGTTGTAGTGATCATTATACCTTCAGGATTTTTGGCGTTTTTCATTTTTTTTCTCTTGGTTTATAAGCAAATATTTCCATAATTGTAAATAAAATTACAGCATTAGTTTCGTTATTTTTCAAAAATAATTTTTTAAGTAAGTCTAAAAAATTATTTTTGCTGTAATTTACATTTAAAAATGAGTTTTTAGCAATGATAGACTCAAAAAGCAACCTTAGAAAAGTATTGAGCCTAATTTACATGTGCTAGTAGTAATTAAATTAATACAGGATTTGCGGAAGATCTGAATAATTTTTAACACTAATTACAGGTCACTGGTGAAAAATAGACAGACGTGTTGTGGCTGCAAGCCGATGTTCCTTCTCACTTCTAAAGGAACTCCGGTCTAGCAGCCTGCCAAGATCCACAAAGGTAGGGATATACACGGCTTTGATCCGACCTGTTCTAACATATGGCTCTGAAACCTGGACACTTACAAGGAATCAGGAACTGGAATTATCCAGGCTCGATCGAAAGATCCTTAGGAGAATTTATGGAGCAGCATGTGTCAGTGGAGAGTAGAAGCGAAGAACAAATCTGGAGCTAAGAATTATTTACAAAGACTTGGACATGGTCGATGTGATTAAATTCTCTCGATTACGATGGGTGGACCACGTCGCAAGGATGAATCCCATCTAAATTCCTATCGAAGAAACGGTTTGGAGCAAGGAAGGTTGGACGACCAAGGCTTCTATGGTAAGATTGTGTTACTATCGATGCATTGTCGATACTTGGCAAACGTAACTGGAGGGCAGCTGCACAAAACATAGATGACTGGCGGTCAATACTGAAGCAGGCCAAGACTCAACGCTTGGGTCGTAGAGCTGTATAATAAACATAATAAGAGAAAAATAGATGGTTCAACCACTCATGTAAATGAATTTCTGTATGTTTATCTTGAATATTTTGGCAAATTACCACCCCTATCACTTCTATCTTATCTTTTAGGCGAGGCAATGATATATGAGAATATAACACAAACTTGTGTAGACCTACGAGAGAAGTAGTAGTAGGGGTGGTAAAAAAGACGGCGAGGAAATAGGTTTATTGAGAATGGTGTTTGAGTGATGGTGACACGGTAAGTGATAGGAAGTATCTTCAACAGATACCAGCACTACCCTCCGCTTTCGATGGTTAGGATCAGGTGACAATTCGCACACAGCGGTTCGACTACAGTTTTATGTTGATTGCTTACTCTTGTGAACTCTTTATTACCAAAATCTTAGATGGCTTAGAAAAATAATTCATTTTATGTTCATCCATGGCAGGACAATAATTGTGTATTTTTTTTTCCTATTTTGTTTTTTCGAATAGGCCAACTAAAAACCACGTCATTCAACTTTTTCGCTGAAAGCTTGCTTTGATATATGCATATATGCGTAGTCTCTAACTGTGCTTCTCCTTCGTCCAGAGGTCACCTGGCTTCTTGCGGGATGGATTGTCCTGCAACATCTTTTTCTTTAAAATCACTCTAAACGGTGAACGATATCTTCAGTCACTATGGGCCATTCCCAGCCCTTAAAAATCTGTAGATACTTTTTCGATCAATGTAGAAACCTTTAGGTATAAAGAAAATATACCTCTTAGTTTAATATGAATCTGCATGTACTAAATCATAGAACGATTTTTCTTGTCATAATGTTCCTATTACCCACCGATCATATAAAAAATAAAAACCGTTTTCAGAGTTGTAGTGGTTTTTCCATATGCCGCTGATGTAGTAGAGAGAGAGAAGAAGGAGGCTGCTAGAGACATAGCCTGTTTATGTGTTTCCCTGGAGGAGCTTTATTTAGAGGCTTTTTTAGCAGCCCGCGGCCCTGACTAATGCTGACAGATATAAACTGTGGCAAAAAATATTAATTGTCTCTCCCAATAGGGGAGGGGCGAGGGGAAGGCTTCATCAATCCTCGCCTAGCCGAGGAATTTCCTAGGCACGGGCTTCTTATCAACTCCAGCCCTCATCCCCTTTTTTCCAGCTAATAAAGCCTATATTTCTCCGGCAAAAAAGGCCTCCCTTCTCATTTCCCAGGGTAATTGGCCGCGTCCTGCCTATATTTCATTGTGATCTACAAAGTTAGGAAGGGATATAAATAGCGTGATGTTGATTAAATTGATTGTACTTGTTTGAGCTGACATAGCTATATTCAATATGTTATATAATTTATCTATCTCATATATACAATTCTCGTGTTACAATGCTAGTTAACCATACTCCTTCAAAACGGCTTGACTGATTTTTTGAAAATTTATATGCATATTAATAGGTCTGATATCGGCTACTATCTATTTTTCATTCCCCTAAGTGTAAGAGTTGTCCACCACTAACATTATTTTTAATTTTTTGGAAATATTTTTTTTGTTCATTAAAAAAATTCACCCTTCTATCACCAACTTCTGTTTTTTATAGTAATTTAGTAATTAATAATTTTTCATCCCGCTCGATAACTGATCAATTATCAATTGGTTATCCCCGCTAGAGGTCTATCGATGTCACTTCTCAGCAAACAGCAGGGAGTAAGGATGGGACCGAAGCAGATCTCCTCTTTCTCTACAACCTCCAGAGTTTTGGGCCATATTATTGTTTATGCATCAAGCGTAGTAGTAACCTTTGCAATTATCATTTTACTATCTAAGTGTAACTCATGTTTTTCACACGGAAAATTATACGTGGCATGCTCTCGAGTGGGTAAACCATCCAGTTTGTTTGTGTTGGCTAAAGATGGACTAACAAAAAGTATTGTTCACACTAAAGCACTAATAGATTGATATTGTTTGTTAGTGTTTCTGTGGTAATCAAATTAATGATATGTATAATTTTAAGGAATGAATGTTTGGTGTTTTGTTATTTTTATATTTTCCCCATCGTTCATCAGCGCTCCATGCCTCATTCCCTCATATATATCGTTACACCCTTAAAATAAATTAGTTATTTTTTTTTCTACACTAGAAATAATTAATATGGCAAAATAACGCTTGCCATATATATATAAAATGATACCGAATTCTTGATTTCCACTAACTCCTTCTAAAGCGCTGGACGGATTTTGATTCGGGCTTTACCATCATTTAGAGCATTATTTTCGTAAGGTTTATAAATAAAAATTATTGAAATTTAACTTTTATTTAGGAGGGAAAAACAAATTTTCTGTATCTAAGTTATCAAAACATTATTCCTGAAATATGAGTAGTAATAAGACGTATAATATACCGTCGGAAAGCGCATGAATTTATAAAAAGTAATATACAATAAAATAAATCATTCAAGTTAACATAAAGTTTTTGTAAGCCCGCAAATCTATTAACATATCCTATTGGTAATGAGGGAGGTTATGATAGGTGATTGTTGCCACTGTTTCGTACAAGTTATATTCTTCCATTTTATATTTAATATTTTAAAAACAATATCACGTATCAAATCGTAACCAAGATGCTGATACAAATTGTAAGTTATCTTCTCTTCTCTTCTGTATATATATATATATATATATATATATATAATATATATATATATATATATATATATATATATATATATATATATATTGATTGATCAGTTCTCGACTGTTGATAATTTAAGTTTGTGTTGTTCTTAGGTTGCAGTCAATGAATAAACAATTTTATCTATGCGACGTTTCGAGAATTTATTGTTCTCATAATCATGCAATTTTGGACAAAATAGTGTCTTAATTAGGCATGTTAAGCCTACAAGCTTTGAAAGAACACTCCAGTGTGAAAAGTGTTACTACTTTTGGGGTTAATTTTCCTTATTTCCGTCATGTCATAGGGTCTAATGTTTGATACGATGTATCGTAATATTTCCATTATCATGTTATTCATAGTGGATATATTTTCTCTACCCAAACCGAATATAATTATATTTCTTTTTCGAGATATATTTTCCTCTTTTTCTCTGAAAGCTTGCATGTTAGTAGCTAGTTCACTGAACTGGTATTTTATTTCTTTGATTTCTTCCTCTTGTTTATTTCAATTTTCATCAAATTCATTTCTAGTCCTGATATTTTTTCAATAAGTATATTAAATTTGTCTTCAATTGTTGACATTGTGGTATATAGAATAAATAAGGGAAGAATATATATATATTTTTACTAAAGTCGAAGAGACGTATATAATATTTACGTAGTTGTGGAAGGAACCTTATCGTGAATGAAGTGGGCTGAGGAGAGTGGGGGGGGGGATAGGCGGAGCCAGAGACTGGAGGGGCTTAATCCATTTTATTATTATTTTTATTTTATTTCTCTCATTTTTTTCTTTTCTTATATATATATATACATATATATATATATGTTTGTGTGTATTTATTTATTTTTATTTTTTACCAACAATAAATAATGATGGAGAAAATACAGTTTAGTAAATAAGTAGGGCGTTTTTAATGAAATTTCTATCAATGTATAATAAATATGCATAAGTATTCAATGAAAATATTTGATACTATAAAAAATTTAAAAAATGAATGAAATTAAATAAGCAAATAAATAAATGAAGTAGGAGTCAAAAACTGAGCCCTCGCCTAAAAATATAGCAGAAATTATTGCAATGAAAACTACTGAAATTTAATTTATCAAATTAAATAATAAGCTACTGAATACATTTTATAATTTCATTTTCGTTATGTTCTTCGTCAATATGTGTTGTGAACTATTCATACGATCAGTGATTTTCGTCACTCTTGGCTTTCTCCCCATTGTGGTCGGAAAGAGTATTTTACATTTTTTTTTAATTTGTGAGCGCCAATTTGAGGAAAACGAACAGAACAATGGGCTTTGTTGCTAGAGAGAGACAATAGAAGTAGTTTTTATCAGTCCCTTTAACATACATATATTTTTCTATCTTATCCTCTTGTTCGGTATATATATCTCATAATATAGCAAAGTCTCTCATACCTAGTAGATGAAATTGTCAACTAGATAAAATAGTTTTAAAACTGGCTATAAACTTTAGTCGTTCTATTCTAGCTAGGAAACGAGTCCGTGAAATATGGCACTAAAAATTAAAAAGGACAAGAAATAAATAAGATTTCATTCCACAATAAAGAATTATAGACTAGTTATATGATTGAATGTTAATATTCTCTTGGTATGTATCTCTAATCTATTAAATTTTTATTTTTATTAAATCTAAAGCATGCAATACTTTGCATGAAATGTAATAGATAACGAGATAGCTTAAGATCAGAACATTAAACGTTGCGAAAAAGATTACTAACTTCGAGGTAAGAAACAGTAATGCGTAAATAAACATTTTTTTTTATCGATGAAACTGACAAGTTATGAGGAAAATACTATAATTTATTCATAATATCGTTAGAAAAAACTCCAAAATCAACTGAATAAATTCAATTTTTTTTTTTTTTTTAAACATTCGTTTAAATATACAACTTTTCATATAAAAATACTTACTTTACTTTAAATTAGGTAAATAAAAATACAATAAGTAAAATTAGAATTACTGGTATGTTAAATTTGATGACATTTTAAAGTTTTCTTTAATTCAACAGGTCCACTGATTGAATTTTTTTCTGTATAGATATTTTTTCGTTATTAGTGTATATAATGTAATATAACGAGTAAATTAGAAATATACGAATTATAGGCATGAAAATTATCTTGAAGAAACTACCCAGTGGTATTATATTGAGGGTGTATAGTCGACTGTAGAAACTATTATAGGTGGAATAGTCAGGAATCAGTAATTTTTGAAAAGTTTTTAATTTTGCCAACGTTTCGGCTCAAGCTTGTGAGCCATCATCAGGGCATTACTGAGCCATGTCCAAGCATAAACTACCACCATGACCATTCGATGAGTTTATGCTTGGACATGGCTCAGTAATGCCCTGATGATGGCTCACAAGCTTGAGCCGAAACGTTGGCAAAATTAAAAACTTTTCAAAAATGACTGATTCCTGACTACCCAGTGGTAGTGCTTCAATAGACTATCGTTATTAACTTTAAAACTAACTATAAATAGGTAATGATTTTGCAAAAAAGAAAACAAAAGTTTATTCACTAAAATTTATATTTGAGTAATAATATGGTTAAAATATTGTTAAGAAATACAAAGCTACACTTAATAATAATTTCCCGATTATTAATTCCTGCTTTGTTACGTTCCTGATCACAGCTCATGATCCATTTCTGTAGGGGACTTTACACTTAATGACCATTCGATGCTCATGTTACAAACTTTTACGGTTTAAGTTTATATATATATATATATATATATATATATATATATATATATATATATATATATAATATATATAACGTATTCTATTTAATTTTGGCGTGGTATTCAAGAACTTCACCTCTACTCGATTCATTTTACAAAATAAAATTATATTGAATTTAAAAGGATTAAAATATACATATATGTATATATAAAGAAAATCTTAAGACGTAAAGCTTTGTAACATAAGCATCGAGTGGTCATAAAGTGTGAAGTTCCCGACAGAAATGGATCAGGACCTGTGATCAAGAACGTAACAAAGCCGGAATAATAACCGGGAAATTATTATTAAGTGTAGCTTTGTATTTTTAACAATATTTTAACCATATTATTACTCAAATATGAATTTTAATGAATCAATAATTTGTTTGAATTTTGACAATTTTTTTGGAGTTACATTTTTTTTGTTCAATCTCCTGATATGGACTTTTACTCAGTAACAAATATATTTTTTTCCATGTCCAAAGAGAGGATTATCACGAATTTTTACCTCGACTTATCGTTTTTGAGATGGTTAATTTATGGTGTAAATGTAGATAGCATTAGTCATTAGAATGATATATCTCCACCATTATTATATAAAAATAGTGATATAATTCATGCTATTTTTTAAACTTATTCCATTGATATTCTATAAGTTGTTGGAGATAGTTTTAGAAATATCCTAGCTCCTAGTTTTATTGAAAGGGAATAGATAATAAAACACCCAAGTCCGCCCTGCCCTGGCTGAGGAGATTCAATTCTTTGGCTGGAATATCGCTTTCGAAGTGGAGAGCGACGATACAAAAAGGGTGACAGGAGTAGACCGCCATGATATATTGCCAGCACATATTTCAACTCCTCCAATGCTATACTTAGCTCTTGCAGAATATTTTGGCATGTTAATGCAACGGATATAGCTATTTACATATGAAGTCCTATCGTAGTTCCACAAGAAATATTTAAAAAAACAAATAATAATTAAATTATAATAATAATAGTAATAACTAATTAAAATAATAATTAAAATTTAAAAAACAAATTATAATTCAGGTTAATCATAAAATAGCATTAATTTTCAAATCCGCATTGAAGAGAAGAATCGATTTTGTTAAGTATGTACTAAACAAAATCGGAAACATGAAAGATCACAGCTTTTAGTCTTCAAAACTAGCATGCTATAGTTGTAATTATTTTAATTATTAGACTATTAGTTTGTTTGTTTGTTTATTTAACGTCGCTTTATGCTACTATGTCTAATCGGACGATGCTACAGAAGGAATCCTAAATTTTTCCCATCCAGATTTAATTAGGATAGGGATCATTAACGAGTTCCTGACATCGCAAAGACCTCCTTTTTATGCCCTATCCGAAGGAAGGCATAACTTAGAATTTTTACTCCCATAAAAAAACCTAGCACCAGCTGCCAGGTTTGAAACCATGACCTTGGGCATAGAAGGTGGTCATGATAGTCACTACACCACGGGTAATCCCTCAGATTTTTTTATGGCAGTATCGATTTTCCTTTCCATTGACGGTTTTTTCTGTAATTTCTTCAGAAAAAACTGAGCCTTAAGCAATGATGTTTGAGTATGAGTGGATTTAATCATAAAGGGTAATTTCATGTTGAATGTTAAAAACAAATCGAGTTGTATTATATATACTGTTGGAACCCCTTTGATCAGTAGCTACTGATTCTAATATTAATATAAAATTGATTAGATTATTAGAATTTTCTCAAGTACATTTCCTGATGTGTTGAATACGGTGGAAGGGTGGCCGAGTGGGTTAAAGCGCATTAATTTGCAACTAGATGTCCGAAAACATCGGATAAAATATTTACTAGTTCGTGTCCTAGTGAGAGGGGCTTTTAATTCAGACGTAAATCCCCTTTCCTCCCTGGCTCGAGAAGAACCCATATAGCCTGAAAAGTCCTGAATACTTTTAAAACGAAAGTATTTTGGATTTTTTGCTTAAAATAAATAATTAAAATAGCGATACCTTAAAAAAACAAACTATATTGTTAAAAAACTATTTGTTACAGTTTCGCATAGTGTTTTGTTACTCTAATGATCGCATTGTTTTGTTTTGGATTGAAATAGGAGGAATTAGTTAAAGCTACATGACCATATTTTATAAATATACAAATTACAAATATCCTATTTCAAGTCGACACACTTACTTTTTTTTTTTTAATCGAATCGTTCGTCGTAAGTTTCTCTGATTTTTTAGGAGTGTAGGAAAAATTATATTGAATAATTGAAGAAAGTTATATTTAACCAGTCCTATTTTAGTTCGATCAGATACACCTGTTACCTTTCAGTTGCTATTTTAGCATTATGACCGTTAATTAAAACAAAATGTTGTTTTTACAATTAAAAAATAAATAAATAATGAATAACATGTAAGAGAACTTCCAGGAAGAGAATAAAAATAATTTCGATTTTAGGTGATTTTTAGACAGACATGAATGTATCACATTTAAGCTGTGGCCTACGTAGGTCAATTTCTAATGTTTTTCTAGTTCTATCCGTAATGGAATCATCACATAGATAATACGAATAATGGATTATTTTTTATTTTCTACAAAATAAAAAATAAAAACACTAATGCAGCATTTTTTGTATCTGTGATAAAATACATAAAGGGTGGGATCACTTGTAGCTGGGTGGCTAGCGTAACAGCCTCCCATGCCAAAGGTCACGGGTTCGAACCCGCAGGTGGTCCTAGGATTTTTTAATGGGAGTAAAAAATCCTTAGTTACGCCGTTCTTCGGAGGGGACGTTAAAAGGTGGTCCCGAGCCTGTGCGATGTCAGGTACTCGTTAAAGATCCCTATCCTAATAAAACCTGGATAAGCAAAATTTAGGACTCCCACTGTAGCATCGTCCGATTAGCCATAGTTGCATAAAAGTGGCGTTAAACGAATAAACAAACAAACAAATACATGAAGGTTAAAATTGGCCAGGCTATAACACGTGTTGCCACCACACATTGATCAGACCTCAATTTCTTATAATTTTAGTGAAGATTTCTTAGAGTTAGTATGAGCATCTGCTACAATTGGTATCAAGTCCTGATTTGATGTAAGTAGCGAAGCTGGTGAGAAGATGTGTCATCAAAAACATCAGATGTGTCTTCATCCATAAGGATATGTTGAATATCATATCCGCCGTGCCTGGTATGCGTTCTCCTCTTGAGCAATAAACCAGGAGCTAACTTGTAGAGGCAAGCCAAGTGAGAGGATGTGATTTAGCACCCCTTTCCAATTCAGATGCAAATTAGCCTGTAGATTGAGCTGTACTCGATTCAATCCGATAAAACAAGGAGCTAATGCATTTATTACTTTTACCAGGACCCCAATTCCTTTTACCTTATTTTTTCTAAAGAAAAAATGCTAATTTTAATATTTATGACAAAGACGTGGAACAAAGGATACTAGTCCTATAAAAAGAACGAATTATTCTATATCAATATATTCTAAACAAGGAAGAGCTCATTTAATTATTCAGCCCAAAATCAACCTTAATAATTATTCTATATAATATTAATAAAATATAATAATAGACTCCCTGGGGATCACCTGTATGGATCTTGATTGATTTTTATCTAATTTGATTATTTTTTCTTTTGTGATTTAATTTAATTTTTTTTATTTGATATTCTTTTAATAATATATTGTTTTATATTTTTACGTAATCTTGGTTTTGGTACTAGTGGTCATTAAAGCGTGCGTTTTAGCGTTTTTTTTCTTTTTGTAGGGTTTGTGCTGTATTTTGTGCGATATATTGTATACTATAACATAAAACTATTGGTAAAGGTAAAACATCACGAGGTAAATTCATAATAAGTCTACTAAATATAATTATTTAGTAGATTGTCCTTTATTAATTAGATATAGTGCGTTTTATTAGTCAATACTCCCCTTCTTCCCTGTTTCCGGATAATTCTTTCTGTTTGAGTGGCGTCATGGTTAAGATTACTTGATTTTTTCCATGTTCAAGATCCTAATGCTTTCCTTATACTTAATGTATGTTCAAATCAATCCTCTTCCTGTTTTTGATTTTTCCTTTCAAACGACCTTATTTTTTCTCTTTTATTTGCAAATAAGCATGAATTCAGACAGGAGATTTCTCAACCGATCGGTTCAACTTCTCATAAGACTTCTAAAGCTTTTTCTGGATTCAATAATGCATTTGGTGGGTCTGGGGACTTTACACACAACTTAACGGTCTCCACTTTGGTAAGTCCATTTTATTAGGTTTAGATTTCTTCTAATTATTTTTCCTCTACATTTGTGAGTCCTTTTTCAAATGATCCAATATACAGTCCAACGCAGAATGTACTTTTATTCAGACGAAGTAAACCTACGAACTTTGACTCAATAATAAGAATATGTCATATGATTTATTGATGATTACGCTGTGTGTGCTACCAACCCAATATAGTTGGGTAGCACTGTTTTTTGTTGTTGTGCTAATAACGATGAAACAATTTTTTTTTTTTTTTTTTTTTTTTTTTTTTTTTTTTTTTTTTTATTTATTGAGCAATATTACAATCTGTCCAATTCAGGACATTTTTAATAGTGATAAAGTACAACATTCATACTACATTCACACGATATATACAAAACTATAAATTTATATAATAATAATAATAAAATATACATATATACAAAATAAAATCAATAAAAATATATACAATAGTCACTCATACCTATATACAATTCACAAGCATACAGCACGTGAGTGGAGAATCTAGCCAATGCTAGAACTCCAATATACATGTTATAAGAGGTCACGAGGCCACTGCCGTTTCAACCTTCTAGGTGGGTTGTATGGATGGGTGGGGCTGGATAGGGATTGAGCTAGAGGATTAGGATGATGAATGAGATTCTGGTGGAATTTGGAAAATTTGGATGGAATCAGGTCTGAAATAAAAGGAACATTAAGGTCGTGGTGCAAGGTATTGTTGGAAACATAATAAGGAGCATTTACTATTGTACGGAGGACTTTGGATTGAAAGGATTGAATGCGTTTGATGTTAGTACGTTTAGCTGTCCCCCACAGTTCAAGTCCGTAGGTCCAGATGGGCTTCAGTATTGTCCTGTAGATTAATAATTTGTTGTCAACTGTAAGTTCAGATTTTCTGTTGAGTAGTCGGTATAACTGTCCGAATCGTCGGTTGAGTTCTTGTCTTTTAAGTCTTGTATGTGGGTTCCAAGTCAATCTTTTGTCTAATAGTAAGCCAAGATACCGGACTGTATCTGAAGGAGGAATTGGAATGGAATTGAAGTAAACTGGCGGACAGGAATTTCGTCGAAGAGTGAAGGTTACGTGTTTGCATTTGGCTTCGTTCACCGTTATGCGCCAAGCATTACACCAGTCTTCGATAAGAGAAAGGTGTCTTTGCAGGTTTAAGGATGCTGTTTCAGGATTGGAACTGGATGATAGGATGGCGGTGTCGTCTGCAAAAGTTGCCAGAAAGGTATTAGGATGTGTAGGAATATCAGCAGTGTAAAGGATGTAGAGGACGGGTCCCAAGACGCTGCCTTGAGGAACACCGGCCTCAACGGGATAAAGGTTAGAAAATTCTACACCACAGCGAACGCGGAAGGAACGGTTTGAGAGATAGGATCGGAGAATGAGGTATAGAGACTGGGGTAAATGGGTTTTCAGCTTGAAGAGTAATCCAGTGTGCCATACCCGGTCAAAAGCTTGCGCAATGTCCAGAAACGCACCAGAACAATACTCTTTGCATTCAAGAGCTGAGGAAATATGGTCTACAACTCGGAGCCCCTGTTGAACTGTGGAATGCTGAGGACGGAATCCAAACTGATGGGAAGGAAGATTTTGAGATTCTAATATGGGTAGGATACGTTTAAGAAGAAGCCTTTTGAAGATTTTTGAGAGGATGGGGAGTAGACTAATAGGCCTGTAGGATGAAGTGTTGTTGGAAGGTTTGCCTGGTTTTAGAAAAAGAATGATAGTGGAATGTTTCCATAACAGAGGAAAATAGGTGGTGCGTAGGATGCAGTTGTAAATATAAGTAAGGAATATAATAGCTTTCTGCGGAAGTTGTCGGAGGATCTGGGGAGTAAGGAGATCGTATCCAGGAGATTTACGGAGGGTAAGTTTTTGGAGAAGATATTTGACCTCAGAGGGATTAATAGCTTTAGGAGGTAGGGAAAGTGGAATTGGTGACATAAGAAAGTCTTGCACTGTTGCGGTGTGATTGGCGTGGGATTCCGGGTGAGGAGTGAAAACTTTGGAGAGGTGTGTGGCGAATTCCTCGGCTTTATCTTCATCAGACGCAGCCCAGGAGTCATCACCACGTCGGAGAGGATGGGAAACTTGATGGTATTTTAGGATCTTTTTCGTGACATTCCACAGGGAATTATCACGAGCTGACAGAGAGGAGAGGTAGGAATTAAAGGACTGGGAACGGAAGGTCGCCAACTCCCTCTTCAATTGTCTACAATAGAAGTTATAGGAGCGGCGATCTGTTGGGTGTCGGGTGCGCTGCCATAATGATCTTGCTCGGCGTTTGGTATGGATGAGGTCTATAATATGTTGTGGAAAATGATTTTGGTGAGGATTTATATTGGGGTGTTTAGGAGAGGAGGCAGTCCAGACAGCTTGTTGGATGGCGGTGGTAAAGGAATAGACGGAATTATCTAGGTCATCTGGGGTTTTGAGGGTTACTCTGAGGTCAATATTATCGGTCAGGATTTGGCGGAAAAGGTTCCAGTTGACTGGGCCTCGGATGAATGATGGTGGAATGGGTTTTGGAATTGGAGTGAGAGATACTTTTAGGATCAGTGGACTATGGTCTGAGGATAGTTCATCAAGGCGAGTTACAGAAAAGTTGAGGGAGCCTAATCCGCTGTGGATAAAGAAGTCGAGGATGTCAGGATTGCGGTTAGGATCGGTTGGCCAGTAGGTAGGGGAGTCAGGAGGCAGGATATTAAAATTTCGGGAGTTGAGTGCAGACTGCAAATTTCGTCCCCGAGAGTTCGTGGTTCTGGAACCCCACTGCTGATGCTTGGCGTTTAAGTCTGCACCCAGAATGAAACGATTTCCTAAGGAATCCAGGAAGGATACAAATTCGGAATTGGAAATGGAATGTTTAGGAGGACAGTATGCAGATGTGAGGGTTACCGGAAAGGAAAAAGTCTTGATTACTATGGCTGTGGCTTGTAGGAAATCATAGGTGGGAAGTGGGAGTAAATGATGAGAGAGGGATTGGTGGACAATGATAGCAGAACCGGCATGGGCTTTGCCGTCTGGGTGGTCAGTACGGTATGTCATGTATTGCGGTATTTTGAAGTACTGTTTAGTCGTTAGTCTTGTTTCAGTTATAAGTGCAACATCGATTGTTTTGTCTTGCAACAACGCTGTCAGTTCGTCAGTATGATTTCTAACACCATTCGCATTCCAAAGGAGAATGGATAAGGAGTTAGGTGAATTCATTTAAGGATTTTTCAAGGCAGGGATTAGATTTGATACTAGATTTGTAAGGAGTGATATAAGCGGCATAACAAGAGATTTGATTTCGGAGATGAACGATGTCATTAGACTGGTAAGATCTGTGACGTTTGATGGTGGAGGGATATGAGAAATTTGATGTTGAGGAGTTTTTTGAAGATTAGGTAAACTTTGAGGGATAGATTGTTGTACAATAGATTGAGAAAGTTGAGGAAAAAGTTGTTCCGGCAGTGCCTCGACTTCATGATTCTGGTTTCCACCTCCAAGCAAGTGGGCAAATGATACGTTTGAATTTACAAGTTTAGATGGTTCTCTTCTGCTTCTGGTTGGTACAGCTGTTTCATTCGGATCCTGAGGTTTTTGGTATCTGGTTCTGAGTTTCTTGTAGATTTCACATCCCTTGTAGTTAGCCGGGTGGTCCTTGAGGCACAGAGCACATACAGCGGGTGTAGATCTTGATCTTGTACATTCTTCTGTTTTATGCTGTTCACCGCATTTCACACAGCGTGGTATGTGATGGCAATAACTTTTGGTATGACCATATGCCTGACAGTTATGACACTGAACTATTTCCCTCTTTGTGTAAGGTTTTTCAACTTTTACACGGGTATAGTACAGTCTACTGAGGTCATAGATTTTTTCGACTCCTGCTGATGGTTCCAAGTCCACAAAGAATAGAGGCAGTGGACTTTTATCTTTTAGAACGTTGGTGACTTGCCTCACTTGGAATCCTAATTCTGTCAGTTCTTCTTTGATAGCTTCAACGGGTGTTGAGGAATGTAGGTTTCTGATTACGACCCTTAATGCTCTCTCCTGGCGCAGCTGATAAGTATGAAAGTCAGCTTTGGTCTCAGTCAGATATTTTACAATCTTTCTGTAGGTTTCAGCAGTAGTCGGAGATATTTTAGTATCATTGGTTCTACTTATACAATAATAACTATTAGGATCAGTTACTTTGTTTAAATGCGCACACATCAGTTTAAAATTTTTAATATTTTTAACAAATATTGGTGGAGGTAGTGGTTCCCTGGGTATAGGAGAAGATTCCATGGTTTCTTTTTCATTTTGGAGGATCTCAAATGGATTCGGTGTAAAAAACGGGGATTCATCAGTTATTCCTTGTGATGATGTGCTGGGCTGTGGTTCAGATCCTAATGAGGTAGCTGACGCGGTCGCTGGTGGAATTATTTTTTTATTTTGTTCACGGCGGGGTCTCTGTTTTGTAGGAGACGAGTTAGAACCTGCAGATCTAGATCTTTTACTTGCAGACTTTGAGGACATGACTTGGTGAAAATATCTCATTGATTAAGAAAATAATAATATAAATAAATAATGAGATAAGAATTAAAGATAAAAGAAAGATAAGTTAACGAAAAGCAAGCCCGAGCTTGCCGAGCTAGCGGCAATCAGCTGATCAGTGACCCTCCTTTCACTTTTTCGTGATTGTACAAAGTAAATTATAACTTTGCTTACCGAAATTTCTCCAATATTCACTGCCGTAGTATTCCTGAGGTCTAGTGATGTTCTCCAGACTGAATTCAAGCGAATTCCTACTGAAAAAAGCAAAAATCTGAGAGACGATGTAACGTATGACTGTTATCATCGAGCGCATCAGCTGATCTCTGAAACAATATAGAGAAAATTAATTGCCAGTGGCTATTTTAAGGAAATTGTATCGAAAGACGATTGAAGAGGAGAAAGATGTTTTAGAATAACACCGAGAAAACCACTAAAATTTTCATTAGAGAAGTATATAATAGTTATATAAAAAAAAAAGTTACATGAACCACGGCAGAGTGAGGAAATTTTAAGAAAACAACCAAAAATTTCAAGTTCCGTTCAATGATATTTAGATGTCTACGTTTTATGTACTTTTGTATTAGCAACCAAATAAAATTTCAGATAATGATTCACAAAACTATGCTACACATTTATATAGAATTTTAAATATATCAAATAAATCTTTATTTTCATTGATCAGTTTCCGTCAGGAATCGATATAATTATACAAATTTTATTTTGTTTCTTTAAAAATGTAGTATTTTATGATATTGGTTATAGGAATTTTCTGGTTTATTTCGTATAATTACTGGGAACATTCGAAGTAATTAATTTATTTCACAAATTAGAGTTCAAAAATATTTAAATAAATTAAAGTTATGTAGTGGGTTCAAGTATAAATAAAACAATATTATAATTATTTGTATTATACATGTGTGAAAATATTAAGAAGCTTATTCCTTCTACCCTTATTATGTATGGAATATTTTAAACGAAGTTATATTCAAGAAAATGTGTTTTTTACATGTTAGTTTTATTACTTGTTTAGGCTTGTCATTTTTTTTTTTTTACTTTGAATTATATTGGACGTCAAGGAGTATCAAACAATAATAACTATCGAATTACCGAAAAATGCTTTTCTTTGGAGACAGTAGCGTCAAATTTTGATGAAACTTGCAAAAGAACTCCTGATTAGTTCCTGAACTATTCATATCCACTATATAGTACACTCTACGAACCCTCTCCCCCCTCCTCCCTCAGAAAAATAGACTATTTTCATAACCATTTAAAGTCGATAAGTGTATAATCGTTGAGTCCCATTATTGTTTTTCCACGATGGAAAATATATTCGTAATATTAAGTGTCTTATTATATAATTTACTACTTCCAGCAGGAAAAAGATAACTGAGAGAGTATGCGAACAAATCCACCAAGAAGCTTCGAAGGCTATTCAGTATCGAAGCTGGGTCCTCTTTCGCAAGAGGCCTGTGACAAACAGTCCCATCAGGAGAACGCCCCTCACGTCGCGATTTATTGCTAAGGCTCAACAAAATCCTGTAGTTCTCTTCCTTCCTATACCGTGTTTTGGTGTGACCTAATATTCTTAGAATACTAACTTGTAGAAAAAAAAATCTTTCTCTTGATGAAAAAAATTAGTTCTCTTTCAAGTATTCACTGATTTTTACTAAGATGGGATGATTCAAACTGATGATTTGAAGTGAAACTACTTAGAACTTATGAATAACAAGGACTACATTAAAATATATATTTATCTTCTATCAATCAGTAAATCCCACTAGTAACTTGGTAAGAGGGAAGAAGAAATCTACAGTCAGTGTCATTTTTTTTCCCGTTTAACTTCCAACAATGGAAGCTGTCAGTCGTAAAGAGCAACAATTATTAGGAAGTCTTTATTAAAACTGTAAGAAAGTATATATATATATATATATAGGTCAATCCATTCGAAATCATTCAGACCTTGCCGCTCAACATGTTTGATTTTAATGATTTTTTAATTAGTTATTGTCTATCATTGCATGAATAAAAAGCCGTGATTTTTTTTTTCTAGCTAATACGTTTAGTGTCATTGTTTTGCTGATTGTTCCGCCATCTTCGCTTATTGTTCATAAAGAAATAGAGAATAACTGGTTAAAAAATCATTAAAATAAAAAAATTCGAGCTGCAAACTTAATGAAAATTGGATGATTTCAAATAAATTGGCCAATATATATATATATATATGTATATATATATATATATATATATATATAATTTTATTTTAATTTATTTCATTGTTTAATATCTTACACATCCGACCAACTCCATTACTAATATTAGTCATTTTTTAATATTTATGAAACCGCTTTTATATTGGGTTGTGTCACATGAAATGTAAGTTTTCAAGGTAAAGGATTTTTATTAAAAATACGATATGAAAACAAGATAATTTTATTCGAAGTATTTACCTTCTTTTTCTACACATTTTTCCCAACGTGACACCAACTTTTTTCCCCGAACTGAAAAACTCTGAGCTTTGAAGTGAAACAAAATCTGAAAACGCACTTTTCACTTGATCATAATTTTCAGAAAGTTTTCCTTTGACGAAGTTGTTTAAATTCCTGAACAGGTCGTAATCTGTTGGAGACAAGTCGGGAGAATATGGTGGGTGCGAAAGAACTTCGTAGCCAAGTTCATTCAATTTTTGAGCGGTATGTTATGAAAATTGGGGTCTTGCTGCCGCTCAGTGGGATCATGAGGTACTCGTGTATCGAGGTTTTTACTTTCCCAATACAGTTTAAATGTCTGGAAACGGTAGATGCACTTGCATTTAGTTGTGCTGAGAGTCTTTTAACTGTTTGGTAGGGGTTTCCTTTTACTGTATGTTTGAGGACATCGTTGTCTATTACGGACGGAGATCTTCCTCGGGGCAAGTTTTCCAAGTCGGTCATCCCCAGCTGAAAACTTAGCAAACCAACGGCGAATGGTCCGTTCATTAACACTCTCTTCCCCAAACGCCTTGCAAATATTTTTAGCGCCATCGGCGTCTGAATAGCTGAGTTTAAACTCGTACAAAAATAATACTCGAAAATCGCGTGTTTCCATGTTCATATTTGGAGGTATATTAAAAAGTGGTATATGCTAATGTATATAATACAAAGGTAGAGGATTAGTAACTGTTTACTTTAAATATGTAAACGTTCGGAAGAAAACAACAGAGATCAGCAAAATCCTTTATGTATTTCAGAAACTATAAAAACGGACATTTCATGTGAAACAACCCAATACATTGGTGATAATGAAAGTTTTATTAATGAAAATTTGATAAACGGTTTAGTGTTCTTTTAATATCAAGGTCAAAAAGAAAACTATCAATGTTTATTATCGCCCTCACAACTTTACTAAACGATTTACTCATCTTGTTTGTTTTATATTTATTTGTTAAATATTTACTTACGTAGTTACTTAGTTTAAACACTGAAAAAGAACACTTTTCAGTGTTTTTTCAAAGTTTGTAGACTACACATGTCTAATTAAGACACTATTATGTCCGAAATTGCATGATTATGAGAACAATAAATTCTCGAAACGTCGCATAGATAAAATTGTTTATTCATTTACTGAAACCTGAGAACAACAGAAACTTAAATTATGAAAGTCGAGAACTGATCAAACAATATATATATATATATATATATATATATATATATATATATATATATATATATATATATATATTCTTATTAGAATGAAAAGTGCCCATGCATCACATCAGTTTCTTGTTTGTAAATTTTGGTAACGAAAAGCGCACAAAGATACTGTAAACGCATAAAAAATCCAAATATAACTGAATCCAAAATGGTTGATTAAACACCTAACTTATTGCCTGAAGCAGCATACTTAAGGCATACTATGATTAATATTTAAAATTATTACAAGATCACTCCATCATAATCTACACGATGGTTCAATATATTCTTAACATGCTGATACTATTTATATTTAAATTTATAACACATTAATTATATTTATATAACATTGTTTAAATACGACTAAGATTATTAAATAACATCAAACAAATAAGTAAATATTTAACAAATAAATATAAAACAAACAAGATAAGTAAATCGTTTAGTAAAGTTGTGAGGGCGATAATAAACATTGATAGTTTTCTTTTTTACTTTGATATTAAAATAACATTAAACCGTTTATCAAATTTTCAATAATAAAACTTTCATTATCACCAATGTATTGGGTTGTTTCACATGAAATGTCCTTTTTATAGTTTCTGAAATACATAAAGGATTTTGCTGGTCTCTGTTGTTTTCTTCCAAATGTTTACATATCTAAAGTAAACAGTTACTAATCCTCTTATATATATATATATATATATATATATATATATATATATATATATATATATATATATATATTTTTTTTTTTTTTTTTTTTTTTAATGAATATTAATCATTTCTAAGCTAAAATATATCACGAAGCTCTTGAACATGACTAAATCTGTTTTGTTAGCAATGCCTATTCTTCACCATTATTCCTGAAGTGGCAGTTACTCATTGAAGATAAATTATTTTTGGCCATCGTGAGTAATGATTAGAGCTTAATACAATAATCATGACGGATGATCTGGAACTGCTCTATAATCATGATGGATAATATCACACCTGATGATTCATTCAGTTAGACCAATGATTAGTAATTTGTTTATTCCCAATAATAATAATAATAAGTTAATATATTAGCTAATATAAAATTTTAATTTTTTATAGACCTGCTAAAGCTATGCATAGTTATTATTCTCAAGCTAATGGCTATCCTGGCATAAGAAATAGTACTTAATTATTCCTTACCTAATTAATTAATTAATTAATTAATTGCGAATGATCATAAAGATTTTTAATAATTCAATTATTTTATCATCAAAGTGTATCAGTGGTGCCACTCTATTCTTCTACTACAGAACACGAATTTCCTTTATTTATATAATTAAAATTCGTTTAATATATATTATTATAATATATTTATCCTAGAATCCTCGTTGAAGGAATTTGTATATATCGAAAAAATATAAGGAATTACGCACTAATATTGGACAGAAATATCAACAACCTACACAAAAGGTTATCATATAAATAAAACATGATAATGCAATAATATATAACATAAATGGTTACAAATATTATCTTTATGATATTATTTTCTTCAATCGGCCTTAAACAAAATCAGCTAAATTAAATAGTTGAAAATATTTTAAGTAGATATTAAAATAGAGAAACGACAGAGTTACGTATTAGTAACCTGCAGAGATGTAATTTTAATCATTCCTAATGTTTTAAATTATATTATGTTTAGTTTTAATTTGGTTGATGAATCTTATCTTTGAATATGAAAACTTGATGCTATTCTTCTATTCAGTGCAATATAATTTGTCTGGAAAGAATGTATCTTGTTTAAAAAAATGATTAACTGTAACTAGATTGCTTTCTAAAGGGTAAAAAATGCTTTATTTTTATTTTAAATTTCCGGAGAAGAATGGGACATGGGGTAACTGAGTTGTTTTCCTGGTTTACTACTGATCTCCATGTTAAGAGTTGGCAGCATTCTGTCAAGCGGATCTCCTGAAACTCATTTATCCACCAAAATGTCACAGACGTTGGCCCAGAAACAGTAATGATTCGGACTATGTGCTATGCACAAGCAAGGGCATGGCATACTCCTTAAAACAGAGTAAAATTTCTTTGAATATTTAATCAGAATTTTTATTAAGTTTAATCAGATTTACTTCAAAAATTGAAGAGTTGATCTTCAGGTATATTACTTGCGAAATATTAATTCGTCCGTAATGACAAAGGGAAAATAGGAAAGGCTGTTGGGAGTTCTGTGAAAGAAGAGACTCGTTAGTCAGTAGGGCAATGTTGAATAGCGGAAGATAATAAAAACAAATTAATTACTCGTAAAGTAATTAGCTGAGGGAGACCATTTATTTTCCTCCAAGCTTAGTATCATCATTTCGTAGTAATTTAGTGGCCAGACTATTCACACCTCTTATTTAGAAAATAGGGTGGTATGAATATGATTTTAGAGTTTGAGTTTTGAAAATCTCAAATTAATTATTTTTATATTTGTTTAAAAGAATTTTTAAAGGAAAGCCAACTGGGGGAGACTTTTGAAGGGGGCTTGACCCATTGACGGGTTGTTGCGCCAAATATTATATGTGTTAAAGAATTTCATGTTTAAAATATTTTAGACATAGAGAATAAAGTGCTTAAAAAAATTCTATATAACCTAGGCAATGCAGGGCTTAAAGATTCAAACCAGCTTAAATTGTGGAAATGTTATGGCGTGATTTAACTAATATGTTACAAAATCCACTTGTGATTCGGTGAAAAAAGTTAGTTATACTGTGAAACAAACTTCTCTTAACTACCGATTTTAAAGACCTTCATCTGCACTTTCAAGTTCTCAAAATTTTTCAAGTCATCAACGCGACGAATAGTCGAATTTGAGAAAGGAAGTTATAAAACAGCCATCTTCCGGTTATGATACCTCATCCCTCATCGTCCGCTTAATAAAAGGCATGAAACTTCCTAATCATGAGGTTTTAATGTTTACCTTGAAATGTTTCTCTGATAAATTTATTGCGGCCTCTTTGTGTAACATTTTATGGAGCGTACGCAGGATGAAATCCAAAGTCTTCGTTTCTTAGTGCTTGGAATACTTATAAGAGAACAGTAAGAAGATAAAAAGAGTCATGGTCAAAAAATAAAATATACTCGAGAACTCAATTGTGCTTCAACTTAATTTTTCTGTTGAACCCTGTTGACGACCTTAAATTAGAGTCGAAATGTTGAGAATAAACAGTTTATATTATAACATAATGTTTCTTGATCCCCTCCCAACGTGACACCAACTTTTTTTTCTCGAACTGAAGAACTCTGAGCTTTGAAGTGAAACAAAATCTGAAAACGCACTTTTCACTTGATCATCATTTTCAAAAAGTTTTCCTTTGACGAAGTTTTTTAAATTCCTGAACAGGTCGTAATCTGTTGGAGACATATCGGGAGAATATGGTGGGTGCCGAAGAACTTCGTAGCCCAGTTCTTTCAATTTTTGCACGGTATGTTATGAAACATGGGGTCTTGTTGCCGCTCAGTGGGATCATGAGGTATCCATGTATCGAGGTTTTTTACTTTCCCAATACACTTTAAATGTCTCGAAACGGTAGATGCACTTGCATTTAGTTGTGCTAAGAGTCCTTTAACTGTTTGCCAGGGGTTTCCTTTTACTGTATGTTTGAGGACATCGTTGTCTATTACGGACGGAAATCTTCCTCGGGGCAAGTTTCCAAGTCGGTCATCCCTAGCTGAAAACTTAGCAAACCAACGGCGAATAGTCCGTTCATTAACACTCCCTTCCCCAAACGCCTTGCAAATATTTCTAGCGCCCTCAGCTGCTCAATGGCTGAGTTTAAACTCGTACAAAAATATTACTCGAAAATCGCTTGTTTCCATGTTCATATTTGGAGGTATACTAAAAAGTGGGTAATTGATTGGGAAGCTAATGTTTATAAAACAAAGGTAGAGGATTAGTAACTATTTACTTTAAATATGTAAACATTCGGAAGAAAACAACAGAGACCTGCAAAATCCTTTATGTATTTCAGAAACTATAAAGACGGACATTTCATGTGAAAAAAACCCAATATTTATTAACTTTCATAGTGGTTTTCCATTTTATTGGTTATTTACATCGATATGTTTTTAGGGACAGGACCAAAATTTTATTTACCAGACGATACATTAGTTAACACTACAGATACGTAATTTCCTTTATATTATATAATTATTAGGAAGAATGAAAAAAAAAAAAAAAGGAAAATTCTTGGACCAAGATGGTACAAAAACGGATATCGATTACAGAAGACGTCTAAAGTAAAAGAATATTCAAATATAGAGACAGATGTGAGGAAAAGTGGCCTTAAATTCTATCGCCACATAATGAGAATGGTGAAATTCTCTCGTTCATGGAGAATGGATTAAAAATGTTGAAAAAGACTTGGAACTAGCCAAAATTACTACAGAACATATAGAAACGAGAAAAAAACGCTGAAAATTATTACACAATGGTTTATTATTTCCAAATAACTATATTAGGGTATAACCTTTTTATATAGCTGTCAATAGGGAAATGACTAATATGAAAAGCAATAAATAGTTTAAAGAAAAATGGCGTATCACCAAGACTAATTTCAAAACTCTATCTATATCTCTGCTAGTTGTGAACCAATTTCAATGATTCTTTTTCAATTTTGTGGAAAATTTAATTTCCTATGATATAGCACTAACAGCAAAGACAATAAATTTATTAATATGAAGAAATTTTTTTTATTTTAGTTCGTTATTCGGGTTCTAAGGATCTTAAAATGTAGGCCCTCAAATTTTAAAGGTTTTTTTTTTTTTCTTTTTCCTTGATTACAAAGGTTCATTATTGAGAATAATAAACCAACATCTTTAATTAGAGACTTCGTTACTACTTCCTTTTCTATCGTGTTTCATTCAAATAATTTAAATAAAGTTTCCTGATTCCAGAACATCTTTCATTTTTATCTCTATCATCAATAATAATCGAGTTATCAGGGAATCACATCTCTTATAGGTTGTGGCCTGACTATATAAGTTCTTTTTTTAATATTTTTTTTTATCTCTGTTTATTGCGCCTTACTGATTCTAAAGTGCATATGTTTCTTATTTTCCAAAAATAACTTATGGGCGAGGGTTATGGGGGGGGAGTTATGGGCGCATTTCTGGGTAAAATTTAAATTTTATTCTTTTCTTCTATTTTTATAATTATTCCCGTTTTTTTTTTTTAGTTGAATAACACTTTTTTTTTCTTTATCTTCAAAAATAGCTGTGTTATGGAATTTTATTATTATTTTTATTATTATTGAATCGGTCACTATTTTAAAAATTACCTGCTGATATCAATCTCCATGTGTTAGGACCATCGTTGAATGCCTTTGTATTTTTGTGGTAAAAAAAAAAAAAAAAAAAAAAAAAAAATGTTCATGTAATATAGGAAAAATGCCGCGGACGGCGGACGGGTAACAAACGTTTTTTTTAAAATTAGTTATTCGGGCTTTACATCTTGAAAAGAGAGCCCGCAAATTTTGAAGGGAGGGGGGGAGGTAATATATTTTATTGGTTTGTTCGATCACAAAAGTTTAATATTGAAAATAATAAACGAGAGAAAAAAGCCCCGAGAGCCGAAACAAAATGGAGTAAATAAAGAAGAGCTGAATTCTCACTAAGAGTGAAAAACTGGTGGGCGAAGGAAAAAGAGGCTTCAAAAATGAACCATCTGTATTTAGCGTCTTCCAATTGGGAGCTTGACGACTAATAATAATAATTAAATAATTAAATTTTAGATACGTTAATTGATGATAAACATTGAATTTTATTGGTGTGTTTTTTAATGAATGCAGATAAAACGATTATTAAGTTACTAAAGTTCCATTCTGAAATAAGCTGCGATGGACCGTCCTGTCGCCTTGGACCAACTTCAGTCTGTTTATCTTCTGAGGCTCAACTTCCGAAGTTAGTAGTGAAAGTTCCTTATTGATGTAGACGAAATTCCTGTTATTGCCATTAATTGTCAAAACACTTTTATTTAGTTTACTCTAATCTTATTATTAGTTGGATTGGCCTCTTATCCTGCTATCAAATACTTATAATTAAATTAGGATTCAATAATTAATAAAAAATTACAAATTAAAGCTGACGAAAATCTGAAGATTATCATAACCGAAAAGGAATTACTATAGGCTCCCTTGGGAACAGCTGGATATTTGTAAATTACGTCAATATTTTAGATTGAATGTTTAATTTTATAACTTGTTCTAAAAACCTTTTATGTCTCCGATTTGGAAAGGAAAAATACACATTACATGAAAAATGTTATAAATCGATCTGTAACATATTTATAGTTATTTACTCTGTGATATTTAATTTTTTTCCAGGAAAAAAATGACAATAGTTAGTTGAAAGGATGCACACAGAACGAATGAACAAATAAAAAACATAATTAAACTTAAACATTAAAAAAATATATATTGAGATATTAAACATGTATTATTGATAGGAGGAAAAAAAATCTCCATAATGGCTTGATTCTTTGAAAGGCCGCAATTAACTTTTAAGAATCTTTACTAAGCAATATTTATACTCCTTTTGGTCTTAAAAAAATAATGATAAAAATAGTTAATTCTTTTTTATGGATAAGTTGTTCAAGTAGCTTTCTTCGAGAAAAAACACAAGATAATAAAATAATACAAACATTTTATTTGTGCGCCGACGTTCCGGCCAACATTGTGGACCTTCATGTTAACATTGAACTATATGGGTAAAATAAGAAGTTCTATATACTGGCTTATTCTGTTTTTTGTTATTGTATTTTTTTTTATTGTTGGCTTTGAAGACCCACAATATTGGCCGAAACGTCAGTTCAGAAACATAATATGTTTGCGTTATTAGTGTGTTTTTCTAGATGTCCACCTCCCATCCACCTTCTCCGCCATATATTCTCAACGGTCAACAATCAGCTCTATACTTGTAAATAATTTTTAAAATACTAAGTACAAAATAATATTATAGATTCTATATGTTTTATATATAATCATTGAAAGAACTTCAAAGAAAACTACTTATTTTCTAAAACAAAATTTAATTACGTCGTACATTCATTCATTGAGGTTTCCTACTTATTTAAAACAATGCTATAATGAAGTATGCTTGAAAATATTCATGCAAATCTAAGAGAGTTAATTTAAAAAGTTTAAGCGTTTTCAGTTATGGTTAAACTATGTAAAAATGTAACACAAAATCCAGGGAAATAGAGCCATAAAAGGATATAGCCTAATCAATTAGGGAAGGACTTGAGGCGACGACTAGGCCATTTTCGAAGGGGCCCTTGAGGCAATACTCTGGGATGAGCTTCACTTCACCCTATTCCTCTATTCACCTCTTCCGGCCCAATTCCATTTAGAATGCTCTTTCTCTATACGGTATATGTATATATATATATATATATATATATATATATATATATATATATAATTTTTTTTTATTATTTATACATTTATTTTCTTTAGGATTGACTATGTATAATTTTGGCCGTGCGATTTATTTCCTTTACAGGTTTATATTGCTGGTCGGAGCAAAAGCAGCCTGGAGGGAGTAATCAATCCTCAGAATGCTAGGTCCCTATTTCCGACCATAACAGAGTATATCATTGTGTAGGAATAATCTGTGAATCACTTTTACGGACTTAGAAATCTGGTGAGCCCAACGTACGACTTTTACTTACTTTCGTTGTTAAAATAAATTTAAGAATTTTTAAATATAGTTTGAGAGGAAATGTTTGGATAAGTGAAAGTAAAAAGTCTAAGGAAATAATTAAATTGAATTTAGATGGAAACATGTCTTTCAATATGATTAGGTAATGCTTACTGTTCGGTAAGTGATTCTAGAGAAATAGGAAATAGAAATAATTCACTTTTTACATCGATGATATAATTATATGTTTATAATTTGCTGCAATAAAGAGACGAACAGTGGTTATTAAATTTCAGACTAAATTAAAAAAAATATATTTGTGGTCTATTCTCACAGAAGATTTGCCCAGTTTGTGATTGGCGGCATTGGAGGGTTTTTTTTCATTTTCTATCGATGTCCCGCATACGACAAATCTGGTGCGGGCAACACACGTCTTTCACTTATTTCAATTTTTAAAATCAATGAAAGAATTTTCAAATACAGTTAAATATGAAAATACGTAAAACTATTAAAGAATTAATTAAATTGAATTTCTATAGAAACATGTGTTGCATTCAAAATCTGGTGCGGCCAACACACGACTTTCACTTACCTCCATTTTTAAAATCAATTAAAGAATTTTCAAATACAGTTAGAGATAAAAATTAGTGAAACTATTAAAGAATCGATTAAATTCTTTCCAACGGTATATTACTGTTCTTGTGTTCAAAAACGGAACAAAATTAATGTAAGCCCTGTCAGACTATTTTTATCAAAATAAAACTTACTTGAAATTAAAGCACATTAAATTTTACATCGATATGGCGAGTTTAATCAAAATCGTCGGAACCGTTTCCGAGAAAATCGAAAAAAGGTGCAAAATGCATGGTATACAGTGGCTCTTCTGGTAAGCTCATTTTGATGAAAAAGGTTTTGTAACGTCTCGCGTATAGTTGTCTTAAATATGAAATTTCAGTTTCATAGGACATACCATTCCGCCCAGGAGTTACCACATCCACACACACACACACACAGACCTTTTTGCGGGACTTGGTTATTTGGGTTTAGGAGACCCTAAAATGTGTATTTCCGTTGAAAACTGGAATTCGAAAATTTTCACCTTTTAAAAGCTTGCATATGAGATAATATTTTTTCTGAAATCTGTAGCTTTCCAACGGTGTATCATACATGTATGTATATTACTGTTCTTATGTTCAAAAACGAAAAATTGCAGTACATTTTTTTTTTCTGTTTTCTCCTTTAGTTGCGTATCGAATTCATTAAATTTATATATTAACCTGTTTTTTAAGTTACTTTAGAAAAAGAAAATTTAAAATATCGACATTTAAGGCCTGTCAGACCATTTTAATCCGATTGAAACTTACATGATATTAAAGCCCATTAAATTTGACATCGATATATGGAGTTTAATCAAAATCGTTGGAGTCGTTTTTAAAAAAAATCATAAAAAGATTCAAAATACATGGTATAAAGTAGATCTTTCAGTCAGCTGATTTTGATGAAAACCTTTTTGTAACATCTCGGGTGTACAGTTGTCTTAAATACGAAATTTCAGTTTCATAGGACTTTTAGTTTTTGCCCGGGAGTTACCACACACACACACAGTCTCTTTTGCGGGACTTGGTTATTTGGACTCAGGGGACCCTAAAACGTGTATTTCCGTTGAAAACTGGAATTCGAAAATTTTCACGATCGCAATACTTTCCCTTAATACTTGTATATATAGTAAGTGAAAGTAAAAAAAGAGTTCGATATATGCCATTATTAAGTAACATTACCCTGCCTCTTATGAATGCCTCTTATGAAATTTTGGGGAAACCGCTATTAATAGAATTGAAATTTGGTTTGTTTATGTAACGGGAAACCAAAAAATCGGACACAACATGTTACGTCTTAAAGAGGTTGGTTGTTATTAAGTTTGCACTTGGAGATATATAATGTATACATTTATTCATTAAGTACCGAATAGTTATTTATTAATAATTCCAATAACATATAAATTTGGTATCGATTCACAGTAGTTACAGTTGCAGTAATAAGAGCAAATAACACTACATTTTCAATTGCCAATGATGATAAGAAAAATAAATTTCATTAAACTGTACGATTCTGGATAAATTTTTAGTGTTTAATTAGTTTAAAATGCTTGGATCAAATTAGGTTGAATCATGAATTGAATGAATCAATTTATTCATTGCTAATTAAATGAAATGACTAATCTTCCATTGAAAGTACGTAAATAACTAAAAGGATGGAAGAATTATCGAAGATAAGAGCATAGAGTGTGTTAAATTCTAAGAAAATAACGACGGACTGGAAGGTTTGGCCTTCACACAGGCAACTATAATTGAAAACCTTCGGGTTTTTTTCTGTCTTGGCCAGATCGCAGGACCGTCCTTCCAACACGACGGTTTTGGCCATCGGACGATCGTTCTTGTCATCGGTTTTGAACGACGTGTCTAACCGTCCTTCTAAACCGCCCTTTCTGAACGATCGCGGGAAGGAGCCTTTATATACACCATATTAATGTTCTTATGTTAAAAAAAAAAAAAGCATTAAAAACTTGTTTGCCACTCTCTCCTTCAGTTTGATGTCGAATCCGTTCAACGTATATTAAGCCGTTTCTAATCAATCCTCATAAGATGATATGTTTCATTTTTTAGCATCTACAAAATTAAAGGTAATTTAGAGGAAGAAAATGTAAAATTACGACATTGAAGCCCTGTCAGACTATTTAGCACGAAAATAATTATTGATAATTAGACTTTCATTCCTCGGATTGTTCAATGGGAATAGGAAACGATTTAATTTTGGAATTAGGTTTAGAATTACAGAGATTGATATTTTTTATTTCTCATAATTTAAAATATTTCATCTTCACAGCTTGTCGAAGAAATATTGTTTGACAGCATTGTCATAATTTTAATAATGATAAACATTTCGTGTTGCTAATTTCTTTTACCTGTGCTTGTCAATACGTAAAATCTATTTAGAGGCCTACTTTACTGTTCTCCTGCTTAACATATTTCAGGAAGTGTGCAAAAGTGATGGAATGAACAAAGGCGGGAGTTGTTAAGGTAATTGGAGATGCTCCTTTCCACGGAGCTCGAACGATCACAAAGTGGCACCGCGTGATGTAACGCCATCCTCAACTTGGCGTGGAACTTGGCAGCTGTAATGTAGAGATATAATGAAGACAATTTGGCCAACTCTTCAACCGTGTTGTAACTTTTCAAAGGCGAGTTTTTCTATCTACCGCTACTTTTCCTTTTGATAAGCTAACTTTTGTTTCGAGTATGTTACAGGAAGTCGAGGGAAATTTCAGGTTGTGGGTACCGTTGATTATTCATGATTGCTCCCGGTGTTTGCTCCAAAAAAGTTGGTGAAAGCCGATACAATTTCATTCATGTTTCACGTATAGAAACTGAAGTGTATACATTCCGTACATGCAGTACCATTAAAAATAAAGGCTGATAAAATCTACGCAAAATAGGGTATGACTGATTTTCCACGGATAATGTAAACACTGATTGAGATCCTGGAGTTATGTCTCGAATGAATTGAAAGACCCTGATAATCTTAATTTATTTGATTAGTATATTTATTTAAAAAAATACATTTATTGGTATTTAAAACTGTATAATAAAATATATTTAGTGAATGTGATGCAAGATATACTGTCATGATTCACATGTACGGATACTACCCATTGGTAGCTCCCCAAAGACTATGCTAAACTAGAAGGTCTCGGGGCCATCTTCTTTTCAGACGCCTCGGAGGATTATCAGGAATTGTAAAGAAAGCAAGGATTGAAGCTAGTGGGTTAGAGTGGGAATGGAGTTGTCATAAAAGGAGTGGTACCTGGTTCGCGACAGGTCAGTAACGTAGGGAACATTAAGGTCTTTACGAATGAGTTTATTTATGACAAAATAAAGATTATTGAGGATTTTACGAAGGATTTTTTATTGTAATGATTGAAGACGAGAAGAATTTTATAGTTTAGATAGATAGATAGATAGATAGATAACTGTTTTTTATTTCTTTAAGCATATTACAAAAACAAAACAAATATTATAAATATAAAAAACATTTGTAGAACTATGGTCTTTTAGACCGTCAGTCCGGAGCCGACCTGTAAAGTTTTACAAATTATATAATATTCAAAAACAGGTCACTCATTTATTCTATTCAACTTCTAACTGTATTAACTTATAAATAAAACAACAGTAAAAAACAAATAAAATAACAATAATCAATTAATATCACATATTAGAAAATATTTTTTTTTTTTTTTAATTATAATTAAATTCTTTAAAAAGCCTATATCTATAAGGCCATGCTATTTTACAAAAATTGTATACAGACAACCAGTTATCACCATTGAGACATTTTATTACATCATCAACTTTTAGAGAATTCTTTCCAAAACATTTTTTTCTAATTTCAGACAGAATCGGACATGAAGCTAGGAAATGAAATGTATTTTCTGTTTCTTTTTTATTGCACAAGGAACATATCACACTACTATTCGAATAAAATCTGTTATAGTTGAGATAAAGAAGTTCACATCTAACTTTGAATATCCATTTAACCCCATTAAAGTTTATTTTATTATCATCAAGATAATGTGTTCCATAGTCATAATTTAAGTTTTTATACAGATACATTTTTTCCGAAACTGAAGCCTTTTGTACATATTTTAATTTGTAAATTTCTGTTAACGATACTCTGAATTCCTGTAGGATTAAATCCCATTTATTTTGATTGTCAAGTATAATGTCAATGTCAATATTATGTTTTTCAGCTATTTCTCTTAAATCCCTTATCCAGTATACCTTTTGTTTAACAACTTCATTATTTAATAAATATGGTAGCCTATTTTTTGTCAGGTTTTTAACTTTTATAACATAATTATGCTGTATTTTCAAGGTTTCTATAAACATTGGTACTATTTTGGTTTCTAAATGTATTAAGTAGGAAGCGGTGGCTTGCGGCAAGCTAAATAATTTCTTAATGAAGTAATACAGAAGTTTTTCACTTTTAATATATTCTTTGCTTCCCCATGCTTCGGCACCATATCGTATGAATGATTTAAAAACAGCATTGAATACTTGAATTTTAGACTTACAGGTTATACTATTGTTTAGTAGTAAATTTTTCCATATGGAGTTTATTGCTATTTTAGCTTTTGATAGCTTCTGCTGCAAATGTTTTTTCAATGATAGTGTAGGTGTAAGAACAACACCCAAATATTTATATTCGCTTACTACCTCTATTGCTTGTCTCTTGAAAAACCATTTTTCGTTTCGGTCTCGTTTACACCCACCATTTCTGAAAATTACTATTTTGGATTTATTCAAATTGACCTCTAAATTCCACATTTGACAATATTTCTCTAGATCATTTATCATTAACTGTAGAGTTTTAGGATCAGTAGCTACTAGTGTGATATCGTCCGCATATGCCAGTAATTTTATTTTTCTTCCATTAAAGTTTATGCCACCGCAGATGTTGTCTTCTAAATCATTTATAAAGCATGAAAATAAATAAATTATAAATTTTATAGTTTAGTAGAGCCCCAAATCTCTACTCCGTACGTCAATATTGTTCTAATGATAGTCATGTAGATGAGCCTTTCGTACTTCAGTGGGAGGTTTGAGCGTTTGTTCAGTAAGTGTTGAAGTAGTCGAAAACGTCGGGCAGTTTCTTGTCGTTTCAGTCTTGTATGGGGATTCCAAGTTAGACGTTTGTCAAGGTGGAATCTTAGGTATCGAATTTGTTCAACAGTGACTAGATGAGAGTTATTAAATGATAATGAAAGGCAGCTAGTCATAGCTTTACGACGAAGGGTGATTAGTATATAATAAAAACTAGGTCCAATATAGATAATATTCGCCTACCTTTGATAACAACCATCCAATGATTCGTAAAGTTATTTAATGAAATAACTATTTAAAATTAGGTCGTATGTGACTAGGAAGATTTTTGATTTGTTATATAGAAATACATCTTGTAAAGCACCGTAAGACTAAATAAAGATGGATCGATGATGTTAAGTATTTTGTAGATATGTTTCTTCTGTAAGCCTAGTTTAAAAATGAAAATCTCTAGGGATTTAAGGTATTATTTATTTAAGATTTGTAAAAATCAAATTTTACGTTGATTTAGGGTGTTTAATAGTAGGATTCTTTTTGAGAAAATTGTAAACTTACAATAACGGTGAAAAATATATGATACAAAGTGGATTTTTAGTTCGCAGATTTTATTAAAATTCGCTGATGTAACATCTTAGGTCATTTGAGTTATATATGAAATTTGAGTTTCGCACGACTTAAAGTTTTCGTGCTAGGCGTATTACCATACCCACACACACACACACACACAGACCTTTTTGCGGGACTTGGTTATTTGTTTGTGTCCTGTTTATAACTTAAGATTACCCCCCACAACTTTGCATATGAGATAACAATGTTTCTAAAATCTTCAGCTTTTCAACGGTATATTATGCATCTGTATTATATGTACTGTATAATAATGACGAAAATATTCTTCCGCTATTCTCCTTTAGTTGTTTATAAAATGATATGGTTATTTTTTTGGAATACACGAAATTAAAGGTACTTTAAAGAATGAAAATTTAAAACATCGACATTAAAGCTCTATCAGACTATTTCAATCAGAACTATCAGGGATCACTAGTAGCAGGGTGGTTAGCATAACAGCCTCCTATGCCAAAGATCACGGGTTCGAACCCGCAGTTGGTCCTAGGCTTTTTTAATGGGTGTAAAAAATCTTTAGTTATGCCGTCCTTCGGAGGGAGCGTGAAAAGGTGGTCCTGAGGCTGTGCGATGTCAGGAACTCGTTAAAGACCCCAATCCTAATAAAACCTGGTTAAGCAAAATTTAGGACTCCCACTGTAGCATCGTCCGATTAGCCATAGTAGCATAAAGTGACGTTAAATAAATAAACAAACAATCAGAACAAAACCTACATAAAACTACATAATAAATAAATAAATAAATTTTACATCGATATAGCAAGCTTAATCAAAATCGTTAGTTAAAAAAAAAAATCATAAAAATGTGCATAGTATAAACTGGATGATCTGTTTAAATAAAAAAGTTGATGTAACATCTTAGGCATATTCGCTCCTGAAATATACTTACCAAAAGCACAATTTTGTGGAATTTGATTATTTGGACTCAAGGGACACTTAAGCTTGTATTTCCATTGAAAATGGTATTCGTAAATTTTCACGATCGCAATACTTTCTCTTACTACGTGTATATATAGTAAACCGCTATTAATGAAATTGAAATTTGGTTTGTTTATGTAACGGGAAACCAAAAAATCGGACACAACATGTTACGTCTTAAAGAGGTTGGTTGTTATTAAGTTTGCACTTGGAGATATATATAATCTATACATTTATTCATTAAGTAACGAATAGTTATTTATTAATAATTCCAATAATATATAAATTTGGTATCGATTCACAGTAGTTAAAGTTACAGTAATAAAAGCAAATAATACTACATTTTCAATTGCTAATGATGATAAGAAAAAAAAAATTCATTAAACTGTACGATTCTGGATAAATTTTTAGTGTTTCTTTAGTTTAAAATGCTTGGATCAAATTAGGTTTAATCAATTTATTCATTGCTAATTGAATGAAATGACTAATCTTCCATTGAAAGTACGTAAATAACTGAAAGGATGGAAGAATTATCGAAGATAAGAGCATAAAGTGTATTAAATTCTAAGAAAGTAACGACGGACTGGAAGGTTTGGCCTTCACACAGGCAACTATAATTGAAAACCGTCGGGTTTTTTTCTGTCTCGGCCAGGTCGCAGGACCGTCCTTCCAACACGACGGTTTTGGCCCTCGGACGATCGTTCTTGTCATCGGTTTTGAACGACGTGTCTAACCGTCCTTCCTTACTATGTATTTCATATATAGGTAATTGAATGTAAAATCGATAATCCCTAAAATACACCTGTCTGTTATGAAAATTGCTGATGTATCTATATTGATGACAACCTCTCTCAATCAAAGCTAATCCACTGCATTGATATGTCGAGTGATTTGTGATTTTTCTACAGAATTGCGGTGTCCATTACCAAAGATATTATTATTATTAGCTCGTGATATGAGTGCAATGTTTGATAAAAAGTATCACATAAATAGGTAAAGGATTGTGTAGCTATAGATAAAAATACATATAAAAATCTGGTGCGGGCAACACACGAATTTCACTTACCTCCATTTTTAAAAACAATGAAAGAATTTTCAAATACAGTTAGAGATAAAAATACGTGAAATTATTAAGGAATTAATCAAATTGAATTTATATAGAAACATGTGTTTGATTCAAAAACCTATTATATTATTATCTTAAATAATCAGTAAGTTTTATGTTCATTTCATCACTCTCTATTAACTTTTAAAAGATTGTGTATGAGATGATAATTTTTCTAAAATCTTTAGCTTTCCAACGGTATATCATACATGTATATTACTGTTCTTATGTTCAAAAACGAAAAATTGCATTTAAAAAATATTTTTTCTGTTTTCTCCTTTAGTTGGGTATCGAATTTATTCAATCTATATATTTACCAGTTTTTCATCAGCGTTAACAAGATAATCTAGTTATTATTATTGAATCTACAAAATTAAAGGTACTTTAGGGGAAGAAAATTTAAAATATCGGCATTTAAGCCCTGTCAGACCATTTTTATCTAAATAAAACCTACATGATATTAAAGCCCATTAAATTTTACATCGATATAGCGAGTTTATTCAAAATCGTCGGAACCGTTTTTGAGAAAATCGAAAAAAGGTGCAAAATGCATGGTATAAAGTGCCTCTTCTGGTAGGCTCATTTTGATGAAAAAAGTTTTGTCACGTCTCGGGCGTATAGTTGTCTTAAATATGAAATTTCAGTTTCATAGTACTTACCGTTTCCGCCCGGGAGTTACCACACACACACAGACACACACACAGACACACACACACACACACACACACACACACACACAGACACACACACACACACACACACACACACACACACACACAGACCTTTTTGCGGGACTTGGTTATTTGGACTCAGGGGACCCTAAAACGTGTATTTCCGTTGAAAACTGGAATTCGAAAATTTTCACGATCGCAATACTTCCCCTTACTATATATAGTAAGTGAAAGTAAAAATATGTAAAATTACGTTTTTAATAAATCTATTTAACCATGAAAACTGTTAAAAAAATCTGGTGCGCGCAACACAGGACTTTCACTTACCTCCGTTGTTGAAATCAATTTAAGAATTTTTAAATACATTTAAAGATACAAATAAATCGTTAAAGAATTAATTATTTTGAATGTCAATAGAACCATGTGTTTTATTAAATAATCTATTATATTTTTATCTACAAATATCAGTTAGTTTTATTAACTTTTCATCACGTTCCATTAACCTTTAAAATTCCGTGTATTAGATAATATTTTTTCTAAAATCTTTAGCTATCCAACGGTGTATAATACATCTATATTGCATAAAAAAATATGTTTGCATTTTTATCTTTTAAATAAACAACTAAAATTCGCTAAACTTGCATAAATAAATGCTAATAAGATGATGTTCCAATTTTTTTTTAATTTACAAAATTAAAGGTAACTTAGAGGAAAAAAAAATTAAAATATCGGCATTTAAGCCCTGTCAGACTATTAAAATCAGAATGAAGCCTACATCATATTAAAGCTCGTCGAATTTTACATCGATATATAGAGTATAATCAAATCGTTAGAGCAGTTTTTGAGAAAATCGTAAAAAGGTGCAAAATGCATGATATAAAGTGGCTCTTCTGGTTAGTTGATTTTGATGAAAAAGTATGTGTCACATCTCGGGCGTAAAGTTGTCTTAAATATGAAATTTCAGTTTCATAGGACTTTTCGTTTTCGTCTGGGAGTTACCACACACACACACACACACACACTCACACACCTTTTTGCGAGACTAAGGGGAACCTAAAACGTTTATTTCCGTTGAAAACCGAAATTCAAAAATTTTTACGATCTTAATACTTTCCCTTACTACATATTTCATATATAGGTAAGTGAAAGTAAAAGAAAATAATTCAGAATGATTAGGAGTTTTTGGAGAAAAGTTGTCATAATGTATAATATCTTTGCAACTATCCATATGACTATTTAAGATAACCTTATCATAATTTTTAAACGAACAAAGTAACAAAAGTAGTGTTCTTATTAAATCAGCCGTATCTTTATCCAATAAAGCCCTAATGCCTATACAATTAAAAAATACAGCATTGAAGACAAATTGATTTTGGATGTGAAACCCAAAAGAAGAACGTCTGATAAATTGATAGTGTTCTAACATAAAACCAAATACATCAGGTAGAATTTAGTACTAAATTTTAAAAACGGTTTTGTTCATTTCATGAAATGTGTTATTTATTTATAGAATAATTATTTTCAGTAATTCCATAAATCTTGTCATTAACACAACGAGTGGAATGGTCCAGTTAAATGATACAGTGTTGTATGATTCCTATGTATTTAGGTGTTCATGAAAAATATCAATAAAAAATTATGCAAGTGATTCAATTTTAGAAATAAAGCATTCGAGGTGAGATTTTACTTAATTAATTCAACTGATTTAAACAATTGTTATTATATAAATTAATCGAAAAATAGATATCAGAACTCTCATATTGCACATAAGAAAAATCTTATACTAACAAATTTTTCACAACCTTATATGCAAACAAAAAAAAAAAAAAAAAAAAAGGTTATCTAGTAATTTCATCAAATCAGCAAACACTAATAACCACCTACAAAATGAAGCAGAAATCTTTAAATAACCTTTCGTAAATTTCTTCACAATCTTTTTTGTTTGTCATTTACACCTATTTATTCTTAATTGATATATACGGGCAATAGAAGGTTATCTCATAATTTTACATATGTTGTAAAGGTATATATTTGTTTATTTATTTAACGTCACTTTATGCTACTATGGCTAATCGGACGATGCTACAGTGGGAGTCCTAGATTTAGCAAGATAGCAAAAAGTTTAGTATAAATTATAATGTAAAAAAAAAAAGAAATTGTTTTATTTTGTTATGTTACCTTTTGAAATTGTAATATTAGTGCATAAATAAAGGCTATTTTCATTTCATTATATTATATTACTATATTATTAAAATGTTAATCCCTCCGAGGCGATTGAAAAGACGATGGCCTCGAGACCTACTTTAATTAAATTGACATTGAAGTGCTACCATTGCGTAGTTTCTTCACAAGACATTATCCCGCTCATAAGTGTAAATTAGCACATTTACATGTTGTATATATTATATGTACATTTGTAAATATCAATAAAATATTAAAAAAAAAAAAAATGTTTATCAGTATTACGTTTAATTCCCATTCGTGAGTTTATTTTACCTTTTACAACTCTGTATCAGATAATATTTTTTCTAAAATTTTTCTCTTTCCAACGGTATAATATACGTTTACATTGCTGTTCTTAATATCAAAAATCCCAAAATTACCTTACAAATAGTTTTTCTCTTTTATCTTTTATTTGGTCATCAATTTGTCCAACTTGTATATTTAGCCGTCCTTCATCAATGCCATTAAGATGGTATGGTTAATCTTTTGGAATGTACAAAATTAAAGTATTTGAAATATAGGCTTTAAGCCCTGTCAGATTATTTCAATGAGAATTAAACCTACATGATACCAAAGTCCATTCAATTTTACATCAATATGGTAAGTTTAATCAAAATCGTTTCAGCCATTATTGAGAAAATCATAAGGTGCAAAATGCATGGCATAAAATGGCTCTTCTGGTTAGCCGATTTTGACGAAAAAGTTCCTGTAACATTTTGGGCGTAATAGTTTTCTTTAATATGAAATTTCAGTTTCTTACGACTTATCGTTGTTGTGCTAGATTTACACACACACACAGTCCCTTTTTTTCGGAACTTGGTTATTTTGGCCCAGGAAACCCTAAAACGTGTTTTTCCGTCGAAAACTGGAATTCGAAAATTTTCACGATCGCAATACTTTCCCTTGCTTTGCTATATATTTCATATATAGTGATGAAAGTAAAAAATGATCTAGGCGAAAACAGGTTTTATTTAATATAGAACTTTTTGCAGCATACTTCAAAATCATGAAGATCACGAACAGCGTCCTCTTCGTTTGCTTTGGAAACATTTGCCGCTCCCCGATGGCCGAGGCTATCTTCAAAAAGATGTTGGAAGAAAGATCGTTGCTGGAGAGGTGGACAGTGGACAGCGCTGGGGTAGGCACGTGGTTTGTGGGAAACCCTCCAGACCCCAGGACGGTCGCCGTTCTCAAGAGCCGGAACTATGTCTGCGAACACAAGGCGAGGCAAGTGGTGGAGAAGGACTTCCGCCGCTTCGAATACATGCTCGCCGCGGACGACGACACTATTGCAGATCTTGATAGAATGGCCCCAGAGGATGCCATATCCAAGAAAGAACTTTTGGGGAGTTACGATCCATTGGGAGAGTTATACATAGATGACCCATATTTTACTAAAGGAGACAAAGAATTTTACAAGATCCTGGATCATTGCAAAAGATGTTGCGAAGGGTTCTTAAAAAGGATAGTTTATACGTCTATAACTTAATGTGAGAAGTTTAATATGTACCTGACCTTTAATACATACTTCATAATTAAGTTTTTTTTTTTTAATTTCAAGATTTTTTGCATAATGAAAGAACAAAAAACATATTTTCAACATTAAATGTAGCAATACAACAGTAATATTTCAATTGTTTTTAAAAACATATGGTATATAGCGTCGTTTAGAGATTAGTATGGTATGCAGCTTGAGTCTTTTCTCGCTCAGTCTTTGCCCCATCAAGACCTTTTATCTCTATGTACATTGTGCAGTTCTACTTTTTAGTTTATTAAAAAAAGTTTGTGCTTGACATGGCTCAGTAATACCCCGATGATGGCTCACAAGTTTGAGCCGAAACGGCGGTAAAATTAAAATATTAAAAAATACCGACTCCCGATTATTTCTACTTACGATAACAGCATTTAGTTGAAATTAATTTTTTTTTTTAATAATTATATAGGTATGAGTTTTATGTTATATTTATATTATTAAATGAGTATAACATTATTTTCCACTATATTAAAAATAATTATTATTTTAATTATTTATAATAATTATTATCATATTTTTTGGACGTGAAACGGACGTTTCTTTCTTATCTGTTGAATGTACCCTCCGCCCCCTTCATATCCTCTCATTTTCCAAAGATCTCCTTATTTGTTCTCCTCCGGCTCATCCTGAACATATGGCAGTCGAAACGCAGCCTCCTTAACCTAATGTCCGTTTTCATATCATCCATTTCTTTGTATTGTCCTCTGGCAGGCCTAAACTTTAAAAATTATTTTAACCGGAATCGTACTTAAATAAACTGATATATTCATTGGCTAAGGCAAGCGTCAAGAATGGTAATAATTATATTTTATGAAGAAAGGGCTTAAGCTTTTTTCAATGCTCTCTAGTTTTGAAACTGTTTGAAAAAATAAAACAACTGTGAAACATTTTCACATATTTTTATCAATCTGTAAGGAAATATATAATTTTAAAAATATATGATTATTGATATTTACAACTCTCCACTATGAAATACATCTAGTAAATGTGATGAAATACTAAGGAATGATTTTCAGGTAGGGATACTACCAATTGGAAGCTCTCCAAAAACTATACCATACTAGAAGAACCTGAGGATATCTTCTTGAGGACTTTTAGAGTGATGAAAGATTCGTAAAGAAGCAGTTATCGGCTATAGAAATCATCAAATTTTCTTTTTTATTGCTTCTTTTTATAATTGATGGTGGGTCACGGTCCCACTTTACAGCGCCCTGTAAAGGTCGCACTTCCAGACGCAACAGGTAGTTTCTTTGTAGGTATAAGTCTCACCTGGAAAATAAGTCTACTCCCATTCATCGGCAAGCAGCCGGCTTCTACGGATCAAATCACGTTGTCTGACCCCCAATTTAAAAATTTTTCATTAGCATTATCTGTTGATCAATAAAACGAATATTCTTAAAATGAACTCAATTTATTTTATAATGAGAAATGGGCCTCGGGCTGTATAGTGCATACCCGATCTAAAATATTGTACAACGACAACTTGATTAATATTTAAACAAATTTTCTAATTTACACTTTCTGACTTTCTGACCGTTTTATGAGGAAATTCCAAGTGCAAAATCCCATTTACCAAGCATGTATTAAAATTGAAGGGTTTTGGAAAACGTAATTAACACATTAAGTTATAAAAGACAATATAAAATTATAAAAGAGAATTAAAACATCCATCAAAATTGTTTGTTAATATTCAGAGTTTTCGACAATTGTGATGCCCAGCTTTGTAAACAGGAATCAATCCTTGTCATCTCTGCAAAATGTCAAGGAACAGGTACAAAATCGTTTCTTTCGATTGACACTTTAATATATTTGGTATGTAATTACGTGGCGTTTAAATAGAACAGTGCTGTTTTTATAAACCGGCTTTGTTTCTCTAATGTATGACCTCATTTCGTAAGAGGTATGCCAGATACTACGGTGTATTTTTAGATGATACCGTTCTTTATATAGGTATGTCACTATTATCTTATTATTTTCAATAATGAACCATTGTGATCGACCAAACAAATAAACTGAGTTATGGGCATTTTTGTGGGCAAACTTTCAATTTTTTTCTCTATTTTTAAAATATTTTTCCGCGGTTTTCAGGTTAAAAAATAAAAATAAAATTTTTTCCATCTTAGAAAATAACGGAGTTGCAAGCGTATATTTAGGAAAGATTTCCATTTTTTTTTTTTTTTTTTTGCATTCTTCGTTTAAATTTTTTTTTTTTTTTGTTTATCGCACTTTACTGATTCCAAAACTCTATACACATTTTTCTCTATCTTCAAAAATAACTGAGTTATGGGCGTATGTATGGGTAAAATTTTAATTTTTTTTCCTTTTTATAATTATTCGCGGTTTTTTATTTAAAAACACTGATCATTATTTTGCTAAATTAAATAAATTTTAAATCGACTGACGTTTTAAAGATCACCTGCTGATATCAACATTATGTTGTTAAAATCATCGTTGGATGCCCTAGTATTTCTGTGGCGAATTTCAAAATATTTGGTCCAGTAGTTTCGGAGAAATGCCGCGGACGGCGGCACAAACGGATTTTTTTAAATTTTTTGTTTGGGTTCTCCGCATCTTGAAACATAACATAAATAATCTTTTTTTAGTATAACACACTTTTTATAAACATTATAGATTGTTTTGTCAAACTATTTACAATACTTTCACATAATACAAGATTAGTAACAACTTTAGATACACGATTTAATTCCATGATGTAATTCGTTTCTTATTTCGTGTAAAATATTAATCTTTTACTGGTGAAGTGGGGTCAGGACCCCAACGCCTCTTTACAGTTAAGTAAATTCAATTCTCCAGATCCGATGGTCTTGTGAAAACCTGATATTTCCTGTCTCCACATGATTGTAATATAACATCCTATTTTAGTCAGTTTTTATCCGGTATTGCTTTAGGACAGTGTTATTGGGGTCCAACAAATCCCATCTCGCCATCAGTGTTCGGATTTACAGAAAGTGTGTTTTTCAATTTGTTGAAAGAAATGTCTCGTGATCGTGTTATTTTACGCAAGTTTTTAATTTAATTAAGAAGCTGGGATCATCCTTGTTAAAGGATCACATGACCATACGGTTGGAAAATCCCGGACTTACCCGGGAGCTTCGGTTAAAGTTCAATAATTATTAGAAAAAAAAAACAACAAAAAAATCTAACACATATAGTCAGGAGACCACTCCGAAGAAAAGGAAATGTTATTTTTGTCCAAGAAACAAATATAGGAAGTCATCTGTAGTTTGTATTAAATGTGAAAAAAATATTTGTGGACAATGTTTGATTTCCTATTGCAAAAACTAAGCCTAACTTCAGCTGTGCACACCTTTTTTACAATATAAAAGTTTAATTTTTTTTTTATAATTTTCCGTTCTTTAAATATAATAAACTTTAAGATAAGGTCTTGTTTATATATTATTTTACAAATGTTTTTATTGCGTAGTTAAAAAAAAAAAAAAAATAAAAAATATATATATATATATATATATATATATATATATATATATATCAATAAAATGTACTTAAAATATCAGGCATTTATTTAATTTAATAAGCATCCTTTCGTATGGTACCTATTGAAAATAGGTTGAATTAACTTATTTTACAAGAATAAACAATTCTAGATCTTTCAGGATTTAAAAAAAAAAATTAAGAAATTATAAATACATTTAAAGATACAAATAATTAATTATTTTTAATTTCAATAGAAACATGTGTTTTATTAAATAATCTTTTTTTTTTTATAACTTTACATCTTTATTCACACCTGTCAATAATACAATAAACAATCAGTGAATTTGCTATAATATAATACACGTGGCATGATGGGCATGAGGGAGAGCAGTACCCAGCGGCACCCACTCCTTGCATGAGGTCAACTAGAATTATTAAAGGAGGTCTCTCATCCAACTCCTCTTTAATCTTCTGTGGGAGTTGTCTGGCATAAGTGTTGTCGCCATGCTGTTGATGAGTGTGTTCGGATGTCCTAGTAGTTAGTCGTGGAACCGTTTGTAGTATGTCCGTATGTGCTCATTGACGGTTGGCATGTGAAGATCAGTATGTAAAGTTATGTTGCTAACGTACCATGGTGCTTTTGTTATTGTTCTGAAAGTTTTAGCTTGAAAGATTTGAAGTTTGTTAATGGGGGTCTTTTTCGCTGGCCCGTGTATCTGTGATGCGTAGGTCCAAATAGTTTTTAGTAAGTAAGTGTATGTGTTTAATTGTTGTCAGTTAAGTTTCAGTTTTGAGTGCTTTTTAAAGAGTGAGTAAAAAAGTTTACTGTATTGGTTCAGTCCGTTTGCGTTCCACAGTATGACAAACATGGAGCCTACAGTCATTTGGTTAAGGGACATATGCTTGTCTAAGGACAGTGGTAGTTTGAGACAGTTGTTTTAGAAGCCCAAAGAGGGGCTGGATGAGATTGGTAAGATTATTAATTAAAATGTACAGCTGGCCAGAGGGATTATCAGTCTGCGGGGCCGGTAGGGTAGTGTTCCCACTCATACCTGTGAATCTGTGCTCCTGGTGCGCTGCTTGAGCTGGTTGCTGCTGCTGGTGTATTGCATGAGCTGGTTGCTGCTGTTAATAGACTGCTTGTGCTGGTCGCAACTGCTGTCTCTGGTGCTGTTGGTACACTGCTTGAGCTCGTTTCTGTTGCTGGTCCGGTCTTGGATAATGTGGCTGGGAGGGCTGTATCTGAGGAAGAGATGGGAACTCATTGATACCAGGGGGTGTATGTTGTACTGTGGTAGGAGATCTCTGCAGAATCTGATGTCTAGTGCGACTGTTTCACTGAAAGTTTTTATCGTTTCACAACCCCTATAATTAGCAGGATGAGGACCATTGCAGTTGGCGCAGGTTGCTACTGTTTCCCTTGCCTTTGTACAAGTGCTGCTGTAAGGGCCCAGTCCACATTTCACGCATTTGGGCGGGTGGTTGCAATATGTTTTAGTATGCTCATACTGCTGACATCTGATGCACTGAGGAATCGCATTTTAACGTGGGTATAATATATGAAATCCACCTCAAAGATTTTTTCATTAAATGCGTTCTTTGTCACATCAACAAAAAACATGGGGAGAGGCGATTTGAAGCGTGAGATGAAATTCACTATGTTTGTTGCCTCGTAACCGTAATTAGCCAGCTCTTCTTTGATAGTTGTCATGGGTGTAGTGTGATGAAAATTCTTAATTACCACACGTGGGTTTCTTTCTTCTGGGAGTTGATAAGAATGGAAGCCAGCACCTCCCCTTTTTAAACCAGAGACTAGTTTTCTGTATAAGTCTGAATTTTCAGGGTATACAGTAACTCCTTTCTGTTAGGTCCTGTTTCGTTGTTTAGAAATGGCACTAACGCAGCATAATCTTTCACGTCATTTAGGTATATTGGAGGTGGTTTTGCGCCATCAGGCTGCTTGTTTGTCTTTTCTTTGTCTTCTTTTATTTGGGATAGAAGTTCATACCTGTTTTGGGTGGTAGTAGGAAAACTAACCTTCATGAGTTTCCTAGGATCTCTTTCTGAAGTTATATGTCTTTTTCTTCCTGAGACAAACTCCCAGGTGATAGCCTCCTGCTCGGTAATATTATTGACAGTGTCGATCTCAATAGTTAATGATGCACAAGAAGTTGGCGGTTCATTGAATTGAAGGGAAATTTTAAAATCTATAACTAAAACTAAATCTCACTTAGCACTTATTATATAACTATAACGGTCACATGTGGTTCATCCGTATATTTAACGAATATAAGTTGGTATCAACTATCGGAAAAGTAAGTAAGAGTTTTGAAAACACATTTTTTGTTCACTAAAACGTACATTAAAGTACCTTAAACCATAGCTATATTTAAAATAAGCAACACTTAAGGTGTAACCTTATTCCTGTTTGGCGTCCAAGATGGCCTCCCTATTTTCATTAAATAATCTATTATATTTTTATCTACAACAATCTGTTAGTTTCATCGACTTTTCATCACTCTCCATTAACTTTTACAATTTTGTGTATTAAATAGTATTGTTTCTAAAATCTTTAGACATTCAACAGTATATTATACTTCTACATTACTATTCTTGTGTTCAAAAACAGAAAAATTGCATGAAAAAATATGTTTGCACTTTTCTCCTTTAGTTGTTTATCTAATTCGCTCAACTTGCATATTTACCCATTATCCATCAATGCTAAGAAGACGATGTTCCATTTTTTTTTTAAATCTACAAAATTAAAGGTATTTTAGAGGAAGAAATATATATTATTAATATATAATATTAAAATATCGGCATTTAAGCCATTAAGGCATTGTGGCATTTTAATCAGAATGAAGCCTACATCATATTAAAGTCCATCAAATTTTACATCGATATATAGAGTTTAATCAAAATCGTTGGAGCCGTTTTTGAGAAAATCATAAAAAGGTTCAAAATGCCTGGTATAAAGTAGATCTTTCAGTCAGCTGATTTTGATAAAAAACATTCTGTAACATCCCGGGTGTATGAAGTTATTTGAAGTCTTAAATACAAAATTTCAGTTTCATAGGACTTTAAGTTTTTTGCCCGGGAGTTACCACACACACAAACAGACCTTTTTTCGGAACTTGGTTATTTGGACTCAGGGGACACTAAAACGTGTATTTGCGTTGAAAACTGAAATTCGAAAATATTCACATTCGCAATACTTTCCCTTAATATATATTCCATATATAGTTAAGTGAAAGTATAAATGAGGTCTGGAGTCTGAGAGAACCCACCTCACCAATTTTGGTTATAAATTTACCTCACCAGTTAAAGGTTAAGCTTCCGAAAATTAAATTATACTAAGATGCGTTTTACCAACATTCATAATCAAAAGAAAGATGACCACATGTATATTCTGTCTATTTAGCATGACTTTAGATTCAGATAGAGTTAACATGTGTTTCGATAATAAGTAATTGCTTTAAAATTTTTATTTTGGTTAAAATATAGCGAACGTTAGCAACTTAGTTTAAGCAAAAATTTATGCCCAAGTTAATGAAGGATATACCCTGCCTATGGAGTCTTCTCCGACACCTAACTACTGCAGTCATATATGACCATAGCGTACTTTTCATCAGTCGGCGGAATACAATACGCGCGCCGATCGCTAAGGCGGTCTTTATGAAGCTTCTCAAAGACAAGTCTTTGACGCAGATGTGGCAAGCGGACAGCGCGGCCATCGACGTCTGGAATCTGGAACAGGATATCGACAGCCGAGCCGTGGAAGTGTTACAAGCACAAAAGTATGAAATTGATTATAAAAAATCTAGGCAAATACACAGAAATGATTTCTTTCGCTTCGAGTACATGTTGGTCATGGACGAAGGAGAGTTGTTTGACCTCGCAAAGCTAGCCCGGCCAATTCAAAGGCCATCAGAAAGCTTTTGGGAACTTATGATCCTTCAGGAGACATCTATATCGACGATCCTTATTACACGAAAGGTATGAAACCAATGATCAAACTCTGGAACATTGTAAGCGAAGTTGTGAACATTTTTTGCAACAGCAGGTTAAAGAACGGACTTAAGCAACCTGGCTCTATTTGTTGCTTACAATTTCAGCTCATCGAAGAGCCATTACAAATAAAAGGAGGTATCAATAAAAATGACGCTAACTACTGCATTGCAAACTATGAAAAGATTGCTTTTTTTAGAAAAATGATTATGATGCTGTCTTCGATAAAGATATCGATATATCGAGTATACTAAGTGCTATCGTAGAAACTAATAATACAAAACACTCTTGAAAATTATTCCAAATAATATTCTTGTCTAATTTTCATTTATTACTTTCATTCAACTAATTATTATATATTATATTATATATTATATAGATAAATTTATATTATATATTTTTCACTAAAATCAACTTACCAGAAGTGGCGTTTTACATCATCAATTTCAAACTCATTTCTTATTTTTCCTTCGAAAACGGCTCTAAATTATATTTATTTATTATATATTTCTTCATCAAAAATATCTTTAATTTGTCGATTCAATAAATATAACCATATCATCTATTCTGCCTTAACTTTGAACATAACTATCCCCTATAAGAAATAAAACAAATAAAAATCAGCAAAATATTATTAAATCAGAAAATCAAAGAAAACTTAACCACCATACAAAGTTTACAATGTTCACAATTTTCTAATTTTTTTCTTTCATTTGAACCTTCCAATTATATACACAATAAAAAAAGAAATGGAAAATAGGTCTAGTCGTGACCAAGGGAAATAGGGTTTCATTTTTATACATGTAGATAGGAGATTATTATAAACCAGAAAAGAACATTTGACGGCCATATTCACATTTTTAATGTTTCTCATTAGAAACATTAGAAATGTTTAAATAATTTCTACTAAACCATCTCACGTTTTTAAATATTATTTATTAATTCTTCAACGATACATTTATAACGTTTCGAGGTCCTATGCCTCATCTTCAGAATAGAAAAAACCATATCATAAAATATTGGTCATATTTTATAAGAGTCTAATCCATGCCATGATGTTCTTAATAATGTAAATTTTTAAACAAGCTATAGTTGAAAAAGAAATGTGTGATAATGTAATTGTTACTTTGTTCGATAAATATTAGGCCGTTCTACAAAAGAAATCTTGGATATATTTTTTTAAAACAATTTATTCAATTTCCAGTCATCGCAACGTTTCAGCCTCTAGGGCCTTTCAAGCTTCTGTAATCAATTAAAGTTTATTGCATTTATATATTTTCAACATCTAATTGCAACACATAATAAATTATTTTTAATAATTATGTCACCTACCATGCATATCCATGTTAATATCAATTCATTTCACCGCTTATCAGCAGCGTCGTCATAATTTTTAAAAATATCATTTTTCAAAAAAAACCTGCACTCAAAAATATTATATTATATTTCATTAATTCAAATTTTTTTTAAATTAAGGAACTGTAAGATTGTGATATATGAATAATCAAATACTTTTTTCTGATCTATGTTCAGGAATATTGGATTAACAAATGAGTAGGAACATTTTATATTGATGTTATTTATTTTATTTTTTTAGTTTTAGTACTTTCAAATTGCACATATCCATGTTCCTTTTACTGACGAACTAGCCCTTTCATTAGCAATTTTACTACCACAAAGATAGCTAACCCTATAGTAGCAAGAGTTATTAGCCAGAATAAACATTCCCAGAATAATAAAAGTGGGTCCATCGCATTTGAGGAATTCATAAAGTTCTCTTGTGTCGAGCCTTCCAAACTTTCTCTTTGTTCTAGTTCGCAAAGTTTTACATACCTACCTAAAGTGTTCCAAAAATTCAACAGATATGCTATGAAGTACTAATTGCGACCGCAGTCTTCTACAAAATTCAAAAACATTTGCCCTTATTTTGTTTTTTTCAGAAATATTTTCCATGATATGGGATAGTCAAATAAACTTCCCCACTTTTATTAATGTTTCATGAAAATATCTTCCAGGAGCTGATCTTAATTTTTAATTTTGACTTTCTGAGACGTCGTAAAACAAACTATAAAATTTTCATTTTTTTTTCAAACTAGAATCGATACTGTTTAAATTTACAACAAAAGACAATTTTCATTTTTAAATTATGATACACATGTTTGTAAATTATGGTATGATGTAATTTTTATAGACGATCGTGTTCTTATAAATGTATTATTTATTAGTTTTAATAAATTCCATCAACGAAATAAGGATTTATTTCTTAATGAATGGATCTTGGTATCTTGAAAAAATCTAATTAAAATTTATACACATGTAACCTAGTATCTAGAAAAAATCCAATTAAAAGTTTTTACAATATTACACGTCTTAATACACATATGTACCCTATTTTTATTATGATAGTAAAAATATATAAATATGATAAAAATATATTAATTTTTATGGTAAATTGTGTATTAGATGGTATGAAAAACAATATAATTCTCTATAGAAAAACAAAATCTAAATATGACCAGTGCTGGCAAAGATAAATTATGTTGGATTACGCGACCGGACGAGTCTTAGATATAACTTAGTCCAATGTCTCCTAGTATATTTAACAAATCCTTGTGAGTATATTCTGTCATAATATTTGTGGATACCAAAGAAGGTATGTTTGATTGATTGATTGCTTAATATGATAATATCGCTTTTTGAGAAAAATAATTAAGGGATAAATTTTGAGAAAAAAAGTCTTCGATAAATAACTATATTCCAGATATGGAGTATACTAACTGCTATCGTTAAAAACAATAATAAAAACACTCTTGAGAATTATTCCAATTAATATTCTTGTCTAATTTTTATTTATTAATTTCATTCAACTATTTTTGATCGAGATTTATATTGCATTCTTTGACTAGTAAAAGCGAACAAGAATTTATCTTACAGGAAACTAACCTATTCTAACCAGAGTGGGTAGTTCGAGACTCATTTAGCCGTGTCGTTACGGAATTATTTTCAAACAGTTGGTGATATTATTATATACAAACAGTACAATACGGGATATTATGGTAATCGGGAAAATTTTGGCATCTTAGTATTCCATTACTACCAAGCCGACACAAATGGCCTCCTTCTGGGAAGTAGTAGGTGAGGGGTATTAGGGCGATAATTTCTAGATTGTTTATTTATTTATTTAACGTCACTTTATGTTACAGTGGCTAATCGGACGATGCTACAGTGGAGTCCTATATTTTGCCTATCCAGTTTAATTAAAATATGGATCTTTAACGAGTACCTGACATTGCACTGCCTCAGGACCACTTTTTACGCTCCTTCGAAGGACGGCATAACTAATTTACTTTTACTCCCATTGAAAAATCCTAGGACCACCTATTGGTTTTAGCTCGTGACTTTGGCATAAGAGGCTATTATGCTAGCCACCCTGTTACAGGTGATCCCAAAAAAAAATGATGTCCACACTTGACATATTTTCTCTATCTAATTTACATAGATAACTCAGTAATAGGCGTGTGATACCGCTCACAAATAACATTTCTTAAAAATATATTGTTGCACCGAGTAAAGTATATATACTATACCATGTATAATCAGTTGTCATTTTTAAATGAAACGTCTGATAATAATGCCGAGTTCTGAGGATAATTGTGAAGTCACCTGTGAGGAATCCTACATGTCGTAAAGGTATAACCTGAAATACTAAAAGAGTTTACAGAATTAAATTAATGTTTAAACATTAAATCAAGATAAGTTTTGTTTTCTTGTTCGATTAAAAAATATTAACCTAAAAATACTTATCATAAAAATCCATAATATACCGTGTTCTTGTATATAAAATCTTATAACTTTGAACTTTATAAAAATCTCGACCACTAATTTCGGCTTAATCCTATCTTCCAATAAATATTTTTATAATACATTTATTTTTTTGTTCAGTGTTGTGTATGTCCATGCGTAAGACAGTGGGGAAAGTAAAAGCTTTATGGTTGAGGTTCAATCAGTTATTTTTAAATCATTTATTGAATTTACAACTGTACTTTAAGGTACAAGAAGTAAATGTGACAAATCATTATTTAAAATTATTTTTAAGATTCAGAGGATTCCATGGAACGCCACAAAAAGTGGTCAAATAATTCCTTATGCGTTCACTCTTTAGTCTTTAATATTAAAATGGACATTAATTCTTAGCAAAGTTACGCTGCTAAAAATAGATAAAATGGAACAAATTAGCGAGTTACGTAATGTACTGCCTTCTTCAAGTTATTTTCGTAAACAATTTTCGAAATTGGGAAGGAATAAAAAATAATGAGCAGGTGGTGGGAGTTTAGAAAAAGTTGTATAATTACGTCAAGTACTAAATTTATCCTAAACTTCAAATTAAGCCGGAGGTCAGTGGCACTGCGTTGCATAAGATCGTTCAATATTAAACGATATAATATATCGTTACAATCTAAAGAATAAAATATTTACCATTATCAGGGGTTTTTAATTATACTAATAAAAATATACTAATTTTAGTTTCTTTGATTAATTTTCACCAGCGTTGAAAGCTAAAGATTTTAGAAAAAAAAATCATTTAATAAAAAAATGAATAGAGAATAGAGCCGAAAAAAAAACTGATTGTTTTAGATAATAATATAATTCATTATATTATTATCATGTTCCTATCGAAAATCATTGAATTAATTCTTTAAACTTATTTCATAGCTAACTGTAGTTGAAAATAATTAAATTGATTTTAAAACGGAGGTAACATACTTCCTCATCATCCAGTCCATCTCATGACAGATCTTTAAAATAAATCACAATAGTTCCTATTCATCCCTTTTTGTTCAGTCCGCTGGCGTCCCACAAGGCAGTATCCTCGGACCCATTCTCTTCACCGTCTATACAGCTGATCCCAACCAATCCTAACCTTTCCTTTCCACGTAGGGCTGATGACACTTGTGTGTTATCAGTCAATAACGATCCAACTATTGCCTCTCAAAACCTACAATACCACATAAGAGACCTCCAGATATGGTGTCAGAATTGGAGAAGGAAAATAAATTCAGACAAATCCCACCTAATTACCTTTATCCTCCCGTAAACCAATGACATCCTGTCCTACTGTATCCTTTAATAATATTCCGCTTGTCCCGGCTGAACAGATCCGCTACCATAGGTCTCCTCCTTGACAAACGTCTCACATGGAATCCGTACACAAGACTGAAACGACAAGAAACTGCTCGCCGCTTTATTACTTCAACACTTACTCGACAAACGCTCTAACCACCCACTTAACTACAAAAGACTCCTCTAATGACTATCATCAGGCCTATATGGACTTACGGAGTTGAGCTTTGGGGCTCGAATAAACCATCGAATTCTTCCCGTATCCAATCCTTACAATCCAAAATCCTTCGTAAAATCCTCAACGCTTTATGTTACTGATTTGGCCCGAACTAGATATCAATCCTTCTATGACAAACTCCATTCCCACCCAACCCACTAGTTTCAACCCTTGCTTCCTCTTCGATTCCTGATAATCGAGGCGTCTGAAAAGAAGATGGCCTCGAGACCTTCTTGTTTAAAATAGTTACTGGAGTGCTTCCATTGGGTTGCTCCTCTACAAATCTGTCTCATGTGTTTTTTCTTTTAGCATTTTATTGTTGTAATATAAATTACAGTTGTAAATTTCAATAAATAAATATTAAAAAACAAAACAACGGAGGTAAGTGAGAGTCGTGTGTTGCGCTCACCAGATTTTTTTTTTAAAACTTATTATGTAGTTATGGTTACTCCAACTTCTAGTGGTGCGGTTATTGTAAAAGTGAAAAAATAAAATTAAGAACTTCAATTGAATGATAACACTTTATTCGTCACAAATAAAAATATTTGAAAGAGTAACTTAGTGATACCGATGTTATATGCATTATAATTCCTATAATAATGAACGTATCAAAAGCAAATTAACACAAAAGCAATATTCACAAACAACACCCGACTACAGCTAATAATCAATTAGTTAGTTGTTCAATTAATGTATCAAAACATTTATATCGTCTCTATATGATTAACAATTGGAAACGAATCATTATATTATATATAATCACCTTAAAACATATTATTAAGAAAAGAAAAATGAACTATGGCCTACGCCCCATTTACATAGTAACGATCTTATATTCAAATTAGGTTTGCCTAGACGACTAGCCAATTTCTTATAATGGGCTCATGGACTTAACTAATATTTTTATAGGGCTGTAACTTGGTAGTGCTGGTGAAGTGAAGGAACCCACTAACCATAACAGTTTCGACGTGTTTTCTACCACCAGGTTGGAGATTTCGCTTGTAAAAACTTATAAAGTATGTTATACTAAATCCAAAGTAAAAATACCCAATAAATAGAAATAGAAGATACCACTGTTTCAACCAGGTTTACAGACCTTATTTATATATATATAATTATTATATATATATATTACACACATATATATCAGTACCTAGAGTGCTCCAATAACAGCCTCAAAAGTGAAATAGCCTTTCTATAGTAAAATAAGGCAAAAATTCAAGATTTGAGGAAATTAATACAAACAAAGCTGGAAATCGTTTTTAATGGTCCTAAATAAAATTAATCTGTGTTTCCACCTACGCAGGTGGTGTGATTAAATTTTGTAGACTTACAACTCGAAGAGGATGCCTCCTACAGAAAACATCTATCTTTCCAAAATAAAAGAATGTTTGGCCCGTACCAGGTATCACACCTTCCATGAAACTTTTTTTTTTTAGTTTCAATCCTTGCTTCCTCTTCCATTCCTGATAATCCTCCGAGGCGTCTGAAAAGAAGATGGCCTCGAACCTTCTTGTTTAGACTCACTACCAAAAGTGCTGCCAATGGGCAGTTTCTCTTCATGTTCATTCCAGTGTTATAACATTACAGCATATTTACTTGATGTATTTTTTGACAGTTGTAAATTTCAATAAAAAATATATTAAAAAAAAAAAAAAAGAATGTTAAATTTCTTTTCTAAAAGTCTCCTAAGTCATTGAATTTGGTTCTGTGATATTTCCGCAATCGTTCATCAGAAATGGACACATTTTTCATTTTTTTTTTAAAAACCCAATTTGGCCACAAATAGACAGCTGTAACTTTGAAACAACTATCCAAATCGAAATAAAGTCATAGAATGAAAGTTTTAAAGAATCAAATTAAAGCTTATATAAATATCAATTCAGTTGGTACGATCCTTCAAAAAAATATTTTATATCGATTTTCCTCTACACACGTCTTAAGATTTGAGAAATAATTGTATGATACGTCCGATTTAAAACATTCTGCAGTGATTGATGCCGTAATTTTACTGGGAATAGCGATATTTGTAACATACACTATATTCAACATATTCTTTATTTTAACTTATAATATTCTTTAAGACTTCCTGCCCTACAGTATGCTTTAATGTCACTCCACTAGCCCCTGTTGAACAGATTCGATAACCAGGACTCCATCTTGTCTAGCTTGGAATCCCCGTAAAAGACTGAAACGACAATAAACTGCCCGACGTTTTCGACTACTTCAACACTGACTGGACAAATGCTCCAACCTTCCACTTAAGTACAAAAGACTTATTTATATAAGTCGTAAGACCGATATGGACTTACGAAGTAGAGCTATGGTGCACGACTAAAACATCGAATTCTTTTCGTATTCAATCTTTACTATCCAAAATCCTCGATGCTCATTACTGTTTCACGAATAAACTCATCCATAAAGATGTTCCATATGTTACTGAATTAGCCCGAACCAGGTATGTAACACTCTATTTCCACTCTAATCCGCTAGTTTCTATCCTATCATACTCTTCGATTCCTGATAATCCTCCGAGGCGTCTGAAAAGAAGATGGTCTCAGACTTTCTAGTTTAGAATATTTTTAGAGTACTGCCTATGGGCAGGTCTCTACATGTATTTCACGTCAGTTTACTATGTCCATCACATTTACTTGATGAATATAATACAGTTGTAAATATCAATAAACATGTTTAAAAAAAAAAAAAAAAATATTCTGTATATTAAGTAAGACATAGTTTAAAAAAAGTAGGATGAAGTGTTGACTGAATAACTAGAAATAGGTTTATGCACTATATTTTATTTATTTTTGGTAGGTACCTATTATTAAACTGCAGAAACATTTACTTTACATAAATGCAAATGTAAATTGAAGAGATGATTAGTATATATGCATCAGGTGAAACGCATTTTCTTCTCTTGGGGATGTGACTGAAAGGAAGAGGAGGATATTTCCTGGGACGGGCAGGATTCTTTAGAGAATTAAGCGTCTTGTATGGGACAAAGAATAGCGGTTAGCGGTGGCATTTCATTCATATGCCAATTTACCTGGTCCACATCGAAGCATCATCGTCAGCCCCAAGTTAGGTGCACAATACAATATCATGTTAGTTTACCAGAGGATACATTAGTAGGTACGGCAGTAGTATATGTAGTTCGAATATATGTACCTGTATATTAGAGAAGCTATTTAGAATATATTCTCTATGGTATTTGATTGAAAAGGTGAGAGGGATATTTCCCGAGACGGTATAGGTTCTTCAGGAAAGGTTCTTCCAGTATTGCAACAAGCAGTGGCATCTCATTCATTTCCCTCAATACCACGTTCCTGTCGATATTGTCATCATAGTAGGCTATAATCTGAAATGATTTTTTTTCTGTAATGAACGTTGAAGCATGATTGCCCCTACAGCAGCTGTTTTGTATATTGTCGATTATGTAAGTCCATTTTAGGGACTACTATATCTACCATACATCCCTTGGTATTGTGTTATGCAACTAAGGTGGGGCTGAGGATGATGCTATAATGATGATGTTGACGAGGTAGATAGGTAAATGAATGAAATGCCACCGCTAACCGCTGGTATACTTTATCCCATACAAGAAGACTCTTCATTCAATAAAGAGTCCTGACCGTCCCAGGAACTATCCACCTCTCCCATTCATTTAAAATTATCGTTCGGTCACCGGATCCGATAATAGCAATTTTGGTGAAAAAATATCTCAGTTTAATAAGTAGGTACTTTAACTGCGTTACATTTGTTGTGCATAAATGGTAATGAGTCCTTCGAGGCCAAATTGTTCAGTTCTGTATCATTCGTTCGCCTCGCGCAATACAATAAATGTGTTTTAGTTTTTTTCGGTGCTTCGTCTAAATGTAGGTAACAGATATTTTCTAGGATTATGAGAGCTATAGAATCCTATAAGTTGGCTGTGTAGGCCGTATGCATAAAGATCCATCCTGTTAACTCCTAGATTGTTAGGATTCTCTCCCTGTTTTAGAAAAATTGCTCACACATGAGACGTTGTTAATTACAGAATTATATGAAGCAATAGGTACAAATCTATTGAAATCAAGGTAACTGGGCTACTTTTACAGCACACGTCTTCCTAGATTTCACTTTCGCAGGTAGTTCACACATTTTAGTAAGTAACTTTATAAAAGCTAATATAATTAACTTTGCGAAATTAAGTGCGATGGGAATTGTGATAACAATAATAATAAATTATTTGGGAATCCTAACGAACATGTCTTATATTTATGACCGAAACCATCATCATTTGATGAATCTGTCTAATGAAAGGCAAAATTATCACAATAATGAATGAGCTTGTATTATAATTATTCTACTTACAATTTTTTAATAGTATTTTAAGTATTTATTTCTACAGTATAGACAATAAAGAAATTAATTTCGATTTAGGAAAAACAAATATCGTTTTTTTTTTTTTCATGTATGCAGCCTTGAAGCTTTGTATGAAAAGACACTTCCAGCTTCCACTCTTCTCGGTTTTATTGACAGCAAATAATCATCAATAGCAGACTGTTTTAATAGTCGTTAAAGTTTTGCTAGTTACCTGAAACACTAGATTTTAATTTTTGGCTCGATATCTAATCATAATATTAATATGAGTAGGTACAATTATACTTCAATAATTCACTAACAGTTCAGCTTGGACTGAAAAGCGAAAATCGTCCTGATTTTGTCGATTCGGAAGGATCGATGAGAATCCGGTTGGATTTGCCTGATTAAAATGACACCGGATTACAATCCCTAGTTCGCATGCCTAATACCTTCGTCTCCACGCACAATGCAACTTTTAGATGTAAAGCAATGTGCAAGTAACTTAAATGACGATTAGGTTAATTGATAATTTTCAAATGTTTAGTTTAACGCCATATTATTCCATACTATTTCACGAAATGGAGCTCAGAAATGTTATCAATACTTCTGACTTTATAGCGCTGTATATCAATAAATGTGAAGAGTTTATCCTCAGATGATGGGAGGTGGGCTTAAGCCTTGTTTTGAAGCAATCCCTTCCTCCAGGTATCAAGTTCCCTCGACTTGGTGGCCCAAATATTTGAAAGGATCTTTCTTTACCAAGATCCAGCAGCTCTTGACAGAACCCTCCTGGAAAGAGTTATATTATTCAGATACTTTGAAGCTTTCCCTTATCCAAATATAACCAGACCTATTGGAGGTAAAATATCCATATTTGAAATATTTTATTTATTCGCTGCAAAGAAAAATATTATTGCTAAGATTTCTTGAATGAAAACAAATTATTAAAACGTTTACGTTTTTTATAAGTAATGTTTTCTAGGTATAATTGAGATTATTTCAGTAAGAGTCAGTTTTATTTTGGTTTATAATTTTCAATAATGAACCATTCTTATCTAAATTTGAGGGTTTAATTTTCAAGATCTGTAGAATCCGAATAACGAATTAAAAAAAAGTTCTTTCAAATTAATAAATGCATAAATACTAAAAGTCTATAGAGAATTAATATTTTGACAAAATGAAAAAAGCATCATTAAAATTGGTTAAGAACTAGCTGTTATGCCATTACCCTTTGAATTATTGCATTTCATAATACTTAATTGCCTAATATATATCAACAGAATTACCCTAGTATTACTATTTGGAAATAATAAACCATTGTGAAATAATTTGCAGCGTTTTTTAAAGATGCGGTATAAAAAAAAAATATCCTACATTAAAACATCGATATCAATAAGTTCTTCTTCTTCTTCTTCAGTGGCGCGACAGGCCGTGTAGGCCCTAGGCCTCGCGGTGTAAACTCCTGCGAGTTTACACTCACGCTTCACGATGCTATTTTTAGTGTAGGGTCATCACCCCCTACGACTAATTTTGTGAGTGGCCACCCTTTGGCTGACGGGTCTCACGTACCCGGGGGAGAGGTTGTGAGTGAATCCCCATTTTTTTTACATCCATATAAAAGCCCCGCCGGGACTGGGATTCGAACTCAGAACCTGTAGCATGAGAGACTAGCGCGCTAGCCACTCAGCCACGGGCTCCCCCAATATCAATAAGTACTAAAATAAAATATACGATTATTAGTTTTATCACATGCGAAAGCACAACACTAGCTTCTTAAGGAAAAACAATTTCTCATTATCATCTTAAGTTTTATTTTGGTTCAATGTTTTTGAAATATATATTTTCGGCCGTTTTCAAAAGAAGTTGATTGATTTATTTTATTTTCATATTTTACAACGTTTCTGCCGATAATTTTCACACACCATTATAACATTTAACATAATAATATTATCAATAGTGTCTTTTTTCAATAAAATGCTTACTCATCATGCATATTTTCCCATTAATCTAGGAAGGTATCAGGACCTAAATGTATATCTGCTGTAAACAAGATATCGAGGACAGGAGCTAGGACGCTTCCTGGAGGTACACCGACCTCGATTGAGTAACAAGTGGAGAACTCTGAACCACAGCGGACTCTGAAGGAACGGTTAGAGAGATAGGATCTTAGGATTAGATTTAATGATCGGGGTAATTAGGATGTTAGTTTGAAGAGCATGCCATCGTGCCAGATCCGGTCGAATGCCTGAGCAATGCCCAGAAAGGCACCAGTGCAGTATTGCTTGTTTTCAAGTGCAGAGGATTAATGGTCAACCAATCTTAGACCTTGCTGTACAGTGGAGTGCCCAGAGCGGAATTCGAACTGGTGGGAAGGAATTTCAATTAACTGTAGGATACGCTTAAGAAACATGTTTTCAAAGTATACTATATCATATGACATATAAACTGACTTTGATTCGCGAAAGATATATCATCTAATTTTATTGAAATTAATTAAATCGTTTAAAATTTCTTATATCCCCCACAGAATGGAATATTAATTGCACAAATTAGGTATGAATTCAATAACTGCTATGATAAAGTAGACAAAGTGATAATTAATACTATGTGTACAACAATTTTCTTTCTCAACAACTTATTCGTTTGATAAAAAACCGATTGACATTTAAGTGCATAATAATAAACTTTTACTTATGCTATTACATACAATCTAATTTATTTAAGATTGGCTTGACCACTTTTACTATCATCGTACTTTTATTTACCTAATTACATAGAGGGTGGAGAGCTATATTACTATCAAATTTTAAAGTATAATCGAACTTGATTTATATAAATATTGATAGATGACTTTTCGTGACTTTTACTTTCACTTACCTTTATATAAAATATAGAGTAAGGGAAACAATTGCGATCGTAAAAATTTTCAAATTCCAGTTTTCACCGAAAATAAACGTTTTAGGATCCCATGAGTCCAAATGACCACGTCCCGCAAAAAGGTGTGTGCGTGTGGTAAGTCTAGCGAAAAACGAAAAGTCGTACAGACGGGGCTTTAATGCCGATATTTTAAAGTTTCTTTATCTAAAGTATCTTTAATTTTGTAGACACTAAAAAAATAACAATATGATCTTCATATCAACGATAAAAAATAGGTAAATATATAAGTTGAACGAATTCGATTTCTAACTAAAGGAGAATAATGCAAAAATAAACAAATAATTGTTTAAAGCAATTTTTCGTTTTTTCACATAAGAACAGTTATATAGATGTATATATACCGTTGGAAAGCTGAATATTTTAGAAAAAATATGGTCTTATACACAGCCTTGAAAAAGCTAATCAAGACTGATGAAAGATTGTTCAAAAAAACCCATGTTTCTATAGAAATTTAATTTAATTAACTCTTTATTAGTTTCACTCATTTTTATCTCCTACTATATTTGAAAGTTATTTTAATCGATTATAACAATGGAGGTAAGTGAAAGTCGTGTGTTGCCCGTACCAGACTTTTATTCATTTTTAGGATTTAACTGATAAAAAGCCTAGAATTTTAAGGTTAATTAGTTATCTAATAATGCATTTTTTCCTGGTTAAAAATAATATAATATTGAGTTACAAGAATTACGCTTAGTACATAAAAAACGTAAGAAACCGTCAGGAAAAGAAAATTAAGACTGGTAAAAGGCCTATAACATCCATAGTAAGAAACGTAATGATAGACACTTTGCACATTACGACGTGTTGTCGTGGGCTAATTTCAAGCCAACTTGTCAAAATGATGAATATGGCTTGAATAATAAATGTCCCACTCCAGCCAGCTGTTTATAGCTATGGAAGGCCTAGGTTTATGGAGTAAGTAACAGTATAACATGATTAAGCAGGGTAGCGTAATTTAAATTAATACCAAGAGCACTGGCTGTTTAAATTTCTAATTTAATTAGTAATTAAATATTTAACATAATATTTTTCTTTCTTTCTGATTATCCAACTTTTTTAGACTATTTACTTTTTTATTAGTTAGTATTTTCAATAAGATTGGAATACAACTAAAATTGGTAATCCATCGGATGTATATTGATTTAAAAAAAGTTTATGATTACATAGACCATCAGAGGCTCAATAACATCATGATTAATCATGATCAAGAGTTTCTAGAATACCTAGAAAGTTAGTCAGCCTTGAAGCGATGTCCTTGTCCAAAACATTGAATAATGTTAGAATCGGTCATAATTACTCTGAGAGATTTTAGGTACGATCGGGTTTGAAACAGGGTAACTCCATTTTAACTGCTTTATTTAATTTATCATTAGAATATAAGATCACGCGTACCGAGAAATGTTTAAAACTAGATGGTAAATTTCCAGTTCTAAATTATACCGATTATTTGCTACTACTGGGCGAAGACGTGGAAACTATAAAATTAATGACACGAACGTTAATGAAAACCAGTATTGAAACAAGGTTTGAAATAAATACCGATAAGATGAAATATGTGATTAGCAGTAGAAATAGTGACGATCTTGGTGGTATTTATATAACAGGACATACGTTTGTCGTGATAAGTCACGATTAAAAGTGAAAAATGTGTTGTTATTCAGTAGCTAAATTACTTAGCTCGCAGTTTCTATACAGAAATTTAAAGTAAAAATTTATAAAACTTTTTCTCACGACGGTTCAGTGCTGATGTGAAACATGGTCGCTTAAATTTGAGGATGAAAAACACCTTAAGGTTTTTAGAAAGATGAGATGAGAGAATTTTGGCCCAAAGAGAGATGAGGTCAATGGGAAATTCAGAAGGTGATACAACGCGGAATTACAAACCTTGTACTCTGTTATTATAATTGAGTTGATAGCATTGCGACGGCTTAAATGGGCGTGTAAAATTGTTAGGCTCTGTTAAGAACTAATTCCTAACACGTCAGTATGTGATGAACTGACTGATTGGCGTCAGAGAGGTAGGCTGAAGTGTCGATAGGAGGATTGTGTGAAATCTGATCTTGGGGGCTTGGGCTTCAACGGTGATCTTTGGAAGAATTTCTGTAGGCAACATTTGGTATTATCGTATTATTATCATGTTTTCAATAATGAAACATTGCCATAAACTAATGAAAATAATTCACTTTTTATGGGAAGTGCGTTACTAAATAAAAAACACAAATTTTTGCTGATATCTGTTTGTATATTATGAGTTATTTATTTTTCTTTTTTTTTTTTCAGATATCTTTCCCAGTTTTCTGGAGGTACATTAGAAGATATACCTGACCCTTATGTTCTTTGTCTTTGAGGGAAATCGATGCTCCTAATGCTTCTTTTGGGACACATCGTAAAGATGGGGCATTGCCAAGCCCTCCACCATTTCCTTCTACTTGTCTCCGGCCTTTATTGAAAACATATTTCTTTATTATTGGCGGATCTTTTTCGCAATATTAGCGAAATTTTTCTTCTATCATGTCAAGCGGATATACCTTAGAATATTTTATGAAATAGTTATGAAATTTTGTGGAAGTTGGAAATTTTTTATAGAATATATATTAATCCAGTTGACTTTCTATAATTTTTTGTTCTTCTGTTACTTGATCATTATAATTTTCTTATTTAACTCCATGTTCTGGTGATTGCCTCACCTTTAAGGCCAGTCAGTCTATGAAGACATATAAATAGGTGATGGTGAAAAATTTGTAAAGAATGATAATATCTTGTACTTTGTAATAATAATAGTCATTATTGATATACATAAAAATATTCATAATACATTTTTATTTACATTTTTTTCTTCTTTCTTTATATACATATACATATATAGACCTTCCTTTTCAGGATTTTAAAGTCTTTAACGGTAACTACCCGTACTTGAGTTGAAGAGTTCGCTCGTCTTCATCTTCCAAAATTCCCTGTCCTTGGCTTTTCGTGACCATAGCGCACTTCTTCCTTTTTGATCTCATCGACCCACCTTCTTCTTTGTCTGCCTCGGTTCCTTTTCCTATCTAATGGGGTCCACTCAGTCAGTATTTTCGCCCAGTTTTTATCATTTTTCTCCATTAGATGGCCAGCCCATTGTCATTTCATCTTTTTCACAAATGTTATTACATCAGTGACACCTCTAATCTTTCTTATTGTTTGGCTGTTTAGCTTTTGGCTTTCCCTTATGCCTAACATGCTCCTCTCCATTGCTCTTTGACATGTTATAATTTTTCTCTCATGAAGCTTGTTGAGGGACAATGTTTGGCATCCATAAGATAGAACAGGCAAATACAGCTATTGAAGGCTAACGTTTTTAGAGGCTGGCTGATATTGTTCTTCATAACAATCCCTAAGCTCCAATATTTTCGCCAAGCCATAGCTGTCCTTGTTTGGATCTCAATAGACTGTCTATCTTTAAAAGATATTACTTGTCCTAGATATCTGATTTCTTCTACTACACCTATTTCAGGAAGATCTGTTTTGACTACTCTGTAATACGTGATGTTATATTTCCTTAATTTGATTAAGGATACGGTCCATCTTAAAATCTCCATACATCGATCATTTGAAACAAAAGTGATTCTACTTCGTTGAAGAATAAATACTAATAAAAAAATAAGTCTTTTTACTTTACTTTTATTTAATTCAGAACTCGAATAGAATTGAATTAAAAAAGCCAATTTCTGCATATCAATACCAACAACTAGAAAAAAGAGGAAAAGCGTCACAGAGACAGTTTAGAAAATCGGAATGTTTCCAACTTGATAGGATGAAATTCATCTAATTTACAGTTGTTGGGGCTAGTATGCCAAGTATTGATATTTCGTACAGCCTGCTGAAACTTCTCAATTTAATTCAGACCATTCGATACATTATTATTGAAATATGTAAGTATGATGGAATCAAGATCTTAAAACAAGAGGAATATAATGAACATTTTTTTTTAAAGATTTAAGTTAATACATCCACAACTAAGTGCTTAAGGATAGACAGAATTAAGTTATTAATTGCTATAATCCGTTTCTTATTTATAGTAGCGTAATTATCTGGAATCCTCTTAGCAATAAATTATTTCTAGTAATAACTTTCTGGTATTTAATTTTTTATTCCCTTTACTACCCTTACTACCCTTTTTAGAGGTCAATATGTTTTTCTTGTTGTAGTGCGACGATAAGCATGCCACTATCCTCTTATAAGGGGGACATGAGTATCCGTTTTTTTTTTAATAGAAATTGTTTTCTTATTATCGTATCAAAATAGAAAAATCTGGTTTGCGCAACACACGACATTCCCTAACATCTAAGTTAAAATTAGTTTAAGAATTTTTACTGCCAATGGGCAGTTTCTCTTCACGTTTTTCGTGTACATATCTTTATCCGCATATTTACTTGATGTATTGTAGTATACAGTTGTAAATTTCAATAAAATATAATTTAAAAAAAATTTAAAAGAATTTTTAAATATAGTTAGATATGAAAAAAGGTTAAAAAATTAATTATATTGAGTTACGATAGAAACATATGTTTTATGAAATAATGTAATATATTATTATCTACATCGATCAGTTAGCTTTATCCATTTTTCATTACTAACCATTACCTTTTGAAACTCTGCGTATAAAATATTATTTTATCAAAAATCTTTAGCTAGCTTTCCAACGCTATATCATACATCTATATTATTGTTCTTATGCTAAAAGAAAATCAAACAAAACTTGTATTAAAATATGTTTTCTTTTTTAGCTCGATATCGAATTCATTAAACTTATATATTTACCCGTTTTTACTTTCTCTTACCTATATATGAAATATGTAGTAAGGGAAAGTATTGCGATCGTGAAAATTTTCGAATTCCAGTATTCAACGGAAATGCACGTTTTAGGTTCCCTTGACTCCAAATAACCAAGTCACGCAAAAAGGTCTGTGTGTGTGTGTGTTTGTGGTAAGTCCAGAGAGAGAAAATTGAGAAAAAAAACCCTATAAAATTGAAACTACATATTTAAGATAACTATACGCCCGAGATGTTACAATAACTTTTTCATTAAAATTGGCTGACCGGAAGTGCTACTTTATACCATGCATTTTGCACCTTAACAGTTTTTTAAAATTTCGTAAACGATTTTCTCAAAAACGGTTAGCGCATTTTGATTAAACAAAACACCTGTTTCTATTAAAATCCAATGTAAATAATTTGCCAACAAATTATTTTCGCTTCTAAATTTGTTAACAACTTCTTAAATTGATATAAATAACGAAGGTATATGAAAGTCGTATGTTGCGCGCACGAGATTTTTTATCAATGCTATTAAGATATATGGTTATATTTTTCAACCTATAAGAATAAAGGTAATTTACAGAAAGAAAATTTAAATTACGGCATTAGCCCTGTTAAAATATTTCAATCAGAAAGTAACCTACATGACATTAAATCTCAATATTTTTACATATATATATATATATAGATATATTGTCCAGGAGGATTTTATAGTTAAGAATATATGTATAATAGATATATATACACACATATACACATATATTTATATAGCGCGTTTATTCTAAATCAAAAGAGAACTATAAAATCTACTATTATAACAATCTGTGGAACAAATTGATTATGAGAACTTTTTTCATTTAAGAAATATTTTAAATATAAAATACAATAGAATTTGACCGGTAAAACAAAAAAAAATATGTTTTACATGTCCATTTCAATTCTTGGATTTATTGTTATTATAAGCATTTTGGGTAATTTTGGAATCTGTGAAAAACTCAAATTCGACAAGCTAAAATGATTTTCAAATATTCAATGTGAAATCATTCCATGAGCCAGCCAGTAAAGGCTAATCAAAAGTTTAATAATACGGTTAACAGCTACCTTGAGCCCAGCTGTAATACATATATAATAATTTTGCTGATCATATTATAACTTTCCTTTAGATTACTAAAAGCTTTCACTAGGCTAGGAAGTAACGTTGATAAAGTTAATGGTGTTTAGATGTTAAAGAGTTAGGAGGTTAATGGTGTTTCAAAGTAGCCTTTTAACTAATCCCAGCCTCTTTGTATTTAACAATATAGTTGAATAACTAATAGGTATTATCCCAATAACATCTGGATAATCAATAGAACAATTACTCACTGAATATAAAAAGTAACCGTTTAGGTAGGTTACTAACCTACTTGAATGCATGTTTATTTTTTAACGTCCCTTTATGATGCTGTGCTAATCGGACGATGCTACAGTGGGAGTACTTACTTACCTGCTTATATCATAACAATATTACCAGTCAAGCTATTAATCCTGGAAATAAACTTTTGTACCAACTTAGTTTAGTTACTATAGTGATAAGCCTTTTCGGTCATCTGAATTATTTCTAATTGGCTATGGTAATATCAAGGCTAATATTTTTCATGAAGCCATATATTTTAATCCATTATAAAAAGCAAAACGAAAATAAATTAAGAAATAAAAACTTCATTTGTTCATAGAATTTAATTGTTTAATATGAATATAATTGGTTCGAAAATTATTATATTTTATAATTTGAAATATTTTTTTCAAATTCAGGTATTGATTAGGAAAGAGCATGTCTAACAATTTGAAAATTTGTAAGGCCTCCTATTTAAATGATAGTTAAGCGAAGTAACATAAACAGAAATAATCGCTCTAATATAAGTGAATAAATCAATTGGATTGAACTTTGCTTCCTGGTACCGACAGTAGTTTGAGTGGGCACACCAGATATTTTTAAGGCATTCGAAAATTTATATGAAAAATCGGTAATTTCGTTTTGCCACGTTTTTGAAGTTCATTTTAATAAAAATTGTTAAAAAAAGAAATCCATCATGAAAAAGTAGTATAATATTTATGTAAAGGACATCCAAACAAGACGTTCAATATAATGGAAAATCCAATAAAAAAAAATCTATGATTTGACTGACCGTATGTATTTTAATATTTGTTTTTCCTGATTTACTCGATAGAAACGTTGATTAAACCCTACTGTTTTCACCAGACGTATGCAGGACAATTTTACTTTAAAAAAATAGGGTTTAATTATGAGACATTACATTTGTAGAATTACATATATTATGTAATGAATTTTATCACCAGAGGAACTGGGGCGTGGGTGATTTGTAAACTTCCGCAGCTATTAGGTCCTACAGCATTAAATATAATGTGATTTGTGCCGCCCGGACATAAATATAATATCCATTATTTTTCGGAGCTAAGCTGGTAGTTTATGGGTCACAGGAGCGGAATAACCACCATCTGCCCTTGTTTACCAAAGCATCAGTGGCCATCATTTACCAAAACTTTTCGGTATATTCACTAACTTAATAGGTCACTATTTTAATTTTATTAACTTTCATAATGATGTAAAAAATTAAGTAATGAAAAATAAATTTACTGATTTATTCTGCCTGTATTCCGAAGAGCCACTGGAGTTTTTAGTAAGGAATATTTTATCTTGTACTTACCTAAAGATAATGTTCAGATATATGTATATTTTTGCAAAAATAGTATCGAATCTACTAAAAAATAAATTTAATCAATGTAGGGTTAGGGTATTGGAGTAGGTGCTCATCCTCTTGGTTATTAGCACCGAATAAATTTGTAGTAACAGATTTGTTTTACTCTTTTTTCTTCTTTTTATTTATTTATTTTTCCTTCTATTTTTTTTATTTATTTATTTTAATTTTATTTTTTTATTGTTTATTTATTTATTTTTATTTTTTTTATTATTATTTTGTTGACACATTCTGAATTAGTGAATTTATTTTCTTTCTTTATTTATTTTTTTATATATTTTTATTATTATTACTATTATTTTTTTTTTCTTTCTTTATTTTTTTTTTCTTATAGTTCCGGGAGCAGAGAACATTCTTTGACGAACCTAATCAGTGAACTAACTGTTTCACTAAAGTCCTTCAAGCTCTCACTCAACGATCTAGCTAGGTTAAGTTTATCCATTTGTACATGAAATTTGGGGCGGTTCTCAATTATGTGTTTTATTGAGAGAGGCACTCTACACAAGTCACACATTGGTACGGGCTGCCTGAGGATGAGATGGAGATGTGTGAGTCTGCTATGTCCGATGCGAAGTCTCGCCAAAGCAGTTACTTCGCAATGATGTATTCCATGGATCAGGCGATTGCTTGATATTTCTTAATTTATTGGTGTTGTCAAGTTCCGACCACATCTGTTCACAAGCCTGATATATTTTTACTTTAAGGTAATTTTTTACGTCATCCTTGATGTAAGTTGGGTGGATTTGGACGTTTGACAATGCAGCTTCTTTCGCAGCCCGATCCGCTTCTTCATTACCATCAATGCCTACGTGGGATGGAATCCACAAGAACACAAGTTCTTTTTTCAGTATTTTTAAATCTCCCACATATTTTCTGATCTTATTAATTAGTAGGTTATCAATGCAAATATTATGAAGGCTCTTAAGGGCGAAATCGGTGCATATAATGAACTTTGACTCATCACGTGACCTAATGAATTCAAGTGCATTTGATTTAATTTAATCAATGTAATATATTTAATACCATCTCATAATGAATATATATTCATTATTTAAAGTATTTTTTCTCCATTTTAAAATTGATGTTTAATGTTAATTCTCTCTGTTATCTGATATTTAACGCTTTTTGAAAACAAAATACAAATTATTTATCTATTCAGGGTCAATGGTGTATGATGATATAACGAATAGATCTTTAATTCTAGTAATGAAAATAATTAATTTTTAATTTACAACTGAGACGTTTCATAAACATTTATACTGGATTTCTTACACTAGTCAGATTCTCCTCTCATGTGATGTAGGTTTGTGGCCTTGCGCTCTAACTCAACCGCCACTGGCTCATACCAGTGACGCGGCTGAGAGGCGCAGGTATCATGGGTTCTGCTTTTCCCTCCACTTTGTAACTTTGTATTTATTTCAATTATAGATTGTTGTTATTTTTTCTGTATATATATATATATATATATATATATATATATATATATATTTATTTATTTGTTTTATATTTTTATGTAATTCGACTTTATCCTTGATTGTTGTAAATATTGTATGAATGTGGTCTCATGTTACTATTACTATTGTTTCTTTTGAAAGAAATGGTAATATATCTCATTACATGTTAAAAAAAAACGACTAGTTGTTATTATACAGTACATTACTTCCAAGTAGTTCTAAGTTATATATACCCAAATAACTCCAGCTTTTAAGTAAATTTAATTTTCTTCATTGTTTTGCTATTATGTAAGCTTCTTAAATCAACTTATAGGCTTGAATGTTATTTGTCTTACTGGAATGTCAATATCATTTGAATAGAACTGATCATCTGAAACGTACTCAGTGAAGAAAATTAATCGCTGATGGGCTTTATTTATTATTAGGGGTTCGTTATTATTATATAATATTTTTTGTTTTTTACGCTTCGGTAGAACGTTAAGAAATATTTTTCAACGCAGTAAATGTATGTATTCTCCTTATCATATACGTAGTTTTAATAAGCTCCGACATTTAAAAAAAATAAAGACATATGCCCAAAACATGTTCTGAGCTGTATAGGTAGCTAAAAACTGCTGCAAAACAAGAACTATGATCCTGAAAAATGTTTTACACCTAGGTTTGAATCAAAACAATAATAATGAATTAGTGTTTAAAAAAAAAAAAAAAATCAACAGCTCGATTTTAAATGGATAACCTTAATTGATTTATTTATTTATAAAATGACTCTAAATTATTATTTGCAGTCCATTATTTCTCTTTCAAACTCTGTTTAACTTTGTTTTACTGAAATTTAAAAAACAATTAAATCCATTTTTTTTTTTTTTTTAAATTATATATATTATACTGATTTTTTAAATATTTCTAACTCTCAATCGTACGTGACCATTATTATGTGCTTAAAAAAAAAGAAGTTATTGTTGAAGGCTGAGCTACATTTATTAATGAGCAGTATTATGTTATCAGGGTGAGGGGATTTTCTAGTCCGGCATAATTTATTTTGCTTAGTGTGACATTTATCAGGACCTATTTAACCATTCGGCTTTTATTATGGAGCTGGCTAAATCTCCATCCTGGTCAGCTGATGATAAATCATTCTCAGCATTTTCGGGGCATTACCCCTGCCAAAAAATAACTTCCTAGTTTTAGCCAAATTATAATTTCTTTACACCCTACATTTCAACGAAGGACGTTTGTACCCCGATTTAAGCATTTAATCATATATTTATTTTTTAATTATAAATTATACTAATCGATGGAAAAATTACGTTAAATCTTCAACATATTCAAATTATAAAAAGTAAAATAATTTATTTTATTTAAAAACTAGCGACTCGCCCTTCCTTCGCACGGGTGCAATTTAAATGTGGTGTAGTTTATGTTTAAAATCTCAGTTTAACCAATTAAACGTTTATCACTTTAGGATTATGAGTTCATCGTAACGAAAAGAGCACCTGGCAAGAAAATATTATGTTTATTATATAACGTCTACTAATACTTATATTTAATTATAGGCAGTTATCAGAAACATAAATTGGTCAACAAATCAAAAATTGCTTTAGTTTATTTGTTTGTTTTGTTTAATTGTTTTTATTCGGTTTATTACAATTATAAATTTCATAAGAAATATTTTTTTTTTCATAACCCCAATTTAGGTACATGTTTTCCCAAAATAGATTTTGAATAATTTCCTTTTACTGTATCTAGATACATTTTAAGGCTGTTTCTGTTAATAAATGTTTTTAAAGTGCTGTTACCTTTGCTATTCCTCTTGGTGGTGGGGATCATAAGAATTTCTTCTAAATACATTTTAATGTATTAAAGTTAATTTAGTTTCCACGTGAGTCCTACTTAGTTTACAGTAAAACTAGAAGAGTTATTATTTCCTTTATATATATTATTTATTTTATTTTATACACATATATCTTTTCTTCTTTATTAATTATTCTTGTATTTTTTTTTATCTTTTATTTTTTTTTGTAATTATTTATTTTTTTATATATATTATTTATTTATTTTAAATATATATATATATATATATATATATATATATATATATATTATATATATATATATATATTTATGATGTAAATCTTCTAGCTGTATTACTCATTGCCCCAGTAGGCGGCAGATTGTACTATTTCTTAATAAATAAAAAAATAAAAATAAATAATATAATATAGTATATTTTATCCTAAAATCTTGACTGCTTTATATAAAATCTTGCTGGAAGTATCACCATAAATCACCCACCATAACCTCCATCCATTACATATTACAATTGATCATAAGTTTATGGGCTTATAACATCTTCCTATTAAATTGCCCAACTAAAATCGTGAGCTTTCCAAGGGTATATTATACGTCTCTGTTAGTACTTACTTGTATATTTCAAGTATAATTTTTTATGACTTGGTCACAGAAAATTTTATTTTCCATTTTAAAGAAAAGCTAAATTGCCATGGATTTTACTTATAAACCAAACAATGGCAGGAAACAATGCCCTAAATGATGGTGAAAATCGTATCAAAATCCGTCCATTGGTTTAGAAGGAGTTAGCGGAAACCAAAATCACGTTATCATTTTATATATACACGTATATAGAGATTTGACCACAATGGACGTATTTCTTCAAAGTGTAAACGTTATATGACGTAATTAGTCATGATTTAATCACATTTTCCACAGAATGTGGTTTTATAGTTGTAGAGTCAGTGAGCTCAGTCTGAGGAACTATTAACATTCTGTATTTTCTGCATAAGCATCAATAAATATCTCAGGATTGGCAGGTGTACAATAAAAAGTAAAATGTACATTGTTATGTTATACATTTACAATAACTTAACATTTATGTTAAAAACATAGTTACGATTCAGTAAGCAATATTTTTTCAATAATCTTACATACTAAGATTTACGAAGTACCACAAACAGTAAAAAAAAAAATCTGGTGCGTGCAACACGCGGCTTTCACTTACCTTCGTTATTGATATCAATTTGAGAATTATAAAACAAATTTAGAATCGAAAATAAATTATCAAAGAGTTATTAACATTGGATTTTAATAGAAACATGTGTTTTATTAAATAACATATTATATTATTATCAACGAGAACCAGTTTGTTTTATCGGCTTTTCATTACTCTCGTCATTAAATTTTACAATAGTATGTATACGATCATAATTTTTCTAAAATCTTTAGCATTCCAACGGTATATATTCATGTATATTACTGTTCTTAAGTTAAAGAACCAAATATTGCATTAACAAAATATGTTGGCAGTTATCTCCTTTAGTTGGTTATCGGTTTTATAGATTTAATAATTAGATGATATGGTAAATTTCATAAAAAAATACTAAATTAAAGGTACTTTAGAGGAAGAAAATTAAAAAAATCTGCATTTAAGCATTATCAGACTATTTCATTCAGAATGAAACCTACATGATATTAAATACCATTAAATTTTACATCGATATAGCGATTTTAATCAAAATCGTTAAAGCCGTTTTTGAGAAAATCGAAAAAAGGTACTAAATGTATAGGATAAAGTAGGACTTCCGGTCAGTCGATTTTAGTGAAAAAGTTACTGTAACATCTCGGGCGTATAGTAGTCTTAAATATGAAGTTTCAGTTTCGTACGACGAATGGTTTTTGCGCTAGACTTACCACAAAGACACACATACCCGCAAGGGCGAGTTGTGGAACGCAGACATCGCCTAGCCAACCTGTTCTCTATGAAGGACCTAAACGAAGGACACCATCTTCTCATCCAATGAACAAAAAGTAAAAAAAGGGGAAAAAAAAGACAAGGGTACGGAATGGACTGGAATAACATGTTCCTTTTCCAGCTGAAATTAATACTTCCAGTGATCGACCGGCTAATCAATGGCAGAGGGTGAAATCCAAAAGGGAAAAGAAGAAGGTGGTCATATTGGCAAAAAAAAAGTAAGAGACCTGCTCGCCCTAATGCCTTAATGGTTACCGCAAAGGAGGAATCATCATATGTAGATGTATTGCGAACGTTGAGAAGCAACCCGGAGCTTCAAGCGATAGGGGAAAATGCCAAAAAAATTCGAAAGAGCAAAAAAGGTCCAAAAGTCTCGTTTTGGTTTTAGACAAAAAGGTGCAGGACAGGACAGAAGCATTCCGTTCTACCATAGCAGAAAAGATGGCTGACAAAGCAGAGGTCACCAGCAAGATTGACTCTGTCGCCATTGAATTAAAGGATCTAGACGAATTGACGGTAGCTGAAGAAGTGCACAAAGCACTTCAAAATCAAATAAACGGGGCAGAGAATATTGAAAATCTGTTGTAAAATCTCTTAGGAAGGCTTACGGGGGCACACAGACAGCTGTAGTAGTACTGCCCGCTGATTTAGCTCGACGTTGTGCTGTTAAGCACAGGGTCCACCCCTACTTTCACCAGAAATGATCCCGCTTCGATTGTTGATCTGACTTGTGTTAGTCCATGCCTTGTTTCTGACAACAAATGGCACGTAAGTCAACTTTATACCCACAGTGATCACCGAGCAATTTGTTTCGAAGTCGAAGTCCCGGGTACATTACTCGGACCGGCAGAGGAAAAAGTCAAACAACTAATGAAGCTTATCACTGACGCCTGTGATGCTTCAATTACTAAAATACGGAAAACAACCCATCACATACCAGTGTATTGGTGGAATGGAGAGATCGCCGCCCTTTGTAAAACTTGTCTCCGTACAAGGAGAGCGAGAGGTCGCTCGACATATGAAGCTCGGAAACAGGAACATCGGGACGCAAAAAAGCACTTGTTCAAGGCAATCAAAGATGCGAAGCGTAAATGTTGGCCGAAACTCTGCGAAGAAGTAGATGAGGATACGTGGGGAAGGCCATACAAAATAGTTATGGCAAGGCTAAAAAGATCAAACTTATCGCTACCCAGCTCTCCTGACCTATTGGGGAAAATGGTTTTAGAGCTGTTCCCAACAAGGCCAGAAGTAGTCTTCGATATAATACCGCACCTAGAACAGGACCAGGTACCGGAAATCGCACAAGAAGAACTTGAGACAGCCTGTCGCAAAGTAGGGGATAACTAAGCCTCAGGACCGGATAATGTTCAAAACTTTGCCCTTAAAACAGCAGTCAATATTAGGACCGTTATTATGGAATGTTATGTACGATGCCGTACTCAGACTTCCTATGCCGGAAGGAACTACCACGGTAGGATTCGTTGACGATCTTGCTAACGTTGCTCGAGGAAAGCTTTTGGATGAAATAACGTACAAGACCAACAAAGCAATATTTAATATTAGCCAGTGGCTTTCGTCCGTGGGCCTACAACTGGCTGACCATAAGACTGAGGCTGTAATTATTACCAGCAGGAAAGTGAGGGAAAAAATTAATTTGACCATTGGAGAGATTAACATCCCCTCAAAGCCCTCCATTAAATACCTAGGTGTGCAGATTAATGCCAAGCTGCGGTTTGATGAACACTAGCACCATGAAAGAAACGAAAGTAACGAACGCACTTTCTAGAATCATGCCAAATATCGAGGGGCCTGCACAAAGCCGGAGAAGGCTTCTTGCTAATGTAACCAACTCAGTGCTTTTGTATGCTGCACCAATCTGGTGTCATAGCTTCCAGGTGAGATCATATTCTCGTAAGGCGATTAGCGTCCAATGTAGAAATTCCCTGCTCGTCGCAAGAGCATTTCACACTGTATCATATGATGCCGTGTGCATCGTCGCCGACATAATTTCAATAGATCTACTGGCCGAAGAGCGTGGCAGAACCTACCGCAGAAAACATGAAGCGCCAGAGGAGCATTGGCTAACGTTAGCGAAAGACGAGAGACTGGAAACTCTTCGCATATGGCAGAGACGCTGGGGCTCATCTGGAAGGTGAACAAACCGCCTGATATCAGATATTACATAGTGGGTGACACGCACACATGGACAGGTTGATTATTACCTTACCCAACTACTCTCTAAATATGGCTGCTTCAGGTCATATCTCCACAGGTTCAAGCTGGATGAAGAATCATCATGTACCAACTGTCCTCGTTTGGATGAAACAGTGTAACATGCTTTCTTCGCATGCAAGAAATTTACCGTGGAGAAGGTTCAGCTAGATATGGTCCTGGGTGAAAGATCCACACCGGAAAATCTGGTACAGCTCGTGTTGACCAGTCAAGAAAACTGGAATGCTGTTTCAGATTATGCTGAGAGAGTCGGAAGAATACTGAGAACCGAGGAGCGAGCGAGAAGAGATCAAATACCGTCAAGTATGCAGTAGAGAAGTAGGCGCTTAGCCATCCTGTCCACCGCGAAGTAATGCTTGCAAGGGGTTCCGCGGTGTGTCATCGCAGAGAATGTAGGTGGTTTTTAGAGAGTAAGAATCTCACACTGTTGTGGATTCAGAAGCTCAATTCCTCTTATGAAAGATTTTTCCCTACAAAAAAAAAAATAATAAAAAAAATAAAAAACACAAAGACACACAGACCTTTTTTCGGGACTTGGTTATTTGGACTCAGAGAACCCTAAAACGTGTATTTCCATTGAAAACTGGAATTCGAAAATTTTCACGATCGCAATACTTTCCCTTATTATATATTTCATATATAGGTAAGTGAAAGTAATATGTATATTCTAATATTATATAAATAATTACGATTTTTTTTCACTATTATTGAAACATGTCATTATTCAGTTTTGACCCTTTTCGAGCGTTTTATATACTTGTAGATATGTATTATAATGTACCCTTATTACAAAATATTTAACTGAAATTACTTATTACCTATTGGAGAATCGTAGATAACATAGGGCAACAGAAAATCTCTAACAATAATATATCAATAATAGTTTGGCAATGGAGCATATCTCATTTAAGACTATACCAAAAACGTTCGCAATCAGAAATTAAAATGATCCATGTAGTATACATGAAGAAATTTAAGTTAAATTAATAAGGATTTTTTAAATTTTAAACACGATCCTTTAGGGAAATCACTTTCCACGTAAATATTATAATTGGAAAATAGCAGTTAAAAATAAATAAATAAAATAACCAGAAATTACGACGGTTGTAAAACAAAAAAAAAAAAAAAAAAGGAAGGGGGTAAGCGCTATTTATTGCATTGTAATATAATACGGTAATAAAGTTAATTTAACTCCACAAAAGATTATTACAAACGTAAACTTTACAAATGAGAAAAAAATGATAAACCTCTTCTTGGTTCTAATTTAGTGATGTAATTAAGCAAATGCTCTGTGCATTAACTATTCTTAAATTTATAACAAAAATCCTCCTGATTTACGGTACCTTTTACAAAATAAACATCTTCTAATTTCATGACTTTATAAATTATGTCTGGTATAAAAATTTAAGCGATTGTTAATACGCCAAAGGTTGAGGAAAAGTGATAGGAAGCTTCTAGTATACATTTTTCGCATTTGGGAAATGTAATAATTTTTTTCGGAAATATATTGTTTAGAAACTGCATAGGATTATGTTAGGTTGAAAGTCTTCCAAAACACCAGCCTCAACAGAAAATAGTCTCATTGGTGAATTCACCCACATAAAAGAAGACGTATAAGAACATTTAAGAATACTAACAATTTTGTGTTTAACACTGGCCGAGAGATCTCTCCCGCTGCCAATGGGAGGCTTCTCTACAACACTGGTCCATCGCTCAGCGACTGTCCAATGTGCCGGATGCCCTGTTCCAGTCTACATTCGATTATTCGATCGAAGTTGCTACATGTGCTGAGAGACTGGGGGTTGAGCAGGGGCACCGGAGTATGAGAGCTCTACGACAGTCGCTACGAGAAAACTCGTTCGAGGAATAGGCCAGCTGCAGGTGGCAGGGCATTGGGGTACGACATTTTAAAGAAACCCCGAAAGCTAACAAATTTATGTACGAAAAGCAGATACTTTCGGGGTCTGAATGGTCCAATGCCCTGAAACTTAATATCAATTATGCACCCCTGCGTGGAGTCCCAGGTGTCAGCGGACAGGTCAGAGATGTTGGGTCCCTCTGTCGCAAATGCAACAGAGAGCCAGAAACACCAGCTCACGTGCTGGGAAAATGTCCCAACAACTCCCTCCTGATATCACGCCGTCACCATAGAGTAAAGCATGAGTTGATGAGGCTCCTTAAAGAACGAGATTTTGCCTGCTTCGAGAAAGTTTACTGTGTGGATACGGATGGATCCACGCGATATGCTGATATCGTGGCATTTCCTAAGACCGGAAATTCGGCTGTCATTCTGGATCCCACCGTGAGATATGAATCTAAAGACCTTGAACAGGCAAGTAAAGTGGAAAGGGAAAAGAGAGGAATCTACGAAAAATGTATCCCTTTCCTCAAGGAAAAGTTCCGCGAGAGCTATGGCGAGAGAGAGTTCTACGTAAAAGGCCTTTGGTTCGGAGCCCGCGGAGCTGTGCCAGGTTCAACAAGGAGCTTCATGGAAGACATAGGTGTCGATATAAAAGACGTAGCAAGGATAGCAGAAAGTGTGGTTCTCGACTCCCTGGGAATTATACACTATCACATCTACTCCTAACAGGTATAATTGGAGGGGCATGCATGTGCATCTGTGTTCAGTTATATTTTAATTTTAACAGATTATTTTAATATAAAGATATTGATTTTGGGTGCTGAGTGTTTTGGTATTGTTTTTATTGATGATAGTGTGATTTTTTAGTATGTAGTTGTTTAATGTATATATAATTTGTTGTTTTTTTTTTTTTAATTTAATCTTTGGTGTATATGTATAGATATATCTAAGTATTTGTAAGAAAATGTGAAACAGTAGAGAAGGAAAAGAGAAAAAATAAAAAATAAAAACAGGAAAAATAAGTAGGAAAAAAAAATTTAAAAGAGTAAAAAAAAAAAATATTGTATTTATAGTTAAATAAAATGTTAAGAATATTCCTGTAGGAAAAAAATCGGTATGCTGTGTTATAGCAACCCAATTAAGTTGGGCATCATCATTTTGTTTGTTTATTTATGAATAAAGTGTATCTCTCTATGCTGCTGGAGTGCTGGCAATGGCCAACTTCTCCATTCATGCCTGAGAGTGTGTGGCTCTAGCGCCCACCCTCAGTCTCCACTGACTAGATTGGTGACGCGGCTGACTGAGAGGCGCTGGAAACTCCTGGCGTTTTGCATCACCATAAACTTCTCGGTGTAGGGGTTCGATTCGGAGTTCCCAGGGGGGTCCAGCGATGTAAAGTTTATTGGGTTATATCATGTAGGTTTCTTTCTGATAGCAATAGCCTGACAGTGCTTAAGTCCGATATTTAAACATTTTCGTCCTCTTAAGCACATTTAGTTTTGTAGATGAAATGAAACATATTATCTTATTAGGGTTGATATAAAGAATATTTAGCATAAAAGACTAAATACACAAGTTTAATGAATTTGATATCCGACTAAAAGAGAAAAACCCAAAATATATTTTTTAACGTAAATTTTGTTTTTTGAACATGAAAAATACAGATGTAACAGCAATATAGATGTATGTTATTCTGTGCGTATTACATAATATTGGAAATCTAATGTTTTTAGAATATGATTATCTTATATACAAAGTTGCATAACGTATTGAAAAGAACAGAGCATAAACTTGCAGTACATAGCCATTTTATGTTGTATTATATTATGTCAAAGGTATAATGAAAACCAAACTGAATATTTTTAAATCTTAAACCTTTTTCAACTGTAACTTTATTTAATAGTTCTTAAATCGGTTTAAACAACCAAGGTAAGTGAAAGTCGTGTTATGCTCGCTTCAGATTTTTTATCAGTAAGAATATTTTATAAGATATTTTCATCTTTTATAATAATGTGAAATAATATATTTTACGAATATTCATCATAATATATATATATATATATATATATATATATATATATATATATATATATATTTATTTATTTATTTATTTATATTATCATAGTAATTCTCAAGATCTATATTTCTGGAAAAATAGGAATAAAAAGAGAGAAAAAAAACCTACAATTGCAATTTGAACTAGTCTTATCATGGAAGAGACCTTAAAGTGCTATTTATGAAGCGGTGATAAAATAAGAGCAAGCCTTCAAATATTTTTTGCTGCGGGGTTTTCTGGAACCTCAGTGCTGAAGCTGACAAAGGGCCTACCTACTCTATGGCACCCTATTCGGTGGCCAACTCGAAAGGGAGCAATCTGAGAAAATAGTTCCCTAGTGTACAATCCAGGGCTGTACTCGATTCGGGCTGCTCAGATTCACAATTCCTCACTTGACATCTAGTGCCATAGTTTCATAGCGTTTATTAGGATTTCAATCCCTCTGAGGTGATTCGGAGTCTTTTGTACTTTGTAATTGTTCTTGTTCAGTAGTACATAAGAGCCGTTTATACGCACGTTTATCAAACTTCAAATATTAACGATTCCAATACTTTAACTCACGATATATTGTGTATATAAGCCGTTTATTTTGAAAGTTACATATACTTAAATTGGGATATTTATTGTTGACTATGTCCGAAGGCAGAGATAAAGGTAATTTTATTTTATCGGTATTTAATAAGCTAACCTCAGTTTTTTGACATTGCATATGATGATTAATTAGGGCTCTAAATCAATACAGCTAAACAAAATTTAATTATTTAAACAATATCTCAATTAAATCAAAATGGACTCAGGTCACTTTCGAATTAACTTAAGGTATGTGAAAAAAAAAAAAAAAAAATGGACATACAGGTCATTAGGTGCCATTTCTTTTTCTTAATTGTGTAATTATTTTGGGTTCATGATATAACCTTCTTTATATCATTTACAAAAATCTAGTTGTAACTGAGGATAATTTAAGAAGAAATGGAACGCAGGCTGCTTTAAACTGGAGAAGTGGCCCGAGGCTGTTGGAAAAGGGCCCGGAGATAAGGAGAGGTAATCTGTAAAGGGCTAACAGAAAGCAAGGGTTGAGCCCTCCAGCTCATTTTCACGGCGCTCCCTCTTATTCCATTCTACTTACGATTCCTCCTTAGCCTCACTTTGTGACCTTCATGTTTGAAGTTTCAAAAAACTTTATGTTTGAAGCAATTTGAGAACGATAGGAAACTTAAGGTTCCTCAAGCAGTCATTTGTTCTTTACATGCAAAAAATCTGAAGCACCAGCACACGACTTTCACTTTCCTCGGTCGTAAAAATCAATTTAAGAACTATTAAATAAAGTAAAAATTTTAGAAAATAAAATTTGATTTTTTAAAAAGAATTGTATTCAGTTTCGTTGCAAACATATGTTTTAGATTAAATAATACAATATAAAAAATCACTGCAGGGCAACACACGACTTTCACTTACCTCGATTTTTAAATCAATGAAAAATTTTTCAAATACATTGGGAGATAAAAATACGTGAAACTATTAAAGAATTAATTAAATTGAATTTATATAGAAACATGTGTTTCATTAAAAAATCTATTATATTATTATCTAAAATAATCAGTTAGTTTTATGTTCATTTCATCACTCTCTATTAACTTTTAAATGCTTGTGTATGAAATGATATTTTTTATAAAATCTTTAGCTTTCCAACGGTATATCATACATGTCTATTACTGCTCTTATGTTCAAAAACGAAAAATTGCATTAAAAAAATATTTTTTCTGTTTTCTACTTTAGTTGGGTATCGAATTTATATATTTACCTGTTTTTCATCAGCGTTAACAAGATAATCTAGTTATTATTATTAAATCTACAAAATTAAAGGTACTTTAGGGGAAGAAAATTTAAAATATTGGCATTTAAGCCCTGTCAGACCATTTTTATCCAAATAAAACCTACATGATATTAAAGCCCATTAAATTATACATCGATATAGCAAGTTTAATCAAAATCGTCGGAACCGTTTTCGAGAAAATCGAAAAAAGGTGCAAAATGCATGCCATACAGTGCCTCTTCTGGTAAGCTCATTTTGATGAAAAAAGTTTTCTCACGTCTCGAGCGTATAGTTGTCTTAAATATGAAATTTCAGTTTCATAGGACTTACTGTTTCCGCCCGGGAGTTACCACACACACACACAGACCTTTTTGCGGGACGTTTTTTGACTCAGGGTACCCTAAAACGTGTATTTCCGTTTAAAACTGGAATTCGAAAATTTTCACGATCGCAATACTTCCCCTTACTATATATAGTAAGTGAAAGTAAAAAGGGAGATCACTTCTAGCAGGGGGGCTGGCATAACAGCATCCTATGCCAAAGTTCACGGGTTCAAACCCACATGTTGTCCTAGGATTTTTTGATGGAAGTAAATAATCCTTAGTTATACCGTTCGTCGGAGGGTATCTAATAAAGGGAACAGAAAGCCTGTGCGATGTCAGGAACTCGTTAAAGATACCTATCCTTAAAACCTGGAAAGGAAAATATTAGGACCACATGTGGGTTTGAACCCGTGACTTTTGGCATAGAAGGCTGTATAAAATTGTTATTTACAATAATCACTTAAGTAATGCCGTATTTTCACTTTACGCTTGCTTCTACTACTTTGTATAAAACATAACATTTTTTTTTCTCGAATCTTTAGCTTTCCAACGATATATCATACATCTACATATTTATTATTTTTCCTTATGTCCGGGGAAAAAATACCTAAAACAATTTTGTTCTCTCTCCTTTTGTTGTTTATATTAATGCATCGTACATGATATTAAAGCCCATTAAATTTTACATCGATATAAGCGAATTTTATCAAAATCGGGTATATTTAGACTTTCATGGTAAATATTGTATATATCAATCCTAGTAAGATGATATGTTTCATTTTCACCGACAAAACTAAATGTACTTAAGAGAACGAAAATGTTTAAATATCGGCATTCAACCCAGTCAGAATATTTAAATAAAAAAAGAAGCCTACATGATAATTAAGTAGAAGAAAATGAAAAAACGAAAGTCAAAATGCTATTTGAGTACCTTCACGTGTCCTAAGAAAACAGAAAAGTACAAAACGTTGGCTTGTTGTCTGCTAGAACACAAAACCATAAAAGAATACAAACTTATAGATATAATATTATTTAATATAGTAATAAAATTAATAAGATTTAAATAAATAACACGACTTACATAGTATGCAGTATATGCTCATAATTAGTCTAAACATATTTTAATTTACTCTGAAAGATATATTAATATTACTTCTTTATGGAATAATTAAATGAAAAACAAAAAAACAAAGAAAAAGGTAAAAATTATAAATTAAAAATTAGTATAATACATATTTGTTGTGGTCCTCATTTTAGAATGTGACATGACCACTATTCTAGCGTTTTGTTTACAATCAATCTGTCGATGGATGGTTGAGGAGATGAAGGAACAATTTGCTTTTAAATGAGGTTAAAGAAGGTGCTTTGCGTATAGAGGTAGGTATGGAATTCCAGAACGATGTGGCACGCAAACTAAATGATTTTTTAAAGGATGATGTTTGATGAAAAGGAATATATAGGTTAGTGGACTGGGATCTTGTATTAAACGAATGTACCGATGAACAAGGGATGAGTAGGTCAAGAATGTAGGATGGATTTTCGGTATTGAAAGTACGGAATAGAAAAACTCCCAAGAAATACTTTCGCCGGGAAACAGGATTGAACCACTTCAACTCGGCATACCTATCAGAAACGCTGGAGCGCCTAGGGACCCCGAAGATGTTAAATTCTATTTAACTTTACATCGCTTTATCGAGTTTAGTCATTAGAACCGTTCTTGATAAAAACGTAAAGAGATGCAAGAGGGCTGAGTTTGAGAAAAAAAATTTACTGTAACATCTGTGTCTAAAATATGAAATTTCAGTTTTATGCGACTCATCGTTACATTGTTATTGGTATACTTACCACACATTACTTCATAAAACCTGTATTTCCGGTGAAAGCATTTAAACAATTTTGACGATATTGTTTCCCTTACATTTCATATATAGGTATGTGAAAATAATAAGAATATTAGAACATAAAAATAATCACAGAACAGTACAAATAGTAATGTAACCGTATTGCCTCATAACTGCGTTCGGTCTAAAGATAATTTTAATTTAAAAACGCTGAAAATAAATATATTAGGGTATAAGTGTTTACATACCTCTTTAAAGGCAATTAATTAATATGAAAAGCAATAAATAATTCAAAGAAAAATGGCCTATTACCACTGCTGATTAGGTAATTGAAAGTAATAATAATAATTGTTAAATATATCAATTTACTGCTTTACCTATACTTTACATCAGTGATTACCAAAGTGGCTGTCACCGCCCCTTGTTGGTTACTAAAGCGATTTAGGCTACAATACCACTTGGGAAATGGGGAGCGATGGATAACTGGGGGTATTGGTAGTATTACAACCAAAATAAGAGAATATTTAGAAAAATTGATATAAGTACTTCGCTCATAACACTTAATTTTTCTTTCAACAACGTACTGGAACCTTTGGACGAGGAGAAGCCAGTTCCCAAATTTATCAATAGCAGAAAATAAAGATAAAGAAATTGTTTCCGATCGTGAGCTCTTGAATGCTTTCCATTTTCTATATATAAATATATATATATGAAAAACATATAATTTAATCAATTATGATAATTATAACCAATTTGAAATGTTCACCTTAAGTATGGATTTAAATGTATATTTATTTCATACCTTTAATTATATGCATTCACATTGCTATCGACATTCGGGATCTCACCTGAAAAAAAGTAAAATTTTAATTAATAGATAATTCATTTGAAAATTGAGAAATATTACTACTAGCATAGTCCTTTGGATATTTTGATAATTTAATGATCTTTCGACATTTAACCAAAAAGCTTTAAATAGAACTTTTTCAAAAAATATATATGTTATAAAAAGTTTAAGTGCATTGATTCTATCAGTGAAATTTCAGTTTCGTAAGACGTTTTGTTTATTTATTATGATTTACCCCACATAAAGGCCTTAATTCAGTTTGAAACTCGAATTTAAAAATGTTCACCCTTTCAATATATTTCAGTTAAAATATAAAAAAAACTATTGCTAACTAGTGTGGCAAATTGTAATGTATATAAAAAAAAAAAAAAAAGAAGGGTAAGTCAATATCTCAAAACATATCTTCTAAAGCACATCTACCTCGGTTCGGGCGTCATATAGTTACAGTTTGACACAATTGTACAATGTAACATTTATTTGTTACACAATGTAATATTGTTATTTCCATTTGACTTTACTATCTATATAAAAAATATTTTTAGTATGTAATTTTTGTAAAGCAAAAACGAAATATTTTCTGTGCTCTTTCGTCATTTTTATAACAGATAAAAATATATTAAATGGAATAATAATCTCATTAAACATATACATATTAATTAGGTGCACGAGTGCTGATAGGCTGGCTCAGGAACTAAGTACCTATCACATTCACGACTACTTCATTAGGAGACATAATTAAACACGTCAAATGCTTCTGAAATGAGAAATTAATTGTAACACTGCTGTGATAATATACTATAATATCCGGGTGTTGATAATTTATATACTGGTTACAAATAAATGTGCATTCATTTTATAAAATATTACAAACTTTTCACTACAAGATATTTTATTTTAACGATACCGTTTTTCAGTATATTTATTCCTGTTGGCTTTCAATAATTTTAATGATAATAACAAATTTCAAAATATCTAAAATTTTTAAATACAGTTTGAAATAGATGCTGTGATTTTTTTGTTCCTGACCTAAATTAACTTGCACCAGTCAATAACATAATAAAAACGAATTATTTTTGTATGATTGCAAATGTTAGATCTTTAGTAATGGAATGAGATTGACTCATCAGTATAATATAATGATTGTCAATAATTAATATTAATATTTCCCTATTACAAAGAAGGCCATACCCTAACTTTGCCTACCTCCAATAACCTTGAGGGGCTTTTTCCCATGGTACCTAGACACTTACCCCCAGATCCAGGATCAAACTGCTTACCTACAAGATGCCTGCAGTGCCTCTTCCTTTATTTGATATTTGTCTCATCCCCTCTACTGTCACCGAATTATACGGATAAGTACTCCCCAAATTCTAGACATGGGGCACTCCGTTCCAAGATGTTGTTATGATAAAGTTATATTATATCTAACTCATGCCTACCTCATTAGCAAACAGCCACCCCTAAAAACGTCAACACTGCAATAATATACTCAGGGTCAAACATATTTTCCAAGAATACCCCTTTTACATTTCGGGTTTGATTACATTGGGACTTTCTCCAAAGGCCATTAGTCTGGGTGATGATGTATCCAAAATATTAAAAGGTCTAAAATTTTGAAGTATAAATAACATATCAAATAAACTTTAGTACTTATCGTAATTTATATTATATATATGCAATAATTATTACTGTTATTTTTCTTTTTTTATATAAATTTTTTCCATTACTGTTAAATCTTTATAAATATTTATATATTTTCCTTAAATGTATGATAATTATTTTATTTCGTTTAATTAAGTTTCCTTTTTCCCGAAATATTTTTTTTTTTATTAATACCTTTTCCTTTCTAATATCACCGTAGCGATTAAAAATTAAAGATACTCAGGCGTTGGTGACCTTGAGGTTTTACGCCTTAAAGCCCAAATAAGTTAAAGTATATTATATTAGTAAGAATGTTATATTTCCATTTTGATTATTAAGAAAGTTACAACAGTTTATGTAAATTTCTTAATATACTCATGAAATATTTGGGAAAAGTGAACTTTGAAGTTTCGTTTGCGAGTTTAATACGTTAGTGGGTTTAAATACAGTTAAAGTTAAAAAAAAAAATCAGAAATGAACACAATTTCGCCATAGAATTTGGAACAGATATAAATTAATAGTTATGCTAATGGTTGAAATTAAGAGATAACATTAGGTGAGCAAAATGATTGAGAATAGTAAGAATTATTAAACACAAAAAACAAATAATGGTCTACTTAGATAGCAAATAATTAAATAATGTTTGTTGTCGGGAAGTTTAAATATAATTTAAACAACATTAGGTAGATTTTATTTGAGCCAAAACAATAAAAATAGAAATTACAGTACTTTAATCCTTTAATTTGTGAATTTGCCACTTGAAGCGGCTTTAACTTTTATTTTAGCTAAAATGATAAACACTTTAAATTTTTATGAAACAAAGAGAAACATTATGTCACTTTGAAAAAAAAAAAAAAAAACATTCCTGAAAATAGGAGAAATAATGAGAATGTATAGTATACTATGGAAAAGCTCGCGATTTAATAAAAAATATTATGTGAAATATCAAGATCTTAACGTAAAAGGGAAGATATGTAAACCTATAAACTTAAAATTGAAAAGTAAATTAACTATATTATGGGACACAGTCCCTGAAGAATAACATTTATGTTACAAATAAAGATAGCACTTCTGGCCAGAATACATTAAATAGATTAAATTATTTACAAACTTAATTATTTACATAGGTAAAGTAGCTTAAAGAAATAATAATAAAATAATATAAAAAAATATATATACATACACACACACACACATACATACATACACAAATCACAAAGTAATAATCATAATAATAATGATAGAATAATAAAAAAACAACTAATTTTGTAAAAAAACAAAAGCAAAATAAAATAAGCATTTAGTCATTATAATGATTAAATTCTATCATCAAATAAATTTATGTAATTGTGTTATGAAAAAATTGCTTATGAGTGTGTGTTTAAGAATGAAGTTTATACTTAAGATGTTTTTATTACAATTTACACTTATAATTTTTTTTATGTAATTATTCTGTTAAAATATACTGAAATTTATTTAAAATAGTTATGTAGAAAATATAAATACTAATTTAACTTATTTTGACGAAGAATTCATTTTGTTATTCATGAAAAAGATAAAATTAAAAAAAAAAAAAATGAAGAAGAACTTTACATGAAGGAAAGCATAGTGAATTTTCATTGCATATAGTCCTTGTAAAAGGATGTTGAATATTTAAGGAGATTAAGGGACAATGAACCGGGGACCCAGAAGGTAGGACATTATTATATTCTGACCAAATAAGGGATTTACCCTAATCCCATGAATAAAACATCTTCCAAGATGGTGACCAGGGGTCCAGATACCGGTATTAGTGGTATCAATATCGATAATGAAGAGATGTTATTCTCCGGCAGCGACCAATCAGGTGCGGGGACCTAGCTGCTAATCTGTGGACGGGCCGCTGTCGACTGGATTTACATAGCCCAAGGGTGCCATGCCCTTATCTCTCCGGGCTACACAATGCTCCCGTACTATCTTAGGGCACTATCTACAGCGGTGTTAGCTTTAACAAGTTTAGTAACACCATCTCCTCCACCTTCCTCCACGCCACTGTCTCTATGGCCAATATCTCACTGGTTCCATCTATATTGCTGGGGCTCCCTTTTGATAGATCAAGAATGGAGAAAATATATTATTTAAAGTACTAGTAGACCTGCCCCAACTTCGCACGGGTAAAATTTGAATGAGGTGTCATTTATGTTTAAAAAATCTCTGTTTGACCGATTTAGAGTTTATCACTTTGTGATTTTTAGTTTATAGCAACAAGAATCGCAATTAGCATGAAAATGTGTTTTATTTTATAAAGTCAATTCATTATTATATTATATAAACAGCAGAAATGAAAAAAAATAAATACAAATTAGTTAAGTTTATTTGTTTTCTATTTTAAATAGAAGCATAGATAACGGAATTTTTATTCAGTTTATTAATATTTTATTTTGAAATGAGCTATTTGAATTCAGTACGTAATATTGACGCATGAAAAAGACCAAAAGACGCATGAAGCTGTCCATGGCCTGCTCAATCTTTCTGCCCCAGACAGTCCTGTCCGCAACATGAGCTGTGCGTATTCCTGCTTTCCTCAGTTCTGAAAGGACGTTGTCTTTCTGTCGTGATCTTGGTCTGTCCATTTTGTTTTTGTAGGTTCATTATTTAATACACTCCATTATTCAGGAACTATCATTCAATAAACAATCATTACTTGCCTTAACATAAGTTAAAGGTAATTAGTCCAAACATGTATAACCCTGCGTTAGATTAAATTAGATTTTTATTGTCTTAGGGCCTGAGGCCCTTTCTTACAGACAAAATAATAATTTTTTACACTTATATTTGTGCCAATTATGATTATTATTCTAAAAATATAAACAATTTATTCTTTTTTATAAGTAAACTTAAAATAAAACTATTATAAATTATTCAATTAAGTGAAAATAAACACTGAAGGAAAAGATTAAGGAAAAATAATTAGGTAAAGTAAAATAAACAAGGGGTATTAGGAAAGGGAAGGAAACATCTCCAGGTTTGCCCTGAGTTTGAAGGCGCACTCGACGGGTCTGCATCCAAGAATAGTTTAAAGCAAGCCTTACGGAAAGAGGAAGAAAACCTGACTTCTACCGGTAGCTGGTTGAGCTCTCACGCTGCCGCAGAGTGGAAAACATTCCTCAAGGCTTCAGTTCTGCAAGCAGGTAATAGGAATACACCCTGTAGTCTCTCACTCCGTACCTCGAGAAATTCACGACTAAGATTTTCCGTAACTCCGGAATCTAGAACCTTACGAGCTAGGCACATAAGATTGAGGCGGCGATACCCTTGTGTTCGGAGCCAACCTGATTCCTTTATAAGTGGACTTATGTGCTCGTCCCTTTTTGTACCGAAGATAAATCGGATAGCTGCGTTGAGAGCGATGCATTGGTTACATTCTTAGGTTCTTTTAATTAGTAATAAGTGCTATATTTTCTTATAAATTATTTTTGCTCAATTGGTGTATCATTTCTTTATCAAGATCTAACCTTACTTATTCTTCTTGGATGAACTTTAAACATGAATTTTGATTTGAAATTTCATTTTATAGAATGAAGATTCATATTGTTTTTAGTTTTTCCCTCACGTTGGTTAAAGATTTATTGTTTTACTGGTCATTTTTTTCTTTCATTTACCAATATATGAAACGTATAGTAAAGATAAGTATTTTCAAAGGAAATACACGTTTAAGTGTCCAAATAACCGCGTGTTGCAAGTCTAACACAAAAACGAATAGTGGTACGAAACTGAAATTTCATATTTAAGACAACTAAACGTCCGTGATGTTTTGTTTATAGGCAGAATTATTAATTTCAGTTAAGTTAAATCGACATAAAGCGAAATTGAAACTTTATACAACGCATTTTGCACTTTTTTTTTTACGATTTTCTCAAAAACATTTCCAATGATTTTGATTAAACTAACTATATCGATGTAAAATATAATTATATAATGTAGGTTTCATACTATAATGTAAATTTCATCCTGACTAAAATAGTCTGACAGGATTTAAATGCCGAAAAAGTTTACCACATTATCTCGTTAGCATTGACGAAAAGTGGTTAAAAATGCAAATGATAAAATTCGAAATACAACGAACTTGATAAATAAAGGAGAAAAAAAAGTATTTTTTTAGTTGTTTTTTTCTCAAACACAAGAAAAGTAATATAGATGTATAATATACTACAAGAAAGCTAAAGATATTAGAAAAATATTGTATATTATATAGCATACAAAGTTGTGGAAGGTAATTAAATGAAAAATAGAACATAAACCACGCCTTAAAAAGTGATTGTTGTAAATAACATTTTTACACTGTTATATTATTAATTATAAAATTATTAATTTTAACGACACAAAATATAATTATTTAAATGTTTTTAAACTCTAACTTTATTTAGAATTTCTTTAATCGATTTTAACAACCGAGGTAAATGAAAGTCGTGTGTTCCGCGCACTAGAATTTTCATAAAAACCACACATTTTCATTATTACATAAATTTAAAAAATATAGCATTATTATTATATTTATGATTTTTTTTTTAATGTTCATATATAGCATGACTTTTCTCTTACAGGCTTGATACTCTCGAGCGTGGCGGAGTTTATGTTTTTTCAACTATTGTTTTTGACTAAGAAATTGTCTATATATCATTAATTTTAAGATGAGAACTAAATTGAATCAAATGAAATTAGTAATAATTTAACAGACCCATACATATATGTTCATAATTATGTACAACCAATGCATGAAAGGTTAACTTATAATATGAAATATCAATCAGCACTTTCAGTTAAATAAAAAGTTGAACCCTTAATTTGGTCCATAGAACTAACAAGAAGTAAGTCACATCCACGGAGAAGTTTTGATAATCAGTAAAAATTTGTTAAATTTATTCGATAGACTTAATTTCCAACATTTATTTGTTTTGGATTAGTTAAATCTTCATGCTATTTTGCTTAATCTCTTCAATGTAGATGAATATGAATGGGGGATGATTCTACATGTGGGTGAAACAAACAACTCGGTTATAGCTTGGCTGAGGTCCAGACGACGGACATTACTCAAATAGCAGTCATTAGTGTAACAACATCCACCCTAACAGCTCATTTACAGTTCCATTCTCAGTACCCGAACCATGTAACGATACTTTTATAAATTGCTAATCAATAATTTGTAAATAATCCTCATATGGTATTAGATGCCATTTCGTAATGTATATATTTAATTAAATCAGGTAAACTTATAAATTCTAGAACATAAATCAAGAACATAAAGTTGTCATTACTCCTTTAATATTAAAATAACAAACTGCAAAAGTTAATGCTAAAGTACCTCTCCAAGACCTTTTAAAATGTCTACAGAAAGGGACGATCCAGGAATGGCAAGAGACATATGACTGGGAGTTACAATTTAAAGGAAAAGATTATTATCAAACCTAGCATACCTTGGACCTGATACCATGCATCTCCAAAAACCAACAACTCGGTCGCAAAGAAATTGCATTACTAAGGCTTACGGACTAACCATGGAATCCCAAAAAAAATTTCTTAATTTAATGAAAATAGGAAATATGGGGATTATGTGACATGGCAAGTCCCTGAATTGTATTGAGATGTAGAAAATATGGGGAGAAAAGTAATGTGGTAGTTCTAAAAGAAGAGGAAACCAGATTTTTACAACTAACAAATGTTTCTCATGATCGAACAATTCTTCGTTAACACCCGTGTAAAATCTAAAAAAGACCACAGAGTTTATTTTATTTTTAATATTATTATTTTTATTTTTCTCTCTCATTTTTAGTCTCCTTCCTTTCTCGTTTACATAATTTTATTTTACTCTCTAATTACATTTTTTTTTTTTTTTTTTTTTTTTCAATTTTGGTTTTGTAATCTAACTTTTTATTAAATTATGCCAAACATGTATTGACTATATAGGATTTGGTTTCCTATCATGAAGGTCACTTGAGTAAATAAATAAATACTTTAATATATTTGGAATATAACACTACATTTGATTAAGTTTGGCACTTTTTTATGATTATCAACCTCAATATTCTTCCATCTAGTTTCGAGTGAAATTCGGTCACCTTGGTATTATAGTATACTTAATAGTCTTTGTTGATAAATTATTGATCTAGAAAATAGTATGTTATGGAGAGGTAAATAATTAAGAGACAAAGAGGAAAAATACATCTGAGACAAATAAACACAAATTTAAATAGTTGATAAACATAAATAGTATAATAAAATTAAGCATTTCAGATTCTCCAATTATGTAATGGACTCCAGAACTATTAGTTTAAAATATATGAATTAACATCTACAATTTCAGCACTCTTTTTATGTACAGTTTCGTTTGTTCGTTGATTATTTACCTATGTCTAAGTGCATAATGAAAACACAATTTATAAAAAATTGAAAGTTTTATAATAATTATGATGAATTAAAGAGAAATAATTATAGATTGTTTGTTCTAAAGTTGATATGTATCCAAAAAACTGTGGAAAGCATAGTACCATAATTTTTTTTCGATGTTTTTCGAAGGAATTCAGGAATAAAAAATCGATGTTGGAAATGGAACGTTTGGGAGGGCAATATACAGATGTAAAGGTTGCCGGATAGGACAAAGTCTTGATTACTATGGCTGTGGCTTGTATGAAATCATAGGTGGGAGTACCACAAATAAAATTATTATATTCTTGCTAAAATAAAAACTGAAAAGTGACCGTCTTTTGAGAATAAGTGTTGAGACCTCAAAAGTTTGATTTATAAAACCTGCACAATTTTTGCTTTTATCTTGTTAATTAATTGTACTACGTACATACTCAATTTCGAAGTATTAAGGGGTTCGCCAAAAGGTATAAACGGGCTCTGTCATATAATTCAACCCAATTACTGAAAATCTATTTATTTATTTATCCACCCTTGCTGGCCTATACGGCTACACGGGATTTGGCACTAGTTCTTATAGAACTGATACCCACTGCTCCTGGAAGTTACGGAAGTGGTCTTCTGTGCACTGGCCTTCTTCTTCTTCGACCACCAAGGTTGAAGTGTGCTTGACCCAAGGCTGTTTTCCAGCCATATATAAATCCTTGAACCACGGGAAGTTTGTTTCACTCACTAGTTGAGGAAACTCATCCTTAGTGATGACGAACAGTCCTGTGCCTCTCATTAATTTGACTCTAAGGAAATCGAATGCGGTGCAGGTTGTGACCACATGTTCGGCTGTCTCCGGAACTCCGCAGGTTGGGCGTTGAGGTTCGATATTAAGGCCAAAACTATGCAGTTTAGCTCGAAACCCCCATGCCCTGTGAGGAATTATGATATCCAGTAGTCCAGAAGAAACCATATAGCTTCGAGACGGGACTTCACCATTGGAAAATATTTCCGAACCGAACACCCTTTTGAAGTATCAATCCACCGTTGGCTCTATACCTCCATAGTTTCCTCCCGGATCTTCGTTTTCCATTTCGTGGGTTCTTCGATAATCCTTACCCGGAGATTTTCTGGTAGACCTGCCAAGCCTTCAGTTCTGTACATGTATATGGTCACGTCTTTTCGCAGGATGAGGTCGAGAGGTACCGCTCCAACTAATTCCTACACTACTTCGTGGGACGTCGAGCCCTTGTGACGTGAAGCAGAGTCATTCTCTGGATCGAAGCCAACCTTTTTCTCTGGCGCAGTGTGATATTACGATACCAAGAGGGGGAGGCATATTTTAAGACACTCAGTATAGCTCCTTTATATATTGCCATATCTGCTGGGTATCTGAGGCCCCAAAAGGCACCTCCTACCCAACTCAGCCCATTCATGACTTAGGTCACCCTCGTCGATAAATACTCCAAGTGAGGTGATATATCGAGCCTTTGTCCTAATCTTACGGCAAGGTATGTTATAACTTTACTTGGATGAATTCTTCGACCCTGAATACACAAAATAATAGGGTTTGTCCTGTCCAACGCGCCTTTTACGAGAATGGCTTGGGTTTTCTCTGCAGCCATTCTCAACTTCTTCCCCTCACACCATCTCGCCACTAGGTTGGCGCAGCGTTCCGCTTCTACTATGACCCCAGCTCTGCTGTTAGACACCACCACGGCAGCCAGGTCATCGACATAAGCAGTGGCAGGGAACCTCTCGTTTTTTAATACCCCTAGCAACTCATCATTAGCTTCCATAGTGCAGGAACCAGGACTGATCCTTGAGGGCATCCCCTCTCCATGGAAGCTTCTACTTCATAATGTTTGCCTTTAATCTTTATATGCCTATCATGGAGATAGCTCTGTACAAGGGCGTATAAGTTGCTGGGAGCATCGTATTTCTGTAGCCGCTGGAGGTTGCTTGGACACCAGACACTGTCAAAATCAGATGATATGTCAAAATAAAGCAATATGACATATCTCTCCACTTTCCCTTTCATGTCCTTGCGTACTTGCATCAGCGGTTGCTCTGCCCTTAGGTGAACCATATTGCCGTGGATGGCTAACTCGGTAAAGGACTGGTCGCAAACTGGTCATCATAAGATGCTCCAGAATCTTACTCATGACAGGGAGAAGACATATAGGTATGTATGACTTAAGAAGTTGCTTATCTTTGCCTCCTCTCTTGTAGATAAGTCGTAAATCGGCGATCTTTCACATCTTTGGAAAGTATTCCCTATCTAAACAATCATTAAAAATTCCTAATAGTTATTCTTCAATAAAGGGGAGACTGTTTTTTAAGATCGACGAGTCTATTTTGTCAAGTCCGGGAGCTGCCTCTTCTAATCTGGTTGCCTAGGCATCTTCATGTTTCAGCGCTTCATAGTTTGCAATGTCTTCAATTCGCCCAGGGCCAACTTATAAGGAACACCCCATGGATTTTTCCCTGATTCCTCTGCAATAAATTCCTTCCAAGAATTCCATTTCTGTGAGCGCACCTCATGTCGATACATCCTAGCCATAGACTTATATTCGTCACGAAGAGTAGTGCGCCTCTCCTCGTATCTACACCTCTGGAACAAACGCCAGGCCTTGTAGAGGTATCTCTTTAATGCAGTTCGGGCGGAGTCCACCATGGGACCGCCCTAGCTCTTGCCTTTCGGCGTTGTAGTGAGCTCTCAGCAGCATCACGAATCATCTCTGTGATTCTGGATTCCCTGTAGTCAAGGTCGCCCGCTTTATCAAACTCTGCTTGTTCCCAATGATCATCTGTGATTATTCCTTCCTATACGTATCTACAGGTGCTCCAATCCGTTCGTCGGGTTATGTAACCATTTCCGATCGAGTGGGAAAAAACTGGATCATTTACCACCTCGAACACTAACTGACCGGAGAGTCCAATTAACATTAAAATTAATTACCTCATGATCGCAGGCGAAGCCATTGTAACATCGATTCAACTCTGTCCCCTCCCACCTAAAAAGTAGGGGTCTGAGTTGGTTCATTAATTACTACGAGTTGATTCCGAGCAATGAATTCGCTCATCTTAGCACCTCTTCTATCATTATGACTTGACCCCCAGATGGTATTCCAATAGTTAGTGTCCGAACACAGTATCACTTTCCTCATATTCTCAATTATCGTTTTGATGGTATGGCAGATATACTTTCTTCAATGTTACTTCTGTCAGGAAAGTATGATGACACAAGAGTGAATGCGATACTTCCCTACTTTACATAGCATGTTGCATAGTCATCCGTAGTGTGTTGCCTGAGGTCCATAACGTCTATGTTCGGGTGGTTGATTAGTATAGCAGCCCTGGGTCTCTTCTCTCCAGTGCTCAAGGCTACAACCCTTGTTGGCACACCGAATCCTGTTACTAGACTACCACGGCAACACGGCTCTTGTATAACCATGATGTCATATCGGAAGGAAAGTGCTCGCCGTTCATCTGCCACAATGTGCCTGCGACCCATGTTAAGCTGAATAATGGTAATTCTATTCATGTCTTGTTCTTAACTATTACCTTTACAGTAAACTGTGTCCTAAGCAAATTAAAAGAGCTCAACGGAAGCATTGGCCGAGCAATGCGCATTGCTCAGAAACCTGATAACTGGAACTATGGATAAAATGATTTCGAGCTCGCGTCTCAGTGCGGTGGTGTAGGGAGAGGAAGGTTCTGGCAGGGCCCTTACCTCTAGCCCTAGAAAACCACGTATAGCCATATAGCCGTAGAGCCATAGAGGCGAATTTCGATTTTTATTTTATACATTCTTTTGAATAAGTAGGGGAGCGGCGTGGTCTAGTGGATAGAGCACTAGTCTGCTGTGCTCCGGGTCCTGGGTTCGAATCCCGGCTGTGGCAGAATATTATTTATTCTGTAAATTCAGTCGGGGGGCGACCCTAGGGTATGGAGACCCTCCTGGGGAAGACCCAGCCTCTATAAAGTGGGTACCCAAATTAATTGGGGAAAAACCTGGCGGCTGAGCGTGATTAAGGCCTAATCACCTCATTGCACTGCCGTTGGCCTAGAAACAGTACGAATCTCTATATGTACTGGGCCCAATACCCTTCATGGGTTGTAGTGGTACAGGTTTTTTTTTGTTTTGTTTTTCTAATAAGTAGTTATGAAGATATTTCAGGGAGAAATGCATACTCTACTTTCAGTAAAAATGCCCCAAAAATCTATGAATTCGCGTTGTTCAAGATTCACATTGTTAAATTAACTAATCTAAATCTACAGGCCAATCAATTCAAATTCTCATACTATATCATACTAGATACCTCAGGTATCCTTTAAAAATAAATACATTTTTAGAATAAGACTATTTTTTTGGCTTTGACTAATTTCTGCCGGAGCAGGCTTAGCTGAAAAGGAGATATAGAAGCTGATTAGTTGGGCTGAAGTTAACTTTAGGCTTAATGTTGTTATAATATCTATAATAGATCCTAAACAACATGCCAGTAAAAAAATAACATAATATTGTAAGAAATACCCCACCTATGTCTGTATTGTGTAATTGTTTTATAAAAGAAATGTATAAATCGATTATGTTTTATTATTTTGTAAACCAATATCCAATCAATAAATATTGATTTGCAAAATAGGTCGCATTGTTCCTCTAATAAAATTGGAGTATAAGATGTGGCTTTATTAAGTCAGTAAGCGGAACGGTGGTAACCATATTGCTAGCCATCTACCTGACAACCCCTTAAGAAAAATATTAGTTATAGTCGAGGAGATAGGCCAGTCACCTCCGGGAACTAATTTGAATATTACCTCGTTACCATGCAAATGGGTTACTGCCTGTCTTATAAAATTATTTTCTACCTACTTCATTATCTATAATATAGAAACAAGATGTTTACCGAATAGTGAGAGGCATGGAGCGATATTAGATTCCATTTTTTCAAAACTAATAACATATAAATGTAATTATATATATATATATATATATATATATATATATATATATATATATATATGTGTGTGTGTGTATGTGTGTGTGTGTTTGTAGAAATGCTTATTTTAAATTAAATATTATAACAATAGAAATTATTATCTGTAATAATTGTTTTTTTGAAGTACTTCATTTTCATCCTTTTGAATATATAATATGCATTTTAAGGGAGTCTGGGATTAATATATGTGTTTATTATTAGGAATCAAGGGCTCATCTTTTAGTTTATATTAGACTTAGGAACTCAATAAAAAATTTCAATATATTTTTCGAAAAGGTGCTGACATCACTGCATTATTCCAAATTTTCGATTTCGAATGGATTAATTCAAAATAATAAAAAATCAAACAAAGTAAAATATGAAGAATGTAGGAGAATTTCGATATGCAGCAAAATCTTAGAACGGTTTGTAAATTTCCATCAACGCAGGATCAGTGAGGGGTACTGTAGAAGCTCTTTCTCCTTCGGAAACCATGGGCCGCACTTCCAGAGATGGAGGTTACAGAAGCTGTGAAGAAAGACCCAGAGGCTGGAGTCGACATCTTCCAGGCCAGTTCTTCTTCTGCCGTACTTCCGTGATAATTGAATCCTTTGTGGCTTTGCGCTCTCACCCAGCTTCAAATCTACCTGCTCAGCTAAGCGTTATTGTAATGGACGGTTCCAATCTGTTTTTGACTGAATTTATTTCGATTTTAAGTGAGTTGTATATATTTATATTTAAAATCATTAAGAGGAGTATCTCACAACGTTAATTAAGAAAAAGATTTCCGACCATTAAGAACGAATAAGCATTCTATTAATACATCTGTTACATTTCAGTGTAATTAAGAGTTTCAGTGAATGTGTTAATGATCGAAAAAAAAAATCTTTGCATAAATTGCTTAGACTATTATTATTTGTCAGAAAAGTAAAACGTTAGTATTTTATGATTAAATTTCTTATTGAAGTTTAAATATTCTATTTCTCAGTTGAGGTACCAGATAGTTTGGCAAGATTTCTACGGCGCTAATGATTAATTAATATTCTGAATAAAAACTATTGTCAGTTCCATGTTGCTGTTATATGAAGTTAAATCTTCATCCTATCATTTGCTTATCGTCTACCAATTCTTGTTATGATGATTTTTAATTTGATATTTTGTTATGATTTTACAGTTTCAAGCTACCCCATAAAATGAAATTGTACAGTAGGTTTATTTGTTGAATTATATCGTAGGTGTCTGTTCTAGTTCCTAGTATAAACGCAAAAGGCAACGGAATCTTTGGTCTCATTGTTAGCGATGAATAGTGTGAAAATATTGTAGTTGTAATAATAATTTTATTAGTTGTTTCTGCATTTTTAAAATCTGTTGAGACTTTGAGGCACGTCTTTCATTTAGCTCCGAAGTGAAAATCAATTGAGAAACTAAAAGTTAAAGCCCATTAAATTTTCGACCGATACAGCTTAATAAAGATATTGAAAACAAAATTATAAAAAAGTGCTAAATGGGTGACATTGAGTGGCTCTTCTGGTTACTCGATTTTGTTGAAAAAGTTTTCATCTCAGGCATATACGCTCCTAAAATTAAAGACCTTAGGCATAGAAGGCTGTTATGCTAACCGCCATGCTACAGGTTACCCCTTGCCTGACTTGTTCATATTGACCGAGGGGAACGTGTATCAACCCATAAAATCGAATTCTAGAATGTTTAAAATCACAATACTTTTCTATGCCTTAGATTTCATATCTTTGGCGGTCGTGAAAAACTGGATAACTGGATTTATATCAAATTCGGTTAACTGCACGTATCCCTCAGACCGTCTCCCACGTCATGTTACATTGGTAAAAGAAATTACTTGGTGGAAGAAATTTCAGGTGGAAAAAAAGCTGTATGTTATTACTCTATTTTGGGTATTACGTAAAGTTTAGGTCGCTCACCTGTAAAATGAAAGATTTCGACTCAATTGGTTGATTCACGACCGCCACAGATATATAGGCAAGTGGAAGTAAAAAGAATTGTGATTTTAATACTGTTCTGAAGCATTTGGAACGTTTCGATGTGATGTTAGATAGTATGTGACTTGCATATAGAGCTAATATTATTATATTAAGATTATTTGTTAAAAACATTAATCTGAAATTGTTATTTTTTATTTTTCTAATATGAAAGGTGCATACTATACTCACTTCGGTAATTTTTAGGAACATCGTATTGACCGTGGAAGAAATGATATTAGCATACTTCTAAAGCTGGCCCAGCCCATGTTTTTCATCGAAAGAGAATCTTCTAGTGGCGAAAAACAAGGCCATAGGAAATGGGGATACCTAAACGCAGATCTAAGCACATTAAGGAATTTCCGCGATAAGCTAATGCCGTCGGTTGGCGAGCCTTTGTTAAAGGCAGTCCTTGAATCCGGGTAATTTAACTGAGAGCTGAGGGTTAAGTTAAGAGGAATGCTTCCATATGTGGAATAATATCGTGCTAAAAATGTTGGTTTAAAAAATACCGTTTAGGGATAGCTCGATTATTGAATGCCTATAGTGAGTGGGATAGCTTGAGTAATGTGAATGACGCTTGTTTTCTATTAATTTAAATCACTCTGGTGCTTATGTTTTATGTTATCTTACTACTTATAAATATTGATTTTTTACTTTCACTTATCTATGTATAAATTTATAGTAAGGGAAAGTAACGCGATCCGGAAAATTTTCTAAAACCAGTTTTAAACGGAAATGAACGATTTATGGTCCCCAGAGTCCAACAAACAACCAAGTCCCGAAAAAGGTCTGTGTGTGTGTGTGTGTCCGTATTTGGTAAGTCTAGCGCGAAAATGAAAAGACGTAAAAAACTGAAATTTCATGTTTAAAAAAAAAAAAACATACACCCGAGATGTTACAGCAACTTTTTCACTAAAATCGGCCTATCTTTATGGTATAAAGGACTACTGTATACCATAAATTTTGGACCTTTTTACGATTTTCTCTAACGATTTTGATTAAACTAGTCATATATATGTAAACTTTAATAGTATTCAATATTATACAAGTTTCATTCTGATTGAAATAGTCTGACAGGACTTAAGTGCCGATATTTTAAATGTTCTTCCTCTAAAGTGCTTTTAATTTTGTATATTATATAAAAATACCGTAGCATCAGATTAGGATCGCTAAAAAACGGCTAAATATACAACTTGAATGAATTTGATAACCCACTAAAGGATAAAAGAACAATACTATTTTTTAAGGTAATTTTTGTTGTTTTTTTTAAAATAAGAACAGTAAGGCACATGTATAGTACACCGTTGGAAAGCTAAAGATTTGGAAAAAATATCATCTTATACACAAGCTTGTAAAATTTGATAGGGAGGTATGAAAAACCGATAAAACTAACTGATTGTTTTAGATAATATTATAATCGATTTTCTAATAAAACGCATGTTTCTATAGAAATTCAGTTTAATTAATTCTTTATTATTTTCACTAATTTTTTTCTCTAACTGTATTTGAAAATTCTTTAATCGATTTGAACATCAGAGGTAAGTGAAAGTAGTGTGTTGCCTGCACCAGATTTTTCTTATAACTATTTATAGTACTCAGGAATAAAGTTACAGCCAAAGCGATAATAAATTAAAAGTTAACTGAGTATTTTATTCAGACTGACTCTAGACGTTATATATTAAAATCACATATTAAAAACATCTATATCCCCTGATCATTATTAAAACATGCACGTAAAAGATCAATAATAAAATAATCTCAAGAATTAACCAAATAAAGCTTAAGTGACGACATGAATTGCTCTTGAAGTCCGAAGGTTTTCTAGTGTTTTTTGAGGAAAGGATATTTTAATAGGACACTTGGTATCAGCGTTTCAATAGGCCTGCCAACGATTTCATGGTGAAGAAAATGCAGTCAAAATTCCGTTGGTCTTGCAAAGTCTTGACTGTGATTTCGATTAATGATGCATGTTCATATTAAAACAGTACTATAATTTTTCACTAAATGCAATTTTATTCTTCCTATGACAAATAATGTTGTTAACTTACTTTTTTAAATGTATTTATTTAGAAATAATAAAATCTGCCAAACTCAGAAGCAATAAGTCTTAAGTCTTTATTTATATCATTTATTAAGTCATATGCACAGAGAAAACATATTTAAAATTAATAGTTATAAAGAAGTATAAATAAAAACTAAATATAAAAATCTGGTGCGCGCAACACACGGCTTTCACTTACCTTCGTTCTTAGAATCAATTCAAAAAATTTTCAAATACAGTTAGAGATAAAATAATAGGTAGGGGAGACTCGGGCAATGCGGATATGCCCAGGTAAAGCGGATAGGCTATCCTTTTGCCCATACTGAAGCTGTTATTTGGGTTTGTTTGTTGAGAAAACTAAGATATCCAAGCTAGCTCGAGCTAAAACACCAAAATAAACTAAAGAAAAAGTAAAGAGGAAGTTAACTCAGACACTGAAAGAAAAAGAAAATAGAATGGGTGATTATTCATGCATAGTATGCGCTGAGAAATACATAAACCCACCTGTAGAAGATTGGATCCAATTTTCTCAATATGAACAGCTGGTCCACACACACACACGTTTTTGTGGGATTTGATGATTTGGACTCAGGAGAACTTAAAGACGTGTAATTCCGTTAAAAACTGGAATTCGAAATTTTTCACGATACCTATACTTAATATATTATATATATATATATATATATATATATATATATATATATATATATATATATATATATAATATCATATAGAGGTAAGTGAAAGTAATAATAATAACCTTACCAACATTCATACAATATTTACATTCTGCTCCAGGAAACTCTGGATCAAGCTTCGACACCCAATGGATTTCAATGGATAATATCAGGAGATCCCAGGCTCTCATTCAGCCGCAGCACTGGTCCAGCCAGTGGAATCAGAGTAAGGGCACTAGAGCCACAGATGAAAGAAACATAGGCAATTGTGAAAGTCGAATTTGACAACCACAGCATGACAGGTACGGGGAAAGATACCTCTAAAAGCACACCTTCCTGGTTTCCTAAAAGCACACATTCCTCCAATACAGGGAAAGAGTCTCTCATCTAACACCGTTTTATTCGTTTATGATTAGAATTGTTATTTTGTAATTTTTAAAAATTGAATTTGTCCTTGAAGTGTGTTATGAAACCAACAACATGGCCTAGTATATAAATATATATACACTCATCACATTTTTTCTTTCAACCTCACTTCATGGTTAATTCCACCAGTTTAGTTTTATTTAAAATATTTAAGTCTTCCTTATTTATGACGTCAGCTTGAAGTCGTTTGTTTTTACTTCTTTTATATATTTTATGAAATAAAAGTGAGTTTATTAAGGGTTTGACTGAGCCATTTTCAGTAACAAAAAATTGGAGAGACAGGAGGAAATAGCCGAGTCACCTGTCGGCAATTAAAAGAAGGAGGTTTACTACTGATCGTAACAAGAGGTTTTAGCGCCGACCTGGGACTTCCGGACTCGTGGGGTCAGGTCCCTTCCTAATGCTCCCTTAATAGCCGGACTTTTATTCTCGTCCCGGATTAGGGATTGTCTCCGCTGACTCTCTAATGAAAAGGCCTGCCTTTATTACTGCCTCTCAAAGCCTTTCTTCTAAATCAGAAAGGGCCGATTCGCAATATTGTTCCAAGTTCTCTGATTTTAGAATATAACTAAAGGGTAAGAGGTTTGGGACTTATTTCTTTACAGTTTGTTATTTTATTTTTAATAAAACAATACTGAATTTTTCAGCTGTAAACATTCTTATATCTTGAAGAACTTTTATATGGTATTTCTTTTTGTATTTACGATTGAACTGAAACGGCACTTTATAACCACTGTTAATTAGATAGAGGTTACTCTACGGCTTAAGGTCTCTCATTATTTAATTTTTAAATGGAACACTGAGATTATCAGCCAATTACATAAGTACCTGTAAGAACTATGTTTTGCGTAGTTGTTATTTAGCGATTTCTTTGTGGTCTTTCAAAATATTTTTCTTTCAGTAGTGGACTATTTGTTTTAGTTCCATTCGTTTTTTATTTTTTTTTTTACTTTTTACGTCTTTCGTGCAATATAGCGCCATTAAATTTTATCAGTTTTATTTTTTATTAATCCTACTTTCCTTAAAAAAAAAAAACTATTATTCTTCCTATGGTTCTGTACAGACTGTAACCAGTTTTCTATTGCTTTAAAGGAAGATTATATAAGTTTTTCGATGGGATACAGAGTAAGGTATTTGTTCCAAACAGAGATGAGATCTCTATGATATTTATAAGATTATACAAAGCGGAATTACGGGGCTTGTATGTGCTGAAATGGGTGCGTAAATTATTCTTAGTAAAATACGAATTCCTAAAAAAATCATGTGTATAGAACCGACTGGTAGTAGTGGTAGACGTCTAAGACATTTAAACTAGAGAAGGAAGGTTCTCTATTTCGTTTAAATAGTGCATGTTTTTTTCCCGTTTAAGTGAAAGTATGCATTACTATATCAATGAAGTAAGTGTGTGACGTGTTCTCTTTCCCATTTTTTTAACAGTTAATACTAATATTCTAATCCACTTAAAACCTATTTTTACCACACATGCTTATGAGACATAGATGCTATCTGTTATGTATTGAGAATACTGAGGGGTGGAAAATCCCTTATTGGATAACTATTATGTTAATCAAATAAATATTTATAAGCCTAGGTAGACAGAAGTTCAAAAGGCGTTTATCTATCCCCTCTGAATTTTCTATGGGCACCCCGCGTTAGCCCTAGAACTTCTTAGTCCCCAGATACTAGCCTGGAAGAGTAAGGACAAGGGCTGGACCCCCGGCTTGGGGCACTTCCCACATCAGCCCCACTTCCTTTGTCATGATCTCCGAGAGAAGATTCCAAAATATAGTATTATTGAAAAGAAGAGGGGATAGAAGTGATGATGGCGAGAATGGAGAATCAGAAAAGTCAGTTGAAGTCCAGCCAGTGAGGTTCGATCTACAAGAAGAGGAGAGGTCCGTCGGTGGTCAGAAAGCAGCTGGAGGATGAAGCCTGGAGGGACGCCTAAGACAGATTCCACATTCGCCAGCCGACCAAGTGTTTTTAAGGTATTTCTTTGTTTGTAATATTGTATGACAAGGTTAACTGTAATATCCTTCACTATTCTCAGGCATTGTGTAAATATTGGGTTGTGTCACTTGAAATGTCCGTTTTCAAGGTAAAGGATTTTTATTAAAAATACGGTATGAAAACAACATAATATTATTCGAAGTATTTATCTTCTTTTTCTACACATTTTTACCAACGTGATACCAACTTTTTTATCCCCGAACTGAAAAACTCTGAGCTTTGAAGTGAAAAAAAATCTGAAAACGCACTTTTCACTTGATCATCATTTTCAAAAAGTTTTCCTTTGACGAAATTTTCTAAATTCCTGAACAGGTGGTAATCTGTTAGAAACAAGTCGGGAGAATATGGTGGGTACGGAAGAACTTCGTAGTCCAGTTCTTTCAATTTTAGCACGGTATGTTTTGAAACATGGGGTCTTGCTGCCGCTCAGTGAGATCATGAGGTACCCATGTATCGAGATTTTTTACTTTCCCAATGCACTTTAAATGTCTAGAAACGGTAGATGCACTTGCATTTAGTTGTGCTGAGAGTCCTTTAACTGTTTGTTAGGGGTTTCCTTCTACTGTATGTTTGAGGACATCATTGTCTATTACGGACGGAGGTCTTCCTCGGGGTAAGTTTTCCAAGTCGGTATCCCCAGCTGAAAACTTAGCAAACCAACGGCGAATGGTCCGTTCATTAACACTCCCTCCCCCAAACGCCTTGCAAATATTTCTAGCGGCCTCAGCTGCTGAATGGGCGAGTTTAATCTCGTACAAAAATATTACACGAAAATCGCGTGTTTCCATGTTCATATTTGGAGGTATACTAAAAAGTGGGTGATTGATTGGGAAGCTAATGTTTATAATACATAGGTAGCGGATTAGTAACTGTTTTCTTAAAATATGTAAACATTCTGAAGAAAACAACAGAGACCTGCAAAATCCTTTATGTATTTCAGAAACTATAAAAACGGACATTTCGTATGAAACAACCTAATAGATCGTATATGTTTAACTTAATTTAAATAATAATGTAATTCATTGAAACCTGTCTAATTTAATCTTACCCTGTATGCCACCTACTGGGATCGATACCTTAGCAAAAGAATTCCAATTGTTCTAAACCTTAAGAGAAGCAGCCGGTCAAAAACATAGCATCATTTAATAATGATACTAATATAGCATCCCTAACTTTATTCTCATATCGAAAACCTTGATTAATGGTGTCAAAATCAAAGAATTAAAATACACCTCAACAAATTTAGGGATCACTTGTAGCTGGGTGGCTGGCATAACAGTCTCCTATGCCAAATGTCACGGGTTCAAACCCGCAGGTGGTCCTAGGATTTTATAATGGGAGTAAAAAATACGTAGTTATGCCGTCCTTTGGAGGGGACGTAAATAGGTGGTTCCGAGTCTGTGCGATGTCAGGTACTCCTTAAAGATCTCTATCCAAATAAAAGCTGGATAGGAAAAATTAAGGATTCCCACTGTAGCATCATCCGATTAGCCATAGTAGCATAAAGTGACGTTAAATAAATGAACAAACAAACCTCAACAAATTTCATCGTAGCATGTTTACTATTCGTTGTAAACCTAAGATTTAATGTCCTTTAATAATGCTACTCTAGTAACCATCCCTAACTATCCCACCCCCTATTGAACAGACTCGATATCAAGTACTCTTTACTATGAAAATGTCTTGCTGAGATTAATTATACAAAAAAAAAAAAAAAATTGTAATAAGCCTTTGCTTCAATTCTAAAACTACTCTGAAGTAGAGTAAGATTTAGATTTTTTTTAGAGTGCAATTCGTAACTTACGAATTCTATAAACGTTTCATAAGGGTCATTGCCACATTATAAAAAAACACTTTCATTCATTGAACGAGTTAAAAAGCTGATTGTATCTACTTCTAATTTATAATAGTAACATGGTTCATCCCCGGTACAAATTGATTCAGAGAAAACGAATGAAGTGTTTCTACAGTACCTTCTTCGTGAGACACGAACGGTCTGACTGTAATGGCACGATTCTCACTCAATCTAACAATAAGAGATGACTTGCTGTACAAGATTAAAACTCCATAGTATTATTCATTCTTCAATTTACAAGTTATCAAACGCACTTAATCGAACGAGATTAACTAAATTATTACACCAAGGCAAGTAAAGAATAAATCATAAAAAATAAATTTTAAGCTAATACTCTCATTATTATCTACATTTTTAAGGAAAACTTCTGGCAATTAGGTCAGTATAGTCTCCTCACCGTTATAAGATAAATATAAGAAATTTATAATTGAGGTCATTAAAACCTCTGCGCAGTCAGCTTACGGCGCTCACTTGGAAAGACCTTGAAAGTTAGTGTACCTAGGCCAGCAGACTAAAGTAGAGTTTTGGCTGTGCATCAATTTTTAGATTATTATTAATTTTTTTCCTTTGTATTACGTTGTTAAATTATTTTTTGGGGTAATCAGATTCCTCCCGCATCCAAACCTTGCAATACAAAATCCTACGAAAAATCCTCAATGCTCCTTATTTTGTTACTAATAAAATCATCCATAGAGACCTCAATATCTATCCCACTGGTTGCAGACTTAGCCCAAATTTGATACACTTTCTTTTATTCCAAACTACCAACCCACGCAAACCCGCTTGTCCGTAAGCTCCATCTCTTCCTGATAATCCTCCGAGGGACCTAAAAATACGGTGACCTCGAGACCTATTAATAAAATCAACATTAGAGCGTTACCTAAATGAATGATTGAAGTGCTACCACTGGGTAGCCTCTTCACAAGACTATTTCATTCCATATTTGTATTTTTAGCCATTTTACTTGTTGTACCATATTTATTGTATATACAGTTGTAAAAATCAATAAAAATATATATTTTTTTTAAAAAGTTCATTTACTGTAATGCAAAAAACAATCTATAACGGAAATTTACTAACTCTATTTCCAGTTATAAGCAAATAAACGCTTACAAACCAAACATATTATACACATTGACCAGGTATCTACTAAAAATGTATCGTTATCTCGAGCCTCAGATATTTGACAATTTTAAAATTAAATGGCATAGAAATGAGAGCAATGAGCAATTAGTTAATTTAGCTATTTATATTATTTTTTTTTAAATATTTATTGAGATATATTACAATTTGTTACAAAATGAACAATAGTAATATTGATATGAGACCACACTCATACAATATATACAGAAAAATATAATAGCTATTTATAGTTTTAATATTGTAGGAGCTAAAATTACGTTTGTCAATATTTATTGATTTCATGTATTTTCCTTTACTGGAAAAACTTAATTCAATTTCGATTGCTTAAAAAAAAGAAAAATCGTATGTTTCCCTCTTGCTGTTCATATTTATTAAAATCTTAACTTTGAACGCTTAAAGAACTAAAAATGTTAAAGTAAAAAATGTTTGGATTGCTACTTTAACACGTTGGTGGTTCGCTAATAACGGCTTGCCTTTTAAAATACTTTACAACCCCTTGTAAATAAATTGTCTGATACATCCGAGCATTTAGAGAAATGTTTTTTGTATTCTCTCGGCTAAACGCCCTGAAAGTAGATTAATGTAATGTCAAAAGTTTTAAGTTAATAAATTTTTTCCATGTAATTAAGAATTCATATACCTGTCAGGTACGAAAAAGATAAAAAATGAGTTGCCAGAAAATGTTAAACGCAGAAGCAGATTACTATAAATGGGCGAATAGTGAAATCGTCTGCAGTTATCCGATTGGCCGAGATTCCCTTGATCTTTCTTGGGAGGAAGAAAAATAAGGGAATTTGTATTCTGTCCCTGATGCGATCGAGCGTTTGTATAAATTTATTTCTTATATCGACGAACAAATGAATCTTTTTTTTCTTCTGTTTATAAAAATAACTTAAAAATGAAGATGAATTTGGGCAATCAATTTTTCGTTATTATATAATTTTAATATTGAATAAATACATACATTAAAACTGTTATAACAGATGTTGGTTAAGCGTACACATTGGGATATAAAAAATGTGATGTTTTTTTGATAAAAACATAATTAACTAAAATTAAAAAAAAGAATATTAGAACATAAAAATAATTACAGAACAGTACAAATAGCAATGTCACCGTATTGCCTTAAATCTGCTTTTAGTCTTAATACAATTTTGATTTCAAAAAAGCAGAAAATAACACAATGGTTTATTATTTCAAAATAGGTATATTTTCTTTTTTTTCTTTTTTTTTTCTTTCTTAACCCCAATTTAGTTGCATGTAAAATATTTTCTGCATAATTTCCTTTTACTGTATCTAAATATATTTTAAGGATATTTCTGTGAGAGATTATGTTTTTGTGCTATCACTGATTTGCTATTCCTGTTGGTGATGGGGATCACTTCAATCTTTACACTTCCAGTCTTAAGCTAATCTTAAACTCTTAAAGGTATATTATGGTATAAGTGTTTATTTAGCTGTTTAAAGGCAATTAACTAATGTGAAAAGCAATAAATAATTTAAAGAAAAATAGCCTATCACCACTGCTGATTTCAAAATCTGCATCTCTGCTAGTTGTGAACCAATTTCAATGATTATTTTCTCATTTTGTAGGATATTTAATTCTCTGTGAAATTGCACCAAAACAAAACTTATTTATTTTAATAAATTAAATATTTATTTTTCCTCTTCGTTCATCTCCGTGTCTTGATCTCAAAAATCTATTAAATTTTTCTATATCTTCTATATTAACTGAGTTTTGGTAGAATGACATCTATTATAACTTTTTTTTTCTTTTCATCCGGCTTTATTGATCATAAAACTTTTAATATATTTCTCCCCATCTTCAAAAATAACTGAGTTATGGGCATATTTTTTCTTTTCTTTTCCCTAATTATCCGCGGTTTTTTGGTTAAAAAGCACTAGTAATTTTTTTCTCCAACTTCAAAAATAATTGAGTTATTTAATCGAATAACTTTTAATCTTAAAATTAATTAATTTGAAAATAGCCATCTGATATCAACCTCTAGGACGTAGAATCATCATTGTGTGCCATAGTATTTTTGTGGATAATAATAAAAAAACTGGTCCAGTAGTTTCAGAGAAGGCCGCCGACGGCGGACGACGTACGGCGGAATAACTGATTTTTTGTATTCGTTATGCGGGTTCTACGTTCCTTTAAACGTTAGCCCTCAAATCGTAAGGGGGGGGGCAAGAGTATTTTTTTTGTAATAAATTACAAAGGTTCATTATTGAAAATAATAGACCAAAAGGCTGAAATGTTGTATCTGGTCAAAATATCAAACATCAGTGGACTATTATAATTTAAATGTATTCTTAAAACGGGAAATCGTCCAATTACCAATTCATAAGGAAGGACAAATTCATAAATGCTCTGTGCCGATAAAAAAGCAAAAACCTAGTATATGAAAATAACAAAGTTGATTAACATATCAAAATATAAATAACATTAATAGTTATGATCATTATATAATCTATACCGTCTTTCTATCGACGTTTCTTTTAAACAATGCAGTACGAAACAACTTATAAGCAATCGCTGAATTGTAACCTCTCTGTCAGCATCAATATTAATCAATAGATCCAGTTAGATCTAGGATTTTTTCTAATCCTAGTTTTTATAATTACTTAGGTGTAGAATATTTACTATGAAAAAATATATATACATTTTTAAAAATACATCTATATTTTATACAAATAAATAAAATATGAAAAGGAGTAAACTGATATTTTATATATTTCTATATCGTTAACTTTAAATATATCCAAAATAATCCTAATCACTAGCTTAAATTATATTCATGTCTTTCTGAATAAATCTGACCATATGACTGTATATAACGAGCATAGGTTATAAACGAGAAAAAATGCTTTATTAAAATTATTAATTAAACTGCCGAAATTCATTGGATTGCCTTATCCTACAAAGCATACTTTATCAACCTAAATTTAATAATTTTTAAAAACAATTTTTTAATATTAACTCATTCTAGCCTTTAAAAAAATTAAATACTGAAATGTATTAAATTATTACTTTTTTTTCTCTCTTACATTTTAATCCATTTCTATTGGATAAATATTCAAAAATGTTGGACTAATAGAAATTTTATTGTAATACAAACATCATTAGTAATAAAATATTTTGAAGATTTATACATTAAATCCAATGTTCTGTCTAAAAAAAATTTTAAGTTAGCAAAACGTTTTATCACATAGATATACAACTAATATAAGTTTTATTTATTGATATTGAGTATGATATTATATATTGATTCCATATATTATTGCCAATTTAATAAATTTTAGATCTTTAAAATCTAACTCCTGATAAACTTAATGGAAATCCTGTCAGTACAAGCATAAAAGCTTCTCATCCCCTTTTGAAGTAAATAAATCTCATTTTTAATCAAAATGGTCCCTTAAAAGAAAAATCCACTGGAAATGGCTCAATATAAAAAGCTGAGAGGTCTTTTATCCAGCAATAGACCGTGTTCTCTCCAGCCGGCTGGCCGAGGGGCACTGCCCTCTACCTAATGGAAATATTTACATAAATATTGTACCACATATCTCGGAACATACAATATATTTATAGATATTTTCCTTACTTCCAAGGGTCATACAGCGTCTCTCAGTCTGGTTTTATTAAATGTAAAAATAAAAATAAATTTTTTTCCGTTAGGTATTTTTTTCCGGCAGGGGTTGGTTTCTTAAAATACTTTATAAAATTCAATTGTTAACTGTGTTAAATAAGTTTTTGTTTTATCTGTAAAAAATAATTTATGTAAATTTTCGAAAATTCGTAAACAGTTATATAAACAAACACACGACTTTCAAATACCTCCGTTGTTAAAATCAATTTAAGAACTTTTAAATAAAATTAGGGTTGAAAAAAAGAATTACATTGAAATTCGTAGGAACATATTTATAAAAGAATTTAGTACTTTTCATAATCACCCATACTCTATATAAGAAGAGTGGAAGTGCTTTCATGAGAAATTATATTTCTAATCAAATAGGGTTGAATAATTGAAGATCTTAGCAAAAAAGCTCAGTTTAGAACTTAGTTTTGGTTTATTATTTTCAATAATAAACCTTTATAATTGACCAAAAAAAAAAAAAAATTACTCCCTTCAAAATTTGAGGGCTTGCGTTTCAAGATGCGATCATAATCCGAATTATGAATTAAAAAAAATCTGTTTCTCTTAGTTAAGTAAAAACCAAAAATTAAATTTACCACAAACTGGAAAAAGAACCATTGAAATTGGTTAAGAACTAGCAGAGATATAGCGTTTTGAAATCAGCAGAGGTCATATGCCATTTTCCCTTGAATTATTTATTGCTTTTTATATTAATTAATTTCCTATCTACTGCTTTATAAACAGTTATATCGTAATATATTAATTTGAAACAATAAACCATTGTGTAACAATTTGCTGCGTTTTTATGATAAGATTGAATTAAATACAGTTCCAAAGATACAAAATTTTTAAGTATCTCTAGAAAGTTCATATGGAATGTATTACTAAGTTTACCATTGAAGACTAAAGTATAAATAAGATTTGATTTAATAAGATTTTTCAATTATGATCTCAAGGGTTAAAAAAAAAGATAAATAGGATATATTAATTGTTTGGCAATTTATAATTATGGTTCGAATATTAACAACTGAGCAGTTAATATGCAATTAGACGCTTTTAATAAACATTGAGAGTCGTTATTCCTCAGAAATTTAATTATCTACTCCTGTGGTCTAAGTTTGCACAGATTGCAGAGAAATTCCTTTAATGCAGATCATTATTAGGGGAGAGGGCATGGGACTATATTCAGACTAATTACGTCATGGTATGCCAGAGACTGGTATTAGGGAAGTGGAGTAATACCGGCAAAGAGATGATACCTTAAGCACACTTACTAATCCTACAGATCAGTTGCTCGCTTATTAACTTCCTGTAACTAATACCAATTTCCCCTTAGGCTTGTCTGCGGTAAGTTACTTATATAGTATAGGTTCATAACTTCGTCCAAATTTGTGTGATACTTTTTTTTTCTACTCAGGTATTAAATAACGTTCACTATATTATTTATTCCATTATTTTACTTATTTTTGCAAATACATTACGAAAAAATGGTTCGTGCAAGAATAACCAGCCTTAGATGGAAAATCGGAAAAAATAGATTACAGCATTTTAAATTTGTCTTCTTCGCAATTCCAATAAATCTCTTGGCCAAAGAACCTACTAATAATAACTTAATTATAATTTTGAAAAAATAACATTTGTAGTGAATATTTCTTAATAATTTATAACTGCCATATTAATTATTAATTTAAATGATAAATAACTTCTATCGTATACTTGAATATATTATTATAGAGGAGAGAGAGCAAGAGATTACTTGACCGTTGAGGTAGCAAGAAAAATGGTGCCCGGGTAATATAAAATATTATTTTAGAAACTTGAAATCATATTTTAATCCAGTTCTTTAAAAACCGTGCAAATTATTACATAATGCTTTATTTTTTACAAAGAACTATATTAAGGTTTAACTGTTTATATAGATGTTAATAGGCAATTAGCTAAAATGAAAACCAATAAATAATCAAAAGAAAAATGGTATATCACCACGGCTAATTCCAAAACGCAATATCTCTGCTAGTTCTGAACCAATCTCAATGATTCTTTTTTTTCATTTAGAAGGAAATTTAGTTAAGTTTAACATACTACTAAGTACAAAAAGAAAAATGATATTTATTTATAATTACGAATAACTGAGTTATGGGCATATTTATGGGTAAAATTTCATTTTTTTTTTCTTTTATTTTTACTCCTTTTTATTGTTACACGCGTTTTCTTGGTTAGAGAACATCAGTAATCTTTTTATCTTTCTTCGAAAATAGCGGAGTTACAAGCGAATTTACAGGCATGATTTCAATGGTTTCTTATCTCTTTTTTTCTTCTTCTTGTTTTTCGCGCTTTACTGATTCTAAAACTGTAAACTCATTTTCTCTATTTCCAAAAATAACTGAGTTATGGGCGTATTTATAGGTAAAATTTCAATTTTCTATTTTTTATAATTATTCGCGGCTTTTTGATTAAATGACACAATTTTTTTCTTTATCTTCAAAATAACTGAGTTATTGAATTAAATAACTTTTAATCGGCTGATACTAAGTGCTTTTTTGGTATTTTTATAATAGGAGGAACGGAGTTTTTTTTTTTTTTTTTTTTTAATCTTTATTGGATTTCTACGTATCTTGAAACGTAAACTCTCAAATTCCGAGAGGAAGGGGTTAATTTTTTATATTTGCTTATTACATAGGTTTATTAATGAAAATAAATAAATAAATAGATACGGATTGTACATTAAAAAAAATATAAATATATATTTAACAATGGTATTCTGTCTTATTTTTTAAAGGGAAAAACGGTAACTTACTTATTACCTTTGTAAATCTGTGTTAGAATGTATTTTTAAAAAAATTCTAATCTTAATTCCAACGAAACAGTAAAAACATTTCCTTTACTTATAATATTTTTATATCGTATGGAATGGTAAGGCCAAGATTAAAAATGTGTATCATAAAAAAAAAAAAAAAAAAAAAAAAAAAAAAAAAAATGGAGAATAGGTACAAGCGAATAAATTACAGCTTAGAAGCTGCCGTCCAGTGCAAGAAGTTACTCGACCTCAATAGAATAAGTTATATAGAATGATATGATATATATCTGAGAAGTAAGGGGCGGTGAGTTTAGTGTATTTTCGAGGACCGTTCCTGTTTTGATCTACAGCGGGTAGTGTATCAAAACAACTTTTCATTTATATCTTGGGTAAATAAGATCATCGTTGCAAATGAGAACCTTAGAATCCTCTATCATGTAGTTCAGCCAACACAGATTGATAGGGGATATATGCAAATGGTGAGTTAGATCAATGCGATGTGGTTCACATCTAGCTCTATACCAAGTAGCATACATAATAAGTCCTATACAAGTAATGAATGTTGCAATAAAAATACTCAAATTGAAATACAAAGCAATGTTATGTACTCGTATTTAAAATAGATTAAAGCTTCCAATATATTTTATTAGCAAAATTGCCGGTTAGAAAAATATATGATATCCTAATCAAATAGGTTTTTTTTTTTTAGAACAGTAAAAGGGAACTTTTTGTAAAAATAGAAAATCATAAATTAAATATTCTAGGCTACTGAAAATACTACATGTATTAACCAAAGTTTCGATATTTTTTAGTGCAATTAATTTTTCATACAATTATATAGGTTTGTAATTTGATATATATTTTATCTATATAAATATTATTTATTATATTAATATATATTATATATAAGAAAAGAAAGAAAGTCAACCCATTCTAAATGATTGTAACATTCAGTATATTGTTTTGGGATATTTTACTCCATTTTGGTTCCAGTCACCCGAAATGATCATTCTATCCTAAAGTTTTTATTCTAAAGAAGACTGAACCTTATCTAGCGTCCTTTCTTGGGTCCCTCCGTTTTGACAACTAACAGCAGATGTGGAGTGCTGAGCCATGTTTGTAGCAAGATGGTTTCAGGGGAAGATGTCGAGAATGGCAGCCTAGAAGACGCAACACTTCACCTCAATGAGCAAAACTAGATAAGACATACCCTATCACCGTGTGATCGAGCATACGTCGAAGTGATGTGATTACATACCTTAGCATTCGTTTGGAAAATCGGCTTAATATGACAACTTACTTGAGGTATTTAACAACTAGGGTGAATCAAGGAATAATACTCAGTCGCGTGAGAGGTGTGTTTTGGGGCCTCAGATAGGTGGGTATGTTGAGCTATGCGTCCTCATCCTTGTTCCTGAGCGTTATAAAGTGCCTGAGGAAAATGGGTAACTTCGACACAGAAAATGGCTCTGCTGTATGTCACCAGGGCATGCTGGTCAACAGTGCGGGGGACAGAAATCTAGACATCTCCTGCCAAATGTGCATTAAATGTGACAAAATATTTATGCAAAAAGAAGGCTTGTGAGGATTGAGAAAGATCCTACTCAATAGAAGAAAAAATTTGGGACAATTGAGGAATGCGGCCAACGATGGAATACTACCTACCCCAAAAGGGAGTACCCTACAAAAATACTTCTTTTCCGTGCAGTCCCAATTTCAATGAAATGAACTCGACTATTGGATATCCGTTTCGCACACGACATGGGCTACATGCTAACCTATTTGGACTGGTAGTACTGTAATGTCCACATGGTCAAGATGCATTACTTCAGAGCACTGGGAGCAAGTAATGAGAGCCACGATCATGATATGATTTTCTCTGTTAGTGAGAGAATCTCGTTTTCCGTGGTTAAAATGAATCATTTGTAGCTGGAAGAAGGCTTTGGATCCAGCACTTCAATCTCTTAGTCAGAGTGCAGAGGGCCAAACAGGAAGACCACCACAGATAGGAAACCGTCCAGACCGGAGCGATAGAAGAAGACTACATTAAGTGTAAAACTATGTTAATGGGCATCAGTGCTCCTTAATACCTTTCTTATCAAACCACATACAGCTGAAAGATAAAATAAAAACCTATCATGTTAAATATGCTTGTTGAGTATCAATGCAATTGCAAATATTTTAAAAGAAAAATGTTTGTTTTACTAAATAAAATATGAGTCTAATTGTCAAAGCAATGTCTAATTGAGAAGATAGTCGATAAATAAATGACCCCCTTGTTGACAATTAATTCGATTTCAAAATCTCAGATTCCAACCTTGTTCACTTTATCAGTTCCACACTGCAATTTTAAACAAGTTATCGTAAATCTTGAGAGTTAGAGGCACGTGAAACGGCAAATGAGAAAATAAACTTGGTTCGATCCTACTAATCGACTATCGAATTAGGAAATTGATGTTGCAAGTTGAGCTTTACGATGAACAGTCGGAAAGTTTACTGGAGCACTGGAAGTTAGAAGGGAACAAACAGGAGGACGCTGGCGATAAACAATCTCCAACTATCTTCTCGCTATTTACCTCATTGACCGGCCTTCCTATCGCTCTATACTACTACTAAATTACTACGCAATATTTCCACAACTTGACCCAGTCAGGATTGAATCCGTAGGGGGTAAGTGCAAAATAAGTAGGTACTTAGTAAGTTCTATTCGGTTTGTCGGACAGCAATTCATCCACTCTGTGAATATTTCTTTACTATTTTGGTGCTTAAAATGAAGGAAAATAAAAGTAAATTGTTTGTCGCAGATATTGTAGACATTAGTTGCAATTAATGAGAAGATTTAAGTTTATCTTCATGGTCAGAAAATTCATAGGTCAGTGCTGACATTTTGGCCTTAATTTATTATTTTCTGTAGTCCTTTGTTAGAACTAAGTAAACAAGTCACTGAATCATAGAATGATAGCAATCGTAGAAGAAGAATTAATGAAGTAGGAATCTAGTATATTTCTACATATTAAATTCCTAATGTATGTGAAACTATTATATAATATTCAATCGTAAATGACCTATCTGAATATAAACGTATATAAAAAGTATACATAAAATAAAACATACAATTCACAATATTTTAAGAATTTATTATGTTATAACATTAAAATATATTTAAATTTTATTTATTTGTGTTGCGTTTTAAGAAGATTTTACATTACTATGGATCTGTTGTTTGTTCAATAGGCTGCACATTGATTGATCCATGTACTCTAACTGCATGTATGACATGACAATTAATAATATCGGTCGAGGGCAGTTTAAATCATAAAAATCTGGTGCGCTCATCACACAACTTTCACTTAGTCATCGGTTTGAAATAAATTGTATGGGTTAAAATTTTGTAGGGAAGTGAGTAATAGAAGAAGACATTTTTAAAATTCAAAATTTAAGCACCGACATGAAATTAAATTAAAATGAGAATACAACCTACATGACATTAAAAAGCTCGGTCATCAATTTGAAAGAGATGAGCTTATTATTGGTTATATTTTTGATTCTTGCAGAGAGAGCGGATTTCGATTTATAAGACATCGTATAACATATGCTCTCTAGTGTAGCTTTTTAATGACATGTAGGTTGTATTCTCAATTTAATTTTATTTAATGTCGGTGCTTAAATATGAATTTTAAAAATTCTCTTCTATTTCTTACTTCCCTACAAAATGTTAACACATGTAATTTATTTCAAACCAATGACTAAATGAAAGGTGACTAAGTCATTAGTTTGAAATAAATTACATGCGTTAACATTTCGTAGAATAGTAAGTAAAAAAAGAAGAAATTATTAAAATTAAAATTTTAAACACCGACATTAAATTAAAATGACAAGAAAACCTATATGACATTAAAAAGGTACACTGGAGAGCATATGTTATATGCTGTCCTATAAATCAAAATCCTCTCTCTCCAATAATCAAAAATAATACCAAGCACAACATATCATTCAAATGTTGTTTAGTACCTTTGACCTTTTAAGCACCCTCGACTGAAGTAATTAGATAAATCAACGAGAAAATCCATTTGTAAATGGAAGTCAACAACTACAAATTTTGCCTTCGTCACACATATATAAAACCGATGATGACATTAACACATCTTCACTATCAGTTAATTATAAAGTCTATTTCATAAGGATATTGCCTTGTTGTGCACGTAAATAGATAGGTGATGGATTGTGACTGAGTATCGTTTGGGATATGTCAGGAAATTCACGAGTCTTGTTAATGTTAGTTGTTTTTGTTCATTATATATTCATTCACTGGTGATAAAAAAAAAGGTATGATTTTCAAAAATAAATAAATACAAACACAGAATGTAATATGGAATTAATATTTATCGTAAATTACTTTTAATTAATTAAATTGAATTTCAGTAGTAACATGTGTTTTATTTATTTATCTACAACAATCAGTTTGTTTCATCGGCTTTTCATCTTTTTCCACCAACTTAAACGATTCCGGGTATTTAATAATATTTTTTCTAAATTATTTAGCGATCAAACGATATTTTATATATTTATATTACTAGTCTTGTGTTCAAAAACACAAAAAGTGTATAAAAAAATATGTTTTTCCTTGTTGCTCATCAAATTTGCTCAACTCGCATATTTAGCTGTTATTTATCAATGCTAACAAGATGATGTACATATTTTTTTGAAATCTACAAAATTAAACGTACTTTAGGGGAATAAGATTTAAAATTTCGGCATTTAAACCATGTCAGATTATTTCAATCCGAATGAAACCTTCTGCATATTAAGGCATTTTTTTTTTTTTCAAAATCGTAAAAATTTTCAAAATGCAAAATGCTGTAACATCTTGGGTATATAGTTGTTTTAAATATGAAATTTCGGTTTCGTACGATTCTTTGTTTTGGCGCTAGGCTTACTACATATGGACACACGAACAGATGTTTTTTCTTGACTTGGTCATTTAGACTTAAGGGATCCTAAAATTTGTATTTCCGGGGATAACTGCAATTCGAAAATTTTCACGATATAGGTCAGTGAAAGTAAAAATTGATCTTTAGTTTACAAGTTATTCATTTAAATTTATATGATTCTAAGACCTCTTCTCTGAATTCAAAGACGCCCACTTTTGAGAACTCGTCTCCTTGCCTAAAGATTAAAAAAAACTATGTCTCATCAAAACCAGATAAGTAAAAATAAAGCCAAAGTTTTTTCTTTTTTTTCATATTTTCACTTCTAATAATTAAATAAATAAATTACCACTTATTAAGGGATTTTTTATTTATTTATTTTGTTTTAGGAAATATAATAGCTGTCTGCAGAAAATAAGAAATATGATATCCTCCACGTCCTTCTTTTAATTAAATACCTTCTTGTCAACAATATCCTAAAAAAGAGATCTTATGCCTTGTTTACTCTCCCAACAGGCAGATAAGGAACCACGGAACTCTCATAAGATGTTCATATCCCCTGGAATGGAGATGTGTCTTACAGTACTGCCTTTCTTTGATATATGAAGTTAATAAAAGCAATTGATTACATAATAATAATATACTAATATCAATATCTAATATGAATTTCAAACTAGCTCTTTAATTTCTATTTTCTGTGAGACCTACAATACGTGGAACTTAATTTACTTTCTTAGTCCTAAACTGAAACACACATAAGCTAAATAAGAACTATTTACGTTTGTAGTATTTAAAAAAAAAAAAAAAAGTAATAATTCAATTCCTATTGAAATAAGGGCAGGATAAAGAGTTGAGATAAAAATAAAATGGTGATTGGATCGTTTATAACATAAATGGGTTTTTGGTTCGAAGAAAATTCCTTTTTGATAACATCAAGCTTATTCAGTTTTTCTTAAAAGATGACTAAAATTTAGAAATGTGTCAATTTAAATTTCATTGTTTATCACATTTAATTCCTTGACCTTTTTACAGTTTTCTGTAATGAAGAAATTTGGAGAATTTTATAATTATGGAGACAAGTAGTAGCAACCTGAGTTAAAAGGCACTTTTACGAACATTTCTACAAAAAAAAAATGATTAATAAATATTTATGAGTTAAATAAAAAAAAATAGTAAAATTAATGTTTTTAAAACATATAATTTTGTTCACAAGACTTGGCACATGACATGGCATATTACATCTAATAAGTTATAATTTTTCTAATTAGAGAAATTAATAAAGAGTTAAGGTATTGTAGTAACAAGGCCTATGAAAATCCCTGCTTCCTTGTTTCAAGCTAAGACTAGTTCTAAAGTTAAACATATGCAAAGGCCTTCCACAAACCAAATTCCTTTACACCGGCTGCGGTCGCTACAAGGCGTGTTTCGTGCTGATAAGAGATGAAGTTATCCAAGGCAAGCTTTTGACAATTTCCACATGAACATAAGCGCATTAACGATGTAGAAATTCGAAATATAGTAAGATCTGTTAATATGTAGAATATTTAGCAGTATTGTCGACATTGGAATTGTAGGTGCAGATAGTGAAAACCGTCGAGTCGGTAAGTAGAAAATGTGAGCTCACTGGCAGAAAGTTCGCCATAGAATTTACAGATATATGGAACTAGTAAATCCATTTGTATTTTTTATCACCTTTTTCGTTTTTCTCCTGGCATAGTTTGACACAATCGTACATCTATCAGAAAAAGCTTGGTTGTACTTTTTCATGATACATATAAACAACGTTTCTTTGAATGACAAAGCACGATAAACATTTAAAAACAGTATACAAGTGAATAATAAGTTATCATCGTAATTAATAAAGAAATAAGTTAATATGCCACTTTTTCTGGAAAACAAGAATGTTTCTATTTCTACTATATTGCCAGTAGGATCCGGAGAGGGTTTTGAGTTATTTTTTTCATATTAATAAAAGGTTTTTTAGAAGAAATCTAAAATGTATCCCAATTTTTTTTTCCTCAAAAACAAAAGAATGTTAATGTGTATAATGTGGTGTGTGTGCCTATGTGGTAAGTCTATATGGAAAATCCCTGTATGCATGTAAAATTAAAATGTGATCAATTTATTTGAATTTAGGTTTCATTTTAATTAAAATTGTTGACAGAGCATAAATACACATATTAAAATTTTTCTTCATTTAAAGTATCTTAGATTTTGTAGATTTAAAAATGTTAAACCCAGCCAGCTACCGGGGTTGTACAGTCTATAAAACCCATCTTCGACAAAGATCTCACTACATTAACTTAAAAAGAGATGACCAAGAGACACGCACCCAGGGACCATTGTTGAACAATTTGTCTGCCTTCCCTCAACTTCAGAAGCCTGCAACTACCTTCGCTCAACAGCAGCCTACCACATCTACAGTCAGGGATTCTACTGCTGAAACCAGAAAAACTTTCCCCGACGTCACCACCATAATGAAGAACCAGACTACTATTCAGGCGCCTCCAAACTCCCAAATCAGGCCTCCAGCCTCCAACCCTAAACCACAAGCTTCCCGTCAACCGATCCTTCCCCATAATCTGCCCTTACGTGTCAAACTACTCCCAGAGCACCTTAACAAAATTCCAGAACTACCTTATCTTCCTCCTAGTCAACCAAAGCCTCAACCTCCAGTGACCCAGAGGACTGAACACCCTCGTACCCCACGGCGGGCTCAGCACTCAGCCAACATTCCTGATCAAATCAGTTATCCTTCCCACGACGCTTATCCACATCCGTTTTCCAACCCAGATCTATCTAACATTTACTCCATTCTAAATTCCTTTCTCTCAGATCTTAGAGATACCATCCAACCGCTTATCAATCTTCTAACTAGAGTCCTTTCCCAAATCCCATTCAATCTCCCACTATGAGCGTAAAGCCCCTAACTATCCTCTTGTGGAATGCTAATGGCCTGCATAACCATCGTGACGAACTGGACGTATTTCTACACGACAAACACATAGATATATCACTATTGACAGAAACACACTTCACACGACGATCACATTTTTACATACGTGACTACATCACTTATAGATCAGACCACCCAGACAATAATTCCCATGCCGGGTCATGTATCCTCATTCATAAATCCTTACCTCATTCCCTTATTCCTTCTACTCCATCTGACGCCATACAATCAACCTCAGTAACCATTTCAACTCGTCCTTTCCATCTTACAATTTCAGCTGTATACTGCCCTCCTGGTAACTCCCTTTCCTATAGTCAACTTGAAACCCTGTTCAGATCCCTAGGACCGCGCTTTATTGCTGGAGGAGACTACAATTCGAAACATCAGCGATGGGGTTGCCGAACATCCGACTCCCGTGGCAATCTCCTTTCTCGAGTCTCCACCACCCATTGTTATACAATCCTTTCGCCAATGAACCCGACATACTGGCCTACATCCCTCAAAAAACGTCCTGATATCCTAGACATATTTGTTTCCTCTCAGATATCTTCTTCCCAATCCACAATCAAATCCCTGAATGACCTGTCATCCGATCATAGTCCGGTTCTGCTTTCCTTGCATTCAAGCCTTGTTCCTAAGCCCACCATCCCACTCTGATTACAGGACGAGTAGACTGGGACGGATTCAGATATGACTTGGAAAACAAACTTGACTTAAAAATACCACTAAAGACCAAACATCATATTGATAAAGCTGTTGAAAAACTGACTGACTCAATCAGCAGTATTATACTTGACAACACTACAACCATTAACACTACTAACTCACAGGAGACTATCCTGCCACAGCACATTCGAATCTTATTAAGGGAAAAACGCAGAGCAAGATCGAAGTGGCATAGGACTAGAACCAAACTTATTATAACAAACTTACTAACAGACTAAAATCAGAAATCAGAAAAGTAAAAATTCAAAACTTACTCAACTTTACTGAAAAACTAACTATTACAGACAGATCGTTATGGATGACCACAAAAAAGTTACTGAAGTACAAATAATGTAATCATCCACTCCTAACTGAATCCCATATCTGGACAAGATCTGATGAAGAAAATGCCCAGATATTTCAGCACCTTTTTAAAACCTTTAATCCACATCCAGATATTCATAATCCCGGTCACATTGAGTTTATAGAAGCAGAACTAGGTATCCCACTCCAAATGGTTCTTCCTCTTAAAGCGTTCCATCCTACTGAAATATCTAACATCATCCAGAGTTTACCATCCCGCAAAGCTCCTGGGCATGATCTTATAATTTCCCATATTTTAAAACTCCTTCCTCGAAAAGCTATCCTATATCATACTTACATATATAATTCCGTACTCCGTTCCACATACTTTCCTGCTTCCTGGAAATTATCCATTGTCAAAATGATACCCAAACCTAAGAAACCGCCTGAAAATCCATCTTCTTACCGTCCCATCTCACTTTTACCAATCTTGGAAAAACTTATACTGAAACGCCTATATCCCATCCTAGATACTAATTCCATGATTCCTGATCACCAGTTTGGATTCAGAACCTCCCACTCCACTATCCAGCAATGTCATCGTGTGGTGGACGTTGTCTCGTCTGCATTAGAGCGAAGGTTTTGACTTTGACCGAGTCTGGCACCCGGGATTGCTTTACAAACTCCGCAATTTCCTTCCCCCTACATACTTCCTTATCATCAAGTCCTACCTCACTGACAGATCCTTCAAAGTAAATCATAATAATTCCTATTCATCCATTTTTAATCAGTTTGCTGGTGTTCCTCAAGGCAGTATCCTGGGACCTATTCTTTTCACAGTTTATACAGCTGATATCCCATCCCATCCTAACACTTTCCTTTCTACCTACGCTGATGACACTTGTGTGTTATCAGTCAATACTGATCCAACTATTGCCTCTCAAACTCTCCAATCCCACATCAGAGACCTTGAAGTGTGGTGTCAGAACTGGAGAATTAAAATAAATGCCAACAAATCCAACCAAATTACCTTTACCCTTCGTCGTAAACCTATGACATCCTGCCCTACTGTTTCCTTCAATAATACTCCTCTTGTCCCGGTTGAACAGATCCGATATCTAGGACTGCACCTTGACAAACGTCTCACTTGGAACCCTCATACAAGACTTAAACGACAAGAAACTGCTCGACGTTTTCGACTACTTCAACACTTACTAGACAAACGTTTTAATCTTCCACTTAACTACAAAAGACTCATCTACATGATTATCATAAGGCCGATATGGACTTACGGAGTGGAGCTTTGGGCTCTACTAAACCATCGAATTCTTCCCGTATCCAATCCCTACAATCCAAAATCCTTCGTAAAATCCTCAATGCTCCTTACTTTGTCTCGAATACACTAATCCATAAATATCTTAATGTTCCGTATGTTGCTGATTTGGCCCGATCTAGATACCATTCCTTTCATGGCAAACTCCATTCCCACCCTAATCCTCTAGTTTCAAACCTTTCTTCCTCTTCGATTCCTGACAATCCTCAGAGGCGTCTGAAAAGGAGATGGCCCCGAGACCTTCTAGTTTAAATCATTTTTAGAGTGCTTCCATTGGGAAGCTTCTCTACATGTGTTTCATGCCTTTATATATTTCATCTAATTTACTAGTAGTATTCCTGTATACAGTTGTAAATTCCAATAAATAAAAAAATAAAAAAAATGTTAACATTGATAAAAAATGTAGATGACAATTTTCATTGCTTAGTTATTTCATCCGAAACACATGTTCCCATCAAAACTCATTGTAATTCTATTTATATTATATTTTTAAACTCTAACTTTTTATTAAAAGTTTTTTAATTGATTTTAACCACTGGGGTAAGTAAAAATTGTGTGTTGTGCCCACCAGATCTTTTTTAACTCGGTGATAATTTAGTGGTGAACGTTTAATTTTATTTTGCACTCCTGTTTCTGGTTGAAGAGTTATAAAATATACAGATTTTAATTAGTTAAGTTAGATTGCTTCAGTAAGTACCTCATTAAAAACAGGAACTCCTTAATTTTTATATTATACTTTTTTATTTTTTTATCATCTTTGATTGGAACGACAACTCTTTGCACCAGGCCTAACCCGGTAGGGGTGGGAATATATACAGACTGGGTTGAACAACGTGTTTTTGGAGTGCCCTCACCAGCCCGGACCATTAGTTACAGACATCTTCTCTTCCGAACCAGGCTAGCCACCCTAAACCACCCCGAATATCTTGTAATGGATGGTCTTTGTCCCCATTAATAATAGTTATTTCGTTATTATGTTGTACCGTAGCCCTATCATAACTCATTTTCAGAACTAATGTTCTGGAAAGTAATAATTTCATGCTTTAAATTCACCGCATCTGGAATAAATAATATCCCAATAGTACATGTCAACCATTATGAAATATATCTCTGGCTTCTTAGAGATAAAAGTCACAGTACTGTAATATTTTCATATTATAACTACAGATTATTTTTGCTGATACTTCTTCGGATGAGAAAATTAAATTTATAATCATTAATACAGAAGAAATATTTACACAATTTAATAGAAAATGTTTAAATAAAAAGTATCAGAGATACTTTTCAACAGCTTTAAAAACCTCTTTAATTTGGTTTATTTGAAATAATATACTGTTTTTAATAGCTTATTATTATAAAGCTGTAAAAACATGAACAATGAAAATATTAAATAATTATCAAAAGCTACTTTTCTGAGGTTGACAACGTATTAGCGGAATAAGAGCAGTAGTTTAGATTTATAAAATGTAATTGAAAGCTCTATGTATTAAAAATAAAATATGTAAAAGGAGATATTTTGTATATATTGATGTTGATTTTTAATCAATACAATATATCTTTTACCTAATGGAAAAAATATATAATTCTAGTTGATATTTGTAACAATTCATTCGTTTTCCTCAAAACACTTTGTAAAGTATAGCTTCGTACAGTTTAAAGTAGTTTATGTCTGTGTAAAATATTAAATTAATTGTTGATACTGAGGTCATATATAAACTTTGATTATATTTTGTGGTGGTTGGCGAGTGGTTCAGTGATTATTGACACCTTAAAGGGATTTTGTCAAGAGTAAGACGTTATAAATGATATTTGATATAGTCTTAAGTTAATAAATATACAAAAAAGACGTAGAGTATATTCTAACCAAGAACTACGACGATGACCATGAAATGTTCGTGCTGGTAGAGAAAATCCTCTTTAACTGATTGTGATTTAGAGCAGTTTCTACTTAAGGCTTGGGAACACTTCCCAAACACAGAAATGCTTTTCCTATATAAACCGCACATCGATAATCAGATAAAATATAAAACGTAAATCTAAAACAGAAGGGGGAACTTTTACCATTTCTTAGAATTTGTTATATATTACTAAACAATTTAATTTTTTTTTCTTTAGAAAGAAATTCATGATACATTAATTACATCTAGCAATTATTATGAAAGTGATATTTATCCCTTTTGTACAAAATAAAATTGAAATGCTCTTAAGTCGTATGAACACAATTTTGAAGAAGAGAATACCGGTAGATATTTAAATTGAGAATTTTTCAACACAAAGTACAGGACAATGCTCAGCGGAAATGAAACACATCTAATACACAAAGTTTAAAAAAAATATAGCTCAGTGTCTTGTGATATACTTTAGACTGTAACATAGACTGGCTGGATAATTAATTTTATAAATACTTATTTTTTCTTTATTTTTACAATTATTAATTTAGAATTATTGATACATTTCTCCTATAGATCTGCGATTAAAGATTTACAGATCACAATGTCTTTGATATAAATAGAAATGGATCAAACAGAGGATTTCAATAAAAACCTCAGATTTTTGTAAATACTTTTTAATTAATTTATATAACGCATTTTGATCTGTTTCATGATGCCATCTTTCAGGTCATTTTCGGAATTTGGTCAACAGTTAAAATACAATTCTAGCATTTTGCGGCTTCAAAGTTAATTTGTCCGGTTTTGAACCGAGCAAACTACTAACGGACGGTGATTCTCCCAAGCATCTGCCATACACACTGCAATTTTTTTAACAGTCTGTGCAGCGACTCCTTTTCGAAAAAAAAACAACAAAAATCATTAAATGATGAAAATACTCTAGGAATAGGTGGAATATGTTTGTCTATTTGGGAAAAATCTTGTAGCCTAGAATAAACACAATTTATAATTATTAGACATAGATTTTCTTCACTCAACAGTTATTCTCATAAAATTTAGTAACATAAAAAGGATTTTCCCTATTATTTCTGCCTTCATTACTTTTAAAACAATGATATATTTTTTTTAGGAAAACATGTGGTCGAAATGCTTTAAAACCGAACGATATAAGTCATAAAGAGTAGATTATCATTTCTTAGGTATCCTTTGGGATAGTAATAAATAAACTCTACTGTTGATCATTATTCAATTACTCACTGAATTCATCACTATAGCCTTTAACGAACGCAAACATACCGACATCCAATCCAAACTCATATACAAATTAATCGCATATTGTTTCCCACCATACCTGATTCACTCATGTTTATCCAATAGACAATTTTATATTTAAGTTGGCAGATCTACTATCGCTACTCTCTCTATCTCAGTGGGTCTTCCCCAAGACTCTTGCTTATCTCCAATTCTATTTAATTTGTTCATTTCCCACGTACCGACTAATCCATTTGTGACGAGGTCCTTATACGTAGACGACACCGCACTGTATACTTCATCATACCGCATTGATACAATAGTAAAGTGACTACAAAAATACATTAAAAAATTAACAATTATTGTATAAAATGGAAATTGAAAATTCTTCCCACCAAATCTGAAGCTATTCTGTTCACTAAACGTCGCTCACAAATAAACCACCAAATCAAGATAAATTCAGCTCCCATCCCATGGTCTAAATCTGTACAGTACTTAGGCTTAACTTTAGACAAATCTCTTACATTCACAGATCATATCAATAGAAAAATTAATAGAAAAAGTAATATATAAAATATTTCCTTACTTCAACAGAAAATCCCTAATGAGAGCTAATGAACTATAACTATTAAAATTAAAAAAAAGAAAAAGAATAAAAAAGCTGATTGTAAGGATGATTCATGCGAAATCATTTGTAAATATTTTGCCGATTTGTAAATATCTAAATAAACTTTATTTTTTTTCTTTTGATAAATAAACTAAGTTGATTGCTGTTAAACCTCAATTTGAGATGTAATAATTATTTCATGCATTGCTTTTTTATTACTATATTAATATCGAAAATCACTTTAAGTAACTTAAAGCCAGGGGCTGTATGCAGTGGACTGTTGTTAACTGACGTCCAGATAGTAGAGAATTACAAAGGCGACGGTATTTATTTTAACTGCTAGAGGAGTGGGGGCGGGTCCATCCGTCACGAAAAGGACCCGGAATTTTCCCTTAGCACTGGAATCCTCTGTTTAATCCTCCATTTCTATTTATCTCGAAGGCGTTGTGATCTGTACATCTTAAGTCGGAGATCTATGGCTGAGGTTAAATCCCGCCATGGCCCTATTTTAAAAGGGTTTGCTATCCTGTCTAATTTAGTGCCGGAGGAGGGTGGGAATGGGTCGTGTCCTTATCGCCCTGACTCTTGCTAGAACCTCCTTCTCCTCTGGGGCTAATGGAAAATTGGACCGGCAGGGAAAAAAAAAAAAAAACTTGACTCCTATATTCTTCACTCAGTGTATATAGGAAATAGTGTTATTCACATATGCTACAGCGTAATATTGAATTAACTGTAATAGAAACATTGTGAATATATATATTAGTATGAATTAAAAGATAGGCAAAGTTTAATCTACAGACTGAGCGCCAATAATATAAAAAATCGGAAATATTCCAATAACATTTATATAACTATATATAAGATAAGATAAGAATTTATTTACACACATTTACAATTTCGTTGATACATAAAGTTTATATTTGTTTATTTTTATTTTTTAAAAATCTTCTTGATAGTTGGTATAATTAAAGAAACAATTTTTTTGTTATAAAACAAATATTGTATAAAACTTTTTAAATAAAATTACTAAAAACTTTTATAACAAAATTACAGAAAACATATTTAAATAAAAAATTCATGTTTAAATAAAAAATGAGTTTTTACAGATGCTTTTTTCCTGAAGGAGGATTAGTCTTGATCGGTGCCCAGCCGTACCTTCTGTTCGCTGTTAGTTATTAGTTCGCTGCTTGTTTTGCAATTTCTTTGCATTTTGATTCCCAATATTTTCGATCTTCTACTATTCTGTGTCAAGATATTCCTTCTTGTTATTTAATTTCGTCTGACCATCTCTTGGGTTGCCCTCCTTGATGACGTTTTTTTCCGAGAGGTGTCCATTCGGTAACTGTCTTGCTCCACCTGGGCTCTTTTATTATATTAAATGCCCAGCCCAATCCCATTTTAGCTTTTTTATACAACCCACAGTATTCCTCACCAAAGTGGTCTCTCCTCGGAGTAGTATTTTTTACTCTCTCTCCTCTCCATTCTTCTTTGATAAACGTTAATTCTTCTTTCCTGAGCTTTAGTAAGGGACCATGTCTGGGTTCCAAAAGTTAAAGTTGGGACAATGCAGGTATTGAATATAACCCTTTTCCATTTAACTATAGATTAAAAGAATAGAATAGAATTACTTGCTTATAACATCATATAAGATGCTAATGGACTATGCTTAACATAACAAAATAATACATAATCATAACAGCAATACATGCATATAGACTATTTACAAAAATATATAAACCAAGAAGGTAATTCTACTTATAGTAAAAGTTATCTCCTGTAACAGTAGATTATCGATTAGTAATAATAATAATATTGATAATTCCTGATAACAATATGTTATAATATCATAATAATATGTTAGTCGTGACTTTAATTAAAATCACTGTTAATCGTAATTTTCTACCTTTGCACTTATTATTCACATATTACGTATCGTCCATGAATATTTTAACTAAATTATTAAGTTATCTGGATTTGTCTCAAACTGAAATGTACAAAATACTTACTTAATTATAATATTCTTGGTACTAATTGTAAAAATAAAAAAAAAACCTCCTGTTGTGGACTGTAGTTTAATAAAATCTCCAAAGTAGTTTGCAAGCGAAATTTAAGATAGACTGCTTGCTTAGTCGCCTGCTTCCTGACTTCTTGAACAAAGAGTGAGCTCTGACTGGCTTTGCAGTCTCCTCCAACTGCTCTTAGATTTTCTCTTGCAAACTTAGGAGACCCTAAATTCATAAATTGAGTTCCTCTATCGTGGATGGTAACCGTATGTAATCATATATCGTCACGGACTACATTATACAATCGAGACAAAATCTCAACTTACACTGACGCTTGAAAAAACAAAAAACAGCTGCGTCGTATCCACGGCTGAACCTAATTAAATTTAAATTAAAATAAATCCAAAAAAATATTATTATTTTTAATTCGCGTACGTAATTGGTGAAAAATTCTAATACCAATTGATGTAAGTAATTTATTAATGTATTTATAAACACATAGTCATTATTATCTGAAATGTAGTGTGTTGTTGAGTAATTAGATATTATTTATGCAGTTTAAACTAGGCTTCTGTTTATTTAATTTCATTAACCTCAAAACACAAACAACAGAAAGTTAAACTGATACGGTCGATGAATTAGTTAGGCTTGCGGAATCTACAATTTCAATTAACATGGTACTTAAACGAATAGTTCCTTATTATTAGCCTGAAACAATCGGGAATAAACTTCTTTGATGTATATAAATTAAATAAAGTTTTTCAATTTCCTTTTAGCCTACAGGATTATTGGAAGTTTTCAAGGAAGTTACATAAAACGACTTCAAATTTCTTTGTTATAACAACAAGGAATAAATTCAAAAGAAAATGTATATCTTGAACAAAAAGTTTTCTGGAATTGCCAATTAATTCCCCTTTGAAATGCTTATTTTACTAAAACACAAAAATGACATCAGAAGGGATTATCTTATAAATCATAAGAGATTAAATACAAATAAATTAGTCATCACAGAAAATTCACTCACCATAGTACTTCAATTAGTTAGTTTATGCTCCGGTAGGACAAAATAAAACTCAGAACTTTCTGTTTAATATTAATGCAAATTCCATTTAGTTTTAACAAAATTATATAAAAGCAGAAATCATTAATGTATTTGTAGCAATAGCTTATACGTTCACGGTTACATACCTTTATTTTATTTGGCTTAGTTTAATCTCATATATTCAGACGACAAAATTAACATTAAATTATTGTTTTTATTTCGGAACTTTGTTTTCAATCCGGGGAAATCTTTCTCATTTTAATCATATTTATTTTATGTTACTTTATTACATTTTATGTTTTATATTGCCAATTTTTTCCTAATTAAATAAATATTTCCTAGATAAATTTACTGAAATCTATACAATCTCACCTTAAATGTTTAAAAAAAATTTTCGAATTTTTTTATTATTTTTTTATAAACTATTTATTGATATTTACAACTGTATAATTATATACAACAAGTAAATGTGATGGATATAGGAAAAATTTGGCAATGACGCTCTAAAAATATTTTTTTTTTTTTTTTTTTATAACATCATTTATTGAAATTTACAACTGTACTTAAAAATACAACAAGTAAATGTGTAGATGATAAAAGATAAATAGCGTGATACAGACTTGAAGAAGAACTACCCAATGGCAGCACTCCTGTAGTAAAAATATTTTAAACTAGAAGGTCTCGGGGCCATCTTCTTTTCAGACGCCTCGGAGGATATATCAGGAATTGAAGAGGATGATAAGATAGAAACTAGTGGATTAGAGTGGAAATGGAGTTTTTCATGGAATGATTGGTACCTGGTTCGGGCTAATTCAGTAACATATGGGATATTAAGGTCTTTATGGATAAGCTTATTCGTGACAAAGTAAGGAGCGTTAAGGATTTTTTTTTTTTTTTTTTTTTTTTTTTTTTTTTATTGAGAAATATTACAATTTGTTGCATAATGAACAGTAGTAATAGAGATGTAGTACACATTCGTACAATATATACAGCCAATAATGATAAAGTCAATTTACATAAAATCGGAAATAAATAAATTCAAATATATACAAAAAAAAAGCAACAAGAAACAAATCAAAAAATACAAATTGGGAAATAAATAAAAATCATACAAGCATACTTAACTATATACAATATATACAATCAGCCAAAGGAACCCTAGACTCGGCTGCTTCCCCCACAAGTGGGGGGAGAAGCGGAATCCAAGAGATCCCAGCGCCTCCCACTCAGCGCTTCACTGGTGTATGCCAGTGGAGGCCGAGCCAGAGCGGAATAGCCACAAACATACAGACATGAGTGGAGGATCTGACCAGTGTCAGAACTCCAGATAAATGTTTACAAAACGTCGCGGGGCCACTGCCGTTTCAATCTTCGAGGAGGATTGTAGGGGTGGGTGAAGCTGGAAAGCGATTGAGCAAGAGGATTAGGATGATGAAGAAGGTTCTGATGGAATTTGGAGAATTTGGATGGTACCAGATCTAAAATAAATGGAATATTAAGGTCATGGTGTAGGTACAGTTGGTAACGTAATAAGGAGCATTAACTATTGTTCGGAGGACTTTGGATTGGAAGGATTGGATACGTTTGATGTTAGAATGTTTAGTTGTCCCCCATAGTTCAAGTCCGTAGGTCCATATAGGTTTCAGTACTGTCTTATATATTAGTAATTTGTTGTCGACTGTAAGATGAGATTTTCTGTTTAGTAATTTGTATAACCGGCCGAATCTGCGGTTGAGTTCTATCCTTTTAATGTCTCGTATGTGGGTTCCACGTCAGTCTTTTGTCTAGTAAAAAGCCAAGGTACCGGACTGTGTCTGAGGAAGGAAGCGGTATGGAATTGAATTTAACTGTTGGACAGGATTTACGTCGAAGGGTGAAGGTGACGTGTGTACATTTGCTTTCGTTCACCTTAATTCGCCAAGCCTTACACCAGTCTTCGACAAGGGAAAGGTGCCTTTGGAGATTTAGAGATGCTACTTCAGGATCGGAATTGGATGATAAAATGGCTGTGTCGTCAGCAAATGTTGCCAGAAAGGTATCGGGATCGGTAGGGATATCGGCGGTGTAGAGGATGTAGAGGACGGGTCCTAAGACGCTGCCTTGAGGAACACCGGCCTCAACAGTATAATGTTTGGAAAATTCGGAACCACAGCGAACTCGGAAGGAGCGGTTTGATAAATAGGATCGGAGGATTAGGTATAAGGATTGAGGTAAATGGGTTTTGAGCTTAAAGAGCAATCCCGGGTGCCACACCCGGTCAAAAGCTTGAGCTATGTCCAGAAAGGCACCCGAACAATACTCCTTGCACTCAAGGGCAGAGGAAATGTGATCCACAACTCGGAGTCCTTGCTGAACTGTGGAATGTTGAGAACGAAATCCAAACTGATTCGAAGGAAAATTTTTAAATTTATCTAGGATTCGTTTTAGTATGAGCTTTTCGAAAATTTTTGAGAGGATCGGAAGTAGGCTAATAGGTCTGTAAGATGACGTGCTGTTGGAAGGTTTGCCTGGTTTCAGGAAAAGGATGATAGTTGAATGTTTCCATAAGAGAGGAAAATAGGTAGTGCGTAGGATACTGTTATAAAGATATGTAAGGAATGTAATGGCTTTCTGTGGAAGTTGTCTTAAGATCTGAGGCGTGAGGAGATCATATCCAGGGGATTTACGGAGAGGAAGCTTTTTAAGAAGATATTTGACCTCAGAGGGATTAACTGCTTTAGGAGGTAAGGAGAGTGGCATTGGCGAAGTAAGGAACTGTTCAACTGTTGAAGTATGGTTTGGATTCAACTCAGGATGAGGAGTGAAAACTTTGGAAAGGTGCTGTGCAAATTCCTGGGCCTTATCCTTGTCAGAAGCAGCCCAGGAACTATCACCGCGCAGGAGAGGATGGGAAATCGTGTGAGTATTCAGGATTCTCTTCGTGACATTCCACAGGGAATTGTCACGAGTCGAGAGAGAGGAGAGGTAGGAATTGTAGGATTGGGAACGAAAGGTCGCCAACTCCCGCTTTAATTTTCTACAATAAAAGTTATAAGAGCGGCGATCTTCTGGGTGGCGGGTGCGTTGCCATAATGCTCTGGCTCGGCGTTTGGTGTTGATGAGGTCTGTCAGGTGTTGTGGTAAATGGCATTTGTAAGGAATAATTTGGGATTGTTTAGGAAAGGAGGCAGTCCAGGCAGCTTGTTGAATCAAGGTTGTAAAGGAATATACGGCATCATCAAGGTCAGAAGGGGTTTTGAGAGTTACTCTGAGGTCGATATCATTGGTGAGGATTTCGCGGAAGAGGTTCCAGTTGATGGGGCCTCTGATGAATGACGGTGGGAAAGGTTTCGGAATAGGAGTCATGGATACATTTAGGATTAATGGACTATGATCAGAGGATAGTTCATCAAGGCGAGTTACGGAATAGTTCAGGGAGCCTAATCCGCTGTGGATGAAGAAGTCGAGGATGTCTGGATTACGGTTAGGATCTGTTGGCCAGTAGGTAGGGGAATCGGGAGGTAGGAGATTAAGGCGTCTGGAGTTGAGTGCAGACTGCAATGTCCGTCCACGAGTATTTGTGGTTCTGCAACCCCATTGTTGGTGCTTCGGGTTTAAGTCTGCACCCAGAATAAAGTGATTCCCCAATGAGTTGAGAAAGGAACCAAATTGGGTAATAGAAATAGAATTTTTAGGAGGGCAATATGCTGATGCGATGACTAGCGGAAAGGAAAAGGTCTTGATTATAATAGAGGTGGCTTGTAGGAAATCGTGGGCGGGAAGTGGGTGTAAGTGATGGGAGAGGGATCGGTTGACAATGACAGCAGTACCGGCATGGGCTTTGCCGTCTGGATGGTCTGTCCGGTATGTTGTGTATTCCGGTATTTTGAAGTACTGTTTAGTGGTTAGTCTAGTTTCAGTAATGAGTGCAACGTCAACTTTTTTGTCTTGGAGTAAGGCTGTAAGTTCGTCAGTGTGAGTTCTAACACCATTCGCATTCCATAGGAGAATAGATAAGGAGTTAGGTGAGGTCATTTATGGATTTTTTAAGTTAGGAATAAGATTTGATACAAGATTCGTGAGGATTGTTATTAGGGGCATGACAAGGGATTTGATTTCGGAAATGAAGGATGTCATCAAACTGGTAAGATCTGTGTCATTTGAAGGAGGGGGAATATGAGAGATTTGTTGTGGATGAGGATTTTTAGGACTGATTACGTTTTGAGGAAGAGGTATTTGTGGAATGGATTGAGGATATTGAGGTACATTTTGTAGTTCCGGCAGGGCCTCGGCTTCAGTACATTGGTTCCACCTCCAAGTAAGTGGGCAAATGATACATTGGCATCGATTAATTTTGAGGGTTCTCTTCTAGTTCTAGCCTGTCTTGTTGTTTCATCCAGTACTTGGGGTTTTTGATACCTGGTCCTTACTCCTTATAGATTTGGCATCCTTTGTAGTTGGCCGGGTGGTCCTTGAGGCAATGAGCACATACAGCGGGTGTTGACTTCGGTTTTGTACATTCCACAGACTTGTGCTGTTCACCGCATTTCACGCAGCGTGGTATGTGGTGACAGTAACTTCTGGTATGACCATACGCCTGACAATTGTAACACTGAACAATTTCTCTCTTTGTATAAGGTTTTTCGACTCTTACACTTGTATAATACAGTCTTTTTAGATCATAAATTTTGTCTACTCCTGCTAATGGTTCCAAGTCAGCGAAGAATAGAGGCAGTTGAACTCTATCTTTTATGACATTAGTGACTTGTCGCACTTTGTAACCCATCTCCATGAGTTCTTCTTTGATAGCGTCAACTGGTGTTGAAGGGTGTAGATTTCTGATCACAACTCTAAGAGCTCTCTCTTGCCGTAGCTGATAAGTGTGAAAATCCGCTTTAGTTTCAGTTAGGTATTTCACAATTTTTCTATATGCCTCGGCGGTGGTCGGTGATATTTTGGTGTCATTGATTCTACTCATACAGTAGTAGCTGGTGGATTCGGTAATCTTGTTTAATTGCGCACATAACAACTGGAAATTTTTAATATTTTTGACAAATATCGGTGGAGGCCGTGGTTCACTGGGTGTAGGAGCAGATTCCATGTTTTCTTTTTCATTATGTAGGATTTGAAAAGGATTTGGGGTGAAAAACGGAGATTCGTCAGTCATCCCTGTGACGATGTGCCAGGCTGTGGTTTAGATTCTGTATTAGAACCTGAAGGTGTTGCTTGTTGATTTAATTTTTTATTAGTATCACGGCGGAGTCTTTGTTTTATGGGAGACGTGATTGAACCACTAGATCTAGATCTTTTAGTTGATGCTTTGGAGGACATCACTTGGTGAAAATATCGCATTTCATGTGAAGAAGATAATAAGAAAATAACTAGATGTTGGTAATAAAACAATAACTAAAGAAAAGAAAACCAATCCCGGTCTTGCCGAGCTATTGGCAATCAGCTGATGTGAAGAGGTTACCCAGCATTCACTTTACACCGTAAATTGTAACAAAACTTACTGTTGTTTGCTCCAATATTTACTGCTGTTGTTATCCTGTAGTCTGGTGATGTTTTCAAGATTGCACTGAAGAGAATTCAAACTGAAAAAGCATGAAATCCAAGAGCCGATTTGAAAGATGACTGCTATACACATGCGCATGCGCAGAACTCGTTAAGGATTTTACGAAGGATTTTGGATTGTAAGGATTGGATACGAGAAGAATTCGATGGTTTAGTAGAGCCCATAGCTCTACTCCGTAAGTCCATATCGGTCTTATGATGGTCATATAAATAAGTCTTTTGTAATTAAGTGGAAGGTTGGAGCGTTTGTCCAGTAAGTGTTGAAGTAGTCGAAAACGTCGAGTAGTTTCTTGTCGTTTAAGTCTTGTATGAGGATTCCATGTCAGACGTTTGTCAAGGTGGAGTCCTAGGTATCGAATCTGTTCAACAGGGGCTAGCGGAGTGTCATTAAAGGATACTGTAGGGCAGGAAGTCATTGGTTTACGACGTAGGGTAAATGTTATCTGGTGGGATTTGTTAGAATTAATTTTAATCCTCCAGTTCTGACACCATACTTCAAGGTCTCGGATGTGGGATTGAAGAATGTGAGAGGCTGTAACAGGATCATTGTCTACTGATAGCACACACGTGTCATCAGCATAGGTAGAAAGGAAAGTGCTTGGATGGGTTGGGATATCAGCTGTATAAACTGTATAAAGAACGGGTCCTAGGATGCTACCTTGAGGAACACCAGCAGATTGAGAAAACAGGGAGGAATAGGAACTATTGTGATTTATTTTAAAAGATCTATCAGCGAGGTAGGATTGGATAATTAGAAAATAGGTAGGAGGAAGGAATAGACGGAGCTTGTAAAGCAACCCCGGGTGCCAGACTAGGTCAAAGGCCTGCTCTACGTCGAGAAAGGCTCCCGTGCAGAACAATCCGCGCTCCAACGCAGAGGAGACAACGTCCACCACACGATGGCATTGCTGGATAGTGGAGTGAGATGTACGGAATCCGAATTGGTGATCTGGAATAATATGATGGGAATCAAGGATTGGGTATATACGTTTCAGAAGGAGTTTCTCCAGACTTTTACCCATAATACATAAAAGAGATATGGGACGGTAGGAAGATGGGTTTTCAGGTGACTTTTTGGGTTTAGGAATCATTCTTACTATGGATAATTTCCAGGAGGCAGGATAATAAGTAGTACGGAGTACGGCATTGTAGATGTACGTGAGGAAAAGGATGGCTTTTTGCGGGAGATGTTTTAAGATATGGGAAGTGATTTGGTCATGGCCAGGAGCCTTTCGAGCAGGTAATCTATGAATGATATTGGATATTTCTGAAGGATGGAAAGCTTTAGGTGGAGGGGTCATTTGAAGGGGAATAGTTAGGTCTTCTTCTATCCTTTCAAGGTGATTGGGATTAAGGATATCTGGATGTGGAGTATAAGTATTGTAAAGATGTTGTCCGAATATCTGGGCTTTCTCTTCGTCAGATCTTGTCCAGGTTTGGTTTTCAGTCAGGAGTGGATGGTTACAGTCTTTGAACTTAAGAAGTTTTTTTGTGGTTGTCCATAATGATTTGTCTGTTGTAGTAAGATTTTCAGTAAAGTTGAGTAAATTTTGAATTTTGTATGTTTTTATTTCTGACTTGAGTTTGTTAGTTAGTTTGGTATAGTACGTTTTGTCAGTTGGGTATCGAGTCTTATGCCACTTCGATCTCGCTCTGCGTTTTTCTTTTATTAAGGATCGAATGTGCTGTGGCAGATCAGTATGTTGAGTGCCAGTGATGTTAGTGGTCTTTGTGTTGTCAATTATGCTGCAAGTTATGGAGTCAGTCAGTTTTTTTACAGCTGTATCAATATCATTGTTTGTCTTAAGTGGAGTGTTCAAGTCCAATTTGCTTTCCAGGTCCAGTCGAAATACGTCCCAGTTTACTCGTCCTTTGATCAATGTAGGAGGAAGGGGTTTAGGAACAAAACTGGAATGCAAGGAAAGCAAAACCGGGCTATGATCTGAGGAGAGGTCGTTCAGTGATCTGATTGTGGTTTGGGAGGAGGAAATTTGAGAAGTGATAAATATATCCAGGATATCAGGCTTTTTTTTTTAGAGATGTAGGCCAATATGTGGGATTCATGGGTGAGAGGACAGTATAGCTATGGGATGTTGAGACACTGGAAAGGAGATTGCCTCGGGAGTTGGAAGTTCTGCAACCCCACCGTTGGTGTTTAGCATTATAGTCTCCTCCAGCGATAAAGCGCGGTCCGAGGGATCGAAACAGGGTTTCGAATTGGTTATAGGAAATAGGAATACCAGGAGGACAGTATAAAGCTGAGAGGGTGAGATGGAAAGGACGACCGAATTTTTTTAATTTATTTTTTACAGTTTGTTTTAATCGAAGAATTTTTTTTTTCTATTTTCATAAATCAAATGATGTTTATTTTTGTTGTAAATTTTCCTCATTTTAAAGATTGAACTTCTATTTATTTTGTTTCTTTTCAATTTTATTTAATATATATTACCTATTGTATTTCATTTCAATTTTAAGTACTCAAAGACCAGCTTATTTCGACACGGGATTGAGTCTACGTTAGCTCTTTTTTATTTTTTATTTTATTTTTTTTTTTTTTTTAACGTCACTCATCCCAACAAATAAATTACAACCCTATACGGCAATACGGGGAAACAGCAATCAACCAAAGATTATGTCTATAAGTAATTTATTTATTTTCCGAGCGTGGAAAAAAAAAAAAAAAAAAACCTGTACCACTACAATCCATGAAGAGTTTAGGGCTCAGTACATATAGAGGTTCGTACTGTTTCTAGGCCAACGGCCATGCAGTGAGGTGATTCGGCCGAGATCACGCTCAGCCGCCAGGTTTTTTTCCCCCATTTTTTGTACCCACTTTATAGATGCTGGGTGTGCCCCAGGAGGGTCTCCATACCCCAGGATCGCCCTCCGCCCCGCCGAAATAACAGGATAAATAATATTCCGCCACAGCCGGGATTCGAACCCAGGACCCGGAGCACAGTAGACTAGCGCTCTACCACCCACTAGACCACGCCGCTCCCTTTCCGGGCGTGAAGGGGAGCTAAAATTTAGCTTCTTTTTAGGGTTCAATTTGTTTACCAATATTTAAATTGTTTTAGCCTAGCTTAATTTTATTAAATTAAAAAATAATGACTTTATTTTTATGTATCTTTTCCTTTTGCTTGTAAATATGCCTAGTATTTTACATATTCTCAATTATCATTTTGCTTCTGAATATGGTTTGTTTTATTTTTAGGTAAATACGTTGTAAATGAAGTCTCTTATCACTGTTAGATTTGTCCTATGTATATAAATAAATACATATAATCTGAAAACATATTGCACTTAAAAGCGACAAATCGTTTCATTTTAAAATATTAAAAAAAAAAAAAAAAAAAAAAAAATAACCTATTAACAGTTCGTTCCACATCTAAGGCAATCTGCATACCTCGCAAACGCAAAACTTTTCTCATTTAAATCACTCAAACGGCATTACAATAAAAGGGGATTGGAACCGACAGTTGTTTAGAAATGGGCCACGATAACATCCAAGTCTTTTATAGGCATTATGCGATGTCAGAAGTAGGCCACTCTCGCCTTTTACTTATTTAAAAGGACTTTGGCTGATTGCAATTGATTACTGGACCACACCCAATCTCGAGGAAATTTGATTTTGCAGATAAGTAAGCTTCGAAGGCTTGATCCAGTTTAAATTACGAGAGGGGCGTGGAACCGATCGTAGAGCCAACTCGTTAACTTGCATCGAATTTCGAAGCAGCTGGAATAACTTCCCATTCCCTCCTGACACCGTCCCATGTGTGTGCCCCGGTTTTCGCTTCCACTAAGGCCTATCGGATTAGTGTAAATTTTACCTAGCAGCAGTTACCTTCTGAATATTACATTCGCACAAAAAAAAAAAATAAAAAAAAACATACAAAAAGTAAAAAAACAAAACAACACACACAAAAAGAAGAGGCATAAAAAATACGTATCCACGCCTAATAAATACAAAGGGTAATTTAACCAAATGGCTGTAATAACTTTAGGTAAAAGCTCAATGAATACTGATCCACTAAGACATTAAAAGTAATACCAATGCCTTCTAAATAAATTAGATGTTAAATAAATCCGCCATTAAATCATTAATTAATTATTTTTTTAGGCTAAGTCGAGTAATATAAGTCTCATTTGAAGTTGTATATACAACGTTGGAGAGTAAAAGCTTTTAGATAAACATTATCAAATATAAGAAATATAACTGATTGTGGTTTTTAAAGTATACACATTACTTAATTATTTTTGTATAATAGAATTTTTCTATTACAACGTTCGTATGGAGATTAATAAATTGTTTCATTAGATTCACATATGGGTCAATCCATTCGAAATCGCTCAACATTTATGATTTTAATGATTTTTTAAAGAAAGTGGTTGAAAAATTCTCGAAAATCAACATAATTAAAGAGATTTTCCCAACACATGTTTTCAGTTGCGAAGCTGAGTTAAAACAGCTGCAATATTAAAAGTATTTGCCAGAAAAAAATTTATCCATGGAAGGACAACAAACAACTGGTTAAAAAATCATTAAAATCAAAAATGTTGAGCGACAAAATTAATGAAAATTTGACGATTTCAAAAGAATTGACTCATATGGACTTCCCAGACGCTCTTATGTTTTTAGTAGAAATACCTAGTTGAATTGGCTCTGTCCTCATTTCCGTCGGCAATAACTTTTCGTTGTCTGCCTTTCCGATATTTTAAAAACAAAAAAAAACATGCTTACCACATGTCCATTCTGCAAACAAAAGATCCTAACCCATTAACTTGTATATACCTTTCTACAGATCCATTTCCTTCAAATAATTTTTAGTTATTCGTGCTATCCTATGTTAGAATTCATTTCCTATAAATATTTGTAAAGACTTATCATTAAGCACTTTTAAACATTAATTATTTCTGTACCCCCTCAAATATTAATCTTCCGAACGTAATTAAATATTATATTTCAATCAAAAACCCTTAAAGAATTTTCATGAAACACTTTCACTAGATACATCAGGAATTTTGCAAAAACAGTATCAGGAAAACCCCACCCGATAGACTTACAAAATTATATTTTTCCAAATCTTTAGAAGACACTTTTTCTCACAAACAAAGACATACAAGGAACATACATTCGAATTACGGCTAATCTTGAAATTTGTAAAACTTATCTACACTAAATAGACTCATCACAATGTGACTAATATGGTGGCAGGGAAATCGTAAGACATCTAGGATGGCCAACATACGAAGTACAAAGAGAAATACTGTTTGTGGATTTAGATAATTATCAAAATATTATTTATGAAAATTTATTGAAATTTACAGACTATAACAAGGTTTGCAGCATACATAAATCTTAATAGTCAATCAACAAAAACATTTAATATATGGAACGGTTGTACATATAAAACAGTTTCATATATGAAGTCTGTCAATGCCACCCACAAGAAAAAAAAACTCAATCGAAGATACATTCTTAAAAATACTACGTAACGCATAATTAACAATAATATCTAGTATCATTAATAACTCATAATTTGATAAAGTATCATATTAATCAATGGATTCGAAATATTAACACGAATGACAGGATCATCTGACAATAAAGTGGTTACTTACCAAAGCCAATGCTTGTGCATCGTCCACAGATCAACGAATAAGGACATTTGTTTTTATGTTGGGGAATTTCCGGGCATCCATAGTTTAGGGATGGCCCACATTCCCCTGACACTGGAAAAAGTGGCTAATAACAAATAGCAGATATAATTTCTGGGACAATGAAATGGGGCTGTTATCACAGGCAATGCCGGCGATACATCAACACAGAAAATTTAAGCAAAACGAGATCAATGTGTGCGAATGAATGGGATAGCTTACCATTTATCATTTTTAACAGCCAACGTTACAAATCCGGAAGATAGATATACCGAATCAATTGTTAGTTTAGTGAAATTTAAAAAAAAAAAAAAGGTACGGTCAACAGACGACATTCGCATACATCGGCTGTTAAAATCAATTTAAGAACTATTAAATAACCTTTAAGTTGAAAAAAAGTTGAAGGAATCATTCAGTTTCGTTGGAAAAATATATTTTTTGGATTAAGTAATACAACAATAGTCATAGTAAAATTGTCTTAGACAATAGTCAATAATATTTTTATGACCAACTCACCACTTTACATTAAGTTTTGTAACTTTATATATAGTATAATATTTTTTATGAAATCTTTGTTTTTTCGATGGTACATAATACATCTATATCACTGTCTAATAACAAATAGCAGATATAATTTCTATCTTGTGTCATGAAAACAACATAAATTACATTAAATATTATATATTTGCCCGTTTATCACCAACGGTAATCAGATTATATGCTTAATTTTCTTTAATATACAAATTTAAATGAACTTTGAAGGAAAAAAAATCGGCACTTAAGCCCTTGCAGCCTCATTCAATCATAATCAAGCCTATATCTCATTAGAGCTCGTTAAATTTTTCATAAAGGGAGTTTTATCAAAATCGTTTAAGTCGCTTTTGAGAAAATCGTAAAAAGGTGCTAAATGCAGCTAAAGCTAAAGTTTATCATTATTTAATAGCACTTCGGGTCAGCCGATTTTTTTGAAAAAGTTGGTGTAATATCTCGGGCATACAGTTGTCTTAAATAGGAAAATCCAGTTTTTGTGTTGGACTTACCACACACAGCCCTTTTTGTGGTGCTTGGTTATTTAGCCTTAGGGCACTACAAAACGTATGTTTTCGCGAGAAATTCATATATGAAATATTATTAAAATATAGCAAAATATGAAACACTAATGTCTCCTATTTCATATAGATATACATATGAAATATATATGTATGTCATATATGTGTAACATTATTTTTTCTTCACATCATATTCAATTCTGTTAATTGTAAATGTTATAAAATGCTTGTTATTACAGTTTACTAAACTGTGAATTTTATTATAACAACAATTATTCTATTTTTCCTATTATTTTTATCACATATAAGCATTGTCCTTATCGTATCAGTTATTGGACAAAATTCCTCTTTGTACTGGCCTATTACTTACTATACATGTTTTTTTTCTTTATATATTATTTTTATATAGCCCAGCGATTACTGCCGAAATATTTGAAAAATAATTTAAGGCTACTTAACTGTAGTGGTTCAATGACTGACAGCACCCCTAACCAACTTCTCATTATACCGATTTAATGATATTCCTGAAATATTAAAATTAATTTTGATGGTATTAAACACATGTATATCAAATATATATATATATTATATATATTATATATATTTATTATATATATATATATATATATATATATTCATATATCCATAACATATAAACAAGACTGTAGCGGCTATAACCGCCTGAATGTGGTGTTTATTAGAAGTCCGAAGCCGCCTAAGAAGTTTCTTCCTAAGCCTGCCCGGGCGATAAAACTTACAAACAACATTATGGAAAGTTTTTATGAATATCTTAAGGATAATGTTGCGTTCTGATTTTTTGCCGTTATCCAGACTCTGCTGAGATCACGTCTAAAGTTTCCTTAAAGCAATTTACAGAGAAAAACTTTATAAGTGGTGTTAATTTCCTAATATACATTTTTTGTCAATAAAATAAAACTGTAGGGGGTTGTTCTTTGCGTTTCTATATTTAGAAGGACATTCGTCCCTTCTTTCTTTCCAACAACACTAAAGGAAAGATATGTTTTTTCATTTACTGAAATTAACAACTGTATTCGATTGTACGGGAAGTAAATATGCTACAGGATAATGTACGTAATAAAAAAAATATACAGAGTATTGCCCATTGGTAATACTCCTGTAGGTAATCTAATCCAGAAGGGAATGAGGTCATCTTCTTTTTAGACGCCTCGGATGATTATCGAGAATGGATAACGATTCAAGGATTAATTTAAGTGGTTTAGAATGAGAACAGGAGTTTGTCATCCAAGAAGCAACACTTAGTTCGAGCCAAAAACATATATGTTAATCTAGAAGAAAACTCACAGAACTACAGTCCATAGTCTGAGACTGTAGATATGTAAACTAGGTACTGTCAGTTGAGACCGCTAATGCTATTTCGACAAATAATAGTGTTTCATTCATGATGTGATTCAAATCCAGACGGATGACACTTAAAATGAAAAGGTTTCAATTTTTTTGGGAAAGTTAATTTTGAATTGAAACGTGTTAACAATTAAAATGAAACTCGATGCATCCATGAAAAAGTACAGTAAGTTTATCATGAAATAAATTAAGGTAATGTTACATCAATAAGATGATATCTAAAATTTCTATTAGAAATGAAAACTACAAAATTGTACTAATTAACTATTAATTTAACTTTAAACATAAATGCTTCCTATGTATAGTTATATCTAATCTATTTTTTTCTTTTTAGAACAAACTTTATTTATTTTTAGTGTTCTTATATATCTAGTAGCATCTTGTTTTTGAAGTCTTATTTTTTTAACATTTCAAGAATTGGAATTTAATTGAATTGAATAATATATTCTACTACTATTAACAGTAACAAATATACATACAGAGTAAATAAAATGTATTCTCCATTGTTGATTTAACATGTTTATCGATAAACAGAACACCTCTAGATATATATAAATCCTTTCTCTTTCGTGCTTTATCATTTAACACTTTTCACTTAAGTAAAAATACAGCTGAGAACTTAGCATGGATAAACAGAACCATCTTTCTGTTTCACATCTCTAATCTTAAATGAAACATTTTCCTGAAAACATTCCTCAGCCCATCGTAACTCAACACAACTCAAAACTTTGAAATATTTCCTACTCAAACGCATTAAATTAAATAAGTTTGAATGAAATAAGAAATAATTGCACAAGGAGTTGTTTTCTACAAGTTTTAAAGCGGACAGGACAACTGTGAAGAATGCGTAAAACTTTCGTGAGCCCTTTTAGGAAAGTTGTTAAGCGTAACAACTCTCTTTGTTCTTTCCTTGATAAAGTCCGTTCGAATCTGTCTTTTAAAAAGTCTGACAATTTTACAAGCTTAGAGCAACGTTTTGGCATTTTAATTGTCTATGTTATATTTATAATTTTTAAATATTTAAAATTACCAACATTTACTAATTTGGTGAAAAAAAAAAATAGACGCTGCAAATTATTACACAATGGTTTAATATTTCCAAATGAATATTTTAGGGCTTAACTATTTATATAGCTATTAATAGGCAATTAATCGACTAAGATAAAAAGCGATAAATAATCTAAAGGGAAATGGCATATCACCAATGGTAATTTCTTTATCTCTGCTAGTTTAGAACCAATATCAATGATTATTTTTGTAGGAAATTTAACTCTCTATAACATAGCACTAAAAACCAACATTTTTGATCTATATATATTTAATCAGGAAAAACGTCTAGGTGTTAGGATAATCGTTGGATGCCCAATTAATTTTGCTGCTAATTTCTAAAAAAATCGTGTAGTAGGTTTTCAAGAAATGCCACGGACGGCGGAGAAACGGATTTTATTATTATTTATTCGAGTTCTACGTACTTTGAAAGGTAAGAACTAAATTTTGAGATGGGAGGTAAGTTTTTTTTATTTGTTCGGTCGATTTACAAAGGTTCATTATTGAAAATAATAAACAAAAAACACATTAAAGGTTCTTAAGGAATATAAAATATGTTTGAATGAAATTAGAAATAATTGCTCAAGGAGTTATTTTCAACAAGTTTTAAAGAGGACAGGACAACTAAAACTAAGGGATACAATCAGTGTATAGTAACAATTAAAGAGAATATAAAAAAAGGTATTTACATGAATTATTAAAATTTATAATAACATCAAAAACAATATTTTATATGCTCAACAGCAGAGGATGTAAACATTTTTTTATTTATAGTAATTTACAACTGTATTAAAGAACACAATAAGTAAATATAAGGGGGGGGGAGTCATGAAAATGTCTTGAGAAAAACTACCCAGTAGTAGCACTTCACTAACTATTTTAACTCAGTAGGTCCCGAGGCCACCTTCTTTTCAGTCGCCTTGGAGGGTTATCAGGGATATCTAAGGAAGATAAATTACTGACAAGTGGGTTAGTATGGGCAGGGAGTTTAGAATAAAAAGAGGAGTATCTATCACGGAGGCTATGTCTGCAACAAATGGGATATTAAGGTCATTATGAAAGAGTTGATTTGTAACAAAATAAGGAGCATTTAGGATTTCGCAAAGGATTTTGGATTGTAAGGACTGGGTGCGGTAGGAATTAGAAGGTTTCGTAGAGCCCCAAAGCTCGATTCCATATTTCCAAATAGGTCTGATAATAGTGATGTAGATGAGGCTTTTGTAATATACTGGAAGTTTTGAACGTTTGTCAAGTAATTGTTGTAGTAATCGATAACTTCGAGCAGTTTCAGTCTTGTGTGAGGATTCCAAGTAAGGCGCTTGTCAAGATGAAGACCTAGGTATTGGATTTGCTCAACAGGAGTAAGGGTAATGTTATTGAAGAATACTGGGGGCAGGATAAAAATTTAAAATATCAAAATAGAAATTTATGGGTAAATAAAAAGAGTAATTAAATTACAATGTCCTTCGTATACTACTGAAAGCCCCTTAATGTACAAATATTTTCTATAATTGTCCTATCTCTTTAAACCTATTTTATTATTTCTTTTACTATACCCACTAATATTATGATAGTTGTATAGTGAAATAATTAAACAATCAACTAAAAGAAAAAAAAAGTGTAATATTTTTTCAGGTTATGATACTATTTTTTTCAGAACCAGGTGTAATAATATATATATATATATATATATATATATATATATATATATATATATATATATATATATATATATATATATATATGTGTGTGTGTGTGTGTGTGTTTAAAATGTAAATATTTTTATTTTTTTTTTTACTTTTAGTTACCTATATATAGAATATATAGTAAGGAAAGTAGTGTGATCGTGAAAATTTTCGAATTCCAGTGTTCAACGAAAATACATGTTTAAGGGCCCCCTGAGTCCAAATGACCAAGTCCAGCAAAAAGGTCTGTGTGTGTGTTCATGAGTCCGTGTGTTTGTGGTCAGTCCAGTGCGAAAACGAAAAGTCCTATGAAACTGAAACTATATATTTAAAATGACTATACGCCCGAGATGTTACAGCAACTTTTTCATGAAAATTATCTAACTAGAATTTTCTAATTTTCTTAAAAACGGCTCTAACGATTTTGATTAAACTCGCTATATCGATGTAAAATTTTTTGGGATTCGATATTAGGCAGGTTTCTAGGAGATTAAAATAGTCTGACAGGGCTTAAAATTTTCTTCCTCTAAAGTATCTTTGATTTTGTAGATTTAAAAAAATCAGGCATCTCATCTTTTTAGAATTGATAAATAACGGCTAAATATGCAGGTTGAATGAATTTGATAAACCACTAAAGAAGGAAAGAGCAAACATATTTTTTATGCGATTTTTTTTTTTTTTTTTGAACATTAAAACAGAAATATAGATGTATAATATACCGTTGGAAAGCTAAAGATTTTAGAAAAAATACATTATATCCACAAACTTCTAAAATGCATCCAAAGATGATGAAAATCCGATAAGACAAACTGATTATAATATAACTTAGATAATAATATAATTGATTATTTAATAAAACACATATTTCTATTCAAACTTAATTTAATTATTTCTTTAAAAATTTATTTTGATCTCTAAATGTATTTAAAACTTCTAAAATTGATTTTAACAACAGGGGTAAGTGAAAGGCGTGTGTTGTGCGCACCAGATTTTTTAAAATCGAATAGTGGTGATAATTTTATTAACATTAGTGATTGTTGTAGATAACAATTGCTGTTATTATATTATTGAATATGAGATAATAATTGGCTTTGTTTATATTTCAATTTTTTTTAAATTTATTAAAAAAAAAAAAAATATTCGAAAGAGAGGAAAGTGAAATCGGTGTGATACGAGCGACAGATTTTTGTTTCTAGCATATACCGTCAAAAGTTCATGGAAATGAATTATTAAAAAAACTTGAAAAAAAAACACTAGTTTAGGCAAAAATACCGGCAAAGATACCCCCATCATCCTCCCTACAGTAAATCACAGCGGACAAAGATTTACGGTGGCTTGGCGACAGGTGAGAGTGAAAAAGAGCCCAGGTGGAGTAGATACACATCAATCAGCAGGGCTGGCTCGGCTCCAGGGGGCGGTTGGCTTTCATTATCCCAACCAGTTAATCTCATCAGATCATCGCAAATCGGCCAATGGGGTTGGTCCTGAGCATTAGCAGTCAAAAGCTAGCCAATAAAAACAAAGCACGGCCCAGGACCGACAGTATAATTCAGGGATGAGCTAAGCTATTGGGCGTCCCAATTTATTGTAGTCAATTAAATAGACCGCGTCCTCCAATTCGATGTTCTTAATGGCTGGTTGGTCAACGCGGCAAAACTGACGGCTATCGTGTTGTAGGAAGAATCATGTGGTCAAATAACCATCACCAAACCGTAACTCAATTATTATCTTGCAATAGTTTATTCGGTTTTTAATAAAAAACTTTTAAAACCTTTTCGTTTTAAAACCACAAACTTCGCTTAAACCTATTAGCTTATTCTGTTTGTAAATATTCAATAAATACACCCTAAAGGAACCATAGTTTCCTCTAATGTCCCTGAGTTTTTAATCCAAACTTTCCTTTCAGTCGATGGTAGATTATCCTATGGTGGTCATGTTACTCGAGCATTGAGATTCCCCTAATTTGGAATTTTTTTTTTGTCAAGAATCTTGGGTTTTGAATTTTCGTAAGCCAATAAATAAGTGATGATTTAATATCTACATTGTATTTATATTTTGTGAATGTCGCCTCACTGCACCATTACTAATCTCCTTATTGAGACAAATTTTACGATTACAGAATTATAAAAAATGTTTTTTATCAAGGCCTATATGTATTAATTAGAGTATCTAAAATTAGAATGAATAATAAAATCTTTTTTTCCTTCATACTGAATGAGTCAATCTGCCTTTTGTATCAAGCTGTCGATATATTGACGACGGTTCCGGGTCCCCACTGTATTATTTTTTTTTTATTTTGTTCCTTTTCGTTGCCAGGTAGTGAAAGGCCTTTGACAGCTCAAAGCTGTACATTTTTTTAACTACAATATTTTTTCCCAATTTAAAAGAATCATGTTGAAGTTAAATATGTTCTTGTCGTCGAAGTTCATAATAATAGATATGTTGACATGACTACAAATTATTTAAAAAAAAAAATCACACATGAGTCTATCTTTCTGTTAACGTTTAACATATATTATATATCAGTGTTTCTATACAAAATAATTTATTTATATGGAATCAGACGTGATTAAATAAAAAGAGGAGGCCAAACCCCAACCAGAGATAAAGCGTAAGGTAGGTATATGAACCTCCGTATAGCTTCAAAGGCGAAAAAAAAAAAAGTAGGAATATAGATATATTTCGTAAATAAATAATTATGAAGTTTCTCTCGAAAAATTACTATAATGTTATACTTCAATATGTAATAAACAACTGTCTTTTTCACCTCATTTATTCATTTTATATTCATGGACCTCACATTTCACATTTCCTGTGAATTACGCGAGTAATTCGTCGGGTACATGTGGAGGAGCAACCTGTACCAACACGAAGTGTTACAACCAGATACACCGCCCGCCGTGCTAAAGCAGAGGACAAGGGACCTCCTATCCACTACCTTGAGCTAGCCCGAAATAGACCCACTCCTTTGCTAGCTGAGTTCGTCTCGTTCTAGTCACCACCGCCAATACAGGTACTGCCACCCGATGTATCATTTTTGGCCGAAGCCCCGAAGCCTAGAATGGTCGCGGTCTCGAAAGGAATTCTTCCTACGGTTTCGAGTAACAATAGTGAATTATTGGAAGGATCATAATTCACCGCCCGCGGTCTCCGTACCGGCCCCACATTTGACAGAAATCTAACATCTTCCAGTCATGTTCAAAAGAGGTTAAAACTGGCCCGATTGAAGACGCTGTGGCTTTAATACCTGCAGACATCGCCACAGCTCCCTTGGCATCTAAAACTTCAGATTGCTCATCAGATGGATGGGCATCATTAGACCAACCATTATAGTGCACCTCTATTCCGCCACACTAGAACGTGCAGAGCTATCAGAACTCCGTTCCCCGACGAAACATTTCGCTCCAGGCAAGAATGATACGAATCCAGGAGGGGCTCTAGCTACCCTCAGTACCTGAATATATTGGCAGAATGCATATCAAGATTTTTGATCGGCTAAATAGCTGTGGAATTCCGCTCTTTAGAAACAATGCGCCACCTGCGAGGCCTGGGTAGAGGCATGTTCTATTGTTCCATGTTCTCGCCAATTACATGGGTCTAGACTTAGAATAACGAAATAAACATATTCTTTTAAACCAAAATAATTTAATGTTTAAAATTTAAATTCAATAAAAACAACCTGAGAGCCAAAAATACGAAAATCTAGAGTAATGCATGCATGTATTAACTCACGAGTAGAGTGTGGAGGTAAGTTTGGAATAAATTGTACTGTAATTTAGATAAGTTTTGTGATATGTTGCTTATAAATAAAATGAGATAAATAAAATCTTTTCTAAGAATTTCTAAGAATAATAATAGAAACTACTTTAATAAATGGGATTAATTAACATTCACACTAAAAATAAAATAAAGGATTTAAAATTTTTTTTTCAGTAAATAATAAATAAAAACATCTGAAGCAATCTCCATACGAAGTTGGGTAATACATCACTGGACACAAAAAGCAAGAGCATTAAGGCCCTCGAGGTAGATGAACTATCAAGAAAGGAGAAGTGCCCCTCCCGTACTAACAGCCCTGGACAGCTCTTTCTTCATCGGCCGCTATCTGACGGATGGGACACTGTGTACACTTCTTACTCCAGCTTCCTCTTCTCCTAGCTCTAATGGTAAAGTCGATATTTCATCTTCTGTCTTCCTTCCTGATCCAGGTCTAGTGTCGATTAGGGTCGGACACATTAATAGCACTTCTTCCTTGATTTATAGGAAGAAAATATCTATATACAGGTAGGAAAAAGAACTATCTGAGAACAGGTAATTTTCCAAAAAAATGATCGCAATAGTATACATTATTGGATACGCAACATATCCATAATTGAAAATATTAGTTAATTATGTTCATTTTGTCTGTTGTCCCCACATGTTGCATAAAATAAACTGCACAAATCTGTTATTCTCTAGTGAGTCCCCAAAAATCAATTTCCATTCTATTTTATTCTACATTTATAGTTTAGATTTTGATTGAATAATGAATTTATCCGTTCGCAGATCTAAATGCGCTGATTGACTTAATGTGCAATCAAGGAGTATTTAAAAGAAAAACAACATGATAAAACAGTATGAAGATGCGATCAAATGTTCCCTGGTGGAGGTTGTTAATAGAAAGGACGGGATTCTTGAAACGACTTTCTGTTTTAGATAAATGGTCTTAAAACTTTTTAATGAGATTAAAGAATCCACTTGAAGCAAGAAACCACTACATATTTCTCTGGAATCATAAAGCAAAAATTATTTTTGCAGCGTATAATGACACATTAAACTTTTCATAATACCAATTATTTATAGTCTAAAATTAAAGCTAATTCAATTGTATTTACGCATAATGCTTGGCTTCTGTAATATTTACATTCATAGCCTTAAAATTATAATAATTTTCATAGTTAGAACAAAATATATTTTATGGACTAAGATATCTCGATTACCTATGAGATCTACAGACTTCTATTAGCTCCCGAATTGAAACTTATTTAATGTCCATCAATTTATTTTATAATGAGTATTTTCACACAATGCTTGGTTTCTGTAATATTTACCTCAATTATGTTAAAATGAGGCCGCCATTTTTGATTCCGACCAGTTTGAGGTGGCAGACAAAAAGAATGTACAAGTTGACTAAAATGTGAAAATCACCTTGAAAATTTTCTTCTTATAATACACATTTTTCGGCACATTGGACTCTTGGACTATTAACTTCGACCGTTAAGATATGAAACAGGCATTGTTCTTGTTTGGAATAGAGGATTATATTTCTATATAAAGGTTTCATCTGCGGTGTAGTGGCGAAAATATCGGACTTTTACGCCCAAGGTTGTTGGTTGAAATTCGGCCAATGGTTGAATTTTTAAAATAAGTAAATATTAATCCAAGGGGAGCCCGTAGCTGAGTGGCTAGCGCGCTAGTCTCTCAAGCTACAGGTTCTGAGTTCGAATCCCAGTCCCGGCGGGGCTTTTGTAAGGATGTAAAAAAATGGGGATTCACTCACAACCGCTCCCCCGGGTATGAGACCCGTCAGCCAAAGGGTGGCCTCTCACAAAATTAGTCGTAGGGAGTGATGACCTTACACTAAAAACAGCATCATGAAACGTGAGTGTAAACTCGCAGGAGTTTACACCGCGAGGCCCAGGTCCTACAAGGCCTGTCGCGCCACTGAAAAAAAAAAAAAAATATTAATCCTTGGTCATGGAGAAGTAAAATGGTGGTTCCGAGTCTATGAGTCTGTGTCAATATCAGGTACTCGTTAAAAATTTGTATCCCGATTAAACCTGGATAGGCTAAATTTATGTTACCCACTACAGGTCCCGCCTATTAGCAAAACCAGCATAAAATAACGTTTAATCAATAAGCAAACGATTTCTACAAGAACAAAATGTATAAAAGTTTTTATAGAAAAATTTACTTTAATGTTTAGTTTAATTATTCAATATCAGTTAGTATGATCTCGAAATGACAGAATAATCAATATTCCTCTTGTTTGATGAGTAAAAGTTTAGTTTTTTCTTTGATCGTTTACATAATTGCTATTCAATGTTCTTAAAAGCTTTTAAGGACTTTATCAGAGATATTTGATGAAAACGATTATGAAGACATCAATCGAGAAATAGACTATCATTATTTTAACTTATCGATCTATAATAATGTTATTGTCTTTCTTCTTGTTTTATTTTTGGTGTTCATGAATTAATTCATGGATTCCTTTTTCTCTCAACACATTTTTCATCTGTTTATCTGTATTTGGCATCCTTTATTCATACACAATAAATGCATTTTACAGGTCGTTTAAGTTGTATTGATAGAGTTAAAGGTTTAAGGAAGTATTATGTAAAAGAAAAAAAAATCGGTGCTAAACCTCTAAAATAGTAAGATCGATCACTCTTAATTGCTAATATAATCAAAATTACTAAATGTGGAGGCATCAATTTCGAGAAAATAAATAAGTCTTATAAACATCGCTGAAAAAAAAAAAAAGTCTTAAGAGTAATTTATTCATTTTCTGCCTGTTTGTTTATTTATGATTATCATGTCTAATTATTGGGAAAGAATTTGAATATATCATGTATCGGACTTGGATAGTTAAGGCTGATAGGCCATACCTTGAAGAACAGTAATAGAAAGTAAATGTTTAAATAGCTCAGAGCAGCATTAAAGGTTTAGCCTGCCGAAGAAAATTATGGTCTAAGCAACTTTTCCTTGTTAATATCATTTTGTAAACGATTCTAATATCGAACGAAACGCATTATCCGAAAGTTGTTTTTTTCCCCCCCGCTCTTGAAGAACCGTACGCTGTCTCTCAGAGTACAAAAAGTTGAGTATTATAGTACATTTAGATAAATAACCAGGAATCAGAAAATAATTATTTGTTAAAAGTAGTATAGCTATTTCAGTCAGCAACTAATGGAATGTTAAGGTCTCTACGGATAATTAATGACAAAATAATGAACTTTTGAAAGCATTAAACATGGAGGAATGCACTAAAAATTTTAAGTAGGAATGCACACAAAATCATGGAATGATACTTGTCTTCTAAAATCATAAGAGCTTGTTGGTTGTTCGTCATTCAACTGAAGTTACTCTTGTATCACCAAGTGAACTGGTAGCAGTTCAACAACTAATTTTTAGATGGTCCCTTGACCATCTTCATTTTCAGTCACCTCGGACATTATCAGGACAGGTTACAAACGAGTGGATTCGTGTAAGCAAGTCGCTTGGAATTAAAAAGTGTATATCTATTTAGTCACCATCTAATAGGATGTTAAGTTCTCGATTTATGATTAGTGATAAACTTAGGATTTTGCAAGCCTTATATGGGACGGATTGCGTCCCAAATTTAAACACGAAATACGCGCAAAATCATGTAATAAAACTTGATTTCTAAAATAATAAGAGCTAGTTGGCTTTTTGTTGTTCCTAAGGAAGCGATTAAACGGAAGTTACTCTGGTATCACCTGGTGCAACTTTTAGTTTAGATATGATTGCGTTAAACATGCTTTTTACTTTCACTTACCACGTATATATAGTAAGGAAAAGTATTGCGATCGTGAAAATTTTTGAATTCCATTTTTCAACGAAAATACACATTTTAGGGTCCCCTGAGTTCAAATAACCAAGTCCCGCAAAAAGGTCTGAGTGTGTGTGTATGTGTGGTAACTCCCGGGCGGATACGGTAAGTCCTATGAAACTGAAATTTCACATTTAAGACAAATATACGCCCGAGATGTTACAAAACCTTTTTCATCAAAATGAGCTTACCAGAATAGCCACTTTATACCATGCATTTTGCACCTTTTTTCGATTTTCTCTAAAACGGTTCCGACGATTTTGATTAAACTCGCTATATGGATGTAAAATTTAATGGGCTTTCATATCATGTAGGTTTCATTCTGATAAAAATGGTCTGACAGGGCTTAAATGCTGATATTTTAAATATGATATTTTCTTTCTCTAAAGTACCTTTAATTTTGTTGATTCTATAAAAATAACTATACTATCTTGTTACCACTTATGAAAAACAGGTACATATATAAATTGAATGAATTCGATACCCAAGGAGAAAACAGGAAAAATATTTTTTTTAATGCAATTTATCGTTTCTGAACATAAGAACAGTAATATACATGTATGATATACAGTTGGAAAGCTAAATATTTTAGAAAAAAATATTATCTCATACACAAGCTTTTAAAAGTTAATAGAGAGTGATAAAAAGCCGATAAAACTAACTGATTGTTTTAGATAATAATATAATCGATTTTTTAAAAAAAAAAACACATGTTTCTCTAGAAATTTAATTTAATTAATTATTTTTATCTCTAACTGTATTTAAAATTTCTTTCATTGATTTTAAAAATTGAGGTAAGTGAAAGTCGTTTGTTGCCCGCACCAGATTTTTTTTTATCATAAGTAATATAGCATAATTGATCGATAGTTAATTTAAATATTTTGCGTTATGTTTTAGTAATCATAGAATAATTATAATAAAAACATTATAATAAAGTTTTAAAAATTGATTTGACTGAAAGATCTGATATATCATGTCTGTTATAGATAATTAATACTTCATTATCTTTAATTTAAATTAAATGTGCGCTGTTGAATATTTTTGCATTAAGAGGGAGTTGTTGTTAATTCAAGCCAAACGAAAGCAAGCCTAATAATGCAGTAATATTATAAGACTTCCCAGAATAACAAAAATAAAATAAAAGTAGTTTGCCACTGGAGCCCAATATGCTTCACCGTGTAAGTATGATTACAAATAAAGATAAAGAAAAAACATATTTGAGGCAGCAAGGGAAAGTCGTTTACTTGAATTCAGCCTTATAAAAGAGAATTGGATCCAGACCTCTCATGAATAGAAATTGGCTTTAATCAAAATAATTGAGTAATTTATGAATTCTTCCAGTGAGCTTAGTTTCTTACAAGTTGCAGAAATACACGCTTGAGTTAAGGGTTTTTGAACAGTATACGACGGCAATATTTTTTATATGCTTTTTTATTGACGTCGCTGTATATTTTAACACTACTTTGTTGTTATTACTATATTTTTAAAGACAGAATATTCTTTTTCATTTGTTAAAATCATTCATGCATTTGAGAAGGGAAAAAGTTATTAGAAATTACTAGTCTTTTCAAAACTTATAGCGTTTTTACTAATTTCATTCAAATTATCCCATCCCTAGCATTTTCGATGACTTACATTCACAAAACCAATAGTTATAATTTTGTTGTTCAATAGATCTTCACTAACATTCGAAATCTCTCGTCGCACATTTTCCACCTTAAGACACTTAATTACCTTCGTCACCTTCTTCCTTCCTGCGGGAATTCATTAATTTTCTAGAGAAGGCTATAAGGATTAACATTGATAAGAATCTTTACTGCAGACCGGGATCAAGGAGAATGAGCAGTGGTTTTGAATGATTGTGTTATAAAGAATTTCAACTATGTTATCATTGGTTTTATATATTTTTTATTTATGTCATTGATTAGTTTCTTATATACATGATATTTTTTACCATTATATGTACATTCACACTGTAATAATAATTGGATATCAATACCAACAATTTTGTGAATTCATTTATACTTAAAGGGTTCAAGCTCCGCAATTTCACGTTTTGTAACTTTCTGATTCTGATGTGGCCTCATCCCACTCTAAATAAACATTTTACGAAGAACGTTCTCGAAAACCTTAAGGGGTTGTTTTTACTTTAGAATGACCACGTTTCACAAACGTATAGAACCATCTGGAGTATAATAGGTCTTGATAATCGTTCTTTAAGTTTCTTGATACCCTAATAATCCCTAAAGAAGACTATCGAGGCACTGGTCAAGCCATTTGCTACGCTAATAGCCGTTTGTCCTTAAAATCTATTTTACAGTTGTATTTTTACTATTCATTGGTTAGCATGTTTGCTTATTGCCTTATCAAAACTCAAATAAATAAAAGTTTCTTAAATGTTTTGAAGTAGTTTTGCTCTTACAATAATGCATTTTTACATTATTTTATTCATTATGATTATGTTTAAAATATTATTTTTATGGAGATTAAAGAGGTAGGAAAAGTTTAAAATAAATAATTGAAAATAATTGTTACCTGTAGATAACTTTTTAATCAGTTTTATAATTACTTTCTTATTACTGTTTAATTTCATAAGTTTAATTGAATAGACAAAAAATAATAAAATAAAAAAATAAATTACAAAAGACTAAAAGATAAAAATCACGAGGACAATGAAGCTTCGTTACGTAAAAAGTTTAGTATGCAATTAACTATTACTGTATAAATAACTAAGTATAATGATATAATGTATAAATATAATAAGCCAACACAAGTAACTACAGTTTATTAAAAGAGCAAGAACATATATCAATTATATCATATATCAATATAAAATATATCAATTGGTGATCAATTTAGTTTCTATATAATTTATTTCACAGTCGATCCTCACTTTTATTAGGTCTATATAATTCAGCAAAATTTATGTTTAATTCTTCCCATAACTTTTTCGGCGCCAGAAGGTCTGAATCTGTTTACAGCCTTTCTAATTTTATTATCTTATGTAGTCTATACTTTTTTATACAATTTTATTTAATAGGATAGTAAGAATCTTCTTCCAGTATTGTGACAGGCCGTGTAGACTCTTGGCCGCGCGATGTATTATATACAGTGTGAATACACTCACGTTTGGCGATGAATTCTCTACGCTTTTTTTCGTAAGTGGCCACCAGTTGGCTGATGGGTCTCACATACTCGGGAGAGAAGTTATGAGTGAATCCCTATTAATTTAGATGCTTGAAAAAGTCCATCCAAGACTTACCGCATAGCCACGGCCTTTCCTTAGTTAGAAAGAAAATAAAAAAAATCTTTTTAGAGCGTTGGTGACTAATAATCTTAATGGTACCTATTTTAATTTTTTTTTTTTTTTTTTTTGTTTCGTATGACATTTAGGGTTTACGGAGAGAGAAAGTAATCATGTAAAAACAACTAAAAGCACAGAAATTTATACTTAATTGTAGACTGCAAATCTATCAAACATTTATAATAATAAGTTATTTTTAATTTCATATACAAGCCTTTGACCGAGTCTGGCACCCGAGATAGCTTAACAAGTTCCGCTAATTCCTTACCCCTCCATACTTCCTTATTATTCAGTCCTACCTCACTGACAGATCCTTCGAATTAAATCGTAATAATTCCTATTCATCCATTTTTAGTCAGCTTGCTTGTGTTCCTAAAGGACAGTATCCTAGGACCCATTCTTCACACAGTTTATACAGATGATATCCCGTCCCATCCTAACACTTTCCTTTTTACCTAGGCTGATGACACTTGTGTGTTATCAGCCAATACTGATCCAACTTTTGCCACTCTAACTCTCCAATCCCATCTCAGAGACCTTGTGAGGTATGGTGTCAGAAATAGAGAAATAAAATAAATGCCAACAAACCAACCAAATAACCTTTACCCTTCGTCGTAAACTAATGACATCCTGTCCAACAGTTTCATTCAATAGTACTCCTCTTGTAACAATTGAACAGGTCCGGTATCTAGGACTGCACCTTGACAAACGCCTTACTTAAAACCCGCATACAAGACTAAAACGACAAGAAACTGCACGACGTTTTCGACTACTTTAACACTTAATAGACAAACGTTCTAATCTTCCACGTAACTACAAAAGATTCATCTACATGACTATCATAAGGCCGATATTTACTTACGGAGTAGAGCTTTAGGGCTTTACTAAACCATCGAATTATTCTATTATCCAATCCCTACAATCTAAAATCCTTCGTAAAATTCTCAATTCTCCTTACTTTGTCGCGAATAAACTCATCCATAAAGACCTTAATGTTCCGTATGTTGCTGATTTGGCCCGATCTAGATACCATTCCTTTCATGACAAACTCCATTCCCACGCTAACCCTTTTGTTTCAATCCTTTCTTCCACTTCAATTCCTGACCATCCTCCAAGGCGTCTGAAAAGAAGATGGCCCCGAGACTTTCTTGTTTAGAATATTTTTAGAGTGCTTCCAATGGTAAGCTTCTCTACATGTGTTACATGCCTTTTTATATTTCACTCAAATTTACTTGTTGTATTCCATTATAAAGTTGTGAATTTCAATAAATAAATAAAAAAAATCATATAGTTCATTAAAACTCCTTCCCTTCGAGAAAAAGTGTTCAAGAAAATAATACAAAATATATCTATGGTCCAATATTGAAGCATGTAATATTTAATATTGATTTATTTGGGATGGGCTAATAATGTAATTAAAACATAACATGACATTACTATAACCTTATTTTAAGGGAACTTAAAATTGAGAAATAAAACATAGATCATCCAAGACACCATTATTGTGTTGTTGTTTTTTTTTGTTAATATTAAAAAATTCTTTTTTTTTTTTTTTTGTAATTCCTTGTTGGATTTATTTTTTGAAATGATCAAATTTTTATTTGCGAATTGGCAGTAAACTATAATAAGGGTGTCCAAAAAAAAGTATCTATTACTCTTTAATCTTTACGATGTAGATAGTATTTTATCATATCAATATAAAAATGTACACACTGCTACCCAATTTACTTTATTTATCAATACTGTCAGCCACAGAAATATATCAACAACCGAATGCTTTTACAGATAGATACAATGTTTCTTCTCTTTCCACTAATGTTATACATCGATTGGATAAATTCCAGTTGTGACCAATCAGACTGATGGGAGTGTGATTGAATGAATCCGTCTTGTTTACAACCGATATATCCAACCCGACTCTCATCCGTTCAAATAAATTTCCTTATACTTGTTATCGTGGAAGTTACATCTAATGGTGCAATGACTCTGGGCAATCAGTTGATGCAATATGATTAGGAAATATATGTGAATAAAAGCATGAGCTAGTTAAAAATATGAATTTTGTGCGCAGAAGTATGGTGAGTGCTATCTTTCTTATAACTCATAACCAAAGTTAGCTCGAATAAATTAAAACTGTATCTGAAATTCTCTGAGCACAAAATATGAACTTAGGGCCGTAAAACGAAAAAGACTTCCTTGACAAACTCATTAAGTCAAATAAGGATTAAGATCGATTACAACTTAAAGAGAAAACTTCTTTTCTTTTTTGTGACTCCTACTCCTTGCAACTATTTTCTACTATTGAATGTGACTATTTTCTACGATGATATGCGATTTGTAAATAATATTTGCCATTTTGCGACAACCAACTTAAAAACAGTCTACACTCGCGTGTGACTCTCTTATCTCTATCCCACAATACACTCTTTCACGGTTACTTAATATCTAATCGAACTAAATAATACCTCAAATAAAGCAAACATACATACAAAATGTGAAATATAAATATGACTATTTCAATTCTTAACAGTTTTTATTTATTTATCAGTATCTATTAATGTTTTTTTGATACTTATTTTTGAACGACAAAAGCCTGCATTCATTTCGAATTCGTGGGAGAGACGAATTTTTCCGTTGGGGCCAAATATCTTACATACCAATTATTCTCAGTAATTGAGGGTAATTTTTACATACATTTACAAAAGTCCTATTTAGATTAGTGTTTGTCTGATTACTCCTGATACTCCTAAAGTAACCTTTTGTTGAGTGTCGACCTCTCTCATGCTCTCTTTTTTTTTTTTTTTTTTTTTTTTTTTTTCTTATCCTCCAACTTTATTTACAAAATAAATACAAAAAACATTCTATGTATATACAGCAGCAATGGTATATACAGTCCATGGCTCAGGCCTCGTATTGCCCGTTCGTATCCACTGCTGCATCCACTGCATTTGGACTGCTCTCATGCCTCTTATACTGATAGTCATTAAATCTGCTTATTGTCACGGGATGAGCGACAGGTTTGCATATATAAAAAAATAAAATTATTAAAATTCAATATCATTTAAGGAATCCTCTTCTCGGGTAAAAAAATCAAAGCTTATTATTCAATATTGTGTTTAAACTAGTTTTTTTAACGAGTAATGCAATTTTCTTAACATAAGATAACATTAATTATTAGTTATGTAGTGGGATCAAAATTTATTTTGGTGAGGCACGTCGCCGCCTTAGGTCTGCTCTTAAGAGGGTAGGAGATACATTTTTTATTGTGTGGTTCTCTCTACCTATCCCCCTTTTGCAGTCCTAGTACAGTTTGCGACATCAGAATTATTTATGTCAAAAGCTGTTCATAATTTATCATTGGCAAGAAAGTACTTATCACCAACATCATGATACTCCAAAGAGTTCTGATGAGAAGTCTAAAGTTTATTAATTCTCATTTACGAATGTTTCTGAACAAACAGTATTTTGTACAATCAGTAATCTGTTTTTCGCTTTTAGGTCTTGAAGTAGTATATGCCATAAAAATGAAACATTGGAGGAGTGAAATCTATTCATTCATTTATACTGTATTATTACACCAAATATTTATTTTAAAAATCGCAAATGGAGTCGAAATCAAGGTAACATTATACCTTTTTACGTCAAATTGTTGAAGTAGGAAAAATTAAATGTGCATTTAATTAAAAAAGCAAATACTGTCATTGAAAGTAATGATGATATATTAAGACACATCAGTATATGAAAAGTTATTAATTAATTTACAATGAAAATGAACTGTAATTAATTGAAAAGTATTTATTATGGGATAAGATTTTATATTTGAACCATAACAACTTTGAATAATCCAACCTTAAAATTAATTTCGAAGGAATTAAAAAAAAAAATATATATATATAATATAGATATTTCTTAAACATTACCGTGTAGCATTTATACAGTAACTGCGTGAAAATAAATATTATAATGATGATATTATATTATATAATAGTAAAAACATAGACAATTTATTTTAATATTTTATTCATACAATATTAGAAACATATTTTAGATGGAATGTAGGTGATTATAACTTTGGACTACATTTATATTAAAAAAAATATATAAAAAAATATAGGTCCACAGAATTAATTCTACCTTCTTGAAGAATCTTAGTATAATAAATCATGTCGGAGTAAGATTGTATCATTGATTCTATAATACATGGATGCAGGCAGAGGGAGTCAGGAGTAGCTGCGGTCTCCTAAATATTTGTGGGGCTAATGAAAAATACAAAAAAAAAAAAAAAATAATAATAAATAAAAACATCTGTTGACACAAAACGACTTTCACTTACGTCCGTGGTTAAGATAAATTTAAGAACACTTTCTATTAATTTAGAGATGAAAACGGATTAAATAATAACCATTTGTTTCATTAACGATCTATTACATTATTATCGATAACAATCCCTTTGGTTTATTACCTTATTTTCACTATCCATTAACTTTTACAATGCCGACATAAGATAATATTTTTCTAAAATCTTTGGTTTCCTAATGGTATATTATACATATATATATATATATATATATATATATATATATATATATATATATATATATATATATATATATATATATATATATATATTACTGTTCTTGAAAGCAAAAATAATTACATAAGAAATATATTTTTCAAGTTTTAATTTTCCAAATATGAAGAGATTACTATATATTATAAAATTTATTATAACAATCTCTTTTTTATGAATTTATTTATTATTACGTAAATAAATTATTACATATTTCTTGACGTTTCGAGGTCTATGTTTGCCTCATCTTCATAAATATTATTTAAAAACTAAAAACAATAATTTTATATCAGATTTAAAATCTCATTATATTACCAACATTTAAAAATCACAATCCTACAAATCGTTATATAATAGATAAATAAATAATCTATATCTTTAATTGTTTTTAAAATCATAATTTTATTTATTTATTTGTTATTCCGCATCTACCCTTTCGGGTCATTAGCGGGTCTTGATTCTCTACGTTTATATTGAGTTTAACAGACCAATGTCTCTAAAAACTCAAAAAGTCTTAAAATTGTGTCCTCATCATTTCTTAATGCTTCTTTTAAGTTTGGAGGTATGTTATGTCTTGTTCTGGTGTCAGTGTCTGTACACTGTCTGTGCATGTTACAATGTGTTTTATGGTTAGTGTTGTATTACATGTATCACTGAATGGCGGATCCAGGCCTCTCATTAAATATCCGTGCGTAAAGGTTTTAAGTCCTATCCTCAGTCTTGCTTGCACTTTAGCAGTCTTCCTTTCTGCTTTTCCTGCATGATGTGGTCCAAGGAGATACTTTTTGCTTTATCTCTTTCAGCTTAGTACTGGAAGAAGTCCATTCAGTTTTCCACTTGTTAATAATGGCCTTCCTGCAATGCATCTTCCACTCTTCTGCTATTGTTTTGTTCACATTTTCAGTCGCAGGTTCATTCAGCCTTGCCCTGTTTGTTTCTTTGTCGGCTACATCTTTTCCCACTATACCGCAATGTGACGGAACCTAACAACTTTTTTGTTGAAATTTTCTTGCAATCGCCAAATACAATTAGTTATTTCTCTTACTAGGGAATTGTTTATTTCGTATCAGCAATTGCTTTAAGTGAACTTAATGAGTCCGTCACTATGAGCAAGTAGTTGTCATTCATTGACTTGACTAGCTGCAATGCTTTGTATATTGCAAACAGTTCTCCAGTAAATATGCTGTTCATTCCGGGTAATATGAACCTGAGATTAATTGTCTCATTTACCACAGCACAACCAACTTCATCACTTACTTTTGATGCATCCGTATATATTACTGAAAAATTATTATATTTATCTTTCATTTCCAAAAAGAAGCTTTTCATAAGGACGCCATCTTCAAAAGATTTCCCTCTTTTTGTAAGGGTAGTGTCTATTCGGATAAAATTCGTATCCCATGGATCGAATAAAAAGTTGTTCAAATTTAAAATATTACTTACGTTTAAGTTTAAATCCTGCAAAAGATCACTAATTCTTCCTTTGATGGCAATTTTATAATTATTTTTATTTAAATCGGATGCAACAAGAAGTTCTTAGTTGGGACGGTTTTTTTAGACAATATGGATGCTGCGTAACAAATATTTAAGTAAGCTCTTCTTAAGGCAAGACTCGGTTCTCCACTTTCTGCATATAAGCTATCAACCGGTAAGGAGGTACGGTTGTGGAGGTGCGTTTGAATTTTTCTGTTTGAATAAGTACCCCTGAGTCATGATTGTCATACTTCTTAAACAATCGAAAGTATAGTGACTAAAATAATAACCCAAAATCATAATTTTAAATGTTGCTAATATAATGAGATTTTAAATCTGATATAAATTTATTGTTTTTAGTTTTAAAGAATATTTACGAAGATGAGGCAGACAGGGACCTTGAAACTTCAAGGAATGTGTAACAATTTGTTTATGTAATAATAAATAAATTTATAAAGAAGAGATTGTTAAAATAAACCATATAAAATCAATTTTAATATCTTTTCTCTTTTAGTTGTTTATCAATTATGCCCAACTTATATATTTACCCTTTTATTACAAATGTAATAATCAATATTGCTACGGTCAAGACAATGACGGGTGGACCACGCCTGGAGGGGCCTAGATGAGGCTAGAGACTTCTGGACCTGGACAGTCCTCGAAGTGCCTGGAAAGGCCCACCACCCTACCTGCGCCCGGGTCTAGAAGATTCGGCGGTGGTACAAATAGGGGTCCTCTGAGTCTAGGTGAGTCAGTCTTAATCCGGCTCAACAAGTATCAGTGATGTGTCAGTGAACAGTGACAGTGAACAGTTCGTGACAGTGTGACAGTATAGTGAAACTGTGTGTCAATATTGTGATAACCGGTCGGTGGGAAATTAGAAGACTGTAGTTTATATATGTGTTTTATAGTTGTAAGTTCTAGAATAAGTCTAACAGATTGTATGAATTTACGTAAGTAGTTTATTTGTTAGGAATACCTCATTTTATATGTATACTGTTTAGTAGTTAAGCTAGTGATTCCATTATTATTGTTAATATAGTTGTTAGTAATCCCTTTGTATTTGTGTTTTCTGTATTTAATAAATATTTGTAATTTGTAAACTGGAGTAGTTCATTTCTCGCACCCCGTAGCCCGTAACAATTTGGTGTCAGAAGTGGGATCATTGTAAATGGTTATAATTTTGGTTTTCTTGTTTTTGTAATTATTGGGCTACTGTGTGAAAAATGACTTCTCAGAGTGTTAGACTGAATGATTTAAAAGTTGCAGACTTAAGACGGGAGTTAGAAGAACGAGATCTGGATACTTCCGGAACGAAATCGGTACTGCAACAACGCTTGCGCCAATTTTTTGTTGATTCAGGGGAAAATCCAGACGAGATTACGTTTGAAAATGACTTCAGTAAGTTGTCTGCAACTTTTAAAACTGAATTAGGCACTGTTAAAAATGAGTTAGGTAATGAGTTAAGTACTGTTAAAAATGAGTTAGGTAATGAGTTAAGTACTGTTAAAAATGAGTTAGGTAATGAGTTAAGTACTGTTAAAAATGAGTTAGGTAATGAGTTAAGTACTGTTAAAAATGAGTTAGGTAATGTAGAAAAGAAGTTAGGTAATGAATTAAGTACTGTTAAAAATACATTGGAGGCTAAGTTAGGCAATTTAGAAACTAAGTTAATGGAAAGTGTAGATAATAAGTTAGCTGATGTAGAATCTAGATTAGGAGAAAAAGTCGATTCAGTAGAAAATGAACTTAGGGTAAGAATAGAAGCTCTAGAAGAACGTATGAGCAACCCACCGACAATCGACACCGACCAACCCTCTGAGAGAAGCCCTCACAACACCATTCCCTCCGCCAATGCTGGGATGCCACCAACGCACAACACCATCCCATTGTTCGACGGGAAGACACCGTGGGAGGACTACATGACTCTCTTCGAGACAGCGGCTTCGATCCACGGGTGGTCAAAGGAGACGCAGGCATCAGCGTTGTGCCTAGCCTTGCGTGGAGACGCCTTAGGAGTGCTACAGGGGATGCCCATGTCGGAGCGGTGCAACTACGGGGAGCTGATAAGAAGACTGGAGATGCGTTTCGGCCATCGCCACATGGACCAACTATACCGTTCTCAGTTAAAGAACAGGGTCCAGAAGACCAACGAGACGCTGCAGGAATTTGAAGCAGATATCGCCCGGCTAGTGAGGAATGCCTACCCAACGGTCACCGATGACGTCTACGAGAGCTTGGCTATCGACAAATTCCTGGATGGACTTCGAGACCCGGAAACCCAACAGGCAGTGAAACTCGCACGCCCTAAAACTTTGGGCGATGCATTGTCGCAGGCCATGGAATTCGAGGCTGTCAGGCAGTCAGTCAGTGGACATGCACGGGTTCGAGCGGCAGAAGCGGAGCCTAACGCGGCCCCCACCATCGAGGACATAGTAGCAAAGGTCTTGGAAGCCCTCAGGCCCCGCAAAAAGGAGATACGCTGTTGGAGCTGCGGTCAACTTGGACACCCCAGAAGCAAGTGTCCTACCAGGAAGCCGGAAAAGCCAGCAACAGTGTTGCGGACTACGGTCGTTACCGACGGTTGGCAGGACACACAACTGGCAAAGGAACAGGACGAGGACCCGGACTTGAAACAAATAAGGGAATGGAAGCTATCAGGCCAAAGGAGACCAAGCTGGCAGGATGTTGCTCCAATGTCGAAAAATATAAAAACCTATTGGGCTCAATGGAACTCCATTCTACTGGACAAAGGTCTGCTGAAACGAGCATTGGAGAACACAGAGGGAGATCAGCGGAGACTACAGCTCATCGTACCAAAGATTAAAGTGCCCGAAGTACTGAGGGAATTACATGATGGAGCATCTGGTGGCCACCTTGGAGTTCACCGGACATTAGAAAAGGTTCGTGAACGCTTTTACTGGGCAAACCTCAAGGACGATGTGTTAGATTGGTGCCGGCGGTGTGCAACTTGTGCCGCCTCTAATGGACCGATAAGGAAAAAGAAGGCACCTATGAAGAAATACAACGTAGGAGCACCATTCGAGAGAATAGCGGTAGACATCGCTGGCCCTTTTCCTGTGACAGATAATGGCAACCGATATATTCTCGTGGCCATGGATTATTTTTCAAAGTGGGTGGAAGCTTACGCCCTTCCGAATCAGGAGGCCGCCACGGTTGCAGATGTTCTCGTGAAGCAGCTCGTCAGTCGGTTTGGGGTGCCCATGGAACTTCATGCTGACCAAGGAAGAAACTTTGAGTCGGCAGTCTTCACCAGGATGTGCGAGGCTCTAGGAATACGGAAGACCAGAACGACGCCTCTTCACCCTCAGTCCGATGGCATGGTAGAGCGCATGAACAGGACGATGGGTCGATATTTGGCCAAGGTAGTTTCCGACCATCAGCGAGACTGGGACCAATATCTTCATCTGTTCCTGCTAGCCTATCGTAGTTCAGTTAATGAAACGACAGGGCAGACCCCCGCCAATGTCGTGTTCGGCAGGGAACTACGCTTGCCTTGCGATCTGAAATTCGGTTTCAAGCCTGATGAGGAGGTCGCCGGAGAAGACTACGTCACGAACCTACGGAAGCGAATGAACACTATTCACGAGAAGGTTCGCACAAACATCCAGGGAGCAAGTGACAGAATGAAGGAGCGTTACGACATCAAGGCAGAGAAAGGTGGCTTCCAACCTGGGGACTTGGTCTGGCTACACGATCCTCGAAGAAGGCAAGGCTACTCACCGAAACTTCAAAACTCCTGGGACGGACCGTATGAAGTCATCAAGAGGATCAATGATGTCATCTATAGGATCAGGAAGCAGCCCAAAGGAAAACCCAAGGTAGTCCATTTCAACCGATTGGCTCCATACAAGGGAAACCATGGCCCTACAGAGGAACAGCAAGTGAGGAACCTCACCGACAAGGACCTAACTCCCCATCCTAAGGCACCAGACTCCCGTAGGGTAACGCAGACAGTTTACAGAGACATATTCTCGTTACCGGTAGACTATGCTCTAGCACATTGTGTCGCCGAACATCTGAGGGATTCCCGGGGGATTGCGACGGTCTTCAGGAAGAAGTTCGCTGGAATTGAAGAGCTGGAACGCCAGGGACCAAGAGTTGGGAAGACTCTCCATCAAGAGCATGAAGGCCGGCACCTGTTTTACTTGGTTACCAAGAGTTCATCAGAGCAGAAGCCGACATACGACACACTGCGCCGGAGTCTTGACGACCTGCGGAGAAAGCTTCTGGAACTGCGTGTCACCAAGCTCGCCATCCCGAAGTTGGGTTGTGGATACGATGGCCTGGAGTGGAGGATTGTCAGGAACATTGTAGAAGAGACGTTCGCCAACTCTGGAGTCATCATAACGGTATGCACGTTCAACCCCTGGAAAGACAAAACACCTACATCGGAGGAAGATCAGCATCGCTCAGCTTCTGCAATCTGTGCTCTGGGGCAGAGCACGTCTAAGGAGGGGGTAGTGCTACGGTCAAGACAATGACGGGTGGACCACGCCTGGAGGGGCCTAGATGAGGCTAGAGACTTCTGGACCTGGACAGTCCTCGAAGTGCCTGGAAAGGCCCACCACCCTACCTGCGCCCGGGTCTAGAAGATTCGGCGGTGGTACAAATAGGGGTCCTCTGAGTCTAGGTGAGTCAGTCTTAATCCGGCTCAACAAGTATCAGTGATGTGTCAGTGAACAGTGACAGTGAACAGTTCGTGACAGTGTGACAGTATAGTGAAACTGTGTGTCAATATTGTGATAACCGGTCGGTGGGAAATTAGAAGACTGTAGTTTATATATGTGTTTTATAGTTGTAAGTTCTAGAATAAGTCTAACAGATTGTATGAATTTACGTAAGTAGTTTATTTGTTAGGAATACCTCATTTTATATGTATACTGTTTAGTAGTTAAGCTAGTGATTCCATTATTATTGTTAATATAGTTGTTAGTAATCCCTTTGTATTTGTGTTTTCTGTATTTAATAAATATTTGTAATTTGTAAACTGGAGTAGTTCATTTCTCGCACCCCGTAGCCCGTAACAATATCAAACTCATGTTTTAAATTAATATGCGGATGCGCTCGATGATAACAGTCATACGTTACATCGTCTCTCAGATTTTTGCTTTTTTCAGTAGGAATTCGCTTGAATTCAGTCTGGAGAACATCACTAGACCTCAGGAATACTACGGCAGTGAATATTGGAGAAATTTCGGTAAGCAAAGTTATAATTTACTTTGTACAATCACGAAAAAGTGAAAGGAGGGTCACTGATCAGCTGATTGCCGCTAGCTCGGCAAGCTCGGCTTGCTTTTCGTTAACTTATCTTTCTTTTATCTTTAATTCTTATCTCATTATTTATATATTATTATTATTTTCTTAATCAATGAGATATTTTCATCAAGTCATGTCCTCAAAGTCTGCAAGTAAAAGATCTAGATCTGCAGGTTCTAACTCGTCTCCTACAAAACAGAGACCCCGCCGTGAACAAAATAAAAAAATAATTCCACCAGCGACCGCGTCGGCTACCTCATTAGGATCTGAACCACAGCCCAGCACATCATCACAAGGAATAACTGATGAATCCCCGTTTTTTACACCGAATCCATTTGAGATCCTCCAAAATGAAAAAGAAAACATGGAATCTTCTCCTATACCCAGGGAACCACTACCTCCACCAATATTTGTTAAAAATATTAAAAATTTTAAACTGATGTGTGCGCATTTAAACAAAGTAACTGATCCTGATAGTTATTATTGTATAAGTAGAACCAATGATACTAAAATATCTCCGACTACTGCTGAAACCTACAGAAAGATTGTAAAATATCTGACTGAGACCAAAGCTGACTTTCATACTTATCAGCTGCGCCAGGAGAGAGCATTAAGGGTCGTAATCAGAAACCTACATTCCTCAACACCCGTTGAAGCTATCAAAGAAGAACTGACAGAATTAGGATTCCAAGTGAGGCAAGTCACCAACGTTCTAAAAGATAAAAGTCCACTGCCTCTATTCTTCGTGGACTTGGAACCATCAGCAGGAGTCGAAAAAATCTATGACCTCAGTAGACTGTACTATACCCGTGTAAAAGTTGAAAAACCTTACACAAAGAGGGAAATAGTTCAGTGTCATAACTGTCAGGCATATGGTCATACCAAAAGTTATTGCCATCACATACCACGCTGTGTGAAATGCGGTGAACAGCATAAAACCGAAGAATGTACAAGATCAAGATCTACACCCGCTGTATGTGCTCTGTGCCTCAAGGACCACCCGGCTAACTACAAGGGATGTGAAATATACAAGAAACTCAGAACCAGATACCAAAAACCTCAGGATCCGAATGAAACAGCTGTACCAACCAGAAGCAGAAGAGAACCATCTAAACTTGTAAATTCTAACGTATCATTTGCCCACTTGCTTGGAGGTGGAAACCAGAATCATGAAGTCGAGGCACTGCCGGAACAACTTTTTCCTCAACTTTCTCAATCTATTGTACAACAATCTATCCCTCAAAGTTTACCTAATCTTCAAAAAACTCCTCAACATCAAATTTCTCATATCCCTCCACCATCAAACGTCACAGATCTTACCAGTCTAATGACATCGTTCATCTCCGAAATCAAATCTCTTGTTATGCCGCTTATATCACTCCTTACAAATCTAGTATCCAATCTAATCCCTGCCTTGAAAAATCCTTAAATGAATTCACCTAACTCCTTATCCATTCTCCTTTGGAATGCGAATGGTGTTAGAAATCATACTGACGAACTGACAGCATTGTTGCAAGACAAAACAATCGATGTTGCACTTATAACTGAAACAAGACTAACGACTAAACAGTACTTCAAAATACCGCAATACATCACATACCGTACTGACCACCCAGACGGCAAAGCCCATGCCGGTTCTGCTATCATTGTCCACCAATCCCTCTCTCATCATTTACTCCCACTTCCCACCTATGATTTCCTACAAGCCACAGCCATAGTAATCAAGACTTTTTCCTTTCCGGTAACCCTCACATCTGCATACTGCCCTCCTAAACATTCCATTTCCAATTCCGAATTTGTATCCTTCCTGGATTCCTTAGGAAATCGTTTCATTCTGGGTGCAGACTTAAACGCCAAGCATCAGCAGTGGGGTTCCAGAACCACGAATTCTCGGGGACGAAATTTGCTGTCTGCACTCAACTCCCGAAATTTTAATATCCTGCCTCCTGACTCCCCTACCTACTGGCCAACCGATCCTAACCGCAATCCTGACATCCTCGACTTCTTTATCCACAGCGGATTAGGCTCCCTCAACTTTTCTGTAACTCGCCTTGATGAACTATTCTCAGACCATAGTCCACTGATCCTAAAAGTATCTCTCACTCCAATTCCAAAACCCATTCCACCATCATTCATCCGAGGCCCTGTCAACTGGAACCTTTTCCGCCAAATCCTGACCGATAATATTGACCTCAGAGTAACCCTCAAAACCCCAGATGACCTAGATAATTCCGTCTATTCCTTTACAACCGCCATCCAACAAGCTGTCTGGACTGCCTCCTCTCCTAAACACCCCAATATAAATCCTCACCAAAATCATTTTCCACAACATATTATAGACCTCATCCATACCAAACGCCGAGCAAGATCACTATGGCAGCGCACACGACACCCAACAGATCGCCGCTCCTATAACTTCTATTGTAGACAATTGAAGAGGGAGTTGGCGACCTTCCGTTCCCAGTCCTTCAATTCCTACCTCTCCTCTCTATCAGCTCGTGATAATTCCCTGTGGAATGTCACGAAAAAGATCCTAAAATACCATCAAGTTTCCCATCCTCTCCGACGTGGTGATGACTCCTGGGCTGCGTCTGATGAAGATAAAGCCGAGGAATTCGCCACACACCTCTCCAAAGTTTTCACTCCTCACCCGGAATCCCACGCCAATCACACCGCAACAGTGCAAGACTTTCTTATGTCACCAATTCCACTTTCCCTACCTCCTAAAGCTATTAATCCCTCTGAGGTCAAATATCTTCTCCAAAAACTTACCCTCCGTAAATCTCCTGGACACGATCTCCTTACTCCCCAGATCCTCCGACAACTTCCGCAGAAAGCTATTATATTCCTTACTTATATTTACAACTGCATCCTACGCACCACCTATTTTCCTCTGTTATGGAAACATTCCACTATCATACTTTTTCTAAAACCAGGCAAACCTTCCAACAACACTTCATCCTACAGGCCTATTAGTCTACTCCCCATCCTCTCAAAAATCTTCGAAAGGCTTCTTCTTAAACGTATCCTACCCATATTAGAATCTCAAAATCTTCCTTCCCATCAGTTTGGATTCCGTCCTCAGCATTCCACAGTTCAACAGGGGCTCCGAGTTGTAGACCATATTTCCTCAGCTCTTGAATGCAAAGAGTATTGTTCTGGTGCGTTTCTGGACATTGCGCAAGCTTTTGACCGGGTATGGCACACTGGATTACTCTTCAAGCTGAAAACCCATTTACCCCAGTCTCTATACCTCATTCTCCGATCCTATCTCTCAAACCGTTCCTTCCGCGTTCGCTGTGGTGTAGAATTTTCTAACCTTTATCCCGTTGAGGCCGGTGTTCCTCAAGGCAGCGTCTTGGGACCCGTCCTCTACATCCTTTACACTGCTGATATTCCTACACATCCTGATACCTTTCTGGCAACTTTTGCAGACGACACCGCCATCCTATCATCCAGTTCCAATCCTGAAACAGCATCCTTAAACCTGCAAAGACACCTTTCTCTTATCGAAGACTGGTGTAATGCTTGGCGCATTAAGGTGAACGAAGCCAAATGCAAACACGTAACCTTCACTCTTCGACGAAACTCCTGTCCGCCAGTTTACTTCAATTCCATTCCAATTCCTCCTTCAGATACAGTCCGGTATCTTGGCTTACTATTAGACAAAAGATTGACTTGGAACCCACATACAAGACTTAAAAGACAAGAACTCAACCGACGATTCGGACAGTTATACCGACTACTCAACAGAAAATCTGAACTTACAGTTGACAACAAATTATTAATCTACAGGACAATACTGAAGCCCATCTGGACCTACGGACTTGAACTGTGGGGGACAGCTAAACGTACTAACATCAAACGCATTCAATCCTTTCAATCCAAAGTCCTCCGTACAATAGTAAATGCTCCTTATTATGTTTCCAACTATACCTTGCACCACGACCTTAATGTTCCTTTTATTTCAGACCTGATTCCATCCAAATTTTCCAAATTCCACCAGAATCTCATTCATCATCCTAATCCTCTAGCTCAATCCCTATCCAGCCCCACCCATCCATACAACCCACCTAGAAGGTTGAAACGGCAGTGGCCTCGTGACCTCTTATAACATGTATATTGGAGTTCTAGCATTGGCTAGATTCTCCACTCATGTGCTGTATGCTTGTGAATTGTATATAGGTATGAGTGACTATTGTATATATTTTTATTGATTTTATTTTGTATATATGTATATTTTATTATTATTATAATATAAATTTATAGTTTTGTATATATCGTGTGAATGTAGTATGAATGTTGTACGTTATCACTATTAAAAATGTCCTGAATTGGACAGATTGTAATATTGCTCAATGAATAAAAAAAAAAAAAAAAAAAAAAAAAAAAAAAAAAAAAAAAATTAATATGCGTTATAACAATGTTTAAAAAGCAATTCCTTACATTCTCAATTGAGTAGGACTTATCTCTGATGATTCGTAACATACTTGGACTCAACCGAATGTAAATTCTGCGACGCTCTTAGTATCATACCTTAAAAACAAAAGACATTGAACAATTTTACCTCACTATCAGCCCCCTTTTATTTGTACTCGGGTAAATAGTTTAAAATTTTAATTATTCACGATATAATCGTAAACATAATATTTTGTAAGTATCGGCAATGATTAGGGTTTATTAATATTATCTGTTATTCAATGCTAATTATTAAGCATAGGCTAACTTGTCGAAATAACTTGCTGATATAATACAAGAAAACTTTCGAAAAAGTCTAATCTATGCTAGAATTTTCCCCGACTGTATTAGTTTCACACCCTCAACCCCTCCCGAAGAGACTCAAAACCACATAAATTTTCGAACGTCCCTGTAAACTTGGGCAATTATCATGAAACTTTTCAGATTTACGACTTTATTTTTTAGAGCTGACTTAAATTGCGATTAGGTGCCGAGAGAATTAGGTAACCCCTGCTGGGAGCTAAACGGTGAAGGAAGTGATATATCAGGCTCCGACTGGCAGCAAATCTATCAGGCCGAGGCGCTAGTACCCAGGTGGGGCCGCCTCCTACCTTGGACCCTTTATTTGTGGACACAATGCCTTGGTTAATTCCTTTCAGGAATTTATGTCCCTAGGGTTCATGTGTCATCTGGGATTTATAATAATTTACTCATAAGTGACCTTAATAAGTAAGATGAATGCGGCTTTAATTATCGTTAATATTTAGATGAAACTCATTGACTAGTGATTTCTCACTTTGTAGCTGTTTTTAAATTTTGTATAGCTCCTCTAAAAAGAAGTGTTTTAAAAAATAATAATGTATATAAGAAGTGATTTCCAAACAATTACTATTTAAACCATTAAAATCCGAAGCGCAAATCACTAAATTGGCACATAGTTTAAATTAATTTTGAAAGTTTATATTTGATAGTAAAAGGAATTTATTTCAGTTTTCACAGACAGTCTGGGTATTTTATAATTTAGGTTCACTGGTTATTTTTTTATTAGAAAAATAAATAGGGAAGGACTAGTGTCTGTTATAGAGAAGTATCAGTTATATTTTAATAGATGTTGTTATTCGTTTATTAAATACAAATCCCTTTAAAACATACTGTCACTTGGTGTATTCTATTTTATTTGTTAAATATTTGCAACTATACCATATTACCATATTTCTGTTTATTGATTCTATTCTAAAGCTAGTAGCAATTTTCATAAACAATATTTTGATTAGTATTTAATCTGTTAACAGTACTTTTTTTTGTGTCTCTAATGTTACTGACGACCACGTTTTTTGTTTTTTTGTAGATAATTATAGCGACTATCATGGTTAGTCCTTATCCGAATATATGTCTTTGCTTAGACTTGTTTGTGAGAACCAGGGTGTCCTACATATTTGGGGAAACATAATTCCTTGGAACTGTCCGGTGGGATTTTTCAGAAATTGTTTTTGCTAGATATACCACGTTACCAATTTAATTGATTAATAGTAATCTTTATAAGGGGCATATAAAAGTCAACCAGTTGACTAATAAACATCTGTTAACAGATTTCATTGAAACTTGCAAACGATTTTTTTTATTTAATATATTTTAAAAGCTTTCCTTTTTTTTTTTTTAATAGTTAGGTGGTCAATACGTTTTTCATAGACTGCAGTATTTTTTCAAACGACTTCTCATATCTCGCGTATTTTCATAGCGTTTCGCAAAAGCGTAAAAGATCAAAATGTTTTATCTTAATAACAATTGACAATTATTAAACTATTTTCCTACGTATGCTCCAATATCTTGTTGGCATCTTCGCCTATTTCCCTTCCACCTATCTTTAGAAGCACTTCTTTTCTAAAAATACATATTCATTACTTGCCCTTTCATACTTTTTCTGTTTCTATGATATATCCCATAATCCGGAATTTCACACTATTGTCGCTTTGCTTTGTTAAATGAAATATCAATAATACTATTCGAATATAGTTTCGTAAGGAATTCTATGGGTAATGGTTTTTTGATGGATGGTATTCAAACGCATCTTAAATGGCACAATGTACACAGCCTCGTGCGGAACGAAGTATAAGCTATGCTTCTTGCGATTTGATGAGATTTTTGAAGGCATTTGATTTGAAACCTAATAAAGAATTGCGATAGAAAAAAATTGACCTTTCATGATATGGAATACTGAATCAAGGTAGCATCTGTGCAAGGCACCTCCCTTGTGCATTATCAAGTACCAGTTTGCATATAAATGGAATCCTTGTCAACCCTTATCATGTAGCATTCCTTATTTTCTTCCTCCTTGTAATTGTTTTCTTGTGTTAATTTTTAACCGTGTAGCTTCTAGTTATCCCAGCATATATCTCAGTGTGTAAATATTAGTAGAAGCGAAATAAACTTAATATTGTCCACCTTATTTCCCTCAATCTTTACATATATTGTACACACAAGTATGTATGTAACTGAGATTAGACGAAATATGTGAGAGATGATTACTATCGAAAAATAGAAAATTCGCGCCATAAACAAAAATCATAATATTAAAATTTAATAGTCATATTTATAATAAAAGATTAATAGAAATTCTAATCTCAGACCGTTATATTTCGGAAAAACTTACATTCCCATACTAAAAGTAATCATCATTCATTGTTCTCTTGAAGATAGTACCATTTGTTTAATTTTCTATGTGCGATAGAAACTATTTTATATCAATTATTAAGTACATTTAATGAGATCGTCATTTGAGAAAAAAATAAATTCAATTTAAATAATATTCAACATGCTTATATTGTAAAATTTTAATAGCCTTTATTTTATAGCTAGTTTTAATATTATATCCAACAATTACATTACATATTACAATTAAAGCCCTTATTTATTGTAATTGTAATGTCCAATATTAATTTTGTGAATATTTCGTGAATTTTTTATTTCGAGGATGTATATGAAAACATTCTCTAAACGTTGCCAGAATTTAGTTATTAATCATTTACTAAATCTTAAGACCCTTAATCACTTTTTAAGGGTCTTCAGGTTCAGTAAATAAACATATAACCGTGCATTGGCTAATTTTTTGTGAATTCATTTTTAAATAATCGTGCTAAACCCGAGGAGCAAAACAACCTACATACCTACTAGATGTTAAAATCTTCAAGATAACACTGTTTCCACTGTTGAGTTATCTTTTGGAATGTAATATTCACTTAGTATGATGGAAATATTCCGTCTAAGTTAAACACGATTATAGGAACAATGAATGTTTGCAATATTGCTAAAAGGTAGTAGTCTATATACTGACCATACCTCCAGATTCCTAATAACTTGCGTATTGTATTGCTTTGTAGGGTATTGTCACAGGGGTTTACTGCTACATAAAAATGACCTATACGTTAAATAGAGTCAGCATACATAGATCTACAAAATACTTCAAAACAGAATAAATTATTATACCTTCATGCTCACGATTTTAATGTATTTAACATAGACTTTTAATTTTTTTTTTTTTACTTCATTTATTAATTCACACCTGTCAGCAATATCGTGCCAACCTGCAAATGGGATAACAAAAATGAACGAAATAATAACATGTCAGGCATGAGGAAGGACAGTACCCAGCAGCACGTCTTCTCGTCAGCTTTTCTAATGTATATTGTCCATTATTTTTTACTTAATTGGGGGCTTTTATGTGGTGTTAATCAGTCTAACATTATTTGATCAGAGGCCATTTTGAGGGTTCACGGATTTGGTTAGCTAAGCGAGGTCTTGGAGAAGGCTCGAAAGGGGCTGGATAAGATTATTCAACCCACTTATTATTTGCCAAATCTGGGATGTATTTTCACCGGAAGACAGCTGCTGAGATGATGGCTGGAGTGGTGGTTCCATTGCTAGAGTGGTGGTCCCGGTTGTCGAGTTGGAGCTCTCAGCTTTTGAGCTTGTAATTCTATATGTGTATCAATATCCTGAGCTGGTGGATGGATTGATGTATTTTGAGATAGATCTGGAAATTCCTGCGAATTTGGTGGAGGAGGATGAGGTCGTTCAGAACGGTATGTTCTTGAAGTTCGCTGAACCCTTAAGCTTCCGTTCGTGTTCCAAAGAAGGATTGACAGGGAGCCAACAGTCAGAGAACTAATGTCCATAAGTAGCAGTTAGGGCTTGTGTTAGTTGTGATATTTGATTCATTAGGGTCAAAAGAGGCTGGATGAGGGCACTTAAATTATTTAATAAGTTTGTTTGGAAGGTAAAGACCCAGCTGGTTGCACCAGCTGACTACTGTCTTCCCTCATACCTGATCTTGGATATGGCTGAGGCTGATGAGTCTCCAAGTTCGGTCGAGGACAGTTCGGGCGCTCCATTCTCGGAAGTAAAGTGAAAGGTTCCGAAGGCTGCTGTTTATAAGTGCTGTTTGGTAGAGGTGGGTACTGCTGTAAGTCTGGTGGAGGTTCGACAGTCACTGGCGGAGGACGGTACTTCTGGGTTCGCTGTGCTCTCAGGTTCTTGAGGGCCTGGCATCCCCGGTAATTGGCTGGGTGTGCCCCTTCACAGTTGGCACATTTGGCAGGAGTATTTCTATTTTTTAGGCATGCCGATGTTTCGTGGGCCTCTCCGCATCGTACACAACGTGGCTGGTGGTTGCAGTAAGATTTGGTGTGGGCAAAGCCCTGGCAACGAAAGCATTGTGGAATTTCTCTCTTTTTTCGAACCTCTTCAATTTTTATTTTGGTATAATAAATATAATTTAACTCGAATATTTTTTCATTATATGTATTTTTGGTTATATCAACAAAAAACATATTTAGTGGCAATTTAGTTCGGGCTGATATGGAATTGGTAACGTTGGAAACGTCATACACCAATGTTTTTAATTCCTCTTTGATAATCGATTCTGGAGTAGATGTATGAAAACCCTTAATAACCACTCTCGGATTCTTATCTTCTGACAACTGATAAGTGTGAAAATCGGCGTTCACTTTTTTTAAACTGCGTACGGCCGATCTGTATGATTCCGGCGAGGCTGGGTAAAGTATCGCATGCCTAACTGTTGATTTAATGTTTAAGTGATTTTGGCCTATTTCTTTCTTTAAAAATGAAATTAAGTCTTCTATATTATGAATTCCATTTAAAAATATAGGAGGCGGTTTTACTTGTTTACTTCAAGCACCATATCAATATTAAATTTATATTTTGTTATCCTTTGTTTAGCGCAAACATATTTATGTTATTTATTATATGTTATGTATATTTATATGTTTATTATATTATATTTTAAATCGTCAGAGTATAGTTATACTTACTCTATAATCTAAATTATAACCGAAAAAAAATTGTCGAATAAGAAGATATCATGAAAAGGCAATAGATGTTTTACATAATTTAATACTTATAGCTTTACTAATTCCTATTTATCGGGAACAGGTTTTTATTATTTCGTAAATTTCTATGCATTTTCCCTTCAGATCATCAAGGAACATAAAAAAATCATGTAATATGCCATGTTTAATTTTATTAAAATTTACTTGCGGAGCGAAGAAAATAAATCTTATCACAGAGAATTCAAATTTTCGTTTCTTTGGCATGCATATTTTTTTCTCTTCAAAATATAGTGTAAAATAAATAAAATATGACTGGAATTTACTATCGTAGCCAAACGTTAACTAACCAACATTAATGACATTTTTAATTTTACGCACTAAAATACCATCTTTGAAGTAAGGATAATTTAAAAAATAATAATAATAAAAATACGAAGAATTATTGAGGAAATATCTTAATTCTGATAATTAAAATAATCTGATCCATAACAGAAATGGACATTCTATTATAAAAAAGCTTTTCTTTTTGTTTTAATTTTACTTTTGTGATTGTTGATAAAAAATGTTTACTAGTTCTATGGATGTTTTTAAAGTTTATAGCTTGAGTTTCATTAAATTGAACGTTAGTCATAGTTTTTAGAAATGTAATTATAGCAAAGAAATAGATTTATGTCCCTCGTAAATCGTGAAATCCCAGTAGCAGAACTAAAACCCGCTATAAGCTCGTATATCATACTGCTGGTGTTTTAGCCCGGATTCAGTGAACTGTGACTTATTTTCTGCTGGTATATTTAATACAAGCCAGAAATGTATGATTCCATTAGTTTCTTGCTAGTTGCACTTACCACCTAATATTTTATATTTTATTCAGTGTAAAAGTTGGTTTATTAAATAATATCTAGTTCTCTTTCAAACTTTTCTTAACAAATACAATATTTCGATTTTCACTTAAGAAAATTCAACATCAATTCAGACTGATTTTTTGGGGCGAGAAAAAATTCAGTGGAATGCAGGCTTGATTAAAACAATTTTTTTTTTTTTGATAAAATTGAAATTAAGGATTATGATCTATTGCTGAAAAAAATAATGCATATAAAATGTAGGTAGCTAATAAAGGAAATTTAGGATGATTAACGCTTAATTCTGGCCTATTGAAATAAAATACATATTTACGTTATTTGATATAATTTTTTGTTAATTATAGTATTTTGATAAGTGTGAGCTGTGTTATTTAATATTTTTACCCAAAATACATTTTTAGGGATCGTTGTATATTGCGTACGGAGAACTAATAACTTTAAGGGTCTTTAAAGTAATTTTAAAAAGATATTTGAGTTATTCAAAACTAAACATTTTTTTTTTCTAAACGTTATTTTTTTTTCAATTCTTATATATATATATATATATATATATATATATATATATATATATATATATATATATATATATATAATTTTCTCTCTTCATATTTCTCGATTCGTACCTTTTAGAAGCTATTAGACACTAAGCAAATGTGTTGTATAAAAAATGAGCAACAGACGTGGTAGGCCTGTGGAAGGAAAGTGCCCAGCAGCACCCCTTCCTAGGCTTTAATTTAGCAGAGGAAGTCTCTCATCCAGCTTTTTTTTCTGCCTTCTTCTGACTGGCATTTCAGCTATCGACATGTTGTTTATAAGTATAATATTAGGTAGTGTACCTTAAACTTAAACTTTTTTTATATATGAAAAGTTGTGTACTATACCTGAGACTATATTTAGATAAAATAAAAACATGGAACATACTTATGAAATTAAAGCAACAATAACTAAAAAGACTTTACAAACAACTTTTATAACGATGGGATACAGATCGTAACTAACTTTTCAAATAACTAACGATACCAGTCTACTCAGACCTGAAATAAGGAGAAGAACTTTGAGATTCTGCAAAACTCGTACAACCAATTAATATACAAACAACTCAATCCGAAATTTTACAAAAAATTGTTCACTCACCACGGTATGTTTCGAATCACACGATACTTACCAACATGATATTCTTAAGTTAATGACAAATATAACAATTTTCATTCATAGACACATAACTACTCAAATTAAACTTTGTCTTCACTTTCTTTCTTCCTTTCATCAGGTCAGCCCCAAAGAATACTTTAAAAAAGATGACCGAGGGATCTAATCAATTAATTATCAATTGGAATTCATTTGAAGAATCTTGATCGGAATAAAAACATGATATACCATATTCCCAAGATGCACAACAACGTAGTTGCGAGTATAAATAATGATAATAATAAAAATTTGTGTAGTGATAAGATTTATATATAATATTTTTGTTGTGATTATGTTACATCTATTGTGGAAAAAGCAATTTCCGTTTTGTTCTCAAGATATATTTAAATCATATACCTCAATTCTCGCATTGTTAAAGGAGGATGAATTGATGTTAAGGTGCGAAAAAAGATTCATTCAGTGGAGAAGCTTCACAATACCGTTAAACGAGGTCTTCTCAACAAAAGAGTCAAAGAAGTCTCAAAAGCGATACAGATAAGTGTTTGTAAATGGTCTCTTTTTCCTCATTTCGGAATGCTATTATTACTAAAAATGAAATAATATTTATACATTGTTCAAAATAGATGAAATAAAGAATTAGGAAATTAAAATGGCGAATAAACAATAATGAATAAGATATTAAAAAAAAAAAAAACAGTGCGAGGGAAATATTCAAGCTGCATTAATGTAGAAAAACGGTATTATCATAATCAAATTTATTGTATTTGGTATAATCAGATAACATGGCTGAAATGTTAAAACAGATGCATGGAACGCTTGACCCTTTGGGAATGCTAGGACAATATTTATTCTATAAATTTTCAGCTGCGCTCCATCCGAATAATGATATACAGTGAAACTCTCTCTCGCTCGATTTAACTTTTATATCAGGCCCAATTGTAAACATTTAAAAAAAGTTTTTCAGAGACTGTTTCGCTTATTTTAGCATGCTAATGAGGCTTGCATATTATAGAGAATAAAGGAGAAAAAAAATACAAGAGCTTAACTCTTTAGGATCGAAAGGGCCTCAAATGAGTTAGATGTATTTGAATTGTTAGCAGGGTAAAAAATGCCAAACGTTATCAGGGATGGCTAATTTATAGTATTTATGATCTATAAAGTGGTAAGCTGCCAGATAACGCAGTTATAGTTCATCGTTAATTTGAAAATATATATTGGATAAATGGTGTCAAACCATATTTTTTTCCATCTCTTACCGTTAATCCTCTAAGGCGCACGAAAAACAAAACAAAAACGGTGTTCTTGATACCTTAATAATTTTTTATCATGTTTCATCATAATAACTGTTTGTTATCTTTCTAGTTTTCTTTTTATACTATTTTCTATCCTTTTTAAAATGGTCGTTTTTATTTTTTTATTTTATTGTTTTTAGTCTTTACTACTTCCAAAACATAAACCAATAACTCAGCATACGATAAAATATACTTCTGAATATTTTACCCCCAAATAAAGTCCCTATTCCAATACAGAAAACTGTTAAAAACCTTGGACTTACCTTTGCCCAATACCTGTTCTGGAATAACCATGTGTCTGAAATATCCCGAGAATCTATTTCCAAAACAGTTCTATAGATTCCGTGAATTCTTATCTTTAGAAACCCGTCCGCTACTTGTTTCCTCTGTTATCTTCCCTAACTTTGACTACAGTTGCCTGGGATATGAGGGACTAACTGATGCACTGGAAATAAAATTAAAACGTTTTATGAACTGCTTTATAAGATTTATTTTCGGAGCCCCTAGATGTGACCATATTTTTTGCTATTATACCTTAAATTTGCTTTATCCTTCTGTTCCACGGCAATATTTCCTTGGTTCTTAATTAACTATTACAAACTTTAATAGTATAACTTCCTACATAACTGAGCTCCTCACCCTCCGCTCTGATATCTATTCGTTGAATACTAGAGCCCAATCAATCAATATTTATACCCCACCAAATAAACCGCATCCTTTCACAAATCGTTTCTCGTTCGTTCCTCATCCTTCTGGAATTCGCTGCATATCTCTATCGGTAAATCCACCTCTCTTTCATTCTTTCAACATCAACTCTTAAATTACCAACTCGTTTCTCAATCTTCAATTGCAAAATATAGATATATAAATGGAATAAATATGTGTACATATAAATGTGTTTAAATTTGAAATGATTTATAGATATATTGAATAGATCTTTTATATTTTATTTTCTTTAAAGTAACCAGTCTTTTGGTCTTTCTTTTTCCTTTTTTCCATTGTCTTTATTCTAAGGGAATTGATCCAAGAATTTTTTTTTTTTCGTTTTCATTTCAAGTATAATTATACTTTTAACAAGGATTATATATTATTGGTAAATGTTACCTAAGTTATGATTCATCATCTTAAAGACTGATTTCAAGACAACTTATAAGTATTGAATGTTAACTTTAAAGGTAACGTAACGTTAAACTATTGAATATTTTTAGTAACATAAAATATATCCATTTTTAGCAACCTATCATTTGGATTTCTGATTAATTTATTATGAAATGTTAAGATTATTTTTTAATGAATTATATAAATGAGTAGTTTCGGCATATTTTTGCAGATATTCGTACGACCTAAGTTTTGGCTGTATTTTTAATTATTTTAAATATTAACCCATTCAGATGTCTTCGGCATTGAAGCTAATCACATCCTTGTTCAAATCAGGTTTTCCAAACAATGTCATGTTTATAAAATGTTCTTAAATTTCTTTAGATAATATAAGGAATGGATGGGACAAAATATCAAATGAGATTAATATAAAAATCCGTCTCTGAACTATCCATATCATATTATCGGTGATACACTGTATTGCAAGAATTCTTTTTCCCTTAGTACAGCCGAGTGTAAACCAACAAGGTGACCTGAAATACCGACGTGAAACTTGATTAATAATGAAACATGTAGCACAAGTGCATGAACGTGTATTATCACAGAGAAGGTTCACGACACAACGGGCTGACTCAGTTCGCCACAACAATGTAGGCTATATCATTAATTTTACAGCATTGGTCATGATACTTATTTCTCCTTTGCCATGATTTACATTTTTTCTCAGATCTTGTAAAAAGATTTGTTGCCCTGTGTTATCAGAAAAAATTATCTAAGCTATTATTTATTTTCAGTAAGTGGGCCATTGGGTCCACGTTTTATTTTAAAGTGGAAAACTAACTAAATTTTTAATCCCTTACGATAATTTAAAAAAAAAAAATAAAATAAAAAAAAATTACCTAAATAAATATTTTTGCTTTTTTCTTCTTTAGTTGGTAATTAAATTCGTTCAATATAACTATTTAGCCGTTTTTTATCAATGCTAATAATATGGTATGTTAATTATTTTTAATATTCATTTTTTTTTTTTTTTTGAGATTCTTTATTGCAGTATATGGAATTATATACTATACATAATGCCGTACCAAAAGAGATCAGTCTCTACAGTATGTGTTAATTAAACAACCAACAATATAAACAATAGGATACTATTTCACATTAATAAATAAATGGTTCTGCGCATGCGCGTGAGTATAGCAGTCATATTTCAAGTCGGCTCTCGGATTTCTTGCTTTTACAGTTGGATTTCACTTCAGCACAGTCTTGAAAACATCATCAGACTTCAGGATAACAACAACAGTTATTATTGGAGCAAACAACGGTAAGTTGTGATATAATTTACAGTGTAAAGTGAATGCTGAGTCACCTCTTCATATCAGCTGATTGCCAATAGCCCGGCAAGGCTGGTCTTGCTTAACTTTTTTTTAAGTTATTGTTTTTTTCCCACATCTGGTTATTATTTAATTACTTTCTATACATGAAATGCGATATTATCATCAAGTAATGTCCTCCAAAGCTTCAACTAAAAGATCTAGATCTAGTGGTTCAATCCCGTCACCTACAAAACAAAGACCCCGCCGTGATACTAATAAAAGATTAAATCTACAAGCAACCCCTTCCGGTACTAATTCAGAATCTGAACCACAACCTGGCACATCGTCACAAGGGATGACTGACGAATCGCCGTTTTTCACCCCAAATCCTTTTCAGATTTTACATAATGAAAAAGAAAATATGGAATCTACTCCTATACCTAGTGAACCACGGCCTCCTCCAATATTTGTCAAAAATATTAGAAATTTCCAGTTGTTGTGTGCGCAATTGAACAAAATTACCGAATCTACCAGCTACTACTGTATGAGTAGAATCAATGATACCAAAATATCTCCTACTACTGCCGAGACATATAGAAAAATAGTGAAATACCTAACTGAAACCAAAGCAGATTTCCATACCTATCAGCTACGCCAAGAGAGAGCTTTAAGGGTTGTAATCAGAAACTTACACCCCTCGACACCAGTTGAAGCTATTAAAGAAGAACTAACGGAGATGGGCTATAAAGTGCGGCAAGTCACTAACGTCCTAAAGGATAAAATTCCTCTACCTCTCTTTTTTGTGGATTTGGAACCAGCTGAAGGAGTTGAAAAAATCTATGACCTCAATAGATTGTACTATTCCAGTGTAAGAGTTGAAAAACCTTACACAAAGAGAGAGATAATTCAGTGCCATAATTGTCAAGCATATGGTCATACTAAAAGTTATTGTCATCACATACCTCGATGCGTGAAATGCGGTGAACAGCACAAGTCTGTGGAGTGTACAAAACCAAAATCAACACCAGCTGTATGTGCTCATTGCCTGAAGGACCACCCGGCCAACTATAAAGGATGCCAAATCTATAAGGAGCTGAGGACCAGGTTTCAAAAACCTCAAGTACTGGATGAAACAGCAAGACAAGTAAGAAACAGAAGAGAACCCTCAAAACTTATTGATGCCAATGTATCATTTGCCCACCTACTTGGAGGTGGGAATCAAAGTACTGAAGCCGTGGCCCTGCCGGAACTACAGAATGTACCTCAATCCATTCCACATATACCTCTTTCTCAAAATGTAACCAATCCTAAGAATCCTAATCCACCACAAATCTCTCATATTCCTCCTCCTTCAAACGCCACAGACCTTACCAGTTTGATGACATCCTTTATTTCCGAAATTAAATCCCTTGTTATGCCCCTAATATCACTCCTTACGAATCTCGTAACAAATCTCATTCCTGCCTTAAAAAAACCATAAATGACCTCACCTAATTCCTTATCCATTCTCCTTTGGAATGCGAATGGTGTTAGAACTCACACTGACGAACTTACAGCCGTACTGCAGGACAAAAACATTGATGTTGCACTCATTACTGAAACTAGACTAACCACTAAACAGTACTTTAAAATACCAGGATATACGACATACCGGACAGACCATCCAGACGGCAAAGCCCATGCCGGTACTGCTGTCATAGTCCGCCGATCCCTCACCCATCACTTACACCCAATTTCCGCCCACGATTACCTACAAGCAACTTCCATCGTTATCAAAACCTTTTCCTTTCCGCTTATCATCGCATCAGCATACTGCCCTCCTAAACATCCCATTTCCTCTGCCCAATTTGGATCCTTCCTCAACTCCTTGGGTAATCACTTCATTTTGGGTGCAGACTTAAACGCTAAGAACCAACAGTGGGGTTCTAGAACCACCAATTCTCGTGGACGGACATTGCAGTCTGCACTCAACTCCCGACGCTTTCATCTCCTACCTCCCGATTCTCCTACCTACTGGCCAACAGATCCTAACCGTAATCCTGACATCCTCGACTTCTTCATCCACAGCGGATTAGGCTCTCTGAATTTTTCCATAGCTCGCCTTGATGAACTATCCTCTGATCATAGTCCATTGATTCTAAATGTATCCATAACACCTATTCCTAAACCTATCCCACCGTCATTCATTAGGGGCCCTGTCAACTGGAACCTCTTCCGCGAAATTCTCACTAATTTATATTGACCTCAGAGTGATTCTCAAAACCCCAAATGACCTTGACGACGCCGTATATTCCTTTACAACCGCTATTCAACAAGCCGCCTGGACTGCCTCCTCTCCCAAACAATCCCAAATAATTCCTTACAAAAGCCATTTACCACAACACCTGACAGACCTCATCAACAGCAAACGTCGAGCTAGAACATTATGGCAACGCACCCGCCACCCAGAAGATCGCCGCTCCTATAATTTTTTTTGTAGAAAATTAAAGCGGGAGTTGGCGATCTTCCGTTCCCAATCCTACAATACCTACCTCTCCTCTCTCTCGACTCGTGACAATTCCCTGTGGAATGTCACGAAGAGAATCCTAAAATCCCACACCATTTCCCATCCTCTCCGGCGCTGTGATGGTTCCTGGGCTGCTTCTGACAAGCATAAGGCCGAGGAATTCGCACAGCACCTTTCCAAAGTTTTTACTCCTCATCCAGAGCTTAATCCAACCCATACTGCAGCAGTTGAAGAGTTCCTCACGTCACCAATACCACTATCCTTACCACCTAAAGCAGTTAATCCCTCTGAGGTCAGATATCTTCTCCAAAAACTTACCCTCCGTAAATCTCCTGGACACGATCTCCTTACTCCCCAGATCCTCCGACAACTTCCGCAGAAAGCCATTACATTCCTTACATATCTCTATAACTGTATCCTACGCACTACCTATTTTCCTCTCTTATGGAAACATTCAACTATGATCCTTTTCCTAAAACCAGGCAAACCTTCTAACTACACGTCATCTTACAGACCTATCAGCCTACTTCCGATCCTCTCAAAAATTTTCGAAAAGCTCCTACTAAAACGAATCCTAGCCAAATTTCAAAATTTTCCTTCACATCAGTTCGGATTTCGTCCTCAACATTCCACGGTTCAGCAAGGACTCCGAGTTGTAGACCACATTTCCTCCGCCCTTGAGTGCAAGGAGTATTGTTCGGGTGCCTTTCTGGACATAGCTCAAGCTTTTGACCGGGTGTGGCACCCGGGACTGCTCTTTAAGCTCAAAACCCATTTACCTCAATCCTTATACCTAATCCTCCGATCCTATTTATCCAACCGCTCCTTCCGAGTTCGCTGTGGTTCCGAATTTTCCGAACAATATACTGTTGAGGCCGGTGTTCCTCAAGGCAGCGTCTTAGGACCCGTCCTCTACATCCTCTTCACCGCCGATATCCCTACCGACCCCAATACCTTTCTGGCAACATTTGCTGATGACACAGCCATTTTATCATCCGATTCCGATCCTGAAGCAGCATCGCTAAATCTCCAAAAGCACCTTTCCCTTGTCGAAGACTGGTGCAATGCTTGGCGCATTAAGGTGAACGAAAGCAAATGCACTCACGTCACATTCACCCTTCGACGCAAATCCTGTCCAACGGTTAATTTCAATTCCATACCGCTTCCTTCCTCAGACACAGTCCGGTATCTCGGCTTTTTACTAGACAAAAGACTGACGTGGAACCCACATACAAGACTAAAAAGAAAAGAACTCAACCGCAGATTCGGCCAGTTATACAGACTACTAAACAGAAAATCTCATCTTACAGTTGACAACAAATTACTAATATACAAGACAGTACTGAAACCTATATGGACCTACGGACTTGAACTGTGGGGGACAGCTAAACATTCTAACATTAAACGCATCCAATCCTTCCAATCCAAAGTCCTCCGAACAATAGTTAATGCTCCTTATTACGTTACCAACTGTACCCTACACCATGACCTTAATATTCCGTTTGTTTTAGACCTGGTACCATCCAAATTTTCCAAATTTCATCAGAACCTTAGTCATCATCCTAACCCTCTAGCACAATCCCTATCCAGCACCACCCATCCCTACAATCCTCCTCGAAGATTGAAACGGCAGTGGCCACGAGACCTATTGTAAACATTTAAACTGGAGTTCTGACAATGGTCAGATCCTCCACTCATGTACGGTATGTTTGTGGCTACAGCGCCCTAACTCAGCCTCCACTGGCTCAGACCAGTGATGCGGCTGAGATAGAGGTGCTGGGATCTCTTGGATTCCGCTTTTTCCTCCACTTGTGGAGGAAAAAGCGCTTGCTGGGGTCCCTTTAGCAATTGTATATATTGTATATAGTTATGATTGTGTGTAAGATGTTTATTTATTTGCCAACTTTTTGTTTATCTCAATAATAGGTTTATGTTTCGATTTGTTTTGTTTTTTATTTATTATTATTTTATTGTATATATTTGAATTTATGTTATATTTTTTGAAATTTGACCATTATTATTATTTTCTGTATATATAGTATGAATGAGGTCTCTTATCAATATTATTATTGTTCATTTTGTAACAAATTGTAATATATCTCAATAAAAAAAAAAAAAATAATAAAAAAAAAATAAATAAATAAATGAAAAAATATATTTAAAAACCCCCTCAATGGGACAGAAAAAATAAATAAATATATCCAAAATAAAAGGTACTTTAATTAAAACTGCTTTTAAGCCCTGTCAGTCTATTTTATTCATAATGAAAATTATATGATATTAAAGTCCATTAAATTTTACAAAGATATCGTGAGGTTGATCAAAATCATTAATGTAATTTTCAAGAAACTCTTAAAAAAGGCGATAAAGTATAAAGTAGCATTTCGGTCAGTCGATTTTAATGATGAAGTTGTACCATCTCGGGCGTATATTTGTCTTTAATATAAAATTTCTGGTTTGTAAGGTTTTTTGCCAGACAACACACCCGACTGTATTATTTGGACTTATGGGACCTTAAAACGTTTATTTACGCTTAAGACTGGAATTCAAATATTTTCACGGACGCAATACTTTCCCTTCATTAATACGAGGCATGTTTTTAAGTAAGTACCGTTTTGGAATTAAAAAAAGACTTGCAAAGGTATAGCAATAATTTTATTTTTACATGAAAGCCTGTAGCTTAATCTACTTTTCTACATAATTTCCATGAATTTTGAGGCACTTGTCATAACGCGGCACCAGTTTTTGAATACCCTCCTCAAAAAATTCTGCCGCCTCACTTGTTAACCACTGCATCACAAATGTTTTGATTTCGTTATCGTCTTAAAAAGAAAATAAGAAAAGTTGAGTAAGGGTATCGTTTTGCTGCATGACAATGCCCGTCCACATGTGGCTAATCGGACCAAAGATCTCATAAAATCATTTAAATGGGAAACTCTAGATCATCCTCCATACAGCCCTGATCTGGCGCCCAGCGACTACCATTTGTTCCTGCACTTGAAGAAACACCTGGGCGGTCGGCGTCTTCAAGACGATAACGAAGTCAAAACATTTGCGATGCAGTGGTTAACAAGTCAGGCGGCAGAATTTTTTGAGGAGGGTATTCAAAAACTGGTGCCGCGCTATGACAAGTGCCTCAAAATTCATGGGAATTATGTAGAAAAGTAGATTAAGGTACAGGCTTTCATGTAAAAATAAAATTATTGCGATATCTTTGCACGTCTTTTTTTAATTCCAAAACTTACTTAAAAAACATGCCTCGTATATCAGTAGGTGAAAGTAAAAACTTTTAAGGATGTATTTTTACTATCACTTAACTATTTGTGAAGTTATTGAAGTTTTCACCTGAAACTATAACTTTTCATGAATTTTCTTCCTCTAAAATACCTTTAATTTTGTAGATAAAAAAAAAAATTAAGCATATAATGTAAATGTTAAAAGAATTTTATAAACAAATATATTTTTTTCGAACAGCATATTACATCAATTCTATTTTTATGATATCAAAAATTAAATAAAAAAACAATGTTTGTTTTTTTCATTTTGACTCCGGGGACCATAAAAGATTTTTTTTTCCGGTCAAATAAGGTGTATTTTATAATTATTATTATTTTCACGATCGCAATAATTTCCCTTACTATACATTTTATACATAAGTAATTGAATGTAAACATTATCCTTAACTTTATTTAGTGGTTATCAAATACATTTTATTAACCGAGGTAAGTAAAATTGGTGTCTTTTTATGCACCATATTTTTTTTATTATTTAAAATATTTTTTTTTACAAAAAAAAAACTTAATGTGAGGTTTATCAAAGAGTTGAAAGAACTATTAGCTTAGATAATTTTATAACAAGACCATAGTTAGATCCATCGAGATTCAATTTGAAAATTAATGCGTATAATTATTGAAATGATAATTAAAAATAATTACATATAATTATAATTCATGGTCCAAGTTCAAACAAGGCAGATGGTTCTAGGATTTCTTTAAGGGCGTAAAATATCCTTCGTTATGCCACTCTTCGGATGGAATGTAAAATGGTGATCCAGAGCATGTGCGAAGTCAGTTACTCAATAAAGATCCCTATCCTAATTACAAAAACCTGATTAAATATTTGTAAATCCCAATAGATTAGCGTTGCCGAATTATTCACATTAGCATATCGTGACGTTAAATGAAATAATAAACCAATTTATAATTAGCGCGACATCAAACTCATCGACATATATGTTTGAGAAGAGATTTATTTCTAGTCATACCAATTTGATTTTACTTATAAACTCGATTATGTTGTTATATTTGTGCATATAATCATTACAATTCAACTTTGTTTTTTTATGAAACACTTATTTTGAATTTTAAAATCACTTATACTACCTACTTTCCTGATTCCTGGAAATTATCTATCGTTAAAATGATCCCTAAACCCAAAAAACCGCTAGAACTTCCTTCTTCCTACCGTCCTATCTCTCTTTTACCTATTATGGGTAAAATCCTGGAAAGACTCATCCTTAAACGTCTTTATCCAATCTTAGAACTTAATCACATAATCCCAGACCACCAGTTCGGATTCCGAGCATCCCACTCCACCATCCAGCAATGCCATCGCGTGGTGGATGTAGTCTCTTCTGCATAGAGCGCAGATTGTACTGCACGGGAGTCTCTCGACGTGGAACAGGCCTTTGACCGAGTCTGGCACCCAGGACTGCTGTACAAACTCCGTAAATTCCTCCCTCCAACATACTTCCTCATCCTTCTGTCCTACCTCCCTGATAGAACCTTTAAAATCAACCACAATAGTTCCTATTTATCCACTTTTACTCAGTCTGCTGGTGTTCCTCAAGGCAGTATCCTAGGACCCATTCTTTACACAGTCTATACAGCTGATATCCCAACACATCCTAACACATTCCTTTCTACCTATGCCGATGACACTTTCGTGCTATAAGTTAATAACGATTCTAGTGTTGTCTCTCAAACCCTCCAATCCCACATCAGAGACCTTGAGGTGTGGTGTCAGGATTGGAGAATTAAAATCAACTCCAATAAATCCCATCAGATTACCTTTACCCATCGTCGTAAACCTATGACATCCTGCCCTACAGGGTCTTTTAATGATATTCCGCTTGTCCCTGTTGAACAGATCCGTTATTTAGGCCTCCTGCTTGACAAACGTCTTACATGAAATCCGCGTACAAGACTGAAAAGACAAGAAACTGCTCGCCGATTTCGGTTATTTCAACATTTACTTGACAGACGCTCTAACCTTTCACTTAACTACAAATGACACATTTACATGACAATCATAAGGCCTATCTGGACTTACGGAGCTCTGGGGCTCTACTAAACCATCAAACTCTTCCCGTATCCAATCCTATCAATCCAAAATCCTTCGCAAAATCCTTAACGCTTCTTACTTTGTCACCAATAAAATCATCTACAACGACCTTAATGTTCCATATGTTGCTGATTTGGCTTGTACCAGGTATCACACCTTCCATGAAAAACTCCACTCCCACTCTAATCCACTAGTTTCAATCCTTGCTTCCACATCAATTCCTGACAATCTGTCGAGGCGTCTGAAAAGAAGATGATGGCCTCGAGACCTTCTTGTATAGATTCACTAATAGAGTGCTGCCAATGGGCAGTTTCTTTTCATGTTTTTTTTTTTTTGTCATGTGTTTTATCATTGTAGCATATTTACTTGATGTTTGAACATACAGTTGTAAATTTCAATAAATGAATTAAAACAAAAAAAAAATCACTTATTATAGATAAATATTTTAGACGAAATTGGAGCCCTTTTCTACCAAAAAGGTCTTAGACCTCATCACCATTGCGACCATGTGACCGGAAGTTTATATTACCTCTTTTTAGGTTTAGATAAGGTAGTATCAGTTCCGGGTAGTGAAGCATCTTTAGCCTTCAACATAAGGAGATAAGCAGGCGGGTCGCATATAGAATCAAAGGTATTGTTTTGATCTAAGTTGAACATGTTCTATATGAAACCATGAAAATATAAATCAGAAACCCACTTCAATCATAATTTGACTCTTTAAAATAAAATTTAAAAGAATATTTTTAGGCCATTGTTGAACATGCAGTAACTTTAATATTTTTTTTCATGACAAAATACTGTACGAAAACGGGAATTCATCCTCTCAAAAATGAAAGAGAATATTTGCTAAAAATACTTTGTGTTTGGAAATACTATATTTACCTTTAATACTGTAACATTCTAATCTATCTTGAGTCTGATGAGGAATGAATTTTCATTTAAATACCTGAAACAAAATAAATTATTATTACAACAGGAATTTGTTACAAAATGTGTATTATGCATGCATAAAATTGGAACACTGAAATTTGTTGAGTGCGAAAGAACTTTCTATACATTTGAAATAATCTTTAAATCATAATTCTCAAAACCGCTTATGGTGTAATTCCGTTTCTTATCTTCAAATAGTCTAAAACTCAATGATTGTTTTTATATATTATATACCATCATTTAATTATATATAAATAACTTTTTTGTTACATTAGTACAGATTGTACTATGGTAAAATTATCATTAACCTAGTCTAGTGAGTGGGAGTAATTTGAACCCCTAAACATAAAACCGATGGGATTGTCAGCTTAAAAAAATCAGTTATTATCCTTGAATGACAAATTATTAAGTTTTGCCGTTTCAAACTCAACTATCTGAAATCAATTTTAGAGGTTTAATTTAGTTTACGAAAATACATATTGATACATTGAAGTTTATGGATTTCTAAGAGCTTATATGAATTATAAAAACTTTCTGTTAACGCGTACGATTTTTTTTTTGTTGCATACTAACTTTCCAAAAATCATGTGCTTTCCAATGGTATACGTCTATACTACGTGCTACTTAAATTTCAGAAAAAAAATGTTTGATGACTTAATGAAAATTCAATTTTCTCTCCTAAAGTAATATTTAATTGCAATGCATTTCACTTGTAAGGTTTATGGAATGAATGCCCTCAACGATTGAGAAAACCGTAGCAAAACAGCCGTGTGGTTTAGAAGTTGGCGGGAACAGAAAATAGTGAATTCATTTTATAAATTAGACAAGTCAAACGCCTCTGCATCGCACGGGTTCAATTTTAATGTAAAAAAAGGATTTATTATTTTTTTTTTATTTATTATAGAGATATTTACAACTGTATTAACACAAAAAATACATCAAGTAAATGTAAAAAGTGAGATATGGACATCATAGGCGTGAGAAGAATCTACCCATTGGTAGCACTTCAATGGATTTATTTAAAAACAAAACAAAAAAAACACTGTTTGACCGATTTAGGGTTTATCGCTCTGAGATTAGTTACCGCAAAGAAAAGTGAACAGCCGTAAAGAATAATGTTTATTTTATACAGTTTATTTTTTATTTTATTTAATCATCGGCACATAAATTGATCAGTAATTCAAATTTTATTCAGTTTATTTGTTTTTTATTTTAAATTGAAGCATTAATGAAAATTTGAATCTTATTAAAATTACTGTAATACTTCTGTTTTTCTGAAAATATTTAAAAGTAGAAATAATATTGGGTTGATGCAAAATTAATGCAGGTTTCCTCTATTGCAATATCTTAATTCCAATTGTGTAAACAAAGCTAATCCTAACATTGATCATTATTATACCAAAACAAACCTTATCTAATACCCTCTATTTCACCATGAATTTGTTTAGTAAAATCGTTTTGTTCAGTGTGTTCAAAGGTCTTGAATCGAAAAAGTGCGATTTTCGTCAAATTTATTTTTACGAATTTAAATTAGGGCGCAGCGCTGCGCAAACGGCTCGTAATATTAATGAAGTGTGGGGTCAGGGGGCTATTAATGAGTGCACGGTGCAGCGTTGGTTCCAGAAGTTTCGCAGAGGAGATTTCGACCTCGAAGACAAGGAAGGTCGGGGCCGTCATCTTGCTCTGGACAACGACCAGCTGAGGTCAAAAGTGGAAGAAGACCCAACCAAAACCACACGAGAAATGGCGGCGGAACTCGGAACTCAAAAATTGCAACGTCTTTGCCCAGCATTGATGAATCGGAAGGGGCCGATCCTGCTCCACGATAACGCCAGACCACACGTTGCACAACCAACGCTTCGACGACTGCACGAGTTGGGCTACGAAGTTCTCCAACATCCACCTTATTCACCTGACCTCTCTCCTACAGACTTCCACTTTTTCAGGCATCTGGACAACTTTTTGAGGGAGAAAAATTTTCAAAACCAGGACGACATTGAAAATTCTTTTCGTGATTTCATTGAGTCCAGGGATTCGGATTTTTTTTCTGGTAGAATAAGAAAGCTTGTTGAACGTTGGCAAAAGTGCATTGATTCAGATGGAAATTATTTTGATTAAATATATATGGTTAAAGTAAAGATATGGCGTATTTACAATACCTACTAAAAACCTGCATTAATTTTGCATCAACCCAATAAATAAAAATGTCAGTTTCTGGATTTATGACAACTTTCCATTTATTTTAACAACTTACTTACGATATTGTTGGATAAAATATCGCGTACTGAATGGAAGAATACAACTTCTGAGCTTATAACTACTCTTAGTTAACTTTTAGACTTCTTTTATTACATATAGACTTTTCAAAAAGCTTGCGCTTTCCAACGAAATATCATACCTCTTTATTACTAATCATATTGCAGGAATAATTTATAATGGATTTATTACAGAGAATTTATATATATATATATATATATATATATATATATATATATATATATATATATATATATATAGCTGTTCCAGAAGACCACAATGTAAATAAATTGTTCTAATGAAATAAGTTTAGATTAATCAATAATTGATGGAAGTTAGGTCATTGTTTAGGTATTAGGAGAGAGACTTAGTTGTCTTGGAAACTAAGGCTGGCTTAATGCCTCTTGGAGAGCTCCGAGGATTGCAACGTTTAGAATGTCATCCGTTTTAGTTATCTCATAGTCCTTGAAAGATGGATTGCGGGCTCAAAAATAATCCTCAGATCTATTAGGCTTATTAATAAAGATATTTCAGTTTGACACCGATACCTGACTAACTTTCTTGAAAACATTAGGAAAGTTTTGAAACATGATTTATAACATTAATAAAGATGAAGTAATTTTATACAAATATAAACTAACCCTGCAATACCACTTAAATTATAAATTTTGAAACTGACAACCTGCTAAGAAAGTGTATTAAAATAACTATCCGGACAATGTTTTTGAATCCATTAAAAGAAAAGATAATTAGCCAATATCATTTTGCGAAACAAATAACTCCATGAATGTGAATAAAAAGCATATCATAACGTTTTTTAATTACTTAACATCTAAGGGTTTTCTACAACATACTGCTGTTATGTACCAAATTGTGCTATCAATGCAAAAATCACCTTAATAATTTCATTGATTCTTATTCTAATTTATTCATGCGGAATCGATTAGGAAGGAATTGCTTTTTTATTGTTACCTCATAATATATTTTATCTAATAAAGAGGATGTTGATTTAATTGAAGATGGTCCTTCCCAGGTTACAAGGTTACGCAAAATGGCAACTAATAATGGATATGCAATCTGTAATTAATTGGTTTTTAATAAAAATTAGTCTCATTTCTATTTAAAAATCCTGATAGAGATTAAATGTGGTATTTTTCTAATTTTCCATCGTAAGTGCATCACTATATTCCAGGTCTGGGGCAGTGAGTGTACTTATTTATTATGTTATATAAGCAGCCTGGGGTCAGAATATTGCATCCCTAATATTTTATGTTCTGAAAACCCTCAGTAGATGCACACTTTTTTTTTGTTTTTTTTTAATTTATTTTTGGTTTGTAATTTACAATAATGAACCTTTGTAATCTACCGAAAAAAGCAACACCCATCTCAAAATTTAAGTTTCCAAAATTCCAGATACGTAGAATCCGAATAATGGGGAAATAAGATCCATATGTCCGCCGTCCTCCGTACGCGGTTTTTTTCCGAAACTACTTTACCAATTTTTTTTGTTTTTAATTTGGCACAAAAATACCTTTATGAAAATACCTACAGTGATCCTAACATCTCGACGGTGATATCAGCTGATTAGTTAATGTTTGCCAATTAAAAATGCTTATATGAGAGAAGTTGGTTGAGGGTGCAGTCAATTGAACACACAATTAAGCGTAAACTTAATTTATTTATGCCGACGTTTCGGCCTAAATTATAGGCCTTCTTCAGGGTGGTTGTATAAGCTGAGAAGGCGTCATTCAACATTTGACTGCACCCTCAACCAACTTCTCTCATATATACACACAGTCAACCATTGTCACTTCATAAAAATGCTTATATTTCAATTATATAGTTATTTTTGAATATAGAGAAGCGTTTTGAAAGATTTTTTTGATTTAGGACACAGTGATTAATTAAAAAATAAAAAATTGAAACTTACATATAAATACGCCCATAACTTAGTTATTATTTAAGATGGATGATAGCGTAATTTAAATTAAATGTTAAATGATAAAAATTTCCAAAAAACACAAAAAAAAAGGCTGCAAATTATCACAAAATGGTTTATCATTTCCAAATAACTATATTAAGGTATAACTGTTTACATAGCTGTTTATAGGTAATTAACTAATACGGAAAAAATAAATAATTCAAAGGAAATGGCATATCACCACTTTTAATTTCAAAACGCTATATCTTTGCTAGCTCTGAAACAATTTAAACAATTCTTTTTTTATTTTGTAGGAAATTTAATTCGATATGAAATAGCTCTAAGGGCAAAAATATCAAATATCAACGAGTTTTGGTGGAATTACATCAATTATAATTTGTGACTTGAATATATAGAACAACAATTTGTATTTAATTGTTTTCTATTTATCGAGCTTTACTGATTCTAAATCACTATACACATTTTTCTCTATCTTAAAAAATAACGGAGCTATCGACGTATTTAAGAGTAAAATTGCAATTCTTTTCTTCCTTTCTAACTTTTTTACTCATTTTTATAATGATAAGCGGTTTCTGGTTTAAATAACACTGTTAATTTTGTTTCTCTATCTTTGAAAATATCGGAGTTACAAGCGTATATATTGGAGTATACATAAATGAAGACTAGCTTATCGCGCTTTAATGATTCTAAAATTCTAAACCTTTCTCTATCTCCAAATATAATTGAGTTATGGACGTATTAATGAATTGTTTTAATTATTTATTTATTTTAATTAAGAAACACTTATAAATTTTATCTCTATCCTTAAACATTCAGGTTCTACCTATCTTGAAACGTAAGCCCCAAATTTTGAGTGGAAGAAGGTAATTTTTTTTTTCCTTTGGTCGATTACAAAGAAAGCTTTATTATTAAAAATAATAAACCAAAAGGATTATTGAAATCTGCTAAGGAAAAATAGAGATAACATTAAAAACTTAGCAGTAATGATTAGCCATTTTCCTTTGATTAATTTATCGCTATACCTATACATTAGTTGCCTATATAGAAATATAATTTACTATATCCTAACATATTTTCTTGTAAATAAATCACTATTTTGTAATAATTAGCAGCGTTTTCAAATAGCTTCTGAAAGTGCAAAGAAAATCTTTGGGTAAGCAACATTAGTGTTTCGCACAAACAGATTTTTTAAGCACCACTGAAATTACTCCTACTTGTGGGTTTTCGCCTCAAAAAAAGGGACACTCAAGATCAGAAGCTAATCCTAAGTGCCATAAATTAAAGACTACTAAACAAAGAGTTAGGAGAGAGGGTTCAACGTCCCTGCCTAGAGGTGCCATCAATCACGGGGATTGCCAACAATACCTGGGCCAACAAAGGCGGGCCACGATTTTTCAGCGCCATCTGTCTCCATCAGCCTTTGAGGCCGATTAAGGAGTCCTACAATGGTCACTCATCCACGCTTCAAATTTCTACCTCGTCTTCAAATTCTACAAGAATTTATCACAATTAGTTAGCTCCTGCCGTCCCTTTGACTGCAAGAGAATGAATGGTCATTCCGCAACTGCGAGCTATAAACAAAGGCCGTTGGGCCAACGATAATTATATCAACAATAGCTTTCATCAATTATCCAACAGATCAAGCAAATGAGGAGAACTGAACAAAAAAATTAAGCTTATTTATTATATAACTGAGGTAGTTTCTTATGATAAGAGCAGAATATATTTTCTTGGCAGCGTTGAGGCCAATGGTTATAATTTCTTATCGTTATATTGTTAAAGTCTACCTTACTATTTGTTGTAAATATTACCTAAAAATTTCATAAAATTGCTTTTACTCTTTGTTAGAAATCGAACATACAGTATCTTTAATAATGTTTCACGTATCCTCTTCGAACTGATTCTTACATCGAATCATAATGTAAGACTAAATAAATTACTTGCAGAGTTATTTATAATTTCAACATCAGACCAATTTGGATACACGAGAGTTCAATGATTCTCCTAAAACAACAGAAATATTCTGATTGAAGGTTATCAATGAGTTGTCGTTGGGAGGCCTTACCCTTTTGAGCCTTACATTTTGTGAGAGGGTTAACAAAAGTGACAGTAAGTGAAAAATACAATTTTTGAAGTTTAGAGCATTAAAAATGCTACTTACAAACTGCAAGAGGACATTAATAATATAAGTGCCACGGCAAACCGCAATAAACTGCCGTTAAGTGCAGAGAAAACAAAAGCTGTCATGATAGCATCTCCGTTCTCCTTAAATCCATTCCTTGCCTTCTCAACCTTCTCCTAAACAATATTCCTATTTTTTTCACTCATATGTCAAGAACTTAAGCTCTCTTCTGGAACCCACACATCTACCAAATTTCCTGCCAAACCAAAGTAACCCGAAAGGAATTTCGTAGCCTCCATTATCGTATATCATACAATACTCGTAAACTGCTTGTTTCCTCCCTCATCTTTCCTGGCTTTAACTAAGGTTTTGTGCTGTATAGCGGACTTTCAGGTAAACTCGAAGCAAAATTCAAGGGTATTATGCACTGTGAATAAGATTTGTATTCGGGTTCACCAGAGACACGCATATAACCCAGTATTACGCCGAGTTAAGGTGCCTTTATTCTCATTACAGATGCCAGCATTTCTTAGCTTCCTTCCTCTATCAGGTTATCAAAACTTAGCGCCCTAGCTATGTCTTCCAAACCTTCAATCTTCAATCCAGTCCCTTTCTACCTGATCCCGTCTTTCTGACATTTACCCTCCTCCTCACCGTACTGCTGTGTTTGAGAAGTCCTTTCTGTCCAAAGCTGCCTCACTTTGGAATTCTATTCCTCCTGAGATCCATCATGCGAAAACGGCTTCCTCCATTAAATCGCCACTTTCAACCACCTTTTGCTTTCCCTGTCAAACAGACAACCTCCAACCTCAGATGCTAGAAATACCTTTTTGTTTTGTTTTTATACTATTTCAATTATCTTTAATGAAGTATCTGTTTTGATTAATTTATTAAATAAATAAACTTCTTCTTCTTCCAGTGGCGCAACAGGCCTCGTGGTGTAACCTCCTGGGAGATTACACTCATGTTTCTCGATTCATTTTGTAGTGTAGGGTCATCACTCCCTGCACCTAATTTTGAGAGTGGCCACCATTTGGCTGATGGGTCAAACATACCCGGGGGAGAGGCTGTGAGTGAATCCCCATTTAATTACATCCTTATAAAAGCTCCGCCGGGACTGGAATTCGATCTCACATCCTGTAGCATGAGAGACTAGTGCGCTAGCCACTCTGTCACGGGCTCTCTAAATAAGTAAACACAAATAAATAAATTTTATTTTATTCTAAAAGTTTGATTTGTAAGTGCATAGTTTATTACCTCAATTTATTATTTTAGTTTAGCTATTGTTGTTTAAATCTATGACCACATTGTTCCGGTCATCAAACTTTTACTTTCTTTTTATTCTTAAGGGACTTTATTCCCAGGATAATAAAATATTATTTCATTACAAAACATAAGTAAGTAGAGAGGAGCCTGAGCAGAGGGGATAAGTACATAGAAGCTAGCCGTAAGTTAAAAATAACACCAACAACGCATTCATTCAAGACTGGATCGGCATTTAGGCCAAACTCCTTCTGAGAAGCTTACAGGCCTCTAATATTGTCTTCTAAAAAATCATCCATGAATACATTAATATCTCATTTCTCGCAAACTTATTTCGAAACAGATACACCTTTCTTAATTCCAAAGTATAATTTTAAAGCAATATTCTAAGCAGTTCTTAAAGAATTTGCTAATAAAAGCCTTGAAATCTAAACTTAAATAATAGAAACAAAAAAATAATTGCTTAGAAAAAAGAAAATAGCTAGATGAAATACTATTTGGTCCTGCTTACTATCAACTGTTACAGCGAGGCATTGTTATTATCGAGAATACTGAGGTTCTATTTACCACATATTATAACATAAAGTACCTTTGGACATATCTGCATAATTGTTTCCTGCTTGACCCCCGACCTCTTCCGTCCGCGGCTTGACTTCTGCTTCTCTTGCCGTCCAGGCTCAGACACCTTAGGTACTCCTCTATCCCGGCACTAGCCGTGGAGGGGTCCATTTTTTGTATAGCCCTACAAAGAAACGTTTTTGCTGGTAGCCCGGAAACTGCTCCATTTGAAACGATTCTAAATTATTTCTATTCCTCTTCTCTCTCATAGAACAGCATCCTATGAGAAGTCCTTCATCATCAGTGCTACTTTACTACAGAACTCTTTACCCAACTCTCTCCGAAAAGTATCCACCCTAATCATTATCTGTTCCCAACAAAATGCAGTTCTGTTTGATTGCAGCTTTATATAATTGTATAACAATTTTTGATCAAGTCCACAACTGCTTCAGAAAACGCTTGTTTTTCTTTCTTCGTGAAAACCTCCTGAGGTTCTAAACTTCAATAGATTATAAAGTTCCTATTTCTCATCAATACTTCTTTTTCATCCAGAGAAATCGTAAATCGGTTTTCCTTATAGGGCAGCTATTTACATTGTAAAACTTTGGAGAAATAATTTCCTTATTTGTCACTGCTCTCGGTAGAATCTAAAGACGTTAGTTGAAGTTCTGTATTCATGACGAGAGCCCATTTAACTTACGAACAATCTTTTCTTCTTTTTTACCTTCTCCATCGAGCGAAAAAATTATAAATGTATAAAATATTAGCGTCTTTATGTCCAAGGAGAGGAGTTATAACTGGAATTAAAATCTTCATTCTTAGTTAATAATATTTATTGTTACAATTTGTCTAAATTAATAATGATCCTACTGCATAACTTAATAGAACACATTTATTACTAAATCCTCTACATTTCCTTGAAAAATAGTGTTTTACTCCTTGCAATTCATTAACGGAAACATAAACTTGACAGTAAAGCCGTGCAATGAGACAGAAATAAGTTAAAAGCACCCGGAACTAAGCAATTAGCTGTAGTCAAGTTTTATCTTTTAACTTTATGGCTCGCTTTAATTGTGTTCTCAGCTAATGATTATTCAGCTAATCAGAAATTTGAAGTATCTTTCCCCCCAAGGTTTTATGTAAAGTGTAAGAAAATAATTCATATGAGAGTTTCTTGATAATTAAATCTAATCATTAAATTTTCAAAAATATATCAACATTGGTCAGTTAAATTAAATTAAGTTACATTAACCAATTTATTCAGAATTTGATAAACTGAAAAGTAAGCAATCCATATTTTTTTCTGATTAATTTACTAGTAATGTGGATGATATTCATAAAGATGTTTACGAAATATCTGTAAGAAGCTTATTTTAATTGCATTGGATTTTTTTTTTCGCAATCAAGTAATTAGTTTCTTGATAAAATTTATTATTAGAAAGAAACACATGTTAATGATAAATAAATGGTTCTTAGATATTTCTCAAAATTTATTTTTACAACAGTAACAATTAGGAGTCAACGTTTTGGGGGCTTTCCCAACCTTTATTATACAAAAAAAAAATTAAAATTATAATCATTCTTTAATAGATTATAATAATATATCAGTGTGCACGTTTTTGCACTAATAGGATAGCCCTAATCCATTAGGAGCAAAATAATATGTTGGCTGTGATAGGGGGTTCTCATATGTTATTTATTTATAAATTTTAATGGCTGTTTATCTAATTTATTATTGAAATTTAAAAAAAGCGGATATCTACTTACCTTATATATACATTCCGGTCAGGGTAATGGACTTTTACATTGTATAACATGGACTTGTACATTCTTTTTTGTAATAATAAATGATGATTTATTAATGTATTGTAGTGAGCTCTGAAGATGGGGAAAGTCCCCGAAACGTTAACTCCTAATTGTTACTGGTGTACAAATAAACTTTTGAGGTAGTGCCATTTATTTATTTAATTTTTATTAGTTACGTTATTAGCTAATGTAGATTGTTTCGATGAAAATGGATGATACATTAATAATGTAATCGAAAGACTGTCTGATGCATTAGAAAGTAAAATAATGAATGTAGATAAATAAATGATGCACGTTTATTCAAGACTACTTTCCATAACTAATTTATAGCTATTTCGTTCATGGAGAAAAAAAGTTGCTATTCACGGAAATTGATAGCATTTCTTTTTTAATACCCATCTAAAATATTTAGAAAAATGAGGTTCTCCGGGCCCTAATTATCGTTAGCTAACCCTTTTTTTTCCCCTTCAATACTGAATTAGACAATTCCAAATTATTTCTAAACTTTCAATTTTTTTATAGGTCTGATTTTCTATGTGATTGAAAAAAATAAAGAAATACTTTGATTTAAAAAAAAAAATAACATAGTTAAAGTGTTAAATTACAAACTTTCACTTATTTATTTTATATGCTTATGACATTTCATCAATATAGTTATAAATTGTATTGAATAAAAAAATTTACTTGAAAAACTATTATTAGATTTATTTATTAAAATATTCTAATTTTTATTTTTTTATAACAATGTAAATGACAATATAATTAAATATTTTTGTTGAAAAAAGAATTATTTATTATGGAATACAAAATAATAGATTATGAAGTTAACTTTGTAAAAGCCACTCTCATTCGAACTGATTCAAAGATTTTTTTCTTCCGTTTTGTTTTCATGCTTTATAGCCTAATTCCGCCTAATCGAAAAAGTTTCAGTTATTGTTTTAAGTTTAAAGAGGTCATAATTAAATGATAAGTCTGGAAGCGAAAAAGAGGGAAAGGCGAGCAATAAGCGGAAAAGATCTCTAATTCAGTCAGAATATAAAGGCAATCTGTGAGGCGAAGGGTGGTAGGCGTAGACGGTGCAATTCAACCGGCACCGTTCCACCAAACGACGTTATTCCAATTTATTCAATCGTTGCTACAACTCGATTTTAGAAATCGCTTCGTCTAAAAGCATTGGTAAGTGGCATTGATAAATAATAAATCTCTGTTTTTGTGTATTAGAGTTTTATGTGTTCTACTCTTCACCATTTATGTATTACTCTGGGAATTATAAAACTGTAACAAATCATTTTGGCTTAATTTAAAATTATCAGCCCAAAAAGTGTCAAGAAAACATGATATTTTTCTTTCATTGTGCAAAATAAGGTACAATGAAAAAATATGCTTATTTGTCAGTATTTAAATTAATTATTTATCTTTTTATTATAAATTAATTTTACTTTCACTTACCTAAATATGAAAGATATAGGAAGGGAAAGTATTGCTATAGAGAAAATTTTGGGATTCCAGTTTTAATCGGAAATGAAGATTTTTCTGTTCTTTGAGTCCCGCGAGAAGGTAAGGTATGCGCGCTTGTGTGAGTGTTTATATATATATAATATATATATATATATATATATATATATATATATATATATATATATATATTTTTTTTTTTTTTTTTTTTTTTTTTTATTAAAGGTAGGGGAAAAATCTTTCATAGACGATGTGTGGCTATACAAGCCCACAACAGTCTGAGGTTCCTACTCACTAAAAAACCACCTCCCTATTCGCCTTCACCACCCCACGGAACTGCCGTCAGATATTACTTCGCGAGGGGCATTATGGCTATGTGAAACCATCAAATGTGAAACCCTCTTTTCTGCTGATCATAATAATGTGATTCTTCCTTTTAAACATAGTAACAAGGGTGCGTGTGTGCATGTGTGTGTGTGTGTGTGTGTGTGTGTGTGTATGTGTGGGTGTAGGTGTGGTAGGTCTATCTTGGAAACGATAAGTGTCCTTTCATATTTTAGAAACGTATATGCCTGAGATGTTACCCCAACTTTTTTATCTTAATCGGCCACCCAGAAGAGCCACTTTATACCATGCATTTTGCACATTTTTCCCAAAACAGCTCAAACGATTTTGAATGAACACGCCATACGGATGTCAAATTTTATAAGTTATAATGTCATATAGATCCAAAAAATCTAATCATATCTTCTTATTAAAAATGATAAAAAATATGTACAAGTTGAACGGATTTGATAGCCAACTAAAGAAGAAAATTAGAAACATTTGTTTGTTAATTTTTTTTTTTTTTTGACAAGAATATTGATATAGATATATAATTTATATACTGTTGAAAAGCTGAAGATTTTAGGAAAAAAAAATAAGTTATTAGCGGAAGGTAGGTAATGGAGGGGGGATTAAACTAAGTAATTACAGTATATAATAATTTCTATTGTTAGATTGATTTATCTGAAAAATATGTTTCCATCGAAACTAAATGTATTTTTTTCATTTTTAACGTAATTTAAATGTTCTTAAATTGATTTTAACAGCGGAGGAATGTGAAAGTCGGATATTGACCGCAACAGATTTGTTTTTACACGAATTTTGGCTTTACTGTAACTGTATAAATGTGGTCTGAAAGCTTTATTATTACTGTCTACATTGAAACCAATATACCTAGTCCTAATATATACCTAGACCAAAATACCTAGTTCTGCCATAAATATTGTTACAAAGTAATATATGCATATCCCAACAGAAAAATTTACTTTTTCAAAAACTAAACCAGAAAATAAAATTTATATCTTTTGAGACTAAAACAAAAAATAATACACATAATTCAACAGAAAGGTTAAGTTTTTCCAATACGTTATTAGAAAATAAAATGTATATCTATAGAGACTAAAAAATAAATAAATTACTCAAAATGCTCCCCTTTTGCCTTGACACAGGCATTTAATCTTCGTGGCTAGTCATCAATAGCAGCACGCAGCAGTTCTTGAGGAAAGCACTCAACTGCACCAAGGGTTGTTTAAGGCTTTACAAGTTATAGTGTGCTCTGTGGTGTGCAATCCTCTCCAGTTAGGACCAGAGCTAATAATCTAGTGGGTTGAGACCAGGATTTTCTGAGCGCCAATCCGATCCAGAGATGAACGCTGGAATGTCCTTTTGCAGCCTTTGCTGAGATGACCTGGCCTTGCGATCTGGATCAGAATCCTGCTGAAAAATCCAATAACTCCCAGCATACAGAGTATAATTTAAAAGCTTGACGAAATGTTCCGAAGTATCGTCCTGATAGTTTCGATTGTTTTTCAGAAAAAAATTAAGCTTTCTGGTGCTATTGGTATATAGACCAAGGAGCACTTCGCATTTATCCACTCCAATATGTGATTATTCTTTGTCCTGTCATTAATCGAAATTCACCCATCCTAAAGTCACTTTATATTATGTGATACAACAGAGATTTCCAATTCCTGAGACATGCTGTGTTGTTTTCCAATTGAATTTCTTCTGATTCAAGCAGCCAACTCTCACACTGGATTTGCTTTCACAGTCCGGAAATGAGCCGGTCAAGGTCTGTCACAAACATAAAGGGTCTCACTGTATCCATTTATAGTGCGGTACACGAGCATACGGTTGATACCCTAAGATTTCAGAGTGTTGAAAATCTCTACCCTACATTTTTTAACTTTGTGTAAGGTGACCACAGCTATTCAGTTTTCTTTATCACCCCACTACTTGTTAACTGGGCGAAAGAAAAATACAAACTAATTGGGATTATTACCCTGACATATGAAGAAAATAATCTGATAGAGATCTGTATTATCTAAATAATATCCAAGGATGTAAACAAAGTTCAGCTTTTGTAACTGTGTTTTTGGCAGAAATAGGTATTTTGAATAAAACTTTTTAAAAAGAACACATTTTATCGATTTCCTTTTAAGTTCTTTATGAATAACTTGTGTTATAAATAAAAGTGGCTTAATAATTTTATTCCCTTTGCTGAAATGATTGATTGATAGGATCTTTCCTGTCCAAACTTATCCTTTATACGTCTATATGATTTAGATTGAAGACGAAGAATGAAGATTATTAAATAATTTCATAAAAAAGACCATTAGACGTTTTATGTTATTTATTTATGCAATTATGTAAATATGAATATTTATGTACGAACTCTTTTCTCGGATAGTTTGTTGCATTCTTCCTTATATTTTACCTACTGTTATGTATAACTTATTTAAGGAGACTTCTTAATTCAGTCTCTCGAAAAATTTCATCGGCATTTATATATTTTAATATATATTTTCTGAGACAATATATCCACGGGAGGCAATACAAAGAAATAAGTAATATATAATATAGTAAAAACAAATAAATGTACAGCTAAACATAATTTATGTTGGTTTTTTTACTTGTCTCCTTTATTTATAATTAACAACCACAACAAAATTTCTAATGAAATCTTTGAAAGTGTTGTTAATAAATCTTTTTAAAATTGTCGGTATGATTTAAAATAAATTTAAATTTCTTTGAATCAGAGTTACATTCATATTTGATGGTTCTTAAGTGTAAGATAAGGTAAGATAAGGTACAGTCCTTAATTACTTCTTATGCCCTTCAAGGTTTCTTAATATTTTTTCTTTTTAATCCTAAGTTGATAACATGCATAAAACAAAAAAATAATCGTAAGACATATATATTGATTTGATTGGCTACTTTTAGATAATATATAATACAAAGCTATTAATCGGAATGGTGTGTATTTAATGTTTAATTGAATATAAATATGAATTTAATCATAAAATTTTATTTTGCTTTTCTTCATTTCTTATTTTGTCAACATTTATTTTTATTCTAACTTTTTTTCTGAAATATTGGATTTTTTTCTTCTACATTTTATCACTATTTATTTCATTTAAATTTTTGTTTATTTTGAATATGTTGAATCATTGGTTCTCATAGCCTTCTTTTTTATTTTCTCAGAGTGTGGAAGAAAATATTATCCATGATAAATTAATATGAAAAAAAACAAACTCTTTTGCATAAATTTAATTTCAAAACATAGGCAAATCATGTAAAATGCGGTAATTAAAAAATCCGAAGATAAACAATAAAAATAAATTGGAGAATGATGGTAAAAAATCATAGTTGGAAAGGAACACTTAAAAGATTCTCGCTTGTGGAACAATATCACAGTGTAATATATAAAGAAGATGGTCTTAAATTTTTTTTGCCACATAGATAGCAGTTGGCGTGCCCAAAATTAAGAGAAAAATCCAAGGGCAGATAGTTAGAAAAGAAAAACATGAAGAAAGAAATATGACAAATGTTTTTACGTGCACACGTTCACTTTTCTAGTCATTTCCACGTTGTTGACGATAAACAATAATGTAAAATAACAACTTAAACACTCATTTCTGTGACATTGTATTTATTTGTATTATAAGGGAATTGAATTCGTAATGAATCAAATTGATTTTTCTCAACATCACGCATTTATATATGATAATTTAAAAACAGGATTCTGAGTCTGACCAAGTCAAGGGTGAGAACAAAACAATTGAATGGAGCTGACTTTGGAAGACTCATTCCTGTTAACCAATTTGAGTGCAGAGTGTAGTTTGAGTTACATGCACCACTGATGTAGCTCAAATATGGAATAATCTAAAAACTTTAATAATAAGAAATACCTGGAACGCCAAAGAAAGTACAGGAGGAACGAAACTCAAATTATATACATTTGTTTATACAACATATTGGAGGTAGTAGCTCAAAGAAGACGTAATAGTAAGTATGTAACGAAGAAATTGTATTTGTTTATCCAAAAAAAGTTAAGTATAAAATACATAGAAATAGTTATAATAAAATTCAGATGTTAAAATGTAAGTGCTCAACAGTTTCAAATGTCATGTTAAAGACCCATAAACATTCAACAAATCTACCATAAATTGTCAATTGTCAAACATTCTTTATTTTATTAAAATTGAAATAAGGAATATTATTGAATGTTAATGCTGAGAATGAATACCATTATTACTTTAGCCTTAACTCGGATGTTATATTTTGAAAATAATAAAAAAAGAAAAGAAAAACTTACGGTGATGCGACAAATAATACGAATAACTTTTTCAATAATTTGTTCTTTTTTTCGATTTATGGTCTGTTTATGGAATATTATTAGCTGCTCTATATATATCTGTTTTGAAATGGACATTGATTATCCAGTAATTCTAGCCTGAGCTCAAGTTTCACTTTTTACATAAATAAATTGAAATTCGATTCATGAAAGTTTTCAACGTTTGAGTTTGTCCAGAGAAAGTTTACAAGAAACTGAACTTGTTGACTTCAGTTCAGTTTTGTTCCTAGGAGGAGTTAAGGAAGTTCTGCCCCTATTGTTGCTCATAAGATGTGGATTATTGTTATATTTAGAAGCGAAATAGCTATGTATCAAGTAAGTTTAAATTGTAAAATTATTGATGTATTAAATACTATGGGATTGGCTAAAAGGAAGAGGTGACAACACACAGGACTGCAAAAAAACCTACCTAACAAATAAATTACCAGAATGCTTTTAAATAATATACGGCAGGATGTCTAAAAGAAAAGTAATTCTATTTGCAGCTGCCCTAGCAAACCAATTTATTTATTTTTACAGAAACAATTTTTAATAATAAATAATAAGTTCTTTATTATTCTGGGACATGTCCCTTTAGAACAAAATATACAAAATGTACAAAAAAAGGGCTTTAGAGTCTTAGAGTAAATTAATTAAATATAAATATAAAGTTAATAATTAATGGTATAAAATATACATATTTAAATGAGATGAAAAAAATAAATAAATAAAAAGTTTATTTAGAATTCTATTGAGCCTGGATGTGCAATAAGTGATCAAATATGCGGGATTTGAAGGTAGAAAATAATTGGAGTGACGGATGGAAGAAGGGATAGAATTCCATAGGATGGAGGATCGAATGAGAAAGGATCTGTCGAAGTGTGCAGTTCTGTGGGCCGTACTGTATAAATCCGAAGGTCTGGAGCGTGTAGAACGGGAATGGACAGAGGATTTGAACTGTAGGAGGTCAAAAATATATGATGGACGGCGGGATTGGATAATTTGGTAAAGGAATGACGCAAGGAAATACTTGCGACGATTGGAAGGGTTAAGCCACTTCAACTCGCCATAAAATTGGGATGCAGAGATGTATCTAGGGACCCTGAAGATGAAGCGAACAAAGGAATTGATTAAGCGTTTTAATATACCTCGAGATCCCCAGACACACCACCATATACCGTACAGCAATAGTCGAAGTGGGGGGAATATTAGGGAGGTAACGAGGAGTATTCGGGTTTCAAGCGGAAATAGGTGACGGAGGGAATACAGTCGCTTTAAGGTTGAAAGGGTACGTCGAGAGATTTCCGAAATATGATTTTTGAAGGATAGACTTTGATCGAAGGTTACTCCCAGATTTCGGACAGTAGGGTGGGACTTTATAGGATTACTATTGAGGAACAAGGTTGGAATATGAGGAACAGTTTTCAGAAGGTGAGGGGATCCTATTACAATTGCTTTTGTTTTTTCAACATTCAATTTTAACTTATTCACTTCAGCCCAGTGGCTTATTCGATTGATGTCCTCTTGTAATCTTTTTGTAGCTAGTAATAGGTCGGAAGGTGGGAAGGAGAGGTATATTTGGAAATCGTCAGCATAGAGGTGGTATTTAATTTTTATTGAGTAATATTCGGTATATTAATATTTTAATATTAGTTGTAATATTTTGAGTAATAATAATTTGTCCTAATCAGGAAATTTTTAATAGTGATCAAGTACAACATTCACACAATAAATACAAAACAATAAATATATAAAAAAATAATACATGTATGCAATAAAGGATCAATAACAATATGTACAAAAGTCAAGCCAATGCTAGAACTCGATTATACATGTTTACAAGAGGTCTCGAGGCCATTGCCGTTTCAAACTTCTAGGGGGATGGTTAGGGTGTGTGGGGCTAGCGATTGCTAGGGATTGCTAGGGATTGAGCTTGCGGATTGGGATGATGGAATTTTGAGAATTTTGATGGAATAAGATCTAATATAAATGGAATATTTAGGTCGTGGTGTAAGGTGTAGTTCGTGACATAATAAGGAGCATTAACTATTGTTTGGAGGACTTCGGGTTGAAAGTATTGAATGCGTTTGATGTTAGAAAATTTGGCTGTCCCCCACAGTTCAAGTCCGTAGGTCCAGATAGGTTTCAGTACTGTCTTGTGTATTAGCAGTTTGTTTTCTACAGACAGTTTAGAATTTCTGTTCAGTCTGTATAATTGGGAAAATCGTCGATTAAGTTCATATAGTTTAAGTCTAGTATGCTGGTTCCAAGTTAGTCTAGCAAATCAATTATTTTGAGGAAATATTCTTTCCAAAGACCTATTGCTGAGCTATGGCAGGAATCAACAACACCGCCCAATACTATAGCCTATCCATAAGATGATATTCTCCCCCCACAATAATTTAACGCATAAAAAATAATGGATGCCTCTACCAGTAGACGAAGGAGGCAATTGCTGAAGGCCGAGAAAGAGAGGATTCACGGATAAGACATCAAAAGGAATCAGTGCTGAAGGCGAGAGGGTGACAGAAGAGAAATATATTCCAGATTTGGATGGCTAACCAGACAAGATGAGGCCGGACAACTCAATCTAGATCATCTAGGTAAGTCATGTATATAGTATATATTTATAATGTATAATTGTTTCTGTTTAAAATAAATTATTTCATTAAGGTGTACAACATTTATCAGTAAATGTTCCAATTTCAATTCCTTAATAAACAATTATGTTAAAAAATTTAGGGTAGTTATCTTCACTATTAATCCATGGCATTCTGAATTTTAAATCTTTATTTTTGTCACGAATAAGCGTAATAAAAGTAATGTAATAACGGATTAGATATATCATATCATTAACCTAATTAACATGCTGAGGTATATAGAGTGATTTTATTTGCGATAGGCATATAAACAATAATTACCTATGATAAACTTATTATTCCTTTGTCCATAGTATTGATTTCTTCCTTTCCATCAATGAGTTCTATTACGGGTATAATATAGATTACCAATACTTTATTGTTGTACCATATCGATCCTTGGTATAGCGATATGCTGCTGGATCAGCAAATAAGAAACAGTTGAGATAGAGGGAGGACTGGGAGCCGATCGGAGGCCGTTCCATCGTATCGGGAGCATTCGATAAAGTTGATCGGCCGGCAGTGGTGACTCCCTTCGCCTCCCACATCCAAGCCCTCTCGGCTTTGTCAAGGCTGGAAATGTGATTGCCCCGCCCGTGCCGCGGTCGGCAACAAAACAACCCTCCCTTAATAGGGCTACTTCCACAATTATAATAGTTCCTTTCAACCCACATAATATCGTATTCAGGTTTATAACATTTTAGCAACGAATAATTTCCAATTTACGAAATATCTAATGGCTTAATTTTAGTCATTCATAGTTGATTAATGAGATATCGTTTATATGTTTAACGTTTCATCGGTAAAAAATCTTGTGCGCGCAACACACGACTTTCTGTTAATTCCGTTGTTAAAATCTGTCAATTGACCCCTTATCTAACTTTCCACTAGTGCTGAGCCTGTAAGAGGTTAACATTAAAAAATTCTCAAACCTTTAAAAGTATGAAAAAGGTTATGTTTAGGAGGTGGGAGGAAGGCCGAATCTCACAAAAAAAAAAAAAAAAAAATCAAAGTCATTACCTGCTTCTAAAATACCATAAATTAAATAAGATGAAATGAAAAAGTGTTTTGATTAAAAAATAAAATAAAATTATTAACGATTTCGATAATGAGTACGATTTCCATGAGGTTAATGAACTTTTGAATGAATCAATGAACGTCTTGCTGCCGTGCTATACTCAGCTATACGTATAAAGTGAGAAAACAAATGATTTCGGCTGAATTAATCGATTTTCAGGAGAATGAATACATTTAAACTAAGGAACGGATACTGGACCGATTGACCCCGTGACGCACTTGTGGATAGTTACTGCACGGGGTTAATTGACCCGTGTCGCACTTTTGGATAGTTATTACACGGGGCTAATTGACCCCGTGTCGCACTTTTGGATAGTTACTGCACGGGGTTAATTGAGCCCGTGTCGCACTTTTGGATAGTTACTGCACGGGGTTAATTGAGCCCGTGTCGCACTTTTGGATAGTTACTGCACGGGGTTAATTGAGCCCGTGTCGCACTTTTGGATAGTTATTGCATGGTGTTAATTGACCCCGTGTCGCACTTTTGGATAGTTACTGAACGGGGTTAATTGAGCTCGTGTCGCACTTTTGGATAGTTATTGCATGGTGTTAATTGACCCCGTGTCGCACTTTTGGATATTTACTGCACGGGGTTAATTGAGCCCGTGTCGCACTTTTGGATAGTTACTGCACGGGGTTAATTGAGCCCGTGTCGCACTTTTGGATAGTTATTGCATGGTGTTAATTGACCCCGTGTCGCACTTTTGGATAGTTACTGCACGGGGTTAATTGAGCCCGTGTCGCACTTTTGGATAGTTACTGCACGGGGTTAATTGAGCCCGTGTCGCACTTTTGGATAGTCACTGCACAGGGTTAATTGAGCCCGTGTCGCACATTTGGATAGTTATTGCATGGTGTTAATTGACCCCGTGTCGCACTTTTGGATAGTTACTGAACGGGGTTAATTGAGCCCGTGTCGCACTTTTGGATAGTTATTGCATGGTGTTAATTGACCCCGTGTCGCACTTTTGGATATTTACTGCACGGGGTTAATTGAGCCCGTGTCGCACTTTTGGATAGTTATTGCACTGGGTTAATTGCCCTGTGTCGCACTTTTGGATTACGGATTTCTCCTTCCCCGCTGAACGTGTTAAGAACACTCGAATAAAGTTGCAGCTGAAAAAGTCTCTTTCAGTCAGTATTCAGTTTCGTTTGAAACATAGACTTCAGATTAAATAATATAACAATATAAAATTAGTGATTTTCTCATCATCGTCCTAAGTTTTCTTTTGGTTCAAAGTTTTTTTAAGATATATTTTTGGCCGTTTCGAAAAGAAGTTGAAATTAATTCGTATCATACAACATTTTTAAGTATCTGTAAACAAATATATTTTTACGTTGATAAAATAAGTAATTTAAAACTTAAAAATGTTACAGTGATATCATAAAAATATATTTGTTTACAGATACTTGAAGGCCAAGAGGCCGAAACGTTATATCAGATTGATTTCATAAATGAACGATACACAATATAGGGCCATGAATAAATCACTTATCAGGCTGTTACCAGGTTCCCTGGTACTCACATACACATTTTTTTTTTTTTTTGATACGAGGGCAATTTAGAAGGACATAACCTTGCCCAAGGGTGCTGTGTAGACTTGGCACCCTCCCCATCTATATTAGGGAGGCGGAATTTCCCGGAGTGGGACTTGAGCCAATTGATAATTGTTTGTGTTTCATTAAAGGCTATAATCAAGATTAACTGTAGAAATACTTGGAACGGTGTTTTTCTTCCCAGTTGGTCTTCTGCTTTTCAACGCCCCCTCACTTTCACTTTTTTTTTTTCCATTTCACTGGAATAAAGAGGTTCCTTTCAGAACATTTAAGACCCTGAAAGGCCTCTGTATTCAAAGCTGAAACAAAAAGTTGTTTTCGCCCTCACCGTTATTTATAAAAGTATTCTAAACAACTTTTCGAAATGACAACAAATTTCCGAATTGGGCTTTTATAACGATTAAATCAGGAAATTTACCCATCACAAAAAAAAAAAAAAAAATTGAAAGAATGTAAACAATGAACATTTAGCACGTTGGGTAATAATCCAATTTTTTATTTATATTACTTTTACAATAATTATATTGGGTTGTTTCACATGAAATGTCCGTTTTTATAGTTTCTGAAATACATAAAGGATTTTGCAGGTCTCTGTTGTTTTCTTCCGAATGCTTACATATTTAAAGTAAACAGTTACTAATCCTCTACCTTTGTATTATAAACATTAGCTTCCCAATCAATTACCTACTTTTTAGTATACCTCCAAATATGAACATGGAAACACGCGATTTTCGAGTAATATTTTTGTACGAGTTTAAACTCGGCCATTCAGCAGCTGAAGCCGCCAGAAATATTTGCAAGGCGTTTGGGGAAGGGAGTGTTAAGAACGGACCGACCATTCGCCGTTGGTTCGCTAAGGTTTCAGCTAGGGATACCGACTTGGAAAACTTGCCCCGAGGAAGACCTCCGTCCGTAATAGACGATGTCCTCAAACATACAGTAGAAGGAAACCCCTACCAAAAAGTTAAAGGACTCTCAGCAACTAAATGCCAGTGCATCTACCGTTTGAGTCATTTAAAGTGTATTGGGAAAGTAAAAAACCTCGATACATGGATACCTCATGATCCCACTGAGCGGCAGCAAGACCCCATGTTTCAAAACATACCGTGCAAAAATTGAGAGAACTGGGCTACGAAGTTCTTCCACACCCACCATATTCTCCCGACTTGTCTCCAACAGATTACCACCTGTTCAGGAATTTAGAACTTCGTCAAAGGAAAACTTTTCGAAAATGATGATCAAGTGAAAAGTGCGTTTTCAGATTTTGTTTTCACTTCAAAGCTCAGAAGTTTTCAGTTCGGGGATAAAAAAGTTGGTGTCACGTTGGGAAAAATGTGTAGAAAAAGAAGGTAAATACTTTGAATAAAATTATCTTGTTTTCATATCGTATTTTTAATAACAAATCCTTTACCTTGAAAACGGACATTTCATGTGACACAACCCAATACATAGTCCGAAAAACTAGGATACCTAAGGTGCATTGTTTGAATTTTCTGTAGAGATTTTGAAAGTTTCCTAATAATATTTTTTTTTCACATTTTTGTTATTCTTTTGAATCTGAGAATTGAATTTGAGAAACCAAAAATTAAATTACATCATTAAACTAGCTTATCCAAAAAATAAAATGTAATAAATGTTTTTTGGCTGATCAACTAATTCATTTTTTTTGTTAGTGGGGGGAGGGGTTCAATACATAACTTTTCTAACACGATTCATAAAATAAAGTAGTGTATTACGTATTTTTGTCCGGTTTGGACATTTTTGACTTCTTTTGACGCATAATTTCCTAAAAGATATTTTTTTCAAATCTGTGAATAACACAACACGCACTTCTTAAGTACGAGCTAAGAATTTATAATGAGGAAGAATAATGATTAATTACCATGGGTAAGATAATAACGTTAATTAATAAATGGTTGATTTCAAATATTATTATTTCTCTAAATATTTACTATTACAAAATCGAACAAACTTTGAGTAAAATGGCAACATATAGGATGAACTGTAGACTACAGATTTGTAAATCCCTTTGTAGTATCTTATGTAATTTGTATTGGTGAACGAGAATGAAAGTAATACTAAGACAATCATAACAGTGTTAGTTTTTTTGTAGTACTTTTTGAATATTTACAAGGGAAAACAAATAGGGGTTTCCAATTGATATGATCATAGGGATTAAGATATTTGGGCAATGTGACAGTAGAAATATAAACTAATATAATAACTCAAACGATAATAGGGAATTAGGAATACCTTAAAATCTTTGTCAAAGCTTAATTTATATATTCGAGTAAACTGAATCAACCGATCTAAGTGGCTCAACGTTGATACATAACTCTTTCTTTGATCTCGATATCGTGGGACCTATCTTGGTTATACGTGACCGTTAAACCACCATATCGCAATTTCCACACCGGTGTTTGCTGAGTTTGATCAAAAGTTCTCTGTATAAACTGACTCCTCTATCGGTTTAATCAAAGACTCTAATTACCCTGTGGCGACGGTTTGGTAAGGTAGTTTTGAACAACATCTCTCTATTTTGGTTTATATCCGAAATATCTCTAAAAGATATTGTCAGCTCTATAGAAAGAAAATAATTTAAAGCATGTTAGTGTGTTTTAGTTTGCTTGTAAATCTAATTCAAGTAAATAAGTATACATTTCTTGCCTATTCACTACTGAAAATATGTACTGCATATTAACTAATAAGATCTCAGAGTTCTTATATGAAATTAAAGATAAAAAAATTAAATAAAACTTGTAGCTCTACAACCCATATGATACTCTGCCCATGTAATGTTTCTCGGTCAACGGCCGTACAATGAGGTGATTAGGCCGTGAACACGCTTAGCCGCCAGGTTATCTCCCCCAAATTTAGTTTGGGTACCCACTTTACAGAGGCTGGGTCTCCATAACCTCAGAGTCAAACCCAGCCGATTCAACTGAATAAATAATATTTCGTGACAGCCGGGATTCGAATCCAGGACCCGGAGAACAGTAGACTAATGCTCTATCCACTACACCACGCCGTTCCCATGAAATTAAAAATATCATAACAAAATTTAAAACACGTTGTATGATTTATATCAATAATTTATTTGCTTTTAATTATTATTTATTACGAATAAGCATTAAGTCCATCATTTGAGTATTGACATTGATTAGATATTTGGTGTTCAACACCGCACCAACAAACCTCAAAAACATTTTGTATAACAGTTACCCGATTAGTTTTAAAGAAATAATTAGTAGAGTTAACAAACTAATAAAAATGAAAGTGTGTTGTAGGTATGTTACCTTTCTTTTGAGGAAAAGGATCAACCAAGATTGATGGCTCTAATAACTCAATGAGACCACTTTAAAGATTTGAAAATTTTGTGTTTAGATTTTTGAGAAAATATTTGCCTTTATAGTTCGGTATATTTCTGTGAGGCAGGTATGTAAAATCGTTATCAACGAATATAGGAAATATTTTATTTAAATAATTTACAAGCACATACCACTTTGGTGTACTTAATATTGTAGAGTAATTTCGCTCAAGGACTTTAAAACGTATATTTTCTTCAAAAACAAAATAAAGTTTCATTACAAATAAATTAACCCTTTCCCTTAATATATATTTGTTTTTCTCATATAGTAAGTGAAATAAAAATTACCTGTCAGTGAGAAATACCGAATCTTATGTATGTAAAATTTAGCCGTTCTCTTGTCATCAGGGTATTACTGTTAAGAAATAATTAATTTTGAGTGTAATACTCATTGTAGTAAACACCAATTAATTTATGATTACACTTGTGTATATACATTTATAATATATGTGCATATTTAGAACTAAGGATAAAGGAAGAGTACTGAAATGTTTTATCTGATAATTAAATGACACCATATAAAAAAATATTCTTTATTGTTCGTCATCTGTTCTACAATTTTATATATTTCCTAAAGGTAATCAAGGAGACTCTTTTATCTGTTGATATCAAATTTCAAGAAAATGTAATTCCATGACTTCTTATCGACAAATCGTTTTGCCTGGAATGTAATTTGTATTTATTTCATTGTACCAATAGCATGAAACCCTTTCCCCTAAATTTTTTATAGTTAAACTTCCTTTTCATGAGATAATTTCCCGTGTTTTGTCAATAAATATGGAAATAATTCGTGAAAATTGTCAAAAACATAATTTTCTGTTTAATACTGTACATATCTTCTTCTTCTTCTTCCAGTGGCGCGACAGGCCGTGTAAACTCCAACGAGTTAACACTCACGTTTCACGATGCAATTTTTAGTGTAGGGTCATCACTCCCTACGACTAATTTTGTGAGTGGCCACCCTTTGGCTGACGGGTCTCACATACCCGAGGGAGAGGTTGTGAGTGAATCCACATTTTTTTACATCCTTATAAAAGCCCCGCCGGGACTGGGATTCGAACTCAGAACCTGTAGCATGAGTGACTAGCGCGCTAGCCACTCAGCCACGGGCTCCCCAATACTGTACATATATATTTAATAATTTGGAAAAAGACAACAGAAATATTTCTTCTAACTCCTTAGGTTAGCTAATGTTTCTGTTTTGTTTAATTTTTAAGTAAATATTAAAATAGTAATAAAACTGGACATTTAACAAGTTCAAGCCGGCGCAATCTACCGGTGGCTCGCACTAGTCTGTCTTATCGGACGGCGCATACAACATGTGTTTCCATAGCCATGTCATCTATTATTTACAAGAGCAAAAAAAAAAAAAATTAAATATTTTAGCTGCAATTTGAGTTATACTCACTAGCAGAAATCTGAAAAAAAACAACAAAAAAAAAAACGCACGAATTACACAAATTTCAAATTAACGTACAACTCGTATTCAGTTCTGAACAGGCTATAATCCATGAAACGGAGCATAAATTCGAGCGACACGCCACATTGAAAATCGGCGCTGGTGTGAAGGTGTTAATAATGAGAAAATGTAGGTTAATGCGTGAGAAAGAATTTTTTTTTTTGAAAGAGAGAGAAACAATACTTTATTGAGCAATATTACAATCTGTCCAAATCAGGACATTTTTAATAGTTATAACATACAACATTTATAACTACATTCACACGACATATACAAAACAATAAATTTATGTAATAATAATAATACAATATACATATATACGAATCAAAATCGATAAAAATATATACAAAAGTCATACATACCTATATACAATTCACAAGCATACAGCACGTGAGTGGAGAATCTAGCCAATGCTAGAACTCCAATATACATGTTACAAGAGGTCACGAGGCCACTGCCGTTTCAACCTTCTAGGAGGATTGTAAGGATGTGTGGACCTGGATAAGGATTGAGCTAGGGAATTAGGGTGATGGATAAGGTTCTGATGAAATTTAGAGAATTTTAATGGTATAAGGTCTAAAATAAATGGAATATTTAGGTCGCGGTGTAAGGTGTAGTTCGTGACATAATAAGGAGCATTTACTATTGTTTGGAGGACTTCGGGTTGAAAGTATTGAATGCGTTTGATGTTAGAAAATTTAGCTGTCCCCCACAGTTCAAGTCCGTAGGTCCAGATAGGTCTCAGTACTGTCTTGTATACAGTTTGTTCTCGATAGACAGTTTTGAATTTCTGTTCAGTAGTCTGTATAATTGTCCAAATCGTCGATTAAGTTCTTGTCGTTTAAGTCTAGTATGCGGGTTCCAAGTTAGTCTTTTGTCCAGAAGGAAGCCAAGATACCGGACTGTGTCGGAGAAAGGAAGCGGAACGGAGTTAAAGAGAACTGGAGGGCAGGATTGTCTTCGAAGGGTAAAGGTGACATGTTTGCATTTTGATTGATTGACTTTGATACTCCAGTTGTTACGCCATTCTTCAATTTGAGAAAGGTGCGTTTGGAGGCCTATAGATGCAATTTCGGGATCTAAGTGAGAGGATAGGATAGCTGTGTCATCAGCGTACGTTGCTAGGAAGGTATTAGGGCAAACAGTAATATCAGCTGTGTATAGATTGTAGAGGATAGGACCAAGGACACTGCCCTGAGGAACACCGGATTCGACTGGATAATAATTGGAATATTCTGCACCACAGCGAACTCAGAAGGAGCGGTTTGATAGATAGGATCGGAGGACTAGGTATAAGGATTGGGGTAAATGGTTTTTGAGCTTAAAGAGTAATCCCGGGCGCCACACCCGGTCCAATGCTTGCGTTATGTCCAGAAATGCACCCGAGCAGTACTCCTTGTTTTCAAGGACAGAGGAAATATGGTCAACGACTCGGAGCCCTTGCTGAACGGTTGAATGTTGGGAACGGAATCCAAACTGATGGCAAGGAATAGTGTGGGATTCTAATAAAGGTAATATTCGTTTGAGGAGGATTTTTTCAAAGATTTTTGAAAGGATTGGGAGTAGGCAGATAGGTCTATATGATGTCGTAGTGTTAGAAGGTTTACCTGGTTTTAGGAAGAGAATTATTGTGGAATCTTTCCATAAGAGAGGAAAATGAGTAGTGCGTAGAATGGAGTTGTAAATATATGTAAGAAATATAACGGCTTTAGATGGAAGCTGTCTGAGAATCTGAGGATTAAGGAGATCGTATCCAGGAGATTTACGGAGTGCAAGTTTTCGGAGAAGATATTTGACCTCAGAGGGATTAACTGCTTTAGGAGGTAATGAAAGCGGGATTGGAGACTGAAGGAACTCTTCCACTACTGCAGTGTGGTTTGGTTGGGAATCTGGATGAGGTGTGAAGACTTCGGAAACGTATTTGGCAAGTTCCTCGGCTTTGTCTTCATCAGACGCAGCCCAGGAACCATTACTACGACGGAGGGGATGGGAAATATGGTGGGATTTTAGAATTTTCTTGGTGACATTCTACAGGGAATTGTCACAAGCCGAAAGAGAAGAAAGGAAGGAACTAAAGGATTGGGAACGGAAGGTCGCCAGCTCCCTCTTTAATTGTCTACAATAAAAGTTATAGGAGCGGCGATCTGTGGGATGACGGGTGCGTTGCCATAAGGATCTGGATCGGCGTTTGGTGCGGATGAGGTCTATGAGGTGTTGTGGTAAATGATTTTGTTTATGACTTATATGGGAGTGCTTAGGAGAGGAGGCAGTCCAAACAGCTTGTTGAATAGCGATGGTGAAGGAGTTTACGGCATCGCCAGGGTCATCTGGAGTTTTGAGTTTCACTCTGAGGTCAATATCACTGGTCAGGATTTGGTGAAAAAGGTCCCAGTTTACTGGTCCTCTGATAAATGACGGTGGGGTGGATTTAGGAATAGGAGTTAGGGATACTTTTAGGAGCAATGGACTATGGTCAGAGGACAGTTCATCACTGACATGTTTAGAGAGCCTAATCCGCTGTGGATGAAGAAGTCAAGGATGTCAGGATTACGGTTAGGATCAGTTGGCCAGTAGGTAGTTGAGTCAGGAGGCAGGAGGTTGAAAAGTCTAGAGTTGAGTGCAGACTGTAAATTCCGCCCACGACAATTCGCATTCCAAAGAAGAATGGATAAGGAGTTAGGTGTAGTCATTTAAGGATTTTTTAAGGAAGGGATTAAATTTGATACGAGATTAGTAAGTAGTGATATTAGCGGCATAACGAGGGATTTGATTTCAGTGATGAAGGATGTCATCAAACTTGTAAGGTCTGTGACATTTGATGGAGGAGGAATATGAGAAATTTGATTCGGATGAGGTTTTTGAGGGTTGCTTAAATTTTGAGGAATAGGTTGTGGAAGGGGTTCAGGATTTTCAAATATGCGTTGTTTCGGTAGGGCCTCTTTGTTCTGGTTCCCACTTCTAAGTAGATGGGCAAATGTTACATTGGAATCAATTGTTTTCGAAGGTTGTCTTCTGCTTCTGATCGATTCAGCTGTTTCATCCAGGTTCTGAGGTTTTTGGTATCTGGTTTTAAGGTTCTTGTAGATTTGACATCCCTTGCAGTTAGCAGGGTGGTCCTCGAGGCACAGAGCACATACAGTGGGTGTTGATCATGATCTTGTACATTCTTCTGATTTATGTTGCTCACCGCATTTCACACAGCGTGGTATGTGGTGACAGTAAGTTCTCGTATGACCATATGCCTGGCAATTATGACACTGAACTATATCTTTCTTAGTATAACGTTTCTCAACTCTTACACTAGTATAGTACAATCGATTGAGGTCGTAAATTTTTTCAACTCCTGCTGATGGTTCCAAGTCCACGAAGAATAGAGGCAGTGGAATTTTATCTTTTAGGACATTGGTGACATGCCGCACTTTATAGCCTATCTCCGTCAGTTCTTCTTTGATATCTGTAACTAGTGTCGAAGGGTGTAGGTTTCTAATTACTACCCTTAAAGCTCTCTCCTGGCGCAACTGATAGGTATGAAAATCAGCTTTAGTCTCAGTCAGATATATTACTATTTGTCTGTAGCTTTCGGCGGTAGTCGGGGATATTTTAGTATCACTGGTTCTACTTATACAAGAATAACTATTAGGATCGGTTAATTTGTTTAAATGCGCACAAAGTAGTTGAAAATTTTAATATTTTTAACAAAAATTGGCGGAGGTCGTGGTTCCATGGGTATAGGAGAAGATTCCATGGTTTCTTTTTCATTTTAAAGAATCTGAAATGGGTACGGTGTAAAAAAACGGCGATTCATCAGTTAATCCTTGTGATGATGTGCTAGGCTGTCGTTCAGATCCTAAACAGGTAGCTGAAGCGGTCGCTGGTGGAATCATTTTTTTATTATTATCACGGCGAGGTCTCTGGGAGACGAGTTTGAACCTGCAGATCTAGATCTTTTACTTGCAGACTTTGAGGACATGACTTGATGAAAATATCTCATTGATTAAAAAAATAATAATTATAAATAATTAATGAGATAAGAATCAAAGATAAAAGAAAGATAAGTAATAGAAAAGCAAGCCCGAGCTTGCCGAGCTAGCGGCAATCAGCTGATCAGTGAGAGAAAGAATTAACGACAAATAGTTAATGTATTACTTTTTTATTTTTTGCTAGTTGTAATGACGTACATGAAGTTTGTATAAACAATGAGGTGATAAAGAGCGAAAAAAAAAACCTTGAGAAGACATCATGAAAAAGAAGTTCTATATCAATGCTATTCAAGAAAGAGAATTAATTTAAATGCAAATGGAGAGGTCTAATTTAAAAATGTGCAGAAAAATTAAAATTAAAAGAGTATATTAATGTTTTATTATATATATACGTTGTGTATATATTTATGTGTGTGTATTTGTAATATTTTTTACTAAAATTACTAGGGGGCTAAATAATCAACTTTTATTGACCTTCATATCTCCCTTGGTAATACATGTATATATATATATATATATATATATATATATATATATATATATATATATATATATATATATATATATATATATATATATATAAATGTTTATTTATTCATTTATTTATCATCTATTTAAGAAGAGTAATGGATTTCATGAGAAATTTCACTCAGTAGAACTTCTGAAAAATTACATTTAATAATCAAATATTTTATTTATTGATCTTAGGCTGCTCAGGGCCGGTAATATTTTTTTAATATCCGGCACTATAAGCGTTTAGGTGCCTAAATTGTTTGAGACATTGATGAGAATCTACTTAATATTCAATTTTAAATTTCTGATTCCATTAAATTTGTTCCTCGAAAATTGGAAACAGTGCTGCGATTATAATATTCTCGGAATGTTATCACAAGTAACAGTAAATGTTTGAAATAATTGGGTCATTAGATTTAATATGTTAAGTCCGCGCACATAAAACCTCCGAGTTGATTAGAATCCAGATTTTTTTTCTCGCTATTATATTGAAAAAAAAAACATTTAGTTTTCTAATCTGAAATGAGAAAACCTTTATTATTTCAATTGTAAGAGAGGAAACTAAATGAATGTTTCAAATGGACATCCGTCTAAAGCTTTTGATTATTACAAAACCATTGCATGCTTTTCCACCTCATGTTCATCCACCATTCTGGATCGTGATCTGTATCACCTTTGACCGAGAAGTCTTCAAAGTCCTTCTCAACGTTCTATTTTTATTTTTCTCCGTATGAGAATCGCATCTCTCACTCATCCATTTTATGAATCGATTCTAAATCTCATACTGATGCTATATGTTGGTTCTTTTAGATAGGAACTTAGGTATGTTACCTTCTACTAATCTCCAGAAAGACAAAATAATGCAGATTTATGAATGTGTTAATTTCAGCTTCTTGGATGATTTCCTGTGTGTAATTATTTTATATTCGTTAATAATAATAATAGGCTTACCGAACCCCAAGGTTCGATGCCGATACCACCAAACTGCGGATGCACAGACTCGTCCAATGTTCACCGGTCAAGCCCAAGCCCTCGAGATCAGCCTTAATGCAATCCTCCCATCGACGTTTCGGCCTACCTTTCGGACGCCTACCAGTCGGTTCAGCGAATACCAACTTTCTCGGAATCCGTTCCTCACTAAGCCCAACAACTATACGTGCCCCTTTGAGTCTCCGCGATGCTATCAACTCAATTATATTCACAGGGTACAAACTCCGCAATTCCGCGTTGTGCAACCTTCTAAACTCTCCAGTGGCCTCATCCCTCTTCGGACCAAATATTTTACGCAGTACCTTATTCTCGAAAACCTTAAGCCGTTGTTCATCCTTCAAAGTAAGCGGCCACGCTTCGCATCCGTAAAGAACCGTTGGAAGAATAATAGTTTTATAAACTCTAACCTTTAAGTTTTTAGACAGAAGCCGCGAGCTAAGTAATTTAGCAACTGAATAATAACACGCATTTCCCACCTTTAACCGGGACTTTATTTCTTCCTGGATTTCATTTTTTTCTTGTTATCATTGAACCTAAATACTTGAATTTCTCAACGTGTTCAAAAGTATGACCGAAATATCAATATCATCAAGATCGCCACCATTTCTGCCACTAATCATATATTTCGTCTTATCGGTATTTAATTCGAGACCTATTTGTTTACCGGTTTTTATTAACACACTTGTATTTAGTTGTATAGTTTCCGTGTCTTCACCTATTAGTACCAAATCATCGGCATACCCCATAACCGGAATCTTGTCACCCATATTTAAGCCTTTCTCGGTACACATCACCTTTTCTATAACATATTCTAAGGCTATATTAAACAAAACAGGTGAAAGGGAGTCACCCTGTTTCAAACCCGATCGCACATCAAATCTCTCGGAGTAATTATGACCGATTATAATATTCGTATTATAATTATAATATTTATATTCGTTACTTGTATTTATTTTATATTCGTCCACTACAAACGCTTTGTCATCGGCTAGATTCAAAGCTATTATTTCTGTACTTATCTAATGAGAAAGTCAACCACCTTAAGTTATTAATAAAGTTAGTTTAAAAAGAATACATCAGCTATCTATTATTACCCGTTTAGTTTTTCTACCACAATAATTTAGCGATTCAACAAATTTTAACTATTTTTCAACTGTTTCTTTATCAATTATCTTTTTTGGTTACGACTACACCCCTTTTCCATGATATAAATTCTATTCAAATGATAAAAAAACCTTTTAACTTGAAGCATCTTCACGACGCTAAAAATGAATGTAAGATATGACACTAGACAATGTCAATTTAACTAATCTTTTACATAAACACATACACCACCCAATGGAACTCAGTTAATTAAATAGCAGCTCTGTTAGCTTAGTTAAGGTAGACAGCTTTAACATGCCTTTAATATTTGATATTTGAACGACTCAGCTTCATCTTCTGTATTTTGACTAAGTGAAAACATTCATCATTGTAATCCATTACGGTACGATTAAGTCCCTTCCATTGATTCCTACTGTGTTTCTAAATAACAATCCAATGCGATTCCACCAATCTGTTAAAAACCTCGGGGTCACCCTTGACCAAACCCTTTCCTGGAAAAAACATTTTTCCGAAATCTTCTGTCGTACATTTGTCACCTTAAAACTTCGGAATTACCTACGCCCTCTTCTTCCAATCGAAACCCATAAGCTCTTGGTTAGCTCCTTAATATTTCCCAACTTCGACTACTGCAGTCCGGTGTATGGGGGTCTCTGGGGATCTAGAGGCAGAACTAAGATGAAGTCTAACTGCTTTATACGGCTCATCTTTGGGATAACCTGAAACACCTTCATTACTCGATTTAACGAAGAGCTGAAGTGGCTTTACCCTTCCTTTCACCGTAAGTACTTCCTGGCATCTTTCCTCTACCAAGTTATCCAATCCCGATGTCCGCTTTACATCTCGGATCTCTTTTAATTCAAATCCTCCGTTCACTCCCGTAACACCTGCTCGCGGCCTTCTGATCGGTATGTAACGCCCCATCGATCCACAGCATTCGATAGATCATTGTTAATCCGATTCGCATCCCTATCGAACTCCATTCCTTCCAACAACCGTGATTCACAAACTCTTTCAACATTTAAATCCCGTCTATTTAGCCTTTTCCGGTCAATTCAATTCCCAAATAAGCCCAATTAGATACTCATTTCAGAGAAAATCAACAAATAAAGCAGATAGATACGTTTATTTATTTTTATGACATTCCGTTTCATGGGTACATTCAACAGCAGAAATTATTTAATTTTATCTTTCGATCTTTTTTAAAAACGTAAGATTAAATTATATATTATTTTACAAACACTTAGAAGAATTATAATTTTTTTTTTTTTTTTTTTTTAAACTGTTTATTGGAAGAAATTAGTCCGGGTGGCGGTCATTAAATGAAACAACTGAATAGTTTCAACTATTTTATTGTTTGCCAACGTTCCGACCCCCATTGTGTGTCTTCATCAGCGCGTCTGCTAGGCGAGTGGAAACTGATAGTTTATATATTAATTATATTATATTAATATTAAAAAATTTCAACTACTGTGTGCGCATTTAAACAAAATAACCGATCCTAATAGTTATTCTTGTATAAGTAGAACCAGTGATTCTAAAATATCCCTGACTACCGCCGAAACCTACAGAAAAATAGTAAAATATCTGACTGAGACCAAAGCTGATTTTCATACTTATCAGCTGCGCTATTAAAATTTCCTAAAGTGGATTGATTGTAATATTACTCAATAATGAATTGTTTCTGGAAAAAAAAAGAAATATGATTTATTTAATAAAACATTATACAAATGTATTATAAATCAATATTAATTGGAGTGATGAACAGGGAAATTCAGACTGTGGATCTGGTCCAACTGTGTAAGGTATAGGATCCCCAGTTGCCCACAACGACTGTGCCAAACGTGAATGCGGTACGCAGTAATTATACAGTTCTCTTAGCCGCAACCTGATGAATGTGTCTTTTATATTTAAGTGGCTTCAAATTATCTCTCTGTTTGTCTATTGTTAAACTAGTCATAGAGACCTTTATATACATATTAGGTATCTTTTGTTCCAAATTATTCTTAGTTATTATAGCCATTTAACATAGGTTATTCCAATTTTAAGTATTTTATTTAAAAACGTTGACAGCTCATAATCTTACTCTTATTTACTTATTAAAAAAAATAATATAGCTTTTCTTCGTGAATTGCCGATTTTGTTTGGATATGACTTAACTAAATGATTTGCATCATCTGGATTTGAGAAATTTCAATCACTTTTTCTCTTTCAAACTTTTATAAATATATTGCTCCTGCTTTTGAGGGTGAGTAAAAAAATCCAAAAAACAATAATTAGTTACTGTTTATTGGAATTTCTATTACACTATCTTGATTCCAATTGTATATTTTCAGCATAATATACTGAATGATTTTGTATACACAATGTGTCCGTATAAGGCTTAATGCTTGTTTAACATTATTTGAATCTGAATAACCTCTCGATAAATCATTTTTCGACATTAGACGATATGTCATTGGTCTACTGTACTCCGGATCTTGGGTTCAGGATGGGACAAATAAAAGGGGACCCTCCTGAGGCAAACCCAACCTCTATAAAGTGGGTACCCCAAATTAGGGGAAAAACTTGGCGGCTGAGCGTGATCACGGCCTTATTCCCTCATTGCATGGCCGATGCCGCATAAACGGTACGAATCTCAATATGTACTGAGGCCAAGACCTTTCATGGGTTAAGTGTAGATTGGAATTGTGTTTTAAACTTAGTATAACAAAGTAAATGTCCCTTACATAATGTAATTATAAAATAATCTACAGTTAAATATTAATTGTTAAATGTACTAAAAAAAAAGACTAAAACTTAATAAAAGAAAGGAAGATATCGAATGATCTTAAATAAAATCTTCAAAGGCCCATGTTATATATAAAGATACTGCACACAATTTGTCTCGATTTCAATTCCAACTTTACTTTTTCCTTATATCCTTAGATGAATTAGAATTTCATGCTTGGATATCTGACCTCCGCCACTGCCGTTAAAATATTTTCCCTTGAAACCTTAAAATAATACGATTTTAATTTATGTCAACCAGAGTGCTTTTTATATGATTTTTAGAAGTTTCTCCTACGTATATCTTATCACAATCTATAGAACTTATTTTAATAACATTCAGTTTTTCTTGTGGTAAAATGGAATCTTTAATGTTTGATAAATGAAATTTTATTTATTATAGATTATGATAAGATATACAAAGGAGAAACTTCTAAAAAGATCACAACAAGAGTGAAACAACACAGTAATAATTGCAAAAATATAAATACCACAGCATTGGCATAGCACAGTATTCAGCGTAATCAAAACTTTGATTTTGAAAAACCATCAATTTTGTAAATAGAAAAAAAAAATAGTTTTAATAGAAAAACAATCGAATCTATACATATATACAAAGATACCATCAATTATAAAACAGGTTCAAAGAAACATAGTTCTTACTATGCAGATGCAGATATTTAATAATAAATCAGTCTGTACTTTCTGTAGTAAATAGGATGACCCTAATCCATTAGGGGCCAAAGAATATGTCAGTTTAGATGGGTGCTTTTCCTTAGTGGTAATTTAAAAAAACAAAACAATTTTAATAACATAAATTATCGTCAAAATTTTAATTAAAAATGGATAAATTTTAATTTTTAAACGACTTTCAGGTAAATATAATTTTTATGTAGCATTGTTATGTATATTTTTGATCATTTTTATGTATCATTTTTATATATATTTTTGATAATGTTTTTAATTAGTATATAAAAACTTATAATATTAATTGATAATTTGTTTCATTTAATTTTTGTTTTTTTCACCCTTTTGTTATTTAGGTTATTTTATTTTATTTTTTTGTTTTACTCTGTACGTATGGAAAATTAATGACTTCTTTTAGCCCTAATACTTATTGGCCAAGATACTGGCAGATTGTAATATTTCTTAATATAGCAATATATTATAAAAAAAAAAATTAAGTCAAATTTAAAAAATCAAAGATATTACCTGGAATATTCGGCTGTGTCATATTTTCCGTATGACCAAAACTTGGCATCAGTTCTATGGATATTAATTTAGTAGATGTACGGACTTTACACTGAACCTCCAGTGACAAAACTGCATGTTACTGTAAAAATATTGCCTCATCATTGCGACAAATCGTTCTAGATAACTCGAGTATAAAAACCGGCCCTTCGTATGCGGTCTTTTATGTCATTGTATAAGGTCATTTGGTTTTATATGTGACCGAAAATGTCAGGCATTGAATCAACACCATTATAATGGAGCTTATCTGATTATGGGTGTTGTCGAAGTTAATTTCAAATGAAAAGAGGATCGCGATTGCAAATTTAATCACAGAAGTAAGGATAGAAAAAACATAAAAATAAACTTCCGTTAACTAATATATTTGTCTTTCCCAGAGTGAAGATAAACGCCGGTTGTCAGGGTATATTTGTTAGTCGAATCCTCTAGGTCTCGTTTAATCTTTCCCAAGACCGCTCCTCGGTTCAGCTACTTACTGCCTTCAAATTCAATTTCCCCGGGCCTAAATCACACCACAAACGACCATCCTCTGGTTTTTCCCCCTCCTTGTTTATTGCTATGGCAATTTTGTCTGTGGGCTGCTTGGGGCTCTTTATTACCTGGACTACCTAGCAATACATAAATTACGGCTTGATGACTTTGTTTGTGAAAACTTATCTAGCTCAGTGATAGACCACTTATACTTTAAAAAATATACTCAAGGAAGGTAACATAAATGAATACTAAAAAGCAGAACGTCTTGCATTAAACCGAAAAAAATGGCCTAATGGAAATGCTGATTATAGATATGAAAAAAATATTTGTTTTTATTTATTATCATTTACTGATGTTAACAACTGTATTTCCTAAGACAACAAGTTACTATGTATGACTTGTAATACTATGACTTGAAATATATGTTGAGCAACTATTCTTAAATAGCACTCAACAAATGTTAAAAATAAAGGTTCAAGGACATCTTCTTAATGGTAGAAATGGTTTCTTATTCGGACCAATTTTTTTTTTTTTTTTTTTTTTTTTTCAGAAACATTTCCTTATTGAGTAATATTACAATCAGTCCAATTTAGGACATTTTTAATAGTGATAAAGTACAAAATTCATACTACGTTCACACGATATTTACAAAAATATAAATTTATATAATAATAATACGATATACATATATACAAAACAAAATTAATAAAAATATATACAAAAGTCACTCATACCTATATACAATCCTCAAGCAAACAGCACGTGAGTGGAGAATCTAGCCAACGCTAGAACTCCAATATACATGTTACAAGAGGTGTCGAGGCCACTGGCGTTTCAACCTTCTAGGGGGATGGTAAGGATTGAACTAGGGGATTAGGGTGATGGATAAGGTTCTGATGGAATTTAGAGAATTTTGATGGTATAAGGTCTAAAATAAATGGAATATCCTGTGTATTACTTAATAATTTATTCATTTGTAGTGTACGTAAAGATATGGTAGGTAAGCAAGAGAACCATGTTGAAAATAGGTAACGGGAGGAAATGCGGAAGCCTGCTCTTGGGTACTTCAGTGACTTTCAGATGTAATTAGGATCACATTAAGGTTTCATTTCCGAAACACGAAAGCCCCTTATTCCCAAGTTCAAAGTTCCACATAAAATATGTATAACCCATGTCATGATTTTATGACTTGACTAGAATCTCGAAAATGTTTTATGAAACTAAAAAATAATCATATCACCTAAAAGTAAATGCACTCAAGATTTTTTTTCGGGATAAAATTGAATTTTATGATGGAGCGAAACTTTGCACGGGGTGGATTAATATTTATTCCGCTAGATACAACGACTTGATAAGTAAAATGTCATTCACAGGCACCGTGGAAAATCAAGCTTGAAAGAGATGTTTTTTTAATTTTATATAATATTGAAAATCGCTCTCAATTTATAAAATATATATAATATGATTCAGGTTATAAATATTTGAAATTAATTATTTAAATAATATATGACTACCTTCAAAATCTGTATTTATGTAATTATAAAAAATGTTTTCACTGTCAAAACAAAGCCAACAATCGTTGGTTTGCTCTGGAACTATTATACATGATTTTAAAATATATATTTATTTTCAAAAACATTTAAAATGAATTATTATTATCAATTAAGGATCTCTAATGTGGAATCAAGTAAGGGTTTCTACCTAGTCCTGCTATTAATATTGTTGTAATGTAATATACACATATTTCAACAGAAAGATTAAGTTTTTCCAAAACGTTATTAGAAAAAATGTATATCTATAGAGACTAAAAAATAAGTAAATTACTCAAAATGCCTCCTTTTTGCCTAAAGACAGATATTTAATCTCTGTGGACAGTCATCAATAGGAGCACGCAGCACTTCAGACCAGAGACTGCTGGTGTAACGCCCTACGAGGATTTCACATCTATAACATTCGTACGTCTCCACTTATGCTTTTAACAAACTCGTTTATTTTTAACTGAATATTAAAAGTTCTTTATTGAATTTCTCAGCTAATTTGAAAAAATAAAACGGATAGCAATCAAAGATTTGATAGAATGATATAGATTGATTAGCACTAATTGAATCAAATTGAGCAATAAATGGTTGGCCGTAAATTGTATATGAAGAATAAAATAGCGGATGGTGGTCATTAAATAATAGAAAAAAGTAACAAAACTATTTTATATCTAACGTTTTCTAATGTTAATGCAGGTCTCATTTATTGCCTGTCCCCACAAAGTATCCCCATTCAGCTTCTGTACTTTGTAGAGATAAGCCCTGATAAAGACTCGCATCGTGGATTGAAACGATGGATAATAAATGGTTGTTTACCATTTTCAATTCTCCTATGACTACTACCCGAACCATCTCATCCTTCATACTGATTAAATCTTTAGAAAAGTCACTTTAGTTAACTAATTTTAATTCTTATAATTATTAAATATTTTGTTTTACGCCACCAGTTAGAATCCAAAAAATTAACATAGAAACAGGGTTTTTTTCTGACAAAAAAAAAAAAAAAATCAGTGGTCATTGTGGGATATTTAGTAACATGGAAGCGTTTATTCTGGCTGAAACTAGAAAATATGTGTAAAAGGGCAGAGATCTCCCCGTTTTTAGCGAGTTGACTTAGGGACCAACCCTTGGCTAACACTGAGGGTACACATCTCTCTTAATATCCTCACGTACACACTTATTCCTAAATTCATTTCTCTTCAAAATTCAACCCTTGTATCTGGAACGCCCACGCTTTCGTATATATCCCTTTATGCTTTTTTTTTTTTTTTCGTTTATACATTTCCATATATTTTCTCCTTGTTTCGCTTGGTAAAGTATTTTTAAAAAACATTTCCCTTGCAACAACATGATGAAAATTAAATTAGGGATCCTTACGCATTCTGCTGTATTTTCTATGAAAAAAAAGGGTAAATATACAGCTAAAATACATACATAATCAGTTTATAAGAAATGGATTTAGTCCTAATTTGAATAGACATGTTATATTTTTCTCTAATACTATACATTAAGTTTGTACGTATATATGTTTTTTTTTTCAGTGGCGCGACAGGCCGTGTCGGCCCTGGGCCTCGCGGTGTAAACTCCTGCGATTTTACACTCACGTTTCGCGATGCTTTTTTTTAGTGTAGGGTCATCACTCCCTGCGACTAATTTTGTGAGTGGCCACCCTTTGGCTGACGGGTCTCACATACCCGGGGGAGAGGTTGTGAGTGAATCCCCATTTTTTTACATCCTTACAAAAACCCCGCCGGGACTGGGATTCGAACTCAGAACCTGTAGCATGAGAGACTAGCGAGCCAGCCACTCAGCCACGGGCTCCCCTAATATATGTGTGTGTGTGTATATATATATATATATATATATATATATTTCGATTGTTTATGTACACAATTTTTTATTGTTTTCCTTTATTTATTTCCATTTTTTCTACAGATATTTCAACTCTTTAGCTATCATGAAGGTATTCCGGACAGGAGTTATACTGTATTCACATTATATATACATATATGTACAGAGTAAACCTGTCTTGAATATCTCTATAATATAGGCTGAAGAATTGAAATATATGCAGACAAAAATCGATGAATGTGAACAATCGAAAATACGGAAAAATAATACGGTGGTAACATAAAAATAACCCTTGTGTTAACAGAGGGTTCACTTCTCTTTTAATATCTCTGTTTTTTAAGGCATGGTGAAAAAAAGTAACGATAATAAATTCTATTTAAATATTTCAGAAAATTTGAGGTTTCAAATAAAAAAAGATATGTTTTCTTTATGATTTTTAAAAATATCTTTCTTTCTTGTTGCTGATTAAGAATTATTTGAATGTATGTTTATTTTGTAAATTCTTTTACTTTCACTATTCTAAATACACAGAATGCCTATCAGGTTGAAGTTTTGTGAACAAACATTTTTTCTAATGACTGTTTTTCACGAAGAAATATATTTTAAAGTCGCTTGAATTCATAAAACCTATTATTTTTGTAAAAATTGAAATATCATATTATATTATATGTTATATCATATGATCATATTATCTTATATCATATAATATTATATATTTGAAATATCATGATAGAAATTAGCAACGTTCTTCAAAAGTTTTTACCAAATTGCTACTTTTTTTTGTTTTAAGTTCTAAGTAAAAATATTAAAAATGTTTAAAAGGAAACAGTTGATAAAAAAGATTATATGTCAAGTCATGTCGTAAAGGTGAATGGAAATGAGAAACCTATTTAAAAGTTATTTTATGTGTTAATTTCTACTCTTCCACATTATTCCATGAAAACATAATGGTACCTAACAAAAACCGTAGACTTCTATATCTATTTTAAATAAGGAGGTAAGAGCAATTTTAGAGATGCGCAAATCAGATTTCTACTTGACAGACACATATATTATATAACAGATATTAAAATTTTTATTTTACACTGCATTTCAAAAGGGTGCATGTATACTGATATGTGATTACTTTGTATTTACATATAATTTCCTTAATGTGTTTTATAGGTGTGGAGATGCCTTTATTGAAAAGGAAGCGAACCGGTAAGTGAACCAAAGGCAGACACCTGATAGCTCAGTGTGGGACGGAGCTGATTGCTGGAGGACGCTGGAGTCCAGTTAATGGTATCTCATCCAATCTGATCGCTCTTACCTTCCGGGCCATCTGGACAGCACCCACCGGCTGCGGTCGATTGAGAACTCTTATTTCCCTTGAGCCCAAATATATAGCACTATTACTAAATCTCAATTTGTTTTCTCCAATGGTTTCACTGGATAATAATAAGTGACCGCACGACAAATTGTACGCCAGTACCAATTGATTCAATTATGATTAAATATGAGTAACAGAGCCTAAATATTTTCCATAATCATTTAATATTAAAATATTCGAAATGATATTGGAATTTTTTTTTAATTTATTAATGATATATCTATTTGCAAATGATTAAGGTCACTATGACGCTTATTAGACGATACATATTTTCTGTCAACTGTTTATAAATTGAATAATCTGGTGCGCTAAACTTTTAATAAATTGAGAGATGAATAAGTTAATTTCATTGAGTTTCGATGTGTGTTACATTATATAATCAATTATATTATTATATGAAACAATTAGTTAATTTTATCCGCTTTACGTCACTCTCCATTACATTTCATAACTTTGTGTTTAAAATAATATATTTTATAAAATCTTTAGCTTTCCGAAGGTATACGTCTATATTATTGTTGTTTGTTTTTTTATGAAAAGAAACGAAAATTGCATAAACAATATTTTTGCTGTTTTGTTCTTCAGTTAGTAATCAAATTCGTTCAACTTGTAAATCTAGTTGTTCTTTATCAATGCTTATAAGATCACTAAATAATTTTTATCGGAATCCACAAAATTAAAAGTATTGTACAATAGAAGTTGAAAAGACCAAAATTCGGCATTTAAGCCCTGTTAGACTATTTCGATCAGAATGAATCCTACATGGCATTGAAGCCAATTATCTTACATGGAATAATTATTTTTGTTGAATACAGGAATCCGAACATTATCACGATCAAAATACTTCCTGCTACTATATATTTCATTAGTAAATTTGTTTCAAAATGAACATTAGTGATAGTGATATGAGACCACATTCATACAGTGTTTACAACACAAAATGATAAAGTCGATCTACATAAAAATAAAATATGGTTCATATATTAATATATACATATATATATAAAGAAAAAAAAACCCTATAATTAAAACAAATACAAAGACCATACACACAATCAAAGCATAAGTAAAAGTGAAAAAAAAATTAACCAATGACCCTAAATTCGATGAATGGCTTAATATTTCTAGTTTTTTAGTGAAAAAAAAAAAATTAACAATTTTTTCGTATTGACCATTGATTTGTGAGATCGTTGAAATAAAGGTGACTCGGAGCTACAAGACAGATATACTAAATATTGAATGTCATAAAATTAAAATTCACACAATTAATATTTATACCAAAAAATTTAACATAGTAACTAGAGTCACTGATGAACATATTGCTATCTTAAGTTGTGTGAGCTTCACTTGAGAAGCAGAAGTTAAAATATATATCAATCGGGGATCTTCGAATTCTTATTATGTATTTCACCATTTTAACACAATATAAACTAATTAAGGTTTACTGAAATTTTTTTTCCATGACCAATTACTTTTCTATCATAAATTGAGACGTTGATTTCCAAAGGACATTTTTTACGAAATTGATATTTTTACATATTTATATTCTCCTCATTTAGTTTTATCTAAATCTTAAATTTGATTGTATCTAATGAACACTCAAGTCTTTTAATAACGCGATTTAGAAAAGCTATTAATTTCTTAAGGTACTAATTACACATTTAGTTTCGTTCTAAATCATACTAAAACATTTCATTTCATAACTTTAATATGATGTTATTAATATAGTAAAAAAAACAATTCTATAATTTGATGCGAAAATAATCAAATTAGATGGTTTAATAATATGATAACGAGAGATTTTGGCGCTTCCTGTAAAATTTCCTAGAATGGATATAGAGCCTTTTAGAAATCAACGTCTCAATTATAATTTCAAGATTAAAATAAGGAAAAGTTCCAAGATTTAATTAGTTATAATTGTAAACAATTTTACATGTATAGTTTTAGAGGATTACATTTTATCAAAGAATCGTAGTCTATTGAAAATGTGATGCTATTCTGAATTCCAGTGAGAGCAAATTGTGTGAAATCCCCCTCTGCTACCCGCCGAAGCGGTATTTACGAATCCACTATTGGACCTAAACAGAATGCATGACTGCTTCCAATATTGCACCATGACTAAAAAGAACATGTGATATTTGTTTTTATTCTGGTATATTTTTCCAGCTTTTATAATCAATGTTTTTCGGCAAATAGCAACAGCTGAAATCAATCCAGTAGACGGTAGTACCAAAAATATTTTAACTATAAAGTATTATTTAGATAGAATACATAATTCTTTGATCATCATAAATTTATAAAATTTAATTTATTTTTTAAGGAATAATAAACTTTTACATATAATTGCGAACTTTTTATAAATACTTTTTTTTTTCTTTTTATTATCGGAGTTACAGTGTAGCCAGAAAAAAAAAAAAAAAAAAAAAAAAAAAAAAAAATCTTGTCCTAAGTTTGGTAAAAGGTCTAAGAGTTCTCAGAAATCAATTCGCACCTAAGTGAAAAATGACTTTATAACTGACAGCCACTCCGAGCCTAATGGTCAGTCCTACTCAATCTATTTCGAGTAGCGTGAAAAAGATTTTATATCAGTCAATTTATAGACCCTAAATGATTAATTATTTCTGTAGCTCTTTCTAAATATGATATTAAAATAAATATAACATAAGTCTATCTCAACGACGAATTCCCTTTCAAAAGTACAAAGAGTCATAATGGAATGTTATGCTTACACCACCTGGTTTTAATATAAAATACTATTAGGCACAGCGCTGTAAACTTATGGCTGTGAAATGAACCTGTCTTATTTCAATCGCCAACAGCGTCTAGGAGATACTTATTTGTCGTTATGCAACATAAGACATTCAATCCCATCGATATGCTTATGTAGAACAAGATAATATGGAGTAGTAATAGAACTATCAACTCTGAAGTATGCTAATAGAATAATTCCCCTTAAATGATAAATGGGCCAAACTGATGTATTATTTTAAAGATACTTCATTTTTATTAAAAAAAAATATATATATATATATATATATATATATATATATATATATATATATATATATATGTTCATGTCTTGGATTTTTAATATTTTTATGTATTTTTTATTTTATTCTTCTCTAATATGTAATTCTCTAGACCTTTTTTGTATTTTACTTAAATGTTTGTATTTTGTATTTTTAATTTAGGGCTAAAATAACTCTAGTTATTGAAGAGCCTTTTATTTTGCTAAATTAATAAATGATGGATGGAATTTATTTTTATACGCAACTTTATTAAAATACAAGCTAAAAATATCTGAGATCAGATTTGGATACAATGGTGAGATGAAATAAGATAAAGAATGTTAAAACAGTAAAGTCCTGGGGTCATCTGTGGTGTAATGGCTAGTATGACCGCCTTCTATGCCCAGATAAAGAATGTAGATTAATATTATAATTGTTTTCAGAAACTTGAAAAAAAACTTGATATTTGTTATGAAAATAGATTATATTCTTTTGGACCGACTTTATATTGAAAAAAAAGCATATGTGTCTAATTATTCACTTATAAAGGTTTTTGGTGAAACAACATTTTATTGTGGCTAGTGTAACAACCTTGACAAGATCACGGGTTCAAACCCGCATGTAGCCCTTGAATTTTTTAATGAAAATAAAAAATCCTTTATTATGCGGTCTTTCGGAGGGGACGTAAAAAGGTGATCCCTAACCTGTGCGATGTCAGGTACTCGTTATAGCTCTTTATCCTAATTATACCAAGATAGACAAAATTTAGGACTCCCACGGTAGGTTAGTCCGATTAGCAAACTAAAGTGGCGTTAAATAAACAAAGTCCAGATCACCAGATTGTGAGACATCCAACGTAAAACTAATTTATCACATTTAAGAAGAGTGTCAGGTATATGAAAATTAGATTTAAAATTTAAACAAAGAAAGAAAAATCTAAACATAACTAAGAAATACATGATAATCTGTAAATATATAAACAGATGTATTCCTTATGAATAATAATCCATTTCTAAAAATTTACCTGAAAGAACACGTCCTGCAAAATCTGATGAAGTTGAGTGCTCATAACAATATTTTTATCCTCATAATCTATTATTCTAATTTTTTTATTTCATATTGACTCTAGTTGATAACTCTGTTCAAAGTGAGGTTAGAAATTGATAACAAAAATAATTCGAACTTACAATCTCGAAGGAAGCAGCAACCATTGACTCCAGTTTTAGCGATTTCAGAAATAATATTCTTCATATCACCAGTGATGGAAAGTTAATGCAAAAGCTTGAAAGTTCCCATTAGGCCTAACCTGATTTGTGGGGGACTCCCCTCTCAGGCGTACCCGGGATGCTTTGTTTGATGGTGCACGAACCATAGTACCGGAGGGTCCTTCATACTCCACAGTTTGGCGGAGGGTTTAAGAATATTTGTAAAGCAATTTTCTTTTTGTAACGTATTTCGAAATTATTCCTGTTAAAGTTAAACTAAAAACTTATCTATAACAAAGGTTTATTTGGAATTATCGGATAATAATTCCAATATTTTTTTTCTGCGTCAACACATTCATTTTTCAGATGTGATGGTTTCCGAAGTTTGCGATGATGAAGTTGAGGTCCTGAGTAGAGTGAATTATATTAAGTGTTTATGCTTGGACATGGCTCAGTAATGCCCTGATGATGGCTCACAAGCTTGAGCCGAAAAGTTGGAAAAAATAAAAATATTAAAAAAGAGTGACTCCTGATTATTCCACCTAAAGTAGCTTCTACAGTCGACTATACATCCTCAACATATTCATTTTCATTCGGATTATAAATTATGGATGAAGAAAATATTTAATATGTAAGATTATCACAGTTATGCGTTTGTGTTTGAAACAACAAAAAATTGTTCCATAGACAATCAATACCATGGTGCAGAACTTAAGCTTTAATATATTATGTTTACAGAACAGTAACAAGTCAAAATACAATTGAATATATGGAGCACTAACTGTGAATAAATGGATGTGATGCACATTTCATAAGGAGATACAATGAATGAATGGTAAACTTAAATGCATACTTTAGTAAAGTTCCAATTTGAAGTATTAATCATAACTTTATATTTTTATTAAGTTGTTCTCACAGGGTTAGTGGTATATTTTTTTTCTCTTTTAATTACCGGCAGCCTATTGTAGTCTTGAGCGCTATCCTGTTAGTCTGTACTGATAAACCCAACAACTGTTATAGACCTCCATAGACCATACAAATATGACCAAAATTTAAGGGTTTATCAGTTCACTGAGCTACGGATTAGAAATAAGGTCATAACCTATGTGGTTAAATCGCATCCTAGCTGTTTCTTCACAACTGCATGTCACATAATATGCACTTTCGTTTTCCAAGTTGGAGCCAGCGAGGTCGTCCTTACGATCTCCTTACACAGTGCCTGGTTATTCACGAATTCATTGATTTAAGAATTTGAGTTTTGTATTAATTTATGTATTGCCAAATAGATAAATTGGCGATTGAAGAAATAAATGGATGGTTAATTGGTTATAGGTATAATTGGTAAATCTGGTACAAGGTAACAGGTAAAACTGGTTGGGAAATAACAAAGACAATCATAGGTGATAATAAAACTTTTTAGATCCAATCCGTTCCAACTGTACAAAACATGTGTTTTTTCTTTGTGATACATGCAATTAAAAATCTAGTGCGGGCAACACACGACTTTCACTTACCTTAACTGTTAAAATCAATTTAGAAGTTATTAAATATACTTCAATTTGAAAAATATTTGAAGTTTATTTTAATAAAACGTGTATTTATTAATAATCTATATATATATATATATATATATATATATATATATATATATATATATATATATATATATATATATATATATATAAATATCTCGTGTCACAATCTTTGTTCGCGATAAACTCTGAAATTACTGAACCGACTTTGATCAAGACACGCTTACATACATGAAAGTCTCTTTAGGAAATCTGTTTAGCAATAATTATCATTTCTATTTAAACGAGATGACCAAATCCCTCTTAAATTTACATGATATACTAAATGAATATTTTAAAAGGCCTTTTTTAGTTCTAACTTACATTTTATTATAAAAACTTACATTATTTAAAGATAAATAGACCTATTTCCCATTTCCTAGAAAGACCTTTTTATATAAACCATATCCTAGACCTCTCCCCATCCCTATAGTTCAATACAGGGATATATTAATAAAACGAGGGCTTAAGTGTTTTAAATGCAAGAAAATTAAAATTAGAAATATGAGATAAGTTCAGTTAAAAAACATGCGATTAAAAAATTGAAGAACAGTGAAAATTTAATTTTTTTCTTTCTCATCCTCCATTTATTCTTCAAACAAAAACATAGAAAATAATATATGTCATACATGAAACATTGATAAATTGTAAAAAAATTGAAAAGTGTAAAAACATTTTAATGTAGTATTAATAGTAATGTTCGATTGTTACCATAGTTCCATGTAATGTCCTGTATAAAGCAAAAACACCAATCCAGGAATGCTTCTAATAAAAACACTTCTTACCCATGAGACTGCTCGATTCAAATTTATCTGCGCATCATTCATCATCATATTTTGTTGATAAATATTTTTTTTAAAACAATATATCTTCTTTTTTATATTTTTTATGTTTGTATGGACAAATCAAACCTACAAACCTATTGGGTTTTTTTTTCAAACTTATTCAGGATAAAGACTAAATAAAACAATGTAAATGTAAGTAATATGTATTTGCTGCTTTACGCCCTTATTTTCCGCTTAAGGGCGAAAGTAGTAAGATTAAGAAGCATTGAAACTTGGAATGTGAAGCACGTAGAAGACAATTAATTGCCTACGCCGTGAGTGAGGATATTAAGGTGTCTTAATGCTTAAGCAGATCTACCCTCCAGAAACTTTAAGCTTTTCTGAAGCATGCTTATGTTCTTCGGTGTACAGTAAGGACTTTATAATACTGTGTGAAATCTTTTGAAGATTAGATATTGTATTGCAATGATTTAAAGTAAAGCTATGTGTAATATATGTAGTGATGTTTTATTACTATATTTAGAATCAAGACGATGGTCATTAGGCAGTATGCATAGGAAATCCAAAGATATGTAAAAAAGAAGTGTACTGGGGAAAGTTTGGTGAAGAGTTGAAGAATGTAAATATTTTATGAATTGGTGATGTTCAAGGTTATTGGTTTTAAATTTTGTATATATGTTATGCATGAAATGATTCTTTAAACAAGATTGCCTAAAGAAATAATAACTAAAATAAAAAACCTTTGTATTAGTAACTTATTTGATTATTATTTTTTACTATAGTAGTATTGTAAGAAGGGGAGCGGCGTGGTCAAGTGGATAAAGCGCTAGTCTACTGTGCTCCGGGTCCTGGCTTCGAATCCCGGTTATGACAGAATATTATTTATTCTGTTATTTCAGCCGGGGGTCAACCCTAGGGCATGGAGACCCTCCTGGGGCAGACCCAGCCCCTATAAAGTGGGTACCAAATAATGGAAAAAAACCAGGCGGCTGAGCGTGAATCACCTTATTGCATGTCCGTTGGCTTAGAAACACTACGAATCTCTATATGTACTGAGCCCCAGACCCTTCATGGGTTGTAGAGGTACAGGTTTTTTTTTTTTTTTTATTGTATGAAAGTGGGGCCTAAACGCATTATTATTATATTATTGTCCATATTGAGACAAATTGTAATATTTCTGGATGGTTGTTTATTTATTTATGCTATTATGGCTAATCGGACGATGCTGCAGTGGGAGTTCTGAATTTTACCCATGCCTAATTAGGATTTGATTCTTTAAGGAGTACCTGACATCACATCAAGGACATCATAACTCAGGATTTTTACTCCCATTAAAAAGCCTAGGGCTAACTGCGGGTCCGAACCCGTGATCTTGAGTATATAAGACTGTTATGCTAGCCACTATGCTACAATTGACCCCAATATTTCTGGATAAAATATTGTTTTACCAAAAACCTTTATAAGTGATTAATAGACCCATATATCTTTTTTTAGTACGAAGGTGGTCCAAAATAATATACTCGTTTATTATTAGAAATATCACCACGTTGTTTTCAAGTTTCTGCATAAATGTTTGATATTCATCTACATTCTTTAATCTATTATGATAGATTTATAGTTCATTAATAGTTTGTACAAATTTAGGAGCTTTCCAATCTAAATCTTACAGTAATAAAATCAATAAAAGAAGGAGAAAATTGGTAAAGAGATATTTTACAACCTCTTTATGATTTAAACCTAATTCTACATCGTTCCGATTACTGAACTATTCGCAAGCTGATAGTAAGGCAGCAGATTGTACTGATATTATCAGAGAGATAGGAGATGTTGGCATTATCACTAATAACATGACTATTGGGCAATAAAGCAGGGCAGAGGCTGCCGATCGTGCTATTTCGGGCTTTATTGCGGTGACTCCGGGCGTGTGTTATTTCCGAAAACGGTTCGTACTAAATCTAATCCCACATGTCGAATGCCCATAACTTGGAACTTATTGCAGTATTAACAGTTTTGTGACATAATAACCTCCAGTTCGCCATTAATAAACCATATAATACATGTTCTATGTTAAATGTCTCATATACGTTCTATGAATAATAGATGCCTGCTATGTTATGTTTTATAGTCATTATGATTAATTTCTTATTAAGTATTTTAGTTACATTTAATATATGAATTAATTTTTATTATTGACTTACATCTAATAACATGAACATTTTCAAGTCAAGCTCCTCCGATTCTAAATAACCTTATCCAGCAAAGTGGTATGCTTATATATTTAAGTCTTGATAAAACAGTAAGAAATTGAAATTAGATCTTTCAGGTAGTTTCGTTTTACTATACTACATACTTTGCCTTTAACAAATTCTTTACAAATTTTCTTAATAAGAATTTAAGAATTCTTATTAAAGTCTTTATATCAATGTGGAACTGGGTGTTCATTAAATCTGAAGAGTTTACAAAAAGATATTTTTTTATTTTATTGCTTGTTATAGTTTAAAAAATTTAATTTATGTAGATAAGTATGAGATACGTATATGATAGTTGCACCAAATTTTAACAATGGAATATTATTAGTTTCACTAATCATTAATTATGTCCGTAAATATAGATTTAGTTTGAAAAAGAATGATTTACAACAGTTTTATCTAATTAAAATAGTCTCCACTACTATCAAAACGTTCCTGTCAACTTTTCCATTCTCTTACTATAGAATTTTCCGTCTTTAGATTTTTATTGAACAGCAAAAACGCGTTTTCTGATTCCCTTAGTCCACTAATTTTTTTTGTAACGTTAGTAGAGGTTCAGATGTAAAAAAAAAACGAATAGGGTGGATGTGGCAGAGTTTCATATTCAAGCTCCCAACGTTTTTGTGACATCACACGTGAAACCTCTAACCTGACGTCCAGCAACATGAAATGTCACCTCCGATTGGCCAAAGATGGCTTCATTATTGCCTATTTCTGATGAATTGCATTGATTTGATCACAATATGATTTGGCAGTGCACCAAACCAAATGAAGCTCAACAAACGGAGTTCTAGCACAGAATAAATTTTTTATTCAATATGCTGATGTATGAGGTGTATATAAGTATGAGTGATTTATAGACTTCGTATACATTTTATTGATTCGTTATTGTAGGTATATATATATATATATATATATATATATATATATATATATATATATAATTGTTATTTCATAATTTTATTGCTGTGTAAATATCGTATGAATGCTGTATTTCATCATTATTTTTAATGTCCAAATTAGGACAGATTGTAATATTACTCAATAAAAAATGTTGTTGAATCATCAATTATAATTATACTATTATATACATATAATATAATATGTAACTGGTATTCAAGATTTTATAGTGGTATTATTTTATTCCTTAAATTACTAATGCTTTCATTTTATTACAGCTTAAACTTCTGTAATCGTAGATCCTGGTAAAGAAGGAAGGAGGAATTGGAAGTTAGTTCCAAGCTAGGGGTGGATGGACCGTTGAATATTTAACAAGGATGGACATAAAAGGGAGGAACCCCATCCAAAAGTCTTTCCGCACCTTTACTACGCCCCGAGGGGGATTTTACAGCAATCAAGTCAAATTAATTTCTGAAAATGGTTTTATAAATATTTAAGATCTCATAAAAGACATTATGGCCAATTTAAAATATTTGAGATATCTTGTCCGGAATCAACTTAATATGCCTCCATAAACATCATAAATGCATTTAAAATTTATTGATTAATAGCATCTTAAAAATATGAATATAAATTATACTTTAAAGCTCTCATTAATTATGATGTATATAATATAATTACATAATAACATAATTTAGTACAGTGCATATCTTATAAAGCAAGTAATTTCTCGCAACAAAGGCACACCAATGATTCTCGATGATATATATATATAATGTATATTGTAATAAACTCATTAAACAATATTCAATAAATATTCATTCAAACAATAAAAAAAATAAAATAAAAAATAAATAAATGAAAAAACAAAAAAAAACAACAACAAAAACGTTTTATTCCCTCCTTGAGGTTATCCATTTCTAACTAAAAAAACATATGTTTTTTACAGTATATACAGTGCTTAGTGTTATCACATTATCACACCTCCCCCTTAAGCCTTCACCCTCGCCTTCATCTTCCTCGCAGACTGTACCAAATGTTTTCAGCATTTGGTCCACGTGCCTCTTCCAGGTAAGCTCGGTGCCTTCAGGCCTCACCAGGTATAGCCATTCTCCAAGCCTTTCTGTAACCACAGCTCGGATCCACTTGGTTCCCTTTCCTGATGGCGAGTCCCTGTAATCGCGAACATACACCTGTTCTCCTCGCCGGAACTCTACCTTCCTCCCTTCCTTTTCTTCGACTCTTGACTTTCCTTCATCTATCAGGGCATTCATCCTGCTTCGGATCTGTCTCCCTAACATCCGCTTTGCTGGAGTCTCTCCTATGTGGCATATGTGCAGCGAATTATTGCCATTATAATAGTGTTTTGGCAGTCTCCGATGTTCCACACTGAAGAAAATATAAGAAGTACAAAAAGCACTGAATGAGCGTGTCGTTCCAAGCTACAGTCTTGTTCAGTTCTTTTTAATGGTGAAATGTTTCCGCAAAAGCCTCATGATGACATGAGACATGATTTCCTATTTGTGATTGAGAAGACATTGATCTTTTAGTTTTGGTGACGGCTATAGCGACAGATAATGTGTATTCCTGTGAACCTGGAAGACGTGACATAGCAGATATGTTCTATTCCACAAGATCTATTAAATATAAACATCTAGTGGGAACTTTTTTTCTATCCATGCTATTAAAGAAAAATTCCTAGTGTCTGTTTATGGTGATGATATGGACAATTCTATAGATGAGTTACAGTAAGAGCTAAGCTCGATTTGGCATGTCTACCTCCAACAAGGGATTCAGTTAAATTTCATGCTCATCTGCAACTAGAACTATAGATAGAAAATGTGAGGGACCCTTTAAACTTGGGCTGGAAAAGGGATATGGGTGACCATGATTAAAGAACATCAGTGATTATAATCAGTGACACTTAACATCAGTGACTATGATTAAAGAACCAGCACCATTGACATTACTGAATATGATTTCCTAGAGATACAAAGAGAAATGCAACTGCAAAAAAGGTGGCCTTCAATGTTCTGTATTTATTACGGATTCGAATCCTGCAATAATTGACCAAATATTATGCATAACATGGAAGATGACGAGTTTGACGACACGCAGCCTTTCGTTCAAAGTGATACATTATACACATCAAGTACATTTGAAACTAAAAACGGAAAAACAACTAACAAAAATGCTTTGTATTTTATTTAAAGTTATTAGAGTATCATTAAAATGTTTTTTTGTTTTTTTTTATGAATTAATTACAATTAATGTAATATATTGGAAATTTGTTCTTATTAGTTGAAAAAACGATTTTCTTTTCCTAAAATATAAACAATGATGGTTTTAAGATAATATTACGTTTAGAAGATCTAATTAAAACGGAGTATTTTATTTTTTTATTAAAAGAGCACTATCATTAAAAATGTAATTTCAACATTTCTTGGTGTATATTAGGAGTAATTAAAAATCGTATACATCTGACTTGTTAGAAATTTAACGGTCTAAAAGATTGCTTCTTATATATTTTTTTATAAACTGCACACCAAAATAGTTATTGAAGCGAAACCACATACATTTCTGACATTTTGTGTTTTTTTGACAATTTGTCCAATATTGACACCCTGTATCTCAGCAGGTGTTCCAAATTTTCCAACATATTACTTATCAAAAATGTTGTCAATTTATTGTTCTTTAAAATTGCTAACGACAAAGTTTGCTCTATAATGTCGAGGAAGAGATTTAGAAGTAAAAAACTGAAAAAGTGCTTTTTTTTTAGAGGTTTTTTCAAGATGGCGGAAAACGCACAAGGGTGAAAAGTGTGAAAACATAGGTTTTAAATAACGAGATCAGTACGAACAATCGTGCCTAAAAATTAAATTTACCCCACCTTTTTCTTGCCAACCCCTTTTTTGGTCTAATTCTACTGGGCTAGATGATGAGTGCTTGAACAGCGCTATCAACAACTAGCAATTCACAGGACGTACGTTTGCCTTGCCAGTTCACATGGACGGACATAGAACCTAGAGGCTGTATAATTTGACCTGTGAAAGACCTAAGGGAAAAATTTGTCGATTTTAATGGTTTTGTCCTTTTAAAGTATTCTTCATAAATGCAGTATGGAATCAGTGAAATGCCACTACCCGTATCCACTTCCATCCGCAAATCCACTCCATCGTCTTTCACATTTACAAATATTGGAGGAACATGAGTAATTTTACCCACCTGGCAGACTTCAGCAGAACTAAGCCGGTGATAAACCTCATCATCGGAATTTCCTCTACTAAGAGAACCTTGGTCGATGGCCTGCGTCTTCTGGTCCTCTTCTGGTGCTCTAACGTTCCGCTGGGGACACATCCGTTGTAGATGTCCGATTTTCCGACAAAGTCGGCACCAGGAATTTTTATAATGACAGGCAACCAATTCATGATTTTTATATCCGCATACTTCAAAAAATGTTTTCTTATTAACCTTCTTTGGATTAAACCTAACTAATTCGACTTCAGATTGGGCCCTTTTTTCAATAGCTTGTTCTTTGCTTAAAGCCAGCTCATATAAATCTTAAAGATTTTTACTTTTAGGATCCTCTTCACATAACCTATCTTTAACTAAACCTTCAAGCAAGCCATAAACAAATTTGTCAATGAGGACGCCGTCTAACCTCTTCCCAAAACTACACGAAGCAGCCAACTTTTTAACACGAGCGAACCATTTCTTAATAGATTCTCCAAAATCTTGTTTACTATTGTAAAATATGATTCGCTCCCTAAAAATTGAAACCTGCTGTGTAGACTGGCGTTTCATTATCTCACATAAGGTGAGATAAGGTAAATCCTTTGGTAATTGAGGATCGCATAGATCTCTCAGACATTTGTAAGCCATCGTACCAATACACGTAATAAGAACCGATGCCCTTACGCTTTCTTCGATGACATTGACCTCGAAGAATTGTTCGAGAGTTCTTGGTAAATATTCCAGTCATCATTTTCAACATTGAATTTCCGGCACGTGGCCTAAATTATGAGAAGGAAAATTTATTATACTCCTCTTCGATGCTTGGACCCGGTAGTTTTTCCTTTTATTTCCATGGGTACGCTAAAACTCGTCGCCAATATGTAATAAACTCACTAAAACAATATTCAACAACAAAAACAACGTTTTATTCAATCCTTGGGTTATCCATTACTAACTAAAAAACATGTGTTTTTTTTACAATATATGCAGTGCTTAGTGTTATCACATTACATATATTATATATTATATATATATATATAATATATATTTTTTTTTTTTGAGTTGGAGAAATGCTCTTTTTAATTAGAAAAAAAAACAAGAGAATTTTTTTATTCATATTGCATAAACGTATTTTATCATTGTACCACTCGACGGCATAATCTTCGAGATTTGAAATTATTTTTAACTTTTTAATGTCATTTAATTCAAGTGAAATAACGTTTGAGAAAGCTTAGCAAGTTAATCTGCTTTACTTGTAACTTGTATTATAGACAGCGCTTCTCATAATTTGATACTATAGATTCCAGATTAGATAGATTTCATATATAGATTGCAGGAAAAACTAATGTAAATGTAGGGAAATAAATATGTGCGAGGTAAAATTTATTGTATAAAATTAATAAGAGGAAATATATATATTGTTAATATGGTTGATATTCTTAAGTTTATTTTATAACTTAAATTTAAAAGACATTTTTACTACCAAACATTTATATTTATTTTAATTAAGAATAGAAATTTTTCATTCATATTATTTACAATCTACACAGGACTTTCACTCACCTCAGTTAAAGCTATGTAAAAAAGTTAAAAAGAATTATATTCACTTTCGTTGAAATTGCTTTAGATTAAATAACATAAAGATATAGAATTGTTAGGTACCATACAATAATCACTTATGGTTATGCCCTATTCGTCACTTCACATTACCATTCCACAAGGTTTTATATAATATATTATTTATACCTAATTCTTTAGCTTCCCAACGGTATATTATAAATCAACATTACTATTCTGATGTCTGTAAGGAAAAAAAAAAGGGAAAATTCAGCATGAAGCCCTGTCAGGCTATTTCAATCAGAATGAAACCAACATGATTTCAAATACTATATAATTTTACAATGATAAATCGAGTTTAATCGAAATCGTGAGAGCTGTTTTTGGTAAAATCGCAAGGAATCTAGCATGATTTATGGTATAAAGTGCTCTTCGGGGTAGCTGGTTTTTGGGAGAAAGTTGCTGTAACATCTCCGACATTAGTTGTCTTAAATATAAAAATTCAGTTTCGTAAAAATTTTTGTTTCTGTTCTAGGTTAGTATACACACACAGACGAAATTTTGCGGGAATTTTGACTTAAAGACCCTAAAACATGTATTTTCGGTGAATATTCGAATTCAAAAATGTTCATGATCATATTTAAGACATACAATAGCTCACAGTGAAAATGATACACCATACAAATTTCACAAAATGTTCATTTATTATGTACAATAATATATTTTTTTGAAAAAGGTTCTCCCTAAAATATTACACATTTCATTTAGAAAAAAAATAAATATCTCTCTTGAACAATAATTAATAATGCCTGAGCATAAAAATAACAAAATGAAGTTCCCAGACCTCACGGTGAAAATGATACACTTTAATAAAATTCAATTTAAAAGTAATATTATATAACTGTAATATCTTGTTGGAAGTTCTTTGTTATTAATTACTTCTCTTAAGCGGTTTGGGATGGATTCCACGAGTTTTTGGGTAAAATCTTTGCTAATTATGTCCCATTCTTCCAAGAGTGCCATTTTTAGATTTTCTTTGTAATATTATGTTTTAGAATTTCTGTCTCCAATTTTGCCCACAAATGTTCAATTTCCATTCAACAACCAGACATTTAAATCTGGTGACTGCGCAGGTGTCTTTATAAGTTTGGGACAGTTAAATGTAAGCCATTCTTTCACTATCAACGAAGAATGCTTAAGTTCATTATCTTGGTAAAAATATCTTTTAATCCAAGTTTTTTAGCACATACCTTCAGATTTTGTCTTAATATGTCCACATATCATTTATAGATTATACCTTGTCTTGGAAAATGCTTCTCCCTCTTTTCTCTAAACGTATCCACATCCATCCGTCCCAAAAATGTTAAATTTATTTTCATCAGCAAAAATAAACTGTTTCCAAAAGTCAAAATCTTTGGAAATGTGCTCATTTGCAAATTTTAGCCGGTCTTTTTTATATTTTTTACTAATGAACGGCTTTTTGCTAGCAATTCTACCATGAAAATTGTGTTTCCGTAGAACGCGACGCTCAGTTTCCGCACTAACAATCTTCTTTAAATAATATTCCACTTAAATTGCAATTTTTGGTGCACTCATTCTTGGTTTTTTTTTTTTACATATCTAAGAATCCACCTTTTGTCAGCATCGGAAAGTATCTTTTTGGGGCTTTTCCTCTTCTTATTAAAAGCCTATTTTCCCTTTTATATCTTTCTACAGTGTGTTGTACTGTTGCATGACTTTTCTGAAAAAGTTCGCCGATTTCTCGATACGATTTTCCTCTGTTGAACTGTTGTATAATGAGTTCTCTTTCTCTTACCGTTGTGTGCCGACCCATTATAATAAAACAAAAAAAAATCACAAAATAATATAATAAAATTGTCTTAGAGACTGATAGCGCAGAAGAAACTGAAAGCCTGGATAGAACTAAAGTAGATTAAAAACAATGAGTGGTGTAAACAATGGCAACATGAGTGGTGTGTCATTTTCACTGTGAGATAGGTCAACGCTTTGTAATCCTTTTATGTAGCTTTATTTAATCCATTGCTAATGTTAGAGAGCTAGGCAAATTAATCTGTAATGAAGAATGTATTCTCATTCCATATACACTTATAGGTCAGATAAAAATAGGCGCAATAAGTTATTTTTGACATATTTATAGAAATATAGTAGGTGTATCCTTTTCACTGTGAGCTACTGTAAGTATAACCGTAATTAAAGGTTAAAATATGTAACAGCATCGTATATCAGATGACCTAAAAATTCAGTTACTTCGTTTGATATGTCCTAGTGCGTCGTGGCATCGTCAATATCTATGCTCGTTATTTTATAATTAACGGTAAATTAACTCGAAATCCATCAATGTTCTTCCACAGTCAGGACTAATCTGATTCGCCAACAAAAAGAAAAAAAAAGGAATGATACTGTTTAATGAAGATCTTATCTTTTGAGAAACTTCAATTAAAAAAAGCACTAAAGGTGTTTTTAAAATTCTTTTGAAAATATATTTATAGTTCGTACTAAGCGATCCTAAAAGGCGACGAGGGAAAGAAGACACAAAAGAGAACTTAGCTAATTAAATCCAATATCTTAGGGGGAATTTATCAGGAGAATTAAGGGAAAGAGATAAACAAGGGGATAACGAGGAAAGTCGTTACTGTCGAATTGGTCGAGATCTTATTCAGGGTGTATTCATTAAGATCCAGTGACCCCTCATTACAGTTCAATAATTCAGGCTTAGTTAAAGTGATTTTATCTCAAGGGATTCGAGCTACTTACTAAATCTTAAAAAGCTCAGGTAAGTACTTCATTGGGTCTATAGTTAAAATGAGCAACTATTCCTATCAATTTATTTTTATTTTTACATTTTAAAATTCCAATATTGTTATAGATGTATCTTATTCTCTTGTATAAGAAATAGTACACAGCTTATATTCTTCATGGAAACCCAAAGAAGCTCCTAGAAGTTGTCAATGTAACCCTTCACTAGTAAATCGAAATCTTTCTGAATTTGCAAACAGAGAATCCTGGCAATTATAGGGCATATAGACTTAGCAAGCAGCTACTACATCGTCAAGCTTACTATAGTTCCTAGGTTGATTTTCTCAACAGCAGGTTGCATCAGAAGAAATAAAAAACAATATAATTAAACCTATGTGAGCTATAAAACAACAATATATTTTTTTTTTCATACTTTAAGAGCTAGACTAAACTTCAACAAGTATATGGGTTACAACCAGATATCGCCTTCAATCACTCCTTGATAATTTTGATTTGTATTTATTAAGCTATGGCCATTTTTCTTAAATAAATAAAATTACATATTTCATATTTGACCTCAAAACTGTTAAATCAACCTTATTAATCAATTTTTTACTAGTGTATAAATAAATAAATGCATTTAGTAGGACCAAATATTCGCAAAACGAGATATAAAGCTCTATTTGTTCTTAATAAATATAATTAAAGCTCCTCTTCAGGCTGTTTCATGCGACATTTCAACAACTAACAATGGATAAAAAATATCACTGTTTGCGTGAAAACAGTGAATTAAAGTACTAATAATATTGATGAGTAAATATAACTGGTATGGTTTTCATTTATCGTAATGCAATCAACAGTTTACTCTCGATTTACCTTCCTTTAGTCTTTCAATTCTATGATTATCTACAGTAATCGTTTAGTAGACACTATTTTAACATAGCTGAACCAACCCAATCTGTATTCTTCTGTGATATTTTCTCTTTAATGTTTGAGCCTCTTGAAGCCATCCTTCAAAATTGCACTGCACTTATACTTGCTTTAAGACCTAATTCATTTTTATAAATTAGATTCTTAGGGTTGACATCTAAGTTACATATAAAATAATTTAGGATTGTATTGCCAATTATTATCTTATTCACTGTTCAATATCCGGGGTCATTTTAATAAAGCTTTTCTCTATTAATTTAAAGGTTGACGTCTTGATCGATTATTAAATCGACTGATAAAATTCAGTATCAAAGAGCTATTTTCGAAAAAATAATTAATACACCAAAATAGGTAAAATAGAAATTATAATAAAAAATATTTTAAGCCATAACAATTTAGCGAATCTGACCACCATAGGAAAAAGAAGAGCAAAACTTATCTAAATCGTTTATATGCAGAGAAACGTGATAAGAATATAATACGCGCTGGGCAGCTTAAATAAAACACACTTCTAAAATGATAAGTTGTCATGGGCTACTTGAGATTCAGAATGCAACTCACGGCGGTAGGTTAAAAAAGGATAAAAAAAAAATGAATAAGCAATCGTTAAATTTGTTGTTTTTAAATTTTAATATTTAAAAAGTAAGGATTTTTTTCTGTCTATATCCTTAGTACAAAAGCTATATTATATATTCGCACTGGTGCAATTTGAATGTGAATGAAATGAATGATATTTGGGAGATGTGTGGTTTCCAAGAGAGAGTTTGGTCAAGAGTAATACCTAAGTTTTTGACGGGTGAATGAAAAGAGATAGAAGTAAAAATGAAATGAAAAAACTTCTTTATTATCCTGGAACCAAAGTCCCTTAAGAATAAAATAAAATACATAATTGATGACCGGAACAGTGTGGTCATGGCTTAGAATGACAAATTACTAAACTAGAAAAATAATAGAGGTTGTAATATATATATATATATATATTTACAGGTCAGACTTACTGAATGAAATAAAAAAATAAAAATAAAACAACTAAAAAATAAAAAAAAACAAACAGAAATAGCTAATTCATCAGTTATAACTTAAGTAATATAAACACACAAAAAAATACAGTAATAATAATTGGAATTTATAGCATCTGCAGTTGGAAGTTATTGTTTGTTTGACTGGGTAAGGAGAAGGTGGTTGAAAAGGAGCGATTTGAAGGAGGAAGTCGTTCTTACATGACGGATCTCAGGAGGGATAGAATTCCAAAGAGAAGTTGCTTTGGCTAGAAAGGACTTGTCAAAGGCAGCAGTACGGTGAGGAGGAGGGTAAAGGTCAGAAAGCCGGGATCTGGTAGAACGGGACTGAATTGATGATTTAAATTGAAGGGATTGGAAGATATAGCTGGGATGATGAGTTCTGATAACCTGGTAGAGGAAGGAAGCTAGGAAATACTGGCATCTGTAACGAGGATAAAGCCACCTTAACTCGGCGTAATACTGGGTTATATGCGTGTCTCTGGTGATCCCAAATACAAACCGTATTGCACAGTTCATAATACGCTTGAGTTTTGCTTCGAGCTCACCTGAAAGTCCGCTGTACATCTCCCAACCGTAGTCAAAGTGGGGAAAGACAAGGGAAGAAACAAGGAGTTTACGAATATTGAATGGTAGGAGGTGATGGAGGCGACGGAATTACTTTAGGGTTGCTATGGTTCGGCGGGATATTTGGGAGATGTGTGGTTTCCAAGAGAGAGTTTGGTCAAGAGTAATACCTAAGTTCTTGAGGGTGAATGAAAAGAGATGGGAGTATTGTTTAGGAAAAGGTTGGGGGTGCTGGGAATGGATTTAAGGAGAGCAGGTGATGCTATCAGGATGGCTTTTGTGGTGTCATTTATTTTTAAAAAACTTCATTTTCTCCAATGGAAAGTTTATTACTTTGGGATTATTAGTTCATCGTAACGAAAACTGCTCTTAGCAAGAAAATATTATGTTTAATCATTTAATATATATTTAATCATCGGCAGAAATTAGGTACATAAATTTTCAAAGAACTCAAAAATTGGTTTAGTTTATTTATTTGTTATGTAACGGCTCCTATTTTATTCGGTTTATTCCAATTTAAAATTTCATAAGAACTTTTTCTAAATACATTTTAATGTATTAATGTTAATTTAGTTTCCATTTGAGTCCTATTTAGTTTACAGTGTACCTACCATTTTTTGTGAAATGATCTGAAAGTAGAAATAATCATGACCAGAATTATCTTATAAATATTTTTTCTTTATTTTAGCAACTTACGTACGATTTGGTACATAATATTTTTTTCTAAAATCTTGACAACTGTATGAAGTATATAACCTGTACGATCACCATGGATCACCATAACCTCTCTAATCCACAATATTTGAGCATAAGTTTATGCGCTTATAACAACCTTCTATTAAATTGTCCGAGTTATTTTATTGTATTATAACTTTTCTAAAATTTTGCGCTTTCCAAAAGTATGTTATACGTCTATGTTTCTACTTATATTCCAGGAATATCTATTTTTATGACTTGGTCACTGAAATTTTATTTTTCCCACTTAAAGAAAAGCTAAATTGCAATGGATTTTACTAATAATAAACCTTCAGGAGACAATGCCCTAAATGATGATGAAAACCTAATTAAAATCCTCCAGTGGCTTAGAAGGAGTTAGCGAAAACCCAAATCCCCTTATCGTTTTATATAAACGCGTTTGAAAGCTAAACATTTTAGAAAAAAAATTATAGACTAAAGTGTATAAGGTAATGTATCAAGATGAAAAGCTGATAAAACTAATGGGATTGTTTCAGATAATATTTTCTATTGTTAGATTATTTGCCATTTGCTATTGGCATTGATCTATGGCTCGCATTTGCTATGGCCATTGATTAATTGGCCATATTTGCTGATCCGACTGGTAGGCGTCCAAAAGGTAGGCCGAAGCGTCGATGGGAGGATTGCGTTAAGGCTGATCTTGGGGCTTGGGCTTGAACGGAGAACATTGGACGAGTCTGTGTAGACGGAATATGGTGGTATCGGCATCAAACCTTCGGGTTCGGTAAGCTTATTATTATTATGTTAGATTATTTAAATTGAAACACATGTTTCCATCGAGACACTATGCCATCATTTAATATTTCTTCTACTGTAACTTTTGTAATCATTTTAAGGTAAAAGATAATGTATAAACTAAATATTGATAACAATACAAGAATCTCTACCTGGAAATACAGTAGTAAAGACGAGTACTCGTTAATGATCAATTAACACTACTCCAAAACTAATTTTTATGTCGAGCCTTCAGCAAACTATCGGAAAGAAGAATCAATTTAGTAATCCAAACGGAAGAAAAGAAACCCATTATAAAAGAATAAATAAGCAAATGGCCTGAAGTGATTGATGCTGCTACATTGGGACTAGAACCTGATTGAGAATAAATGAATGCTTGATTTGTTTTTGAATTTAAGGTGGGATCAGCAGATACATCGTTTTTGGATTTAGAGGTTTGTGTCCTGTATAATAATGTGTTCTTCCTCTCTGATGGATTGCTAGGCAATGTTATTGGTTGATGGATTACTTTTTTGTTTCAAAAATCGTTTACGGGCCATCTTCGATCCTTCTGAGGGAGAAAAACAAGGAAAGGTGGACGAAAATGATGATTGAAGATGGAAGAACCAAAATGAGATGATGAAATCTAACCTTGGTTGGCTTAAAACAATAATAAATTCTGGGACAAGTCCCTTTAGAATAATATTTTAAAAAATACAAAAAAGACTGTAATGTTTTAGAGTAAAACAAAAAATAATAGAAATAAAAACAAAATGAATTCTAAACAATAAATTAAAAGGTAGTTTCTAATAATTAATAACAAAACTAGACAAAAGTATAAATAAAAAAAAAAATATGGCCATATATACAAATCTAAAATACAAAGTTTAATTAAAATAATTTTACAATTTCAGTGGAATGTTGATGGAATAATATAGTAAATGTGCAATTGCAACAAAAAATAAAATATTATATTTAAATGATCGTTTCCATGTTCCATTTTACTGCTTTTTATTGAAATTTTCAAATCTATTTAGGGCTGTTTGGGAATCGGATAAAAAGAAAGTGATTGCATAGAAGGGATTTAAAGGTAGGAAGAATATCAGAGTCACGAAAAGTGAAGGAATAGAATTCCATACGGACGAGGAGTGGATTAGGAATTATAAAGTTTTTACAATGAAATTTAACATTAAAAGAATGTGAAAATATAAAATCAAAGGAATGTCTAACATGAGTAAGGTCCTGGACTCTGTATTTTATTTTGATAATCTTTACAATGAAACTTGGGAATATGTCTAGTAGAAACAAATGATCAGCTGCTATTAAATTTTCTTATATTTTATAATTTCTAACAAACCCTTGAATTATTATTTATAATGACAAGGACATAAGTATTAAGTTTAAACGATACCACTTCCCGGCGTCACTATTGATTTAATGGCTGCATATACCAGCTTAATACAAAGATAAATAAACTAGCAATATTCGTTATGAATCTTTACATATTATTGCGGAGTGAGCGTAAAACGAGAAAAGTTTAATTAATTAATATAACATAATGTTATTTTTTAAAAATGTTAAAGGTAACTACTCAACATTTCAGTTAGAGGATTTTGTAAATTAGATTAAAAATTTTCCCAGAAAGATATTAAAAAAAAAAACTCTCAATATTTAAAATTGATTAATGAGCTAAGCTTAAGAATATTCTTTTCTTTTTACTATAAATGTTCTAATGATCTTATATATATATATATATATATATATATATATATATACATATAAATTTGATCAACAGCCAGTTATTCATGAATTTCTGTGTTTAGATCATCTTGGGCTTACTCTTAACTATATCATATTTTGATAGAAAATGAAAAAAAAAAATGGAATTTCCCTTATTATTAATATTATATAGAAAATAATAATAAAAAGTTTATATAAGGTGTAGATTCTTTTAGGCGAAGGTCAACTTCTATGAATAAAATTGGAGGCTGATTTCTACTTCACCACTCATTTATTGAAAATAATCGCACTACGTTTCGGCTACAATGCCATCTTCAGGTGCAATAGAACTAATTTGATCTAATGTGAGTAGATGCTTTCAAGCCAAAGCCTCATCTCTAAATCTATCGATTATCGGCTTCAATAAAATGTTTCTTTTTTTTTTCTTCTTTTTCTACCTAAATATGAGTAAGTTAGCGAATGATAAGTGAAAAAAAATATATGAATTTTATTTATATAAATAAAAGAAAAATTGATAATACTAGAAAGAAAAGTATTTAGGGCACGCCTGACTTTTCTCGCAACTTATCGGAGGGAATAAAGTACCCACTATATAGAGCTTGAGCGTACGTGCTCTAGAAGTGTGAGCAAGGCAACGCCTGAGAGAACAAAGAACAAAGTTTCTTAAAATTCAAGCTCAAACCTTGGCCATATCAATCTGTTAAGCATTAAAAGGTCAAATTTTATATTTCACCATGTGTAATTTTATATGTTTTATTTTGTGATTCATAATATGCAAGCGTGACATACAATTTTCGTATGCATTTTTGGTCAGCTTTTTAATGTTTCTTGGCAGTGTGCAGTGTGAATAGATGTAATAGAGTCGCTCGCAAGGGCGGACTGTTTTAAAGTTAGTTGTCGCAAACTGTCTAAATTATTCTCAAATCGCCCTTTGTTGTAGAGAATAATTACAGAACTGCCACAAGGAGTAGGAATCGCAAGGATGGAAAGAACGTCGCAGACGGGAGAGGAAGGGAAGTCATAAAAATAAAATCACCGCTTGTATGTATATAAATAGTATTTTTGTTATATATTTAATTAATATAAATTTTGTTTATGTCTTCTCTGTTATTTTATTTATTTACTCCCAACGAATATACACAATAATACGCAAAATTAAGGGAGTCATAATAACAACAGGGTTGAGGCTCCTGGCAGATGCCCTAGTCGCCCCGCTCCCCAACACTACCTGTCCCATGATTTTAACATATGTTGTCAAAACTATACGATAATACTTATAAAATTTTAATAGTCAATCCTATTTCTCTGATATTTCCTTTAAAATAAATCACAATAGTTCCTATTCATCCCTTTTTACACAGACTGCTGGTGTTCCTCAAGGCAGTATCCTGGGACCCATTCACTACACAGTCTATACAGCTGATACCCGAAACCATCCTAACGCACTTTCCTTTCTACCTATGCTGACGACACCTGCGTATTATCAGTTCATAAAGATCCATTTATTGTCTCACATACCCTTCAAGCCTACATCGAAGACCTAGAAGTATGGTGTCAGAACTGGAAAATAAAAATAAATTCCCACAAATCCCATCAAATAACTTTTACCCTTCGTCGTAAACCTTTGACTGCTTGCACCATAGTATCCTTTAATTACACCCAACTAGTAACTGTTGAACAGATCCGATACCTGGGACTCATTTTTGACAAACGCGTTACTTCCTCATACACGAATAAATCCGCAAGAAACTGCTCGCCGTTCGAGGCTATTTCAGCACTTACTAGTCAAACGGTCAAACCTTCCTTTTGACTACAAAGGGTCCCTCTACATGACTATTACAAGATCAATTTGGACTTACGGAGTGGAGCTGTGGGGCTTTAATAATCCATCAGATTCTTCCCGCATCCACTCCTTACAATCCCAAATGCTTCGTAAAATCCTCAACGCTCCTTACTTTGTTACGTATAAACTTATCCATAACCGGATCAGGTATCAACCATTTCATGACTAACTCCATTATCACTCTAACCCACTTGTTTCAATCAATTATTTCTCTTCAATCCATGTATTTCATGTCATTGTGTTATATAACATTTAATTGATGTAATTTTTTCCTAATACAGTTACGGTTTTCCTCATTACAGTAACCCTGCAATGGGTGCATTTATTTTCTACGCGTACCATCTTGCGATAAAACGCTTATTTTTATTACATAATATAAATTATGTTACAGAACATTAAGTTACTCATTTGACAGAACATTAAATTAATCATTTTTTATAACGAATTAACAAAATAATACAAACTAATTGACTAAACAAAGAAACCAGCAAAAAATAATAAATAATTCATTTGTTGTAACTACTCAACGAAATACTACAAACTGACAAACTAATTGACTAGTATTAGTAACAGTGAAAGTAAATAAAATAAAAATTAATAACGAGTTATTGCCTGTTGCTATTTCTCTAATTCTGCATAGTCCACCCGGTCCACAAATTCATCAAATTTTGAAAAAATATTTTGTAAGAAGGTCACACTTCGGAGGCGACCACTGGTCTCCGTTAAGTAGGACTGTTGAGATCAGTTTGTGTCTATGTTTGTCCAGTTTACTGCAATCGAATAAAAGATGGTCGTATGTCTGTTTGTTTTTACCGTCACACTTACAGATTTTGTCGTCTGTTAGTTTGAATCGAAATAAACAGCTTCTGGCTCCTCCATGTCCCGTCAAGAATTGTGTCAGTTTGTAGGATATTTTTTTAAGTTTAGTTCGATCGTCAATTGTTTTTATGTAGTCATAGGTGTGTCTACCTTTTGTTGAGATGGCCCATTTCGTATTCCACTTCTGCCTTGTTTTCATTAACAGAAAGTGTTTGATGGCGCTGATCGGTGCCTTGTCGTATGCTATCGGGAGAGCGGTGTCTCTTGCCGCCTCTTTAGCCGCTGCATCCGCTAGTTCGTTCCCAACTACGCCAACATGGGCTTTAATCCACTTAAAGCTGATGTTCATACCTTCCTTATGACAAATTATTAGTCCATGTCTGATTTCCTCTAAGGGCCCTTCGTGTATGTTCATGTTCCTTAATTTCGATAGTGTTGTTTGACTGTCTGTCTGATTACAGATAATGAGAATTTTTTATGTAGAGCACAACCTGTAATAGTGCATACATTTCTGCCTGATTCCTAATACAGTTGTAAATATCAATAAAAATGTTTTAAAAAAATATTTTTAATACGCATACGTTTTTCACACGAGCTATAAATCCTAATTTAAGATTAATTGTCAATTAACACTAGAATGAAATTTATATTTTAACATTAGTTGTTCTCAAGGAATTTCAGGTGCTTCAAATAGTTTACTCTACTATCAAAAAAGAAAATGGGACATCAGTATTCTTGAGTCATCACTTAACTCAGAATTAGGTTTAATCCTCGAGCAGTTCTCTAGTGGAATGCACTCACGTTTAGGGCGCTTACCTCCACAAGGACTCACAAAATTATCTTACCTTGGGAATTTATCTCCTCCTTGTGTTGCTCTGGAATCTCACTCACCTGAAAGAAGATAGTAGTGAGTCAGAATTTATTAGGCTGGAAATTAATGATAATTAATTTAATTGTATTGAAAGAGAAGTGGCATTTTTACTAAAATATGTGTTCAAAAATAAATAATTAATAAACAATAATAATAAATTTATTGAAATAAATAAATTCCTTAAGTGTTTTCGTCATGTATGACTATTAATATTAATAATGTATTGTATTAATTATACATTTACCGATAGTGGTATTCAATGATAAGCAATATTGTTAAAAGTACTGGTCAATAGGTGTATGAAATATATCTGTTGTGTCTTGATAAACAACACGCGTTATTGAACACACTTTTATTATGAAAATACAATTAGAAGTAAATTACAATTATAATAAAACAGAAAAAAAAATTAACATCTGGTGGCCTCTAATCGATAATTCAAGGAGGTTTTTTTCATAATGATTAGGTTTGGTCATAACAATACCTTTCTACCTACTAATAAATCTGAAATACTTAAGACCTAAGTACAGTTATATAATAGCTAAGTGATATTACATAATTAAATTTCCCTTATAGGTATTATATAGTGAGGATTCAATATTTCGAATTCAAGTTTTCAATTGACCTATACGTTTCCATCATTATGGACATATAGAATTGAGCGATGGGGTTCCACCTAATCGTTACATTTCTAACGCAGTAATATTTGCAATAAAAAATCCTCAATTGGTTTTTACTTTACCAGCCATAAACCATCCCAATAGTTATAGACAGCCCAAAATAGATATACCTCCTTTATTTCTAAACTAAGAGTCTATTCAAACCCACTTTTTCGCACTCTCTCATCTTCATATCTTCCTTATAATCCTACGAGGTGTCTGCAAAGCAGACCCAGACCCAGTACTTTAAATATACTTTTTATAAAAATATAATACAGGAACTAACTAAATTAAAGGGTTAGCAATGATTAAAAAAACATCCGGACATATGGTTTCAAAAAAGAAAAGTGAATATAAATATAAAAAAAATTAAATATTAAGTATGAAAAATAATAAAGAGGTTAAATCTTTTTACTGAAAGCCTGATTACAAGTAGAATGCTTGTTTTACTTACCACAACTTTCACTTACTGTTCTGCTTTGAGTAAAAATTATTTTCAGCCATAGTGGGTCTAGTGAAACTTCTCCGTAAATTTTAGTTTATTTTGTATGGAAATTTCATTTAGTTTCTGCTTTCACTTCTCATTAAATAGTAGAGAATAGCGTATTATTAACATAAAAAAAATATTAGGGAATGTACTTTTCGTTACTTTTTACTACCTAGGTAGTTTTTTTTAATAACTTTCCAACCCACTTTACATTTTTTAAACACAATTCACAGTGGGCAGTTGCCACCTGTCTGATGTCGATGTTCCGAAAGACATGTATTATTACTTTTGAATATTTTACTTCGTCTACTCATCTGTAACAATCTTATGTATTTAGAATATTTTTTATGTTAATGGTATATCAATATTTTCTGTAATAAACGTAATCTGATTTTATGAATGCATTCTGAAAACTATATCCAAGATTAAACACCGACTTAACTATCACTATCACAACTATCAAAGAATCAATTTGTTGTCGATATTTCATATTCTCCATTTAACGTATAGTAGATCCTGAACTATACGTTTCTACTACATTCATTTTCCTAGTTCAGAGAAATAGTTAAAAATTGAAGTAAGTTAAAGTTCGAATGAATTGACACTACAAAATAAAAATAAAATAAAAAATCAGCATGCTTATGTACTGTATTTACATTATACGTAGAAAATTCTAGAGCAAGCTTTACATCTCACTTGTGGTATTGAAAACCATTGGATTCTGTTTCAGGACAAATACCACAAGACACTCAACAATTACACGCAGGAGTTGGCGTTCGTCTCTCGGATAGAATATTTACAAAAAATTTCAGGTTCATTATTGTTCTAATCTTCGAATAGACATATATTAATAATTGTATTAAAGGATTAGAAGTAAGGTTAAGATGACAATTTGAGCCTTCGTATAGAATTAGCTCAAGTACATTAGGTTGTAAAGTAAGATCATTATTGCCGCATAACATTGAAGGACTTGGAATCGAAAATATTGGTTAAGTTTGATGTTTATCTGACCGCGCACTTCAAGTCCGTTGGCTCATTTAAAAAAAAAGTCGAAAAATGTTTAGCTGGTTTAGCAAAATAATGAAAATTTTGCGATTTAAAGTGGACTGATCCGTTCTAATTTTATTTATAGCCCAACTATAACTAAATATAGTAACATTTAGAATTACAGGAAGTTCAGATCATGTTTTTTTAATCGATTTTTCCACCTAATGGTAACCTAATGATTATTAACAGATAGTATCACTTTTTATCGAACGAAATTGAGGAGTGTAAAGTGACATTATTTCCATCTTGATAAAATTTTTATAGTCTATCAAATATTTGTTTAATCGACCGGGTTGATTAAGAAAATAAGTGAAGAATAATAACCCTTTATTATAGATTAAGTTGTCTTTATATCAATATTGTCTACATTTGTTAATGTAATTTTTTTACCTATTAGTTATTTTTAGTATCAGTACTATTGCTATTTATAGATTTTGTTTTTTTGTGATTTTTCGTCCGTTATATAGTAAACAACCAGAGAAAAAGTATTTTTTTAAATAAAATATATATTGTATAACAGTAACTGATTAATGGATATTTCAGGTGGAATGAATCATTTATTCTATTATTATAAAATCGTCATCTTTCAAGTCGGCTCTTGGATTTCTTGCTTTTTCAGTTGGATATCACTTCAGAACAGTCTTGAAAACATCACCAGGCTTCAGGATAACAACAACAGTAAATATTGGAGCAAACAACGGTAAGTTGGGTTACAATTTACACTGTAAAGTGAATGCTGAGTCACCTCTTCATATCAGCTGATTGCCAATAGCTAGGCAAGGCTGGTCTTGCTTAAGTTTTCTTAAGTTATTTTTTTTCCCCCCACATCTGGTTATTATTTAATTATTTTCCTTACATGAAATGCGATATTATCATCAAGTAATGTCCTCCAAAGCTTCAACTAAAAGATCTAGATCTAGTGGTTCAATCACGTCTCCTACAAAACAAAGACCTCGCCGTGATACTAATAAAAAATTAAATCTACAAGCAACCCCTTCGGGTACTAATTCAGAATCTGAACCACAACCTGGCACATCGTCACAAGGGATGACTGACGAATCGCCGTTTTTCACCCCGAATCCTTTTCAGATTTTGCATAATGAAAAAGAAAACATGGAATCTACTCCTATACCCAGTGAACCACGGCCTCCTCCCATATTTGTCAAAAATATTAGAAATTTCCAGTTGTTGTGTGCGCAATTGAACAAAATTACCGAATCTACCAGCTACTACTGTATGAGTAGAATCAATGATACCAAAATATCTCCTACTACTGCCGAGACATATAGAAAAATAGTGAAATATTTAACTGAAACCAAAGCAGATTTCCATACCTATCAGCTACGCCAAGAGAGAGCTTTAAGGGTTGTAATCAGAAACTTACACCCCTCGACACCAGTTGAAGCAATTAAAGAAGAACTAACGGAGATGGGCTATAAAGTGCGGCAAGTCACTAATGTCCTAAAGGATAAAATTCCTCTACCTCTCTTTTTTGTGGATTTGGAACCAGCAGAAGGAGTTGAAAAAATCTATGACCTCAATAGATTATACTATACCAGCGTAAGAGTTGAAAAACCTTACATAAAGAAGGAGATAGTTCAGTGCCATAACTGTCAAGCATATGGTCATACTAAAAGTTATTGTCATCACATACCTCGATGCGTGAAATGCGGTGAACAGCACAAGTCTGTGGAGTGTACAAAACCAAAATCAACACCAGCTGTATGTGCTCATTGCCTGAAGGACCACCCGGCCAACTATAAAGGATGCCAAATCTATAAGGAGCTGAGGACCAGGTTTCAAAAACCTCAAGTACTGGATGAAACAGCAAGACAAGTAAGAAACAGAAGAGAACCCTCAAAACTTATTGATGCCAATGTATCATTTGCCCACCTACTTGGAGGTGGAAATCAAAGTACTGAAGCCGTGGCCCTGCCGGAACTACAGAATGTACCTCAATCCATTCCACATATACCTCTTCCTCAAAATGTAACCAATCCTAAAAATCCTAATCAACCACAAATCTCTCATATCCCTCCTCCTTCAAATGCCACAGACCTTACCAGTTTGATGACATCCTTTATCTCCGAAATTAAATCCCTTGTTATGCCCCTAATATCACTCCTTACGAATCTCGTATCAAATCTCATTCCTGCCTTAAAAAAACCATAAATGACTACACCTAATTCCTTATCCATTCTCCTTTGGAATGCGAATGGTGTTAGAACTCACACTGACGAACTTACAGCCGTACTGCAAGACAAAAACATTGATGTTGCACTCATTACTGAAACTAGACTAACCACTAAACAGTGCTTTAAAATACCAGGATACACGACATACCGGACAGACCATCCAGACGGCAAAGCCCATGCCGGTACTGCTGTCATAGTCCGCCGATCCCTCTCCCATCACTTACACCCACTTCCCGCCCACGATTACCTACAAGCAACTTCCATTGTTATCAAAACATTTTCCTTTCCGCTTATCATCGCATCAGCATACTGCCCTCCTAAACATCCCATTTCCTCTGCCCAATTTGAATCGTTTCTCAACTACTTGGGTAATCACTTCATTTTGGGTGCAGACTTAAATGCCAAGAATCAACAGTGGGGTTCTAGAACACCAATTCTCGTGGACGGACATTGCAATCTGCACTCAACTCCCGACGCTTTCATCTCCTACCTCCCGATTCTCCTACCTACTGGCCAACAGATCCTAACCGTAATCCTGACATCCTCGACTTCTTCATCCACAGCGGATTAGGCTCTCTTAATTTTTCCATAGCTCGCCTTGATGAACTATCCTCTGATCATAGTCCATTGATTCTAAATGTATCCATAACACCTATTCCTAAACCTATCCCACCGTCATTCATTAGAGGCCCTGTCAACTGGAACCTCTTCCGCGAAATCCTCACTAATGATATTGACCTCAGAGTGATTCTCAAAACCCCAAATGACCTTGACGACGCCGTATATTCCTTTACAACCGCTATTCAACAAGCTGCCTGGACTGCCTCCTCTCCCAAGTACTCCCAAATAACTCCTTATAAAAGCCATTTACCACAACACCTGACAGACCTCATCAACAGCAAACGCCGAGCCAGAACATTATGGCAACGCACCCGCCACCCAGAGGATCGCCGCTCCTATAACTTTTTTTGTAGAAAATTAAAGCGGGAGTTGGCGATCTTCCGTTCCCAATCCTACAATACCTACCTCTCCTCTCTCTCGACTCGTGACAATTCCCTTTGGAATGTCACGAAGAGAATCCTAAAATCCCACACCATTTCCCATCCTCTCCGGCGCTGTGATAGTTCCTGGGCTGCTTCTGACAAGGATAAGGCCGAGGAATTCGCACAGCACCTTTCCAAAGTTTTTACTCCTCATCCAGAGCTTAATCCTACCCATACGGCGGCAGTTGAAGAGTTCCTTATATCACCAATACCGCTTTCCTTACCACCTAAAGCAGTTAATCCCTCTGAGGTCAGATATCTTCTTAAAAAGCTTCCTCTCCGTAAATCCCCTGGATACGATCTCCTTACTCCTCAAATCTTAAGACAACTTCCACCTAAAGCCATTACATTCCTTACATATCTCTATAACTGTATCCTACGCACTACCTATTTTCCTCTCTTATGGAAACATTCAACTATCATCCTTTTCCTAAAACCAGGCAAACCTTCTAACAACACGTCATCTTACAGACCTATCAGCCTACTTCCGATCCTCTCAAAAATTTTCGAAAAGCTCCTACTAAAACGAATCCTAGCCAAATTTCAAAATTTTCCTTCACATCAGTTCGGATTTCGTCCTCAACATTCCACGGTTCAGCAAGGACTCCGAGTTGTGGACCACATTTCCTCTGCCCTTGAGTGCAAGGAGTATTGTTCGGGTGCCTTTCTGGACATATCTCAAGCTTTCGACCGGGTGTGGCACCCGGGATTGCTCTTTAAGCTCAAAACCCATTTACCCCAATCCTTATACCTAGTCCTCCGATCCTATCTATCAAACCGCTCCTTCCGAGTTCGCTGTGGCTCAGAATTTTCCAAACATTATATTGTTGAGGCTGGTGTTCCTCAAGGCAGCGTCTTGGGACCCGTCCTCTACATCCTCTACACCGCCGATATCCCTACCGATCCCGATACCTTTCTGGCAACATTTGCTGATGATACCGCCATTTTGTCATCCAATTCCGATCCTGAAGTAGCATCGATTAATTTACAAAATCACCTTTCCCTTGTCGAAGACTGGTGTAACGCTTGGCGTATTAAGGTGAACGAAAACAAGTGCTCACACGTCACATTCACTCTTCGACGCAAATCCTGTCCAACGGTTTATTTAAATTCCCTACCGCTTCCTTCCTCTGACACAGTCCGGTATCTTGGCTTTTTACTAGACAAAAGACTGACGTGGAACCCACACACAAGACTTAAAAGAAAAGAACTTAACCGCAGATTCGGCCAGTTATACAGACTACTAAATAGAAAATCTCATCTTACAGTTGACAACAAATTACTAATATACAAGACAGTACTGAAACCAATATGGACCTACGGACTTGAACTGTGGGGGACAGCTAAACATTCTAACATCAAACGCATCCAATCCTTCCAATCCAAAGTTCTCCGAACAATAGTTAATGCTCCTTATTACGTTACCAACTCTACCCTACACCACGACCTTAAAATTCCATTTATTTTAGACCTGGTACCATCCAAATTTTCCAAATTTCATCAGAACCTTAGTCATCATCCTAACCCTCTAGCAAAATCCCTATCCAGTACCACCCATCCCTATAATCCTCCTCGAAGATTGAAACGGCAGTGGCCGCGAGACGTATTGTAAACGTTTAAATTGGAGTTCTGACACTGGTCAGATCCTCCACTCATGTAATGTATGTTTGTGGCTATTACGCCCTAGTTCGGCCTCCACTGATTCACACCAGTGACGCGGCTGAGAGCGAGGGTCTAGGATCTTTTGGATTCCGCTTTTTCCTCCACAAGTGGGGGGAAAAGCCCAGTCTGGGGTCCCTCTATAGCACTTGTATATTTTGTATATAGTTATGTTTGTTTGAATGATGTTTGTTTATCTGCAAACTTTTATTTATCTCAATTATAGGTTAATGTTTTGTTTTGTTTTGTTTTTATATTTATTATTATTTAATTCTATATATATCATTTATTTGTATTTATCTCAGTTATAGGTTGTTGTTTGTTTTCTTATTTTGTATATATATTATATTTTATTTGTTTGACTTTATCATTGTATATATTGTGTGAATGGGATCATATATCACTATTACTAATGTTCATATAGAAACAAATTGTAATATATCTCAATAAAATAAAAAAAAAAAAAAAAAAAAAATTATTATAAAATGAGAGAAAAAATTCTTTAAGATTTCCTTCAAAATCAATTAATAAGTTAATCTACACATTTAAACAGGTTATTTGTTGTTGAGAAACAATTTAGCTTGATTGTTTACCTTTACACGAAATATACATGGTTTATGTCGGAAGAACGGTGGAATATAAAGTAATTATCTCATAAAGTTTTGAAAACAACTTTTTGCAAAGAAGTTTAAAAAACAAATTATTAATTTATTGAACGTTTTTCAGAGAAACATATAGTACTCAGTAGAACATATAGGAATGACTTGACATTTTTTTTTTTTTTTTTAATTTCAGAGCTGCTTTACCTTTTATTTTTCGAGAAATGTTTTCAATGAATTCTCTAGAACGCTAATGAACCGAGTTAATTTTAGATCTAATTTATATGTATTGCCCTCAGTAATTACAATCTCTCTTTATTTGTGGAGTTATAAGTAAAACGAAAGTTGTAAAGCCGATCGTAGAATTTTGTAGACTTTGAATAGAAATTATTAATGGCTCATTAGGCTCGAAATCAATGACTTTTTGCAGTAATAACTAACCCAAAAAAAGAAAAAGAATGAGAAATTGAATTTAATCTTGATTATTTTTAGAATTTTAATTAAGTCTAGAAGTTTTCTCGGAAAGTATTTGCCAGCGAAGAATGGAATTTGTTAATTAAATGTTTGAATCAGGAACTTGAAATTAAAATTTAATATAGTCAACAATCACTCTCCCGCAACTCTTACTTAGCTCAGCACTGTCTGTGATATTTTAAGGGACCGTGACATGTCTGTTGTCTGTGGATAGGGGAAATTTGATTTGAAGAAAAGTTTATGATGGTTAAAAATATATATAAATTACTATGAATATGTTTCAAAGCAATAATATAAGAATTGTACTGATTTCACTCGCCTTGAGGTGAAGTAAGTGAAAGATCAAAAAAAACTTACATACCTTTAATAACAGATTAAAACTTAATTTTTATAATTATGAATAATTATTGCAGATATGTTAAGTTAACTTTAAACCATTTTGAAATGTGTAAACAGATATTATAATATTGTCATGATCAGACTCCGATAACGGATCGAATCGGGAATTTACCAAATGTGCTAGTTTTTGAGAAGTGGAAGAATTTGAAGTAAAAAGATAGGTATTTCATTAATTGGCTTATAATACAATGTAGCCATGAAGTTGAAGTATATAACAGCTATAATTAAAAAAAAAACTTGTAATAATAATACATAAATGACATAAACCAATTTACATTATCTCAGAATACAATTTGAGAAATACAAAACTATAAAACAAAGAAAAAAAGAAAATGTAGTGATTAACATACACTTAATTAAAATTAATTTAACTGCAGAGTTATGTAGGCTAACAAAATATATCAAATAAACTTAATTAATTCTTAAAACTATTAGGAATATCGCAATAACAAATATTAACATAAAATAAAATAATGATAGGCAAAGTGACATTTTCGTGGTCCAGAGTTGGCCTATATCGAAATTTAAAAAAAAAAAGAAGTATAATATTCTATTTTCTTAAATGTATATATGATACAATCAAATAAAAAAAAATGAGAGGTTACTTTTAAAACTGTTGGTTACTGCAGTCGTGGTGATACAAATTGCACCACCTATTATATGGTAATGAATTTGATCAAATCCAATATTTGCTTTTGTCTAATTATTTGTATGCAACGCTCAAATAAAGAAAACAAAATAATAATATCAACGTGTCTTAGTTCTTGGTCAGTGTTCCTAACTACTAACACAATACAATTTTTTAATTATGTCAAATTTTAAGTCTTTTGCTATCAGAAACTGTTAAAATTGTGAGACTACACGATGTCGAACAATTTTTAAGGGAAAAAAGTGGTGACTGATTAAAAAATTAACAGTGGTCAGTTTTTTTTGTTTTTTTAAACATAATATATTGAAATTTCCACTGTACTAAAAAAATATATATCAAGTAAATATGATATTAGAAAAATGACATGAAAAAGACTTGTAGAAGAACTACCCAATGGTAGCACTCCTGTAACTATTCTAAACTAGAAGGTCTCGGGGCCATCTCCTTTTCAGACGCCTCGGAGGATTGTCGGGAATTGAAGAGGAAGAAAGGATTGAAACTAGAGGATTAGGGTGGGAATGGAGTTTGTCATGAAAGGAATGGTATCTAGATCGGGCCAAATCAGCAACATACGGAATATTAAGGTCTTTGTGGATCATTTTAGTTACAAAATAAGGAGCATTAAGGATTTTACGATGGATTTTGGATTGTAGGGATTGGCTACGGGAAGAATTTAATGGTTTAGTAGAGCCCCAAAGCTCTACTCCGTAAGTCCATATAGGCAGTATGATAGTCATGTAGATGAGCCTTTTGTAGTTCAGTGGAAGATTAGAACGTTTGTCTAGTAAGTGTTGAAGTAGTCGAAAACGTCGTGCAGTTTCTTGTCGTTTCAGTCTTGTATGAGGGTTCCATGTAAGGCGTTTGTCAAGGTGTAGTCCTAGATATCGGATCTGGTTAATCGGGACAAGAGGAGTATTATTGAAGGAGACAGTAGGGCAGGATGTCATTGGTTTACGACGAAGGGTAAAGGTAATTTGGTTGGATTTGTTGGCATTTATTTTAATTCTCCAGTTCTGACACCATACTTAAAGGTCTCTGATGTGGGATAGGAGATTTTGAGAGGCAATAGTTGGATCAGCATTGACTGATAACACACATGTGTCATCAGCATAGGTAGAAAGGAAAGTGTTAGGATGGGATGGGATATCAGCTGTATAAACTGTGTAAAGGATGTGTTCTAGAATACTGCCTTGAGGAACACCAGCAAACTGACTAAAAATGGATGAATAGGAATTATTATGATTTACTTTGAAGGATCTGCCAGTGAGGTAGGACTGGATGATAAGGAACTATGTAGGAGGGAGGAATTTGCGGAGCTTGTAAAGCAATCCTAGGTTCCAGACTCGGTCAAAGGCCTGTTCCACATCGAGGAAGGCTCCCGTGCAATAGTGGTCAGTTTTAAAAATGAATATTATAATTCATTTTACGAAAGAGAACTTTTTTTTTCTCTTCGTATTTTTCATTCGCATCTGTCAGAAACTATCTGACAATCAGCAAATGTGCTGTTTAAAAAGTGAAATCAGACATGGTAGGCTTTGGGAAGGAAAATGTCCTGCAGCACCCCTTCCTAGGCTTACTTTTTTTTTCATTGATTTGTATTTCCTTTTCTATAATTTTCAGTATATAATATTATTTTTTGTGTAATCAGCATTTTTTAAAACATGCGGTTATGTTTAATATTGCAATTTTTTTTTTTATTCTGTCATGAATTTACCACTATGACCACGAATGTATATAAATTAGTGGAGTCAAATACACGTATTATAAAGTTATAAAAAAAAAAAAAAAGAAAGGCTTTTAATTGATAAGATTATTTCTAACGATAATTCAATCGTAATCGTATTGATATATTTATCGAGACTCTGAGGCTAAAAAAAGAGTTTGAAGTAAAGTAAGCAAAATAAAGAAATAAACTGAGAATTTTACTTAACAAGTTTTCAACCGTAAATTAATGATTTATTTTAAAAACAAAGGTTTTTTGGGCAAATGTTCTTTAGAATTATGGTTTAAGATAAACCCCAATATAAAAGTTAACGCTATGACCAAAAGGGTCACTTGACCGCACATGCTACCAACAACTTGAGAAGAGGTTCCCAAGGGATAAGGCCCGAAATCAGCTGGATTGCTAAGAAAGGATTTATTCCATTATCCTAACTGTCCTTAGTGGAGAGACCGCAGGACAGATGGTGAAGGATTGAAGCCACGGGTCCATAATGTCTCCTGTTATTGGAGTTGCTCTTGGAGTATTGCTGAGGCAGCATCACACACAAAACCACTTCCGAAAACATTCAATATCAGTTATGGTTTCAGGACCGGTCTCTCATTATTCGGAAATTTAATGAAGAAGTATACTCTCTCTAGTAACATATATAAGCTGCAATAATGTATTATGGTATAAATACATATACGACATAACAGAAAATAATTTTACTCTGGGACTGGATCGCTTGAGAATAACAGATATGTAGTATAGCAATATATAATATTTCTGGCTAACAAACAAAAGGAACTTACTTAATTATAATTGAAAAAGGTGAGAGAAAAAATATTATAGAACAAAACAATTAAAATTGTTCAAATGCTCAACACATTATCTTCTGAAAATAAATAAAAGAAAAATAACTGAATTGATAAAAAAAATTTAATTTAGGCAATAAAAAATATCACAAATGCTAAGTGTCTCTTTGAAATGACAGACGATATAGGAAAACTTGGGATTTGAATAAGGAAAGAGAAGTATCATGGCGGAGGGTAGTACAGTGGACATTAAAGAAACGATAAAAAGTTTTGGTTTTTTAAGTAGGAACGTAAAGGTCAGGATAGCGCTGCCTTGTTTCAAGTGAACATAAATTTTCTCAGGAAGTTGCTTATCTAGATATAATTGAAAATAAATTTATAATTGATATACAAGGTGGTCCAACCAAATCGCACGATGTTTATTGTGAGTTACACCTTAACGTCAAGTTAATTTGACATTTCTTTGTTTTAATGTTTGACAAATTCTATCATGGAAAGATACACTATTAAGCAGCCGGTTTAGATTACTGAAGCCTTTCACGAAAAATAACGCTCAAACCATAATGCATTTCGTGGTCTTTTTTTGGTCAGATTTTTGGTCCATAATCGCGAGAACCGTGTGCAATTTTCAACAAACCGGGTCTGTAGGAAATGCGGAAACACCTGTGCATGCTCACCAGTAAAGCCAAGCAGTTACCGGAATGGTGTTCGCTATCGCCAGAAGATAGCCAGCCGACTTGAATGACCAGAAATTGAGGATATGTAGTTGGGCGATATGTGGTTCCATTCCAACAGGATGGTGCCACTTGCCACGCAGCCAACGAAACAATAGCTCTTTTGCGCGAGAACCAGCTGTGTTATAGTTGTGTTATAGCAATAGCAGTGTTATATCACGTAGTGGCGATGTTAGCTGGTTGTCAACATGTGATTTGAAAGTAAGCAATATCACATGGGGATATTTAAAAGAAAAAGTGTACTTATAAGCCAAAAAAAATTCAAGTGCTTAAGGATGAGATAATTCGGCAGTTTAACGACATTGAACCTCAATCATGTCTCAGAGTCATTGAAAATATTGAACATCGGGTAGAGGTATGTCACCGAATTCGTCGTGGACATTTGGCTGATAATTTGTTTCACGCATAATTGTCATACATCCTTCTATTATAATAAAATATACCTATTAAGATAATGATAATGATTTTAAAACTGTTTGTTTTATTTACAATTAACATCATGCGTTTTGGTTGGGCCACTCTTTACTATAACTAATAGACGTAAATAAATCTATGTAACTTGAAATAAGTTATAATTGATGTAAACTGGAAATGAGTCACCATCTTTAAGATGAAACTGTTGAAGCGCTGTTTCTGTTAACGGCATAGGAGCACTGGTCTATAAATGGGCGCCAATTGATATCTGTGGACGGGATGGGTAATTTCCAACAAAAGTTAATGGCTAATTTATCATGGATGAATGCGATATTATAAAGGCGATATTCCAAATTCAGTGCAGTGCTTGATGTCGAGCAGAAGTTCTGAAGTTTGGAATCGATGCTCTAATGATCCACCTCTGAGTAGAACAATTCTTGATAGAGCTTCAAGTCCGTATTTTAGACTGTCCACTACTGGTTTAGCCAATGATCATCTTGCATTCCTAGTTAGATCAAGTTTACTATCGTGTAAGCAAACAATTGTCTACCAATCTTGAGAATTAACACCCGTTAAAGTAAATTAGAACGATAACATGACAAATTTTTTGATCACATAAAGCACGTTAAAATTCACTATTTTCTAACATAGAACCTCCCTCAGAACCGTAACGGTGGCAGGATGCTGTAGCATCTAGTTAGCTAATAAATAGATTAAGATAAGTGTAAGTTGATACTCCAAGAGATCAGCTCAGCCAGAGCTGACCCGTGTCGCTTATATCATATTATTTTAAGAGTAATCTTGACGATATCAATTAACCTCACCACAATTCTATACAATCAAAGATAAGAATGAATAAGAATTAGATCAAACGGATATCATGAAATAAAAATATAGAGTAAAGTATGAAAACATTAATAAGTAAGACCTTTACCTGTTCATAAAAATCTATACGCGTCACAAGACTTAAGTTTGAAATAGGATAAATTTAGTTTTATTCGCTCATCCTTAAGTTGCATTCATGAATAATATTTTACATCAAAACAACACTAAACCTTTGGCTTAGTGGCTAGCAGTGAATCCCTCTACGTCTAAGGTTGAGGGTTCTTACCCAGCAGATATTCCTAGGGTTTTTAATGGGAGTATAATATCCTTAGTTATGCAGTTCTTCGTAGGCGACGTAAACGTTGGTTCTGAACCTACGCGTTCTCATGTGGTCATTAAAGATCCCTATCCTAATTCAACCTAAATAGGAAAACTTCTGATGCGGGCAACACACGACTTTCACTTACCTATACTTTTAAAATCAATTTAAAAACTATTAAATATACTTCAATTTGAAAAATATTTTAAGTTGATTTCAATAAAACGTGTATTCATTTTCGTTGGAAAAATATGATTTAGATTAAATATTAAAACTATATTAAATTGTTAATCAGTAATAAGTATTTTTCCAATTCGTCACTTTATATGATATTTTAAAACTTTGTGTATCAGATATTTTTCTAAAAATTTTCTCTTTATAATTTATACGTCTATATTACAGATCTTATTATCTATACATCAAAAAAATCATAAAAAAATGTGTTTGGTCTTTTATCCTTTAGTTAGTCAGTCATCTAGTTCGTCCAACTTGTATATTTAGCCTTCCTTCATTAATGTCATTAAGATACTATTGTTAATATTTTGGAATGTACAAATATATGGGTACTTTAAAAGAAGAACACTTAAAATATCGGCATTTAAGCCCTGTCAGACTATATCAATCAGAATGAAACCTACATGATATTTTTTTCTTAGAGTCCGAAGGTGTATCCGAAATTGTTCTAGATATTACCAGTATTTTTTAGTTAATTAAAAACAAGATCAACAGTTATCAGTAAATTTTCACAATTGTTACCAATGCTGCTAGTATGAAAGCACGGTATATTACATTACATCTTAACATTTTGTGTTGGATATTAATTATATTATATTAACAATAATATTGTATTCATCAAGAGATTTCTTATTGTTTAACATTCTGAGTGAGATAGCCGATGGGGAGTAATGTATAGTGTATTAATATTTATGTCATTGGGAAGCTTATGAAAATTAGAAGTAGTTTAAGTAGAAAAAGTAGTTTAAGTAAATTATTAAACAATAAAAAAAAATGTTAATGATAAGTTTCCTACCATGTTTATTATTTTTTACTTTATCGACGTTCCATCAAGGGTTTCCTCCACCAGTCAGTGCAGAGCTCCAAGCGCTTCGGTCCAACCAATCATCTTCTTGCAAGCCTCGGCCAGCCATTTCTTCTTGGACTCCTTCAATCCACCTGCTTCTGGGTCCTCCACGCCTTCTCCTTCCTGGCGGAACCCAATCCAGGATTCTATTGGGCCAACATTTCTCATTCATTCTTTTAACATGTCCATACCATGTTAGGCGGCGTGCCCCGATCCTTTCATTCACTTATGTACCCACCTCCATCCTCTGGCGAACAACTTCATTCCTAACTTTGTCCAGACTGGTGACCCGTATACACCTTCTCCAGAAATGCATCTCCACCGCTTGCACCCTCGAATACAAACGGGAGTTCATTGTCCTTGTTTCTGAAGCCTATGTCAGGATAGACTCAACTATGGCTGAGAAAATTCGGCTTTTGTTCTGGGAAGATATCTCCGTATTCCGAAGGACTGGATGTAACATTCGGGTAGTCTTACGGGCCTGTTCCACCTTCTTTCTCAGAAATGCTCAGACGACCCGGCAGCATCCAAATAAGACCCAAGATATTTGAAAACGTCCACCTTTTTACAAGTTTCGCTGTCTACCTAAAGCTCACCAGTGTCATTATCGCCAATGGCCATGTACTCGGTCTTCTCGAAGTTAATTTTTAAGCCCACAGCTTCATAGCAGGACTTCAATGAGAATATCATCATTTCGAGATAGACCTTTCGCCTTGCAAAAACGACTTGGTCATCCGCAAAAAACAAAGATACCAGCTGCTCGTCATCAATGAACGGCCCAACATCCCCACATTGCTTGTACTATGGCTTCACCGATTCGTGTAGGTATATCTTAAAAAGTGTAGGTGACATACTACACCCCTGCTTTAATCCCTTTGTACCATGAAAAGTGTTAGAGAGATGGTTCCTACATCTTATCTGATATATGCTGTATAAGTGCCTCACAGCCTTTATCAATGACCCACTTATAACAGCCTCTCCAAGTGCCAACCACAGTCTCTCCCTGGGTACATTATCATACGCCTGTTCCAGGTCGATAAACGCCTTTTGGAGTTGCTGCTTTCTTTCTTCGGACTTCTCGATAAGCTGGCGAAGAACAAATATGTTGTCCGTACATGACCGGCCCGCTGTAAAACCTGCTTGCTTCCGAGGGGTAAAATATGCCTCCTCTAACTTGTCCCGGAGCATTCTACCCATAATCCTGGTGACGGAGCTTTGTACGCATATTCTCCGGAGATGTGCCAGTCTTTGCCTTTGATAGGGCCCGTTGAACATCGTCCTCCTTCACCTGGACCGGTGTGTTATCTGCTTCCTACTCGGTGTCATTTTCCCTATTTGCAAACTGTGGCCTATCTTCAGTTAGGAGAATTTTTTAGTGGTTTTCCCACTCCTTTTCCTTAATAGAGGAAAGTATATTTCCTTTCCTTGAAGTACGCTCCAGGACTTCCGGATTCTAATGAACCCTAACGTACTGTTGATCCGTTGGCAACACCTTTCCCATGAAGCGTTCTTGGCTTTTGTTACAATTTTTTTTACCTTCCGGTTCAGGGTTCTATATGTCACCCAGTCCTCTCTCATGGTGGAGGAAAGATATTTTCCACATGCTGCCTTCTTTTCTCTTACCAGCTCTGTTGCTTCTTGTGACTTCCGGCAGACGTCGCTTATCCTCCTCTACAAGAGCCTCCCTCGCCGCCAAATGAACACATTCCTTTAAATGCCCATACTTCTCTTTCGCTGTTAACCCATAAGATACATCTGTCTTTTCATCCAATCTCCATTGGTACAGAGTTCTAAAACTTGTGTCATCCAGAAGCTGTAAGTTGTACTTTGGAGTGTCCAGAGCACATGTATCATGTTTCTCCTGCCTATATTTTGACATTCTCCAAGGGAAGAGAATTTTGAATCTCAGCATATAATGGTCACTGCCACACTCCCATCCTCTGAAAACTCTCACATCTTCCACCTTGAATGAACATCTTTGCCTTGTTATGCAATAATCCAACATCGAGGGCTGAAAACCCGGTTTGCTCCACGTGTTTTGATGGATTTGCTTATGTCTAAAAAATGTGTTTTGAATTTTAAGATCGAATGCCTCACAGATATCTATGAGTCTCCGACCATTATCCGTCACCATCCTTTCACCAAAACGTCCAACCACCCGGCTGCCGATTTCCTGTCCCACCCTCGCATTGAAATCATCAGCAAGAATGATCTCTGTGTTAGGCCGCACTTTTTCCAAAACATCTCTTAGGCTTTCCTCAAAAGAATCCTTTATGACCTGCGGTTCGTGGTTCCCTGGTGCATACACTCCTATAACCACTACACTACTCCCCCAATAAAATAATGTTTATTATTAATTTTTATTTGTATTTATTTTGAAGCTAATAAGAATTCAAGGTCAACGAAAAAAAGGAAATAAATAACGGTCTGGAGTATAGGATTTAACTCCTTTTTTTTCAAGGGCATCTTATTGCCTTGTGGGGAAGGGAGGGGAGGCATGAATTGAGTAGTCATTGCAGGATGGAAATGATTGGCTATGTAGCTCGTAACTGCTGAGCTGGTATGAGAGTAGCCCCTCCACAAATAAAAAGATACAGACCCAAACGAGAATTCGGCTTAGAACAAGTAAAATCCTTTTACCCATTTGTTAAATTAAACACTGAATTGCTACCAGAGAACCGTTAAATTTTATTGGGAAATAGTTGTCTCTAGGAATTGAAAAATTATCAATTTTTTCACACTAATGTATTGTTTAAAGTAAATATAAGAGTTGCAGAAATTATAAAAGTGTTTCTTATAAATAAATAAATAAATCTGTTATTTTATTAAGTTGGAATATATAATTTTAAAAGACTATTATGAAATAAATCTGTCTCGTTTACTACTTTATACAGTTTATATTAATTGATTTATTCTAGTGACACATTATGTTTATTTTTAGGAGAATGAAGTCCTTTCTACTGTATTTTCATTCAATTATTTTTAATATACACTTCTCTATATTTTTCCGTAAAACTGGTGTTGTAAGTTATTTCTTGGTATAAGCTATTTCGTGCCATACGCTATGCCTTTTTGCAATAACACACTGCATTTAAAATTAGAAGTGAGAATAAATTTTAAAGCTTAAACTGCAGAGAATCACGGCTTTGATAAGTGTTTGGTTGCATACTCTAAGAAACGACGGGAATGGTCGATAAAGTTCAATATTTTTATATTTTCAATAAGACAAATCTTCTTTTGGTGCATCACAAACAGATTGTTTTAGGCTGCGAGTGGGGCAGCTCTGTCACGGTCTGAAATAAAAGCCTTGATCGGGTGAACTCGGGACCGTAGATATAACAGATAACAGCCGTCTTCTCTTCAAAAGTGTGTTTATGTTTGAGTTATTATCAGTAGTTTTTAATAATTATTACTGATACGTCATAATAATTATTATTTTAACAATCATTTGTTTTACATTCTTGGTTTATATTGTGAGGTTTGTGTATGTAGTTAGTCGTGGATTATATAGTGGAAAAACATTAAACATTATAAAAAATATAACTATTGTTATTGTTACTATAAAGAGGCAATCGATCGTATAGGCAAGTTATTTCAAGGTTTATATAAACGTATATATACATACATGCATATATATATATATATATATATATATATATATATATATATATATATATATATATATATATATATATATATATATATATATATATATAAAATAATTAAAAGTTAACCTCACTATTATTCTATGTTAAACTTCCCATATGCTAAAATAATTATTGGAGCTAGAAAACCTAAGGCTGATTTCATATAAATATATAACCCTTCTGCTGTATATATCAGTATTTACTTATATATACAACAGAAGGGTCTGCTTTGCTTATTTAATTAATTTGAATAAATTACCCATGATCAAGAAAAATCAATTTATTTTTAACGATCACATTGGATTTAAATATGTTAAATAATAGAAATGAAAGTACAACAAAATACGGAACTACAATTGATGCCGTTTTTTTAAGATACATAATTAAAATGCAATAAAAAGTATTTATTTTAGTTATCACAAACCCATTGTTGTCTTTGTATAATAAGAAAACGAAAATAAATAATTAATTTCTATAGAATTAAAAAAAAAATTATTACTTTAATTTCTGATTTGTTTCTCATTTATCCTACTAATGCGATCAATAATAATGATACTACATACTACATAATATTATTTACAATATATATAAAATTACGATTTCGCAATAAAGTTTTCACTTCTGCCGTGCGCTCACTCTATTTTTTTTTTCTGTAAGTCGTTCGGGGTCAAATGTCCTGTATAAAAAGTCGATTTCGCCACAGCAGAATTCTCTATGAGTAAGTAGACAATATGTAATGAACAGTTTCTTCTGAAATTACTGTGTTTACGGACACGTTTCATTGTTTACATTGTGATCAGAGTTCATATTATTAGATTTAATATTAATGTTGCGACATCGAAAGTGAAACTGTTAGCCATATGTCAAAACAGCAGATGGGCCCGCTTGTCCTGGCTTCCGAATAAAAGAGGCCGAAATCGATGTTTTCTTCAGATAAGGGTAACTGCTCGGTCGGAATGCCATAAAAACATAAGAGGCAACGGCCCCTAAGATGGCCACTCCCGGAGATAGTGGAAGTTGTAATGTTTACCGAGCCCCCATTCCCGGGAAAAATTCTGAGGGAAACTCTAAAACCCATAGATTTAGGGCTTTCTTAAGTCTAACCTCTCCCCACTAGATCAACATCCATTTGCATATTCTTCTCTCGATCACGCATTGTTCAAACAACCCACTTTCTTGAAAGTTTAATAGTAGAATTTTTTCGAAGTTGAATAATAATTGTAATAAATAAATAAAAAAATACTTTATCTCCGACACAATTAATGACATCTGTAAATATTTTCACATATATATTTGGCGTGTCCCATTGTAAATCATATTTTTGTCGTTTATTTTTATTATTATATCTGATATTTGGGTATTTTTGTGCTGCTAATCAGAGATCAATAATGGGGAATCATAATTTCATAATGAATAGTGAACATATAATAGTGAAATTTCGATTATACTAAGTATCAATGAATTTGGGGTTTGCAATACTAAAATGGGAGATTCTACGATCACCCGATTTAACGTCAGTTAAGCAGATTACTATGATTTCTTCTAATAATGTATTTTGACAGAGCGAAGGTACTATTTTTGTTAAAGATTTGAATGAAAATTTATTTTGTTTTAAACAAATGTATTACGATGAATTTCTTTTAATAAGTTCTGTTAAATTATAATTCATAAATACGCAGCAAAATGTCGAGTCACTGGAAGCCAATCTAAAAGATTAAAATCACATTTGGCCGGAAAGAGCCGCTCGAGAGCAATATTATTATGTACGTAATTAGCATGTTGATTAATAATTCAAATGACATGGTTTCAAATTAAGAAGACTAAATTATTTTTTAAATTATTCTCTATTATACAAATATTACTATATGCGACCAGCGGTGAATAATAACAATTTATTTTATCAAAATAGTTGGATTTAAATAAAAACCTGGAATGTAATAAAACTCAATTAATGCAAAAAGGATCATAATAGCTTACTTCCTGCGTGACTGAGATAAGAAATTTCTTTTGTTAATTCATTCTGTCTAGATTGGCATTATCATTCGTAAATAAGATTCCTTTATGAAAGAATTCTAATAACGTTTGTATAGCACGCAGTGGTAAGGAGTACTTGAGAAATCCCCATTTCTAGCTAAAAAAAATTTATGTTGCATTAAATTATCAGCTAATTTACTTGATGTATTTACAAATACAGTTGTAAATTTTAATAAATAAATAAAAATAAATGTTGCATGGTACATGCAAAAAAAAAGAAATTTGTGGAAACTTAAGTGCTAAGGTAAAAGTTAAGAAATAAAAAAACATAAAGCGGTCGATTTTATTCATTAGTGAGACTTCAATTCAATGTAGAACTAAAAAAGAGATATTTTAATTTATATAACAATTTAAAATTTAAGAGTAACACATGAAAGAATAAATGATTATCTGTACTCACAGTGGATATAATTAGTTGAAAGTTGAGAATTACTGTAAGGACTTAGTCCGGATGGCGGTCAGTGAATGAAATAATTAAGTAGTTTCAACCATTTATTTTCTGCTAACGTTTCGATCCCTATTACGGGTCATCATCAGGGCGTATTGTGGGCTAAATTCAACGACAATACGCCCTGATGATGACCCACAATGGGGGTCGAAACGTTGGAAGAAAATAAATGGTTGAAACTACTTAGTCGTTTCATTCACTGACCGCCACCCGGACTAATTTCTTCCAGATTATCTATTCTATTTAGAGAAATACGAGAATCATGCTCTTTTCAATGATTTTTTTCGGTCAACAAAACATTATATTAAGCATTATAAACAATCTTCATCTTGCTGAAAATGTGTGATCATATATTTTGTATGATTATTTCGTATTTAATTTGAATTTATTATTTTCTTAGCATAAATAAGAAACCGTTATATTGTATCTTATATGGAATCGCTTTTAGTTTCTTACCTGTTGAACGCTATGCTGGTTTATAATTTTAATGTCGTAACGATGAAACGAATGGGCAAGATAAGAAAAAATATTTACTCTAGTTTCGAGTTCCACGAGATATTAATTATACCGATTGCTTTACTCCGTGCTAGGCCATATTTAACGTTTCTCGCCATACCTTTAAGTTTATCATAGCGTGCAGCTGTGGACTTCAGGTGTTCGCTTATCTCACATCCACATTTTACTTTTCTAAACCTACACTATCTTTCATTAACATCTGTGTTATGTATTTTATACTATGCTATAAAATTTTCGAAAAACTTTATAGTGATAATGTTACTAGTCAACTGAAATGTCGTAAATATTATTACCATTGTGGAAGGTGCTACTAAAGCATATAACTAAGAATCATTTTTAACTATTTTATTTAACGTTCCATGAGCCCAATGATAGATTTGTGGCATAGTGAATGGAATGGTTACTTACAGGTACAGCCTTATTTACACTACAATATAATGAAATTATTTCAAATAGTGTTTTAAGAAATAAAATAATTTTTCTAGGTAAAAAATTGACCTATTATCACAAATATAAACAATATAAGCAGTAATTTTCAACATATTCCCCATATACAATAGTAATGTAAAATTAAAAAATTACAGTGGCAAATGACAGCTGCGATTGATAATTATCATGTAAATGTTATATTTTATTTAGCCACTTTGCTGTTATACTTATTGTTTTAGATTATTATTTTTAAATGTAACTTTTCATAGTCGATAAAGAAAAAAAAAATCCCTGAAAATTGAGTTCTCATGTTTCACGATATGTGGAATCGGAATAACGAATAAAAAAAAAAAGAAAAGAAAATCCGCCTAACGAATTTATGAGCACCAACTTATTTTTGGAGAGCCGCGTGGTCTAGAACATTAGGTGACTGTGCTTGGGGTCTCCCGGCTGAGGCAGAATTATTTATTCTGATATTTCAGCTTTAAGGAGATCCTGGGATATGGAGACACCCTGGGGCTGAACCAGCCATTATAAAGTAGGTACCCAAAATTAAGTAAAACCTGGCGGCTGAACGTGATTTAGGCCTAATCACCTCCTTGAACGGTCGTTGGCCTTGAAACAGTATGATGCATATAAGTACTGAACCCGAGACCCTTCATGGGCTGCAGAGCTACAGGTATTTATTTTAAAACTTTTTTATAAAATTAGTGATAATATAGTGGCTATATTCCATGAACATAAATTGACTGTTCCTTTTTCTAAAGTTCTTTGATTAATTTATCGCTATGCATATGAGTTAACTGCCTAAAACCCCCCAAAAAACTGTTATACCGAAATATAATTATTTAAAAATAATAAAAATTTGTGGAATAATTTTCTGCGTTTTTTTAATATTATTTTATTATTATTTCTAGATCAGGATCACGGTTTTATTGCTATCATGTTACATAATTAAACGTTTAGATTTTTAATAACAGAATTTATTTAGAGATAAACTACACCTATATTAAATATGAAACTACCAATTTTTGTTTATATTTCTTCAGATTAACATAATTATATCATTTCCATTGGGTAGCTTCAATTATTTTGTATTATGATTGATATTTTTTATTTTTATTTTATCATTTGTACTACTGATAAAATTCAGAATTAAACGACTTCATCAAAGTACAAAATATTGTTTAAATATATTTTTCGTTATTTCTAGAGGTTCATTACCCATATTAATATTTGTAGGAAAGACTAAATCTATGGAATGACTCAATTTAAAATCATATAACACACGAGCATTACACGATTGTTTAATAAAGCTTAATTAAATTATGTTTATGATTAAAATTGTCAAAAAAAAATAGAAATATTATCACTATTGATTTTCAAGATGGTAAAAAATAAAATAAAATTCCTATCATTTTATTACTCTTAAGTAAACTAAAAATCATTGATGCTGCTATGAGGGTTCTTAGCAATTTTGGTAATGTTATGCAAAAAGCCGTTGAAGTGGAAATGTAATGTACACACACTCACAGACCACGACACTGATCCATCCAAAGCCGTTCAACTAAATTTTCTTCTGTCAAGTTATGTAGGATATCAAAGAATTGATCTTTCCCTTGAATACTCGCATGGATGAGCTGTTAGATGGATTCACAGATCTAAAAAAATTAGTTAAAAATGAAGCTTGATTCAAACTGTTCGCATGGCAGTGAGGATACCGCACTTAACATTCATTCAAAGTTCAAAAAAATATTGAGAGGGGACAGAAGGACCGGAGGATGCCCTGCCGACAGAGGAGCCGAACTGAATCAATACAAGAGGCTGCTAAGACGTAAGATTGGCGAGTTTCCATAATCCTAGTGCCTGATGGTCGCTTCTTGGCACACTCTTCCCCACCTCTCATTATAACAGCCGTCGCATCTGTATTACCCTAATATCTCATATCTTAGCTCTTTGGCTATATCCTTCCGATACTCCCATTTTATTCTCTTTAAACAACTCTTAAATCGATACGCTAATGTCCGGATTGACAAATGTTCAGCAGTTGCCAGTACTGCGTGGGACTCAGCATTTTCTTCACCAACTAAAATACTGAAAAATATAGGTAACCAGTCATACTGTTCTTCAGAGATCTCCAGTACCAGTAAATACCCTTTTATTCCATTGTATCTCCAAGAAAAAATATCTGGTGCGGGCAACACACGACCTTCACTTATCACGGTTAGTTGAATCAATTTAAAAATTATTACATAAATATATGTGTTGAAACAAGTTTAAAGAATTAGGTTCAATTTCGTTGGAAACGTATATTTAACATTAAATCACTACAGACATGTCCTCAATATCAGCCTTCGGGAATCATTCTGATATTTATCCTGTATGCATGAATATATATTCTTTATTGCTTTTGCCAATTACTGTTTCTCACTGTGTACTATGTTATGTTTTTTTATAATTGTTTATTATGTCATTCAATTTTGTATTTACATGCCTTAATTTTATATCTTGTATAAATTAATTTGTATTCTTTATTGCTCATTGGTTAGGCACTTACTTTTTATTATTTTGAACTGTTTTACTGTTTCTTATAATAGTTTTTTGTATTAATTGGGTATTACATAATTCAAATTGGTATTTACATGGTTTAATTTGATATCTTCTAAACACGTATATGTATTTCCTATAGCTTTTTGTCTTAGGTAATTACTGCTTCTTACTGTACTTAGTAAGAAGTATTATATTAGTAAGTACAAGTATTATATTGTTTCTAACTGTGTAGTGTGGTACTGTTTCTTTTTAATAAAATGTGTTATATTTTGTAATATTATTTAAGTACTGTATTGTTTCTTACTGTGTACTGTGTTACTGTACTTTTATTGAATCGCCTCAGGTGAACTACTGCTACGGTCAAGACAATGAAGGGTGGACCACGCCTGGAGGGGCCTAGATGAGGCTAGAGACTTCTGGACCTGGACAGTCCTCGAAGTGCCTGGAAAGGCCCACCGCCTTACCTGCGCCCGGGTCTAGAAGATTCGGCGGTGGTACAAATAGCGGTCCCCTGAGCCTGGGTGAGTCAGTCCTAATCCGGCTCAACAAGCATCTGTGATGTATCAGTGAACAGTGACAGTGAACCGTTCGTGACAGTGTGACAGTGTAGTGAAACTGTGTGTCAGTATTGTGATAACCGGTCGGTGGGAAATTAGAAGACTGTAGTTTATATATAACTTATAGTTGTAAGTTTTAGAATAAGTCTGGCATATTGTATAAGTTTACGTAAGTAGTTTATTTGTTAGGAATACCTGATTTTATATGACGACTGTTTAGTAGTTAAGCTAGTTATTCCATTATTATTGTTAATATAGTGGTTAGTAATCCCTTTGTATTTGTGTTTTCTGTATTTAATAAACATCTGTAATTTGTAAACTGGAGTAGTTCATTTCGCACACCCCGTAGCCCGTAACAATTTGGTGTCAGAAGTGGGATCATTGTAAATGGTTATAATTTTGGTTTTCTTGTTTTTGTAATTATTGGGCTACTGTGTGGAAAATGACTTCTCAGAGTGTTAGACTGAATGATTTAAAAGTTGCAGACTTAAGACGGGAGTTAGAAGAACGAGATCTGGATACTTCCGGAACGAAATTAGTACTGCAACAACGCTTGCGCCAATTTTTGTTGATTCAGGGGAAAATCCAGACGAGATTACGTTTGAAAATGATTTCAGTAAGTTGTCTGCAACTTTTAAAACTGAATTAGGCACTGTTAAAAATGAGTTAGGTAATGAGTTAAGTACTGTTAAAAATGAGTTAGGTAATGAGTTAAGTACTGTTAAAAATGAGTTAGGTAATGAGTTAAGTACTGTTAAAAATGAGTTAAGTACTGTTAAAAATGAGTTAGGTAATGTAGAAAAGAAGTTAGGTAATGAATTAAGTACTGTTAAAAATACATTGGAGGCTAAGTTAGGCAATTTAGAAACTAAGTTAATGGAAAGTGTAGATAATAAGTTAGCTGATGTAGAATCTAGATTAGGAGAAAAAGTCGATTCAGTAGAAAATGAACTTAGGGTAAGAATAGAAGCTCTAGAAGAACGTATGAACAACCCAACGACAATCGACACCGACCAACCCTCTGAGAGAAGCTCTCACAACACCATTCCCTCCGCCAATGCTGGGATGCCACCAACACACAACACCATCCCATTGTTCGACGGGAAGACGCCATGGGAGGACTACATGACTCTCTTCGAGACAGCGGCTTCGATCCACGGGTGGTCAAAGGAGACGCAAGCATCAGCGTTGTGCCTAGCCTTGCGTGGAGACGCCTTAGGAGTGCTACAGGGGATGCCCATGTCGGAGCGGTGCAACTACGGTGAGCTGATGAAAAGACTGGAGATGCGTTTCGGCCATCGCCACATGGACCAACTATACCGTTTCCAGTTAAAGAACAGGGTCCAGAAGACCAACGAGACGCTGCAGGAATTTGAAGCAGATATCGCCCGGCTAGTGAGGAATGCCTACCCAACGGTCACCGACGACGTCTACGAGAACTTGGCTATCGACAAATTCCTGGATGGACTTCGAGACCCGGAAACCCAACAGGCAGTGAAACTCGCACGCCCTAAAACTTTGGGCGATGCATTGTCGCAGGCCATGGAATTCGAGGCTGTCAGGCAGTCAGTCCGTGGACATGCACGGGTTCGAGCGGCAGAAGCGGAGCCTAACGCGGCCCCCACCATCGAGGACATAGTAGCAAAGGTTTTAGAAGCCCTCAGGACCCGCAAAAAGGAGATACGCTATTGGAGCTGCGGTCAACTTGGACACCCCAGAAGCAAGTGTCCTACCAGGAAGCCGGAAAAAGCCACAGGAAAACTAAGGAGGGTTGATGGGAAGGGGCAACTGTCAACCCGTAGCATCGAAGGCCCCAGGGTCGCCGTGAGAATCGCGAAAATAGGGAGCAAGACAAATAGTTTTTATGTGGATGGAATGGTGAACGGGCAGCTGCGGAGTTTTCTGCTGGATACCGGCGCAACCATGACAATTCTGAACCCGAAGGCAGTTAACGCTAAGAAGATATCACCTACCACTTGGGCGTTACGGACAGCCACAGGACAGCCAGCCGAGGTCTACGGGGAGACAGTTGCCACTTTCTTCATCGGGGGCCAACGTCTAGAGCACCGCGTTCTCGTGGCGAAAATAGACGAGGAAGTCATCTTCGGCATGGACTTGATGATAAAATACGGGATCAAGCTGGACATGTCGAGAGGTGTGATGACGCTGGGAGACGAAGAGGTCATCCTTCGGCAGGGAAAGGACCTCTATGCACGAGTACTCCTACTAGAAGACACCACTTTACCTGCACGGAGTCAAATTCTGACGCATGGGACGATCAATGGGCGACTACCGGAGGGTCAATGTCTTCTACTTGAACCTGGGAAGCACGAGGAGCAGGAAGTCGGACGCGGTGTTCTGGTTGCAAGGTCTCTCATCAAGGTCGGACATACCACCCCAATCCGACTGATGAATCTGAACAGCTTCCCGGTGACACTAAAGAGAGGAACACCAGTCGGAGAATGTACGGCCGCAACCTCAGTAGTCCGACAGCTACAACGCAACCCCCCCGAGCAACGAGGACTACCCGAAGAATTAAAAGGATTCGTGGAGGAATCATGCAGAGAACTTTCGCCTGAACAGAGCGAAATCGTGAAGAGATTGATTACCCGATGGCAGGACATTTTCGAGATCAGCTCAGGACCACGGGGTAGAACGAACATCGTCCAGCACAAAATTGACACCGGGGATACACAGCCCATCCGACAGATCCCGAGGAGGCTGCCGCTAGCTAAACGAAAGGATGCCGAGGAGATTCTTAAGGATATGGCGAATGATGGTGTCATCGAGCCCTCGAGTAGCCCATGGATGTCTCCTGTCGTACTGGTGAAAAAGAAAGATGGGACGACAAGATTCTGCGTAGATTACCGTCTTTTGAACAACGCCACGAAGAAGGACAGTTACCCACTCCCAAGGATTGACGACACGCTGGACACACTAGAGGGTTGCAAACTATTTTCTACCTTGGATCTCCGCAGTGGATATTGGCAGGTTGGATTGGCACCGGAAGATAAGGAGAAGACAGCATTTTCAATCGGCACTGGCCTCCGGCAATTTACGGTAATGCCATTCGGGATTTGCAATTTGCACCTGCAACGTTCGAGAGGCTGATGGAAAGCGTCTTAAGAGGCCTTTCTTGGGAGATATGCCTGGTTTACTTGGACGACATCATTGTACTGGGAAAATCCTTCACTCACCATCTGGAGAATCTGGAGCGGGTCTTCGAACGGCTGCGTGCAGCTAATCTAAAACTGAACCCGAAGAAGTGCAATCTCTTCCGAAGGCAAGTCAACTACCTGGGGCATGTTGTATCAGACAACGGAGTTGCTGTTGACCCAGAGAAGATTACAGCGATCACCAATTGGCCAGCACCTCGAGATAAGCACCAAGTGAGAAGTTTCCTCGGGCTCTGCACCTACTACAGGAGGTACGTGAAGGGATTCGCCAACATCGCAAAACCTCTTACCAGGCTCACTGAGGAAAAACGGACTTTCCTTTGGGATCGCGAGTGTCAGGCTTCATTTGAGGAGTTAAAGAAGAAATTGAGTAGTGCGCCTATTCTAAGCTATCCACGTCCCGAGGGCAAGTTCATTCTTGACACAGATGCCAGCAACACTGCTGTTGGAAGCGTCCTTTCCCAACTCCAAGACGGGAAAGAAAAGGTTATTGGGTACTTCAGCAAAGCACTGTCAGCTCCAGAACGCAACTACTGTGTCACAAGGAAAGAGCTTCTGGCAGTGGTTAAGTCCATAGAGCACTTTCATAAATACCTGTATGGAAGAAGATTTCTACTGAGAACGGACCACGCAGCTCTAATGTGGCTGCTGCGATTCAAGTCACCGGAGGGACAAGTCGCACGGTGGATCGAGCGCCTTCAGGAATATGACTTCGAATCTGCTCATCGTTCTGGAACGAGTCACCGGAATGCGGATGCGCTCTCAAGGAGACCCTGTGACGGAGAATGCAAGCATTGTTCTCGACAAGAAGAAAAGCAAGCAACAGTGTTGCGGACTACGGTCGTTACCGACGGTTGGCAGGACACACAACTGGCAAAGGAACAGGACGAGGACCCGGACTTGAAACAAATAAGGGAATGGAAGCTATCAGGCCAAAGGAGACCAAGCTGGCAGGATGTTGCTCCAATGTCAAAAAATATAAAAACCTATTGGGCTCAATGGGACTCCATTCTACTGGACAAAGGTCTGCTGAAACGAGCATTGGAGAACACAGAGGGAGATCAGCGGAGACTACAGCTCATCGTACCAAAGATTAAAGTGCCCGAAGTACTGAGGGAATTACATGATGGAGCATCTGGTGGCCACCTTGGAGTTCACCGGACATTAGAAAAGGTTCGTGAACGCTTTTACTGGGCAAACCTCAAGGACGATGTGTTAGATTGGTGCCGGCGGTGTGCACCTTGTGCCGCCTCTAATGGACCGATAAGGAAAAAGAAGGCACCTATGAAGAAATACAACGTAGGAGCACCATTCGAGAGAATAGCGGTAGACATCGCTGGCCCTTTTCCTGTGACAGATAATGGCAACCGATATATTCTCGTGGCCATGGATTATTTTTCAAAGTGGGTGGAAGCTTACGCCCTACCGAATCAGGAGGCCGCCACGGTTGCAGATGTTCTCGTGAAGCAGCTCGTCAGTCGGTTTGGGGTGCCCATGGAACTTCACGCTGACCAAGGAAGAAACTTTGAGTCGGCAGTCTTCACCAGGATGTGCGAGGCTCTAGGAATACGAAAGACCAGGACGACGCCTCTTCACCCTCAGTCCGATGGCATGGTAGAGCGCATGAACAGGACAATGGGTCGATATTTGGCCAAGGTAGTTTCTGACCATCAGCGAGACTGGGACCAATATCTTCATCTGTTCCTGCTAGCCTATCGTAGTTCAGTTAATGAAACGACAGGGCAGACCCCCGCCAATGTCGTGTTCGGCAGAGAACTACGCTTGCCTTGCGATCTGAAATTCGGTTTCAAGCCTGATGAGGAGGTCGCCGGAGAAGACTACGTCACGAACCTACGGAAGCGAATGAACACTATTCACGAGAAGGTTCGCACAAACATCCAGGGAGCAAGTGACAGAATGAAGGAGCGTTACGACATCAAGGCAGAGAAAGGTGGCTTCCAACCTGGAGACTTGGTCTGGCTACACGATCCTCGAAGAAGGCAAGGCTACTCACCGAAACTTCAAAACTCCTGGGACGGACCGTATGAGGTCATCAAGAGGATCAATGATGTCATCTATAGGATCAGGAAGCAGCCCAAAGGAAAACCCAAGGTAGTCCATTTCAACCGATTGGCTCCATACAAGGGAAACCATGGCCCTACAGAGGAACAGCAAGTGAGGAACCTCACCGACAAGGACCTAACTCCCCATCCTAAGGCGCCAGACTCCCGTAGGGTAACGCAGACAGTTTACAGAGACATATTCTCGTTACCGGTAGACTATGCTCTAGCACATTGTGTCGCCGAACATCTGAGGGATTCCCGGGGGATTGCGACGGTCTTCAGGAAGAAGTTCGCTGGAATTGAAGAGCTGGAACGCCAGGGACCAAGAGTTGGGAAGACTCTCCATCAAGAGCATGAAGGCCGGCACCTGTTTTACTTGGTTACCAAGAGTTCATCAGAGCAGAAGCCGACATACGACACACTGCGCCGGAGTCTTGGCGACCTGCGGAGAAAGCTTCTGGAACTGCGTGTCACCAAGCTCGCCATCCCGAAGTTGGGTTGTGGATACGATGGCCTGGAGTGGAGGATTGTCAGGAACATTGTAGAAGAGACGTTCGCCAACTCTGGAGTCATCATAATGGTATGCACGTTCAACCCCTGGAAAGACAAAACACCTACATCGGAGGAAGATCAGCATCGCTCAGCTTCTGCAATCTGTGCTCTGGGGCAGAGCACGTCTAAGGAGGGGGTAGTGCTACGGTCAAGACAATGACGGGTGGACCACGCCTGGAGGGGCCTAGATGAGGCTAGAGACTTCTGGACCTGGACAGTCCTCGAAGTGCCTGGAAAGGCCCACCGCCTTACCTGCGCCCGGGTCTAGAAGATTCGGCGGTGGTACAAATAGCGGTCCCCTGAGCCTGGGTGAGTCAGTCCTAATCCGGCTCAACAAGCATCTGTGATGTATCAGTGAACAGTGACAGTGAACCGTTCGTGACAGTGTGACAGTGTAGTGAAACTGTGTGTCAGTATTGTGATAACCGGTCGGTGGGAAATTAGAAGACTGTAGTTTATATATAACTTATAGTTGTAAGTTTTAGAATAAGTCTGGCATATTGTATAAGTTTACGTAAGTAGTTTATTTGTTAGGAATACCTGATTTTATATGACGACTGTTTAGTAGTTAAGCTAGTAATTCCATTATTATTGTTAATATAGTGGTTAGTAATCCCTTTGTATTTGTGTTTTCTGTATTTAATAAACATCTGTAATTTGTAAACTGGAGTAGTTCATTTCGCACACCCCGTAGCCCGTAACACTACTTTAACACACTCGGGCTTACCTTAATGGGATATTGACTTCTACTTGCTCTGTAAAATGTCTATATTTTGATTTAAATAAAGTAATTATTAAAAAAAAAATAATAATATAAATTATTATCTACAATTATAAACATATGTTTATACCCTTTTCATCTTTTTGTATTATATTTTAGAACTTTGTATATAAGTTAACAATTTGTCAAAAATCCTTATCTTTCCAACTGTATGTTATACATCTGTATTACTATTGTTATTTTCGGTACAAAAACATTTACCTAAAAAAGTATGTTTGCTCTTTTCTTCTTTAATTGTTTATCAGATTCGTCCATCATGTATAATTAGCTGTTTTTTAGCAATGCTAAGAATATGATATGGTTAATTTTTTAAACCTACAAAATTAAAGTTACTTCAAAGTAAGGAAATTCAAAATATCGGCATTTAAGCCCTGTCAGACAATTTAAATCATAATGAAACCTACACGGCAAAACCCGTTAAATTTCACATTGATTTAATGAGTTTAATCATTAGAAACGTTTTCCAAAAAATCGTAAAAAGGTGCAAAATGCTTGGTATACAGCAGCTCTCCCGGCCAGCCGGTTTTGATTTGCTGTATTATTTTGGGCGCATAGTTGTCCTAAATATGAAATTTTTGTTTCGTACGACTTTTCTTATTCGTGCTAGACTTACGACACACACGGACACACAAACCCTTTTTGCGAGACTTGGTTATTTGGACTTGAGGAACCTTGAATTGTGTATTACCGTTTAAAACTGAAATTGGAAAATTTTCACGATCACATTTCTTTCCCTTACTATTTATTACATCTATATTATATAACATATTCTATATAATATTACCATATTTAAACTAGTTCATAAATAAAATAATAATAATAAAACTAATAAAGTATATAAAAATAAATCAACAGTAGTACTGAAACATTTTTTTTTATTTTATTTATTTATAGTAATTTACAACTGTATTAAAAAACACAATATGTAAATATGAGGAATGAAAAAAAAAAGTCATGAAAATGTCTTGAGAAAGAACTACCCTATGGTAGCACTTCACTAACTTGTAGGTCAGTAGACCACCTTCTTTTCAGTGGCCTTGGAGGGTTATCAGGGATATTTAAGTAAGATGAATTACGGACAAGTGGGTTTGGAATGGGCAGGGAGTTTAGAATGAAAAGAGGAGCATCTATCACAGTCTATGTCTGCAACAAATGGGATATTAAGGTCATTATGGAGGAGTTGATTTGTAACAAAATAAGGAGCTTTCAGGATTTTGGAATGTAAGGACTGGATGCGGGAGGAATCGGATGGTTTCGTAGAGCCCCAAAGCTCGATTCTATATGTCCAAATAGGCCTGATAATAGTGATGTAAAGAAACAAATTTAAATGTTTAAAAAATGAAGATATAAAAACATATTTTATTAGATTTTTTTATAAAAGATTATTTATTCTTAAGATTACTATAACAAATAAAATCAATAAGTAACCTCCAGATTTTAGTGTATTTTATCTTATAAGAAGAACTAACAACAATACGAAAGATTTTCATTTTCAAGTTAACATTCGTGCTTCATCCCGTAGCACAGCAGACTATTAGGGGTCGTTCGAATATAAAAAAACATTAACAATGGAAAAATAAGCAAATAAAACAAGAAGGAGAACATTGCATGTACGATAATTGGAAACATCTCATGTTAGTAAGTTTCCAATAGCTTCTAATAGCGTATTAACAAAGGAAAGTTACAAGTTAAAAAATATTTAAATACACATTAATTAGCTTTTTTATGAGCTTGTTTTATAAGAGCATTCTAAGTGAACAATGAACTATGATTCGGAAAATGTAATGTATATAAAAGTATATATATATATATATATAGATAGATAGATAGATAGATAGATAGATAGATAGATAGATAGATAGATAGATAGATTGATAGATAGATATATAGTATATAATATATCAACCTTAGAAGTTTTCCTGACCAAATATATAATTATGAGATATGGGTCAACTAAGCATAATTTAATTCACAGGGTGCTATTTTAAGTATTACACCTATATAGTAAAGTCTATAAATTTTGATAAAATTACCTAATAAATAAATTTGTTCAAGAGCTATAAAGACATCCTGAATTATGGGGTGTTATGAAGTGATATATAACTTTGCGTGCTCTGCTACCTACAGAATGGCCAATTTCTTACATTATGCAAACAACGGTTATCAATTCTTGCGACTTAAAATAGTCTATTAAATTAGACTGTTAATCAAAATATTTTTTTTTAAACCAAGCAATCATAAATTAATAAAACAGCTATCTGATCTATATTATAATCTAATAAATTAAAATCGATTAAGTGTATAGTCGTTTATTTATTATCATATAGTAAAGCAAAGATGCATTTACGCAGAAGGTTGACAGTGAATACAGAAGGGTCCTTCATCGACCACATCTACAAATTAATTACTTCAGTAGAATGGATGTTCAGAGGTATAATTTAATTTTGGTTCTAGATGATACATTGGAGCTGTTCTACAATTTTAAGGACTGTTTTTGTAATATTGCTGTGGTTTCTTTATTGAAAATTAGGTAATTAGTTTCAGGAATACCACTGGTAATTATCTTTCATAAATATTTTACATCTATTGTAAACCATAATATTATAATCGTAATACTGGAAGGAATTAGGAAGGGTGGCGGTCAGTAAATGAAATAATTAGTTTCAACTTTATGCTTGCCAACGTTTCGACCCCCATTGTGGGTCATCATCAGGGCTAAAAATATACAAAAGAAATACAATTACAATAACATTAAAAACAATATTATATAAACTATGGAGATAGAGAATGTCGGTATTAAAACATTAAAAAAAGATTAAATATGTATGTAATGAAATCAATTAATTAAATTACAGTGGCTATAGCATAATAATGAAAGGGCTAAAAAGAAATACAGAAAAAATTATTGCTAAAGAAGATGTACAAAGATATCAATATTCACATGAAATAGTATATTGTATTTCTGTTGTATCTTTTTAGCCATGATGATGACCCACAACGAGGATCGAAACGTTGGCAAGTAATAAATAGTTGAAACTATTTAGTTGTTTCATTTACTGACTGCCACCCGGGCTAATTCCTTCCAGTAATTCTCAACGGTCAACTAATTATATCCACTATAATCTTAATAATATATATTATAATCGTACACTGCAGCTGTAGTTTTGTAGTAGGAAGTTCTGTAGTATATGTACAATATATTAGACAAGATTTACTACAATGCCTACATATTAAAATTAATAATCTACAAATGGCATGGATAATTTATCGGTGGCCATATCTTTACATTAACATAGTAATAGAGGTAGACACATTAGCCTTCTGCAACCCCATTATGGGGAGAAATGAATGGAGACCCAGCCAGCCCTTCAGATTTGGAGAAATATTTTACAAAGGTTTAATAAACATATATCATCATCATAACCCTACATCACTTAATAATATCGTCCCGAAATGATTCATGAATATGACTGTGTTGAATAAAAAAACAACAAACAAAAAACCATAAACCTTACAAAAACGTATAGAAACTAAAACTTCTGAATTCATATTTGCACCCATATGTTAGAAATCAGTTTATTTTTTCTCAAAATAGTAAAAAAATATTTAGATTCAGATTTTCAAACTAAACATGTACACAACTAAATAAGGAACGAATAGCATGAAATAAATGAGCACAAAATATCCTATATTATTTTAATTACTATATTAATGTGTGAGAAAATCTCAAATCAATAATTATAATAATTTCACTGAGGCAAAATGAATTATAAATTTAGTTTCAATCATTTATTTTAATTGAGGAAGCTCCATTGTATTTTTTCATATTTAAGAAAGCATTCTCTACTTCCATAACATTATTTACTTAAGCCAATAGACATAAACAAGTTGACATGTAGCAGAAAGCTATTAAAATTTATATATAAACGGAGAGAAATAAACATAAATATCTAGAAAATATGGACAAGACCCCGAAATGTCGATGGGAAATAAGAAGAGACGTAAATACATTTTTAAATGAATAAATAGTTTTATGGAAGTACTCATGCTTTTTTAAATATGAAAAAATAAGTATAGTTTTCTGCTAATTAACGTCGCTTTATGCTTATTGGACAATGCTACAGTGGGAATCCTAAATTTTGGCTACCCAGGCTAAATTATGATAGCAATCTTCAACGACTGCCTGACATCGCTCAGGCTCGGGACCACCTCCTTACGTCCCCTCCGATGGGCAGCATAACGTAGGAATTTTTAGTCCGTTAAAAAAATGCTAGGCCCCCCGTGTGTTTGAACCAGTGACCTTTGGCTGTTATGCTAGCCACTATGCCATTGGCGACTTCTGAATATTAAATATGCATTTTTATTATATATGTTTCTTAAAAAGGAAAGAATCCCCGCTCCTAATATTTTCCCTTAATTGCTAAAATTGGGAAAAAAATAACAATGATATAGAGACCAATCATTGAAAATATTTTATTGAATTTATCTGTATATCTTTTCTTATATCTTAACTCACAGAAATATCTAATATAAGTCTCTTTAATTGGCTTTAATTTCATCATGTTCTATATTTGATAAAATATTTAAAACCATAAGCTAGGATATTATCATAAAGTATTTTTAACAGTTTATAACAAATATATAATGAATGATAGTCGTAGTTCCTTAATATTTAATAACTTTCCCACTTATACAATACATAGACGATCAAGAATCGTTATTTTCAGGAAAAAACTAAGGAAAAATAATTAAAATTTTAATATAATTAATTCCTCCTTTTAAACTCATTACCAAAATAAACATTAATCATTTAAAACACTGCAAAGTATGATTATTTTGTTTAACTGTCATAGAATTAAACTATTAGAATTACCATTGTATCTTAGTATTATTGTTGTGAATAGTATCTGTACAATTAATATAATTAAGATTACAGTTTAATTTATCTTTTCGTTTCTGTGTTAACAAGAAAACCATAATTAAATCTATTAAAGTTGTTGAAGCAGTTTATCAATTTTTGTGAATAAATTGTAAATGCGATATATTAGCACACTCACAGTTATAGATATCACCTAAGGTTTAAAAAAAAAAAAATCAAACCACATATCTTTTTCTTGATCGTATCATATGCAAATCATATGATATTGAGCACGCGTGGAACAGGACTGCATATTGGGGTGATAACATAATATTATATCGTATAAATTTTATACATTGATTTTTTTTTTTGCTGAAAACAAGGCTTCTTTGTTAAACAATGAATATATTTTTTATATAAACAAAGGTGGTTTGAAAGGCTATTCAAAACCTTTAGTGATGATGGGCGTACCCGGCACGGTAGTTTGAGCCGAGGACCTCGTGTCGTTATTATTAATGAACCTTATTGAAGAGGAAAGGACCTCCTCGGGAAAACCACTAATTATTCATGAGGGTAAGTGGTGTAAAAAGGTAAGTTGCTTAACCTAGTTCCCTTGGCTATAAACCTCATAACGTAGCTCTCCCGCCTCAGCAACTGGACCAGGGTAAGGTTGTTTCAACCTATTTCACTTAAGCCTAACAAACATTTTTAGACGAACTAAAATTCAATATTTCTAAAATAAACTTTATGTATTAACTTCTAATAAAAACATATAATTAATACTTTCATAAAAAAAAAATATGTGCGGTCAACACACGACTTACGCTTATCTTGTTTTTTAAATCAATTTGAGAACTATAAATAGGTATAGAGTTGGAATAAAACTTTAATGAATTACATTCAGCTTCTTAGAAAACATATGTTTTAGATTAAATAATCTGCATATATAAAAATGAATCACGTTTTCTCTTGACACAACACGTGTGAACGGCTTGACCGATTTAGCTAATTCTTTTTTTGTTGTAATTAGAACAGCAAGGAGAAGGGAAAAAAGAGAGTTAGTTACTCAGTAGTTAGGTTTTTTTTTTTTTTTTTTTTTCCAAGGTAATTTTTTTTATCTACATATATAAAATATAATTTCTTTTTTTTCTTGATCTTGCATCACGCTTGAACGGCTTGACCGATTTTGCTATGACATATTTAAGACAGGACATCATCGTCTGTCGGGTCAGCTGGTGTAACAATATAAATTGTTACTCACAATAATCAATAAAGTTTATACTCTATTCGCCACTTTACATTACTTTCTACGACTCTTTATATAATATTATATTTTTTTTTCGAAAATCTTTAGCTTTCCAATATATTAATTATATGGGATTCACTCACAGCCTCTTCCTCGGGTAAGTGAGACCCATCAGTCAAGAAAATGTAAGAGAATGTTATCAAGAAGAATCAGCTCAGATGATTTAGAAACATCTTACGAATGTCTCATGAGGGCGGGGTATAAATGGTGAGATAAAAGTCCCCCTGGACCGTGATGCGAACTCGTAATCTTTGGTCATCTGTGTTAGCTCAAAGCAACGCGCGTTAACGCCCACTCACCTCCCCCCCCCCCTCTCCGTCCCTCAAAAACTATCTTAACTTATTTCTCAGAATTTTTTTCCTACTAGTTCATAATCAAACATATTATATCAAAAGAATGCGAGCAGGGCTTCTCTCCTGCATTATTATTTGTTTTTCCTTTACCAAATCAATTCTTTAGTTTTAACATTGTAAGCGGTGTTTTTGGAATATATTAGGGGTACTCACTACGTTTGCTATAGCATGCTATTTGTGTTATTTTGCTAAACCCGTCAAGTTTCTACATTTATTTCCTGTGTAAAAATTGATGGGTTTAAGCACAATAGCACAAATAGCATGCTATAGCAAACATAGTGAGTACCCCTATTGTATTTAGACAACGGTTTTATGTATTTGTTACAAATGCTAAAACAATGAATTGTAAGTATACATTTTTTTACTGAAGGTTTAAAATATATATTTTTAATGAATTACATCTAAATTACCAAATTATATACATATATTAAAACACCGTTCAATTAAATACAGAGTAGCGTTAGAGAATTGTTATATTATACGTCATAGTATCTTTCATCTATTTCTAGTCCTCTATCAAATGAACAGAAACCAGGAGTTTAAGTTGCCATACCCTCCCTGAAAGTCCTCGGAAAGTATTATCCCAAGTTGGGAACTTTCCGAGAGGCTGTCTTTTCGTGAGTGTATTTTGTTTCAAAACTAAATTGACGCTATGGAAGTTGCAACGAGATAGAAACTATTGAGTCAGACTCCAATACTTATTTAAATTATCAATCGAAACGCAATCGCAATGAATAAGTTTTGTCTTTCAATGCATAATACAAATTAAAATATTCATATTAGTTCTATAATTTATTTCTTAACGGAATATCTTAAATAGCTTTTCTTCTAATAAGATAGTTAAATATGTGTGAATTAATTGCCTCCAGACTTTAGTACGATTGCCGAATCATAAATAAGGGACAAATTATTTAGGATTCCTTAGGTATATAATCCATTAAAAATATTATATTTCTTTTTTTAATGCATTTATATTGTACGTACTGACCGAACTAAACCCGCAAAGCAAGCTTAACATTACTATCTAGCCAAAATTAATTATTATTATCACCTTCATGATGGAAGCTTTCTGTATTTTATATGTGCCACTTTTTATTTGTTTTACATAAATAAATGGGAATTAAAATTCAATATGAATGAATTCGATAAAAATCAGAACGAGAACGGAGCAAATACGTTTTCTAAGTGATTTTTTTTCACTCATAACAAAGTAATTTCGATGATAATACTCTTTTGAAAGCTAAAGATTATAGAGAAAAATGTTAACTAACATACAAAGTTTTAGAATGGAATGTAGAGTGATGAAATATGGTTAAAATTAATTCTGAATGTATTATTTGGAACAATCTCTTCTTTTTATTTATATTATTATTATAACATATATAAAATTTGATTCTAACAACGTTACGTTTCGAGGTACTTTCTATGCCTCATCTTCAGTTAAAATTAAGTGATTGTTGCACATCATGATTTCTATTGTTATATTTTTTTTACTTTCACTTACCCATATATGGAATATATAGCAAGAAAAATCATTGTTTTCACCGGAAATAAACGTATTAGGGTCGCCTGGGTCCGAATGATCAAGTTCCACAAAATTGTGTCTGTGTGTTTGTAAAAAGTGTCTAGCACAAAAATGAACATTTCTACGAAGCTAAAGTTTCATATTTAAAACAACTATACCCCGAGATGTAACAGCAACTTTTTCATCAAAATCAGCTAACTGAAGACCCACTTTATACTGTTCATTTAGCACTTTTTACGGATTTATCAAAAACAGCTCTGAGGATTTTAATTAATATTTAATATATGTAGTTTCATTTTGATTGAAATAGTGTGAATGTGTTTTAAAGGCGATATTATAAATTTGTTTCCTCTAAAATACTTTTTATTTTTTAGATTTCAAAGAATTAGGCCATCATCTTGTTGGCATTGATAAATAACGGCTAATACAAGTACAGAAATGTTGATTAACAACCAAAGGAAAAAACATATTTTTTGTGCAATTTTTGTGTTTTGAACACAACAATCGTAAAATAGATGTATGATATACCGTTGGATAGCTAAAGATTTTAGAAAAATATAATGTAATATTTGGAATTTTGAAAGGTAATGAATAGTGATAAAAAACCGATAAAACTAACAGATTGATGTAGGTAAAAATATAATAGATTATTTAATAAAACACATGTTTTGTATGGATACTTAATTAATTCTTTGATCTACAGAGGTAAGTGGTTGTGTTGCGCGCACCTGATTTTGTTGTTCATTATATCGATTCATTAAAAATTATACAATCTGTCCAAATCAATAGCAATGAGTATTAGTGATATAAGAAACCATTCACTTCATACGTACAATATGAGTACTATTTAATTTGATAAATTAAATTTTCCATAGCAACGATTTAATATATTTTATCTAGTGTATCTTGAACACATCCGACTAACGCACGGACATCTCATGGCACGGGAACCTCTAACGACTGCCCAACATGCGGAATCACGGTTGCCCGATAACTGTGAAACACGTTTTGACAGAGTGTAAGTCTTATGATACTCTACTCACAGAGCTCATTTTGCAATTGACACTGACTTACCTACCTTTCTACAAGACAACATACAGACAACTGCAAAACTTTTTGACTTCCTTCGACAGACAGACTTGTACAATAGACTGTAAATATTTAACCTGTTTTCACATTGATTTAAGGCGAAAATGACTCAAGTGTTTTGCGCCTAAGAAATAAATTAAAAAAATATATATATAATTTTAATTTTAAGTTTATTAAATACTTGATTCCATGAAGCGAGGTAAGTTTTTTAAAATTATGTTTTCCTTGAATTGTCTTAATTTTTCTCTAGTGAGGGTTTCTGATTCATTTAACTGTTCTCAGTATAATTAATTTTTAAATAGTTAAGAATGAAAAACGTAATATTATGATAATAAAAAAATATTACAACTTTACTTTATATTATTTTGTTTTTAATTTAAAGTCTCTTTATCCAAGCATGACAGCGGAAAACATGGTAATGTAAAACTTAGAGTTCGACGGTAAAGTAGTTGGAATATACCCAATATTATTTTCTGTAAAAAAAAAAAAAAATAAATATATATATATATATATATATATATATATATATATATATATATATAAATTAAAACTTATTCAATTTTACGTCAAGGGAGACATAATGAGTTTAATCGAAATATTTCTGAAAAATCTAAAAGACGGTGGAATATGCATCGATTTTTACGAAAAAGTTGCTGTAATATTTCAGGCACATATATTCTAAAATATGAAATTTTTGTTCCACACAATCATTGTCAAGCTTAACTTACCACGATCATGCACACACTCATATTTTTGAGGGACTTGGTCATATACACACTGGGGACCCTAAAACGTGTATTTCCTATGGGAATTCAAAAATTTTCTTTATCGCGATAATTTCTCTTACTATCATATACTAGGTAGATTACACCAGATAAAAATTAATTAAAGATTGCTTTAGGTGGCGTATGCATATCACCATGCAAAGATACCAATACCCGATTGGCTCTAGTGTAAGGCAAGGTAGGGCGCAATTTAAAATGTTATAAATTACATCAATATTAATATAAATTAAATATTCATGTAAAGCAAAATAAAATTCTTAACAAATAAATTAATGTTCTAATTCTTCAAATCTATTAGTTTTGCAAGATTAAAAAGAACTAATACAGGAATTACTTTAATGTTTTATAATTAAACACTAAACATAAATAAAAATTCTACAAAACAAAATATATAACATCGAAATATTCATATGTTTGATAAAGTTGTATATAATTACTATGCCAAATGTCTGATTCTACCCAGGCCTTAACGTAGGTTAGTTTGGTGTTGTATTTTTTTATTATTTCATATTAAGTTGAGTGACCCTGGAAGAGCGAGACAGAAATATTCCAAACGATTTTCTTCTTCAAACAAAAGGAGGAATTGGAATTGAGGGTAAACTAATCTAACCATTGAATCAAGGATTAAGAAGACTTAGACCAGAAGATCTTTCTTAAGTGGTCCCAATGCCAGCCTGCGCTTGCACTGATCCAGGGAGTTCATTCTGTCCTAGCTTCCAAAATGATTATATTCTCTTTATTCCCTTATCAGTAACTTTATAGAAAAATGCAATTATTTGATTAAGTAGCACAGTAGCAGTATGAGATGTTGCTTTAATTTTTTTAAGTAATAAAAAAACTAATTATATATCTCAAACGCATCCAATCCTTTCAATCATAAGTCCTTCGAACAATAGTTAATGCTCCTTATTACGTTACCAACTGTACCTTACACCACGACCTTAATTTATAACATTATTATCTGGAATAATCAGTTAGTTTTATCGGCTTTTCATCACTCTTTATTAATTATACAACTGTGAATAAGATATATTTTTTTCTAAAATCTTACCTTTCAACGACATATTATATTACTGTTTTTATACGTCTATATTCAATAACGAATAATTCCTTAATTTTTTTTTTTTTTTTTTAATTTTCTCCTTTAGTTAATATCGAATTCGTTCAACTGATATGTTTATCTACTTTTTATCGTTGATAAATAGATTACATTGATTTTAGTATCTACAAAATTAAATGTACTTTAGAGGAAAATAATATGAAATATCGGCATTTAAGCTCTGTCAGACTATTTCAATCAGAATGATTACTTACATGATATTAAAGCCCATCAAATTTTAGATCGATACGTTGAGTTTCACAATATAGAACTGGAATTCGAAAATTTTCACGATCGCAATACTTTCCCTTACTATGTATTTTATATATAGGTAAGTGAAAATAACAGTATTTTGAAAAAAACGGTCCACAAAATTTAACTTTTTTTAGGACTAATTCAATTATTCTGGAAATTCCATTATTTAAAAAAAAAAAAATCACGGAACTTCTGAAAGTGAACAGACAATATATCAGTTGGGAACAGTGAACCATTATTCATTTCAATTTTTCATTCAAACCTAATATTTCCTTCGAAGTTTCTTCATTTTACCGTTGATCAAAGTATAAATGAACGGGAAAAGGTAATCAATCTAAAATGTTCTCTTCATTAGTTTGGCTTTAACCTCCAAGAGGAAGAATTGGAATTTAAAAATTTATCCTTAGTGCTATTTTTTCATTCTTTGGAACAAAAAAAAAAATCTTTTCATTCGGACAAAACTAAAGAATCATATTCTACATAAATTTCAACATGTTCGTTTAGCATAGAAAATAAAGTTGGGTGTAAACTTAAATATTTATAAGGTTATATTTAGAAGCTCCCTAATTTCTAAAATATTTATCTTTAATATAATTAAATTGACTAAGGGTGCTTAAATGTCAAATGATCAAAATTCCTTCCTCTAAAGTAGGCACCATTAAATTGCTTATTCCAACTAATTTACCATTTTTCATCACCAGCTGTTGCCATATATATAACAAAGATGAACCATAAAACAATAATATAATCATGTATTGGAGAAAAAAAGAAAGAAATGTTTGTCCACGTTGCAGGATATTAGTGCATTAATATAGATGAAAAAAATTATCCTAAAGCTGAAGAATAATATGGGAAAAGTATCATGCGACAAAGCAAGTCGCAAGTGACAAACAAGTAGGAGTTAATGAAGGGTGATGAAAAACATACACAAATTAAGAAATTGTCATAATTAATAATTTATATATTTAGATTATTTCCTGATTTTACCTTGGAAACTTCAATGAATTTAAAGGAAACTTTCACTTTTATTGTTTTTCGAATATGTGAATTTCCATAATTTATATCAAGTAGAGAAGTAAGTAAAAGTAGTATGTTGATCGCACCAGATTTTGTTACTCTCCAAATTTCATATAGAATAAAATTATAACGTTATCAGAATATTATAACAGTATTTTCGAAAAAAAAAAAAATAAAATCATAAAAATATTTACTCTGCTTTAATTTTCAAAAAAAGTTTTAATACCGAAATCTTATTGGCACCTATTCAAATATATTTGGATATAAAGTTGTTATCCACCATAAAATGAGTTACTCTACTCGTTTCTTTAACAGAAAAGAATTGTGATCTCCCAAGACTGAGAAGCCCTATATACAAACTCAAAATCCATTGTGATTTATGATACAATTATTGACTCTTAGAATGTTGGCGGCAAGTCTTTACCAAAAAGTGAAAATGTTATTTTGTTCAAAAACCGACCTCGATCTATATGAAAAGAAAATACATTTTTACTTTCACTTACCTATAATAATAATAATAATAGGCTTAGCGAACCCGAAGGTTCGATGCCGATACCACCAAATTCCGCCTACACAGACTCGTCCAATGTTCACCATTCAAGCCCAAGCTCCCGAGATCAGCCTTAACGCAATCCTCCCATCTCCGCTTCGGCCTACCTTTCGGACGCCTACCAGTCGGATCAGCTAATACCAACTTTCTCGGAATCCGCTCGTCATCGAGCCCAACAACTTTACTCGCCCATTTGTGTCTCCGCGATGCAATCAGCTCAATTATATTCCCAGGATGCAAGTTCCGCAATTCCGCGTTGCACTTACCTATATATGAAATATATAGTAAGGGAAAGTACTGCGATCAAGAAAATTTTCGAATTCTAGTTTTCAACAGTTAATGAATCACACACAATGAAGATATTAAAATACTGCTTTTATTATCAGAACAAAATAGATATTCAGAATACAATAAACTGTGCTGAGGAGTTAGGGTGACTACAAGTGTACATTCCGAGGTCTCCTTCCATGAGTATGACACAAGTAAATGTTACAACTAGAGTGATGAGTTTTGAGGATCAAAAGGTATATATAGCAAGGTTTTGTAGAGGGAATGAGGAAGCGGCACAACAAAGGAAGTACTTCCAGATGTTGGGTTCTGTGTCCTAAGTACAGGTATGTGTTCTTTGTCGGTACTTGGCCTGTCCTTTCTAGTTTTATGGGTGACACCCTCAGGTATAGAAAAGGAAGTTATTAATAATTACTGTATATTATTTATAAGTTAAGTCTCATTCTATAACTGCTCTCCCCCTTAAGCACGAAGCCCCTTGAGTGCAATGTTTAAGTTTGTCAGTTAATATTGTTATGATATAGTAGTCCATCAGATGGAGGTTCTGGATAGGAAAGTGTATTGTAGGAAAGGATTCTACAGGAATGGGAACAGTGACATTTTTCCAAAGTTTACAATAATTCTTAAGAATATAAATGTATACAATAAAAACTTTTTAAAAAAACTTAATTACAATAATTGATGTTACATACAATAATTAATTAGTTTTACCAATCGTCATTACATTATTCCTATAAAAATTTATACATTGTTAATAGTCTTGAAACTTATAAGTACAATTATATAAAACTAAAATTTCTCATTATTATCTATAAATAATTAAAAACATAACCATAACACTAAATTAAACAAAAGCATGAACTATGTTGTTTTTTATTACAATCTATAAAACGTTTTCTCAATTTTTATATAAACATTTTTTTTTTTTTTTTTTCTATTTATCTTATAAAGTTATTATTACCTATATATAGTTCTAAAAATAACATTTCAAATTAGTGTAAACAATTGACAATGAATATTAACATTAAGTGCAACCATCAATATAATAAACAATACACTATTATAAATATTTTTATTTAATTTATTAACAGTACCTGATTATTGTTACTATTATTTATCCTTTTTTTTTTTTTTTTTTTTTTTTTTTTTTTTTTTTTTTTTTTTTTTTTTTTTTAATAATTTTAAAACTACATACATCTCGGACCGCTATCACTGTTGAGATTTTCATCTGGTCTCAACGTCCAGAGATATATTAAATCTTTTCTAATGGGTTTTACCATTTTGGGAATATTTCCAGAGGAAACCTTTTTTCTGGAATTCTTATTTAATTGAGGGGGTTTCATTACCTCTTTCGTTTTAATTATAACATTCTGTTTATGTAAACTCGCAGTATTAGTTGATATTTTATTATTATAATCGAGAGATTTATTATTTTTAAATTCTAATTCATCTTTATGGATAGCCGGAGGCTCCTTAGACTGGCTTGTCCTGTCATCATACATAGATTGTTTGTTATGTTTAAAGTTTTGATTTGACAATTTGTTTAATTTAGCTTTCGATTTAGCACCAAATTGATTTACTTTTTTAATATATTTTTTCGAATTCCTTTTTTTTTCCTCTTTTTTTTTAATTTTTTTTTATTTATTTATTTTTTTTTTTATTTATTTTACTTTATTATTATTATATATTTTTTTTCACACCTCCACCCGCCAGATAGGTAGTAGAATTTTCATCAGGTTTAAGCATCCAGAGGCAAATTTCATCCTTGCCCTTGGGCCATCTAGAAATATTTTGAATTTCATCTTTTATTCTACTTTTTAAAATTTTGTCAATATCACCAAAGGTAACTTTCTTTTCTGTTAGTTTAGTTTTTCCCTAAACAAAGAATATTTTAACAACTGCTCCGGGTTAACTTTAAAATAGTTCTTTTTTTGATTTACTATAATAAATGATACATCTTTTATTTTATTATTATTTAATGGCCTAATTTTTGTAACATTAATCTCACTAATACTCCCGGGTTCCTCAGGTTTTGTAAATTTCTTTATCTTTAGTTTTTGTGTTTGAAGTTTACTAACATTAGATGAATTTTGTTTGAAATTCGGGCTTTCAAGTGATTTATCATTTAAAATAGATTCTGTTTTATAATTAAGTTTGTCTTCAGATTGGGAAATATTTATTAAGTCTGTATTTGGAACTAAATGAGTTTCAATTGTGGTTATTGAACTATTTTCTTGATAAGATTTCATGGACTCCGTATTTTTCATTATAAACTGTTTTAAACTACTGGATTCGACCACAAATAATTTTTTATTTACATCAGCCGGTTTTAATAAGTTTAAATCTAGTTTTAGCGGTAATGTTTCAAAGGCTATTTTCTTTTCTTGAATATTAATTTTAGGTAATTGTTTAAATTTATTATTTGGAATTCCGGATTTTATTTTTGGCTGTTCGTCAGCGTCTTTGGACAACAAATGTTCTGGTGGAAAAGGTTTATTAAAATTTGTCTCGGTTGGGTTATGGTCTTTAAATTTACGTATTAGAATATTTAACAAATCGTCAATATTGTTTAAATCATAAAACTTAATTTCATTCGCGACTGTTTTAGGAAGGTGACATTTGGCCATCTTACATATCCTGAATTCATTAACGATTCTAAATGGATTATTTTCTGCACAAGAAGTGTCTTTAATTTCTTTTACGTTATTTATGAAATTAAACAAAGTATGCGGTTTACCATCACAAAGTACGGCATAGGCATATGCTCAAAGTCTGAGTTTCGAAAAAGTAACGATTCCATCTTTTTCATTTATTTATTTATTTATTTTTTATTATTTTTTTTTTTTAGATATTAAAACTTACTTATGTCTACTATAATTTAAATTTTACTTAAATTGTGCTCAGTAACAATCATTATCTGATTATAAAAAAATTTGATGTGATTTTTATACAGCTTATATAAGTATTAATAAAATGTCATACATTTTAAATGTTATCACAATTAAACAGCACATAAACAAACATATAAAATAAATAATTTTAAAATATTACTGCGTTAGTTCTTAACATTCTTCCTGGATACCTGTTGAGCAGTGAAGTCCAGTGAGGTTCAGCAGGACATCTCGGGTGAGTATTGTCTTGACTGAAGGAGGGTGCGAGATGATCTTCTTAGTTTGGTGTCTATCTTCTTGTAGATCCTCTTCAGAAGTATCTTCGTCCTCTCGGAAACTGCGAAGACATTCAAAATCTAATTTGATGCTTGCAGTGCCTGTCTCGGGCGCCAGTTAATGAATCACACACAATGAAGATATTAAAATACTGCTTTTATTATCAGAACAAAATAGATATTCAGAATACAATAAACTGTGCTGAGGAGTTAGGGTGACTACAAGTGTACATTCCGAGGTCTCCTTCCATGAGTATGACACAAGTAAATGTTACAACTAGAGTGATGAGTTTTTTTTTTTTTTTTTTTTTTTTTTCTTTTTTTTTTCTTTTTTTCTAAGCCCCATGGGATTTGGGGTTGAAATCAAGGAAGGATAGGGGAAGGAATCAAGGATCTCTTGTACTGCATCAGATGCATTCTAAGAGGGGTCTGAGGATAGGAAGGTTTTCGGAGTCTGGAAGCAGTTTTAAGTCAGTTCTAGTGATGGGGCTCACTAGTCTTTTTAAGTGATGAGTTTTGAGAATCAAAAGGTATATATAGCAAGGTTTTGTAGAGGGGATGAGGAAGCGGCACAACAAAGGAAGTACTTCCAGATGTTGGGTTCTGTGTCCTAAGTACAGGTATGTGTTCTTTGTCGGTACTTGGCCTGTCCTTTCTAGTTTTATGGGTGACACCCTCAGGTATAGAAAAGGAAGTTATTAATAATTACTGTATATTATTTATAAGTTAAGTCTCATTCTATAATTAACGAAAATACACGCTTTAGGATTCCCTGAGTCCAAATGGCCATGTCCCACAAAAAGGTCCGTGTGTGTGAGTGTCTGTTTAAGTCTAACGCAAAAATGAAAATTCGTAAGAAACTGAAATTTTATATTTAAGTTGAATATATGTCTGGGATGTTACAGTACATTTGTTATCAAAATCGGCAAACTAGAAGAGACACTTTATACCATAGATTTTTTTTTTTTAAGATTTTCTCAAAAACGGCTTATACGATTTTGATTCAACTCGCTATATAGATGTAAAATTTAATGTATTTCAATATAATGTTGGGTTCATGCTGATTGAAATAGTCTGACAGGGTTTAATTTTTTTTTCCTCTATAGTACTTTTAATTTGGCAGATTCCAAAAATTAACCTAAACATTTTATTAGTATTGATAAAAAAACAAATTTGCTAAATATACCTGTTGAACGAATTTGATGACCAACTACAGGAGAAAAGAGGAAAAATATATTTTCAGGTAATTTTTTTTTCCAACAGAATAATAATGATATATATATATATATATATATATATATATATATATATATATTATATATTATAGAAAGCTGAATATTTTCGAGAAAAAAAAAGTAGCTTGTTTACATAGCTGTAAAAGATAATGTAAAGTGATGAACAAGTCATAAACTTACGAGATCATGTTACATAACAATTTTATATTCTCATATTATTTACTCTAAAACATATGTTCCCAACGAAATTGAATGTAATTCTTTAAAATATTTTTAAATCTATTTCATAGTTCTTAATTTAATTTTATCAACCGAGATAAGACTCGTGACTTTGCGCGCACAAGAATTTTCGGCTAAATGTAAGAGATGAACGAATTTCATAACCAGCTAAAGCTGAAAAGAGCAAAAATATTTATTTCAATTTAATTAAATATTTATTTAAGTTTTGGAAAGATTAATTAACGGCTAATTGACATTGGTTCTACAAAATGTGGCACCAGTTTTGGTTGAGTTTTAATCTTAATAGCTAATTATCAACAATCCTATCTTAAATTCTAACTGAAATTCATTTTATGAAGGTTTTAACCTGTCTCACCTTCCTCAAAAGACCACATGTTCCACATTAATATAACTGATTTATGACGAATTTGTTTTCCAAAAAGTTTATAAGAATCAGATTTGCAAACAAAAATGTTAAGAACTACTTTAAATTCGTCATAATATTTCAGAATTAAAATCTATATGAAAATAGAAGGATTCAAGAAAATACTGTACATAGTTAATTGATGTCATATAAATAAAAAATAGAAAGCGTTTTTGGTTTTACAATCACTGCATTTATCATCAATCACAGGACTTGAATGACACCATATAGTCTCGGGCCAAAAATAGATGGACTATAGTACAATGTTGACAGTTTATCAACTGTGTATATGAATTAGTTTCGCCAAGTCATTACAATCGCTGTAAGTCTTAGCATTTTCCAAAATTTTTCGTAACATTGCGGCCCTATCGAAAACATTCCATGTCAGTATACCAACGATGGTTTCTTTGTTATTCAGGTAAAAAACAATTCCTTTTTTAAATTCCTCTAATACCAGCTTGGATTCCTTTCCACTGCTTTGAGGAGGTTCTGCTTTTATAGTTTCCGATTTGTCACCATTATAATAGATCCCGACGGTAGGCAATGTCGAATCTATAGTGCCCACAGCTTCATAACCTAAATCCTCCATAAGATCAGACCAGATCAAAGACTGATATGAATAAACTTTTCCCATTGACAAGAGGTTCTCAGCAGCAGTTTTACCCGTTTCTGTAGCGTGCTCGTAGTGCTCAAAATGTCTTCTTCCATACACGTTATCGTAGTACGAGATGCAGTCTCCTGCAGCATAAAGGTCTCGGCCGATTTGTAGTTCTGTATTTACTAAGAATCCACCATGTTCTTGGTCTAATTCAAATCCTGAAGCCTCAGCTAATTCAGTATTGGGTTTATTTCCAATAGAAACTAAAACATGATCCGCGAAGACCAGATAATTTTTTTTAGAAGATTTATTGTTTACATATAGAGCAATGTTGCCATCATGTTCTCCTCCTTTCCATATGAGGGCATCAAGTATCTCAGACTGTGGTAATACAGTGACTCCTTTACTAACGACCCGTTTAGTCAACCATTGTGCAAGATAGCTGGGCAATAGCTTACCCATGTTGCTGTTCTCTCCATAAATTTGAATAACTCTGACACCTCTTCTCTGCAAAGCGCAGGCTAATTCAGTCCCATTCAAACCTCCACCTACTATAGCTATAGTTAGATCTCCCTTATAAGAATCGATGACTTCATCCAAAAGTTGATAATCATATATTGTAGTAAAGGTTGATACCCTTTTTTTTACATCATCACTGTTATCTGAGAATACTAGCAAATTTCGTGGCGATGACCCAGTTGCTACAATACATTTATCGTATTTAATATTCTTTCCTGCTACCTGTACTGTTTTATTAGTGGTGTCAACCTTCATTACTTCCCATCCACGAGCAATACTCACAGTGGGACCTGGATCACGCTTGTGCTTTTCAAATTCCAATATTGGTGTGTAAAAATCTTCTTTTTCGAAGTATATACTCTTATTATCTCTACTTTTTCCAGAACTGCCACGAGGAGTGTAATTAAGATCCTTGGTTATGGCTGGATCTGATAAAATCAGCTCTGTGTTGAGAGGTGTTCTGTTATATGGATAATAATGCTCTTTGCTTATCATCAAAATTTTGGCATTTGGATCTAATTCTAATAGCTTCTTCATGGCAGAATAACCTGCACTACCTCCTCCAATGATTAAATAAGGAGCTGAATTCGGCAGTTCAACGACGAATTCAGGATCCTTACGTGGTATCAGATGTTTTAGTGTCCTCCGTTTTTTCCCACATTGACTATATCTGGTACAACACCTCCGACTTGTTCAGCGTACACTTTGTAAAGTATATATGCGGCAAGAAGGCTGGTGAGTGCAAAGAGAATCTTCATCATCCTGAGGTCAAGTTCCATAATTCTCTGATCATTTGGCATTTTGTATTTGGGCTTCTTGCACGGTCCTCTACATGGATCTACTGGTCTTGCAGTTGGAGCACATGACTTGCATGGGTTGGGTGCGCATGGATTGACATATGGACGAATACAAGTATCACTTTCGTTGGGGACGGGAGGACAAACCCGCGGGATGGGCTGTACTGGTTGCCGCCTACCTTGATCGATATTCGTCTCGCTGACATTGCAGTCTGGTAATGATGTGTCGGGTTGTTTGCATTTTGTTTCAAGGCAATCTATCGTCTTTTTACGGACTATTGTTTGTATCTTTTGTTCTAGATTGTCCAACTTGTCGATTATATCATCTTTTTTGCTGCAATAAGTTCTACCCTCCAGGACTCGATCAATCTCAAGGTGACGCTGATATATCAATACACATCTTCTATTTGTTTTCAGGGAATTTTGATAAGTGATAAATTTAGCTAAATTATACATTTTTTTATTTTAAAATTTTTAGGTTATGCATCATGTATTGGAATCGAGTAACATCTGGTTTTCAAAACTTTGAAAAATATTATATATTTTGGATTGTTATTTTTTAAATAAGAAGGATATACATACGAATTGGATTTATAACTAACTAACATTATTCAAATAGTTTTTAAAAATATGGATATATTATAATTTATTTAATTAATATTTTGTTACGACTATACGTTTGTGTTAAATATGAGTGTTTAATTTGAATAAGGAATAGAATCTTTGAATTACTTATCATCAAGTTTCATTTAATATATGAAACTATATTTAATATAATTTTAAATTCCATTCCCAACCTTTACTTAGTCATTATCTCAATTTTGCAATCATATGGTTGTATTAGAAGTTAGTAATACGTTCCGATTTGATTTAATAATTGTTATTATTGTAAATGATATTTCCTTTTTTAAAGGTTTTATTAAAAAATAATACTGTAATTTTTTTTTATAACGAGTGTAGGTGGAAATCGCGATAGGCCCGTACCTATACGTGTATGGGATTTTTACCCACTAAAACCAACTTCCCTACACCTGTTTATTCCTCTCCACGGGACTGCTGTTAGGCATTACTTCTTGGAGGGAAATGGCGGAGTGCCGCCGCGTGTCCGCTTTCACCTGTTTCATTTTTCCATATTATTGACTCCTTCTGGCCCTCTCTTCCGCTCTCAACCCCTTAAGGACGACTGTGGCGAATCTCTTTGCTGTGTCTCAATGGTAGTCCGAGCGCAGCATATGGCTTACTATATTTTCTGCTATGACGCTTCCCTCGTAAACTCTCTCCAATTCACTTATTTCTTTCGCGAAGCGAGTACTATAGTACTATCGTACTACGAATACTAGAGCGAGCGGAACATGTACAAAATACATGTTCCGCTGTTTCCTCAAATGTCTGACACGCAGGGCATTCTGCAGCGTTGTCCAATTTAAATCGGTATTGGTATGCTCTGAAGCATCCGTGTCCGTTAAGCAGTTGGGTTAGATAAAAATCTACCTTACCTGCCATGCCGGCGACTATACCACAAAGCTACATCTGGTATTAACCTTTGAGTCCATCTTCCGGAGTCTGCAGCCTCCCATCTCTGTTGCTACTGATCGATAGTAGTTTTCCGCTCCTCTTCGCTGGACATATGAGGGCTTCGTCTAAAGTGCCGACTTCTTTCTTCAACAAGAAGTTCAATAGGCGACATTCTGGCTATCAAACACACTGCCTCATAGGAAACCGTTTTAAAGGCACTTATTGTCCCTAAGAAATTCTACGATAAACCGCAACCATCTGTCTCCTGTATGATTTTGTAACCATCGCCTCTTTCCAGATCGGAGCTCCATATAACATAATTGAGGACACAACAGTAGCCAGAAGCCTTCTGCGACTCTCTCCGACATTTGGCATAAGACGTAACAATAAAGATGCCACTTTGGTCGATTTAGCGCTGATATACTTCGTGTGATCATTAAACCGAAGACGTGCGTCGATCATAACTCCTAGGTACTTTAAGGTCTGCAAGCTGTAGACCTACCGATGACAGCAAACCCCGAACCGTTGTAATTGTTTAACAGTTCTTTGATCAATACATTTAACTAACATAATAGAGATGTAATCTCCCTTGGTGAAGTATTAACATATGATAATGAAATCAAGAAAAATAAAATTCTTGATTTTACACCTCCGCTGGTCGGAGACTCTTTTGTCCAGGGGAAAAGAGTAAAAAGAGTAAGGAACCAACTTACTAGAGTGGAACACATTCGCTTTCTTCCGTTTTTTGTTACACTTCACTTCATATATTGATTTGGAAATACGTTTTATAATTTTGAGAGGCCCTATTCTAACTTCATCAAGCTTCCTCCTGTTTAAACTATTACCAATCGTAACATAAACCAAATCTCCTTCTTTAAACTCGTGATCAATTCTCTTCTGGTCTACTCTGCTCTTTTTTCGTTCAAAACTTCTTTGTGAGTTCTTAAACGCTTCTGTTCTATCTTCTAGTAAATTATGTTTCCTTTCCAGCTCTTTTGTAACAATTTCAGAGGCACGCCCATATAGTAAATAAGCCGGTGAAAACTTTGTGGAGCCATGAACTGTGTTGTTATATTCTTCAACACAGATTTTAGCAATAGCTGTCCAGGGTCTTCTTTTGAAGTTTTTGTTCAATTGACATCGTGTGTGGTTTACTAACGTCTGATTTAGACATTCATTTAAGCCATTGGGTTGTGGATTGTCAACAGCTGCAAAGATTAGCTGAGCACCTATTTTTTTAATATACATTTTAAAATTGGAAGAATTTAGGGCACTGTATTGATCTGCCAAAATTATTTTGATATTTTCTTCAGAAATTGGCTCCAATAATTTAATGAAATCATTAGCTATCTGACCTCTTGAAGTTGATATCCATGCATATCTTGTAAAGTGGTCCACCAATACATGCATGTATTTGTGCCCAGACCTCTTTCCACCAAAGCCTCCTATTGTATCAATTGATATAATTTTAAAAGGTTACTCTGGAGATCCTAACTTTGACAAACCCGATCGGTCGTCTTGATCTGGATTTATTTTTAGCACACACTTCACACTGTTTACAATAACTATTTATGATGACATCCATATTTTTAAAATAGTAAAAAGATCGGAGCTTTTCTGCTATTTGCTTATATTGCCAATATGACCATAAAAATTATGGATCTTAGCTACTACACGTAAATACAAGCCAAAGGTTTTGGAAACGTAAATCTGTTTTCTATTATTTAATAACTTAAAATATATTTGACCCCTGGAATAGATTTCTCCGACTTTTTTAACTCTTCTTCATGAGCTTTCTGATCTTTAAACAATTTGTAATTCTTCTTCTAATTCAAATGAATTAGGAGTTAAACGATGCTAGAATAAAGATTTATTAATTACAATTTGTTAGACATAAAATAATCAATTGAATAACAAACATAATTTACAATTAACCTACCTAGAATAAAGAATTGTTTAACAGTCCTTTGATCAATACATTTTACTAACATAACAGAGATGTAACATTTTATTTTTAAACTGTATATTTATATTTTTTTTTCCTCTCTTTTTAAATCTTATTATATTTTTTCATTATATATTTTTTTTTGTCCTTATGTTAACATACATTTATTTTTCTTGTTAGTCTAGTTTTGTTGGAATCTATCTTTTATGTTTATCTTATTTGTTCATGTTGTTAGTTTAATTTTATTTTTTTCAATCATTATACTCTAAGACTACAGTCTTAAGTCCACTTTTTATTTCCTGCAGTATTATTCTAAAGGGACTCGTCCCAGAATAAATAAAGGATTATTATATATATATATATATATATATATATATAAAATTCACCGTATCACCTGTCGATAACATGTCTATTAAATCTATTATGTATGTGATAGATGACAAATTAGTATAACTCACTTTATATAGAAATGAGAGTTTTTTACATTCTGGAGTGCCATTTATTTATTTTCAGAAGGTGGGTCGTTTGTTTTTACATGTAGAGTTGTTTACTCATAAACTGAAGGAGAAACATAAACGAATATGACACTCTATGCAAGGATATGGTCCATATCCATGTTAGTCTATTGTTTAAAAGGAAAGCAAAATAACTTTGTCAAAAGGCAGATATACTGACGAAATTGCATCGGGTGAAATGAAATAATGATCTCGCAAACACTCAGCCATATGTTAATATCTGATAGAACTACCAACTATGATGAATTGATAAGCTGCACTAAATTTTCTAATTGTTTGAGTAACGCCACGTTTAATGTAGACTACCCAAACAAACCCAATGAATTTAGTGTTAAGTAATATTTTTTTAACGAATATTAATAAGTTCACTTTCTTTTTTTCTTTTTTTTTTATAATTATATTTTAGATCGTTCAAGATAGTTTATAGAAAAAAAAAATTAAGTCTATGAACAGTAATAATCTTCATGAGGAAAGGAACGTATGGAACATACTCCTATGATATTTGAAATAATTCATAAGGCGGGGACAGGTTGATAAAGAGTCGGATATAACAAGGTTTTCTCCCTTTCTAATCAACAGACAGTTGAGGATAACAACCCCAAGTTTTTTGTCAGGTGTGCTCTGGCCACAACTTGAGAGAATGGAACGTGATATATTTGTTGCAATCTAGAATCGAGGCATGAAAATATAAATAAAAGTAATATTAAATCTATTTTAGTGAGAAATGAACTTCATACTGAGTTAGACAATAAGTTATTTAATGGTAATTTCAATAAAAACTTCAGATTCTTGTAAATATTTTTAATCAATTATACATGACCTATTATGTTATATTACATGTTGCCATCTTAATATTTATTACGGGTAATTTAAAAAAAATTCTCAGTCAGACCCGAGCACTTTGCCTCTTCCATGGTAAAACTTCCGCTTCTAAACAGAGCAAACTACTTACAGACGGCACTAACTCCTTAGGCATCATTGCCATACACACTACAAATTTTGTCAACTGTCTGTGCAACGGTTTAGTTCCTTTTCGGAAATTAAAAAAAACAAAAAAAAACAAAACAGTAAATGACGAAAATGAATTTTTTTCTCTTCCATTTTGTGCAAGAAAAGGATAAGGATATAAGATAAGGAATCTCGCTTGAAACTAATGCATAAAAGCACCTTATACAGCATTTTCTATTACATTTTTAATTGGCAATAACTCATTAAATGTTGAGGGAATAAATGATTTTTTTTTCGTAGTCCTAGACCGGATTTGCTGCACTTCAAAGCATCGAGACGTGCTGTTACAAAATCAGCTGGCATCAAGTAATCTGCATCTGAAATGGAGAATAGTTGGTTCCGCGTGGCTAAAAGATCACATTTTTTAGCAATATTTCGACTGATATCAATGAAACTTCTCATTCTACATACACAAGTATTATAAACTACTTATAGTTCATTTAATAAGCTTTAATTTGAAACTAAGATAAAGTTACCAAGATAATGTAAAACCAAAGTCCTATTTTTTCAGATAAAAAAAATAATATTTTTCTAAATTAATTTTTATTACAATTAAGAATAGTTTGAATGAATAATTGTATTATTAGGTTCCTTTAATTAAAATGATCCATTTCATTCAACTTATTTTATTTTTTTATTTTTTCTCCCTACGTTTCGGCTCTTTGCCATTCTCAAGGGATCTCCTTTATGCACTCTATACAATATATAAATATATATTTTGTCATAATTCAGTAAAATAATATTAAAACTATTACAGGCTGACCAGCCCTGTCCTGGTTGTTATCATCTACTCTAGTAGAGCCGAAACGTAGGGAGAAAAAATAAAAAAATAAAATAAGTTGAATGAAATGGATCATTTTAATTAAAGGAACCTAATAATAATATTTTTCTTTTTTTAAACATTTTATTGATATTTACAACTGTACTTAAAATAAACACAATAAGTGTACTCGCTTCGGCGGTACATATACTAAAAATAAACACAATAAGTAATTTAAAATGTCTTGTGAAGAACCACACAGTGGTAGCACTTCAATGACAATTTAATTTAGTAGGTCTCGCGGCCATCGTCTTTTCAATCGCCTCAGAGGGTGGTCAGGAATAATAAGTTGCGTACAAGAGGATTTGTGTGGGTCAGGAGTTTGAAATTAAAGAGGCATATCTGTTGTTGGATAGATCTGCGACAAATGGGATATTTAGGTCATTATGGGTGATTTTATTCGTAACGAAATAAGGAGCATTTAGGATTTTGCGAAGGATTTGGATTGTAAGGATGGAATACGAGAGGAATTAGATGGTTTAGTAGAGCCCAAAAGCACAATTCCATATGGCCAGATGGGTCTGATGATGGTAACGTAACTGAGCTTTTTGTAATAAATTAGAAGTTTTGAACGTTTAGGTGTAGTAGTAATCTGTATTTACGATCAGTTGCTTGTCGTTCAGGTCTCGTATGAGGATAAAAACTAATAATCAACAGCTTTTCTAGATCCACTATTAAGCCTACAGATTTCTAATGCCGCTCCAATTGAAGTAAGTTACATACACTATTTTGTTGTAGTATATTAAACTCATCCTCATGTGAAGAGTAGTTTTTGAATTGTTTGTCTAAATATAGCTGATAACTGTTGCTATGACAAGGACTAGCGATTAACGATACCCGTATCACCTTTAGAGTAATAAAAGTGATCTTGGCAGTGATTGGTGTCCAAGGAAGACTACATAAGGGTTGCATGTAAACATAAATTCTCGATAGATTTCTGCTCATACTTCAAAGGTGGGATCTAGAAGCTCATGGTCTACACACAAGATCTACAAGTGGGTTCAAAGAAAAACCTCCAAATCAGAAGTAGCCTTAAGCTTTTAGTCAAGCCATTTTCATTAAATCAAATCAGATATTTTTTCCTAAATAATTTCTGTTTCACATTATCGAAAAATCAAAACTAAAAGAAACTGTTTTTTTTTTTTTCTTTTACTTACCGATCGGGAAAAATTCCTTTTCAGTTTTAAACGGAAATACACGTTTTGGGGCCCCACTGAGTCCAAATAACCAAGTCTAGCAGTCTTGTGTCAGCCTTCCTGGAGTTCACATCGCGGTGTGCGTTCTTTGAAGTTTTCGGTACCTTTGATAGTGTGACAACTATAATCCCTTGAGAAGCCGCGCCGGCAGCAGATGCTATCCAGCAACAGATAAGCTTCTATACATCATTTCTATTACAAATCTATTGTTTAATCAAATTTTTATTTCACTCAATTTATATTTTATTATTATCATTTAACTAGCTTTAAGTTTTTAATTTGAGTTTGTTATTTCTAATTTTTCGTCTTTTATCCATAGATATATTTTTAGTAATTCTTTACTGTTTCTTTTCATCATTTTCTCTGTTTATCAACCTAAGTTAAGTTCCGTTTATTTCTTTATTTTATTACCAAGTAAGTTTTTTTTTTTTCTTATTAAATTAGTGTATAAGATTAATTTTGTATTTAATATTTTTCTAATTAATCTATTTTTTCATATTTTTGTTCCAATTATATTGTTCACGCCATATGTTACGGCCTGATAGATAATTATGATAAAGAATTTCCTAACTCTGACTCCAAATCCTCCTCTTTGGGGGCTCTATCACCCTTTATTGATAGCCGAGGGATTCTCAGGGTGGGCGGTCGTCTTACAAACGCTCCGCTAAATTACGAAAATAAACACCCAATTTTGCTTCCTCACAAATCACATTTAAGTTCCCTGATCATAGATCACTTCCACATTGCATACCTACACGCAGGTCCACAATTACTCCAGTCAATACTGCTTACACCTGGCCATTTCCTAATAGGTGCACCCTTGTTGTCACTGCCTACCCATGACTTGACAGACGTACCGGAAAATAGACTATCCAGGTGGCAAATTGTACAATGTTGCATTCAAAACGTCTGGAAAATATGGCGTTATGACTATTTAAATAGTTTGCAGCAACGGACAAAATGGACTTTGACCAAACCAAACTTGAATATTGGAACCCTAGTTTTACTAAAAGAACCAAACGCATCGTGCAAAATTGGCCTACCGGTAGAATAATGAAAGTATACCCCGGAAAAGATGGAACAGTTAGAGTTGTAAAAGTTAAAACTCCAAAAGGAGAGTACATCCGGCCTGTTTCCAAATTGGCACCACTGCTACCACAAACATAAGCTAACTAATGTAGTTAGTGTCACCACCAATATGTTCATGTAAACCTTGGAAATTTTCAACGAAAATTTGGTGGGCGGTATGTTCACGCCATATGTTACGGCCTGATAGAGTTTTTATAGTTTTTCAATCGAAAAATGATAAGTTCATAATTTTTATGATATTTATAATAAGATCATTTTTTTTGTTTAAATCTTTATTTTTTAATTTCTTTTTAAAATAGTTATTATAAATATAATTATAAGTTTTTAAGCGAGAGCAGTAGAAGAGAAAGACAGAAGACGATCGTACTTCAATTGTTTTTTTGACTGCCTCGTGCTAGTCGAGTCTTAAGCTAGCGTCTGAGCGGTGAAGATGTGCCGTATATAGACCCAAGATTCCTCTCAACGTTTGAACGTTTGGAATTTCTTCATCCTCTCATCGTTCCCCTTGGAACTTGGAAGAGCCGCCTGCGGTCATTTTCAACACCCAAGAGAACTTCGTCCAAGCCGCCCTGCGGTAATTTTCTTCAATACTCAAGACGACTTCGTTCAAGCCGCCCTGCGGTCGTTTTCTTCAACACTCAACTGGACATCTTTACGTGAATATAACCTATCTTTATCCATTAATGGAACATTTAATTTCTTAATTCTTATTCAAGAAACTGTTTAATTTGATAACTATTTTTTTTACATCTTTAAGCATTAATTAAGTTAAGTTTGTTTCTTCTATTTTTACAATATTTCAATTAGGTTTATTTTGTTTCCTACATTTTCTTACAGCTGTTTAATTATAATTAGGTTAATCTTTTCTTATATAAATTTATTAGGTTAATTTGTTTCTTATCATCTTTATATGTATTTCAGTGTATTAAATGTATTGTGATTCGTCGTTTGCTTTCATTATTTTTATTTATTTTAAATCTATACAGTCCACTTATTTATTTCAATAGAACCACCCTCAATTTGAGTTGTCACTTGAAAGTACTATTCTTTCACGGATAGCCCAGCGTATACAAATTTTGGTACTCCGGGCCGCGGATTTATTTTTTGTCTACAAATTTTCGGCCCTCTGGCGGAACGGATCACAATACATTCCATACAGGTATCTCTTATTGTTTCATTTAGCCTTCTAAATAATTATTTAATTTAGGTTTAAATTTATTGGAATTTAAACATTTCAGCAATTGTTAGGTGCCAGTTGGGAAACATATCGTTATTTGAATTTCAGTTTATTTTTTTGTGATCAATCACATTTCTTTTTTCACATCTTGTTTAACATATAGATTTTGTCAATTGTTTTAAACTAAAAATGGGTCCAAAAATTGATAATGAGGTAGTATTGAGCTCCCTGTTGGACGAATTAGAGGACTTAAGGGACGATATACACGAAACAAATGAAATAGGTCAGGCTGCAACAAAAAATTCAGAATTATTTCCGGTTTTTAAAGCTAGGTTATCACGACTGGACGCTACTTTCCAAAAGTTCACTAAAACTGTCACAGAAGTGAAACAATATGCTAAATTACTAAACAAAGATTGCAGTAAGTATGACAACATTAGGAAGGAGACCCGCCATAAATTTTATGACGCGTTGGCACTTGAGCGAGAACAAGTAGTTCAAGATCATTTATTGAATGCATCTTCTAGTGAATCCCAAAATCAGTTATTTAAACTTCCCTCTATAAATCTTCCTACATTCAACGGTGACTTGACTAAGTGGACTTCATTCAAAGACACTTATGTTTCATTAATTCATGAAAACACTTCCTTATCTCCAGTTCAAAAGTTCCATTATCTCAAGTCCTCATTAAAGGGACCTGCCTTGCAATGTGTTGCTTCCATACCAATTACTGCCCAAGATTATCCACAAGCTTGGCTCAGTTTGACCAAACGGTATGATAACAAACGAATTCAAGCTAGCAATTTGCTTGCAAAAATATTTAATTTTAAGCCATTACAGGAATGTAATTTAGCTTCCTTAGAACAATTTTCGGAGATTGTATTAGAGAGTGTAACTGCGTTCAAAAATTTAGACGTAAAAGATGAATCTGGTTTTGTTCTTCTTACATTTGCATTAAGACTGTTAGATTCCAAAACCCGTGAGCGGTTTGAGACTTTACAATCAGTGAAAGAAGAACTTCCTTCATTTCAAGATTTAGTTGACCTAATTTCTCAGCAATGTGTTGCATTTCAATCTCAAGCCTTATCTACTCCAAGCATGTCCAAACACTCGAACGACAATAAAACTTATCCTAAAAGGATGAAACAAATTTTTTACTCCACAGGGCAGCAAACTACTCGTTCTTGCCCCTTATGTAAGGAAAAGCATGCTTTGTATCGTTGCTCTAAATTTTTGGAACTTAGTCCACAAAAACGTTTTAATACTTTAAAGCCATTAAATCTTTGTTCCAATTGCCTTAGCGAAAATCATAAAAATGCTGATTGTCGGTCAAATAAATTATGTCGCTACTGCAATAAAAAGCACCATTCCTTATTACACTGGGGTAATTCGGTGACATCTCCACCCTCTGTGGAGGAAGAACCTAAAACTAATACTTCGACAGTTATGGAAAACTCTCAGTTAGAAACTAATACATCAGAAAGCGCTGTTTTTTCCACATCTCTAGATGGCAAAGTAAATGTTTTACTTGGTACTGCTTTGGCCAGAATAAAAGATCATGTAGGTAACTATCACCAAATAAGAATTGTCATCGACAGTGGAGCACAACGTTCGTTTATTACGGCTTCGTGTGCTAGAAAATTGAAATTGATACCCTCTCAAAACCCCCACAAACTCTGTGGATTTGCGAATAGCCCAATTGCTGGAGGGACTCAGCAGGTACACTGCACATTGGTTCCATTAAATTCTGAAAATCCCAAGTTGCGAACAAATGCTGTAATTATTCAGCAAAATAAGTAATAATATGCCCTCTCAACCTATCTCTGAGCATATTAGGAGACAATTAAGCAGTGAGGATCTTTCAGACCCTTCCTTTTGGAAGCCAGGCCCTATAGATTTTCTTTTAGGGAGCGGATTTGTTTCTAAATATTTTTCAGAAATATCAAAACAACTTCTAGTTGTCCCAATCTCTTAAATACAGTATTTGGAGGGATAATTCTAGGACCCTTACCTGATTAATAACTCACACTTACCGCAAAATGTTCTGTTATTTTACCAACGTGCCACAGTGTGGCAACGTGAGTCTTGTGAGTCCAAAATATCCTTATCCGACTTCGATGATTCATCTGTTAAACTATTGGGAATGCAATGGAACCCTGTACAAGATAGTATTTCTTATAACGTGCAAGAGCTCGCTCGCGTAATACAAAACGTGGGGTATTGTCTACTATAGCAAGGATGTATAGACCCTCTTGGTTATTTAGCACCCGTGATTTTTCAAAGCTAAATGTGTACTACAACAGCTTTGGAAACGACGTCTGGATTGGGATTCTCAGCTTCCGCCCGATTTATCGCTTGAGTGGGATCATTTTGTTAATGAATTGCCTTTATTAAAATCCCTTAACATATCTCTGGGCTTGTTTTCAGCTGCTAAAAAACAAGTAACGGCTGTAGGATTTGCAGATGCTTTTACCCTAGGATATGCAGCGTCCAATATTTACGAACCGAATATGAAAATGGGAGAGTGGAGGTCCGTTTGATTCTTGCCAAAACTAGGCTTGCTCCTCTAAAGCTTTTAACAGTCCCGCGTCTAGAACTTTGTGCGGCCTTGTTGTTAGTGAAATTACATAAGTCTTTAGAAACGTTTTTGTCAAAATTAGAGGTTAAGGCCACATATTATTTCTCAGATTCATCCACCACTCTTTCTTGGCTCAATATCCCTACTTACAAACTCAAAACTTTTGTTGCCAATCGCGTAACTGCAATTTTGGATCAATCCTCTCATAGTGAATGGTATCATGTACAATCAAATCATAATGCAGCGGATATAGCGTCTAGAGGATTAACTCCTGGCTCTTTTCTAAAAGACGGTACTTGGTGGGAAGGTCCAGATGGCTGAAACACCCGATTGAAGCATGGCCAATCAGTAATCATTTTAATAACCATTGTACCGGAGACTTGCCGGAAGTAAAGACAAAGGAGGTTGTTTTAAGTGCTCCAACTAATGATTGCTATCTGACTAGTGTTATTAAAAACTTTCCGTCTTATACTAAACTTTTAAGAGTATTCGCTTATGTGCTAAGACTCTTGCATAATGCACGGTTGAATATATCAAAAAGGCAATAGGGCGCCATCAGCCATTGAACTGAACCTTGCACTAGAGAAAATTATACAAGTTACCCAACGTTTTTACTATGATAAAGAATTTCCTAACTCTGACTCCAAATCCTCCTCTTTGGGGGCTCTATCACCCTTTATTGATAGCCGAGGGATTCTCAGGGTGGGCGGTCGTCTTACAAACGCTCCGCTAAATTACGAAAATAAACACCCAATTTTGCTTCCTCACAAATCACATTTAAGTTCCCTGATCATAGATCACTTCCACATTGCATACCTACACGCAGGTCCACAATTACTCCAGTCAATACTGCTTACACCTGGCCATTTCCTAATAGGTGCACCCTTGTTGTCACTGCCTACCCATGACTTGACAGACGTACCGGAAAATAGACTATCCAGGTGGCAAATTGTACAATGTTGCATTCAAAACGTCTGGAAAATATGGCGTTATGACTATTTAAATAGTTTGCAGCAACGGACAAAATGGACTTTGACCAAACCAAACTTGAATATTGGAACCCTAGTTTTACTAAAAGAACCAAACGCATCGGTGCAAAATTGGCCTACCGGGAGAATAATGAAAGTATACCCCGGAAAAGATGGAACAGTTAGAGTTGTAAAAGTTAAAACTCCAAAAGGAGAGTACATCCGGCCTGTTTCCAAATTGGCACCACTGCTACCACAAACATAAGCTAACTAATGTAGTTAGTGTCACCACCAATATGTTCATGTAAACCTTGGAAATTTTCAACGAAAATTTGGTGGGCGGTATGTTCACGCCATATGTTACGGCCTGATAGAGTTTTTATAGTTTTTCAATCGAAAAATGATAAGTTCATAATTTTTATGATATTTATAATAAGATCATTTTTTTTGTTTAAATCTTTATTTTTTAATTTCTTTTTAAAATAGTTATTATAAATATAATTATATGTTTTTAAACGAGAGCAGTAGAAGAGAAAGACAGAAGACGATCGTACTTCAATTGTTTTTTGACTGCCTCGTGCTAGTCGAAGTCTTAAGCTAGCGTCTGAGCGGTGAAGATGTGCCGTATATTAGACCCAAGATTCCTCTCAACGTTTGAACGTTTGGAATTTCTTCATCCTCTCATCGTTCCACTTGGAACTTGGAAGAGCCGCCTGCGGTCATTTTCAACACCCAAGAGAACTTCGTCCAAGCCGCCCTGCGGTAATTTTCTTCAATACTCAAGACGACTTCGTTCAAGCCGCCCTGCGGTCGTTTTTCTTCAACACTCAAACTGGACATCTTTACGTGAATATAACCTATCTTTATCATTAATGGAACATTTAATTTCTTAATTCTTATTCAAGAAACTGTTTAATTTGATAACTATTTTTTTTACATCTTTAAGCATTAATTAAGTTAAGTTTGTTTCTTCTATTTTTACAATATTTTCAATTAGGTTTATTTTGTTTCCTACATTTTCTTACAGCTGTTTAATTATAATTAGGTTAATTTTTTTTATATAAATTTATTAGGTTAATTTGTTTCTTATCATCTTTATATGTATTTCAGTGTATTAAATGTTTGTGATTCGTCGTTTGCTTTCATTATTTTTATTTATTTTAAATCTATACAGTCCACTTATTTATTTCAATAGAACCACCCTCAATTTGAGTTGTCACTTGAAAGTACTATTCTTTCACGGATAGCCCAGCGTATACATATATCTTATCTAGCTTATTGCTATCTACCTCTGTCTAGTTTTTCGTTAATCTAGTTTAATTTATATTTCTGATTCTTTGTCTTTTATCTACTTATATTAATTTATTTGTTTGTAGTTCATTGATTTTCCCCTACATCTAACGGGATCATTTTCGTTCTTAAATTGCGTTTATCTATATCTTTTATTTAGTTAATTATCCACAATGCCAGACTACCAGATAAAATGCGGCAAAACAATAACCATAAACCTTCCTTGATCACAATTACGGACTCCTCACATACAGATATTAACAACTCTTTAACCGCTTTAACAAACGAAAGGTTTCTCACTATCTCAATGATAGACGGCTCATTTAAAAAATTTCGCCCTTTTTATAGCTAAAGCTATTTATGGTTTAGCAGGAGAGGTCAAAAACATAAAAAAGATGAGAGACGGTACACTATTAGTTGAGGTTTACAATAGTACTCAGGGTAATAAATTACTGAGATCCGACAATTTGGGTAAGCAGTTTAAAATTAAGGTGGAGCCTAATGCAAAACTGAACGAGTGCAGAGGTGTCATTAATTGTTTCGATCTCCGACACCTTGAAACCGACGAAATAGCTAAGGAACTAGAGGAACAAAACGTAAAACATGTTAAAAGGTTTACCTATAGAAACGGATGCAATTGTTAAACAAACACACAACTATTATTAACATTTCAAGTGCCCTAATCTCTCAAAAGACATCAAAATAGGTTATTATAATGTTCCAATAAAGCCCTACATACCGAACCCACTCCGCTGTACTATCTGTTCTCAAATTTGGACACCATAAAAGTTACCACGACCGCGAGGATCGAACGGTTTCTCCCATTTGTAGTAACTGTGGCAAACCAGAACACTGCGTTTCCTCCAAAGATTGTAAAAATCTAACGAAATGTGTTAACTGCAATGATAACCACAATAGTTTTGACAAAAATTGTCCAGCATTCGTCTTAGAAAAGGGCATTAAAACTGTTCAAATTACAGAAAAGTTCCATATTATGTAGCTAGGAAAAATATTTAGAAAATGCACCTCAAAATCTTATTCATTCCAGACCGACATTTGCTCAAATGACTAAAAACGATCGGGACAAAACAATAAATACGTGTACCATCGCTATACAAACGGAGGATTTTCCCCACTGAAACAGTCCAAAAATCGACAAGGCCACCACTCCTAGTAAGTCGAAAGAAGTAGTAACTTTATCCGAAACTGTACAATCACCGGTTAAAGTCTCCTCCCACTCAGTTACTGCGTGCAGACCCAGTACGTCCTCTTCCACTTATACCAGACTCAGAAATAAATCCTGCCAATCGTGATACGCCCTTCCTGGATCAAGCCAGACTCCAAAACCTATAAAACTAGCACCAAAAAAAGGTAGGCCAAAGAAGAAAAAAGACAAAAGATCTAGTAGTTCAGAAATTAGCCGATAGACGCTATGATCTTTATGACATTAATAAATATATACGTATTCACTCATACTAAGACCTTTAAGTAAAAATTTCCCTAAATTTCATATTAACTATGATTCTATCAACTACTATTTCTCAATTTTAGTTTCAGCTTGCTTGTTTTATTCTTCTTTCTTAGCAAAACATATAAACTTAACCTTTCTTGGTTTTAACACTCGTCTGACCAGTCTGTTTGTCCTTCATTTATTAAAATATAAGGAACGGCTATATAAGGAAAACGCTTCAACAGCTAACTGCTTACTGGACAGATCATTGATTCATCTTTACCTTACCTATGTCTAACACAATATTAATCCAATGGAACTGTAACGGACTCTTAACTCATCTCGCTGACCTACAGCTGTTGATACAGAACTACCAGCCTACACTCATCTGCTTGCAGGAAACACATTGAAACCCAGCGATAGGCTCACACTCAGGGGCTTTGAACTCTGTCGTCTGGACAACACGAGCGGTTCTAGGGCCTGTGGAGGTGTATTGACAATGGTATCCCAGCGATTACTTTTTGAACCAGTCGCACTACAGACTTCCTTATAAGCAGTTGCTATTCGGATCCAAGGTGATACTCCAATCACTGTATACAACGTTTACTTTACCACAGCAAATACCTGTAACATCAGAGCAATTAGGATCCCTGTGTTCTCAACTCCCTAGGCCACTTCTGCTGTTAGGTGATCTGAATGCCCACAATACCATCTGGGGGTCAGAAAGAAATGATAGAGAAAGGACAGCAAATTGGAAACTTACTGGATGACTACAACTTAAATGTCCTGAATAGCGGCGAGTCTACCTACTTAAACTCATCCTACGGTATCTCTCCTCTATCGACGTCCACTTTTTGCTCAAGTAGTTTGCTATCTGACACCTATTGGAATGTAATCACTGATAAATATTCCAGTGATCATTTCCCCATTTTAATCAATACTAAACAACGTCTTCCCTACATTAGTAAGAGATCAACCTGGATTCACGAGAAAGCGAATTGGCAACGGTTTAAAGAAAATGCTAACCTATCCCACGACCTTCCATACGAAGTTGATGAGTGCTGCTCTCTAATAACCTCAAAAATTCGGGAAGCAGCAGAATGTTCCATCCCCAAAACGTCTTCTAGACCCAGACGTCAACCCGTACCATGGTTCAACACCGATTGTAGAGATGCTATACAAAAAAAGAGGAAATCTTACAGGATCTTCAAAAGAAATATGACGTTACAAAATTTTATTAATTATAAGAAAGCCAAAGCAATGTGTAAAAGAGTAATATGTTACCACAAAACAACATCATGGCAACAGTATGTTTCCTCTATAAACTCAAATACACCTACTTCAGTAGTATGGAAGAAAATTAGAGCTGTTGAAGGTAAACGATCGTTTCAACAATTTACTTAAATGTTGAAGGACACGTTATTTGTGATGAAGAATTTGTAGCAAATGAGTTTGCAACCTTTTTCTCAATGTATGGTGCCGATAATGAAGAAACTTCATTGTTCTCCAATCAAGAAAGAACGAGAAACGTTGTTGACTTTACATCACAAATCAAGAAATATATAACATGACTTTTAATATGAAGAACTCAAAGTAACTCTCACTGAACTAAAAGGCAAGTCACCTGGACCTGATGATGTGACTTACGAAATGATTAAACAACTTCCCGATCAATTCTGAATAAAATCTTAGACTTGTACAACAAGATATGGACAAGTGGAACTTTCCTATTCAATGGAAAGACTCCATAATTATCCCAATATTAAAAGCTGGCAAACCAAAAACTGATGTAGCAGCTACCGTCCATTTCCCGCACTAATTGCATGTGCAAAATTCTAGAGAGGATGTAAACAAACGCCTTTATGGTTATTAGAGGAAATCAAAGCACAAGACAACTTACAGTGTGGTTTTCGCAAGAACGTTCCACCATCGACAACCTAGTTCGTATAACTAGGGAAATCCAAGATGCATTTGTAAACAAAGAACACGCAGTGGGAATATTCTTTGACATAAAAAACGCCTTTGATACCGTCCGTCAGTCTAGTATCCTTCAGCAATTAGATCAATGGGAGTAAGAGGAAATCTTGCCAAATTCATCAAAGGCTTCTTGGAACAAGGTCTTACAGGGTAATGGTCGGCGGAACCACATCTGCCAAAAAAATTGTTTGTAGCGGTGTACCCCAAGGTTCTGTATTGAGTACTACCTTGTTCTCTATCGCAATTCGAACAATCACTGACTGTTTAACTCCTAACGTCACTGGCTACTTATTTGCTGATGATTTTGCTGTTCTTTGTAAATCACGTGATCTCCAAAACATCAAGACGAGTCTTCAAAATACTGTTGATAAATTAGCTTCGTGGTCACAAAGAACAGCGTTTAAGTTCTCAACAATAAAACGTGTTGCGTTCACTTTAATCGCCAAAGAAATCCAGGTATTCCACCACAAGTCAATTTAAATAATATTCCTCTGGTCTACTCTATCATGTTCGTTTTTAGGTCTATATCTTGATAGTAAGCTAACCTGGTCCGTCCATATAGATCAACTTCATTCTAAGACCGTGAGTAGATTAAAAATCCTGAAGAAATTGGGAAACACCAATGGGGCTCAGACAGGAAAACAATGCTCCGCATCTACGAGGCATTGATACTCACCAAAATAGATCACGGTTGCTTCATCTTTTCCTCTACTTCTCAAAATAAGATTAAGAAATTAGATGCAGTCCACCATGCGGCAAACGCCTATCAACCGGAGCTTTTAGAACTAGCCCAGTGAACATCTTTGTGTTGATGCAGGAGTTCTACCTCTCTCGTATCGTCGCCAAAAGCTCGCTGCTAAATATATCACTAAAATGTACACACGACCAGACAACCTGCTTACAGTTCCTTATTTCAACATGAAAATGCTGGAAAATATGAAGATTAAAAATTCCTCCCTTCCTCTCTGGTATCGAATGAGATGGATTATTTCTGAATTAGTGCAGCATCACTACACAAAACCAGAGAAAAAGCTACCATCATGGACAGTGCCACTCCTCACGTCAACTGTGAAATGTTAAAAGTTTCTAAGCAAAAAAAGTGTTCCCCACAAGAAATATCTCAAACTTTCCTTGCAGAACTTAATAAATATCAGTATAATAAAAATCATTATATACCGATGGTTCCAGAACAATTGAATCGACGTCGTGCGCTGTATTAGACGGTGACCAAACTCACAAGTACAAACTTGATAGTACTTGTAGTGTTTTTACTGCCGAATTGACAGCTATTCTAAAGCAGTTCATCTAGCTAGAACAGCATTAGAAAAGTCAGTAATCATTTGTTCTGACTCGCTCAGTGCTATCAGAGCCATTTGCAATCCATTCTCAGCAAACCCTATTGTACAGGAGGTCCATTTCGCAATCAAACAGTGGAGGACTCTTCAAAAAAAATAACTTTATTTTGGATTCCCAGTCATTCCGGAATATCAGGGAATGAGGAAGTCGACAGAGCAGCAACAGAGGCACATTCACTAGAAGAAATAACGCCCTCTTTTATTTCATCATCTGAGCTGTTTCAGCCAATAAACGCTAAGATGATAGATGAATACAACAGTCTTGGACCGCTCTTGAAAACAATAAATTGAAAAATGTCAAACCGACCATCAGCTGCTGGTCTCATCGTCAAGAAAGTGCAGGCGTGAGGAGGTAGTTATCGCCCGCCTTAGGATAGGACACTGCCGTTTCACTCATGAGCACCTCATGGCACGAAGGGATCCACCTCGATGTCAACTGTGTAAAGTGGCTCTCACAGTAAGTCATATTTTTGAAGAGTGTCCTCGTTATAGTAGGGAATTTGTAAAATGTTGCGTACCACGTAAAGTCTCGGAGGCATTGAGCGATAGTGATCGGCCGTCGATGGTGTCATTCAATTGGTAAAGAACATTCGTTTATATCACCTCATTTAACACATTTAGGCTATTTTCCGCAATTTTTGATATTTTACTCACATTTCTATTTATTTATCTTATTTTTTATTTATTTATTTATTTTTTTTTATTTTATTTTAATTTTTAATTATTTTATTTTATTTTTATTTATTATTTTTTTTTTTTAATTTATTTACTTTTTTTTTTTTCTTCCCCTTCATTATAAGTAAGTAAATCGTCTTCTGAAGATGTTTTGGGCAATAATAACCACTCGCAGTTTTTTGCCCTTAAAACCAAAACAACAACCAAATCTAGCGCGAAACGAAAGGTGGCACGATACTGAAATTTCATATTAGGACAACTACGTGTCCGAAATGTTACAGCAACTTTATTTAAAATAGCTGGCCGGAGAGATTTACTTTATACCTTGCATTTCGCACTTTTTTACAATTTTCTCAAAAACGGCGCAAGCGATTTTGATTATATAATATATCATTATACCGATTATATCAATGTAAAATTTATTGTGCTTTAATATCATGTAGGTTTTATTCCGAATGAAATAGTCTGTCAGGGCTTCAATGCCGATATTTTAAAATTTCATTCTCTGAAGTACCTTTAATTTCGTGGATTTGAATAAATTGGCCTGTTAACATTGATGAAAAAACCGGCAAATATATAAGTTGATGGAATTTAATAATCAACTATAGGAGAAAAGAGCAAACTATTATTTGTGTGTAATTTTTTTTTTTTTTTTAAAGATAATAACAGTAATATAGATGTACAAATATACCGTTGGAAAGCTGATGATATTAGAAAAAATATTATCAAATGCTCAAAGTTGTTTAAATGTAATTGAGAGTGACAAAAAGGGGCCAAACCTTTAAATGATTACTATAGCTAAACAATTTAATCGTCACTTTATGATACTGTGGCTAATCGGACGATGCTACAGTGAGAGTCCTAAATAAATAAACAAACAATGTTAAAAATTAATATTGTTGTAATATTTAATCTAAAACATATGTTTCCAACGAAATTACAATAAATATAATTTATTAAACCTTTTTAAACCTGTTTATTAATACTTAAATTTATTTTAGCAACCGAGGTAAATGAAAGTCGTGTGTTGTCCCGCACAAGATTTTACAATTTTCAATTGGTTTCCAATAATTTCAAAAACTAACCTATAATTATCAGTTCGAAATATATATATTGCATATTCCAATTAAATTTGTCTAAACCAGTATCGATGGAATCCTACCGTAGTCCGGTGATGGATGCCCTAGAGCAATTCAATGGTCGAGAGAAACATCAATCTTGCTTAGAAGCAGAAGTCTCATTGATATGGTTGAAGGCTACACAAGGAGATGCCAAAGGAGATTAGTACTCGATTGGACTCATCCCTCATTGACATTCTGTTCGGGGCGATGGGTATTATTTGGGTCATCTAGGGACTTCTGGAATGGTGATCATCTAGTGACTGAAATGGATGGTCGTCCATCGTGCTGCTGGTCATTTCCGCATTACTATCAGTTTAATATCACCAGATACGTTTACCATTATATCCGACTTTATCAGATATCTATAAAACACGAAGATCAACATTAAATGTTTTAATTCATTCCGCGAGATCATGGGTTCAAACCCGACGGAAGACCCAAGAATATTTTAAAAGGAGTAACAAAATCCGTAATCTTGTCATCCTTCGGAGGAGACGTTAAACGCCTGTGCGATGCCAGAAACTCGTTATAAGATCTCTTATCTAAATTGAATCAGAAAAAGTTAGGACAGCTCCAGCATCGTCCGATTAACTTTAATAGCATGAAGGGACGTCATATAAATCAATATTTACTTTCACTTACCTATGTATGAAATATATATTAAGGAAAGTATTGCGATCTTGAAATTTTCGAATTCAATTTTCAACGGAAATACACGTTTTAAGTTCCCCTGAGTCCAAATAACCAAGTCCGCAAAAAGGTCTGTGTCTCTGTGTATCCGTATGTGAGTGTGTAGGTAGTCCAGCGCGAAAACTAAAAGTCCCATTAAACTGAAATTTCATATTTACGCCAACTATACGCCCGAGATGTTACAGCAACTTTTTCACCATAATCGGCTTTAAACCATACATTTTGTACCTATTTATGTTTTTCTCAAAAACGTCTCTAACGATTTCGTTTAAACTTGCTATATCAATGTAAAATTGGATGGGCTTTAATATCATGTAGGCTTCATTCTTATTGAAATAATCTGACAGGGCTTAAATGCCAATATTTTAAAATTTCTTCTTCCAAAGTACGTTAAATTTTGTAGATTCTATAAAAATAACCACGTCATCTGATCATCATTGCTAAAAAAACAGGCAAATACATACGTTGAACGAATTCGATATCCAACTAAAGGACAAAACTCCAAAAATATTTTTTTAATGTAATTTATTTTTTTTAAGTTAAGAATAGTAATATATATGTATAATATAATATATAATAATAATAATAATATATAATATAATAATAAGTTAAGAATAGTATATATATATAGTGTATAATAGATCGTAGGAATACTAATGATTTCAGAAAAATATTATCTTATACATACTATGGTAAAAGTGAACTGTAAGTCGATAAAACTAAACTGATTGTCTTATAGGACAGGTTTAAACAAATTTGGGCTTATACCTAATATATCCTTCATTACTCTCCGATAATGAAAACAACATCTCGGCGCTGTTCAGGTTTCTTAAGAAACACCTACTATTTAATAAAATATAGTCTTTTAATTTAAACTTATTTTTTTTTATTTATTTTTTAAGTATTTATTTTTTACTATTTTATCTAATTATTATACGTCTAGTTTATTAGTTTTGATTTATTTATTCATTTATACTTAAAGAGAACTATAGGCGTTTATGACCCCTGGGTTTTACGCCTCAAAGCCCCAAACAACAACAACAACTAACTGATTGTCATAGATAATAATAAAATCTGGTGCTGGCAACACACGACTTTTACTTACCTCCATTTTTAAAATCAATGAAAGAATTTTCAAATACAGTTAGAGATAAAAATACTTGAAACTATTAAAGAATTAATTAAATTGAATTTCTATAGAAACATGTGTTTTATAAAGAAATCTATTACATTATTATCTAAAACAATCACGTAGTTTTATCGGATTTTTATCACTTTCTATTAACTTTTAAAAGCTTGTGTATGTGATAATATTTTTTCTAAAATCTTTATTTTTTCAACGGTATATCATACATGTATATTACTGTTCTTATGTTCAAAAACTAAAAATTGCATTAAAAAAATATTTTTTCTGTTTTCTACTTTAGTTAGGTATCGAATTCATTCAATTTATATATTTACCTGTTTATAATCAGTGGTAAGAGAATAATATAGTCATTTTTATAGAATGGACAAAATTAAAGGTACTATAGAGAAAGAAAATTTAAATTATCGGCATTTAAGCCCTGTCAGACCATTTTAATCAGAATGAAACCTACAGGATATTAAAGCCTATTAATTTTACATCGATATAGTGAGTTTAATCAAAATCGTCGGAACCGTTTTTGAGAAAATCGAAAAAAAGTGCAAAATGTATTGTATAAAGTAGCTCTTCTGGTAAGCTCATTTTGATGAAAAATTTTTTTCACGTCTCAGGCGTATATTAGTCCTAAATATGAAATTTCTGTTTCATAGGACTTACCGTTTCTGCCCAGGAGTTACCACACACACACACACACACACCTTTTTGCGGGACTTGGTTATTTGGACTCAGGGAAAGCTACCCTAAAATGTGTATTTCCGTTGAAAACTGGAATTCGAAAATTTTTACGATCGCAATACTTTCCTTTACTACATATAGTAAGTGAATGTAATAATAGATTATTTTACAAAACACATGTTTCTATTAAAATCCAATCTAAATAGTTCTTTAACAATTTATTTCGATTCTAAATTTGTTTAAAATTCTTGAATTGATATAAATAACGGAGGTAAGTTAAAATTCGTTATGTTGCAATTCGTATCGTGCAACAGATTTTTTTTACTTATTAATCGAAAAAAAGCGAAGTAAAAAAAAGATGTGAATAAATAAATAAGTTAAATTTATGTTTTCTGATCGTGCATCTGAAAAAACAGTAAACACTTTGCAACTGTAGAATTCACAAAAAATAAGCCAGATTCGGTGTTTCATATACTGATTGTAGACGCGTCTGTTTTCTTGATTTCCTTGGTAATATTCCTTATAGTTTTATAATATTTGATAATGCAATACTTTCTCTAAAGCGTTTTTTATGTGGAATTTTTACGTTTAGATATGATAAAGACATTTTACAACTTATTATTTTTTAAAACACTTTAGATTAAATAGTTGACCATTTGTTAAATATGAAGGATGAGATGATTGGGATGGCGATGATAAAAGATTTTTGTTCCAGTTTTCGCGACAGCCACGATAAGATTTCTAGAGCGCTTATAAACGCGTGCAGTATAAAGGCGCTTTTACGATTCCACACTGAGATTCTCAATGATGGTTATAGGATGGGATATTCACTAATTACGCCTATAATTCCTTGGCAATCTCCCTAGAAGCTTTTATAATTTTTAATAATACAAGAATTACACTAAAGCGTTTTTATATGGAATTTTGACGCTTAGAGATGACGAAGAAATTTATAAAATATTCTTCTTGAAAATGCTAAAGATTTAAAAGTTGACCGTTTGTTAAATATGAAGGATGAACTACTCTTCAAGCCCAAATCAAAGACCTAGAGTATGGTTTCAGAACTGGAGAGTAAAAATAAAACAAATACCACCAAATAAAGTTTATTAATTCCGTCGTTGGTTTACACTGATCTCTCTAAAAAAAGTTATAATTTTGAAGATGCATGACATTCTCTGAAATATTCTTTATAAAAATATTTAACATTAAATAGTTGGCCATTTTAAAAATATATTGGATTCGATAATTATAAATAGTATAAATTTATTAAGTTTTGTCCTACGTTGTGGTCCTTTATCCTTAAATTGGTTAATAAATATGTTTTTACTTTTTTATATATTTTATGACCTCCAACTAAATATTCTGATCTTTTAACTTTTTTTTTTTTTTTTTTTTTTTAATGCGACAAGTATACTTCAATATATAGGGGTAATGAATTAGGTCCATTATCAATAACCATATTTTAATTTAACAATCTTTTGCCTCCCCGATCTGTTGAATTCCACCAGTTTTTATTTATCCTCTCTTATTTGGTTCGATATTAGTCCCATAGCTTTAACTGCGTATGATAGCACAATTTATTTCTAAGTTCTTTCTCTACTACCTTTGAAGTTTTGTTTTAAAAATATTAAAATATAATTAACTATCCCATTCTTTTGAATAAATTTATTACAACCGTGAATAGCACTTGATTTATTCGCTGTGGAGAGTTGCTAAAAAATTCTCCCTAATTATTTCATGAATAACTTAGTGGAGCGATGATGTTATTGGCTGGCAATGGACCATTATCTCTTCTTTGCTAGTTAATTGGGTCTAATGGCCCTCGATATCTGATAGGAGGTTGGCCAGCCATTAATATAGGGCTGTGTCCCGATAAATTTATCTCCTATTCATCAGACACAGCTAACAGAGCCATTTCAGAAAATAAGTGTACTTTCGGGCTAAAATCCTGTACCAAGCCCGGCAGTGTATAGCATCACTGTTTGTTATAGCATCACATTCAGCTTTTCTGCAGTGTTTAATGCTTCTCAATTCTTATTCAAAGGGAGAAAGTGAAGCTTAGAGGTTTATTGTATTCAAAAAAAAAAATTTTAATCCGAGAAAATAGATCCTCGTGATTGGTGATTGGTCGCTATTCTTTGTATCTTCTGTATTTTTTTTTTATTTTAAAGATATTTACAACTGCATTATCTTCGAAGGTTTCTCGATAGTAAGAGGAGTAAGGCATGGAGATGCCTTGGCATGCCTCCACCTTGAAAAAGTAATAAGAGAATCCGGAAGCTTGCGTATACTGATGAAACTGACATCATTGGAAGGTCGTATCAGGCTGTATTGCAAGAGTTCCTGGCACACAATTGTGCGGCAAGACAAGACAGTCTTATTGTCAACCAAGACTAGACCAATTATATGGTCCGAAAAACCCTTGAAAAATTGGTACTGAAGTATCAATTGGCCCTTATATGTTTGAACAAGTGTTGGAATTCATATACCTTGCTGCACAACTAAAGTGCGACAACAGTGTTTCAGCGGCGGTATAGAAAAGAAGAATATCAGCGAATCGTTGTTATTATGGACTCCGCTCACACTTATAAAGCAAATTGTCTCGCTAATCACTAAGGTAATTCAAGATAACTCTACAAAACGATCATCCGCCTCATGAGATAGACCTCCTAACATTTGAAAGGGAAATCCTTAAAAAAATATATGGGCCAACCTGTGAGGACGGACAAAGGAAAATGCGTAGGAATACGGAGATCAATGGCCTCTATAGCGAGCCTAACATTGTAGCAATATTCAAGGCAGGGAGGTTAAGGTGGGCAGGATACCTCGAACTGAAGCTTGATAATTCAATACAGAAGAAGGTACCGACGGAGCAGCAGTGTGGCCTGAGAAAGATGGGGAGACGCAGGCTGCGGTGGTTGGACTATGTTGCAGCTCATTTAAGGACCATCGGAGTAAGGCAGAGGATTACAGCAGCATAAGATAGGAACGCTTGGCGATTGCTTGTGGAGGAAGCCCGGTTGTAAAGCTGACCTAATAATAATAATTACAACTGTATTATAGAAGAGAAATACATTAAGTAAATGTGGTCGTTAAGCATATGGACTTAATACAGGCATGTGAAGAAACTACGCAGTGATTATTACTTCTGTGTTTATTTAATGTAACACGTTTTAAGACCATAGTTTAAATCTTATAGTTATGTTTACCTATTATAGTTCAATATGTGCGCTTTTTGTCTAAGCTACTCAGCCATAGTCTTCCTTGCCAGAAAATATTTTTCAAATATTCCTCTTGCTTTGAAGAACTGGTGTAAATGGAATAACCTCTCAATTTCCCTTGTACTTTTGTTTACCTTGACCCAACGTTAACAATCTGGCCTTATAACTTTTCTGCCAATCACTCCCCACTATCCGTATTCCTCTCTAACGAGTTAAATCCAGTTCTCAGCAACTATTTCACTTCCCGCCAGTTTCAGAGAATATAGATTCTGTATAAGCTACTCTTTGAAAGCCTTCAGGTTTTCATATAGAGTTAATGTAGCATTTCAATATTCCAAATTCTTTACCTGTATCGCCAAGGTTCAACTCTTTGCATCCAGCCTCTCCTGTGCTTCTTAAACTTGTTTTCATTTGCTGTGGTTTTCGCTATAAGTATTTCCTTCGTAACTATTTAACAGAACAAAAACTCTCCTTATCAAATATTCGAAGTGTAAATAAGGAAATGATAAGTTACATTTTCCCGTCTAAATATGATAAATCGAAAGGTTTGGAACAATTACAACCTGACACAAACACACTCACAATCTTGAAACTGTCATAAAATCTTAATATTCTTTAATTTAAGAAAACAAACGACGGTTTGGAGATACTCAGCCACTAAAACCTTAATTCAGATAAAAATAAAATTATAGTTATAATGAAAGTAATACATACACTGTGATCGATAACAACACATTATCTTGCGTTAAAAAACAAAACAAAAAGAAAATGAAATATATTTCTACCAATATATCTTAATTTTAATTACCAATATCCTAAGTATCTTAATTTTTAAAGAAAAAGATAAATTGATTTAAAAAAAAATTGAAATGATAACAAATACTTATGACTTTCCAATAGCCTCCTATTTTTAATAAACTTTGTTAACTGGAGTGTAATAAAAATAAAACTGGTGCGTGCAACACATGAATTCCACTGACCTACTTTGTTGAAATCAACTCAAGAATATTTAAATAGATTTAAAGATGAAAATAAATTGTTAAATAATTAATTAAATTCAGTTTCAGTAGAAACATACGTTTTATTAAACAATCTATTGTATTATTATAATACAATCATAAATTATTATCTACTACAATCAGTTTTTTTATCACTTTTCATTAACTTTTACAATTTTGTGAATATTTCTTCTTGAGTTTAAATACTGTTTTTATGTTCAGAAGCACACAAATATTGCATTACAATTATTGTTGCTCTTCTCTTCTTTAGATGTTTATCAAATTCGTTCAACTTCTATATTTTTTTATTTATTTATAGTAATTTACAACTGTACTAAAGAATACAATAAGTAAATATGTAGAATGAATATAAAAAGTTATGAAAATGTCTTGAGAAAGAACCACCCAGTGGTAGCACTTCACTAACTATTTTAATACAGGAGGTCCCGAGGCAACCTTCTTTTCAGTCGCCTAGGAGGGTTATCAGGGATATCTGAGAAAGATAAATTACGGACAAGTGAGTTTGTATGGGCAGGGAGTTTAGAATGGAAAGAGGAGTATCTATCACGGGCTATATCTGCAACAAATGGGATGTTTAGGAGTTGATTTGTGACAAAATAAGGAGCATTCAGGATTTTGCGAAGGATTTTGGATTGTAAGGACTGGATGCGGGAGGAATTAGATGGTTTCGTAGAGCCCCAAAGCTCGATTCCATATGTCCAAATAGTTCTGATAATTGTGATGTAGTTTGAGTCTTTTTTATTGTACTGGAAGTTTTCAACGTTTATCTAGTAAGTGTTGTATTTAATCGATATCTTCGAGCAGTTTCTTGTCGTTGCAGTCTTGTGTAAGGATTCCAAGTAAGGCGCTTGTCAAGATGGAGAACTAGGTATCAGATTTGTTCTACAGAAGTAAGGGTAATGTTATTAAAGGATACTAGGGGGCAGGAAGTCATCGGTTTGCGACGAAGGGTAAAGGTGATTTGGTGGGATTTGTTGGGATTTATTTTAATCCTCCAATTTTGACACCATTCTTCAATGGCTTTGATGTAGGGACTGAAGGGTTTTGGATGCAGTAGTTGGATCATTATGGACGGATAAGACACACGTGTCATCAGCATAAGTATTGAGGTCAGTGCGAGGATGGAGTGGAATCTCAGCTGTATAAAGAGAGTAGAGGATAGGACCTAAGATACTACCTTGAGGCACTCCAGCAGATAGGGAAAATGTGGATGAGTAGGAAAAGTTGTGGTTTACCATAAAGGTTCTGCCAGTAAGGTAGGAACGTATTAATATGAAATATGTAGGGGTGAGGAATTGACGGAGTTTGTAAAGCAGTCCCTGTGCCACTTCTATATTTAGTGTTTTTTTAGCAATGCTAGTCAGATCATTTGATTAGTTTTTAAATCTACAAAATTAAAGGTACTTTAGATAAAGACAATATAAATATCGGCATATAAAACCTGTTAGACTATTTTAATCAGAATGAAACCTACATGATATTAAAGTCCATTAAATTATGCATCAATATAGCGAGTTTAATCAAAATCGTTAAAGAAGTAGTTGATAAAGTCTCTTTAAAACCTGGTATACAGAGGTTAGCCGAATTGTTTGGAAAAAAAAAGTTGCTGCAACATCTCAGGCATGTGTGCTTCTGAAATATAAAATTTCAGTTCTATCCTTTTTGCAGAACTTGGTATTTTGGATTAAGGGCGTCTTAAAATTCTTTCAAGTGACAACTCGAATCGAACAATCGCAAAAGCTCCCTTAATATACAGATAAATGAGGTTTGTAAAAACTAAAATTAAATTTGTATTCCTAAAATTGCTTTTACTTCAATTTTAGTTACTATAAACCCATTTAGAATCCATATTTATAAAATAGAGTAACTATTCAAACTTTGTCATTTTCAGGAGAAAATCGTAAAAAGATGTGAAATTCATAGAATAATGTGGCTCTTATGGTTAGCTGATTTTGATGAAAAAGTGTTCGTAACAATTCGGGCGTATAGTTGTTTCAGCCAGTTTTCGTTTTCGCGCTAGACTTACCCCTCCCTCCATAGACAAGACTTTTTGCGGGATTGGACTTTGAATCATTGATACTGATTCAATTGTCACGATTGCAATACATTCCCTTACTATATATTTAATACATAGGTAAGTAAAAGTAAAAAAGCTAATACATATGTTAGCATTGTTATTTTGCTATGTTATAAAACTACGTAGCTGACTAACATGGAACCTTATAAGAGTTAAATCCTTTCATAACTAATCTAAAACCGGTTAATATCAGTGTTTGGGTCACCGTTAATAAAGTTTTTAGTAGGATAATATCTAAAAATAAATTATTCTAACTACTTTGAACGATATAAAGCATTTTGATTACGTTGTTAATTCTAGATTCCACAGCGGAAGCTTCTGTACCCTTCTCAAACAAACCGCCAAGTACAACCACCCTCAGGAATGGTCTTAATCTGCAGTGATGTCTGATGCTTTGGAATTCTCGACGTTCCTTTCAGCTGAAATAGAGAATCTTTACACATCTTAAAGACCTTTGAACTTGAAATTCCAAGACTTCCTGTTGAATAATTTCAAACTTATTTTCATATTTCTATAGCAAATAAGAAAAGGAAATTGCTAAAAAATAATTAAATTTATTGAAAACAAACCTTATTAAAATGTTTCAAAATACCAAAAATGTATGCGTAAAACAGTCCAAGACAGTTCCAAATCGACAGGATTGAAATATTCAGCTTTATGTGTATTTTTAATTAAAATATTTGATATAACAAAGTGATATTTTGAGTGTGAACAAATACAATAAAAACCCTTATTAGACCTCTTCATAATTTTCTATTTTAATTAACATTTTCTATGAATCCTACTTAAATATGGCCTTAATTCCTCTTGAAGCCATCTCTAACACAAATCAAAACAAATATTTTTTTAAACAAGACCCAATTATTATTTTGTGCACTATATATTAATGATTTTTCGGGCTGAAAATAAATTCAAATAAAGTGTTAATTATTAAATTTTAATATTATGCGTTTCTCGTCACTTTACATCACCTTCATAGGATTTTAAAGTCATAATTATATTCATTCTGAAATCTTAGAGTTTCCATATTTATAGATACATCTCTTATTTCGAGGTTATATTTCTTACTCAGAAAATATATCTCTTATTTTCTCCTATAAGTACATATTAGTTCATCTTTATGATCACTATTATTACTACAATATAAAAATCTGGTGCGCGCAACACATTTCTTTCACTTACCTCCGTTGTTAAAATCAATTTAAGAATTTTTAAATACCGTAAGAGATAAAAAAAAAAGTTTATAGAATTAATAAAATTGATTTTCGATAGAAACGTGTGTTTTATTAGACAATCGATTATATTATAATCTAAAACAGTCAGTTAATTTTGTCCGATTTTTATCACTCTCTATTACATTTTACAACTTTTTATAAAAGATATTATTTTCTAAAATCATTAGCTTTCTAACGGTATACTATAGATATATATTATAATTCTTTTCTTTAAAAAAATACTTAGTTGATAATAAAATTCCTTCAACTTTTATTCGAAAATTTCACGATCGCAATACTTTCCCTTATATATATTATATATGAAGGTAAGTGAAAGTAAGAAGGAGATAAGTGAATGAAAAACTTCCAGGAATTACCTATTCTTGATGCGTAATTTTTATTTCGTTCTAACTTTCGTTTTTAAGCTAGGCCCTTCAGACCTTTTTGCGAGGCTTGCTCATTTAGGATCTAGTGATCTTTTACGTAACTTGGTACTATTATAGTACTATAATATAGCATTTCAATGATATAACTTTATTATTTGTTATATAATTACAAACTTATCCAGATTCTCATTAAATATTTTATATTTACTCTTTTAACCACGAAAATAATACATGATGACCTTAATTCGATGCAGACTTGGTTCATAAAAACCCTCTTCTTTGTAATCTGCTATGTCTATGAATTCTCGATAAGCCTCCGAGACGAATATAACAATATAATTTATCAATATATTTCAAAATAATGATTAATCCTCATTACCCGTGACGATTTCCATTTTTTTTTTTTTTTTTTAGCTTGAGCGACATTTTTATGAACTGAGATTTATATTTTTGTAGTTGATAAATTAAGTAGCTTTATTATTTTCTAAAGAAATTTCCACTTTATAAAAATTTAAACTTTATTAAACAATTATACCAAATATTTTATGCGTAAATTATAGATGATTATGTTAAATAAACGAGATATTTAGTCCTTTCGACAGTATTGATTGTATTGTGGAAGCAGATGCAGCAGAACACACTCAATGTGACTGCCTAATCAAAGGTTTGACTGTACCCTTAATGAAAGCTTGATCAAGGTGCCAAGTCCAGTGCTATTTGATTGGTTTGCAACTGTCTTGCTTAACTATGCAGTTTCGGAGTGCATACCCTTACTACGGTGTGAGTAATTTACTCTTAATTATCACGAAAGAGATGGTTCTGGTAGTGGTAAAAAAAAAATAAAAGGAAATAATCAAAAAACTATTTAATATCCAACATTTCGACCCACGTTGAGGGGCTAAAAAACAAGATACAGCGTAGGTATTTGATAATAGAAAAACGTAAAAATTGATAACTTAATAACAGATAAATCTGGTGCACGCTACGCTACTTTCCTTTACCTCCGTTATTAAATTAAATTTAAGAAATTTTAAATATAATAAGTGATGAATAAACTGTTAAAGTGAAAATGTTTTTGATGCAACGAATAGGAGTCGATATGACCAGTATATTCATTTATTTTAATCTAGCATTTTTTATTGACATGTAAATGTAAACAAATGATCTTAATGTTATAGTTTAACATTTTTGTGTATTTTATTCTTTGTTAGCATTCCTTATGATAATATAATATGATTATATTTATGGAACTTGAAAATTTTTAAGATGTAGAAAAACTTATATAAGCAGAACATTAATATTTTTTTTTCAAAATCTTCTAAGGTTGCCATTAAATTTTTACCAATTATAAACATATATATCTTCACATTTTTTTTCAATATAAAATACTTTGTATTTTGCCTTCTTCGTTTCACTTATTTTATCAAAAATTCATTAAAACTTGGCCTTTCAGTTCTATATATTAGCTATTCATCTACAAAATTATTCTTTCGACCTTTAATAATAAAACAAAGGATATATTGTTTTCATTCAATTGAAAACCTTTCCGGCTCATCAGATGAGATAACAGAGGGTGCTACTCTCTGGAAAACCAGGGACAGAGGGGATAAGAACCAGTGTGATATCCAAGAGTGAATGTATCTAACTTCTGAATACTTTCTATCCACTTGAATTCAGCACTTCGTCCTCCAGCTGATACACTTTGGGAACTGAGTGGAAATTCCAAATGAGGTTTTGATGAGATCTCTGGGGTAGAATGCTGTAGTAATAATGTAGTAGTAGAATATTGACAATAAGGCTAAATGATATGTAATAAAAATTATAAACAAAGATGTTGTGAAACTAATTGATTTCCATGCAAAAGAACTGATTTTTATAAATCATACGACACTTCTGAACTTACATTTTTATGTATTTACAGTTTATTTATCTTATATTAAGAGTTTTTTTTTATCATTCATGGGTACTAAAAATTTCATTATTATGAATCTAAAATACTTAGTATAACATGTGAAAAAAGATTCCGCTTATACATATCAAAAGAAATCTTAATTGAAAACAAAAATCATAAAACTAAATTTTGTTAAATTGATTATTTTGTTTTACATTCCAGTTTACAATAAGGTAATAATTTTTTTTTAAAAAATATGTTTAACTATGTGATAGAGTCAATCAATTATTGCGATATTAGCTTAATGCCATCAGCAGTGCTTTTAAAAATCTCTCTCAAAATTGGCGATTCGTTGAATAAAATTTTGGCCACTGAAAACTAAACAATTGGACAACGTCAAATGTTACAATGATCATAAAAAAAGGGGACAGAATCCAACTAGAGAACTATCGACCTTTCTCCTTTATGAATAATATCCTTAGTCGAATTACTCCTTACTTTTACTCGAAATTCGTTAGATCGGCTGACGTTATGGGAAACTGAAAAAGGTATCTACTAGAATCAGAAAATTGCTTTTCGAAAGGAAATGTTTTCATAAACTTTTTCTAATGAATTATCTTCTAAAATTAAAATATCTTGATACTGATTTATTCGCTATTTTTGTAGATTGTACCAAAACAGAATTACTCCTTATTTCCTAATACAATATTGCGTCGTGTTTTTGTTTCACTTTATATTGTTCAATGATCAAAATGTGATCACGTTGATTATAAATTAAGTTATCAGATTAAATTTTCTTCTTTCCATTTACTTTTTACTAAAAGCAGTATTAACGAATGTAACATTACCTAAAATAATAATTAATAACAATCCAAATAATTTCTTATTATAGTACTTATTCACTTTAATTTTAATAACTATATCCAACGACATTAAACCCATTTCTTTATAATAATGTATATAAAAAAATAACATAAGGGTTAATGTAGTGGAACTGATAGGTTTTGGGACAAAAAGAAGGATTGGATAGCAAAAGTCTCATTAATCACACTGCTGATATAAATCCATTCTCCAATCTTCGGGCCCGGATTTAGATAAGAAATATTGGTTCAGAGAGAAGTTCAATTTAAAAGTTGGCCAAGCTTCAAACTTGCAAAGAAAGTCCCGATTTGAAACTCCTTCCTAAGTTGCCAGCGTACTCTTAACCAGTGGTCCACTGAAGAGTTGGTAACTTTTGCCGAGGAACAGAACGCCAGCTGCTAAGCAGGCTCTCGTCCGACCTCTTGAATTTCTAATAAGGATTGCACTGCTTTTGCTGTATCTTCTTTGACATTTCAAGGCATATACAGAGACAAAAGTGAAATGAATAAGAGTTCCATTAGGTTTCGATATATCACGTTTTGAAAATGTTTAAAAATAAAAAGATGTCATTTAAGAAGGAAACTTATAAAAAATTAAACATTGGTTTATTATTTCCAAATAATTATATTGGAGTATAACTGTTTATAAAGCTAATTTTATACAGGTAACTAGTATGAAAAGAAATAAATAATTCGAAGGAAAATGGCCTATAATGGTAAATCATCACTGCTAATTTCAAAACGCTATATCTCTACTATTTCTTAACCGATCCAATGATTCTTTTTTTTTTTTTTTTTAGGAAATTTGTTATTTATTAATCAATGCGGATTGATGGATTTTTATTATTCGTTATTCAGGAACTACAAATCTTGAAAATTAAGCCCTCTAATTTTGAGTGGGTGTATATTTTTTTTTTTTTTTTTGTTTTTACAAAGTTTCATTATCGAAAATAATAAGCGGAAAGTATTTATACAAGATTTCTATACTATTTACTTTTATTTTCGTTTGCTTTTATTCAAATAATTTAAATAAAATTTACTGATTCCAGAACACCTTACATCTTTTCTCTAATATCACTAATAACAGAGTTATCAGAGAATAACATCTCTGTAATAATTGTGAATAAAAACATTATAAGTTGTGGCTTGACCCTGTAAGATTTTTTTTTTCTCTCTTTGTTCATCGCGGCGTCTTGATCGACTCTTCAATAATAACCGAGTTTTGGAGAATTGCATCTATTATAATTTGTGGACTGAATATATAGAACAATATGTTTATATTTATTGTGCTTTACTAATTCTAAAAATCTGTACATATTTATTTCTAACTGATAAACTTTCCATTTATTTTATTTTCTGTTTTAAAATTAATAGCGGTGTGCTGAATCTAAATCCCTATTTTTTTTTTTTTTTTTTGGTTGAATACGAAGTTTCATTATTGAAATAATAAACAGTTCGCGCAACAATGTCTTGTTCTTGAGAATGACTTTGAACCCTTAAAAGAGTTAAATTTAATACTGTACCTTACAAACAAATGACATATTTCCCAAACATGAATGAATGTAGGAAAATAATGACAAAAAGGACAAAAGAGTAATGAATAAGGTGACGATATATCACGTTTTGAAAATGTTTAAAAATAAAAAGAAGTCATTTAAATTCTAGTCAAGTCATTGACTGATTGAAAATATTTAAATATAATCTATATGACTTCATATATTTAGAAGTTGCTTTGAATTTATTTATGTATTTTAACTAGGTAAGTATGCTGAAGCAATTCTTTAGTTTATCCTCTGAAATCCTCATCAAACCAAAACTAATATTAATAAACGTATTTTACAGATCAGATACCAACCATGATTGCAGTCTCAAATCTCTCAGTCATTTAGAAGTACAAGATTTAGAATCTAGGTCCTTAATAAGATGTTAATAAAGTTGCTCTATTTGAATAGTATCAAATGCAATAACCGAAGAACAATTTAACAGTTTGCTTGAGGGCAAGGCAATCTCCATTATATGATATGCATATCCCGTCTTTATATGATATTGAAGTTCGTAGCATAGTACCTCTATTTTTTAACTTTGAGTTCCGCAGTGCAATTACAAAACTAATATAGACTTCTAAATCCGTTACCACTGAAACACAGCAGAATTCAGTCTCTTTGAAATAGGAAATTGGACTCAAAAGAGCACATTGAACTTTAAGACCTCGTTATGAACTTTAATTTCTCTGAATCCTAAAAGCCTATAAGGTTAGTAGCTTCTAACGATCGCTAAATAATTCAGAAGACAAAATACCTTTCTATCTTCTAGCTAATCCTCCAGTATAATGCTTTTTAATGGTTAATTCAGCCTTCCTTAACAATATCTTTAATCATCTGCAGTTCATATAATGTTAGTAAAATAATAATGAAAGTGAAGTCGTAAATATTATTTACATAATGTTTAATAAATTATTTTGGCTGTATCTCATCATAAGTCATACCAAAATGAATTGAAATCTAAACCCCCGAAAATAAAATATCTGAACTAAAGGAGTTAATTAATAAAAATTATAAGGTGATCAGAGATATGTAACAGTACACATGTATGAAAAAAGTAAATTTGTTTTTGTTTAAACAGAGATGAAATCAAAAGAGATATCATTTCATGATATCATTTAAATAAAAAAGAAGGGTTTTTCACTCTTTAAAAACTCTACAGTAAATCACAAAGGTGGGAGCATTTGAATACAAATTCATCAATATGTAACAACCTAATGGGACAAGATGCTATCGAGAAAATTTTCAGTGATTAGTGAATCAAGAGGTATTGAAAACCAAACGATAATTTAGCAGAAAGCAAAAAAAATAAGATATATCACCTTTTCAAAAGCTCAGAGATGGTGATCGAAATTCGATTTAATTCATTTAACAGGTTTTGAGTATAAGCCTTTATTCAGATGAATATAGATAAAAAAGGGATTATTTATAAAATCGTACAGGTGATTGTTTCCTTAATGGAAAAACATAGGTCCGTTTGCTTATGTGATGTATTGATTCTGATGAAACTAAGGAAAGTTAAAATGCAATTATGCAAAATTAGCCTTTGTTGGTAACAGTACAAAAGCTTTCTACATACCCTCTTGGGTTTAGCCTCTCCCTCTCCCCGCGGTACTGGGGACTCCTCGTAGTTCCCCTCAACAAGCAGCCGACAAGGTTATTAGGTCTGGTCGAGATATGGTTATTTTTTTTTTTCTGATCTCCTTTATTGTTAAAAAACTACAAAAGAAAGAAAACAATGTTGCAAAACAAATTAATGCAACAGCACAGGCCTTATCCGAACTTACGCTACCTTTGAGGCATTTCAAGTTAGGCATTTTTAAGTCCACTGCATGTGGTGGTTCCGACTGTAGGCTTTCGCCTCAACAATACTGGATGGGGAGAGACCATCTTCCAGGTTTATGTACATAATGGATTCAGAATGCAGAGTCCAGACCTCTTCCTTCAGCGAGAACGTCGACTAAAGGGTGGTCGTGCAATATCTCGGTGTAGGGTTGGCACAGGCCTTTAGCCCAACAAAGAACTTGATGTGCCTCCACCACTATATACTCAGGCACGGGGGGTAGCTGGAGCTCCTCGTGGATGTGGCTTTTTCTTGCCCATTGGAGCGAAGTGCCACGGACGATCCGCCGGAGGACGAAGTTCTGGTAGCTCTGCAGTCTCTGAAGAGTCGTATTATACAGATGGCGTAACAATGGTGCACCATAGAGCAGGGTAGGCCTGATAATAGCTTTATGAATCTAAAGTTTCAGTCGTAAAGAGAGCTGCGGCGATGTCAACAGATTGTAGAGCCTATGCGTCTTTAATCGAGCTAATATCAATCTATCCCGAACGTGACTGGAGAAGTTAAGATTTCGGTCCAATGTCACGCCCAGGTAGAGAATAGTTTGGTAAAAAGGTAGGTCCTTGGTCCTATCCAGATTGAAAGTTTTTGGTAATGGCTTCTTACCCTTTTGAAACGATATGACGATGGCATCCGTCTTTGCCGGGTTCACCTTGATGCCGTTTGTCCTTAGACTTTCAATGATCGAAGTTGAAGCAACCTGTGCTTTCAATAGGGCTCGTTCAGCATTTATACTGGATGCGTATATCCTGATTTCGTCAGCATGTTGGCAACAGGCTGCTCCTACTGCTCCTGGATGCTTGACTGAGACCACCGACACTGTAAAAATAACAAAAAGTAGTGGCCCCAGCACAAACTCTTGAGGTACTCCGTAGGTGGTGAAGCGTGGAGTCTGACAGGTCCCCGCCATTCCCTACAACGAATGATCTTCCGCTGAGATAGCTTCGTATCAATCGGCAAAGAGTGGCAGGGAACCTGAACTCCTCCAGGCGGCGAAGTAGAAGTGTGTGAGACACACTGTCAAAGGCCTGTGTGCAGTCCAGGGAGATGAACGCCGTAGCTCTATTGTTACGCATCTGATCTATGGTGTGTACCTGAAGTTTCGCCAAATGGTGCTCACTAGTGACTCCCCGCTGAAAGCCTGTCTGCTTTGGTGGAATAATATAATAATATTCTCCTCATCGCAGTGTCTCATCAGTTCGTTGTGGACCAGCCTCTCAAAGATTTTGCTTATGTGCGAAAGAAGGCTGATCGGACGATAGTCCTCCGTTGAATCTCCTTTCTTTCCCGGCTTAAGTAGTGTTACCACAATACGTACGTACGAAAAATCTTCCTGCCCTGGCGATTTATTTCCTTTAGTGCACCGTAGTACAGACTCAAGCTGGTTGAAGGGGAAGAATATGGGCTTCTCATTTGGGGTTGTGGTCGTAACTCTGGAAGCCTGGGTGCATCTTTCCTCAGTTCAGATTCAATCGCAACATATCCTTCGGCCAGGAATTCAGCCTGTTATCCGGAAGTTAGTAGGTTGCCGCCTGATGTTAAGTGGACAGACCTCCTTTTCGTTACATGGGTCCTCACTAGTTTCCAGAATCGCCGATGGTCATTGTGAGTCCTGCGGAGCTGCTCATGCCAGGAAGAAGTCTTCCACTCACGCATAAAACCGGCTATCTGCTGGGTCATCGCATTAATGGCCGGTTTCAAGCTATAGTCTCGCGTGCGCTAGATGATATTTCTCAGGTTGTTTCTCTGACCGTTCAAAGAGAGGATGTGCCGCGGAGGTTTTCTGATAGCATTTGGTTGCGGATTGAACTTAGGAATGTTTCCTGAAGCTGAGCTCTGGATAGTTTTGGTGATGACCGACACCGCCTTCTTCATCTCAGATTCAGTCCGAAGAGTTTCCACTCTTGGCAGCGGTTTTTCAACACTGGATCTGTATCCCTTCCAATTAGCCTTTTGAAAGAAGTACTTTTTAGGTAGTGATGTAACTGGGGTGCCTTCAAAGATGTATACCACAGGACGGATCCGACGGTCCGTATGGTAGAGCTTGGTAATCCGTGATGGTATGTAGATACCTTGTCAGGAGCAGATCCAGTGTGGAAGTCCATTCAGGTCAAGCTGCATGTCTGAAGGTGTGCACTCCTGGGTGGAAGACAGCTAGCCTGGTATTGGTTATATAAGTTCCGAGTGGATTATTGCTACGACACAGCCAAGCAGTATGACAGACGTTAAGATCTCCAATTACTACATATCGTCCTTTTGCCTGGGCATGTTGCAGCAACAACTTAACAGATGTGAGTATTCCCCTCGGTCTCCTGTAAACGCAGCTGAAAGTGAACCGATGTTTTAAGAGGCACATCAACTGTGACCAGGTGAGTACCAGGGGTTGACAATACCGGGTTAGGAATAAATCGCGAAGAGTATACTACCAAGAGGGTTCTTAAATATCGTTGGCTACTTCTTAAAAGTAGTATTTTTAAAGGCTGGACCGTCGACCTCGGACACTTCCCATATGAGTTCCGCCCCCCCCCCAATAGGAGAATGGTAGGCGTGTATACTGTTTTTGAGAAGAAGAGAGAGAAGTGTATAAGTCGATCCAGGGAAAAGGTCAGTCGCAGTACATCCACAGAGACGATAAGGCTATGTATATCCATAGATGCGGTGAGTCGAAGCCCATCCATGGAATCAGTCAAAGGCAAACCAAAAACTGAGAGAAGTCCGTCGGTGTCCGAAGATCAACAAAAGAGGGCATCTGTGCTGGGGGATGAAACTGAGAAGGGAAGCCTAAGACGAATATCACCTTGGCCAGCCAGCTAAGTGTCTTAAGTACCTGTATTTGTTGTTTGTAAGTTATTATAAATAAGTCACGCAGTATTCTCAGTCATATTCCTATGCATTATTCAAATAAAATAAAATTGTGATAAACATGTCTGATTAAACATTAATAATAACTGCTTTGATTATAATCTGTTGGTTCCTTAATCTCCCCATTCATGCCACCTAGTATTATAGTGAGATTGTTAAACACGGCATCCTTAAAATGGAATTCCAATGGTTTCAGAAAATACAGTCTATAAATACATTAAATGTATTAATTAATGCGGTTTTTGAAGTTAACACTGCCATAGAAAAGCAGTCCGACAAAATCATTGCACTTGTTTATTCCAAGTTTGTCCGCATCCTTCTCTACTTCATCCCCCTACTTGGCCTCCTTCCGTTTCTCCGTTTTCCACATAACTGCGTGACCATTAACTTTTCTGGCAGTCGTTTTAGGTCCATTCTGTTGCCTCACCGACATGCCCAGCCCACCAAAGACAGCCAGTTTTGACGATATTAACTATATTTTCATTTAACAGCACTGCTATTTTATAAGAAATCGTTTGTTTTATTTATTATTATCAATAATAAGCAATAGAAAAAGATTAGCTTTCCTCTCGGAAGAAAAAAATCTTTTTTTTTTTGGAATAGATAATTGGTAGGGCAGATTACATTAAAGAAAAAGTATTATTAGAATAGAAGTATCACGTTTTGAAGTTTGTAATAATGATTCTGACATTATCTTTAGACGCAGATTGCTAATATTAAAATATAAAAAACTGTCGTATAGCTATGGAATTCCCGAAAACTATACTTATAAGATACACAAAAAAACGTATTTTGTATCCATAAATTGTGTAGACATTTCTTTTTTTTTTTTTTTTTTTTTTTTTTTTTCATATTCCCAATGAACAATATGAAATTTAATACTTATAATTATATGTATTTAAACATCTTGTACTGTAACTATGTTACATTTTAAGATTGTGTAAGGGTGTTATGTCACTGTGTTGTTTACAAAATATTAGTTCAACGAGTTAAACAATTGAGCTGATTGTGCTCACCCATTTTTTGTGTCCATGAAAGACTTATAACTAACTTATTTCAAACTAAAGTCCTAATCAAAACTAACGTTTATTTATGTGGTGTTTTGTCATCGTACTGGAGGTGGTGCTGGAGTCATCGTGTTGAATAGTGGGTTTGTTAATGATTTTAAAGAATCAAAAAATTTAACATGCCATTGCCTAATGTAATCTGAAATTTTGGGTATTTCCAAAATTTCGTGGAGCAGATCAGCTTTTACCTTATTCATTGAGGTCGAACGCGTCATTCTTGGCAGCATTGTGTTTTGAAATCGCTGAAGGTGTTTCAGTGTGCCTTCAGTTAGATGCGTAAACAATGGCGCGCCATACATCAGTGCAGGACGTAATATGTCTTTATAGACTAAACGTTTAAGCCTTAGTGGGAGCGCTGGAGAGGTTAGGAGGTGATGAAGTCGGTATGATTTGGTTCTAACCAACCTTGTTTTATTATACACATGGCGATCCATATTGATACCAAGGTATACAATAGCGTGAGAGGGTCGCTGAACTGTGCCGCCGACTCGAAAAACATTTGGTAGTCTAGATTTTTTACCTTTTTGGATAGAGAACACTATGCTGTTCAACTGCTCTAATTTCCGAACAATGGTTTGACACACTGATTCAGCCTGAGTAAGAGCTTGAGTTGGACTCATACTGGAACTGTAGACGGCTATGTCATCGACGAATGCGGCTATTGTAGCGGTTTTATAGTTATAGCCTATTATGTCTGCGGTATATATATATATATATATATAAGTTAAGATCCCGAGTACGACTGTATTAGGCTTAATACTATTCATAGTAAACAACGTACTATTTGTTTGTATTAAGACACAATAAAGTTAGTTCTGTTCTGAGTCTAGATCAGTGTGTTTATCGATTCCCTTTTCTTTAATACCTGTATAGCGGCGTTCGTTAACTGGTGCCGAAACCCGTGATCACGTGATTAGTGGCCGTTCTATTTTAGCTTTATTTACTTCGTTACTAATTTTTTTTCTCCTCTTAAGTTATTTGTAAAAAGATTATTTTCGCTATTATTTTAAATTATTTTCGCTATTAATTTAAATTATTTTCGCTATTATTTTAAATTATTTTCGCTATTATTTTAAATTATTTTCGCTATTATTGTAAATTATTTTCGCTATTATTTTAAATTATTTTTGCGATTAATTTAAATTGTTTTCGCAAATATTTGAAATTATTTTATAGTATTTTTGTGAAGCTTCCGTAACTTCAAGATGGCAGAAGCTGGATTCATAAGACCACCGGTATTGACTTTGCCGGCGGAACCTGAAATTCCTCCATTGTCGCGAGATACGCTAGCAGAGGCCCACGCCAACACCTTGGCATGGATGAAGGTTCGGGCGGCCACCGCCCAGGATTTAAGAAAAGCCATCTCCGAGCTGGAGAGATTCAACGGAGAAGTTGGTGAACTTAATCATTTCCTGAAAGGAGGGGATCGCCTGATGGCTCGAATAGAGGTAAAGACGGCTGAGCGCTTACTCGATGCTGGGGACGCTGAATCAATTAAAGCTGATCTGGTGTGCCGAGTTAAAAGGAGCGTCCTTAACATCATTCAAGCTGATGAAGACACCCCATGGCCGGTGATAAAGGAGCGATTGAAGAAAGCTTACGGCGGCGGAAGATGGACGACAGAAGAAGATATATTCCTGATGTTCAGGGAGACGAGGCGGCCACGTCAGAGTAATGGGCAGTACGCTGGGGAGCTCCTAGCTCGTTTCAATAAAATTACCGAGAAGATGAGGGAAGTGATAGATGCACCCGGTGTTGAAGCAAGGATGGGATTTTTGTCAACCATCTTGATGGTTCAATTAGCCCGAGAAACTGGAAAAAAGGATGGAATGCCAAAAGACCGCACATTTGTCGAGTGGGCCCAAGAAATGATCGACGCTAGTGCCCGGGAAGAAGAGGCGCGAATGGAAGTAGAAGATCAGGGCTGGAGTGGAGTAACGTATCGGAAAACTAGACTTGTTCGTCCGGCTTGGAGAAAAAGAGATGGTGCAAACGAAGGTAGGGAGAGGATCAACGAATGAAAGGAGGAGATTCGGTTCTCGAAAACCGAAATTTAGCGAAAGAAGAGAAGAGCGGCGGTGCCACGGCTGTGGAAAACCTGGACACCTGGTGGCGCAATGTCCTCGTACGAAGTGTTTCGAATGCGGTGTAGAGGGGCATATTGCCCGCCAATGCCCTTACATTTTTAGACGTCTGGAGTCATCAAGAGGTGAACCAATGGAAGTAAATGCCCACAGAGTACGGCCAAGAAGCAGAGCGATATCTGAGTCAGCAGGAACGTCGGGGTCGCCTGAGACTGAGTGTGAGGAGGAGAGATCAGGGACCAGCGGAGGCGAAGGAGGAGGGAAAACCCGGAGGTGCGGACAACGGCGAGCGGCGACAGGAAGAAGAGAACGCGTTGCGGCCTGAGGAGAGTGGCAGGAGTGGGGCGACCGCGCCTTGGTCAACTGCAGCGTGAGGAGTAAGTACGGCGGTCTGCCCATCATCGGAGTCGCTGGAGTGAGGTGCCTGGTGGACACAGGGAGCTCCTGCACGATCCTGAGTCGAGAGGCGGCGGAGCAGCTGTGTGGAGGCAAGGCGACACTTCAGGTACAGGTATGTGCTTGCAAACTAATCACTCTGGGTGGCCCTTGCGAAGTAGTGGGGGAAACTTTAATGAAATTGGATAGGTGGGTCATGAAAAGGGGCCGTTTACCTATACACATCGTGGAAAAGATGCCTCGAGAATACAAAGGTATTATAGGTTGCGATCTTTTAGGGAAGGTAGGAGCGCGTTTTATTATCGAGAAAGGACGGTGGTCAGTTTGGATCGGGAAGAAGAAGTATAACTGCCAAACGTTCGTAGAGAGTTACATCGAAATAATAGGAGCGATTGATCGTACGGCAGATTGGAGGAAGGGTTTGAGGGATGAATATGATAATATATTCTTCAGGGAAGGCGATATATTGGGAGTTACGGGAGTGACTGTCCATGAAATACCACTGAAACGGGACATTGTGACGTATGTGAAAGAGAGAAGATACCCACACGCGTTACGGGGACACATTAGGGAGGAGATAGAACACCTAAAAAAACAGGGTATTATCGTAAATAGTACATCTCCATATAATAGTCCTCTGTGGGCGGTAAAAAAGAAAAGTGCGCCTGGTGAAGAAAAATATAGATTGGTTATCGACTACAGAAAGCTCAACGAAAATACAGTCGATGAGCGTTACCCCATCCCTAGGTTCGACGACATCTTGGATAGGCTAAGTGGAGCAACAGTGTTCAGCACACTAGACCTTAAAGCTGGATATCACCAGATTAGGATGCATCCCAGGGACCAGCACAAGACGGCTTTCACTTTTGAAAGAGGTCATTACGAATTTACAAGGATGCCGTTTGGGTTAAAGAATGCACCTATCACGTTCCAAAGGCTCATGGATGAGTTCCTCAGGGGTATCAGCGAATCGTTTTGCCAGGTGTATATGGACGATCTTCTGGTCTTTAGCAAGTCCGAAGAGTTGCACCAAGCACATCTGCGAAGCGTATTTGAACGGGTGCGCGAGTTTGGGTTAAAGTTGTCAAGGGAGAAATCGATACTGGGTATGAAGGAAATTAATTTTTTGGGGCACACCATCTCCCAGAAAGGGGTAAAACCAGACAAAAGTAAGGTGGAAGCGCTTCAGAGAATGGCTATTCCAAGAGACGTTAGAGGAATCCGGCGATTGTTAGGCTCCTTAAATTACTACAGGCGATTTGTGCCGGAGATGGCGGAATATCTTGTACCCCTAAATGATTTACTTAAGAAAGGTAAGAAAGTGATATTGACGCCTGAAATGGAATCCAACATTCAACGGTGCATGTCGCGTCTGCAAGAGGAACCTGTTCTGGCGTTCCCTGATTTCTCGAGGCAATTCACTATCACGACGGATGCAAGCGAATATGCGTTGGGGGCAGTATTGTCGCAAGATAGGGCAGGAGGTGATAGACCAGTGGCATATGCTAGTCGGCGCCTTACCGATTCCGAATCACGTTACAGCGCTTTAGAGAGGGAACTCCTTGGGATCGTGTGGGCCATCGATCATTTTAGGCCGTATGTCTATGGGAGACGATTCCGGATCCTTACGGACCATCGACCTCTCCAATGGGTGGGAAAAATAAAAGAATCGTCCGCTCGGATCACCAGATGGAAGGAGTTCTTGAGCCAGTATAATATTGAAATTCTTTACAAACCGGGCAAGGAGAATGTTGTGGCTGATTGGCTCTCCCGGGCAATAATGGTTAACGCGGTTGAGGAAGAACAAGGGGAAACATCAAGGCATGCTACTGAACTCTCACCTGCACGGACATCAGAGAGAGAAGTGGAATGTGGGATACCGACTGATGAGGAAACCCAAGAAGAGGATAGCTCCATGGACGATCGCCCTGATGAGATGGTAGAACTTGAAGCAATCGTCAACGATAAGCGGCGGCAAATCATTTGGAAAACCAAGACCTCAGGACCGACAAAGGTGGAGTGCGAGCGGCACGGTCGGTGTACCATTACTACAATCTGGTCGCAACCCGGGATTAAGGAAGACCTGATTTGTCGGATGCTCAATAACGCATCGAAACCAAGAAAAATCCACCACCTTTATGTGGGAAATGCAGTTGTCTGGGACAAGATTAAGCGCCTGTGGCGGAATGAACGAATTGGCGATGATAGGACATTTTTACGCTGTACTCTGCAAGTGGAGACGCTGAAGGACGAAGATAGCCAGCGAGAGGTGACGCTAGCGTACCACCAAGGTAAGACCAACCACCGGGGAATACATGAAACGTTGCAAGCCCTGAAACGCAAGTATTTCTGGTGGGGTATGCGCCAGACCATCGCAGACATTATTGGGAATTGTGCTGTCTGTTTAAAAACAAAGTATGACAGGCATCCTCCGAAGGCCTTACAACAAGAAACATCCACTCCAGTATCGCCGCTTGCGGATCTCCAAATAGACACGTTTACTTGGAGAGGTTATAAGTGGGTAACAGTTTTGGACCTATTTAGTAAGGCAGCGATGGCTTACCTGGTCCAGGAACGCTCCTCAGGAGCGGTATTAGGGGCGTTACGGACTTGGTTCCAATTTTATGGTATACCCGATCGCATAGCTTCGGATGGTGGAAGAGAATTCGATAACGCTTCGATCCGTTCGGAAATGCAGGCCATAGGGTCAATTGGCACCTCAATACCCCCGGACACCCGAAGAGCAGAGGAGGGATTGAACGTCTCCACAGCACGCTCAGCGACCATCTACGAGTTTACCAGGTAGAACGCGGCCTGGAGCCGGACGCGGCGATGGCAAGAGCAGTTGCGGCATATAACCACTCTATTCACACCGTAACCGGGTTCTCTCCGTTCGAGATCCTTTTCGGACTTCGTGAACGGCGTAGGGATAGCGCGAGTACCGCAGTGGATGAGGGGCTTTCGAAAGACGTGATGAACAATCGCCTGACTTTGGCCAAACGATGGGAAAAAGTTCGGGGAAGAATCGAAAGGGAAAAGAACAGAAGGGTGGCCAGAGATAATCGTAACGTCAGGGACCTAATGGGCGCCGTCAAGATTGGAATGACGGTATATAAACGAAAAGGGTCTAATCGTGGGAAAGAGCTGGAGAGGTACGAAGGGCCATACAGGGTGATTGGCATTCGTGAGCACAATGTTGTCACCATCGAGAGCCTCAGGGAGCCCAAAAAGCGGCGGAATGTTCACCTAGAGCAACTGAAACTCCCGATAGGAGCTGTGAAATCACGGTTAGCGCGCTGGAGGTTGCCATAGAAGATTTTCTTTCATTTTTGTTGTTTCTGTTCGAAAACCAGTGCTGTGCAAAAAGTGTTTAAGTGTGAATTTTCTTTTTTTTTTTTTTGTTTTAGTTGTACTGTGTTTTTGTAATAGCACTTTTCCTTTTTCGTTGTATACTAGAGTTTTTTTTTTCTCTTTATGTAAGTTATCTATCGTTTCAAGGTCCTTCCTAAGAGTTTACGAAGGTATGTTCGTAAACTGGCAAGGGGGAGTTAAGATCCCGAGTACGACTGTATTAGGCTTAATACTATTCATAGTAAACAACGTACTATTTGTTTGTATTAAGACACAATAAAGTTAGTTTCTGTTCTGAGTCTAGATCAGTGTGTTTATCGATTCCCTTTTCTTTAATACCTGTATAGCGGCGTTCGTTAACTTATATATATATATATATATATATATTAAACAAGACGGGAGATAGGACCTGCACCCTGAGGAACACCGCAAGTAGGAGAACAGTGCGAGAGTATTCGTCGTGAACTCGGACTGATAAGGTTCGAGTTTCCAGGAAAGATACAATGGTATTATAGAGTTGATCTAAGCACTCAGATCCGCTAGCTTCTGGCAAAAGATGGAGTGATGTACGGAATCGAATGCCTTCAAGCAATCTATAGATATCATAGCAGAATGCATTGTTCTTATTAAAATTGCTGCATATCTCATATAGCAATTTCATTAAGTGATGTTCAGTGCTAAGTTGTGCTTGAAAACCTGTTTGTTCAAAGGAATGACGGAATTTTCTTCACAAAAGTTTCTTAAGTAATTACGAATTATCTTCTCAAATATTTTTCCGAGGTGGGGCAATAAACTGATAGGCCTATAGTGGTCTGGGTTTTTGGTCGATTTCAACAATGGAGATATTATGGCATGTTTCCATTGTACCGGAAAATATCGGATCCGAAGACATGCATTGTAAAGGTTTGTTAAATGCACAATTCCTTTCCGAGAAAGTTGCTTAAGCAAGATGGTTTGCACTCCATCATGCCCTGGGGCACGGTTGCCATTAGTTCTCCGAATAATTGCTTTTAATTTTTTTTGGGCTAATGAACATAAAGTTTATGTCCTTAGCCATTTTTTGAGGGGGTAGGTTCTGTGCCTGTCCTACCTTCTATATCCCTTCGGTAGTGGCCCCGCTAATACTTCGGCTTGCTCCATTATGTGCTGTGGGGTTGTCTAAGATGAGGTGGTTTTAGCTGAAAAAGTGGGTATGCTTAATATTGCGGCTTCGCGAAGCACATTAGTGAAATACTTGATGTATATATTCACATCATCCCTTGTGCGGAGAGAAGGCACAGTTTGCAGCTTTTGGAAAACTTCAGCTTTGTATCTTTTCCAATCTGCCTCCTGATTATTTAAATTTTTTCGTCTTCGGTTGCTCTTGCCTTCCGTGAATAGTGTACATCACCGGACGGTGATCAGATGTAATGAAGTCGAGGGTGGAACACCCAGTAATATGATGAGGTTGCATAGTAAGAAGGAGATCGATAGTCGAGTACAGCCATTACCGGCATGGCTGGCGAAACGTGTGGGGTAGCTGGATGCACCACCGTGAAGGCTGTTTTTACCAGATGTTTTTCTGCTCCGTTGAACGATAATTGTGCCACAGCATGCCTAGCATTAAAATCTCCCACAGCCCAATGGTTTTTGTTTTATTTGCACATATTTCAAGGGTTGACGCAAACCCCAAGAGACCAGGAGTGGAGACACAAGCGTTTTTTTCTATACTGAGTCGAGAGGCGGCGGAGCAGCTGTGTGGAGGCAAGGCGACACTTCAGGTACAGGTATGTGCTTGCAAACTAATCACTCTGGGTGGCCCTTGCGAAGTAGTGGGGGAAACTTTAATGAAATTGGATAGGTGGGTCATGAAAAGGGGCCGTTTACCTATACACATCGTGGAAAAGATGCCTCGAGAATACAAAGGTATTATAGGTTGCGATCTTTTAGGGAAGGTAGGAGCGCGTTTTATTATCGAGAAAGGACGGTGGTCAGTTTGGATCGGGAAGAAGAAGTATAACTGCCAAACGTTCGTAGAGAGTTACATCGAAATAATAGGAGCGATTGATCGTACGGCAGATTGGAGGAAGGGTTTGAGGGATGAATATGATAATATATTCTTCAGGGAAGGCGATATATTGGGAGTTACGGGAGTGACTGTCCATGAAATACCACTGAAACGGGACATTGTGACGTATGTGAAAGAGAGAAGATACCCACACGCGTTACGGGGACACATTAGGGAGGAGATAGAACACCTAAAAAAACAGGGTATTATCGTAAATAGTACATCTCCATATAATAGTCCTCTGTGGGCGGTAAAAAAGAAAAGTGCGCCTGGTGAAGAAAAATATAGATTGGTTATCGACTACAGAAAGCTCAACGAAAATACAGTCGATGAGCGTTACCCCATCCCTAGGTTCGACGACATCTTGGATAGGCTAAGTGGAGCAACAGTGTTCAGCACACTAGACCTTAAAGCTGGATATCACCAGATTAGGATGCATCCCAGGGACCAGCACAAGACGGCTTTCACTTTTGAAAGAGGTCATTACGAATTTACAAGGATGCCGTTTGGGTTAAAGAATGCACCTATCACGTTCCAAAGGCTCATGGATGAGTTCCTCAGGGGTATCAGCGAATCGTTTTGCCAGGTGTATATGGACGATCTTCTGGTCTTTAGCAAGTCCGAAGAGTTGCACCAAGCACATCTGCGAAGCGTATTTGAACGGGTGCGCGAGTTTGGGTTAAAGTTGTCAAGGGAGAAATCGATACTGGGTATGAAGGAAATTAATTTTTTGGGGCACACCATCTCCCAGAAAGGGGTAAAACCAGACAAAAGTAAGGTGGAAGCGCTTCAGAGAATGGCTATTCCAAGAGACGTTAGAGGAATCCGGCGATTGTTAGGCTCCTTAAATTACTACAGGCGATTTGTGCCGGAGATGGCGGAATATCTTGTACCCCTAAATGATTTACTTAAGAAAGGTAAGAAAGTGATATTGACGCCTGAAATGGAATCCAACATTCAACGGTGCATGTCGCGTCTGCAAGAGGAACCTGTTCTGGCGTTCCCTGATTTCTCGAGGCAATTCACTATCACGACGGATGCAAGCGAATATGCGTTGGGGGCAGTATTGTCGCAAGATAGGGCAGGAGGTGATAGACCAGTGGCATATGCTAGTCGGCGCCTTACCGATTCCGAATCACGTTACAGCGCTTTAGAGAGGGAACTCCTTGGGATCGTGTGGGCCATCGATCATTTTAGGCCGTATGTCTATGGGAGACGATTCCGGATCCTTACGGACCATCGACCTCTCCAATGGGTGGGAAAAATAAAAGAATCGTCCGCTCGGATCACCAGATGGAAGGAGTTCTTGAGCCAGTATAATATTGAAATTCTTTACAAACCGGGCAAGGAGAATGTTGTGGCTGATTGGCTCTCCCGGGCAATAATGGTTAACGCGGTTGAGGAAGAACAAGGGGAAACATCAAGGCATGCTACTGAACTCTCACCTGCACGGACATCAGAGAGAGAAGTGGAATGTGGGATACCGACTGATGAGGAAACCCAAGAAGAGGATAGCTCCATGGACGATCGCCCTGATGAGATGGTAGAACTTGAAGCAATCGTCAACGATAAGCGGCGGCAAATCATTTGGAAAACCAAGACCTCAGGACCGACAAAGGTGGAGTGCGAGCGGCACGGTCGGTGTACCATTACTACAATCTGGTCGCAACCCGGGATTAAGGAAGACCTGATTTGTCGGATGCTCAATAACGCATCGAAACCAAGAAAAATCCACCACCTTTATGTGGGAAATGCAGTTGTCTGGGACAAGATTAAGCGCCTGTGGCGGAATGAACGAATTGGCGATGATAGGACATTTTTACGCTGTACTCTGCAAGTGGAGACGCTGAAGGACGAAGATAGCCAGCGAGAGGTGACGCTAGCGTACCACCAAGGTAAGACCAACCACCGGGGAATACATGAAACGTTGCAAGCCCTGAAACGCAAGTATTTCTGGTGGGGTATGCGCCAGACCATCGCAGACATTATTGGGAATTGTGCTGTCTGTTTAAAAACAAAGTATGACAGGCATCCTCCGAAGGCCTTACAACAAGAAACATCCACTCCAGTATCGCCGCTTGCGGATCTCCAAATAGACACGTTTACTTGGAGAGGTTATAAGTGGGTAACAGTTTTGGACCTATTTAGTAAGGCAGCGATGGCTTACCTGGTCCAGGAACGCTCCTCAGGAGCGGTATTAGGGGCGTTACGGACTTGGTTCCAATTTTATGGTATACCCGATCGCATAGCTTCGGATGGTGGAAGAGAATTCGATAACGCTTCGATCCGTTCGGAAATGCAGGCCATAGGGGTCAATTGGCACCTCAATACCCCCGGACACCCGAAGAGCAGAGGAGGGATTGAACGTCTCCACAGCACGCTCAGCGACCATCTACGAGTTTACCAGGTAGAACGCGGCCTGGAGCCGGACGCGGCGATGGCAAGAGCAGTTGCGGCATATAACCACTCTATTCACACCGTAACCGGGTTCTCTCCGTTCGAGATCCTTTTCGGACTTCGTGAACGGCGTAGGGATAGCGCGAGTACCGCAGTGGATGAGGGGCTTTCGAAAGACGTGATGAACAATCGCCTGACTTTGGCCAAACGATGGGAAAAAGTTCGGGGAAGAATCGAAAGGGAAAAGAACAGAAGGGTGGCCAGAGATAATCGTAACGTCAGGGACCTAATGGGCGCCGTCAAGATTGGAATGACGGTATATAAACGAAAAGGGTCTAATCGTGGGAAAGAGCTGGAGAGGTACGAAGGGCCATACAGGGTGATTGGCATTCGTGAGCACAATGTTGTCACCATCGAGAGCCTCAGGGAGCCCAAAAAGCGGCGGAATGTTCACCTAGAGCAACTGAAACTCCCGATAGGAGCTGTGAATCAGCGGTAGCGCGCTGGAGGTTGCCATAGAAGATTTTTCTTTCATTTTTGTTGTTTCTGTTCGAAAACCAGTGCTGTGCAAAAAGTGTTTAAGTGAATTTTCTTTTTTTTTTTTTTGTTTTAGTTGTACTGTGTTTTTGTAATAGCACTTTTCCTTTTTCGTTGTATACTAGAGTTTTTTTTTTTCTCTTTATGTAAGTTATCTATCGTTTCAAGGTCCTTCCTAAGAGTTTACGAAGGTATGTTCGTAAACTGGCAAGGGGGAGTTAAGATCCCGAGTACGACTGTATTAGGCTTAATACTATTCATAGTAAACAACGTACTATTTGTTTGTATTAAGACACAATAAAGTTAGTTCTGTTCTGAGTCTAGATCAGTGTGTTTATCGATTCCCTTTTCTTTAATACCTGTATAGCGGCGTTCGTTAACTTATATATATATATATATATATATATTAAACAAGACGGGAGATAGGACTGCACCCTGAGGAACACCGCAAGTAAGGAGAACAGTGCGAGAGTATTCGTCGTGAACTCGGACTGATAAGGTTCGAGTTTCCAGGAAAGATACAATGGTATTATAGAGTTGATCTAAGCACTCAGATCCGCTAGCTTCTGGCAAAAGATGGAGTGATGTACGGAATCGAATGCCTTCAAGCAATCTATAGATATCATAGCAGATGCATTGTTCTTATTAAAATTGCTGCATATCTCATATAGCAATTTCATTAAGTGATGTTCAGTGCTAAGTTGTGCTTGAAAACCTGTTTGTTCAAAAGGAATGACGGAATTTTCTTCACAAAAGTTTCTTAAGTAATTACGAATTATCTTCTCAAATATTTTTCCGAGGTGGGGCAATAAACTGATAGGCCTATAGTGGTCTGGGTTTTTGGTCGATTTCAACAATGGAGATATTATGGCATGTTTCCATTGTACCGGAAAATATCGGATCCGAAGACATGCATTGTAAAGGTTTGTTAAATGCACAATTCCTTTCCGAGAAAGTTGCTTAAGCAAGATGGTTTGCACTCCATCATGCCCTGGGGCACGGTTGCCATTAGTTCTCCGAATAATTGCTTTTAATTTTTTTTGGGCTAATGAACATAAAGTTTATGTCCTTAGCCATTTTTTGAGGGGTAGGTTCTGTGCCTGTCCTACCTTCTATATCCCTTCGGTAGTGGCCCGCTAATACTTCGGCTTGCTCCATTATGTGCTGTGGGGTTGTCTAAGATGAGGTGGTTTTAGCTGAAAAGTGGGTATGCTTAATATTGCGGCTTCGCGAAGCACATTAGTGAAATACTTGATGTATATATTCACATCATCCCTTGTGCGGAGAGAAGGCACAGTTTGCAGCTTTTGGAAAACTTCAGCTTTGTATCTTTTCCAATCTGCCTCCTGATATTTAAATTTTTTCGTCTTCGGTTGCTCTTGCCTTCCGTGAATAGTGTACATCACCGGACGGTGATCAGATGTAATGAAGTCGAGGGTGGAACACCCAGTAATATGATGAGGTTGCATAGTAAGAAGGAGATCGATAGTCGAGGTACAGCCATTACCGGCATGGCTGGCGAAACGTGTGGGTAGCTGGATGCACCACCGTGAAGGCTGTTTTTACCAGATGTTTTTCTGCTCCGTTTGAACGAGTATTGTGCCACAAGACATGCCTAGCATTAAAATCTCCTACAAGCCAATGGTTTGTTTTATTTGCACATATTTCAAGGAGTTGACGCAAATCCCTAAGAGACCAGAGAGTGTGTAGACACAATGCGTTTTATCTATAAATATTATATCCCGATGGCTTATACGGGAATAGCTTATGATGGTAAGGTATGACAGACTGTTTTATTTTATATTAGAAAAGGTTTTCATGTAAAACAAAAAATATGGCTTTAGTATTTCTCTCTGATTAGGAAAAACAATAGATGATGGCTATGTCAAGCCATAGTTAATTACTTAATAATAATTACTGTTTTTCCCAGTCAGGGAGAAAGTAAGATTGAAGGTGGATTGATGAAGTATAAAAGTTAAAGGAAGAAAGTAATTATCGCCTTACAAATTTTATTTTAAATGTATTGTACAATACAGTTGTAAATATCAATAAATAATTTGTTTTTAAATAATCATTTATGTGAATTTAGACATTGGTAACTCTTTTCATTCTACTAATATAGCTTCTAAACAGTAGGTCTTAGCGACAAATATTAAATATATTGGGTTGATGCAAAATCAATGCAGGTTTTTAGTAGGTATTGTAAATACGCCATATCTTTACTTTAACCATATATATTTAATCAAAATAATTTCCATCTGAATCAATGCACTTTTGCCAACGTTCAACAAGATTTCTTATTCCACCAGAAAAAAAATCCGAATCCCTGGACTCAATGAAATCACGTAAAGAATTTTCAATGTCGTCCTGGTTTTGAAAATTTATCTCCCTTAAAAAGTTGTCCAGATGCCTGAAAAAGTGGAAGTCTGTAGGAGAGAGGTCAGGTGAATAAGGCGGATGTTGGAGAACTTCGTAGCCCAACTCGTGCAGTCGTCGAAGCGTTGGTTGTGCAACGTGTGGTCTGGCGTTATCGTGGAGCAGGATCGGCCCCTTCCGATTCATCAATGCTGGGCAAAGACGTTGCAATTTTTGAGTTCCGAGTTCCGCCGCCATTTCTCGTGTGGTTTTGGTTGGGTCTTCTTCCACTTTTGACCTCAGCTGGTCGTTGTCCAGAGCAAGATGACGGCCCCGACCTTCCTTGTCTTCGAGGTCGAAATCTCCTCTGCGAAACTTCTGGAACCAACGCTGCACCGTGCACTCATTAATAGCCCCCTGACCCCACACTTCATTAATATTACGAGCCGTTTGCGCAGCGCTGCGCCCTAATTTAAATTCGTAAAAATAAATTTGACGAAAATCGCACTTTGACATTTTCGATTCAAGACCTTTGAACACACTGAACAAAACGATTTTACTAAACAAATTCATGGTAAAAGAGAGGGTATTAGATAAGGTTTGTTTTGGTATAATAATGATCAATGTTAGGATTAGCTTTGTTTACACAATTGGAATTAAGATATTGCAATAGAGGAAACCTGCATTAATTTTGCATCAACCCAATATATATATATATATATATATATATATATATATATATATATATACAATTATTTCTAACTATATTTCTGACAAGGCAATTATCTTACAATTTTTGGATCGATTTTGAGCAACACCACTAGTGCTAGAGCGTGTCAAACTGAGGGTGAAAAAACTCTTAATGAAAGTTACACATCCCCAGTCAAAAACATATAAAAAAAAAAAAAATAAAAAAAAGAAGGAGTAAATTTCAAGGCACAAAGAGACAAAATTTATATTAGCACCTATAGAAATTCATTTGCAAATACAATTGTAAGGCACATAACACAGGGAGATATCGTGATCACTTCCTAGGGAATCAAAACAGTAATTGTGATATTTCAGCTGAATCGGGACAGAGGCTAGTTAATGGAGCTCGCTATCGGAATTCGGAGTTTACAGCCCCTAGCTCTGATATTGGACCACAATTCGATCAGCAAATCAGGTTTAATATTATAAATTAAATATATTTATAATTTTTTATGCATTTTAAATTTCTAGCTTGTGTATAAAATTTCTGAATGTAATACACAATCATTATAGTGTACGAAAAAATCTATTTGAAGATTCTGTATCTATGCAATACTGAATCTTGTGCCTATTAGTTTATATTTTAGAATTTGAATATTATAAATATGAAGTTAATATAATAATAAAAGATTTTCATTATTACCATTCGTTTTTTTTTTTTTTTTTTTCAAATCATAAGTTTCAAAACGTTTAATAATGAAAATTTTAGTATTAACATGAATAATGACATTATAATGTGTTTTTATCCAAAATAATTTACATAAACCAAAATATTTATAAATGCAATGAGCGAAAAGATAATGAAATAAACAATTTAAAAAAAATAAAAGCACCTTTAAAACATTCAGTTGTTTGGAAAAGTCTATTGCCTAACCTTGTCATGCAACAGAATGGAACCCTTCTGATTGACGCATAATAAATAAACCAAATAATCCGTTTGTCCGCTCTCCGCGGCAAATCTTCCAAACTACTGGACAATTTTTTTTTTTTTTTTAATTTGCTACAAATACTAGGGATCGCAACAATGATCCTAATACCTAAACGTTGTTAAATATCAGCTTGTTATTTCTAAATTTGTGTGCAATTAAAAGAGATTTAATTCAGTAACTCAGTTATTTTTGAAGATAGGGAAAACATTTATGAGTTTTTTTTAACCAAAAAACCGCGAATAATTATAAAAAGGAAAGAAAAAAAAATTCAAATTTTACACATAAATTACTCAGCTATCTTTGAGAGCAGAGAAAAGCATGTATAGAGTTTTAGAATCAGTGTGGCATTCAAGCCACAAATTATAATATATATGTTATTCTACCATTTTCATGTCTACCTCGGCTATTATTGCAGATACAAAGCAATCGAAAAGATTAGTAGCTATAAGCCGATATATCCTAATATAGTAATTTGGAAATAATAAACCATTATGTGATAATTTGCAGCTTTATTTTTATTATTATTTTTTTTTTTATTTCGATCATTAATCCTTATCAATAAAATAAAATTATCAAGTGATAAAAATACTTAATTCTAATTAAGGTTAGAATTTAAGCGCTAATATACTATATCAAACATATTATGGACATCTAGTGAGTAAGAGAGAAAAGGGTATCTGTATTAAAAAGCAGATGAAAACAAGAAAAGTACTTAAGGAGCTACGAGGTTGAGAGTGGTCTAGAGTGGATTAAGCGGTGAAAGGCACAAAGTAGTCCGGGCAAGTAGAAGAATGTCAAAAGGAGTGTACGGTATATTCTTTATCGAGTTTGCATCAAAAATATTTTTTTTAAATAATTTTACATTTAAAAAAGTTTGCACATAGTCAGCAGTATCCTTCTATGGATTCTAGGACCTGAAAAAAAAAAAAAATAGTGCTGAAACTGCTTTATTTTATACCATACATACATCCAGTTCGGCCATAAGTCAGTATGGGTCTAATCAGGGTTTTGTAGAGCGTGGCCTTCGTTTCCTTATTAATTTCTTTAGTTTTGAAAAGATAGAATCAGCTGATGCGCTCGATGATAACAGTCATACGTTACATCGTCTCTCAGATTTTTGCTTTTTTCAGTAGGAAATCGCTAGAATTCAGCCTGGTGAACATCACTAGACCTCAGGAATATTACGGCAGTGAATATTGGAGAAGTTTCGGTAAGCAAAGTTATAATTTACTTTGTACAATCACGAAAAAGTGAAAGAAGGGTCACTGATCAGCTGATTGCCGCTAGCTCGGCAAGCTCGGGCTTGCTTTTCTTTTAATTATCTTTAATTCTTATCTCATTATTTATTTATTATTATTTTTATTTTCTTAATCAATGAGATATTTTCATCAAGTCATGTCCTCAAAGTCCGCAAGTAAAAGATCTAGATCTGCAGGTTCAAACTCGTCTCCCACAAAACAGAGACCCCGCCGTGAACAAAATAAAAAAATGATTCCACCAGCGACCGCGTCAGCTACCTCATTAGGATCTGAACCACAGCCCAGCACATCATCACAAGGAATAACTGATGAATCTCCGTTTTTTACACCGAATCCATTTCAGATCCTCCAAAATGAAAAAGAAACCATGGAATCTTCTCCTATACCCAGAGAACCACTACCTCCACCAATATTTGTTAAAAATATTAAAAATTTTAAACTAATGTGTGCGCATTTAAATAAAGTAACAGATCCTAATAGTTATTATTGTATAAGTAGAACCAATGATACTAAAATATCTCCGACTACTGCTGAAACCTACAGAAAGATTGTAAAATATCTGACTGAGACCAAAGCTGACTTTCATACTTATCAGCTGCGCCAAGAGAGAGCATTCAAAGAAGAACTGACAGAATTAGGATTCCAAGTGAGGCAAGTCACCAACGTTCTAAAAGATAAAAGTCCACTACCTCTATTCTTCGTGGACTTGGAACCATCAGCAGGAGTCGAAAAAATCTATGACCTCAGTAGACTGTACTATACCCGTGTAAAAGTTGAAAAACCTTACACAAAGAAAGAAATAGTCCAGTGCCATAACTGTCAGGCATATGGTCATACCAAAAGTTATTGCCATCACATACCACGCTGTGTGAAATGCGGTGAACAGCATAAAACAGAAGAATGTACAAGATCAAGATCAACACCCGCTGTATGTGCTCTGTGCCTCAAGGACCACCCGGCTAACTACAAGGGATGTGAAATCTACAAGAAACTCAGAACCAGATACCAAAAACCTCAGGATCCGAATGAAACAGCTGTACCAACCAGAAGCAGAATAGAACCATCTAAACTTGTAAATTCTAACGTGTCATTTGCCCACTTGCTTGGAGGTGGTAACCAGAATCATGAAGTCGAGGCACTGCCGGAACAACATTTTCCTCAACATTCTCAATCTATTGTACAAGAATCTATCCCTCAAAGTTTACCTAATCTTCAAAAAACTCCTCAACATCGAATTTCTCATATCCCTCCACCATCAAACGTCACAGATCTTACCAGTCTAATGACATCGTTCATCTCCGAAATCAAATCTCTTGTTATGCCGCTTATATCACTCCTTACAAATCTAGTATCGAATCTAATCCCTGCCTTGAAAAATCCTTAAATGACTTCACCTAACTCCTTATCCATTCTCCTTTGGAATGCGAATGGTGTTCGAAATCATACTGACGAACTGACAGCGTTGTTGCAAGACAAAACAATCGATGTTGCACTTATAACTGAAACAAGACTAACGACTAAACAGTACTTCAAAATACCGCAATACATGACATACCGTACTGACCACCCAGACGGTAAAGCCCATGCCGGTTCTGCTATCATTGTCCACCAATCCCTCTCTCATCATTTACTCCCACTTCCCACCTATGATTTCCTACAAGCCACATCCATAGTAATCAAGACTTTTTCCTTTCCGGTAACCCTCACATCTGCATATTGCCCTCCCAAACATTCCATTTCCAATTCTGAATTTGTATCCTTCCTGGATTCCTTAGGAAATCGTTTCATTCTGGGTGCAGACTTAAACGCCAAGCATCAGCAGTGGGGTTCCAGAACCACGAATTCTCGGGGACGAAATTTGCTGTCTGCACTCAACTCCCGAAATTTTAATATCCTGCCTCCTGACTCCCCTACCTACTGGCCAACCGATCCTAACCGCAATCCTGACATCCTCGACTTTATCCACAGCGGATTAGGCTCTCTCAACTTGTCTTTAACTCGCCTTGATGAACTATCCTCAGACCATAGTCCACTGATCTTAAAAGTATCTCTCACTCCAATTCCAAAACCCATTCCACCATCATTCATCCGAGGCCCTGTCAACTGGAACCTTTTCCGCCAAATCCTGACCGATAATATTGACCTCAGAGTAACCCTCAAATTCCAAGATGACCTGGATAATTCCGTCTATTCCTTTACCACCGCCATCCAACAAGCTGTCTGGACTGCTTCCTCTCCTAAACACTCCAATATAAATCCAGACCAAAATCATTTTCCACAACCTATTATAGACCTTATCCACACCAAACGCCGAGCAAGATCATTATGGCAGCGCACCCAACACCCAACAGATCGCCGCTCCTATAACTTCTATTGTAGACAATTGAAGAGGGAGTTGGCGAACTTCCGTTCCCAGTCCTTTAATTCCTACCTCTCCTCTCTATCAGCTCGTGATAATTCCCTGTGGAATGTCACGAAAAAGATCCTAAAATACCATCATGTTTCCCATCCTCTCCGACGTGGTGATGGCTCCTGGGCTGCGTCTGATGAAGATAAAGCCGAGGAATTCGCCACACACCTCTCCAAAGTATTCACTCCTCACCCGGAATCCCACATCAATCACACCGCAAAAGTGCAAGACTTTCTTATGTCACCGATTCCACTTTCCCTACCTCCTAAAGCTATTAATCCCTCTGAGGTCAAATATCTTCTCCAAAAACTGACTCTCCGTAAATCTCCTGGACACGATCTCCTTACTCCCCAGATCCTCCGACAACTTCCGCAGAAAGCTATTATATTCCTTACTTATATTTACAACTGCATCCTCCGCACCACCTATTTTCCTCTGTTATGGAAACATTCCACCATCATCCTTTTTTTAAAACCAGGTAAACCTTCCAACAACACTTCATCCTTCAGGCCTATTAGTCTACTCCCCATCCTCTCAAAAATCTTCGAAAGGCTTCTTCTTAAACGTATCCTACCCATATTAGAATCTCAAAATCTTCCTTCCCATCAGTTTGGATTCCGTCCTCAGCATTCCACAGTTCAACAGGGGCTCCGAGTTGTAGACCATATTTCCTCAGCTCTTGAATGCAAAGAGTATTGTTCTGGTGCGTTTCTGGACATTGCGCAAGCTTTTGACCGGGTATGGCACACTGGATTACTCTTCAAGCTGAAAACCCATTTACCCCAGTCCCTATACCTCATTCTCCGATCCTATCTCTCGAACCGTTCCTTCCGAGTTCGCTGTGGTGAAGAATTTTCTAACCTTTATCCCGTTGAGGCCGGTGTTCCTCAAGGCAGCGTCTTGGGACCCGTCCACTACATCCTTTACACTGCTGATATTCCTACACATCCTGATACCTTTCTGGCAACTTTTGCAGACGACACCGCCATCCTATCATCCAGTTCCAATCCTGAAACAGCATCCTTAAACCTTCAGAGACACCTTTTCCTTATCGAACACTGGTGTAATAACTGGCGTGTAAAGGTGAACGAAGCCAAATGTAAACACATAACCTTTACTCTTAGACGAAAATCCTGTCCGCCAGTTTATTTCAACTCATTACCGATTCCTGTCTCAGATACAGTCCGGTATCTTGGCTTACTGTTAGACAAAAGATTGACTTGGAACCCACATACAAGACTTAAAAGACAAGAACTCAACCGACGATTCGGACAGTTATACCGACTACTCAACAGAAAATCTGAACTTACAGTTGACAACAAATTATTAATCTACAAGACAATACTGAAGCCCATCTGGACCTTCGGACTTGAACTGTGGGGGACAGCTAAACGTTCTAACATCAAACGCATTCAATCCTTTCAATCCAAAGTCCTCCGTACAATAGTAAATACTCCTTATTATGTCTCCAATTATACCTTGCACCACGACCTTAATGTTCCATTTATTTCAGACCTAATTCCATCCAAATTTTGAAAATTCCACCAGAACCTCATTCATCATCCTAATCCTTTAGCTCAATCCCTATCCAGCTCCATTCATCCATACAACCCACCTAGAAGGTTGAAACGGCAGTGGCCCCGCGACCTTTTGTAAATATATTGGAGTTCTAGCACTGGCTAGATTCTCCACTCAATGTGATGTATGTATGAGTGTGTGTATGTGTATATAGGTATAAGTGAATTATTGACTTTTGTATTGATTCATTATTGTGTATATATTTTATTGTAATTTTATGTTGTGTAAATATTGTATGAATGTAGTATGTATGATATCATTCAGCAATACTATTAATGTCCAAATTGGGACAGATTGTAAAATTTTCTCAATAAAAATTGTTGTTGAATCAAGTTTTGAAAAATTCTCGTTAGACTATAATAACCCCTCGTAGCAGCTAAAATTCTCTTCTCTATTTGTTTGGAGGAATTATTTTCGGCATCTACAAACGACCTGAGGTATACAAATCCCTGAACTGTTTCAAATTTGTATCCTTGTATCTTAAAACATGGTTCTCGTACTTAGTCCCTGCAACCATATAGGTCTTGGATTCATTTATGACTAGTCCCATTGTCTTAGCAGATTGCTCTAAAGCTTTAAAAGGCTCTCTTATGCCCGACTCTTATCTACTGACTATATCTATGTCATATGCATAAGCTAGTAGCTGAACACTTTTATTAAAGATATGTCCGCCGGTTTGTATTTGAGAATCCCTTATCACTTTCTCCAGAGCTATGTTGGATAATAGGCATGCCAGGGCGTCTCCCTGCTTCAGTCCATTCCATGTTTGTATGGGGTCCGACAGGTTGGATTGGATCCTAATTAGACATTTAGTGTTAGAGATGGCTACTCTCACCATACGGACCAATTTGGGCGGTATATTCATCTCTCTCATAGCTTTATAAAGCATCTCTCTATTTTTGGAGCCATACGCAGCTTCGAAGTCCACAAATAAATGGTGCGTTGTAATTCCGAATTCTAATGTCTTTTCCAGGATTAGTCTTAGCGTGAAGATCTGATCAATGGTTGATTTACCTCGCATGAAGCCACATTGGTATTATTTTAAATCACTTTGTTGTAATTGATATCAATATCGTTTTCCGGTCAAACATTTTTCATTCAGAGAAAATACAACTAATAAAAAAAAAACATTGCTGTTTCTCACAAAAACTGTGGTCTTAAACATACCATCCTATGTCTTTATTTTCTTTAATTTTGAATGTTAAAAAAATTCAAATGACAATATTCTCGCATATTAAGGTTTCAACCGGCGCATAGTCACAACAAATGATGGATAAGTTAAAAAATAATCATAATAGTAAATGTTTACAGTTTATATTTACTGATTAAATTGAAATTTTGGTACGAAAAAATAATGCAACGACAGTTGTAGTTTGTAAATGTTTACTTTGTCATTAACAACTTGTTATCCTAACAGTTTATTTCCCCTTCTAAACATACATAAAATGTTTTTCTTGTGAGAATCGTTCCAAACAATTTGGTCTAAAGTACTAAAAGTTCTGTTGTTAAAAATGCTATGGAAATTTTGCAGATTGTTCAACTTTCTACTATTGATCGGCCTTTATCCAAGATTTTGTCCTTTTAGTTTTGAAAAATGTCTAATCTGTGTTGTATGTAATAAAATAAAATATTATATTTTTAATTGGTCATGCTTCAAAGATTTTTTTTTTTATGTTGTAATCATTATTTCCGTTTGGCGTTATACTAATAAACCATTTATTGACTTATCATTATATTCAAACTCCAGATAGCTAGGTGACGCGTTGAAACTTCCAGCTTTTAGTCTAGCCTTTACAAGCAATAATCTCTTTAAGTATTTCTTTACTCTTTAAAAGCCACAATAAGAAGTGGCATAATTGCTTGTAGCAGTAATATTCCTCCCAAATTTTAAACAGTAAAAACTTACATTGTTTTATCTCTTATATAAAAAGGCGGAGTGACTCATTTCCGATTCCTTGTTCTGTATAATTAAATTAATTTTGAGCCTCTACACCTAGCCTCTCTCCTACACACACTCTGGAATACATAGCAATTACGACAGTGGTTAATGGTTCTTCTGACCACAAGCCGTTTAACAGAGGGTGAGTAATTAAGTTATTGAGGGTAGCCCGGCCTGGGATCAACCAATGGTTCGAAAATGCCTCCATGGAACCGTTAATTCCGTTTGGGGCAACTTGCCATTTTTCAGCGAAACAGCGCCATTTTTCTTCTTCGTTATCCATGATCTAACGATGCTCTTGGAGATACGCATTAAGGTTGAAAGTACAATCATTTATCAGGCGCTTCGGAGCAAGTAGCTCGAACGTTGGAAATTTATTTGAAGATTAGGTGATTATATGTAGTCTGTAATTCTTCAGAATGAACTTTTATTTTTCCGTTTAACGGCTAAGAATTTCATTTTTTAATTTTTTTTTTTTTTAATTTTAGTGAATTGCATTGAACTTAATGAGGCCATTTTTCTACTAAAAACGAATTTTGATAAGGTCTGAATTAAGTTATTAATAACGATTTATTTAGCTTAAGAATAGTGAAGTTTACTCCATTTCATGATAAATTATTTAATTAAAAATATATTTACTTCTAAAGAAAACAGTAAACTTTTCGAACATTTGTTTTTATTACTAGTTTTTTTTTTCCAAACTGGTTAATTTATTGACAGAAGGGAGGAAATAAGAAAGAAATTCAGTAAGTGTCATAATTCTTATTGTATTAATAGCATAGGGTCAAAGGTTGGATTAATGATTGTTTTCCAGGGTGCTGGTTATCGACTTCTTGCTGAGTTATGAGGCAGCCTCATACCCTATACTTAACACCCTCTCCTACTATTGTGTATGTACGTATAAATTAGACAAGGTGATATATGTTCATTCTTTGTCATAAATATATTTTGAAGCAAATTAATGAAAAATTAATTATTTTATGATCATATCAATTGGAAACGATCTCTTCTTTATTTTGTTCATATGTATTTATTTATTCATACATGTCAAACTTTACAACGTTTCGAGGCTTCACTTGCCTCATCTTCAGATATTTAATGTTATCTAAAATATAATTGTACAAATATTTCAACTAATTATATATATATATATATATATATATATATATATAATATATATATATATATATATATATATCAAGTATATATTATTTATAAATTAGAAATAATTTATATTTTGACCATTTACACTATGTATAAAATTTTATATATACTTACATCCATTTCCATATTTTTGTACAATATAGGTCATTAAAAATATATTTGAATCACAACATCAAATCTTAATATTTCATTATCACATATATCAATATGTTCTGTGTATTTGAATGTGTTCTCAACTGGTCTTTATCTAATGCCTTCCTATTCCATTCAATGTTTTCAAACAAAACAAAATACTACTTCTACCCAGGTCAGTTATTAAAACCCACACAACATTCATCCCCACACATATCCATATATACACACAACACACACACATACAATATACGTCCATATATAAAAATTCAGATACATACATACATCATATACATAAACATATGCATCCACACATACACACACACACAAAACGTTGTAAAGTTTGACATGTATGAATAAATAAATACATATGAACAAAATAAAGAAGAGATCGTTTCCAATTGATATGATCATAGTATAATATACTCTTCTATAATAGTGATTGATATTAATTATTTTATTTTACAGCATCCACAAACAGGCCTAGGCTCAATTACAGGTGGTAAATCAATAAAAAAAAAAAAAAAAAAAATACATTGCACTACAATAATTAAAATAATAATAATAATTTAAATTCAAACTAATTGGTAATTTACTTCATACCAGCTTAATTTATATAATGAAACAAAAAAAAAAAAAAAAAAAAAAAAAAATATATATATATATATATATATATATATATATATTTAAAACTTACAAATACCACAATCTAACTAAAAAAGAAATCAAACGTTAAACAATTCATCATAAATATAATCCTATAAAATTAATTATATTAAGAAAAAAAACAATAAAAGTTAGAAACACAAAGAATAAGAAAAATAGAAAAGTAAATAAAAAACGAGAAAAAGAAAATTAATAAATAAATAAAAATCAGCCCCTGCTCTGGGTCATTTAAATTTAAAGATAAGAAAAAATAAATAAACAAATGTACACAATTTTGTAATAATATTTTTATATACATACACACACACACACACACAAAATCAGTATATTTTTATTTTATTATACTAACGTTAGCAGGGGATTAAATTAAGAGCTTACTGAATATGTGTTATCATTAAATGACTGAAAAATGGTTGCCTAAGATTTGTTCTATTTGAGTCAACGAAAAACTGAAATCAAGCTCAACTATGTTTCCTAAAGAGTCCCAAAGTCATGTAACATACTGAGTTGGGCTTCTACAGCAGGATTTATTTAGTGTAAAATAAAAATCCCCTATCTGCCTACTATTAACGCTTCCTACCCTGAAGTCAAGTCCCCCAAGCACATTACTGTCGACAATGCTCCCCTGGACCAGTTTGAGACGGTGTCTTATGGCAGCTATTGTACATCTGTTCTTCAGTGTATGCCTTACATTAAATTCACACATCAATTTTTGAAGTAAAAATTTTAGAAATCGCTTTTGCAACCTTTTAATCAAATTAACTCCTTTTATGGTTTCATATAAGCGCACCATATTCAATGTAAGGTCTTACGAAAGCGTTAAACAAAAATAATAATGTACCCGTGTCCTTGAAATCATCCTTCTGATGAATCCTATTTTCCGCTGGCATGTTGAATAAATTTTATCGATATAAGCTTTGAAGGTCATCCGCTCATTAAATAATATACCTAAATCCTTTACTATGCAACGTCTCTCAATTATTTCATCCTTTATCCGGATCTTATAACTAATTGTCGTTTTTTTCCTCGAGTATGAGACCACGCAACACTTTTTAATATTTAAATTCAGTAAATTTTAATTACTCCATCTAATAAGATTTTCTAAATCGAGCTGAAGTTTAGTACAATCATTGATGACATTAATAGCCCTGAAAAACTTTTAATCATTAGTAAACGGAAGACACCCAGAGTAATTAAATAGTTTTTTATTATCATTTATAAAAACCAGAAACAATAAAGGCCAGAGGTTGCATCCATGAGGCACCAGAGTATACTTTATAAAATTTAGATTTCACACCATTTATTTTAACATATTGTGTACAATCTTTCATATACGAGATTAGTAGCCTAATATAACCAATTGATAAACTCATTTTATTTAGCTTAAGAATGGGAATGCCATGTTCGACTTTATCAAAAGCTTTCAGGAAGTCACAATAAATTACATCGACTTGTTTGCTTGTATTTAGTGATTTAGATACGTACTCTGTGAAATTAGTTGAATTTGTTACAGTAGAGCGCATTCGAATGAAACCGTGTTGGTCAGTAATAAAATGTTTGGATAGATGGCCTATTAATCTATTAAAAATAATAGATAATTGTTTTATAAATTAATCTATAAAAAAATTATAATAGGTCGTATACAATGTTTCATTTAATTTTAAAAAATAAGATAATTTTAGTTATATTAGTTGATATTTGAGAAAATAAATCTTAATCACTCAAAAACGGCCTTTGATTCTGATTAAACTGACTGAATTTGAAATTTATTTTAAATGTTTTTCCTTTGAAATATCTTTAATTTTGTAGATTCTAAAATTTTAACTTTTTAATCGATAAGCATCGATAAAATAAACGCGTATATATACAAGTTGAGCGAATTTGATAACCAATTAAGAGAGAAAAGAGCAAAAATATTTGTAGGTACATTTTTCTTTATTAATATGAATATAGATCTATAATATAACTCTGGAAATCTAAATATTTTAGACGAAAACAATGTTATATTTATAACTTTAAACGATAATGGAAAGAAATTACAAACAGATAAAACTAAATGGTTGTTGTAGATAAAAAATTATGTTAGTTTTTTCCAAGTTGCAGTAGAACATCTTTCTTCAGATGATATTTTTCGTTCTCATTTAAGAATTATATGTCTTCCGCATTTAGGGCATATTTCATAGAAGTCCTGAATCCATAATATTGCACTAAAACAAAAATGAATTTTTTCGTTATGGGGCATCGGCATATAGTGGTTGGTAGTGCGTGCACACATCCAAATACCAATAAGAAATTCTTCACAAATACTGTTTACCACCGCCCTCGCTCCGGCAAAGTATTCAGGACGCCTCCTCCTTCAGCGTTTGCCAAACAGCGGCATTCGAATTCCTTAGTCTCTGGTATTTTTTTTTCCCTTGTCTTTGTTAATTCCGAAATTTCTAAGTTATTTGGATAATCACAAAGATAAGGATTGAACAAAGAGTTTGTTTTAATTTGGTTTTATGATCTTTAGAATAAAATCTTAATTAAGACCTTACTTTACCATGTGTGTACGAAAAATAAAGGCACAATAATAATTTTGATTTTATAATATTTATTTATTGAAGCAAGGACTTCTTTAGGCGCGTTATGCAATTTTAGGCTGGGGTAAAAGCTTTGATTTCGTAACCATGGTGATATTACCATCATGTTCTGACTGGCGAGACTGGCGCATGCGCTCTGTGTATGCCTGTCTGTTAGAAATGGAATAAATATATCAATTTCCGTGAACGCTATCGATATCGGTGTACTATCGGCACAGAAATATCGATATTTATAACAGTATTTAATTGAATTAAAGTCAGTTGTTAAATAATGACTAAAGACATGGTAGATAAACTATCTCTAAAAACTTACCTTTTACTGTATATTAAGTTAATATAATGAACATCTTAATTTTTTGACTCTTAAACATCGACATTTGTGACTATCATTAAAACATTACATGAAAACATTTAAACATACGAAGCAAAACCATGATGATCTTACTGTCACTATTTAAATCGTAGTAAAGCGGAATCGAAAAGAATATCTTGATTATAAGAGCATACAAATATGACATTTGAAAATTTAATTAATTTTCATTATTTAGATTTCAAATTAAGCACAACGTATATTCCATTAGTAATCAAAACATATGTTTTTTATTAACTTGGGAGAGAAACTGAGGTTATCTATGTAAAAAAAAAAAAAAAAAAAAAAAAAAAAACTATAAAGCTTATTTACCTAATACAAATGGCAGGTTTATAAAAAAAATGTGCTTTGTGTACCACCAACTCATACAGTCTACAGTCATAATCAGAATACGATGGAATTTTTCTAGATAATATATCTCTACAAGGTGATAATTTACAATTAAATAAAACAATAATTTAAAAAAAAAACATGCAGTCTTGACATAATCTACTTTAACGTATTTCTTATTTCCAACAAAATTCCAGCGCAAATCGAGAATTAAAAAATCTGGTGCGGGCAACACACGGCTTTCACTTACCTCCATCTTTAAAATCAATGAAAGAATTTTCAAAAACAGAGATAAAAATACGTGAAACTATTAAGGAATTAATTAAATTGAATTTATATTGTAATGTATTGAGGACACTGAGGGGAGTTCATAATTAAATAATTTTGATATTAAACAATTAATGATAACGAACCTTTGTCGGCAAAACATCAAAAGGTGTTTACCTAGCCCCCTAGATTTCCCATCGGTATGGACCCCCCCAGCGGTACCAGAGACCCTGGTAGTTTCCCACAGCGGCAGCCTAAAAGAATATTAAGGGTGGTCAAAAGATAAGAATAAGATCACAAGTGCTGTACCGCCAACCGGGGTACTTCCCATGTCAGCCCACCCGAGGTGACAAGGATGGAAGAGAAGATTCGTAGGGCAGTCTTATTCGAACCAGGAGTTAGTCAAGTTTGATCCTCAAGAGGAGTGAGTCGGGTTCCACCTACAAGAAGAGGAGGTGGCCGTCGGGATTCTGAGAGCAGCTGGAGGATGATGCCAAGAAAGGGGACCTAAGACTGATTTCACATTCGCCAGCCGGTCAAGTGTTTCAAAGGTATATTGTTATTTGTAATATTGTATGGCAAAGGTAGTAAAATGTCCCTCAGTATTCTCAATCAGAGTTCTAGGCAATGGGTTAATATAACTTATATGTGTAAATTAATAATTATAGTAGTGTATTAATTGAATCTTGTTTACTTTGATCTTATCCTGCATGCCACCTATTGGATTGGGAAACACGATACCTTTGGAAAGGAGATCCATGGTATCATTAAATATAGTTTATATATTGACTAAATATAGTAAGTAAGCTAGTTTTTGAAGCTACCGCTGCCTTAGAAAAGCAGCCGGTCAAAAACATAGCAATATAGAAACATGTGTATTAGCTTTAGCTTTCCAACGGTATATCATACATGTATATTACTGCTCTTATGTTCAAAAACGAAAAATTGCATTAAAAAATATTTTTTTCTGTTTTCTCCTTTAGTTGGGTATCGAAATTATTTAATTTATATATTTATCTGTTTTTCATCAGCGTTGACAAGATAATATAGTTATTTTTTATTGAATCTACAAAATTAAAGGTACTTTAGAGGAAGAAAATATCGGCATTTAAGCCCTGTCAGACCATTTTAATCAAAACAAAACCTACAAGATATTAAAGCTCATTAAATTTTACATCGATATAGCGAGTTTAATCAAAATCGTAGGAACCGTTTTTGAGAAAATCGAAAAAAGGTGCAAAATACATGGTATAAAGTGCCTCTTATGGTAAGATCGTTTTGATGAAAAAAGTTTTGTCACGTCTCGGGGTTATAGTTGTCTTAAATATGAAATTTCAGTTTCACAGGACTTACCTTTTCCGCCCGGGAGTTACCACACACACACACACACACACGCGCGCACACACAGACACACACACAGACCTTTTTGCGAGACTTGATTATTTGGACTCAGGGGACCTTAAAACTTGTATTTCCGTTGAAAACTGGAATTCGAAAATTTTCATGATCGCAATACTTCCCCTCACTATATATAGTAAGTGAAAGTAAAAAAAGGTTTCACTTCTATAGGCAGGTCATATGACTTAATTTAATTTTTGTTTTGTTTTAATTATTTAGTATTTAAATAATTACAAACCATTTTCAATATTATTATTATTATTATTTTTTTTTTTTAAGAATAAGCAGGGAAATACTTATGATTTTAAAATATAATATTTGTACCACCATGATAAACTATTTTTATTTAATGGTGTTATTTAAACTTACTAAAATTTCTACGTTTTTTGTTTTGTTTTTTCGTTCACCGTTACCTCGTCTTTGAAGGCTATACGGGGGTTTCTCGGACCCAAGGGGTGAGGGCGGAGGATAAATGCTGAGATAATAGTATCCCACAGTCCGAGGCTCGAACTTGTGATGGTTTTGTTCCAAGTTTTTGGTTCTCTGTTGCTAGGCAACGTGTGTTGAAAGCAACGTGTGCTAACCTACTCAGCTTCCCTGCCCCCCTAAAAAAAATAATAATTTATACTTATTCATTGGAATGAGTAAGGAATTTGCCTTGATCAGCACAAAAGAGAGAAAATTAAGATAAATTTATATTTGTGCTGCAACAAAGCTTGGAATAATGTCAGTTATATGAGTCTTATCAGAAGACGCTGAAGATGCTTGGTCCTAAAGAAGCTACTATATAGGAATAGCTACTTCTGGAATACATTTTATTTACATCAAATCGTACCCACCAGGCTTCAACAACTTCCATTAACTTACATGCATGATAAGAAGTCTATAATTGAAGATAATTTACGATCGAGATATAAAGTTTAGGCATCCTGAGTGTAGTAGTAGTCTAAGAAACTTCATCATAGATAATAGGTTTTCTGGGAATACCGCAGCACTCAATTGGGAGGTTTGTGTTTATTGCCGACTGCACGGTTGTAGGACCGTCGTTGCTTGATCCAAACACATCTATTCCGAGACCAGTACAGCTGGCTATAAAACCCTGATTGATTCCTTTGTTTTCATCATGTTATTTTAGAACATTTCTTACAAACAAAGCATTAGCTATCAGTGCCATATAAAAACATCTGACACCATGAGTGTAAAATCCTTCGGAAGTTGGCCCATACAAAAAAGCAGAGTAAAATTCAAGGATTAGACATCACATATATATAAGTGATGAGGCTGTCACGTTGCCAGAGACAACAAATGAATGTTAACACGCTGGGACATTAAACTAATTCGGTCCTGAACTGTTTCGACTCTCATACTCTTGTAAAAATAGGTAATTAACCAGTACTGCTATCTATGATTGGAGTACCCATTACTAAGTTACAATAAATTATTATCTATTATTGAAATACTTATTATTAAATACAAGGATTGAATTGAATGACGTTATACACCACGAAGAATATCACACCACATTTCTATTCAGTAGTGGTTTGTATTACCAGTTGACTCTTACATTCTGGTATTCAATAATTTATTAATTAAGGTTTTAAGAAAATAAGAGAAGTTAGAGTACTCTCTAGTAAGATAAGTTACTTAGACGACACAATTATCTCAACCAACTAATGCAAATTTAGAAGTATCCCTGTATCAGATAATAGAAGGTTTTTAGATATTGGTTGATCACGGATAAAATAAAAAAGTAGTGCTAAGCAGACTAATTTTTTTTTAATTTTAACTTTGTTGATTTTATCCTTCGTCACAAACCAAAGGTTTCCTGCCCCACTGTGTCCTTTAATAATAACCCACTCATACTTGTTGGGTAAATCCAATACCTAGGACTCCATCTTGACAAACGTCTTACATGTTATCCTCATACGAGATTGAAACGACGAGAAACTGCCCGTAGATACCGACTACTATAACACACACGATAAAAGCTCAAAACTTCGAATTCATTCATTACAGAAAGCTCATTAATGTTACAATCCTCAGACCCATCTGGACATATGGAATCAGGCTTTAGGGTTCTACTAAATCACCAAATTCCTCTCACATTCAATCCTTACAATCCAAAATCATTCGAAAAATCTTAAATGCTCCTTATTTCGTTGCGAATAAAATCATATAAATCTTCTATTTGTCGAAGAACTATCCCAAAACAGATATGTCTATATTAATTCCAAACTCCCGACCCACACGAATCCTCTTGTACGCAACTTATCATTCCCATCTATTCCTCACAAGCCTCCGAGGCGATTGAAAAGTCGATGGCCTCGAGACTAATTAAATTGGCATTGAATTGCTGCCACAGGATAGTTTCTTCAGAAGACATTTTCACGTCCATAAGTGTAAATTAGCCAATTAACTTGTTGTATTTATTATAATCTAGATTAATCGAGAATTAATAAATTTACAAGGAAATTTCATTGAAATTGTTCATTTGCAATATTTTCCAAGGTTGGCATGTATCGAAATCTAAGTGTGAATTATCATATTTTGCGCTCATGAAATACCGTCATTTGTGATAAAATATAAAGTTAATTTATTCATCACTGTTTTATCAAAGAAGGAGTTTTTAATAGTTAACAATTATTCCAAAGTTTATTTTCCAGTTTATATCACCGGACGCAAGAGATAGATCTGGAACCTTAAAACTTTTGTTCAGTTTCCCATAACGCTTTTGGTTATTTACGAAGCTTCTGACAGACATTGCAAAGTTGAACAGTAAAGCTTTCCGAGTTTCATATATAATACATGTCGAGAAGCCGGAAATTCCGGTTGCCTTTAAAGTGTACTTTGATATATTACCGTCAGTAAAGATTACGACGGCTACCTCCCATCTGTACTCTAGCCAGATGGTAAGCATACCTTAACCAGATGCTTAGCGCTGGTGAATTTCATCTGCTGATTACTGAAATGCTTACCATGTTATCTGTTCTTCACTGTTATCTTATCATTATCATAGAAGGAATATAATATATAAACATCTGTAGATAAAGTACATAGTAATGCAAATACTTTTAATTGAGCTTAGTGATACATTTAGTGAATTTTCGAGCCACCAACCTTCAAAGGCTATTCATAATATAATGTATAATATAACTTAAATTAGTAACTTTCTGAGTTATACAAATACTATATTCTATTACTTTTGCATATTGGTGTTGCCTTTTTAATATATTTCTACAATTAGCTTCAGAATATTTTTTAAAAACAATAATCTGAACAAAATTTATTAAATGTCATGGTCTGGCTAAATCGATTATTTGATTCCACTCGTAAAGATTAAAGCCGATGATGGTACAAGTCTGTTATATCACCTCTCTTAAATATAGGGAAATTCTAGTTTGTGGTTAAATTATAATTTTGAAGACCTTATTAAATTAAGTATAACAAACAACCATATATAGAGGAATAGATTAAGAGAAACAAATTGCTGAAAAGGAAATGGAATTATAAAACATACTTACAAACAGAAATGTTGTCTCAAATTAATTTAAAAAAAGAAATCTAAAGTTATTTGTTTGTTCTTTTCAGTTTAAGGATAAAAATATATCTATACTCATAAAACGATGTCCCGACTCTTGGTTTCTGCGGAACCACAAAACGGATTTTGATACAGTTTTATCTATCATGCAAGGTTTTCATTACTAAAGGTTTATAGGTAAAATGCATTGCAATTGAGTACTGATATATGAGTAGTAAAATAGACGTATAATATACCCTAAGAAAGCGTCAATTTAGAAGTCAATTTGTAATAAATTAAGTGGTACAAGATATTAGAAATTTGTTATAATCGCACAAACTTGTTATAAGCCAACAAAAGATCATTTGTTATTTGTTATGTTGGGATGAGAGATGTTTGATTCAGTATTGCCACCGTACAGTATCGTGGAGAATATATTCTTCCATATACTACTCAAGATCATAGAAAACATATTACAAACCAGATCACACGTAAGCAGTTAAATAAAACAAAAGTTTCTATAAATCCATTAACTAATACTGTATTTAATTATTTCTCATTTTAAATGCAGCAGATGTTCATTTTAAGCAGATGTTTCATTGAAAACTAAATGGGATACCCATGAATACAAAATTAAAATTTTAAAGTGTATTTTGAAATTATAATAGTAATAAACAGAATAAAATAGGAACCGTTTAACATAAAAAACCAATGAACTGAACCAATTTTGATATGTTGACCATTTTGGGTTCCTGTCTGACGGTAAATGAATAAAATATTTAATAGACGTTGGGAAATAAACATAATATTGTCTTGCCATATGCAGTTTTCGTTAGGATGAACTCATAAACCTAAAGTGATTAACTCTTAATTCATCATTCTGGACTTAATGACACCACATTTAAATTGCACCCGTAAGAAGCACTGTTATATATGAAAAACATAGTAAGCAAAAATTTTACCTAATGCTGATTAATACGAAATTGTATTTCAGAATCTCTGAACCAAGCCTGATATAAATATAAGGATAAATATATATATATACATAACGAGAATTCGGAACAGCCCAATGTTTCTTTATATGAGATAAGATTAACATAATTAAATTATGAGAAAGTAAATTTCGAGTATGAGGTACATTTAAAGCGATGAATAATATGTTGATCGAAACCATAGCATAGCTTTAACTGACTTCTTTCAACAGTTTAATCAACCTACAAATACGTTCAAGCTTAGGTATTGTATATAGGGAATACATTAACAAAAAAAAAAAAAAAAAAGACACAGTTTTAGGTTATAACATGAATAAATATGAAGAACATTAATATTTCCAGTTTCAATAAGAGAGAAACTAAGAATGGAAAGAAGCAGAAATGTTACGGAAGTTTGATGTTTGGATAGTTGAGTATTGGCTATAAAATGGGTCTGTGGCTACTCTCAGGCTAAAAGCTCGTTCCTACAAGCTTTCGGCTTCGGCTACAGTGGACTTACACTGTTCTGCTGGAAAGGATTTGGAGGAAATTATTTGCTTTTAAAGGAACACACACACATATATATATATATATATATATATATATATATATATATATATATATATATATATATATATATATATATATATACATATATATAATTTCATAATAAAAAAATGAGATGAAGGAAGATGTATTCTTTTCACGAAACACTCAAGATATCTCAACTTCGCATGTTTGAAAAAATAAAACTGAGTGAGCTGGAAAAATGATTTAAAAAAGGATGAAAATACTAAAAATAAGTGTTTTAAAGATCTTTTTTTTCAGAGATATTACAATTCGTCTAAACATAGACAATAGTAATATTGCTTTGACACAATATTTGTATAAAATCAAAGATATAGAAAAATTAAATAAACTATGGTAGAAATAGAAAATAGCATAATTATATATAATAACAAAAGTTATATATAAATACAAATTTCACAAGTAAATGAACGCTCATAACTATATACAATCTGCCGTAGAAACCAAAAACTAGGCTTGTAGGGACAAAGAAGGCCTTTAGTGGAAGGAAAAGCAGAATCTGAAGGATCCCAGAGCTTCTTTCACAGCCAGCTCACTGATAAGAGATAGTGGAAACTGAGTAAGAGCGCCATAACCACCAAAATTTTAAGTCGTATAAATTGAAGGAACAAGTAAACTATTTAATTTCATTTTTATACAATATAAGAAGATATATAAGGTAGATTTATAAAAGTGAGAAGTAAAATTTAAAAAAGAAGTAGCTGATATCCCAACCCATCGAAACACTTTCCTTTCTACCTGTGCTAATGACACGTGTGTCCTATCAGTAGATAATGAAAATGTTACAGCCTCCCACACTCTTCAATCCCACATCCGAGACCTTGAAGTATGGTGCCAGAATTGGAGGATTAAAATTAATTCTAACAAATCCCACCAGATAACATTTACCCTTCGTCATAAACCAATGACTTCCTGCCCTACAGTATCCTTTAATGACACTCCACTAGCCCCTGTGGAACAGATTCGATACCTAGGACTCCACCTTGACAAACATCTAACTTGGAATCCCCATACAAGACTGCAACGACAAGAAACTGCCCGACGTTTTCGACTACTTCAACACTTACTGGTCAAACGCTCTAACCTTCTACTTAATTACAAAAGACTTATTTATATGACCATCATAAGACCGATATGGACTTACGGAATAGAGCTGTGGGGCTCTACTAAACCATCGAATTATTCTCGTATCCAATCCTTACAATATACTTTACAGGATAATTTGTCACGAATAAGCTCATCCTTAATGTCACATATGTTTCTGAATTAGCCCGAACCAGGTATCAATTATTCCATGAAAAACTCCATTTCCACTCTAATCCACTAGTTTCTATCCTGTCATCCTCTTCCATTCCTGACAATCCCCCGAGGCGTCTGAAAAGAATATGGCCTCGAGACTAGAATAACACGTTTTACGGTCCCACCATCCCGAGTCATATGACCATATGACATGATACAATTAAATGATCGAAGTCCCTCAAAAATAGCTGTTTGACACCTGCAAGCCCGGGATGATAAAACCACTTCTTTATAAAAAAAAAAAAATGACTAACCAGAAGTGCAGACTAAGCAGAAGATGTTTTAAAGTTGTTAAACTATCAATTATGTTTAAAAAAAAACACTAACGATTTTAATAAAATTCTCTTTATTAATGTGAAAATAAGTTGGCTCTTAATTAATGTAGGTTTTAGTCACATTGGATGTAGTATGGAAGGGCTTAAATACTAATTTTGAAAAATTTCTTCCTCTAAAATAAACATAATTTTATGTTATTATTTAATGTTTATTCGAAATTTTCCCCCATCTTAGTTCGTCATTATAAAGATAAATTGAGTGAATATAAAATATGAAAGAATTTGGTAACTAACTGAAGGAGAAAACAGCAGAAATATGTTTCTACCTTATTTTTTTTTTAAAAAGCTAAATATTTTATAAACAATCCTGTAGAAGGTCATGCAGAATTACGGAATTTCAAAAAGCTACGTTATTATTGTATACAATTTCTAGTGTTATATTTTGTAATCTAAAATAAATCATTTTATAGGAGTATTATAATTCCTTTTTTCAAGTTCATATTTATTTCAATCTTAATATTAAAACTTGAGGTAAGTTTTATGTTGCGTGCTCCACATTTTTTTCTTTTCTGGGTGGTAGTATTATAATATCAAAGAAATATAATCTTCAGCGTTTTAATGCTGTTCTTGTGCTAATACGAAATATCTTCTTATTTATCTGAATATTATTGATATCATAAAAGATTTAATATAGGTTAAATAAAAACAAATCTTAAAAGTAATCTTCTATTATGCACTATATGGTAAATTGTTGGTGATATACTATGCTAAGCACCAAGGCGTTTTGGTGGGCTACCCATAACTCTATAATCAGTCACTTTACTGCATATTCGGCTATTTCTTTGGCTTAATATACATCGTAGCCATGGAGTCAGGCCCACTTAGTGTTAGTAGGAATTAGTTTTATAAGAATAAATATAAATAAATAAGAATCATATGAAGAAAAATATTTTATATAATAAATATCGTAAATATTTTTATTATTTCAAATATTTTCATATTTTGAACATTTCCATATTTTTATATATTTATAGTACATTTTTATTCTTTATATTTTATATCAAATATTTGCATAAATAGGGGTCCTGAGGAAGGGATGACGCTGTCTTGATCCAGGGGTTTCTAAAATATAATACTAAAATAGAATACTGAATAGAACACTAAACGGAATACTAAATACAATTCTATATAGAACAATGGGAGGACATAAAAGAATAAGTTGAGCGTAAAAAAAAAGCTTAGAGCTTAGGGGTATAGGAACTAATGTCCAATACTACTCACGTTTACTGGAAGACAAGATTCGCTTTCCTAATATTTCATATTAGGACTGAAACAGGTACCATCATCATAGTCCTCACTATATCTAATATTAAGGAAAACTATGGTTTCTAGTTAAAAAATATATAATTATAACTATATTTTTCCGTGAATTGCAATATGTTTTTATTTATTTTTATTTTATTTTATAGATATATATCTAAATGATATGTAATAAAACAATCTAGTGCAAACATATGACTTTCACTTACATCGATTGTTGAAATCAAGTATAAAAATAGAATAAACTTCAAAAAGTTTTAAAGAATCACTCAAGCGTTTTCGAATAATTAAAAAACTACTCTTCTCCTGAAAAATACTAAGTAATAATTTTAATGATGATCAAATTTTTGTACAAATTAAAATAAAATAAATCAGTCCATTGTTATGAAACATTTTATATTTAAAACAATTATATTATAGCATATTAGAGTTCAGACCTGTGTTTTTTATGTTGGTTTCCATGGAAATACCTTACACTAATATTGGATTTTTACGATGATTTCAAGCTGCTAAAAACATATTTAGTTATCAGAACAAGAAATAAATTATTTCTAAGTCCTAAAGCTCGTGTTTTAAAAACGTTTTCTAAAAACATCATCCGCAAATGGAATAAGTTCACATTTAAATTGCTAATGAATTGAGAAGTTATTCAACGATTAGGTTTAGAAGTAAATAAGTATGTGTGTAAGTGCTTATTCCAGATGGTATATTATTGTAAATTTGACAGAATAAAATTGAGATTAAATACCAACACTTTATTCATTGTTTATAAAAATTGTTAAACGAGTAACTGAAAACGAAGTTGAAGGTATTATATTTACCCTAACAATAAAGCTATATAAAATTTTAAAAAAATATGAAATATTCTATAGCGAAGCCGTGGGTTATAATATATATTTTACCAATATAAAAAGATAAGTATACTTTTTTTCTAACTATATTTAACTTGAAAAATAATTAAATAATAAAAAATAGAATATTGAAGAGAAACGTTAAAAATAGATGGTTGTAAAAGATTGCTGTTATACAATCCAGGCAGTCTAAGGTGACATAACGACTTTTCGCTTTTTTCATAAGTAATGGATAGCGCCCCTTTTAACTAAATTAATTTCAGGAAAAGACAATTGTTTTCTTACTCCTAAAATATTTTTAAAACAAGACTCACTAGAATAAGGTCAAGTGTTAGTAGCTTTAAAAAAAAAAAAAAAAAAAAATATATATATATATATATATATATATATATATATATATATATATATATATATATATATATATACCTATATATATTTATTTATAGAATAAGTAATTGATATTTATGTAATCAACGCCAAGATAGAAATGCTTTATTTATTTGGCAATGCTGCCCAAATACATCGGGTTGCTTATAATAATTGCATATATATAACACAGCATACCTATCAATCGCTTGTACATATTTTACATGCATTTTCAATTTTTTTTTCTAATAATACAAATTTATTTATTTATTTATTTATACAAAGCATCTACCCATTAAGGGTCATTAGCTATATACAAAATTGTTTGTTTTTCTCTGTTTAGTATAGAATTTTTAACAAAATATCATTTATAACACAATAATGGTAAATGTATGGTCAAAGGACATTATATTCTAAATGAGATTAAAGACTTTGATTTTTTTCAAAAACTTGAGTAATTTCTGAACACACGTTTCACTGTCACCGAGAGCTATTTCCAGCTTGGTGTCAATTCCGCCCTCCGTTCTTGCACCGCGGAAGGCCTCACAGTGCAGGATGATGTGCTCCACCGTCAAAGGTGCTTCACAAGTCCTGCACGTCGGAGGGTACAGTCCTTTCAGTAGGTAGCTGTGTGTGAGGGCTGTGTGCCCGCTTCTTATTCTGGCCAGAACCACTTCTTCGCGCCGGTTTTTCCTCTCTGCGGTTTCCCATAGCCCTGGAGTCTCTTTAATTTTTCTTAATTTTTCATTTGTTCTTCTCCACTCGGTAGCCCATGAAGTACAAATCCTTTTCTTGACGTATTTTCGCCAGTCCGATGCAGTAGTCTTATTGACACGTGTCACTTCCCTTCCAGAGCCCATCCTTGCATTATTAGCTGCTCGGTCAGCGTCCTCGTTTCTTCCTATGCCCAAGTGAGACGGGACCCACAAAAATTTTATCGTTTTTCCTATACTTTTGCATTCTTCCTCGAGAATCTGGATCCTTTGAACCAAAGCTTCTTTCGAGTTCCTATTCTCTATTGACTTTAGAGAACTTAGAGAATCTGTTACAATCAGATGATGTTGGTGGTCGTGTTTTACTATGATTTTTAATGCTTTCCAGATCGAATAGAGCTCTCCAGTGTATACACTATTTGGTTCTGGTAGAACATTTTCGCAACAATTAGAGCCCATGAGAACAGCGCAACCAACTTCGGAATTAGATTTAGAAGCATCAGTGAACCAAAAGCTGTAATCGGAATATAGTTCTTCCCGCTCTTTATACAGCTGGTTGTATACATGTTGAGGCGTTGTGAGCTTTGGAAATACGGATAAACTGTAATCGATCTGGTTCTCCATTTCCACCCAATTCGGTACTAAACTATTTGGCATTGTAAAGATTTCTGGAATTATTATTTGTAAATCATTAGTCAGTTTTCTAAATCTGTTGTGAAAACATTTACACGATTCATCGGGCTCTTCGCTAGTAATGGGATATTCCGTGGAATCAGAAGCAATAAGTTTTTTTCTTGACATCAGCGTGCCCACGTATGCCAGTAGCAGGTATTTCCTTCTTGTTCCTAATGAGGGTTCGCCACTCTCCACGTACAGGCTTTCGACGGGTGTTGTTCTGAATGCTCCGACACAGAGAGGAAGAGCTTGGTTGTGAATTGGATCCAATAACCTCAAAGTCGAAACGCTAGCAGAGCCATAACCGACAGATCCATAGTCAATTATGGGCCTGAAAAGGACTCAGTATATCGTTAATAACGTTCGCCGATCAGATCCCCACTGAGTGTTGGCCAGTACTTTGAGTAAATTTAAGCCTGCTTGACATTTTAGTTTTATATGACGAATGTGTTGAGACCAGTTTAGTTTTTGGTCAAAGTAGACGCCTAAGAATTTGATAGTACTGGCATAAGAAATGGGTTGATTGAAAAGTGACAGTGAAGGGTGCGTTTGACATTTTGTTTTTCTGCAAAAGTGTACAGCTATTGTTTTGGAGCCTGAAAAATTAAAACCTGTGGTCCTAGACCATGCTTCAAGATTCTTCAATGTTTTTTGTAACTTCCATTCAATATACTCTAACGACTTGTTTCTTATATAAATTGTAAAATCGTCAGCAAACAAAGAACATCTTACTTCAGGTGGTGTTGTCTGTGCTATGCTGTTTATTGCTATTAGGAATAAAGTTACACTCAGAGGGGATCCTTGCGGCGTACCGTTTTCCTGGAGGAACGTTTGAGAAAGGTTAGTTCCAATTTTAACCTTGAATTTTCTTTCTTTGAGGAAGTTATTGATGAATATCAGTAAACTCCCCGTGAGACCTTCTTTTGAAAGAGTGCTTAGGACATTGTATCTCCACATAGTGTCGTATGCTTTTTGGATATCAATGGAGACAGCAACCAAGTGCTCTTTATTAGAGAAGGCGGTCTGTATTTCATATTCAAACTTCATTATTTGGTCAATGGTTGAGCGGTTTTTCCTAAAGCCGTACTGCGAAGTTGAAAAAAAAATTCGTTTTTCTAAATAATATGTCAATCGATTATTAACCATTTTTTCAATCAGTTTTGATACACATGAAAGGAGGGATATAGGTCGATAGTTATTGATACTGATGCCTTTGTGATTTTTCTTGATGGGGATAACTGTAGCGTTCTTCCACGTTTCAGGAAAAAATCCTGAGCACCATATCCTATTATAAATAGATAGTAAAAATATTTTTGCATTTGAGGGCATTTTTTTCAAAAATAAATATGGAATCTGATCGGGTCCTGCAGTAGATTTATCTTTGCACGTTCTTAAGGAGTTTTGCATTTCTGATAAACTGAACGGATGATTATAAATTTCCGAATCTTTTGTATGGAATTGGATAGTATTTTTCTCCTGTTCGATTTTATACCGCTGGAAATCTGTAGTGTAGTTGTCTGTTTTCGACATAGATGAGAAGTGTGTTCCAAAGGCTTCAACAATTTTTGATGGATCCGTAATAGTTTGATTTTCCGTTTGGATTGTAGGAATAGCCTCTCGTTTTTTAGATCCTTGAATGGCATTCACTTTTTTCCAGACTTCTTGCAGGCAACTGCTACTATTAATGGAGCTAACATAGTTTTTCCATGAATTTTCTTTGCTTGCCCTTAATACCTTATTTGCTCTACATCTAAGTTTTTTGAAGTTGATTAAATCTTCAGGTTCTTTTGTTCTTTTGAATTTGTTGAAAGCTTTCTTTTTGTTCATTATCGCGATGCGGCACTCCTCATTCCACCAAGGAACTAGGCGTCTATCATTGAATGCGGTCTTGTGTGGGATACTCTTCTTTGCGGCTTCTAGAATGGTGAGATTAAGGAATGAAATTAGTTCTTCTACATCAATCGATGAGCTTCCCTTGTTTTCTATCACCCTTTCAATTATTGAAGAAAACATTTCCCAGTCGGCTCTTTTGAATGACCATCTCGAGGTTTTGTCAGTCTTGAAATCAGCACTACTATCAAACTTTATAGTGATTGGGAAGTGGTCGCTTCCGTACAACATGTCCTTTACTTCCCAATGCACTTTGTGGAGCAGCCTGACATCAATTAATGATAAATTGATGGCAGAAAGAGAGCCATCACCACAGAAATGAGTTGGAGAACCGTCGTTAATAAGAGTCAAAAAATCATTAGAGTCAATAAATTTCTCGATTTCACTTCCTCTATTTCTATAGTCGAATAATGAGGAGCCCCATAATTTGTTGTGTCCGTTTAGGTCTCTAACAAAGATGGCAGGTCTTGGAAGTTGATCTACTATTACTTGAAGGTCATTTGCAGTAAAATCTTGATTCGGTGGGATATAAATATTGCAAACTGTAATGGGTTCAGGTTTAAAAATTTTTGCGGCCACGACTTCTAGAGTGGAATGAATTTTTATTGGTTCTGAATATACATTTTTATTGACTAATATGGCTACACCGCCCCAAGCGGATTTACAATCTGTTCTGTCTTTCCGGTAAATATCGTGATTTTTTAATTTTACCACCTGAGCTTGTGAAAAATGGGTTTCTTGTAAACACCAGCAATGCGGTTTCTCTTCATTTAAAAGTAGTTTAAAGTATTCAAAGTGTTTATAAAACCCATTGCAGTTCCACTGTATAATAAAAGAATTTGAATTGTTAACCATAATGTAAAATTTTATAAAAATGTTTCCAAGAGACCAGATATCATTACCAATTAATTATCCGTACTATCATCTGTGTTACTTATAAAATCTGTTGCTTCCCACTGTTTTTTAAGAAGTTTCATGATTTTAAGTTTTGTTCTTCGATCAGTTATTAATGCTTTAGTATCTTTTAGCATCCCCCTAAGACCCTCTGTATTAGTAGTGAATTCCTGGACAAATTCACTGATGTTTTTAGTATTGGGGTATATGTCGATTAACTTGATCATGTCTTCAAATGATATAGGGTACTTTTCTTTATTTCCTTCGATTGCCTGTCGAGCACTTTCAAAGTTAACCGAAGAATTAATTTTTTCTTTTTTTTTATTTTCTTCAATTTTTTACCTACGGGTTGAATGGGGGTCATCAATGGGTAGTCTTCAAAATTGATAATATTTTCAGGATCTTCCTGGGAATCTATGGTGAGCTTCAATTCGGTTGTTGATACAGTAGAAGGGGCAGAGCTAGAATGGCATCGTTTGACCCCGGACACCACGGTAGGTTGTAATATTGAATCATTGGGATTATTGTGAGCAGTCGATTGAGTAGGGTTATCTACGATGGCTTCACTTATAAGCTGGTTGTCATGACTACCAGACAACAGCTCCACTGGACCGCCTCTGGCAGCCTTAGGCACTGGTGACGTGCTAGCGTTGTCATGGCTACTGGATAGCGTGGGCTCTACTATATTATTGATGCTGGGCAAAACATGATTAGGCATATCGAGTAGCGAGCGATCAGTATTTGTTTGTTCACTGACGCTACTAATTACTTCTGGATTGAAATTAATTAATGTAGCCTCGTTTTCTTTGTTTTGGGGTTCAGAAATATCTATATCATTCTCACACTCTGGGCAATCGGTAGAGATATGCCCTGGCTGTTTGCAAATAAAACAGGTGACAATGTCTTCGCCTAAAAATATTCGGTAAGGTACATTATCGTGTTTAATTAACAGTGAAGATGGGAGTTTGGTTAGGTCCTCAGGTGGAATGTAGACTTGTCTTCGAAAGCTTAAAACATGGGCCAACCGTGGGTCTTGGTACCCGGCCCTGAGAAAGTGCATTGGTGAAACTAACCTCAATCCTAGTTTTTTCAGTTCATTTTCAATAGTATCATGAGGTATGGAAGGGCAAGCGTTAGAAATAATAATTCGTTTTGCTGGATTGATTAGCCGTTTTATGTTAATTTCTTTGTCGTTAATCACTATTGATTTATGATTCCTAATGATATTATCTACTACCTCTTTGTTACTGAAGTGAATGCAAAACCGGGAATTGGAAATTCTTGATGTGTATCGGATATATTTCGGGTCGATTAGGGATGCGATTTTGATCACGTACTCTTTCTGTTTGATACCCGGAACAGTGTGTAATATTATAGCGTTTTCTCGCTTAGAAAACTTTTCTGATGCGGTGGCTTTGGCATAGCTGATTTCTGTTGGTTTAAGGTTAGGTGATACTCTATTGGTTGTTTGCCTGTTTTCCATTTCTTTTTTACTATTAATGGTTATTTTCATGACATTAGGGTTAACTGAGGACATAATGGGGGTAGCTGACATCGCCACAGAGCCAAAAGCTCTGAGCACCTATTATAGGCGTATATTCGCCCAATTTCTTGTTGATATACCAATTCTCACTCTCGTGATGGAACACGCACCCTTAAATTGTTCAAATAGCACAAAATAATGTCTATTTTTTCCAGAAAAACACTTATAAATTAATAAAACTGTATGACTCACAAATTTATATATTTACAATTTTTTTTTTCTCTTTCAGCCATTTACATTATTTTATTTTATTTCTCTCTAGCACTATATTGTAAATTTAGACCTTTGGTGCGCACATTACATAATCAAAATATAATCACATTCCTCATTTAATTGCCATACAGGTGATGGTGGATAATCCCCAGAGTCCAAAATCACAATTTCTGCTAACACCGCTATATCATCTCCTGTATCCTTAAAACTCCGAAGAAGACTTCTTCGATGGTGAACCAAAATACTTATACTCAATCGTACAGTCCAAATGCTCAAAAATCATAATAAAACCTTTAAGACTGTTACTTTTAGCTTTTCGTTGTTAAGTACGTCTAATGTAATGAAAATCGGCTAGCAATTTTATCTTTAACGATTAAGGAAAGCGGAACCGTTATTTTATAAATTGGGAAAAAACAGAATTTCAAATTTTTACATTCCCTTAATTTATATTTAGCATAAATGTAAATTAAAGTGAAATGGGGGAATATTAATGTAGAGTGTCAAAGTAAAAAAATAATTATTTTCTAATTTATCAAGTCTATTATTTTATTTATTATTCATATAAACGAACAAAGGATTCGAATTCTGTTAGAAATCAAGAAAATTCGCCATTAATTTAAATACTTATTTTGTACATTTTATGAAGTATGAACAACTTATATGAATTTATAATTTAAAAGAGTTGTTATATTATGTGATTTTTGCATAACCATTGTCTAAAAAACTAGCATTGATCAAGCAAGTAATAAATTATTTTTAAGAATCATTACTTTTCTAGTTTGTGTAAACTTAATTTTAATAGGCTTACCAGAGTGAACGACTAAAACATTTTTCTGAAAATGAACACGAAGAACCATTCCATGTAGAAGAGCAAATCAGGAAGTTAATAGTGTTTTTAAAATCAACAAACATTTTTTCAAAAAATTTAAATTACAACTTTTAGTTACTAATGGTAAATGTGAAATAGAGTACAAATGTCCCTTGTGGTTGAAAAGCCCTAATTAATAAATTACATTAAAAAGAAAATATTCATAACTTTTTATGACCTGCTTAAGCAATGATTTACATTTTTGCAAATTACAAAATAATCTTCTGACCTTCTTCAAATATAGGAAGAAAGTCAATTTCGTACAAAAAAACGAATAGTTTATGGTTGTGTGGTTTTGAGGCTGTCTTTTCACATAGCTTTGATTAATGTCAAGAGTGTTATAAAGTTTGGCTGGAACACATTTTCTATATATTCTGTAGGTTCTTTATTACCACCGTGAATGGCCAGCGGAGGCACTCTCAGAAGACAGGTAATAGCTAACTCCAATGAGTTACGATACATCTCTTCAACCAACCACCCCAAGGTATCTGCTAACTTTGCCTTTAAACTATAGACACTAGTCGTGAAGTTTATGCCCTGAAATACTTCTAGATTTAGCACCTTTGATAAATTTAAACTATTCAGCTAGTGTACGTTTTCATTTAAGTCTGAATGCCATCGACTGTGATTGCAGAACTCATCAATTACATACCATTAAATAACTTTAAAATCTAACTATCAGTATTATGAGACTAAAAAAAAAAAAAAAAAAAAAAAAAAAAAAAAAAAAAAAAAAAAAAAAAATTTAAACCCTTGTTAATGTGATTATATAAATTGTCTGCCTTTTGTTATTGATCATAATTTATCTATGAATCTGCATACATCTACTACGACAGCGTTAAAGAAGGTTTAGACTCATTTTAAATTTAATGAAATACCATGTTTTCCATAAACTATTATTTCTTGATAACAGGATCGTTATGTTAAGTAAATGTGTTTTTTTTTTACTATTATTACCATTTTGTAATATTTTAAGAAAGGTTCTGAAAAATAATGGTTTACATAAATTTATTGTCATTAATTTTTATATTATTTATAGCCCAAACCTTAATTGTTACTTCTATATAGTATGTTTTTGCAACTTATTTTAATTTTATTTTTAATACGTATTATGCTGAATAATTAAAGGTGGGAAATGTGTGTTATTATTCAGTTGCTAAATTACTTAGCTCGCGGCTTCTGTCTAAAAAACTTAAAGGTTAGAATTTATAAAACAATTATTCTTCCAACGGTTCTTTACGGATGCGAAACGTGGCCGCTTACTTTGAAGGATGAACAACGGCTTAAGGTTTTCGAGAATAAGATACTGCGTAAAATATTTGGTCCGAAGAGAGATGAGGCCACTGGGGAGTTTAAAAGGTTGCACAACGCGGAATTGCGGAGTTTGTACCCTGTGAATATAATTGAGTTGATAGCATCGCGGAGACTCAAATGGGCGCGTAAAGTTGTTGAGCTTAGTGAGGAACGGATTCCGAGAAAGTTGGTATTCGATGAACCGACTGGTAGGCGTCCGAAAGGTAGGCCGAAGCGTCGATGGGAGGATTGCATTAAGGCTGATCTCGGGGGCTTGGGCTTGACCGGTGAACATTGGACGAGTCTGTGCAGGCGAAGTTTGGTGGTATCGGCATCGAACCTTCGGGTTCGGTAAGCCTATTATTATTATTATTATGCTGAATAATATAAAATACATCGGGTGATCTACATGACTGGTGGGAATAAAAAAACAAAAGCGGTTAGTGATTGGTTAAAATACATAAATGAAAGCATTAAAACAGCATTATTTAATTTAATTCAAAACTAAATTGCTAATAAACTCACAGCTTGATCGTAAAAATTATATGCACGTTATTTATAGCACAAACATTAAATATTATTTATATATTACATATACTTGCGAAGAATTATTAACGATTTTATTATTAAAAAGTATTTTGCTGGATGATATTAAATTTAATTATAAACAAGGTGATTGCGTGTCAAGTGTGAATAAAAAAATAAAAATAAAACATTAAGATAAAATAAATTATTGAGAAAATATACTTTTTTAATTTAAGCAAATGAATAATTTAATGACTCTCCTGAAAGACATTTCCTAATCTATATGCATGTATGTATAGATACCTTTTCCCTAGCTTATCGCATAACGCGATAATGGCTTGACCGATTTTGCTAATTATTTTTGTTGTGTTTATATTAGTCAGAAGAAGGATCTCATGATCAAAATAGAGAAAAAATACTTCTGTCGTTAGGTTTTTTATTTTATTTTATTTGACAAGGTAATAATAATCTCTCTTTATATATACATATTAATGAATTTCTTTTTCCCTTGACATTGCATCGGCTTGACCAATTTCGCTAAGATATAGTTCAGACAGGACATCGTCTCTTGGGTCGGCTAGTCATCAATAAAAACATATGACGCGATACTCAACAGCTCAGAGATTTTTTAATGCCCTATTTTGTTCCTGACACTTTTTTATCTCACTCACATAGGTCGCAATTCGGAGCTACATTACGTCCGCTGTGAAAAGTTACAAGATTGTTCCGACAGCAAGAAACTTGAGATACAGCTGCAAAATGTGCCAACTGCCATAGTGGTGGCACCACCCCTTCTGACTACAGAGGATGCCGTGTTATTTTAGAGAACATGCTGTGAAACAGGAAAAGCAGACCTCAGTCGATCTCCTAAGCGTGTAACAGTAAATTGCATTTTCCTTCTAGCTCACTAACTGCATCTAGTAATGTCAACTTATTTAAAACTTCCGAATTTAGAAGTACTTAAGGCTGAACGCTAATATCGTAAATCTTTTTGCTTTGTTTATTATTTATGGCGTTAAATCATAGGATTTTGTTCAAATAAAACTTATTAAAAATTGTTTCCTGATGTTATAGATAAAAAAAAAAAAATGTATGAAGAACGTAAACGGCCCCATGTGAATATGAGCTGATCTCTTAGCACTTAAAGGCTTAGCTAAATAAAATCAAGTAATATTAAATAATAAAATTTAATATCATGAAAAAAAAAATAGGTTAATCTTGACACGAGAAAAATTTAAACAAACAAAAATTTATTGGATTTATAAAAAATAAATATATTTCGATTTTTGTTGGTTAGTATCTAAGAACTAGGGAATATACAATAAATAATCAAAGGAAAATAAAATGATTTTTTTTAAATATTTGTATATTTCATACAACAAGTAAATATGCTACTTAATAATAAAACAGCAGGGTGGGAGCGACGTGGTCTTGTGGGTAGAGCGCTAGTCTACTGTGCTCCAGGTCCTGGCTGTGGCGGAATATTATTTATTCTCTTAATTCGGCGGGGGGGGGGGCGATCCTGGGGTATGGAGACCGTCCTGGGGCACACCCATCCTCTATAAAGTGGGTACCCAAGAATGGGGAAAAACCTGGCGGCTGAGCGTGATCTCGGCCGAATCACCTCACTGCACGGCCGTTGGCCTAGAAACAGCACGAATTTCTACATATACTGAGCCCAAAACTCTTCATGGGTTGTGGTACAGGATTTTTTTTTCCTTAATGATAAAACACATAAAAAAAAAACATGAAGAGAGAATGTCCATTGGAAGCACTCTAGTAGTGAATCTAAACAAGAAGGTCTTGAGGCCATCTTCTTTTCAGACGCCTCGGCGGATTGTTATGAATTGAAGAGGAAGCAAGGATTCAAACTAGTGGATTAGAGTAGGAGTCGAGTTTTTCATGGAAAGAGTGATACCTGGTACTGGTCAAATTAGCAACATATGGAACATTAAGGTCTTCAATCCGTCCCAGTTCACTCTTCTAATGATCAGTTTAGGAAGGCTTGGGAAAGGAATAAAGTTCGAATGCAAGGAAAGAAAAACTGGACTGTGGTCTGATGTGAGGTCATTGAAGGATTTAACTATTGTCTGTGAGGAGGAAACTGGGAGGTGAAAAATATGTCTAGGATATCCGGACGTTTTTTGAGAGATGTAGGCCAGAGTGTGGGTTCGAGGGCGACAAAATAGAATAACTTATGGAGTTTGAGACACTAGAAAGTATATATAACTGAACCGCCATAACCTCCCTCATTACAACATTGCTAATAACATATGCTCACAAGTTTATGCACTTATAATAACTTTTTATTGTACGACTTATTTTGCTGCATATTAACTTTTCTAAAATATTGTACTTTTCAACAGTATATAATACTAGTAATCTCAGGAATAATTTGTTGATAATTTGGTTACATAAAACTTCAAGAGAAAAACTCAATTTCAAATTATGGCACTTTAAAACATTTATCAAAAGATTCTCTAAATGATAGAAAAAAAGTATCAAAACCCTTCATTTGGTTTTAAAAGAGTTCATGAAAACCAAGAATCATTTTGTAAATATAGGGATGAGAAATACATCCGTACCAATGGAAAGTGAGAATTTCAAACTATTACCATTTTGTTTAATTGAAGCTAAAATACATATTGCTGGTCCCCAGTCAAGTGGTGTAGCCGAGGGGCTTAAGCTCTATAACAGGCCCCATCGGGCCCAATTCTGGAGTGTCCTATTAACAACTAGTTCTAACACTCGGGTTCAATGGCCATTACAAATTGGCCCTTACTCCTAGGTCTATGGATTAAATAATATACCGTTAAGCAACCGTTGTTGATCTGCACGGAGGATTGCCATATCTAAATATGTTATGTCAGTAATTTTATATATTTGTCAGTAATGTTACTATCTCATTTGTTTGTTTGTTGCGGCTTTGAGGCGTAAAACGTAAAGGTCATCAACGCCTTTTATCAACTTGTTTATTTGTTTTAATATTTATGATTAATTGATGGTTCTTAAGTCTTATAAAAATTTATTTTACTTTTATTTAAGTTTCAGGGTATTTTTACATCTTAGGACCAACTGTTAGTAACCCTTATTATATCAAATTGGTATCCATTTTGCAAATTTTGTCAAATATAAATATTAAAAAAAATATCATTGAAAATTCACCATACAAAGTTTAAGTGTAAGTTACATTTCGTATGGCGAATTTTTTATGTTTTTTTTTTATTCCTATTCATAATGTTTTTTTTAATCTTAAGTGGGATTATTTGCAATTAAACTTTTCTCTTGAAGGGAAACTTAAATTTTAAGTAATCAAATCATCAACACATTATTCCAGAAATATTAGTAGTTATATAGGCATACAATATTCTGTTGTAAAAGCCCAAAATTTTAGAAAATTTAATATGCTGTTAAAGGAGCCGTACAATAAAACGTTGTTATAAGTACATTTGTTATTTGCAATGTTGTAATGAGGGAGGTTTGGCGGTTCAATATTGCCACCATACAATATCGTACTGCCTCCTTACTTCCTTACAGTACGTTAGATTTTAGAAAAAATGTCACGTACCAAACAATACTTTGTTTATTTAAATAAATGGCAATTTGTTATAAATTCATTAACTAACATGGTTATTAATTATTGTTAAATGATTACTTCATAAAAACGATTTTCTTAAATGTAAACTAAATAGGAGTAAATTCATAAGTAATTTAAGGAGTACATTTGACAAGTTGAATTCAATCGATACCGATATGATATATAAAAGAAACCACTGGTTGATTACAGGAAGTCTTGAAGATGGAAAAAAAACACCGAAACGTAGAATCTAAATAAAATTGTTATAAAATAAATTTTTGGAAGAATCAAGAACCAAAATTAACAATTATTTAATGCTAATTGAATGTTTTCTTAAGATATTGTATTGTTTTTCATGTCACTTGTTACATAAATGTCTCTATTACAACTATTAATTTTACCTAAGGAATAATTCATAGTTTACTTTTTCTTTAAAAATTCTTTTGTTCTCAAAAGTTTTTTTTAATTTTATTTTATTAAAGAGATAATACAATCTGCTACCTACTTGGGCAGTGAGTATTCCAGCTAAAAAAATCATTCATTCCATATGTACAACAAAAAATTTAACTTTACCTTAATGTTTATTTTTTACAAACATTTACTATGTTTACAAATAACCTTTCTAACAAAGTCTTAAATGACAAACCAGGGAAAAAATCAACTAAATACGAGCGAAGAACCCTAAAGCCGGTGTACAATCTCTATACCAATTAAAACTTATTAATACTTTGTTTGGATGGTACAGAGCGTTACTAAATAAAGGATTGAAAAACCTTTAGAAAGTTAATTTAGCGATTTTTTGAAAACCTAATGATTGCTCATAAAATCGATTAGCTTTACCTCATATCCTAAAATAAAATGGATTAAATACTAATATATATTATAAAGTAAACAAATAATAGTTTTTTAAAATTAAAATAATGAACTAATCATTTACGTTAATTATATGATAAGAAAAATGCAAGATCATTACGAAATTATTTCAGATGTCATAAGTTACTTTTTTAACAAAGAATTTCTAAAAAAACAACAAGTCAATATATACATGTTTCTTTTTTTCATGGTTATATGTATTTTCGTTATTTTATTTTATTTTATTTTTTTATGCAATGTTTATTTTCGTTTTTATATATGTTTTTTTTTTTTAATTTTTGTTGTATTTATTTTTACGTAAGTTTGTACATTTTCTGAGTTTTCGTTATTTTAGTTTTTGACAAATTTATAACAAGACCGATCTGACCACACGCTCTCTCCAAATCCTTTAGCATTTCTATTATCTCGTCCTGGGTGCATAATATCAACTCAATGCCGTCTGCAAAATTTAGTTGATTCAATTTGTTTCCGTTTATATTGATGCCTTTGCATTGCCATTCCAAATTTCTAAGAGCAAGTATAGCAAGATATATTGAAATAAATGCACCCATTACAGGGTTCCTGCAATGTTTAAAACCAGAAGCATACATACATTAATTTATTTTGACTTATACATACCAGCCAAGTCATTTATTTTTTTTAAATAGTATTTTTCTAGTACTTTACAATGCGCATAAATTAATAAGTAGCATGTAAATTGAGAAATGTTAACGGTACAACAGACTACAAATATGCTTTTGTACTGCTTAAAAAATATACATTTTGATTCGTATTCTGGTTTATTCAAATAAAGAAAAGTTCGTTCCATTTGAAAATTTAAACAGTTGAAACTATGAATACAAAATATGTAGTTCTCTATTATTGTAATACTGTTGAATACATAACAAAATTTCCAAATAGTATTCTTACAAGATACAACGTACGAATATGAAAGCAATGCCTTAATACGTTCAATCTGTTACAGGGACTTGTAACAATCGTCTCGGCTGAAGGGAGTCTTATATTGTTGCTCCTAAAGGACAATGCATCACCGCTTACCGGGTGAATAATACATAAGTCTTCAACGGTGACTTAGCTGTAATATCTCACAGCAACTTTATTCAACACTAGCGCTTTGCATGCATGAGAAAACTTATTTTGCCGCTGATGAAAAGCTGGATTGAGGGAAGCGTCTTTATTATGCATCATTTCTACTTTTTAGATTGGATTTTATAATGAAGGAATGAATGTTTCAAGAATTCTGGAGTAATATAAACGGGCTTCCAGATTAAAAATGTTAATTAAGAATTCACTTAAACCGTGAACTTCAGGCGAAGTAAGCCAACTAGCAAATATAAAAATGTTAATAATATCTTGTCAAGAGTTTGTAAATGATTAAAATGAGCTATTTAAGCGTGGAGTATAGTGTAATGGAATACAAAGTTAGAAATGCTACATTCTATTTACTTTTATACATAATATGAATATTCAAATTTTAAAACATTTTTCCCTTATGTAATTCTATAACACGATTGCGCACTTTTGCTGAAAATATACTACTCTAATTAATATACCAGTTTTTTTTCTGGTTATGAAGTGCTCGCTATAAAATTCACCAGAAACAAATATATATATAATATATCTCGATTTCACACCTACGCTGGTCGGAGACTCTTTTGTCTAGGGGAATCTTATGATTCTTATAAAATTATTTTACGATTCTTGATTTCATTATCATATGAGAATATTTCACCAAGAAAGGTTACATCTCAGTTATATCAGATAAATGTTTTAACTAAAGAATAGTTAAACAGTTTTTATTTTTAGCATCGTTTAACTCTTAGTCAATTTATCTTAGAAGAAGAATTAAAAATTGTTTAACAGTCCATTACTCAAAACATTTAACGGATATAACTGAGATGTAACCTTCCTTGGCAAAATATTGCCATATAATAATGAAATCAAGAATCATGAAATTCTTGATTTTGTATAAATATCATAAAGTGTACAAATTTCCTTAATTCTGTAATTTTTAATTTAAAGCACCATTTTAAAGTTGAAATGCTAATCACTTTGAATTACTAGTTCATTTGAAAAGATAATTGCTTCTTAAAATTTTGATCGTAAGCTATAGTTATTTATGGGAATTTAATTAGCTTAATTTTTATATATTTCAATTATATCATATATATATATATATATATATATATATATATATATATATATATATATATATATATATAAAATAAGCTAATTAAATGCCCACTTTAAATTATGACTTCGAAACTTCCGTTTCTTGATATTTTGTATACGGGATGAAAAAATTCCAGCGGACTCTTACTTCCACATATGAAACCGAAGATTGTGTGGAAAATTTCCGTAATAAATTAACTTATAGATGATCTGAGGATAAGGCAACGAAGATCTAGGAGGCAGGTGTATGTGAGGTCTTAGACAGAAGAGGGGTAAACTGGAGACAAGGCAGCTCCCAGAGGTTCGCGTGAATGAGATTGGTCTGTGGAGATGAGTCAAGACAATAGATTATATTGTCTTCTTTGTTTTTTTTTCTTTCTTCTTTTCTATTCTAAATATTCTTTTGTTAAAAAAAACAAAAAAAAAAACTGTTTTTAAGATTATTACTACTCCAGAAGAATGCTTTGTTACTTCCTTTTATATCTGATTATATCAATTTTTCTAAAAGACTCAGACAGTTATGATTAATAAACTGGTACTAAATTCATCGGCAAATTTATTGTAAAACTATTTTATTTCGAGGCAACGTTCCGGATCTTATCCTCATCTTCAGGACTCACTTTACCTTCTTCAACATTATATTGTAGGATTTCTGTTGATAATAGGCAAAATTAATATAAGACATTTTTATATGGATCACAATCTTACGAACAAATGAGTTCTATTTCTATATTTAATACACAAAATTCCATTGCACAATTATGATTTCATAAACACATAAACTAACACATAAACCGAAAATTCCTAAATTTACCTTATCCTCTAATTTGCCTAATTAATTTTTTAATTTAAAATAATGAAATAGAGCAATGGATAAGTCAATTACTTGACAAAATAATAAAATGTGGTGCATGAAATGAATAATGATTTCATACCGTAATTAATAATATGATTAATAAAAAGTGGATGCAACAAGTACAAAAGAAAACTAAATATAAGACATAATCTATCGTACCCTCTATATCCAATGGTTAAAGCATCACAAATGTGTAAGTCAGACTGTAAGATCTATTTCACTAACCTTTCATTTTAGAGTTTATATTCCAAGAATCATCATGTACATCGAAAACCTATAGTAGTTGCGTGCTAATTATATAATTCACGAACTAAAAGGTGTATATGATAACTTTTGAGTTGCAGTAAAATTTGATTTGCCTAAGGGAATGTGAGAAGTAATCTTAGTACATGACAACTGAGGGCGATCTAAGTGCAATCATCTTTCTGCGTAGGTCAAGAAACATATACACTGAGCCCAACACTTTTCAAGGATTGCAGAAGTATATGTATATTTCTAAGGACGATATATTTTGGTCCAATATGATCCCAACAAGATATAACTAACGAATTATTCACCATCAACCTGATATAGCATAAGATATGGCCTTCAATTAATAGTTTCCAAGTTCAATCATGGCAACTGCTGGAGAAATGTATGACTATGCGATTAAAATTAAAACAAAGAGAATCATTGGTTCCATTTACATTCTTCTGGCTTGTATATTCCAGTATCCCCTGAAAGCTTCTATTATATAAATGTTTCACGATTTAAGGATTAATTAGACTACTAATGGCTTGTTTTGGTAGATGCTCCATGTTATGAAATAAAAAAGAAAGAAATTTCTCCCATGGAATGGTGTTTTTTTAGGTGTTTCTTTGAGTATCAAATAGGATTTTCTTCACTCCTTTGTGATAAAAACACATTTGAAAAGGGCCATTACTCCAGCTACTCACCGAGACATCTCCATTTAAGAAGAGGACCGAGAAGAAAATGGCTGAAAGGAAGCGGAGATGAGACAACATATCACCCGGTCTCTCATATCTATTCAACTCTCCTCATCCTTCAGTCTCCACCGCAATGGCTCCATTTATTTCTCACAGTTATGTTTAAAGTATTTTCAACTTTATAATACAATTATTTAAATGTCTCTAAATTATATACTAAAATAATTCATAAACGGCAAAAGAGTATATTTTAGAAAATTATTGAGTTTCCATTATACATCAATTAAATGTTTGTGATATTTAAATAATAATTGAATAGTAAAAAAAAAAAAAAATCAGATGCGGGCAACACAGGTCTTTCACTTACCTTCGTTGTCGAAATCAATTTAAGAATTTTTAAATACCTTTAGGGATAAAAATAAATTGTTAAATAATTAATTTAATTTAATGTCAATAGTTTTATTAAATAATAATAGATCATTATATTATTATCAACAACAATTAGTTAGTTTCATTGGCTTTTCATCACTCTACATCAACATTTACAATTTCTTGCTAACCAACGGTACATAATAAATCTATGTTACTATTCTTTTGTTCAAAAACACAAAATGTGTATAAAACATTTTTTTGCACTTTTCAGTAATACGTATTAATCAAATTCAATCGACTTGCATATTTAGCTGTTATATGTCAATTCAAACAAGATAATGTGTCTAATTTTTGGAAATCTACACTTTAAAAGAAAAAAAATTTAAATATCGGCATTTAAACCCTGTCAGACTATTTCAATAAGAATGAAACCAACAACCAACCATATTAAAGTCCTTTGAAATTTATATCGGTATAGCAAGGTCATCAAAATCGTTAGAGTCATTTTTGAGAAAATCGTCAAAAGGTCCAAAATGCACTGTATCAAGTGGTTCTTCTGATTAGCTACTTTTGATGAAAAAGTTGCTTTAACATCTAGGACGTATAGTTGTCTTAAATATGAAATTTCAGTTTCGTACAAGTTTTAGTTTTTGCGCTTAACTTACCACACACACAAACGCGCGCACAAACACACATACAGAGCTTTTTGCGGGACTTGGTCATTTGGACTCAGGGGATCCTCAAAAGTGTATTTACGGTGAAAACTCGAATTCAAAAATTTTAATGAAAGTAATATTAATTTAAAATAAAAACCGAACCTCAAACACTTATCGTGTTTACCGTTCATTGGATAATTAGAACTGTTTGACTACTACTGTACTGTTTGCATTCAATATAGATAACTATGTTATCTCCCAACACATTGATAAAATGACTACATAATATGGAAAAAGGTGTGTCACCAGAAGAATTCCGACTTTTTGACTTTGATCTTAATTTTTTTTTACCTTCTATTAAAACTCGTTGTCATCTTGGATGGAAGATTGTCTAAACTTTGGATCGAAACTTCGAATCAAAAAATATATATTCATTTATTTGGAGTTTATTAGTGACAGTGCCAAAACCAACTTATTCTAATATTCTACAGTCAATGAACCTTCCATTATTGTAAATGTTGTAGCGAAATTAGTTTTATGACCACAGTCGAGCTCGAAACTATGCTTCTGTGTTAGTCGGCCTGTGAAACTATCAGAACTAGAAAATATTCAAAATAATCCTCTAACTAAAATAAAGACTCGAAATGAAAAAAATAGAGAGAAATGCTTTATTTGGCAATGTTGCTTAAATCTATCGGGTTGCTTATAATAACACAGCATACTTATCAATCACTTGGACATATTTTACATACGTTTTCAATTTTTTTTTTTCCTATTCCTATACAAATATATGATATTTACAATTTTTTTTCCCCTCTTTTAGCCACTTACATAATTTTATTTTGTTTCTCTCTACCACTATATTGTAAATTTAGACCATTCGTGCGCACATCACATAATCCAAATATAATCACATTCACTATTTAATTGTCGTACAGGTGATGGTGGATAATCCCCAGGGAGTCAAAAATCACATTTTCTGCTAACACCGCTATATCTCCTATATCGACACCCAGGTCTTCCAAAAATTTCCTTGTGCTTACAGGGATCGCTGCGCGAGACCCAAACCATAGACCTCTAACGGAGAACTGTCTCTCGCCAAATGTCACGCGGAACTTTTCTTTTAGGAATCAGTAGTTCCGTTCTTCGGGAATGCAACGATGTCTGCGCACCTAACTGATCCGTCCGTATCAATGCAGTAGACCTCGTCAAAACAGGTGAAATCTTTTTCCCTAAGGAGGTTTGTTAATTCGTTCTTAACCCTGTGGTGCCGACGCGTGATGAGTAGGGAATTGTTGGAGCAATTTCCCAGCACATGGGCTGGTGTTTTAGACTATCTGCCGCATTTGCGACAGAGGGACCCTTTAAAAAAACCAAAGTATTTCTCAACTCTAGTATATTTTTAATGTAACATTATGAATTTTAGCTTAATTGGGTCAATGAGCTGGACTTGGTACTGTTCATAATATTATGATGGTTATATATTCTGTTATATCAGGCGTGGGTCGAACATTGCTTCGAAAGGCCCTCTTGGGTTTCTCCCAACCTCTATAAAAAGGTCAATAGAAACAGGCGGAAGACCTAAGGTTGGACTTTATCACGATCTAATGATTTCGATATTGGCTAGGGATTCTGAATGTTCCTTAATTTCCTTACTCAGCAACTATTTACATTTTTCATTTTACTTTTATTACTTCTTGTAGTGTTTTTTTTAATGTAGGTATAGTTGTTTTTTTAAATTTATTTCTTTATTCAGAAATATTATAATTTGTCTGTATGGATAATAATAATAGGACTGTAAGATCACGTTCATACAATATTTACAGTATAAACTAGAGAAAAGTCAAATTACATTAACAAAATAAATAAATTAAGATTTTTTAAAAAATAATAAAGGTATAACAAGAAATAAATAAAGATATAAAATTAATAAATAGAGGTATAAAATAAATAAATACAGTTTTTTTTTTTTTAATTACATAATAGTTCTTGTACCTTTACCTGCTTTATGTTCAACTTAATACAATGACTCCAGTATTCATATAGTTTATTATATTTAACCAAATGACAAAACAATCTCATTGGGGATCTGATATAAAAGTGCTCATCGAAGATTATATAATATTAAGAAAGAGGCAGACTTATTTTTAGAAATAAAGAATATACAAGGTAAACAACTTTGTTGTAAAGGCAGAGCCGGAGCGGGCCAATGGACTTGAAGAAGCTATCAGTCAGCGGGCTGAATGGAGCCAATGGGATCTTTTGAGTGAGTCGGCGTCATTTAGAAGTAACTTTGGAATAAAAGAGAGAAGAGTTAGTGAGTGTGGATAGTAAGTTAACTGGAGGGGTGTAAGAGTGCCTTGGAAACACTCTCCCTTTCTCAAAGAGGATAGATTGCAATTTACCTTTCCCAGCTTTACTTACCGGACTTTTAAGATAAACAGCATGATTATTGAGTCGATCTTTCCCAAAGTTTGTCTGTTGACTTGCTAAATTCAATGTTACTTTCATTTAATTATTTATATCTGGATCTAATTTTTGGATGTTAAAAGTTCCTTCTTAATTACAATACCTATATACGAAATATGTAGTAAGAAAAATTATCATGAACATTTTATAATTCTAGTTTTCAATGGAAATACGCGTCTAAGGGTTCTCTGTACCCAAATGACAAAGTCCGGCAAAAATGTCTGCATTAACACATTACCTACCAGTATAGCTTGAAAACTAAAAGTTGTATAAAACTGAAACATCATACTAGAGAAGCGTATGAACCTGAGATGTTAGCGCAACTTTTTTTTAACAAAATCGGCTGACCAAAAATGTTGTTTTCTACTAGGCATTTGAATCTTTTTACGATTTGGTTGTAAATGGCTCTTACGATATTTAACAAGCACGTTATATCGATGTATGATTTAATATGCTCTAATATCATGTAGGTTTCATTCTGATTGAAATGTGCCAGGGCCTAAATTCCAATTTGTTTTAATGATATTACAATCTTTTCAGATTAGGTCATCCAATTTTTAAAATTTTCTTGCTCAAATATTTTAAAGTTCTTTCTTTTTCCACTATTTCTTAATTCTTGGCTATGAGATAGTCCATTTGATCCTTGTGGGCTTCTTACTAGTAAGAGACATTGGAAAAATTACCTTTCCGGAACTACAGTCAATCTTAGGTTTTATCCAGTGGGTTCCCTAGTTACTCTATCTGATATTACTAATGTGATCTACTTGTTCTTGGAGGACTTACCTATACCTGCCAGTAGGAAGATCCTGTGGGTTAGTATTTTGGAATTCATGCGGACCACGTGACCATAAAAGGCCCATCACCTCTTACTCAAACATGTCAGGATATCCTCTTGGCGCGTGTACAGCTCATCATTGTAGTGTACACCTCATCATTGTAGTGTACAGCTCATCATTGTAGTGTACAGCTCATCACTGTAGTGTACAGCTCATCATTGTAGTGTACAGCTCATCATTGTAGCGTACAGCTCAGCATTGTAGTGCACAGCTCATCATTGTAGTGTACAGCTCATCATTGTAGTGTACAGCTCATCATCCTCTTCTTGACTTGTGCTGGTATCCATCTTAGGATATTCCTCTCCTTGATCTCCGGCTTTATGAGTGGGTCCTTCCTGGCCATAATAAGGCACTGGGAGGCAAACATAATAGGTGGTTTTACTATTGAGTTGTAGTGTCTTAGCTTGAGATTTTTGGAGAGGACGTTGGGTGAGTAAATATTTGGTGGACTTAGTGTCTATGGCTAGGATCTCTCCTCTCCTAGATACTTCATTGCATGTACTTTCCGTATGTCATTGTTTTCAAGGGGGATTGTTGAAAGAGCGTCACTGAAGTTAGTCATACTTTATACTGTAATATTATTTAATCTAAAAGATATGTTTCCAACGAAACTCAATATAACACTTTAATTTATATATATATATATATATATATATATATATATATATATATATATATATCAACTTTATTTAAAAAGTTCTTAAATTGATTTTAACACCCAAGGTATGTGAAAGTCGTAAGCTGCGTGCACCATTTTTTTTTAATTATTGGTGAATTCATTAACTATTTTGTCCTTACAATAATTTGTTAGTTCTAGAATATCATTAAAACCATATAAAGGAATTGAATAAAAAAAAAAAAAATAATTAAAACTTTTTTTTAATTACCCTTTTAGGTTTGGTTTTATACGAGTTTCCTTTATGTTTCGTTAAAATCCTCAGTATTTATTACATATTAATATTACTTTACCAAGCTAGTTGTGATATTGTCATCGACCCTCCCCTATATTACTGACAGGAAGGAGATGGTAATGAAGCCTCCTGCGGTCGACTCTACCCGCAACACTGTCCTGTTTTGCCGGAACGCAGCTCATATTTCGGGGGGCAACGACCAGTTAATAAATCAGCAACTCTGTTTTGGTCATTTTCAGGGATATTTAAGCCGGTGCGTATAATTATTCACAAACAAATAAATAACTGATTGCGAAATTGTATTTAAATAACTACTACTATTAAATGCAATTAATGAAAATAACAAAATAATGAATAGTAGTTTTAGGATTGAAGTACATCATATGAGAATTTAAAATAAAAAAGGATAGTGAAAATGAAAACTGCTAAAAAATATAGTTATGATTAATAATTTAATTAGGGGATAAAGGGAAGTTCTATTGATTTGATTAATATATTTTTTTTAAAGTTTATTGAATAGAAAAAACAAAATACAAGGTACCTACAATCAAAGTTAAGTATATTTAAATTAATATCTCTAAATTTAGGCATCTATGTGAAATAAAAACATTTGATTCTAGGTGATGATTTATTACAAATAATTGGGACTTGGGATTTTCAATTTTATATATTTATAAAATACCTAAGTGTGTAGGTGGTGTAATTATCATTTATAAAAATGTTTTGGCATGTCGTTAAGGTTGTATTATTAAAAGTCTATCAATAGGATTATGACAATTAATTTTACTATGTATTCCATCCTAAGATCCTACGCCTCTTTGTAAATTATATAGAATTATATTAGACACAAAGAGAAAAAGATAATACCCAATACCTATTAAAATACACTTTTAAAATTATGTAAAAAAGTAAATTAACAATCTACCCGTTTTTTAAAATATGGTAAAAGCTAATTTTCCACAAAAAAAATGTTATAGCGGTGTATAAAATGAAACTGTGTTTGTTTTTTGTTTAATTACTAGCTTGGACTCACAGATGGTGACAGCTGGAAACCATACGTAAAGGAAGATACAGCTCGCACACGTTTTGTTTCTAGCACACGTACTGTTGCTTGTCCACGACCCTAAAACTTCTAATTAAACTTCTGACGCCCATCCGGCAAACATAGGGTTAAATTTAACTCCTGCCTAACAATTTTTTGCTGAATGTGACAAAAAATACATGGCTATATTTTAGTTATTTTGTAAACTATAAACAAAAAGATTTTTATTTGTTTGTTTTTTAACGTCACGAAATTTGAGTTATGCAAAAATATGCCATTTCGTGTGCTTCAAAAATAGATGGTTAATTTTGATGTGAAGTAAAAAAAAAAAAGAATTTATATGTATATGCACTGTAGAAGTTTAACTATAAATAACACAATTTGAAGCAAATTAAAAATGTTAAGAAATACATAATCAGGTAGAAATAAATATGGATTTTGTCTAATGCTTAGTATCGTATTAAAAGAAGTTTTATATCTGTTAATCACTTTAATTTTGTTAAAATATATAATATTTATTAATAGAAATTCGTGAAAAGTGGTTATTTTTGTAACTTAATTTATATTTTATAAACATCTTACATTTGATTTTTTATTTAATCTGTCCAACCTTATTTATAGTTATTTTGTTACCTGTGTCGTTACTACATTTTTATGTTACTACACTTTTGGAATATATATTTATATTATATCAAATTATTATTATTTTTATAAATATCCATTATGGTAATATTTTTTGTTTCTATAATGAGGGTTATCACCCTATTCAGAAATAAAATTTATCTTTTGCATCGACTTCCAAACTTTAGCTAAAATGTAAGCATCTTTTCTCTATCCGTTTTATAAGGCTTCATATCGTTTTTTCTTACAAAGAATCCTAGTCTATGGTCTTTGATACTTTAATGAACAGAATAAATTTAAATGAAAAAAGTTTTGAAAACAAAAAAAAGTACGAAATATGAGTTTGGTTGGAAAAGCAAGTAGCATATGCGTAATTGATTGATATATATTTGTTAATTCTTCTTCATAACTAGAAATTAGTTTATCTGTTATTTTGTGACCGACAAATAATCTAGCCATGTGTAAATTTGTCAGTAAGTCAAATGGTACAATCCATCATATTCTAGGATAGAGGTCATTGCTCGCTAATAATCAGAATGAAGCTCATGAATATGTAACAGGCATATTCTATGCCATTGAATCAAATTGTAACAGCATCGGCGGCATTGTGTCTGAGTATGTAACAAGTTTATATATTAGTGGTTTTTGGAACAGTTTAATACCCATCTCCCTAGTTTTAGATATGGCCTGGTGCTTTCTGCATATTCCATATTATGAATTGATCGGTTAAATCCGAAATTAATTTTAATACAAGTATTGTGCTGCCCGGAAGATAATGCTGGGCTTTTCTTTAAAATACCTCTTTGTATAACAAACTGTTCACGTTTGATTTTATAAATTTCAACACTTTACAATCATCTTCCAAAAAATGATGTTTGTTTACTTAGCTATCAACACGTAATATTCTCATAATTTTGTTTTACGAATTTTAACTCGGCTGAAAAGGGGTCCAGACGGACAGACAGATCAATCAAATCAATGGCGATGGTAGCATTAATGAGTGCTCTGTTCAATCGGGTATGAAACTTCGACGTATATGACTTCTCTTGATGACGATGTTCTGCAGGCTATTGTCGGAGAAAACCTCAGAGATGTTTGAGAAATTAGCCTTTGGAACTACAGTCGAAGACTTGCTAAAGGCGATTGAAAAGGTAAAAAGGCTTCAAAGTTGGGTTCCATCAACATCAAACGAAGGCAAGAAACACCAGCGTTATGGAGTTTCTACTACACTTTTTTTTCGAACATAAACGCCCCATTTCTATACAGGATTGTTACATGAAATTGAAAGCGAATACTGTACGATAACTCGTTCTCCATTCCCTGATAAAAGAATTAACCATATACAGAAAACGCGTTTTCTGATTCCCTTTCTCCATTGCTTGTTTTGTCGCGTATGTAGTGTCCAGATGTCTAAAAACATGATAATTCGCGAGTGGTCTGGAGTGTTGGGTGGATGTAGCAAAGTTTCATATCCCAGCTCTAACAGTTTCTATAACGTCACAAATAAGGCATGTGGCAGGGCGTTTTTATGCAACGAAACGTGCCCTTTTCGATTGAGCTAAGACGACATACTTATTGGCAATTTCTGATGCATTGCTTTTATTTGGTTACAATACGATTCGGTATTGATGGCCTCTCGAGGATTTAACAAGCTATGGTGTATCAAATCATATGAAGCCCACGAAACAGTTGCTATAAACTTTTTTTTGGGATTTTGAAAAATCTTTTGCTGCTCTTTTCTTATTAGAGCGCTGGCCAGAACGTGGGCGAAATCGTTCTAATGGAAGTGAAGAATATTTTGATAAAATAAAACTTTATTTATTTTTAAACCTAAAGACCTGTATTATCCACCGGAAAATCCAATTAAATATTGGTTACTTAAATCATTCTGAGCTTGATAATGTAGGAATTATATGAGAATAAAAATACATTAATGATTGATTAAATAGACAAACATTTTAAAAACCTTAGCCGGCTTATTTGATTAGGCTCCAGGAAATGAGTCGGGACAACAGAGATAATTGTCCAAAATTTAGTTTTTGTATCCTATTTAACTTTTATGATTGTGACTATATAATGACTTTAGGAGATTAGTATCCTTAAACAACTTTTAATATTTTTACTTCAAGGTCGGACGGCTGTTATCTCTAATAAAAATACTTATTTTTCATCAGGGTGTATTAGAAGGAATATGAAGTATGGGTAAAGGTAAGATTGGGTCGTGACATTTATAAAAGATAATTTGTTACCTATGACTGTATATAAAATGTAAATACAAGCATTTTTGGAAGTACCTTTGAGTTAAAAGAACAGTAGGATAAAAACAGCAATATTTTTATCAAGCATTTTTTAACGTCCATAATCATAAAACTAGAACTTTTACCATCAAACTTGGGATAGAAGTTGAAATCAACAAGAATAAAGTATAAAAATTACAAGTTACAAACATAACTGTGTTGCATAAAATTTTCAGAACAGATTTAATGTAATTCTATTAGCGGGAGGGTTAGAGAACGATAAGAACCGCAGTTCTCCAAGATAAGAGAAAAAACAAATGGGCAGAAATACAGCTGAGCTATGACTTCATTATGGCTACGATAATGCTATCTTCCCATCTACGTCAGTAATGTGACGGTAACGGAGAACGTCACTCACGGTAGGTATGCCCTTATCAAGTTCTCCAGTCTGCGATAGGGTAACCCTCTTATACTGTAGTAGCAAGGAAGGGTATAGTTAACAAAATTCTTTGTTTTAGTAGTACTACTGCACGAAAAGTTATTATTTTCATGATTTTTATTTTAAATAATAATTTATTCAGTTAAATCATTAAAAAAAAAATCTGATGCGGGCAACACACGACATTCACTTACCTACAATTATCAATACAAGGATTTTTAAATACATTTAGGGATGGAAACGATAACAGCATAATTTACTTTGAGTTTCAATAGAAAAATCTAATAGAATCAAATGTAATTCAATAGAAAGATCTATTATATAATTATCTAAACAATCCGTTAGTTTTATCTGCCTTTCATCACTCTCCATTATGTTATACGACATTATGTATGATATAGTATTTTTCATAAAATCTTCAGCTTTTCAAAGGTATATAATACACCTACATTGCTGTTATTATTTTAAAAAACAAAAATTACATTAAAAAATATGTTTGCTCATTTATTCTATAGTTCATTATTAGATTTGATTAACTAGCATATTTAGCCGTTTTTTATGAACGCTTGCATGATAATATGGTAAAAAAATTCGAATCTCTAAAATACTTTAGACGAAGATAATTTAAAATATCGGCATTTGATCCCTGCCAAACTATTTCAATCAGAATAAAACCTATATGATATTAAAGTCTTTTAAATTTTACCTCGTAAGAAGTTGCAAAATGTATGGTATAAAGTGACTCTTCTGTTTAGTGGATTTTGATGAAAAGTGCTGTGACATCTCGGGCGTATAGTTGTCTTTAATATTAAATATTATTTCTATACGAATTTTCATTTACGAAAGTAAAAATTGTTTAATTGTTATTGTTTAAATTCATTTTATTAATAATTTTAATTAAATATAATAATATTATGTTTCTGCTTCAATTTTATTTAATTCAATATTAAAAAAAAAATGCAATTTCCGTGATTTTAAGAAATCTCGTATTTCAGTATTTTTTTCATATTGATGTTATTTTATTAATCATTAAAAAACTGAAGAAAATACCTTACTGTAAAACTGGAGTGTAAGTTTTATATACGTAATATCCAATGTACTTCCAAGGTCTTCTAAAATAAAACTGAAATAGTTGTCTGTCTTTTTTTTTTCTTTTTTTTTTAAAGGCTGGAACCTATCCAACTTTTGACAACGGGCCGCGTTTCAAGAGGTATTCATCAAAACAAATTTCAGCAGATAATTATATCAACTAATATATTCATGAGTTCATCCGTAACTTTTTTTCTTTCTTTATATTTACATTTTTTTATCGTTAAAGGTAGCTTGTTCAAAAAAAGCCTTTGCATTAAATCTAGATTTATTGGGTAACGATCATCATCTTTAAAAAAAAAATATTTTTGAAACCATAGTTTAATTATCTTAACACACGATCTAATAATTTGTCAACAAACATTTTGATAGGATGTTAACCTCTTCTTAACAAAACGTTGGTTGGCAAAAATTAGCTTGTGTGTTAAAATAATTAGATTATGGTTTCAAAACTATATTATAATATATATAAGATTAGTACTATCGGCCTATTAGTGGCACTTCTAATATAGAAAATAAAACATTGAACCTTGTAAAGAATAAATTTTTATCCCTCTAAGTTAATTTAATTTTTATAATGAGATTACAAAAGAAAAGAAAAATTCAATATATGTGGTATATATATATTAGTATACATACGATCAGGAATAAATAAAATATGTACAAAGTCTAAAAATCACACATATCTATATGCTGGCTACAAATTTACAGCACTTGAGTGGAGAATTGCAATATAAATTCTATATGCCAGTGCTGGAACTCCAATATAAATTTTTACAAGAGGTTTCGGAGCCACTGCCATTTCAACCTTCTAGGGCGATAGTAAGGGTGTGTGAAGCTAGTGGAAAAGGATTAATCTAGAGGACTGGGGTTCTGATGGAATTTGGAGTATTCGGATGAAATAATATCCAAAATCAATGGAATGTTTTGGTCGTGGTGTAAGGTGTGGTTTGAGACCAAATAGGGAGCATTTACTGTTTTTCAGAGGACTTGAGATACAAAAGATTGGATGCGTTTGATTCTAAAACATTTGGCTGTTCCCTACAGTTTAAGCCAATAGGTCCAGATACACCCTTTAAGTTAATTTTTTTTTTTTTTTTTTTTTTTTTTTTTTTTTTTTTTTTTTTTTTGAGATATATTACAATTTGTTACAAAATGAACAATAATAATATTGATAAGAGATCACATTCATACTATATATACAGAAAATAATAATAATGGTCAAATTACATAAAATATAACATAAATTCCAATATATACAATAAAATAATAATAATAAATAAAAAAACAAAACAAATCGAAAGATAAACCTATTATTGAGATAAATATAAAGTTGGCAAATAAATAAACATCTTACACACAATCATAACTATATACAAAATATACAATTGCTAAAGGGACCCCAGCAAGCGCTTTTCCCTCCACTTGTGGAGGAAAAAGCGGAATCCAAGAGATCCCAGCGCCTCTATCTCAGCCGCATCACTGGTCTGAGCCAGTGGAGGCTGAGTTAGGGCGCTGTAGCCACAAACATACCGTACATGAGTGGAGGATCTGACCATTGTCAGAACTCCAGTTTAAATTTTTACAGTAGGTCTCGTGGCCACTGCCGTTTCAATCTTCGAGGAGGATTGTAGGGATGGGTGGTGCTGGATAGGGATTGCGCTAGAGGGTTAGGATGATGACTAAGGTTCTGATGAAATTTGGAAAATTTGGATGGTACCAGGTCTAAAACAAACGGAATATTAAGGTCATGGTGTAGGGTACAGTTGGTAACGTAGTAAGGAGCATTAACTATTGTTCGGAGGACTTTGGATTGGAAGGATTGGATGCGTTTGATGTTAGAATGTTTAGCTGTCCCCCACAGTTCAAGTCCGTAGGTCCATATAGGTTTCAGTACTGTCTTGTATATTAGTAATTTGTTGTCAACTGTAAGATGAGATTTTCTGTTTAGTAGTCTGTATAACTGGCCGAATCTGCGGTTGAGTTCTTTTCTTTTTAATCTTGTATGTGGGTTCCACGTCAGTCTTTTGTCTAGTAAAAAAGCCGAGATACCGGACTGTGTCTGAGGAAGGAAGCGGTATGGAATTGAAATTAACCGTTGGACAGGATTTGCGTCGAAGGGTGAATGTGACGTGAGTGCATTTGCTTTCGTTCACCTTAATGCGCCAAGTATTGCACCAGTCTTCGACAAGGGAAAGGTGCTTTTGGAGACTTAGCGATGCTGCTTCAGGATCGGAATTGGATGACAAAATGGCGGTATCATCAGCAAATGTTGCCAGAAAGGTATCGGGATCGGTAGGGATATCGGCGGTGTAGAGGACGTAGAGGACGGGTCCTAAGACGCTGCCTTGAGAAACACCGGCCTCAACAGTATAATGTTTGGAAAATTCGGAACCACTGCGAACTCGGAAGGAGCGGTTTAATAAATAGGATCGGAGGATTAGGTATAAGGATTGAGGTAAATGGGTTTTGAGCTTAAAGAGCAGTCCCGGGTGCCACACCCGGTCAAAAGCTTTAGCTATGTCCAGAAAGGCACCCGAACAATACTCCTTGCACTCAAGGGCGGATGAAATGTGGTCTACAACTCGGAGGCCTTGGTGAACCGTGGAATGTTGAGGACGAAATCCAAACTGATGTGAAGGAAAATTGTGAAATTTGGCTAGGATTCGTTTTAATAGGAGTTTTTCGAAGATTTTGGAGAGGATCGGGAGCAGGCTAATAGGTCTGTAAGATGAAGTGCTGTGGGAAGGTTTGCCTGGTTTTAGGAAAAGGATGATAGTTGAATGTTTCCATATGAGAAGGAAATAGGTAGTGCGTAGGATACAGTTATAGAGATATGCAAGAAATGTAATGGCTTTGGGAGGAAGTTGTCTTAAGATCTGAGGAGTAAGGAGGTCGTATCCTGGGGATTTACGGAGAGGAAGCTTTTTAAGAAGATATTTAACCTCAGATGGATTTACTGCTTTAGGTGGTAAGGATAGTGGTATTGGTGACATAAGGAACTCTTCAACTGTTGCAGTATGGGTTGGATTGAGCTCAGGATGAGGAGTGAAAACTTTGGAAAGGTGCTGTGCGAATTCCTCGGCTTTATCCTTGTCGGAAGCAGCCCAGGAAACTATCACAGCGCCGGAGAGGGTGGGAAATGGTGTGGGATTTTAGAATTCTCTTCGTGACATTCCATAGGGAATTGTCACGAGTCGAGAGAGAGGAGAGGTAGGAATTGTAGGATTGGGAACGGAATATCGCCAACTCCCGCTTTAGTTTTCTACAAAGAAAGTTGTAAGAGTGGCGATCTTCTGGATGGCGGGTGCGTTGCCATAATGATCTGGCTCGGCGTTTGGTGTTGATGAGGTCCTTCAGGTGTTGTGGTAAATGGCTTTTGTTAGGAATTCTTTGGGATTGTTTGGGAGAGGAGGCAGTCCAGGCAGCTTGTTGAATCGTGGTTGTAAAGGAATATACGGCATCATCAAGGTCAGTTTGGGTTTTGAGAGGTACTCTGAGGTCAATACCATTGGTGAGGATTTCGCGGAAGAGGTTCCAGTTGACAGGGCCTCTAATGAATGACGGTGGGAAAGGTTTCGGAATAGGAGTTATGGATACATTTAGGATTAATGGACTATGATCAGAGGATAGTTCATCAAGGCGAGTTACGGAATAGTTCAGAAGTCGAGGATGTCAGGATTACGGTTAGGATCTGTCGGCCAGTAGGTAGGAGAATCGGGAGGTAGGAGATGAAAGCGTCGGGTGTTGAGTGCAGACTGCAACGTCCGTCCACGAGAATTGGTGGTTCTAGAACCCCACTGTTGATTCTTAGCGTTTAAGTCGGCACCCAAAATGAAGTGGTTTCCCAAGGAGTTGAGGAAGGATCCAAATTGGGCAGAGGAAATGGGATGTTTAGGAGGGCAGTATGCTGATACGATGATAAGCGGAAAGGAAAAGGTTTTGATTACAATGGAAGTTGCTTGTAGGTAATCGTGGGCGGGAAGTGGGTGTAAGTGATGGGAGATGGATCGGCGGACAATGACAGCAGTGCCGGCATGGGCTTTGCCGTCTGGATGGTCTGTCCGGTATGTTATGTATTCTGGTATTTTAAAGTACTGTTTAGTGGTTAGTCTAGTTTCAGTAATGAGTGCAACATCAACGTTTTTGTCTTGCAGTACGGCTGTTAGTTCGTCAGTGTGAGTTCTAACACCATTTGCGTTCCAAAGGAGAATGGATAAGGAATTAGGTGAGGTCATTTATGGTTTTTGTAAGGCAGGAATGAGATTTGATACAAGGTTCGTAAGGAGTGATATTAGAGGCATAACAAGGGATTTCATTTCGGAGATAAAGGATGTCATCAAACTGGTAAGGTCTGTGGCGTTTGAAGGAGGAGGAATATGAGAGATTTGTGGTGGATTAGGATTCTTAGGATTTGGTTACATTTTGAGAAAGACGTATATGTGGAATGGATTGAGGTATATTTATTAGTTCCGGCAGGGCCACGGCTTCGGTACTTTGATTCCCACCTCCAAGTAGGTCGGCAAATGATACATTGGCATCAATAAGTTTTGAGGGTTCTCTTCTGGTGCTTGCATGTCTTGTTGTTTCATCCAGTACTTGAGGTTTTTGAAACCTGGTCCTGAGTTCCTTATAGATTTGGCATCCTTTATAGTTGGCCGGGTGGTCCTTGAGGCAGTGAGCACATACAGCTGGTGTTGATTTTGGTTTTGTACACTCCACAGACTTGTGCTGTTCACCGCATTTCACGCATCGAGGTATGTGATGACAATAACTTTTAGTATGACCATATGCTTGACAATTATGGCACTGAATTATCTCTCTCTTTGTGTAAGGTTTTTCAACTCTTACACTGGAATAGTACAATCTATTGAGGTCATAGATTTTTTCAACTCCTTCAGCTGGTTCCAAATCCACAAAAAAAAGAGGTAGAGGAATTTTATCCTTTAGGACGTTGGTGACTTGCCGCACTTTATAGCCCATCTCCGTTAGTTCTTCTTTAATAGCTTCAACTGGTGTCGAGGGGTGTAAGTTTCTGATTACAACCCTTAAAGCTCTCTCTTGGCGTAGCTGATAGGTATGGAAATCTGCTTTGGTTTCAGTTAGGTATTTCACTATTTTTCTATATGTCTCGGCAGTAGTAGGAGATATTTTGGTATCATTGATTCTACTCATACAGTAGTAGCTGGTAGATTCGGTAATTTTGTTCAATTGCGCACACAACAACTGGAAATTTCTAATATTTTTGACAAATATTGGAGGAGGCCGTGGTTCACTAGGTATAGGAGTAGATTCCATGTTTTCTTTTTCATTATGTAAAATCTGAAAAGGATTTGGGGTGAAAAACGGCGATTCGTCAGTCATCCCTTGTGACGATGTGCCATGTTGTGGTTCAGATTCTGAATTAGTACCGGAAGGGTTGCTTGTAGATTTAATCTTTTATTAGTATCACGGCGGGGTCTTTGTTTTGTAGGTGACGGGATTGAACCACTAGATCTAGATCTTTTAGTTGAAGCTTTGGAGGACATTACTTGATGATAATATCGCATTTCATGTATAGAAAGTAATTAAATAATAACCAGATGTGGGAAAAAAACAATAACTTAAAAAAAGTTAAGCATGACCAGCCTTGCCGGGCTATTGGCAATCAGCTGATATGAAGAGGTGACTCAGCATTCACTTTACACTGTAAATTATATCACAACTTACCGTTGTTTGCTCCAATAATAACTGTTGTTGTTATCCTGAAGTCTGATGATGTTTTCAAGACTGTGCTGAAGTGAAATCCAACTGTAAAAGCAAGAAATCCGAGAGCCGACTTGAAATATGACTGCTATACTCACGCGCATGCGCAGAACTAAGTTAATTATTAGATATAAATAATCCTTATGATGTTATCTTAACTTATGTTACAACATTAAATGGTGAGGTGAAATTTATAGTCAGGATTTGTGAGGTGAGGGTCTCTCATACCCCAGACCCCATTTTTTTTTTTTAAATCCTAAAACATCTAGAATTGTTTATTCTTGTAAAATACGTTAATTCAACCTTGTTAATTCTTGTTTCTTGGACAAAAATAAAACCTCCCTTTCTTCGGAGGGGTCTCCTGACTATACTTTAGACTTTCGGGAAAGTCTGGGATTTTCCGACCGTCTGGTCATGTGATCCTTTAACAAGGATATCCCAGATTCTTAATAAAATTAAAAAGTTAAATAACACGATCAGGAGACATTTTTTCAACAAATTGAAAAACACACTTTCAGTAAATCCGAACACTAATGGTGTGGTGGGGTCTGATGGACTCCAATAACACTGTCCTAAAGCAATGCCGGATAAAATCTGACTAAAAAAGGGTGCTACATTATAATCATGTCGAAGTTTCTAGTTAGTACACCGACAAAAACTAACATAATGTATTTTTTCTGTTTTATTTTTATTTGGAGATATAGAGCATACTTTTTTCATAAGTTTCCGATAAATGATAAAAAATCTGGTGCCGGCAACACACGGCTTTCACTTACCTCCACTTTTAAAATCAATAAAAGAATTATCAAATCAGTTAGAGATAAAAATAGTAAGTGAAAGTAATACGTGAAACTATTAAATAATTAATTAAATCGAATTTATTTAGAAACATGTGTTTTATTAAAAAATCTATTGTATTATTATCAAAAATAATCAGTTAGTTTTATCTCCTTTTCATCACTCTCTATTAACTTTTAAAAGTTTGAGTATACGATAATATTTTTTCTAAAATCTTTAGCTTTCCAACGGTATATCATACATGTATATTAATGTTCTCATGTTCAAAAACAAAAAATTGCATTAAAAAAAATATTTTTTTCTGTTTTCTCCTTTAGTTGGGTATCGAATTCATTCAATTTATATATTTACCTGTTTTTCAACAGTGGTAACAAGATAATATAGTTATTTTTATAGAATCAACAAAATTAAAGGTACTTTAAGAAAAAAAAAATTAAAATATCGGCATTTAAGCCCTTTCAGACCATTTAATCCGAATGAAACCTAAATGATATTAAAGCTCATTAAGTTTTACATCGATATAGCGAGTTTAATCAAAACCGTTTTCGAGAAAAATCGAACAAAGGTGCAAAATGTATGGTATAAAGTGGCTCTTCTGGTAAGCTCAATTTGATGAAAAAGGTATTGTAACGTCTCGGGCGTATATTTGTCTTAAATATGAAATTTCAGTTTCATAGGACTTACCGTTTCCGCCCGGGGGTTTTCACGGTCGCAATACTTTCCCTTACTATATATAGTAAGTGAAAGTAAAAAGAATTAAACGAATATCAACTACAAAATATCTGGAACTCAACATTCCTCTCATTCAATTATTAGTAATTTTCTTATGTTCTAAATAAAGTTTTTTAGTCATTTCATGTTTTAACTCGGGTTATTTAAATATAAATTGTAATAAATGCAATATTAATGTACATGACATTGCCGTTTACACTTTTTAAAGTAAATTCTTAAATATTTCTTTTTAAATTTAAAAAAAATTGTAACGATAACACTTTTTCTTTTTTTAAATAAAAATAAAATATCACTAAATTGAATCACTCCCATCATGAATAAAAATACTAGTTATAATTTACCAATATATTTCGCTTTTTCATGAGGATAATGAATTTAACTAAAGATGTTTAAGAAAAGCGTAATAACAGAATATTACTATTCAATATTTTTCTATCACACAATTACGTGATCAATATTGAGTATCGACATTTTCAGATGGGTCTCATGCATGTGATCTCAAGTAGATATAAATATGATTAATATAAAAATATATATAAACTTTCGGGATAGTATGCATGACGATTAGAAGTTTGGGATAATATAAGTGAATAACCACGAAGTTTTCAGTTAGTGCGCTGACAAAATCTAAATGAAGTAATTTTTGTATATCAATGATATTGAAAGACACAAAGCTTACAGTTATCTTATTTTCCAAAATATATCACAAAAGATTTAAACGCACATTAACTACAAGTTATCTGTATTTAAACAGTTTTCTCATTCAATTATTAATAAGTTTGTAATGTATTAAATAATTTTTTTAGTAATTTCACGTTTAAACTCTAATCATTTTACTATCATGTATGATGAATCTTTTTATATAGAGTTCTGAGCATCTTATGAAATAATGAGTTTTTTTTTTGTTATAATGAATTCACGAATAGTGAATTATTTTACACTGGGAAAATCATGATTGACATAAAAATTTATATTTTTATCACTTATTACACGCTCAATTAAGTTACTAATCACTAATTAAAAATTGGATATTCTTTTTTTTTTTTTTTTACTTTAACTACAATCCCGCTGTTAAACCATAATAAAAACCTATAATTACGAAATTATCTTTAGATTGATGCTCTAATCTTCTCCAAATTCATCTCAATTTTTTTAAATCTAAAGTCAATTGAAATAATTAAAATAAAATTTTCATTCTGAAACAAGAGGTTACACAGGCCAAAATTAAAACAAATTTTTCACTGAAAACATCTAGTTTTTAAGTTTTTAGGGCGCTGAGTTCAAATATGATAATTAAATAGCTGTATCGCTACCATTGTTTCACATTTCCTAAATAACCTTGATAAAAACTGATTTCATTACAGAATTTGACCGCTTTCATATAGTTTAAGTCCGTTTTATTGCACAATGGTAACACGTACACATCTAAACTGTTAGTCATTCTGCTCATATGAAAGAAAGCTATGAAAATATAGATATAGTTTTAAATAAAATAGGCTATTCTGATCATGGTTGGAGAATACATACCGATTTAAAAGTAACAAGTCAGAAAAATTGTTGTACCGCATTTCCCAATGTCTTGTGTGAATAGGACTGTAGAGCAAGGATCAACATTGGTGCAGAAAGAACCAGTCTGTGAGGAAGTCTTCAACACCTAGTGAGAAGAACATCATGCGCGAAAACCTTTTAGATCCAAGAAACGTACCCCTATCTTCTCTGCATATTAAGTTAGGCCTAATGAAACAATTCGTGAAGGCTTTGCACAATAAAGGACCGTAGTTCAAGTAGCTCTCCCAACAGTTTTCACACCTTTCAGAAGCTAAACTTTAAGAAAGAGTATTTTTCGAACCTGATATGAAAAAAGTGATGTTTCATGTTAACTTTGAATCTACAATGATCTTAAATGAGAAAGAAGCGTTTAAGAGAGTTGTTATAGAGTTCTTTGGGAATAAAAAACACCCACAATATCTTTCTACTGTAGCTGAGATGTTAAACAAGATTAAAAATAAAGGATGTTTGATGAACCAATTAAATTTGTAATAGTTGATGAATATTGGATTATAAAATACGATCAATATATATATATTATATATATAATATATATACAAAGTTTTTTTTTTAACTTTCAATACCCTTTCGGCTTGATGTTTCCGAGCCTGTAAAGATTTCTTCTACTCTAATTAAACCAGGGCAGCCAAAATTTAGGACTTCCACTGTAACATCGTTCGGTTAGCCAAAAAAGTATAAGGTGAAGCTAAATGAATAACAATGACAAATATTTGCTATACACAAAGACTAGAAAACATACCTTCTTTCATACAACATACTGAAGACTCTCAATTTGTATCTTGTTTGTTTAATCATGAGAATAATGAATAATAATTTAGAGAATGAGATCTAAACTTTTAATTATCATGAATAGAATTAAAAAAAGTTGTATACATATTTTTATGTTAATCATATTTATATCAACTAAAGTTCATCAAATCAAATGTCAAATCAAATTCATACCAATATTATTCACTTTATTATGTGAATATTAACAAGTAATATTTTATTGCTACCTTCTTCCAGTGGCCGTCAGGCCGTGTAAGCCCTAGGCCTCGTGGAGTAATCTCCTGGAATATAACACTCACGTTTCACGATGCATTTTGTAGTGTAGGGTCATCACTCCCTACGTCTAATTTTGTGAGTGGTCACCATTTGGCTGACGGGTCACACATACCCGGGGGGAGAGGCTGTGAGTGAATCCCCATTTATTTACATCCTTTAAAAGCCACGCTGGGACTAGGATTCGAACTCACATCCTTTAGCACGAGAGACTAGCGAGCTAGCCACTCAGCCACGGGCTCCCATTTTATTACTATTCATGTGTAAATATCCTTAGTCTCCTTTCTTTATTGTTAGTAAAAAGAGAAAAACATTGTTGATTATAACCAGGAATGTTTTCAATACCGAAGAGATTCGATTTAGTGTAATTTTTTTTAATTACTAGAAATTTAATAAAGAAAAAGTATTATTTAAAAATATTTTCTTTTATTTAAAATTATATGTTTAGGACTTATGTATAAATGTTTTAATAGCAATCTCGAATAATTTAATTACCAATAATGCTAAAATATTCTTAGTTCTCATTTTCTTTAGAATATTCTTATTAATTCTCTTTAATGTATGACATCGTGATTAAAATGTTTTTACAATTAATGAAATATGGAATGAAATGAGTAGTAATTAAGAATTTTAAATTAAAAGGAAGTTTTTTTTAAATCATAATTTTTATTTTTTGGCATCTACGTTTTATTCATACTAAATAATCGGTGGACTAGGAATGAAGGGGCCAACCCAATTCATGGCGAAAAATTGATACAGTGTCTTTATTTATGATAAGGCGGAAAATCAATTCAGAATTGCGGGCATTAGCCACAAAGTCCCCCCTCTGCGAGGATACTCTAGAACCCGCAACCAAACTAGTTATAATATTTTTGTCATTAGCTTACCTTTTTGCACCTGAAGAGCGCTATGATGGTGATGAGGTTGCCAGGGATGCCAACGAGCATGAAGAGGAGGCAGAAGAGAGTGGCGAGGTTGAGTAGGCTGGGCGGGTAGCCGTGGAAGAGCTCGGCCTCCAGCTCGGGGTCGGCCGGCTGCCCGGGGGCCGTCCTGTTGGTGACGTTGAGCAGGCCCTGCACTGACTTGGGGCCCTCGTCGCTGTGGCCCCCGAGTATCGAGGCCTGGAAGATGAGGTCGCTGTAGTCCATGTAGTCACCCGCTAGCCCCATCCTCCGCCCCGCTAGGCTCCACCATCCGACGGGGTTCTGCCAACAGAGACCAACAGTCTTCCAATAGAACTACAATTCCTTAATATATAAAAAGCAAAAAAAAAAAAAATATATATATATATATATATATATATATATATATATATATATATTACTTTTTATTTTATTTTACTAAACCAACATAGCTATAGATAATTAAAAAATATTTTTCTTTTGTATCACATAATTATGTACAAACATGATTAGTAAAAGTAACTAATTATAATATTTTAAATACAAATTTTTATGTGAAGTGAGTATGGTTGACTTGTGTATATTTAGGTGAAGTTAGCAGTCAAAAAACTTAATTGTGTAAGTATACGATTCATGAGAATTAAAGGCAATAAATAATACGTTCATAAATTATAAACAAATATTTAACGCAAATAAACTGTAAATTAAGTTTATACTTCATTGTGTGTTATTTTGACTGCACCCTAAACTAACTTCTCCCAAAAATTGTTATGGATTTCGTTCATATTTTTTTATTGGCAATTGAATGGAACCTCTCCGTAATCGTTTTATACGGTTGCTCCTATCAACAAGTGTCCTAAAGTAAAAGTTGCTGGAAATAGGGTGTGGAATCAATTTACGACGTCAAATCATAGGGTCCTAATTGAAAAAAAAAAAAAAAAAATGGTGTCTTCTGGGACACCATGCACATCAAAATTAAAATCTGAATACAGAAATAGATTCCTCGTTAAAAAATAATGGGGTTTACGTTTAACCTTGTTTTCGTACGGTCAACAGTCTGGCCATAGTACTAAAATTTCCAATTATTTGATATTTCGCCCCACTGTGCAGCGGTATGTCGGGTCGCATCACACACCATTCAGTTACCATACTAGCTAAAAGAAATTAGAAACGTTAACATTTCTTTTCCTCAGTTTTTTTTTTCTCGATTAGATAATAACAATTATATTGATAATTATTTATCGTAATTACTCAAGTTTATTTATATATTTTCAATTGTTTTCATAGTTTGTATTTTCTCCATAATTATCATACAAAAAAATTACAACGGGTTTTTGCTTCATAAATAATTCAAAATACATAAAAAGTACTTCAGGAGAAATCATTTTTTGAAAATTCGTTAACGACCCAGTCAGGCAATTTAATAAAAAAAATAATAATAATTTTTATGCTTTTGACCAAAATCATTAGATATTAAATTGTTGGAAGTTATTATTCCGGGTGGCGGTCAGTAAATGAAATAGCTAAATAGTTTCAACTATTTATTGCTTGCCAACGTTTCGACTCCCATATGTGGGTCAGCATCAGGGCGTATCGCAGACGAATGTAAACGTTTCCATATATGTGTATATATATTTATGTTCCGTGCATCCGAGCTATCTGAAGCGATATTGAATTCAACAGATCCATTCCGAAATCCGTTCCGTTGTCACCTTTCGTCCGCATACCACCAGACCATATTCTTCAGCTCAAATCATTACGAAATACCTGGAGAAAAGATGGTATCGCACTAGGGACAGCGATGTAAACAAAGTATTAAATTCTCTTACCGCGCAGGTCCGGAATCTTATAAAAACATGGAAGGCTGGCTTATAGGAGCAGAAATTTAGATTGATGAATGGTGATCATCGCAAGCTTTGAAAAATGACCAGGAAAGGACATTAAATTTGATCAGGCTTCACCAGAGCAATAAGCTACTAAGTTTCGAGCAGCATGCTGCGGTATTAGCCGATTACTACGCTGACAAAATTAGAAGAAAGACCGGAATCTTCACGGAAATCCCAATCAAAGAAAAATAAGACAATACAATGTTTGTCAGTTCTTCGTAGAATACAGGGCAATAGTTCAACGGGATGCGACAAAATCCAAAGTGTTTTGTTACAACAACTCCAAGAAAATGGAAACTTGGTAAATTTGTTCAATTCCTGTCTAAGGCTCAGATATTTCCCTGTGGCATGGAAGAATATTATCTTATTACTTGTATACGCTGGGCTATCCGTGAAAGAATAGTACTTCCAAGTGACAACTCAAAATTGAGGGTGGTTCTATTGAAATAAATAAGTGGACTGTATAGATTTAAAATAAATTAAAATAATGAAAGCAAACGACGAATCACAATACATTTATTAAACTAAAATACATATAAGGATGATAAGAAACAAATTAACCTAATAAATTTATATAAGAAAAATTAACCTAATTATAATTAAACAGCTGTAAGAAAATGTAGGAAACAAAATAAACCTAATTAAAATATTGTAAAAATAGAAGAAACAAACTTAACTTAATTAATGCTCAAAGATGTAAAAAAAATAGTTATCAAATTAAACAGTTTCTTGAATAAGAATTAAGAAATTAAATGTTCCATTAATGGATAAAGATAGGTTATATTCACGTAAAGATGTCCAGTTGAGTGTTGAAGAAAACGACCGCAGGGCGGCTTGAACAAAGTCGTCTTGAGTATTGAAGAAAATTACCGCAGGGCGGCTTGGACGAAGTTCTCTTGGCTGTTGAAAATGACCGCAAGGCGGCTCTTCCAAATTCCAAGGGGAACGATGAGAAGATGAAGAAATTCGTTTCCAAACGTTCAAACGTTGAGAGGAATCTTGGGTCTATATACGGCACATCTTCACCGCTCAGACGCTAGCTTAAGACTCGACTGCCACGAGGCAGTCAAAAAAACAATTGAAGTACGATCGTCTTCTGTCTTTCTCTTCTACTGCTCTCGTTTAAAAACTTATAATTATATTTAAAATAACTATTTTAAAAAGAAATTAAAAAATAAAGATTTAAACAAAAAAAATGATCTTATTATAAATATCGTAAAATTATGAACTAATAATTTTTCGATTGAAAAACTATAAAAACCTTATCAGGCCGTAACATATGGCGTGAACATTACTACTCCTTAAACCAGCAAAGTCAGGAAGTGAGCCTTCCCACTACTTGTTACCTCGCATGGGAAAAATTTTCGAAAAGGTAATCCTAAATTACCTGAAAAAAATTAGCTCTCAAAAGAGGTGATACCTGCAGAATAAACGGGATTTCAAGCTCAATTGAGCACAGAGCATTCCCTGATCAGACTACAAATGAAGGCGACAAGCAACTTCCAGAAAAATAGGGCAACTGCCATGATAGCACTCGATTGCTCAAAAGCGTTTGACTGCGTGTCACATGGATTGCTTTGCCAAGAGTTGATCAACCTGGGGTGCCCGGAAAATGGCGTACTACGGAAAATGTTGAAAGGAACGTCATTGCAAGGACCTCTAGAATTCACGAGGAATTAAAAATGTACAAACTTTCCGAATTCATAACGAGGAATAGAAAGTTCTATGAAACGGTCAAACTTATAAACAATGCCATATATGGTAAGCTGACACCTTCTGGATTATCTCAACGATGGAAGAATATTGAGATTTAGGTTTTAGTATTAGATTTAAGGCTCTACTTAAACCAAAAGGTAAGCCCCATCACCTCATATAGATTCTTAGAAGATAATTAGATATTATACAGATATCTGACATTCTTAAAATGCATTCATGTAGAAAAAGGAAAATATTCAAAAACTAAGCTTTTAAGAAGAGCTAACAGAGTACTAGGATGAAGGTTTATTAGAGGCGTTTTACTTTCAAGGAAGTACTTAATTTTCAGAAAAAAATGTATATAAAAAATGTTTTAAAAATCCTTAAATTTAAAAAACGATTTCTGAAGACATCTTTCGGTACCTATCAAATTAATAATAAAAAAGACAGAGAAGCGTACAAAATATAGAAAACATAAATAAATAAAATGCAAAACAATCATGAAGTAGGCAATCAAGCAGAGAAGTTAATTAATGTCTTACAGCCATATTACAGAAGATACTACAGATTGTCATTTCAGCTCATTTCATGAAAATCAAAGGAAATTATCAGCTAATATTCACCAAACTTCTTTTACTTTCTTAATTTCTTTAATATAAAACTTGTATATATTGATTACCTGAAAAAATTTAAGACTGTTACAAGAGTAGTTAAAAGACCTAGGATAAAAAGAGAAGAGATCTGTTATTTTCTAAGTCAATGACACTCTGAGAAAAAAATCTGAATAAAGAAAATATTAAAATTAAGAATAAGTTAGTAATTAAATTATAGTCTTAAAGGTCCAGTAGTAACCATACATAGAATCAAAAAATAAATAATAGTAAGGTGCAAATAAGAATTAAATAACACTAACGGATAAAATCTAAAAATAATAAAGATTAGTTTTATTTAATAAAAATAATTACTATTAATAATAATAATAATAATAATATATATACAGTTATTTACGAACTCGGTTGTAAAGATATAGCAAGCTAGCCAACGACAGCAACAAATTACAAAGTGCTATATCACGGCTAATTGCCTCAGACTTACCTGCCTCCCTCGGGCTTAATTTCCTCCAGCCCACCTTTTCTAGGTGTGAGTTAACCTTGTTTTAACCACCAAATTGGGTTTCATTTGCGGAACAAATGGCATCCTCTCTTGATATTTTTATTAAGCAACTGCTTAGTTGAATTAATAAAGGAAGTGAATTAGAACGTATTACAAAGGTACTAATGAGGTAAAACTAGAATTTTTTAAGCACCATTTCATTATATCTTTCTATGAATGCAGTTATCAAGCAATTGACGAACGACCAATCAGAAATCCCGTATCTGTCTGTTTATCTACCATAGATTGATGTTACAAGATGAAACTTGACAAAGCAATTTACGAGAACTGTTACATATAATCGATGATAGGGATCACTTGTAGCTGGGTGGCTAGCGTAACAGCCTCCCATGCCAAAGGTCACGGGTTCAAACCCGCAGGTGGTCCTAGGATTTTTTAATGGGAGTAAAAAATCCTTAGTTACGCCGTCCTTCGGAGGGGACGTTAAAAGGTGGTCCCGAGCCTGTGCGATGTCAGGTACTCGTTAAAGATCCCTATCCTAATAAAACCTGGATAGGCAAAATTTAGGACTCCCACTGTAGCATCGTCCGATTAGCCATAGTAGCATAAAGTGACGTTAAATAAATAACCAATATAATCATGATTGTTTAAACTTTCAATTAAATTTTAATTTTCTGAAAAAATCACCTGATGCGCTCGATGATAACAGTCATACGTTACATCGTCTCTCAGAGTTTTGCTTTTTTCAGTAGAAATTCGCTTGAATTCAGTCTGGAGAATATCACTAAACCTCAGGAATACTACGGCAGTGAATATTGGAGAAATTTCGGTAAGCAAAGTTATAATTTACTTTGTACAATCACGAAAAAGTGAAAGGAGGGTCACTGATCAGCTGATTGCCGCTAGCTCGGCAAGCTCGGGCTTGCTTTTCGTTAACTTATCTTTCTTTTATCTTTAATTCTTATCTCATTATTTATTTATTATTATTATTTTCTTAATCAATGAGATATTTTCATCAAGTCATGTCCTCAAAGTCTGCAAGTAAAAGATCTAGATCTGTAGGATCTAACTCGTCTCCTACAAAACAGAGACCCCGCCGTGAACAAAATAAAAAAATAATTCCACCAGCGACCGCGTCAGCTACCTCATTAGGATCTGAACCACAGCCCAGCACATCATCACAAGGAATAACTGATGAATCCCCGTTTTTTACACCGAATCCATTTGAGATCCTCCAAAATGAAAAAGAAACCATGGAATCTTCTCCTATACCCAGGGAACCACTACCTCCACCAATATTTGTTAAAAATATTAAAAATTTTAAACTGATGTGTGCGCATTTAAACAAAGTAACTGATCCTAATAGCTATTATTGTATAAGTAGAACCAATGATACTAAAATATCTCCGACTACTGCTGAAACCTACAGAAAGATTGTAAAATATCTGACTGAGACCAAAGCTGACTTTCATACTTATCAGCTGCGCCAGGAGAGAGCATTAAGGGTCGTAATCAGAAACCTACATTCCTCAACACCCGTTGAAGCTATCAAAGAAGAACTGACAGAATTAGGATTCCAAGTGAGGCAAGTCACCAACGTTCTAAAAGATAAAAGTCCACTGCCTCTATTCTTCGTGGACTTGGAACCATCAGCAGGAGTCGAAAAAATCTATGACCTCAGTAGACTTTACTATACCCGTGTAAAAGTTGAAAAACCTTACACAAAGAGGTAAATAGTTCAGTGTCATAACTGTCAGGCATATGGACATACCAAAAGTTATTGCCATCACATACCACGCTGCGTGAAATGCGGTGAACAGCATAAAACAGAAGAATGTACAAGATCAAGATCTACACCCGCTGTATGTGCTCTGTGCCTCAAGGACCACCCGGCTAACTACAAGGGATGTGAAATCTACAAGAAACTCAGAACCAGATACCAAAAACCTCAGGATCCGAATGAAACAGCTGTACCAACCAGAAGCAGAAGAGAACCATCTAAAACTGTAAATTCTAACGTATCATTTGCCCACTTGCTTGGAGGTGGAAACCAGAATCATGAAGTCGAGGCACTGCCGGAACAACTTTTTCCTCAACTTTCTCAATCTATTGTACAACAATCTATCCCTCAAAGTTTACCTACTATACAAAAAACTCCTCAACATCAAATTTCTCATATCCCATCTCCATCAAATGTCACAGACCTTACCAGTCTCATGACATCCTTCATCTCCGAAATCAAATCCCTCGTTATGCCTCTAATATCACTCCTTACGAACCTTGTATCAAATCTCATTCCTGCCTTACAAAAACCATAAATGACCTCACCTAATTCCTTATCCATTCTCCTTTGGAATGCGAATGGTGTTAGAAATCATACTGACGAACTGACAGCGTTGTTGCAAGACAAAACAATTGACGTTGCACTTATTACTGAAACTAGACTAACCACTAAACAGCTTTTCAAAATACCGCAGTACATAACATACCGTACAGACCATCCAGACGGCAAAGCTCATGCCGGTTCTGCTATCATTGTCCACCAATCCCTCTCTCATCATTTATTTCCACTTCCTACCTATGATTTCCTGCAAGCCACAGCAATAGTAATCAAGACTTTTTCCTATCCGGTAACTATTACATCAGCATATTGCCCTCCCAAACACTCCATTTCCAACACCGAATTTGCATCCTTCCTGGATTCTCTAGGAAATCATTTTATTCTGGGTGGAGATCTAAACGCCAAGCACCGGCAGTGGGGTTCTAGAACCACGAATTCTCGTGGAAGAAATTTGCTGACTGCTCTGAATTCCCGAAATTTTAACCTCCTACCTCCTGACTCCCCTACCTACTGGCCAACAGATCCTAACCGTAATCCAGATATCCTCGACTTCTTCATCCACAGCGGATTAGGCTCCCTGAACTATTCCGTAACTCGCCTTGATGAACTATCCTCTGACCATAGTCCACTGATCCTTAAAGTATCCCTAACTCCTATTCCGAAACCCATTCCACCTTCATTTATCCGAGGCCCTGTCAACTGGAACCTCTTCCGCCAAATCCTCACCGATAATATTGACCTCAGTGTGACCCTCAAAACACCGGATGACCTTGATGATTCCGTCTACTCCTTTACTACCGCCATTCAGCAAGCTGTCTGGACTGCCTCCTCTCCTAAGCACTCCAATAGAACTCCTCAGCAAAACCATTTACCTCAACACCTAGCTGACCTCATCCATGCAAAACGCCGAGCCAGATCATTATGGCAAAGAACCCGACACCCAACCAACTTTTATTGTAGGCAATTAAAGCGGGAGTTGGCGACCTTCCGTTCCCAGTCCTTTAATTCCTACCTCTCCTCTCTATCAGCTCGAGATAATTCCCTGTGGAATGTGACCAAAAAGATCCTCAAATACCACAAAGTTTCCCATCCTCTCCGGCGTGGTGATGCCTCCTGGGCTGCGTCTGATGAAGATAAAGCCGAGGAATTCGCCACACACCTCTCCAAAGTATTCACTCCTCACCCAGAATCCAACAGAAATCATACCACAACAGTTCAAGAATTCCTTTTCTCACCAATACCTCTTTCTCTACCTCCTAAAGCTATTAATCCATCTGAGGTGAAATATCTTCTTCAAAAACTGACCCTTCGTAAATCCCCTGGACATGATCTCCTTACCCCCCAGATCCTGCGACAACTTCCCCAGAAAGCCATTATTTTTCTTACATACATCTACAACTGCATCCTTCGCACCACCTATTTTCCTCTCTTATGGAAGCATTCCACAATCATTCTATTCCTAAAACCAGGTAAACCTTCCAGTAACACTTCATCCTACAGATCTATTAGTCTACTCCCCATCCTCTCAAAAATCTTCGAAAAGCTCCTTCTAAAACGAATCCTGCCTATATTAGAATCTCACAACCTTCCTTCCCACCAGTTTGGTTTCCGTTCTCATCATTCCACTGTTCAACAAGAACTCCGAGTTGTAGACCATATTTCCTCAGCCCTCGAATGCAAAGAGTATTGTTCTGGTGCGTTTCTGGACATAGCGCAAGCTTTTGACCGGGTATGGCACGCTGGATTACTCTTCAAGCTTAAAACGCATTTACCCCAGTCTCTCTACCTCATTCTAAGATCCTATCTCTCAAACCGCTCCTTTCAAGTACGCTGTGGTGTAGAATTTTCCAACTGTTATCCCGTTGAGGCCGGTGTTCCTCAGGGCAGCGTCCTGGGACCCGTTCTCTACATCCTTTACACCGCTGATATTCCTAATCATCCTGACACCTTTCTAGCAACATTTGCCGACGACACCGCCATCCTATCATCCAGTTCCGATCCCGAAACAGCATCCTTAATCCTGCAAAGACACCTTTGTCTTATCGAAGACTGGTGTGGTGCTTGGCGCATAAAGGTGAACGAGGCCAAATACAAACACGTAACCTTCACTCTTCGACGAAACTCCTGTCCGCCAGTTTACTTCAATTCCATTCCTATTCCTCCTTCAGATACAGTCCGCTATCTTGGCTTACTACTAGACAAAAGACTGACGTGGAACCCACATACAAGACTTAAAAGAAAAGCACTCAATCGACGATTCGGACAGTTATACAGACTATTAAACAGAAAATCTGAACTTACAGTTGAGAACAAATTATTAATTTATAAGACAATACTGAAGCCCATCTGGACCTACGGACTTGAACTGTGGGGGACAGCTAAACGTTCTAACATCAAACGCATTCAATCCTTTCAATCCAAAGTCCTCCGAATAATAGTAAATGCTCCTTATTATGTATCCAACTATACCTTGCACCACGACCTTAATGTTCCATTTATTTCAGACCTAATTCCATCCAAATGTTCCAAATTCCATCAGAACCTCATTCATCATCCTAATCCTTTAGCACGATCCCTATCCAGCTCCACTCATCCATACAACCCACCTAGAAGGTTGAAACGGCATTGGCCCCGAGATATATTGTAAATACATATGCTGGAGTTCTGATACTGGTCAGATTCTCCTCTCAAGTGCGGTGTGATTGTGGCTATGGCGCCCTTACTTAGCTTCCGCTGGCTCTCACCAGTGATGCGGCTGAGAGGGAGGCGCTGGGATCCTTTGGACTCTGCTTGTCCTTCCACAAGTGGGGGGACAAGCCCCGTCCGGGGTTCCCGAGCTGATTGTAAATATTGTACATAGGTATGAATGTGACATGTTTTGTTTATTTATTTGTTAACTTCATTTATTTGTATTTATTTTGTCTACTTAATTTTGTTATTGTATACGTTTACTTATTTTGATTTTATTTTATGTAATTTGACTTTCCTTTTGCTTATATTGTAAATATTGTATGAATGAGATCCTGTAGCACTATTATTATTGTCTATTATGACAAATTGTAATATATACGAATAAAAAAAAAAAAAAATTTTCTGAAATGAATAAAACATAGGACTTAAAATGTAAATGTAAAACCTAACATTTTTTGAAATATTGACATAAAAATTTTTTTTTTTTTTTTTTTTTTTTTTTTTTTTTTTTTTTTTTTTTTTTAATGAAGAGTCACTCAAACATTGGTCTGTATAAATAGTTGGTAGTGTGGTGTGACCAATGCTTGAATTTGGCCATCATCAACAGTTGGAGGACGACCCGAGCGCTTAGCTTCTTCCAAGTCAAAATTTCCGGTTATGAACCGTGCAAACAATATATAGACGGTGCTTTTTTCTAAGGCATTATTGCCATCCGTACACACTCTAAATTTTGTCGACCGTCTGTACAGCAGATATTCCTTTTCGAAAATAACAAAATCATTAAACAAAAAATAATTATTTTCTCTTACATTCATCCCATCCCTCCTCCTAAATAGCGAAGAAGAAATAAAAAATTAAAAAACACAATAATTTATTATAAAATAATTTTATTTATGATTTATGACATAATTCGCAAGTATTTTCCTTACATTTTAAATGAACCCTTAAAAATTGATCACTTTCATATATCGGTACGACAGCATTATTATTATTTATGAACTATAATAAAATATTAAAAATGAAAACATATTTCATGATCTTAAATAACTATTAAAAACTCTGAAATGTCATTTTAATGATATTAGAGACAAGAAACCTATATGATTTTTAAAATTTCAAAACCTTAAAACGCGGATTTTTCGGTATATGTATCTTGGTGTCTGATCATTATTCAAGAAATTAAGTGAGATAGCATGCTTCTCATTTTTTTTTTTTCTGGAAGGTCATACAAAGTTTTTAATTATAACAAAGCAATTATTCTATAATGCGTTCATTATTGATCACGGTGTTAAATGTATGCGTTTGGCCAATAATAGGTATGTAAATGGGTCAATGCTTTGTAAACAACGTCCGATAAAATATACGTCAATAAGACAAAACGCTCCTCAATTCATTCTTCTTCCATCATCGTATAAATATTAAATTACATTTATCCAAAATATGTTTAAATATACTTCCATCTATGTAAAAATTTTATATTTTATCCATAAAAAAAGGACTCTAAAGGAATGCATCCCGAAATTTCTGGATGAATTGCAACTTCATTAACCCGAGTCACGGACGATAAGATTGCTCAATAAAAGTTAAAACAAGTACCCTAAACTGTGAGATGGCCCTGTTCATTTAAAGTGGAAACTAATTTACCAACTGAAAAAGCCAACCTCCGAGTGGAATTTCGTGGGCGTTTACCTTTTGTGACCAAGTTTTATTGTTCCCACTCCTATTATCTGATTTTAAATCGCTTCAATGAGTTCAGCAAGTATTTACGGCCGATTAGGCAAACTTACTTGAATTTTATAAATAAGAGTAAGGATTTTTTTATCACGATCACTCAATACTAGTTTTAATAAAAAAAATTTTTAAAAATGGATAAATTACAATTTAGTAAATATTTCATGGAATCTATTCAATGCTTTATTAGAAGAAGGTGATCTACCAATTGTGAGTAACTGTTTATAATTTCGATTCTGTATAATGTAGTATATAACTCCACTTTAATTCATATGTACTGTATAACTTGCTCCCCTTAAAAAGAACCCCAATAAACATAAAATTTCTAAATTAGACTCTCCAAACCAATGCTGGCTTACCAAAGTTCAATGCAAATATTGCTTAATAAGTTCTACAGCCCTAGATCTTGTAAATAAATAACGAACTGGAAATTTCTGCCTTGAATTATTATAAACATAGATACATTCATATTGTAGTATCCTTGAATGTGAAACATCACAAAGTGCAGGTAACCCTGCCAGAGGTTTTAATGCAACAAAAAACACATCAGGATGCTAAAGATGTGCAGTCAATCACTGTATAAACATAGGATATTAGAAAAAATAACTTATGAAAAAAGACCTCTTCTAGAATCTCTAGAAAAGTAATTTCCACGAGAAAGGAAGAAGAACCGGCGATGCAGCATTATCACGATTCCATTCCAGCTATTTGGTATCCGAAAATAGGGGTGTAAAACCAGAATTTTTGAAAAAAAAAAACTAACATTTACAGAACTAAAATAAATCGTTGGAGAGGTGTGTGTGGGCTAGTGGATAGAGCGGATTTACTCTGTTTATTCAGCGGTATGGGGGCGACCCTCCTGGGTACACCCAGCCTCTTTAAAGTGGGTACCCAAAGCGGGGAGAAGCCTGGCGACTGAGCGTGATCAAGGCCTAATCACCTCATTGCATGTTACGAATCATCTTATATATGTACTTTTGCCCATGGGCCCTTCATGGGTTGTAGAGGTACAGGTTTTTTTTTTAACGAATTGTAACTACATTATTTTCCATAAAGCCTGAAACACTGATATATAATGAAAAGAGCATTGAAAATACATAATAATAATAATTAAAATCCATATTAAAAGTAAATTTACTTTGTAGATGTATAATAACATAATTCATGTTATAATTAATAATTTAAAATAGCATGGCCCTACAGATATAAACTTATAAAAGAGATTTAAATGTATATATTATATAATGTAATTGTTATTATTTTGTTTTTTTTGAGCCTAATAAGGAAATAGTTGAATCAGTGAGTGAGATTATTTTACTGTTATTGTGTAGTGTATTGTATATGAATATAGTTACTGTTATATAAATTGTAAAATTGAACAGGTCGGCTCGGACTAGACGGTCTAAAAGACCATAGTTCTATTAATGTTTTTTTATATGTTATATTTTTGTTGTAATATGCTGAAATAAAACTAAAAAAAATATTTATCTATCTATCAACATCTATCTATGTTATAATTAATAATTCATACATTATTAAATAAATAGCTCCTAGTAATTCGTATTATTCACATACATAAAGAGCAATACATAAAAGATGTTTATTATTCAATTAATACAAGATGAATGAATAAAAATATGTCAATGAAAAATATTATTTATGAATAATAGTATACAGGAAGTCTATTTATTATCTAATTCACTAGCCTTAAGACACCTCGTAAAGAGTATCCTTCAAAGCTATAAATTTTCCATTTGAGCAAATCCTTCTTTCTATTTAAAAGTCCATTATCAACTAAAGGAAGGTTATAAACCGGTTATTGCACCTGCCATTACCGAATTTAACGAGAGCTCCACTTCCTTATTTCCTCTCTATAGATGCTATTATGGACCCTTTTTCTCAAAATTAGTTTCTGAAGGGCTTCATACCTGAGCCATTTGATTTTTTATTACTTTAGTTTTTTTTTCTGATAAAATAAAATTCTATTATAATATAATTACCTTCTATGAATACGAATTCATTAAGCTCGATGTGTTAATTATAAGTACTGATTCATTCAGATGCGACAGGGAGTATAGGATAGGCGGAGATGAGGCCTAAATTCAAGTTTTTTATTTTGTTTGAAAAAAGATCTTAAGCAATTGTTGATGTACCAAGATTTTTCACCTTTTTCTACATATCTTTATATATTTAACCAGGCAGGCGATCTACTCCTGGTGCTGATCATTTTTTTAAAATATACTATTGCCAGTCTTACTTCACATCTTATCCATGTATTCGTTTGTTTGTTTCTTTATTTATTTAACGTCACTTTATGCTACTATGGCTAATCGGACGATGCTACAGTGGGATTCCTAAATTTTGCCTATCCAGGTTTTATTAGGTTAGGGATCTTTAACGAGTACCTGACATCGCACAGGCTCGGGACCACCTTTTAACGTCCCCTCCGAAGGACGGCGTAACTAAGGATTTTTTACTCCCATAAAAAATCCTAGGACCACCTGCGGGTTTGAACCCGTGACCTTCCATGTATTCGTTTTGGTTTGCATTCTCTCAGTTTAACAGATTCTTAAAATACTCTTTTTAAAATTAAAATAAATACATTTTATCTTCCACCAGGATTAATTTGCCTCTTTTTAGATTTTTTGGTGAGCTTCTTGTATTGAAGCCATTTCTTTCCTTTTGAATTTCAACACCAATTTTTTTAAATGTTATGTCCGCTAATTGTACCCTTATTTCTAGCCCCAATCGATTTTTTAAGGATTGGAGTTGCTACTTTGGCTGTTATAAATATTTTCCGGGAAATCTTTTCTTTCTAACATTACTAGTGTTGATGTTTTATCCTTAATCTCTTTCAAGGATACGTCTGTGAAGAAATAGTTTAGATATATTTCTTAGATTATCTAAATCCTATTAATTCTTGGGATACTTTCACGAACTTATCTATTTCTTTCAAATGTTTTTCCAAAGGGTTTAAATACGTTTATTGTAAGTATAAAAATAATTCTGTTTAATAGGTATTTAATATAAGTTTTTATTTTTTTAAATTTTATTATCTTATACTAATAAAAGATACTAAACATTACAATATTGTCTAAACATTACAAAGTATTCTTTTGATATCCGTGGTCGCTTCTTAGTTTGGTTTAGTCATATTCGTATGGGTCACATTATAATCTACTCCACAAAAACATCTGAGATACTGATCTGATGTATTTCTCTTTAATTATTGTATTTGCAGAGGCCAATGCATTTGCAGATCCGTATAAGCTCCAAAGTGGGCTATGCAACCTCCTTCCGTTGTTGATTTTGTGTTAAGTGAAGCAGTTAATATACAGGAGAAGGCATATCAGCAAAATATGTCTCAACTAACCAAATTTCTTGGTAGTCAGTTCCGAGACTGCTCAAAACATCCAGAGAATGTCGTATGGATAAATAGCATTGGTATAAGAAATTTGATAGAAAAGTAAATATCGAAACCATTTAACTTAAAAACCCGATCAATATCACACACACACACACACACACACACACACTATAGATTCCATTTGTCATTAAGCATGTAAAATTGCGAGTTAGAACAGGTAGAACAGAAAATAATGAAAGAAACAATGTCTCTCAATATACAATTTAAAAGGTTTTGTAGAGTTTATTTAACTTTTGTTTATCGTAATTGGCAAAAAAAGAATGAACGTGATAAGCGTTAGGAAAGAAGGCAAACCAATTTAAAGGTGATTACGTTTCAAAAAAAAAAAAAATGCCTATAAAAGTGAGAAATTCCTTATCGACTGGAACATGCCTTGAATTTGAAGTAAGGAATCAAATGTATTTTTGGATTTTTTTAACTTCAAATTTATACATTTTTTTCGACATCTATTCTTCATATTATTTTATTAATGAAAATATCTTTTATTCAAACTATTAAATATAAGAGAAATGCATGGAATATCTCATTCTCTACCTGTGACATCCTTTAAAATTATAATTAAGTAATGTAATTCGGTTTATTTATATAATGTAAATTATTTTAATATGAAATATATCGAATAAAAATGAAGTACCCAGATACAAATATTTGGTTCCTAATATATATTTTTTTTTTGGTAAAACAGAAATAATTGATTTTTTAAATTATTAAAAAAAACAAATGGAAGTAAAGTTGATTTCGTATAAAAGGCTGATTTTCCAAATTAATGTTTTTTTTTTTGTTTTTTTTTTACATGACAGAAAATTAAACCAGCTAAGAATATTTAATGAAATAAAATGGGCTGGAGTTGCAGAGCTTACTTCTGGAGGGTTGGCAATAAATAATATATTATGCTTTAGTAAAGCTGGAGAGGGTTAGTATTATGAAAGTACCGCCGGAACCATATTAATTATGTAGAAAATATTGAAGCCTATATCCCCTATCCTTCATTATATATGCGAGGATCATCAGACTGATCATTAGACTAATGGTGGCAACTTACAATAGACGGGCGTTGAAGTGGTTACTCGATTCGAAGTAAATCTATTGCCACTCCAAATGTGGTCTAACAGGATATCAAATTACCGCCCGAGGTTTTGCATGAAAAGTCTGCTTCAGACAAAAATAATTGTGTCTATGTGAATTTTCACCTCTGAGAGCCATCACTTGTTGACATAGACTGATCTGTTACACTTCTATGAAAACTCCTATTAGTCTAACTTATTAATTTATAAGTTCCCTATTTCTATGTTCTTGCAATTTGTTTGGATGGCTGATACTTCGAGTAATATTTTTGTACGAGTTTAAACTCGGCCATTCAGCACCTGAGGCCGCTAGAAATATTTGCAAGGCGTTTGGGGAAGGGTGTGTTAATGAACTAGCCATTCGCCGTTGGTTTGATAAGTTTTCAGCTGGGGATACCGACTTGGAAAACTTGCCCCGAGGAAGACCTCCGTCCGTAATAGACAACGATTTCCTCAAACATACAGTAGAAGGAAACCCCTACCAAACAGTTAAAGGACTCTCAGCACAACTAAATGCAAGTGCATCTACCGTTTCCAGACATTTAAATTGTATTGGGAAAGTGAAAAAGCTCGATACATGGGTACCTCATGATCTCACTGAGCGGCAGCAAGACCCCATGTTTCAAAACATACCGTGCTTGAAAGAACTGGGCTACAAAGTTCTTCCGCACCCACCATATTCTCCCGACTTGTCTCCAACAGATTACCACCTGTTCAGGAATTTAGACAACTTCGTCAAAGGAAAACTTGTTGAGAATGATGAACAAGTGAAAAGTGCGTTTTCAGATTTTGTTTCACTTCAAACCGCAGAGTTTTTCAGTTCGGGGATAAAAAAGTTGGTGCCACGTTGGGAAAAATGTGTAGAAAAAGAAGGTAAATACTTTGAATAAAATTATCTTGTTTTCATATCGTATTTTTAATAAAAATCCTTTACCTTGAAAACGGACATTTCATGTGACACAACCCAATATGTAGCCACTCTATACCATGCATTATGCTTTTGTTTAAATATTTTTTAAAAACGGCTCTTACGATTTTTAATAAACTCGCTATACCAATGTAAGATTTAATGACATTTCAATAATTTGAAATAGTCTGCTTGGATACCGATCTTTTAAAATTATCAAAATATAGGTATTTACTTTATATTATACTTCGTATAAGATTTAATCTAAATTAACGCATACAAAAAAAAAAAAATCTGTTAGGTGAAAAATGTTTATGCTTAACCATTTAATATCATCTCCAAGTTTATCTCTCCGGCTAAAAACGATGATATACAGAACTATTCTTCGTCCGTCACTGTTGAATGGCTCACAACTTTTTCCACACAAGGGAAATCAACGGAAAAGAGTGTTACATTACGGAGACATTACAAAACATCATTCTAACAAGAATCGCAAAAGGGACGAGATTCCAACATGTAAAAACGACGAAATTACATGAGGTGTTGAAAATACCGACAATTAAATTTTTTTGAGTGAGAGGAACTTAAAGTTTTTTGAATCTACAAAATTAGTATCTAACCCTTCATATGATGAAGTAAAACCCTCAGGGATACCTCGGCAATAGCAGAAAGCCAATGAATAAATAAATAAGTATAAGTTTCCTGGGAGTAATAAGTCCGGTTGGCGGTCAGTGAATGAAACAAACAATTTTTTTTTTTTTTTTTTTAATTTCTTTATTTCCAGATCGGCTGCTTGAGCCATACATGGTTTTTTTTTTTTAACATAAATGAATAATTATTACAACTCGTAACAATGGAAAAAGTGGGGATATAGCCTCGTACAAAGACACCCCTAACGATTATAAATTTATAATTATTTCTGAGAATTAAATAATAAAAACAATTTGATAACATAACGAACAATTATAATAAAAAACTAAAGAAAGAAAGAGAAGTAATGAATATACAAAATTAATACTAGGTTTGCAAGAATATAAATTATAAATTTAAGATCCATTTTAGTCTAAAAAAAAAAAAAAAATAAGAAAATAAAAAAAAATAAAAAATAAAATAAATAAATGAGGAAAAAAAAATTTTTTTTTTCAAAAACAAAAGCTAAATAATAATAAATAAAAATAAGTTAAAAATATACATAAAAAGTAAAATAATATGAGGTTCATAAAACTAGATAATAATATTTACAACAGCATGTCCTGTAGAAGCCTGGGTTTGAGCCTGCGAGATGAAGTTGGAATTCCTATGTTGTAGGCTACTGCACCTCCAACTGCTGGTAGCTGCGAGTGGTATTTTTTGAAGCGGATTTTGATTGAAGTCTTCCATGTATTCGATTTGTAGCTCACGATGGAGTTGGCTATTTCTAATAAACCATGGGGCATCTACGGCTATTCTTAATATTTTGTTTTGAAAAGTTTGCAATTTTTTTCTTTTCGTTGAGGAAGCTGCGCCCCACACTTCACAACCATACATTAGTAATGGCCTTAATATTGTTTTATATATAAGAATGGTTGTTTCAGGTTTGAGACTAGATTTTCTATTGAGGATCGGGTATAGCATTGCCAGTCTTGCATAGGAGCGATTGTGGTGTATTTTGAAGGATATGTCGGAGAGGTAGACTGGATGATTAGAAAGTATGTTGGAGGAAGGAATTTACGAAGTTTATACGGCAGTGATCACTTGGACAATTGAGACGTTGATTTCCAAAAGGTACTAAAGGACATTTTTTACGAAATTGATTTTTCGTCATATTTATATTCTCATCATTAAGTTTTATCTAAATATTCTATTTGATGTTATCTAATGAATTCTCAAGTCCTTGAAAAACGTGATTTAGAAATGCGGTCATTTTCTAAAAGTACTAATTACGCATTTATTTTCGTTCCAAATCATTCAACAAAAACTAACCATATCAAATTTCTAAAAAAAGGGTAGATATAAAATATGAAAGAATTTAATATCCAACTGAAGGATTAAATAATAAAAATATTTTTAAAGGGAAATTATATTTTTTATAAGTAATAGTATAGATATATATACTACCGTTTGAAAGCTAAAGATTTGAGGAAAAATGTTAACTATATAAATTTTTAAGAAGAAATGTAAACTAACGAACAGGCCATAAACTTAAGTAATATGCATAACAAAGTGTATTGGTATATTAATTAATCCAAAACATATGCTGTTATCGATACTCAATGTAATTTTTTTAAATTGTTTTAAGTCTAACTTTACTTAAAAGGTGTTACTTGTACAGGAATTTTTATTTTCAGTATTTTATTAATGCTTATATCAGTACTCAATATGTTTTATGAATACGTTTTAACTGTTTAACAGTTCAACAAAACGGATAAAAATTCAAATCATGGTTAGAATTTGGTGTGTAAAATTCATATGAATCAAGGATTGCCAATCAACATCAGAGGACATGAAACAAAAAAAAATCCATACAGAGGCGGAGGCAATTTAAATCAGTGCTATACAACATGGTTAGGGGATGGGGGATGGGAAGGGATATCGAGAGGGAATAAGAGATGAAGGAAATATATTACGAAGGGCGAGAGAGTGTAATCACGGACTGCCACGTGGGGCACCCGCTGTACTTCCACGTGTCCTAACTCAGCGGTATTAGTCTCATCTGGTCCACGTTCGGGCCATCGCCAGGAACAGTCCAACAATAACCTCAAATCAGTAGTTGGCGATTTCACAGTCCACGAGGCAACCACAATCGGTGGTATGTATAGCCGTAGTCGGTAAGGCACACTTTACGATCTCATACTTAAAAAAACAATTTCCGGAGCGAACAAAAAAAAGAAAAGATTAATACAAATAAAACAAAGTGTTTCTTTCAGGCCACGCACTGAATTTATTTTATTGAAAATAAACTTATAGTATATAATTTTTTAATAAAACAATTAGACTTAAATATATTTTTATTATTTATCATATATTTTATTTTAAGGAAGAACTATTTTTTAAATATTTTTTTTTTGCTTCTTAGCTACCTAAAAAAAATATTACATTACATTGACAAAATACATAATTTAAGACAATTATTATTATATAGCATCCCATTATGATTTAAAATTATTAATATTATATCTATTGGGTTGTAAAATAAGTTCATAGTGTTTTTAAAAGGTAATTTTAATAACAAATTCAGATTCTTGTAAATATTTATTATCAATTGTATATGTCTCATTTTGATCTATATCAGTTGCCATTTTTTAGGTAATTCTTTAATTTGGTCTTCATCAACAGTTGAAGTACGACGCTTTGCGTCTTCCAAGACAAAGTTTCCGGTTCTGAACCGAGCAAACCACTTACAGACAGTGCTTTCTCTTAATGCATCATCACCACACACACTGCAAAAAATTGTAACCTTCCGTAAAGCAGATTTTCATTTTCAAAATGCAAAACCATTAAATGAAGAAAATCAGTTTTATTTTCTTCCATTTTGAGCAAGCAGAATACCACTTAAAGATAAGAAAACTGATGCTTAAAAGCACCTTAACTAATCCTTTTTTAGAACATGTAAACATAATTGAGACGTTGATTTCCAAAAGGTACTATATCCATTCCAGGAAATTTTACAGGAAGCACGAAAATCTCTCATTAATAAATTATTAAACTAGCTAATTTGGGCCTTTTTGCCTTAAAATTTAGAATTTTTTTTTACTATAATAATAACATCTTATTAAAGTTATAAAATGAATTTTTTTAGAATGATTTGGAACGAAAATAAATGCGTAATTACTACTTTTAGAAAATGACCGCATTTCTAAATCGCGTTTTTTAAGGACTTGAGAATTCATTAGATAACATCAAATAGAATATTTAGATAAAACTAAATGATGAGAATACAAATATGTAAAAAAATCAATTTCGTAAAAAATGTCCTTTAGTACCTTTTGGAAATCAACGTCTCAATTGTCCAAGTGATGACTGCTGTATAAAATTCGTAAATTCCTTCCTCCAACATACTTTCTAATCATCCAGTCCTACCTCTCCGACAGATCCTTCAAAATACACCACAATCGCTTCTATTCATCTCTTTTTACCCAGTCCGCTGGTGTTCCTCAGGGCAGCATTCTGGGACCCATCCTTTACACAGTTCATACAGCTGATATCCCAACCCATCCTAACACATTTCTTTCTACCTATGCCGATGACACTTGCGTGCTATCAATTCATAATGATCCTAGTATTGCTTCTCAAACTCTCGAATCCCACATCATAGACCTGTCAGAATTGGAGAATTAAAATCAATTCCAATAAATCCCATCAAATTACCATTCCCTTCGTCGAAAACCTATGACATCCTGCATTACAGTTTTTTTTAATGATATTCCGATTGTCCCGGTTGAACAGATCCGCTATTTAGGACTCCTGCTTGACAAATGCCTTACATGGAATCCGCATACAAGACTGAAAAGAAACTGCTCGACGTTTTCGGCTTCTCCAACGCTTACTAGACAGACGCTCATACCTTTCACTTAACTACAAAAGACTCATTTACATGACAATAATAAGGCCTATCTGGACCTACGGAGTTGAGCTATGGGGCTCTACTAAACCATCCAATTCTTCCCGTATCCAATCCTTACAATCCAAAATAATTCATAAAGACCTCTATGTTCCATGGTGATTTGGCCCGTACCAGGTATCATTCCTTCCATGAAAAACTCCATTCCCACTCTAACCCACTAGTTTCAATCCTTGCTTCCTCTACAATTCCTGATAATCCACCGAAGCGTCTGAAGAGAAGATGGCCTCGAGACCTTCTTGGTTAGATTGATTACTAGAGTGCTGCCAATGGGCAGTTTCTCTTCACATTTTTCATGTACATATCCTTTATCAGCATATTTACTTGATGTATTGTAGTATACAGTTGTAAATTTCGATGAAATATAATTTTTTTTAAAAATTGTCCAAGTAAACACAATTTTATAAACGTATAGAGCATAAAACTGAACTTATTTTACAATCCAATATATTGTTAATCAAATAAGTGATGGATTAAAAAAAAATGTAGTTTGGTGCCTTCCAGCTCATACTGAGGACTATTCTGAAAATATATTATTAACCATTTGTGTATTTATATGAACAGATAAAAGTTGTTTTATATTGGAAATTGAACTAGCCACGAGTCTTAATTAAAAATAACCTCTTCCTACTACACAACATCTAATATTTTATGAAAACCAAGTACTTTTTGTCCAGTAGCACGTATAGGGTAATTCGCAAACAGAATACGATTTTCTTACAAGAGTACCAATATTTTATTGGTGTTGAATTTACAAATGCTTTTAAAAGGGACGGCCAACAGCTGATTAAAACGAAGGAGGTGAATTCCATTGAATTGAAAAGAAATTAGAACAATACCCTCCTCGGTTAGTCACCTACATGCATACATTATTCTAAATTGGAATAGTTATGAGAAAATCAGCAAATGTTCTTTCTAACAAATTATTGTCTACTGTCTAACGTTTTGTCCAACGTCCATGAACTTTGGAATTTATAAGTTTGGTAGTGTTATCAGCTGTTCAAGCATGACAAAGCCTAACAAATATTTATAGCTTTTTTCAGTCAAATTCATAATTTTTTCAGTCAAATTCATAATTTTTTCAATCAAATTCATAATTTTTTCAGTCAAATTCATAATTTTTTCAGTCAAATTCATAATTTTTTCAATCAAATTTATAATTTTTTCAGTCAATTCCATAATTTCTTGTACCCATTTTATACAGTCAATTTAATGAGGTTTTGCTACCAAGAACTTAAAATATTTATTAACTTGTTGTTGTTTATCTATTTTATGGACTGTTTATATACTTTATGTTACTGTGCTTAATCCGACGGTGCAGCGGGAGTCCTAAGTTTTGCCTATCCAGGTTTACTTAAGATAGGGAGTGATCTTTTACGAGTTCCACTTTTTAAATCTTTTAAGAGTCACCTGTGGCGCACTAATATAAGGCGATCTGCTGGTTTTGGACTTGCGACCTTAAGCATAGAAGGCTGTTATGCTAGCCACTACTCCACAGGTGACCCTCGATACATTCAACAAGGTGTTTGAATCTGCCGGGTTTGAACCCGTGAGCTTGGACTTATTAATTTTTAACACTTTGCTGACTGCATACAGGGTCACCTGTGGAGTAGTGGCTAACATAACAGCCTCTTTTAAAGGACGAAAAAACCAAAGATTTTCACTCCCTAAAAGCAAATATGGGGCCATCTGCCAGGAATGAACTCCCTATCTAGTGGATAGAAGGATGTTATGCTAGCCACTGCACCACAGGTGACCCTCGATACATTCAACAAAGTGTTTGAATCTGTCAGGTTCGAACCCGTGGCCTTGGACATATTAGTCCTTAACACTTTTTAGAATGCATAAAGGTTCACCTGTGGAGTAGTGGCTAGCCATAACAGCTCCCTATGCTTAAGGTCGCAAGTTCAAAACCAGCAGATGGCCCTATATTCGCTTCTAGGGAGTAAAAATCTTTGGTTATTTCGTCCTTTAAAAGAGGCTGTTATGCTAGCCACTACTCTACAGGTGACCCTAGATACATTCAGCAAGGTGTTAAAGATTAATATGCTCAAGGTCACGGGTTCAAACCCGGCAGATTCAAACACCTTGTTGAATGCATTAAGGGTCACCTGTTGAGTAGTGGCTAGCATAACAGCCTTCTATACTTAAGGTCGCAAGTACAAAACCAGCAGATCGCCTTATATTTGTGCACTACAGGTGTCTCTTAAAAGATTTAAAAAGTGGAACTGGTAAAAGATCCTTATCTTAAGTAATCCTGGAGAGGCAAAACTTAGGACTCCCGCTGCACTGTCGTATTAAGCACAGTAACATAAAGTATATAAACAGTCCATAAAATAGATAAACAACAACAAGTTAATAAATATGTTAAGTTCTTGGTAGCAAAACCTCATTAAATTGACTGTATAAAATGGGTACAAGAAATTATGAAATTGACTGAAAAAATTATGAATTTGATTGAAAAAATTATGAATTTGACTGAAAAAATTATGAATTTGACTGAAAAAAGCTATATATAACATTCGTTAGTTTAGCATGGTGCCGACGATATGTAAACTGATATGTAAGACATTTTTATTTAAAGAAAAAATATTATGTAATATTACTCGTTTATACCCTATAAGAGAACATATTCTTAATTAAAATTACATTAAAGAGCTCGTACTTCTAATCTATGTTATACATGAAACCGTAAACTGAATCGAAATGCTGAAAAACTAGCAAACGTTTTTAGTCCATTGATGTCTTTTTTTTCTCATCTTCTTTATTGTAACAAATAAAACAATATTTCAAAAACAAAAAATGCAACAGCACGGTCATTTCAGAACTTACACTACCTTTGAGCTACTTCAAGTTGAACATTCCTAAGTCCAATTATGTAAGTATGTGATAATTCCAACTGCAGGCTTTCGCCTCAACTTTACTGGATGGGGAGAAACCATGGCTTTTGAAATTATAATGGATTCAGACTGCAGAGTCCAGACCCCATCCCTCGGCGAGACAGTCGACCAAAGGGGCAGTGCTTTGTAACCTCCCAGGCCTGGGTGGTGCTTCAATATCTCAAAAGAGAGGGTTAGCACAGGCCTTTAGCCCATCAAAGAACTTTTTTTTTTTCTTACCCTCTGGTTTTATTTTATACACAATATATACATATACTACTGGATATTGGACCTTTTATTACCCTAAGGTACATCAAAGAACTTGATGTGCCTCCGGCCTACATACTCAGGCACTGGGGGCAATTGGAATTCCTCGTGGATGTGACTATTTCTTGCACTTTGGGGCGAAATGCCAAAGGCGATCCGCTGGTAGACTGAGTATGGTAGCTTTGTAGCCTTTGAAGAGACGTTTTATAAATATGACGTAACAATGGTGCACCATAGAGCAGGCTAAGACTGATTCTTTGGTGTAGCATAAGTATCAAAAGCAACAATGCTCCAAAAAACGATCGATGTGATTAATGTTATGAGTGTTATTAACTTGGTTTTCATCTCAGAAAATTGAGTACATTGCTTTCTTTGAAAATTCAATAGTTGGGAACGTAACTAATAGAAACTTTTTTTTTTTTTTTTTTTCTTATCCTCCAACTTTACTATTGTCATGCAATCGAATAGAACACTGATACTTTAAGATATACTTAACAATGTTAATTACAAATATTTTTTCATTGTAATCAATATAGTTGAAGCCAGTAAGCTTATTAATATCTAAAAGATTTTCCACCCACAAACTTTTGAGCATTCTTAATTTTATTTAGCGGTATTAAATTTTATTAAAACCGTTTTTATAAAAAAATTACATAACTATAAACTGGATACTCACTTATCTTAATTGATCAATGTTATCAAGTTCCTAAAAACTATTTTCACCTCTCTCTTTTGAATGCAAACATTTTAAATCGGTAGCAGCTCCAAGTATTGGAACCTATTGATAATACTTACTCCTTATACTCAGAATGAAACTAATTATGTTGTAGCGTTTCATATTTTACTTTTATATACCATTAAAGCAGAAATAAGGAACGTTTTTAGGTAAAAAAATCAGTGTATATATATATATATATATATATATATATATATATATAATTGTTAAAATATATAAATCGTAACAAATATCAATTAATTTTTCAACTATAATGTTTTCAATATTTTTCGCTAAGTCAGAGGATAGGAGAAGGTGCCGCTGGGTACTGACCTCCCTCATGCCTGACATTCCAGCTCTTACAATATATATACAGCGCATCTGCTTATCGTCGCGGAAAAGTGACCGGTGTAGATTATAATAAAAAAAGATAATAAAAAAAAAAAAAAAAAAATCAGAGGTACTATTCTTTACCTACATTTGTTGCCTTTTATATACTTTATAATTTCATATCTAAGCTTAGCTGTAATATACAATTTATGATAAGAACAGCAAATTTATTTGAATACAATATAAATGTTAACTTGAATTCTATAATGTAATTAATTAACCAGTTTAAGATAACAATAGGCAATCAGATACAGATATCATTGGCAGTAATTAGGATCCAATGATAAATTTGAAACCAGCCATCTTAATTAGGTAATAAATTATAATTCGTAAATGAAAATTCATCGCTGCTTGTATGAAGTGTCTAATAAACGATTCCATGTTCGCTAATACTTAAATTAGTATTAATTTCAGTGGCTTAATGAACATGTGGCTATTTTCAGGACGTATTTTTCACTAAAGTCATATTATGACTCATACAACCAGTATTATGTTACATCTAATAAGTTTTTTTTTTTCATTTATCTTTATTTTGCCACTTCACTTTATATATTGATAATAAAAAGGAAATACTTATTCTGCATATTTCAGTATAACTTTTTTATTTAGAATGGCATATGAATTTTTTTATAAATTTTGAATTGTTCTTTTAACGTCCAAATATATTTTTTTAAATAATATACTTTTTTTAACCTTAATGTTTTTATTTACACATGTTAACTACACGGACAACCAGTGAATATTTTAAATCCTTACAGGATCGATTTACTGCAATCTGAAACTGTTTCTTAAGCGCTAAAGAATTACTTAATAAGGAAACGATGTCCAAAACGTTTACCACTGTATTTTTAAAGAATAAAATATTGATATTTTTAGTGACAATAATAAAGAAAAGCCATTGTTCTTGTAAGATAGGAGTGGATATGAGGGATCTATTTGCGAGGAGAGGGAGTGACCCCAGTCTATGACCTCTTTCCTTACCGACAACAACACTTCTAACAAACAATTTCAATTTGTAAACAAATAAATAATTCTTTTATACTCTAAAATAGCACAACAATCTGTATCGCTCTCCAACTAAAGGTACACCTTAAATGTATAATTTTACAGATTTATTTATTAAAATATTTTTCTTTTCTTCGAATTTTGTGTTCATTAATCAACTTCCTTAAAAATACTTCAAAAATATATAATTTTTCATTTTGGGATTTTCTTATATCTCGACTGGACTAGAACGCTACCAGGAATTAGTCAAAGATGAGTAACTTGCTTAGTAAGTTTAGCTTTAGATATTGAGATATCCTCATACAAAACTAAAATGACAAGAAACTGCACGACGTTTTCGACTGCTTCAACACTTACTGGACAAACGCTCAAACCTTTCGCTTATCTACAAAACACATATCTACATGTCTATCATAAGGCCGATAGTATGGATTTACGGAGTACAGTTTTGGGGCTCTACTAAACCATCAAATTCTTCCCATCTCCAATTCTGAAAATCAAAAATCCTCAACGCTCCTTATTTTGTCACGAATCAACTCATCCATAAAACCTTAATGTTCCCTATGTTGCTGACATGGCCCGAACCATGTACCACTCCTTTAATGACAAACTCCATTCCCACTGTTATCCACAAGTTTTAAGCCTTGTGACTTCTACAATCCATGATGCTCTACTGAGGCATCTGAAAAGACGATGGCCCGGAGACCTTCATGTTTATCTTAGTTTTTGGAGATCTGCCAATTGGTGTGTGTGTGAATCAAGACAGTAATATCTTGTATCACATTTACTACATGTATTTTATTATACAGTTGTAAATACCAATAAATATATTTTAAAAAAAGATATTGAAGAAAAAACAAAATTTTATAATGGGGATAATAGCCCCCTAAGAATATCATTTTTTTTTTTTTTTTTTTTTTAATCATATTCATCATCTTTATATATATACATATAGATAGTAGATAGATAGAGGAAGGGTAGAGACACTTCAACTCGATTTAACTACTGGGAGCGTCTGGAAATTCCGCATACAGATGTAATGAAACAGTTCAATAGTTTGTCAATATTCTTAATTATATACTAAACTTTTTAGACAGCCGTACAGAGGCCAACCTTAGTCAATTCGGGAGAACATGAGAGAGAGAAAAAGTGTTTTAGGAGTGATTAATTCTTGAAATTTTAAGAATTGTTTAGGGATAGTAATATATTTTTATGTAATTTGGTTGGTGAGCAACTGTGGGTTGTAACTTGGTACTTCCTACAGCTGCAAGCACCCGTATTGCCTTCAAGGCAGGGAAGGGTTTAAATAAATAAAAAATATGTAATTTGGTTACTCAAGGTAGGTATCGAAAATTACCCCGAGATTTTTCACTGAGGTTTAAAAGTGGAAAGATAGACTTTTGAAGTGATGCAAGAAATAATACTAAGAATTATTCGAATCAGAATGAGACTAGAGAATTTAAAAGGTGCTTGGAGTCGATGAGGAAGCCGTTGGTTATTCCAGCAATTAGCCTCCAATCATTTGTCGAATCCCTTGGATTGATATTATTGATGTCTTGTTGAAGTTCTTGAATAGCCCCGAATTATTTCATTACGATGGAAGAGAAGTTAGATTCATAGATCACCTGTATCAATTAAGAGCGATGGATGGAAACAGGTAGATCGTTGGAATAAATGGAAAGAAGAGTTGGGGAGAGTGAGTACCGTGAGAAGCACCACGTGAAAGTGAAATATTCATAGCTTTTCGAATGATGCTAAAAACATTAAACTTAATTCATCAATTCAATTATAAATTTGAAAAAAAAAACTCTGAATAACTGTATTTTATTTAATTTATGAAAATCCTAACTAATTGATTCATTTATTTTATTTAGTTGGAAATTGTTCAGCTCTATTAATTTGTAGCAGATTTTTTTCGTTAGTTTAATTCCATATATTTTGTATATATCTAAATAAATAGGTTTTTTTTTTTTATTGTCTTACACATTTGTAATAAATAATTATTTATGGTTCCTTTCTGTAAGTCATACCAACATTTATATTGGAAATTGATGTAAAATTTGATTGTTTAAGGAATATTTAGTCATCAACAAGTGATTTTTTTCTGTGTTGTGTTGTTTTATGGTATCGGATACGAATTATATTAAGACCTATAAGCTAAGAGACAGAAAGTTATTTTATAAATATAGCTTAAAATATGTACAATACTTTTATATATCTTGATCAAATTATATTGACTTTTTCGATTTTTCAAAAACGGTTGACATTTTGATTAACTCCTATATCGATGTAAATTTAAATAGCTTGAATATGTAATTAAGGTTATTATTTAACACCTAAAAATGTCTACAGGCTTTATAAGCCGAATATTTTAAATTTTCTTAACCTAAATACCTTTAATTTTGTAATTCTAATAAAATAACTAGATATTTGTCTAAGGAAAAAACCATATATAATGAATAAATGTATGGCTAACGTAAAATTTTGTTTGTCAATTACTTGTCCTATTCTTTGAAAGACCGACTAAATATTACAATATTATTTAATATAACCATATGGAATTATATTTTTTTGATTTATTTACAATACTAATTATATGGATGGGCATTGTGTTGATACATGAACTTCTGTTTTTCAGATCATAAAATAAATGTAATAACAACCCTGTTATTTTCGGCAAACCAACCGTAAACCACGTCACATGATGTTACAGTCATTACTCAGGAAACACTACTCAACAAACCATTCAATAAGTCATTAATGAACAAGCGTGTGTTGCTCGATCTCTGCGTCAACTTAAAAGAAAAATTATTAAATAATAATCTGTTTCACGCTAAACATTTTACCGTGACTTTCAGTTACCCTCCCTCGTTAAAGGCAATTTAGAACAATTAAATGTACAAATAAATTTAATCTGAATATTAATAAAAGAAAAATAAATATGCCATTATCAGTCACAAAATTGACGTAATAATCTTAATTTTATTTATTCATCCGCATATTTAAAGGAAAACTATTTGCAATACGTCAAGAAAATCATGTCAATGAATAACAAGTTAAGTACTTAAGTAAGTGACGGACTCAGGTTCATTAGAAACAATTGCTGATAAGGCATCAAACAACTCCCTCGTAAGGAAAATAACTGATTAGTTTGGCAATTGCAAAAATGTTTAATAAAAAGATTGGACATGCATGCGTTTTTCACATTGCGGTATTGTAGGAAAGTAAGTCGCCGATAGAGAAGATAACTGGATTGGAAGATAGAACTTGGGAGTAAATGTGTAAACATTACAAAAGCAGAAGATTGGAAGAGACAATGTAAGAAGGCCATCATTAACAAGTGGCAAACTAATTGGACTACTTCCTCTACTAAGCTGAAAGAGATAAAGCAGGAAATATCTTTTTGGACAGGAAGTAGAAAAAAAGAAGAGGTAGTGATAGCACGGCTGAGAATAGGCCATACAGATTTTAAAGCACGGGTATCAAATAAGATGCTTGGATCCACTATTCTGTGGCACATGTAACAGAGCACTGACAATATATTGGTTTGATGCAAAATTAATGCAGGATCCTCTAATTGCAATATCTATGAATATCAATTTGTAAACAAAGCTAATCGACATATTGATCATTATTATACCAAACAAACCTTAATCTAATACCCTCTCTTTCACCATGAATTTGTTTAGTAAAATCGTTTTGTTCAGTGTGTTCAAAGGTCTTGAATCGAAAATGTTAAAGTGCGATTTTCGTCAAATTTATTTTTACGATTTTAAATTAGGGCGCAGCGCTGCGCAAACGGCTCGTAATATTAATGAAGTGTGGGGTCAGGGGGCTATTAATGAGTGCACGGTGCAGCGTTGGTTCCAGAAGTTTCGCAGAGGAGATTTCGACCTCGAAGACAAGGAAGGTCGGGGCCGTCATCTTGCTCTGGACAACGACCAGCTGAGGTCAAAAGTGGAAGAAGACCCAACCAAAACCACACGAGAAATGGCGGCGGAACTCGGAACTCAAAAATTGCAACGTCTTTGCCCAGCATTGATGAATCGGAAGGGGCCGATCCTGCTCCACGATAACGCCAGACCACACGTTGCACAACCAACGCTTCGACGACTGCACGAGTTGGGCTACGAAGTTCTCCAACATCCGCCTTATTCACCTGACCTCTCTCCTACAGACTTCCACTTTTTCAGGCATCTGGACAACTTTTTGAGGGAGAAAAATTTTCAAAACCAGGACGACATTGAAAATTCTTTTCGTGATTTCATTGAGTCCAGGGATTCGGATTTTTTTTCTGGTGGAATAAGAAAGCTTGTTGAACGTTGGCAAAAGTGCATTGATTCAGATGGAAATTATTTTGATTAAATATATATGGTTAAAGTAAAGATATGGCGTATTTACAATACCTACTAAAAACCTGCATTAATTTTGCATCAACCCAATAAAACACTATAAAATCATGCACACAGTTCACAGACACCAGAACAAGACATGAAATACCTCCAACCTTAAAAGAATCTCTAACTGATGATAGGGACAAAGTTTTAAGATTGTAAGAGCTTTTTAGGGACATTAGTTTGTTAAACTCAATATAAAGCTAGTAAATGATGACCCATAAGGGTAGATGCCAATAAATAAATAAACCCAATAAATGTAATTATTAATAACCATGAACATATATATCGTACCTTATAATTTTATCAACCATGAGATCATTTGCATGAATAATCGTTCATATTTTAATGTTTAATAAAATTATGATTACGAACAATTAATTATTTTTTCAAGTTGATTATTATTTATCTCTCCTTAATTTTAAATCAATAAGAAAAAACAAATCAGTGTATTATAATGAGATTATATTTATAATTATATTTATATTATATATTACATCTTCTTAGATAAAAAAAATAGAGAATCAGGTTTTGTTAAACGTTTTCTTTAATTATGGCGACGTTTCATTATTTTGGCAATCAGGCTGCTCTGCAACACCCGTTAACCTACCCCGTCACCTTGCCCCTTTAATAGAGTCAACCGATATCTTGTTACCTTTTTTTTGTTCGAATATGGTTGAAATATTGTTGCTACATTTGAATGAAAATTACCCCGATGACTATAAATGTAATGAATAATTTAAAAAAAATTAATTCTTCGTTCACATTACAAGATGGATCTAATTATAATAATTAAATTAATCTTAATAATTAAAATAATCAGGAAGATGAGTAAAGATGTAGAAATATATATATATTTTTTAAATATACCTACAATGTCCAAACCTTTATAAATTAGATCAGATTTGAACGTAAAAGCATATGCTCCGTTCACAAATATCCTTTTCTGCCTCAGCTATTTCATGCTCCAGAAACATCCTATTCCCTACTAACATCAACTAACGCACAACACAAAACGGGAGGGTTGGATGGGCTCCAACAAAGATTATTATTGCCGTACCCCTAACATAAACCCCAGCATAAGATATAAGGGTAAGGGTACTACTCAGCCACTTCTCCCTGGTCAAGCTCCCTAGGTCAGATATTAAACAATTGGAGCAGAACGCCAAACGGTCTGGGACATGAGGTACTTCATCACTCCTTCTATTTCGGCAATGGCTTCGACGTCATCTTCAGGGTATTGTACTGATGTCGGCTAAATCGCTACTATTCACGAAATATTTTAGGAAAATGGGTTAGCGTTTAACATTACAGCGTGAGTACAATTGTAGTAATAATAAATTTTATAAAGTTTCCTGGAAAAATTACTTTTTGTTTGGGAAAATATTTTTTGGCGTATTTGAAGTAAAATAAAAACAAATTAAAATGCTATCCTTTTATTTTTTAAAATTTATTTTAAAGAAATTTAACACTGTATTATACAATAAAATACATTAAATAAATGTGTTAATTAATCAGATGGGCTTTATACAGGCATCTGAAGACATTACCCAGTGGTAAAACTTAGGCCAATGGTCGCGAGGGAAAGAGAAGTCTTTTCAGCCGCCTGGGAAATTATCAGGAATAGTTGGGAATTAAAAGTTACGAACGAGTGGGTTGGAGTGGACTAGTTTGTTTGTTTATTCGTTTAACGTCACTTTTATGCTTCAATGGCTAATCGGACGATGCTACGGTGGGAGTCCCAAATTTTGCCTATCCAGAGGAGTGGACTAGTAATTGGGAGTTTAAGGAGGTATATCTGGTTCGGGCTGAGTCTGCGACTTTTATTTTTTTATTTATATGACAACAAGTAATATACAAATACCTTTAGGCATATATTGTAACACTGATGACCGTTACGAAAAACCTCCTTCAGGATTCTTATGAATTCGTGAGCGAAGAAACCTCCCGGTGAAGGTACTCCTTGGCGTGGAAGATCTGCTAAAGAAGTAGGTCTCTGCTCCAGTGATGTTTTAGTCTCCTTGGTGGGTTTTGTGGTAGTGTATCAGTCAGTAATGTTTGTACCAGTAGGTTTGGATGTCCAGCGAGTGAGTCGTGAAAATGTTTGTAATATTTTTTAATGATATCCGTTACGATTGGTATGTTGAGGTCTTTGTGTAATGATTTGTTGGTTACGTAAAAGGGACAGTGAGTGATGAAGCGGAGGAATTTAGATTGAAACATCTGAATTGTCTGCAAGTGTGATTTTTTACATGTGCCCCACACCTGAGTACCGCACGTCCATATAGGTTTAAGTAACATGTTGTATATAATGATTTAGTTGTTTAGTGATAGTTTGTTTTTATGGTGAAGAAGTCGTCTAAGTATTGATAGTCGATGATTCAGTCTTTTTTTTAAGGTAGTTACGTGTGATTTCCATGTCAGGCGTCTATCCATTGTGAGTCCTAAGTATTTTGTTTCTGTTTGTTTTGGTAACTGAGAATTATAAAGTGTTAGTGGAGGACAATCAGAATGCCTAAGCGTGAATGTTACTTGACTTGATTTCTGTATGTTTACTTTAACACGCCATTTATCAAGCCAATTAGTCTGCGACTAATGGGATATTTAGATCTTTATAGATTATTTTATTGGTGACAAAGTAAGGGGCATTAAGGATCTTTCGGAGGATTTTGGACTGCAAGGGTTGAATACAGGAAGAATTGGATGGTTTGGAAATCCCATTACTCAATCCCCTATGTCCAAATAGGCTTAATGATGGAATAAAAATTAATTTTTTGTGGTAAGCAGAATGTTTTGAGCAAGTAAATGTTATAGTAAACGTATCTAGGAGCTGTTTCTTGTCGTTTCAGTCTAGTGTTAGGATTCCAAGTAAGGCGTTTAACTATATGGATTCCTAGGTAAAGGATCTGTTCAACAGAGGTGAGTGGAATATTACTAAAGGATATAGTAGGGCAAGCTGACATAGGTTTTCGACGAAGGGTAAAGGTAATTTGATGGGAAAACGCTTCTTATAGGTTTTACTTACATATTTCCAATATCGAGTATTATTATGTCAGTATTTGGATTCACTTAGAGAATTTCATATCTTTATTAGAACATCTTACCTTAAATCTTACATCCTCCCGTTCGTTACCATAACACCCGCTCGCGGCCTTCTGATCTGTATATAACATTCCATCGATCCACAGCTTTCGATAGATCATTTTCAATCCGATCCACATCCCTATGGAACTCCATTCGTTCAAGCATCCGTGACTCCCATACTCTTTTAACATTTAAATCCCGTCTATTCAGCCATTTTCTGTCAATTCAATTCCCTAATATTTCCAATTAGATGCTAATTTCAGGAAAAATCAACAAATAAAACAGACAGATACGTGTATTCATTTATTTAACTTTCATTTCTTTATATACATTCAGTAGCAAATATTATTCGAAAATATTTAGATGTAAGATTAAATGATATATAATTTGACAAACATATAAAAGCATTTTAATTTCTAATTCCTTTTTTTAAACTGTATATTTTTAATTTTTCTTTATAATGTTATTATATTTTTAATTATATTTTCACAATTAATTAGAAGTTGTCTTTTGAGTTATTTTATTTTTTTCATTTTATTAATTTAATTCTGTTGTCAATTATTTTACTCTAAGCCTGTAGTCTTAAGACCATTGTTTATTTCCATGTAATACTATTCTTAAGGGACTATGAGGAGGTCAGAATAGAGTATATTACCTACATCTACTAAGTACTTAAGTATTAAGTAACTTTTCTTCAATATTATCGATTATTTTAAAATTTTCATAAAAAATTGATAAGTGTAAATTATTATTATTAAGATAACGGGCTTATATTTATTTAAACTTCCGATGATATTGGTCCATATTTAATGTTTTTTTTTTAATTTGGTAAAATTTTACAATTATTTTAACTTTTTCGTATTTACTGGATATTAGTCTCAGTACCTGCGTTCCCAAGGGTTCATTACCGATTATACTATTAATTTTTATCGCGCTCGCTCAAGAATAGATTTATTTTATTTTTTTCGTATTTATTCGTTACTAGGCTCGGTAGCTGCGTTACCAAGGGTTCGTATCACAATTATACTGTTAATTTAAATGCGCCCGCTTAAGAAGAGGTTTATATTTAGAAGAAATATATCCACTTTTTAAAGGAATACATCTTTGGTATAATATACCGTTGGAAAACTAAAGATTTTGAAAAAAATATTATTTTAAATACAACATTGTAAAAGGTAATGTAAAGTGACAAGAGGTCTCTCATCCAGCTTCCCTTTAGCTTTTGACTGGCATTTTAGCTCAATTGATAATAAATAAAATGCCATTACTTGTTGTTAGGCAGTCTATTGTCGTGTCCATGCAATTTTACTAAGAACAAGAGATAAAATGTTCGTATATGTTGGTCAACTTTGGTTGTTGTAAGTTCATTGTAGGATTTTGTTGTTTATCTACCATGCCCCTATCGTTATGAGTCTAAATTTTTTTTGAATGATTACAGTTTGATTGAGTTGTTTTTTCTAGCCATAAATTTGGAAGCGTAAGTCCAAAATGGTTTTTTGCAGGTATGTGTATTAATTTAAAACTTTTTTTTTAATTTCAAGTTTATTTAATAGTTCTTAAATTAAATTGAGTAAGTGAAAATCGTGTATTGCCACACCAGATTTTTTTACTATAATGATTACAAATATTCTAAATAACATAGATATAAAATATTATACATTATCCAAGGTAAACTTATTTAGGTCAGTTACTTACATGCTTAAAGTCAGCCATATGGCTAATCAACAGTTGAAAAACTAAAAAGACAAAAGTCCCGAAGCAACCTGAACCATTTTTTATTTTGTATATATTCATTTGCCAACTGATTTTTTTTCAGTTATTATTTGATTCTAGAAATGGTATTGCAGGAAAACATTATAAAACTGAATATCGGTTTCCAATATAATGTACAGTATAGATATATTATTTTTTATTTTTTTTTAATAATAATCGCGATACAAATTATTTAATTCATATTGTGATCGGATCAAGAATATTTGCGGTGATCGGGCTTTGAAACTCTGAGAGAGAATATTAACTATTTGCGAGAATAGACCCGTCGGAGGTATATGAAACAATTATCATTCCTAACTACTCTGGATTAGTTATTAATTGCTGGTTCAGAATAAGATATTCATCTCAGGTTATTCAATTTATAGAGGAATTGAAGTTTCAAGTCTACTGTCTTCCATCAAGCTACTAAGAAGCCACATCTCACTCAGGTTTCTATAATAAATTAAGCATAGATAGGTATTTCAGTGAATTCCTGCGGAACTTTCTCTAAATGATGTTCTGGCGATAGTTCATGTAGCGATTAGAACATAAAGAAAAACTTTATATGGTAATAATGACATAAATTGTAATTTTTTTACGTTTCTTAAACGTATTGAACGCATGAGCCATTCAATTTAATTTTCCATCAAACACATATTTAGAGATTTTGAGGCATTCATATGAAGGATTTCTGTATTTACTTGCACATCCTTACTGAATAATGAAGTGACTAAACTTCTTTCAATTTTATTTTGTAAAGGAAATTTGAGCAAAACCGAACTAAGAGTAGATGATATTTTTTAATCAGTCCATCAGAAGAGATTTGCAGTTCAATATTTAGATATTAGTTTGCACAGCTAACAAAGCTAGCATTATCCGATGGTTCGGGTGATTTAAAAAATTTTTTTTTTTTTTTTTTTTTTTTATTCATTGAGCAATATTACAATCTGTCCAATTCAGGACATTTTTAATAGTGATAAAGTACAACATTCATACTACATTCACACGATATATACAATACTATAAATTTATATAATAATAATAATAAAATATACATATATACAAAATAAAATCAATAAAAATATATACAATAGTCACTCATACCTATATACAATTCACAAGCATACAGCACGTGAGTGGAGAATCTAGCCAATGCTAGAACTCCAATATACATGTTATAAGAGGTCACGAGGCCACTGCCGTTTCAACCTTCTAGGTGGGTTGTATGGATGGGTGGGGCTGGATAGGGATTGAGCTAGAGGATTAGGATGATGAATGAGATTCTGGTGGAATTTGGAAAATTTGGATGGAATCAGGTCTGAAATAAAAGGAACATTAAGGTCGTGGTGCAAGGTATAGTTGGAAACATAATATGGAGCATTTACTATTGTACGGAGGACTTTGGATTGAAAGGATTGAATGCGTTTGATGTTAGTACGTTTAGCTGTCCCCCACAGTTCAAGTCCGTAGGTCCAGATGGGCTTCAGTATTGTCCTGTAGATTAATAATTTGTTGTCAACTGTAAGTTCAGATTTTCTGTTGAGTAGTCGGTATAACTGTCCGAATCGTCGGTTGAGTTCTTGTCTTTTAAGTCTTGTATGTGGGTTCCAAGTCAATCTTTTGTCTAATAGTAAGCCAAGATACCGGACTGTATCTGAAGGAGGAATTGGAATGGAATTGAAGTAAACTGGCGGACAGGAGTTTCGTCGAAGAGTGAAGGTTACGTGTTTGCATTTGGCTTCGTTCACCTTTATGCACCAAGCATTACACCAGTCTTCGATAAGGGAAAGGTGTCTTTGCAGGTTTAAGGATGCTGTTTCAGGATTGGAACTGGATGATAGGATGGCGGTGTCGTCTGCAAAAGTTGCCAGAAAGGTATCAGGATGTGTAGGAATATCAGCAGTGTAAAGGATGTAGAGAACGGGTCCCAAGACGCTGCCTTGAGGAACACCGGCCTCAACGGGATAAAGGTTAGAAAATTCTACACCACAGCGAACGCGGAAGGAACGGTTTGAGAGATAGGATCGGAGAATGAGGTATAGAGACTGGGGTAAATGGGTTTTCAGCTTGAAGAGTAATCCAGTGTGCCATACCCGGTCAAAAGCTTGCGCAATGTCCAGAAACGCACCAGAACAATACTCTTTGCATTCAAGAGCTGAGGAAATATGGTCTACAACTCGGAGACCCTGTTGAACTGTGGAATGCTGAGGACGGAATCCAAACTGATGGGAAGGAAGATTTTGAGATTCTAATATGGGTAGGATACGTTTAAGAAGAAGCCTTTCGAAGATTTTTGAGAGGATGGGGAGTAGACTAATAGGCCTGTAGGATGAAGTGTTGTTGGAAGGTTTGCCTGGTTTTAGAAAAAGAATGATAGTGGAATATTTCCATAACAGAGGAAAATAGGTGGTGCGTAGGATGCAGTTGTAAATATAAGTAAGGAATATAATGGCTTTCTGCGGAAGTTGTCGGAGGATCTGGGGAGTAAGGAGATCGTGTCCAGGAGATTTACGGAGGGTAAGTTTTTGGAGAAGATATTTGACCTCAGAGGGATTAATAGCTTTAGGAGGTAGGGAAAGTGGAATTGGTGACATAAGAAAGTCTTGCACTGTTGCGGTGTGATTGGCGTGGGATTCCGGGTGAGGAGTGAAAACTTTGGAGAGGTGTGTAGCGAATTCCTCGGCTTTATCTTCATCAGACGCAGCCCAGGAGTCATCACCACGTCGGAGAGGATGGGAAACTTGATGGTATTTTAGGATCTTTTTCGTGACATTCCACAGGGAATTATCACGAGCTGATAGAGAGGAGAGGTAGGAATTAAAGGACTGGGAACGGAAGGTCGCCAACTCCCTCTTCAATTGTCTACAATAGAAGTTATAGGAGCGGCGATCTGTTGGGTGTCGGGTGCGCTGCCATAATGATCTTGCTCGGCGTTTGGTATGGATGAGGTCTATAATATGTTGTGGAAAATGATTTTGGTGAGGATTTATATTGGGGTGTTTAGGAGAGGAGGCAGTCCAGACAGCTTGTTGGATGGCGGTGGTAAAGGAATAGACGGAATTATCTAGGTCATCTGGGGTTTTGAGGGTTACTCTGAGGTCAATATTATCGGTCAGGATTTGGCGGAAAAGGTTCCAGTTGACAGGACCTCGGATGAATGATGGTGGAATGGGTTTTGGAATTGGAGTGAGAGATACTTTTAGGATCAGTGGACTATGGTCTGAGGATAGTTCATCAAGGCGAGTTACAGAAAAGTTGAGGGAGCCTAATCCGCTGTGGATAAAGAAGTCGAGGATGTCAGGATTGCGGTTAGGATCGGTTGGCCAGTAGGTAGGGGAGTCAGGAGGCAGGATATTAAAATTTCGGGAGTTGAGTGCAGACAGCAAATTTCGTCCCCGAGAATTCGTGGTTCTGGAACCCCACTGCTGATGCTTGGCGTTTAAGTCTGCACCCAGAATGAAACGATTTCCTATGGAATCCAGGAAGGATACAAATTCGGAATTGGAAATGGAATGTTTAGGAGGGCAGTATGCAGATGTGAGGGTTACCGGAAAGGAAAAAGTCTTGATTACTATGGCTGTGGCTTGTAGGAAATCATAGGTGGGAAGTGGGAGTAAATGATGAGAGAGGGATTGGTGGACAATGATAGCAGAACCGGCATGGGCTTTACCGTCTGGGTGGTCAGTACGGTATGTGATGTATTGCGGTATTTTGAAGTACTGTTTAGTCGTTAGTCTTGTTTCAGTTATAAGTGCAACATCGATTGTTTTGTCTTGCAACAACGCTGTCAGTTCGTCAGTATGATTTCTAACACCATTCGCATTCCAAAGGAGAATGGATAAGGAGTTAGGTGAATTCATTTAAGGATTTTTCAAGGCAGGGATTAGATTTGATACTAGATTTGTAAGGAGTGATATAAGCGGCATAACAAGAGATTTGATTTCGGAGATGAACGATGTCATTAGACTGGTAAGATCTGTGACGTTTGATGGTGGAGGGATATGAGAAATTTGATGTTGAGGAGTTTTTTGAAGATTAGGTAAACTTTGTGGGATAGATTGTTGTACAATAGATTGAGAAAGTTGAGGAAAAAGTTGTTCCGGCAGTGCCTCGACTTCATGATTCTGGTTTCCACCTCCAAGCAAGTGGGCAAATGATACGTTAGAATTTACAAGTTTAGATGGTTCTCTTCTACTTCTGGTTGGTACAGCTGTTTCATTCGGATCCTGAGGTTTTTGGTATCTGGTTCGGAGTTTCTTGTAGATTTCACATCCCTTGTAGTTAGCCGGGTGGTCCTTGAGGCACAGAGCACATACAGCGGGTGTAGATCTTGATCTTGTACATTCTTCTGTTTTATGCTGTTCACCGCATTTCACACAGCGTGGTATGTGATGGCAATAACTTTTGGTATGACCATATGCCTGACAGTTATGACACTGAACTATTTCCCTCTTTGTGTAAGGTTTTTCAACTTTTACACGGGTATAGTACAGTCTACTGAGGTCATAGATTTTTTCGACTCCTGCTGATGGTTCCAAGTCCACGAAGAATAGAGGCAGTGGACTTTTATCTTTTAGAACGTTGGTGACTTGCCTCACTTGGAATCCTAATTCTGTCAGTTCTTCTTTGATAGCTTCAACGGGTGTTGAGGAATGTAGGTTTCTGATTACGACCCTTAATGCTCTCTCCTGGCGCAGCTGATAAGTATGAAAGTCAGCTTTGGTCTCAGTCAGATATTTTACAATCTTTCTGTAGGTTTCAGCAGTAGTCGGAGATATTTTAGTATCATTGGTTCTACTTATACAATAATAACTATTAGGATCAGTTACTTTGTTTAAATGCGCACACATCAGTTTAAAATTTTTAATATTTTTAACAAATATTGGTGGAGGTAGTGGTTCCCTGGGTATAGGAGAAGATTCCATGGTTTCTTTTTCATTTTGGAGGATCTCAAATGGATTCGGTGTAAAAAACGGGGATTCATCAGTTATTCCTTGTGATGATGTGCTGGGCTGTGGTTCAGATCCTAATGAGGTAGCTGACGCGGTCGCTGGTGGAATTATTTTTTTATTTTGTTCACGGCGGGGTCTCTGTTTTGTAGGAGACGAGTTAGAACCTGCAGATCTAGATCTTTTACTTGCAGACTTTGAGGACATGACTTGATGGAAATATCTCATTGATTAAGAAAATAATAATAATAAATAAATAATGAGATAAGAATTAAAGATAAAAGAAAGATAAGTTAACGAAAAGCAAGCCCGAGCTTGCCGAGCTAGCGGCAATCAGCTGATCAGTGACCCTCCTTTCACTTTTTCGTGATTGTACAAAGTAAATTATAACTTTGCTTACCGAAATTTCTCCAATATTCACTGCCGTAGTATTCCTGAGGTCTATTGATGTTCTCCAGACTGAATTCAAGCGAATTCCTACTGAAAAAAGCAAAAATCTGAGAGACGATGTAACGTATGACTGTTATCATCGAGCGCATCAGCTGATCTTTTACCATTATTTTTAGTCTATGTAGCTCCAATAATATAATCAGTCAAGGTGAATGTTCCTTGTCACCGATTGTAAGTATTGTGTTCCTAAAAAGAGGGTGACACGTGTCTTCATCCAATCAAACTTCCTGTTTTTCCGGCTGATGTACTCAGGCACTGAGGGCTGCTGGAGCTTCTAGTGTACGGTGGCATTCCTATCTCTCTCAAGTTTGGTTCTTTTGACAATCCTCCAAAATAAAGAGTTCTAGTTGCTCTGCAGTCTTTCGAGAGCCGTCCTGAACAAGTAGAAAAGCAGACATGAACCATGGAGGTCTGATAATGGCTTTGTTTATCTAGTTTATGCTTGACATATATTGGAGTGTCATTTTAATGGCTGATAATTAATTTTTAGTTTTACTATTAATTTCTAGTTTTTAAATATACATAATATTTTCTCGTTTTATTATAAGTGAAAACGGTAGTCAAATAATTATTTCAATAATAAATTTAAGATACTTTGAAGGATTTTTTTTTAAAATTAGTATTCTTGGTTTAGATTTCCGTAAAAAACGGCTGTGATATCTGCGACATAAAGCTAAGCCAAATATAAACTATAATCTTGGAATGTATATCTTCTTTGTCCTTAATTTATCTTATAGAAATGGATTTTTCCAATACTGAGTTTTTGGATATGAAAACTCGGGTGTAAAGTTGTAAATGATCGAAATTTTACTATAAGCTTCACACTTACGTAGCAATTTTTCTTCTTCTCCTTTATAGCTCCACAAATTGTGAAGGGTCTTGGCTTCATTCAGCAGCAAGAGCTATAATCCTCTTGTGCTAGGACCATATAGTTTGCCACTTCCATGTAGTTATGTGCATCAATTGGCCGGCCACTCAATCTCACCAACTTGCGACAACTGTAAAGGGGCTCGGTCAAAATTATATTAGGAGGCAGATCGTCAGAGATTCCAGCAAGATGCCCTGCCCATCAAAGTCTCCTGACCTTAATTTTAACTAACTTTCTATGTCTATAATTTTTTTTTTATTCATTTAGTAATTTTTATGCTGATTTATTTAATGGTTAATACATTGCTAGAGTGAGAGTTCAGGTTTAATAAAGACCAATTTAATCAAAATAATAAACGTCACTTCCGAAGGACAGCATAAACAAGGTTTTTTACTCCCTTTAAAAAATCCTTGCTATCTGCTGGGTTTGATATCGCATTCTTGGGTATAGTGTGCTGTTATGCCAGACACTACAATACAGGTGAACCCAATCATAAAGTTTATCTAAACTAGAGTAGATTATTGAACCATTGAACCGTTCTTGTGATAACTATAAGTTGAGTAAATGCGAGCGTAGAAACTAGCCCGCTATCCATTCATTGACCTAATCGCTTTCGAACTGCTCCTCGATCGATTAGTACAAGAGCGAGCTTCCCCCGACCTAAGAGCAATATTAGCGGAGCGATGACCCTGCCCTCGCCTCAGATATAATGGGCCCATAGCGAGGAGGTGTTGGAGCAACTAATTGGGCCCATGTGTCTTAGCCTTCCGAAGGGGCCCATGTGCCGGCTAATCTACGCTCTATTGACGCTAGTTCATTCTAACCTCTCTCTAATGGCTTTAGCTAAAACTTGGGGTTTATTCACGTCCGGATAAGTGGTTTAGCGTGTAATCAACTTGGCCCTTTATTTAGCACTTTACCTGTTCCTAATATATTAATATACTTTAATAAAGTTCCTTTCCGGCTTATATTAGAACTTTATAAGATCTTAACTCCGTGTTGGGACGCTGTGATCTTTTTTTCATCAACAATTAACCTCATTCTCTCACCAATAATGTCTACTTTGAACATCTTAAACATTTTTTTCCTATAGTATATTTAACGAAAATTCCTACGTAGACAATCTTATATATATTCTAAGCTGTTTTCATGCGATTATTGGCAGAATAAAAGCGTTGATTTCGTTACCATAGTAACGTCACCAACATGCTTTAAACTGGCGCATGAGCTCTGCGTATACCTGTCTGTTAGAGTGTATACGTAACTATTGATAGCGATATCAATTCGTTTATCTCAGTTGCAAATGAAGGAGTAAAGACATGGTAGATAAGCTGTCATAGAACTTACTTCTTACCGTATGTAATGTTAATATAATAAATATCTTAATTCTCTTGACTCTACAATATCGATATTTCTAAATATTATTAAAACACTACTTTGCATGAAAACATTTAAACATACCCCGTGTTAAAGGTCACGGGTTCAAACCCGCAGGTGGTCCTAGGATTTTTTAATGGGAGTAAAAAATCCTTAGTTACGCCGTCCTTCGGAGGGGACGTTAAAAAGTGGTCCCGAGCCTGTGCGATGTCAGGTACTCGTTAAAGATCCCTATCCTAATAAAACCTGGATAGGCAAAATTTAGGACTCCCACTGTAGCATCGTCCGATTAGCTATAGTAGCATAAAGTGACATTAAATGAATAAACAAACATTTAAACATACAAATCAAAATCATGATGGTCTTACTGTAAATATTTATATCGTTTTAAAGTGAAAACGAAAAGAATATCTTGATCATATAAGTATAGAAATATGACATTTAAAAATTAAATTAATTTTAATAGTATAGATTTCAATTACGTACAATGTATGGTGGCCCCGAACCTGTGCCATGTCAGGTACCCGTTAAAGATCCCTATTATAATAAAACCTGGATAGGCAAAATTTAGAACTCTCACTGTAACATCTTCCGATTAGCTATAGTAGCATAAAGTGACGTTAAATGAATAAACAAACAATAAACAAACATTTAAACATACAAATCAAAATCATAATGGTGTTACTGTAAATATTTATATCATTTTAAAGTGAAAACGAAAAGAATATCTTGATCATATAAGTATAGAAATATGAGATTTAAAAATTAAATTAATTTTAATAGTATAGATTTCAATTACGTACAATGTATGGTGGCCCCGAACCTGTGCCATGTCAGGTACCCGTTAAAGATCCCTATTATAATAAAACCTGGATAGGCAAAATTTAGAACTCTCACTGTAACATCGTCCGATTAGCTATAGTAGCATAAAGTGACGTTAAATGAATAAACAAACAATAAACAAACATTTAAACATACAAATCAAAATGATAATGGTGTTACTGTAAATATTTATATCATTTTAAAGTGAAAACGAAAAGAATATCTTGATCATATAAGTATAGAAATATGACATATAAAAATTAAATTAATTTTAATAGTATAGATTTCAATTACGTACAATGTATGGTGGCCCCGAACCTGTGCCATGTCAGGTACCCGTTAAAGATCCCTATTATAATAAAACCTGGATAGGCAAAATTTAGAACTCTCACTGTAGCATCGTCCGATTAGCCATAGTAGCATAAAGTGACGTTAAATGAATAAACAAACATTTAAACATACAAATCAAAATCATGATGGTCTTACTGTAAATATTTATATCGTTTTAAAGTGAAAACGAAAAGAATATCTTGATCAGCTGTTTGGGACCCATGCGAAGCAGACGCACTTCAGGTCAGTCTTACAGTTTCATTAATTTATAAGTGTTTTTCTTGAAAAAATAGACATTATTTTGTGCAGTTTAGACAATTTAAGGGTGCGTGTTCCATCACAAAAGTGAGAATTTGTATTTCAATAAGAAATTTGGCGTATATACGCCTATTATAGGTGCTCAGAGCTTTTGGCTCTGTAGCGATGTCAGCTACCCCCATTAAATCCTCAGTTAACTCTAATATCATGAAAATAAACAGTATTAGTCAAAAAGAGATGGAAAACCGACAAACAACCAATAAAGTAACACCTAACCTCAAACCTACAGAAATTAGCTATGCCAAAGCCACCGCATCAGAAAAGTTTTCAAAGCGAGAAAACGCTATAATATTACACACTGTTCCGGGTATAAAACAGAAAGAGTATGTAATCAAAATCGCAGCCCTAATCGACCCAAAACTCATCCGATACACATCAAGAATTTCCAATTCCCGGTTTTGCATTCACTTCAGTAACAAAGAGGCAGTAGATAATATCATTAGGAATCATAAATCAATAGTTATTAACGACAAAGAAATTCACATAAAACGGTTAATCAATCCAGCAAAACGAATTATTATTTCTAATGCTTGCCCTTCCATACCTCATGATACTATAGAAAATGAACTGAAAAAACTAGGGTTGAGGTTAGTTTCACCAATGCACTTTCTCAGGGCCGGGTACCAAGACCCACGGTTGGCCCATGTTTTAAGTTTTAGAAGACAAGTCTACATCCCACCTGAGGACCTAACCAAACTCCCATCTTCATTGTTAATTAAACACGATAATGTAGCTTACCGAATTTTTTTAGGTGAAGACATTGTCACCTGTTTTATTTGCAAACAGCCAGGGCATATCTCTACCGATTGCCCAGAATGTGAGAATGATATAGATATATCTGAGCCCCAAAACAGAGAAAACGAGGCTACATTAATTAATTTCAATCCAGAAATAATTAGTAGCGTCAGTGAAGAAACAAACACCGATCGCTCGCTACTCGATACGCCTAATCATGTTTTACACAGCACTGATAACATAGTAGAGGCCACGCTAGCCAGTAGCCATGACAACGCTAGCACTTCACCAGTGCCTAAGGCTGCCAGAGGCGGTACAGTGGAGCTGTTGTCTGGTAGTCATGACAACCAGCTTACTAGCGGTGGCGCCTTAGATAACCCTACTCAATCGACTGCTCTCAATAATCCCAATAATTTAATATTACTACCTACCGTGGTATCCGGGGTCAAACGATGCCATTCTAGCTCTACCCCTTCTACTGTATCAACAACCGAATTGAACCTCACCATAGATTCCCAGGAAGACCCTGAAAATATTATCAATTTTGAAGACTACCCATTGATGACCCCAGTTCAACCCGTAGGTAAAAAATTGAAGAAACTAAAAAAAGCTGAAAAAATTAATTCTTCGGTTAACTTTGAAAGTGCTCGACAGGCAATTGAAGAAAATAAAGAAAAGTACCCTATATCATTTGAAGACATGATCAAGTTAATCGACATATACCCCAATACTAAAAACATCAGTGAATTTGTTCAGGAATTTACTACTAATACGGAGGGTCTTAGGGGCATGCTAAAAGATACTAAAGCATTAATAACTGATCGGAGAACAAAACTTAAAATCACAAAACTTCTTAAAAAACAGTGGGAAGCAACAGATTTTATAAGTAACACAGACGATAGTACGGATAATTAATTGGTAACAACGCAGCTGATCTCTTGGAAACATTTTTATAAAATTTTACATTATGGTTAACAATTCCAATTCTTTTATTATACAGTGGAACTGTAATGGGTTTTACAAACACTTTGAATACTTTAAACTACTGTTAAATGAAGAGAAACCGTATTGCTGGTGTTTACAAGAAACTCATTTTTCACAATCTCAGGTAGTAAATTTAAAAAATCACGAAATTTACCGGAAAGACAGAACAGATTGTAAATCCGCTTGGGGAGGTGTAGCTATATTAGTTAATAAAGACGTGCATTCAGAACCAGTTAAAATTCATTCCAGTCTAGAAGTTGTAGCCGCAAAAATGTTTAAACCTGAACCGATTACAGTTTGCAATATATATATCCCACCGAATCAAGATTTCACTGCAAATGATCTTCAAGAAATAGTAGATCAACTCCCAAGACCTGTCATCCTTGTTGGAGATCTAAATGGACACAGCAAATTATGGGGCTCCTCATTATTTGACTATAGAAATAGGGGGAGTGAAATCGAGAAATTTATTGACTCTAATGATTTTTTGACTCTAATTAACGACGGTTCTCCAACTCATTTCTGTGGTGATGGCTCTCTTTCTGCCATCGATTTATCATTAATAGATGTCAGACTGCTCCACAAAGTGCATTGGGAAGTAAAGGACATGTTGTACGGAAGCGATCACTTCCCAATCACTATAAAGTTTGATACTAATACTGACTTCAAGACTGACAAAACTCCGAGATGGTCATTCAAAAGAGCCGACTGGGAAAAGTTTTCTACATTAATGGAAAGGGAAATAGAAAACAAGGAAAGCTCGTTGACTGAAGTAGAGGAACAAATATCATTCCTTAATCTCACCATTCTAGATGCAGCAAAGAAGAGTATTCCTCACAAGATGTCATATAATGATAGGCGCTTAGTTCCTTGGTGGAATGAAGATTGCCGCATCGCAATAATGAACAAAAAGAAAGCTTTCAACAAATTCAAAAAAACCAAACAACATGAAGATTTAAACAACTTCAAAAAACTTAGATCTATTGCAAAGAAGGTATTAAGGGCAAGCAAAGAAAATTCATGGAAAAACTATGTTAATTCCATTAATAGTAGCAGTTGCCTACAAGAAGTCTGGAAAAAAGTGAATGCCATTCAAGGATCTAAAAAAAGTGAGGCTATTTCTACAATACAAACGGAAAATGAAACTATTACTGATCCATCTAAAATAGTTGAAGCTTTTGGAACACATTTCTCATCTATGTCGAAAACAGGCAACTACACTCCAGATTTCCAGCTATATAAAATCGAACAGGAGAAAAATACTATTCAATTCCACACACAAGATTCAGAAATTTGCCATCACCTGTTCAGTTTATCTGAGATGCAAAACTCCTTAAGTTCGTGCAAAGATAAATCCACTGCAGGACCCGATCAGATTCCATATTTATTTTTGAAAAAATCGGAACAGCTGATGCGCTCGATGATAACAGTCATACGTTACTTCGTCTCTCAGATTTTTGCTCTTTTCAGTAGGAATTCGCTTGAGTTCAGTCTGGAAAACATCACTAGACTTCAAGAAAACCACAGCAGTGAATATTGGAGAAATATCGGTAAGCAAAGTTATAATTTACTTTGTACAATCACGAAAAGTAAAAGGAGGGTCACTGATCAGCTGATCGCCGCTAGCTCGGCAAGCTCGGGCTTGCTTTTCTTTAACTTATCTTTCTTTTATTATTATTCCTTCTCATTCTCATTTCATTATTTATCTATTATTATTATTTTATTTTATTTTTTTTATTTATTATTTTTTTTTTTTTTTTTTTTTTTTTTTTTTATGAATGAGATATTTTCATCAAGTTATGTCCTCAAAAGCTACAAGTAAAAGATCTAGATCTGCAGGTTCAAACTCGTCTCCTACGAAACAGAGACCTCGCCGTGAAAATAATAAAAAAATGATTCCACCAGCGACCGCTTCAGCTACCTCTTTAGGATCTGAACCACAGCCCAGCACATCATCACAAGGAATGACTGATGAATCGCCGTTCTTTACACCGAACCCATTTCAGATCCTCCAAAATCAAAATGAAAAAGAATCCATGGAATCTTCTCCTATACCCAGGGAACCACAACCTCCACCAATTTTTGTTAAAAATATTAAAAATTTTCAACTACTTTGTGCGCATTTAAACAAATTAACCGATCCTAATAGTTATTCATGTATAAGTAGAACCAGTGATACTAAAATATCCCCGACTACCGCCGAAAGCTACAGAAAAATAGTAAAATATCTGAGTGAGACCAAAGCTGATTTTCATACCTATCAGTTGCGCCAGGAAAGAGCTTTAAGGGTTGTAATTAGAAACCTACACCCTTCGACACCAGTGACAGCTATCAAAGAAGAACTGACGGAGATAGGCTATAAAGTGCGGCAAGTCACCAATGTCCTAAAAGATAAAATTCCAATGCCTCTATTCTTCGTGGACTTGGAACCATCAGCAGGAGTTGAAAAAGTTTACGACCTCAATAGATTGTACTATACTAGTGTAAGAGTTGAGAAACCTTACACTAAGAAAGAAATAGTGCAGTGCCATAATTGTCAGGCATATGGTCATACGAGAACTTACTGCCACCACACACCACGCTGTGTGAAATGCGGTGAGCAACATAAATCAGAAGAATGCACAAGATCAAGATCAACACCCGCTGTATGTGCTCTGTGCCTCGAGGACCACCCGGCTAACTACAAGGGATGTCAAATCTATAAGAACCTCAAAAGCAGATACCAAAAACCTCAGAATCAGGATGAAACAGCTGAGCCGATTAGAAGCAGAAGACAACCTTCAAAAACAATTGATTCCAATGTAACATTTGCCCATCTACTTGGAGGTGGGAACCAGAACAAAGAGACCCTGCCGGAACAACGCATACTACAAAATCCTGAACCCATTCCACAACCACATATTCCTCAAAATTTAACCAACCATCAAAAACCTCATCCGAATCAAATTTCTCATATTCCTCCTCCATCAAATGTCACAGACCTTACAAGTTTGATGACATCCTTCATCACTGAAATCAAATCCCTTGTTATGCCGCTAATATCACTACTTACTAATCTCGTATCAAATTTAATCCCATCCTTAAAAAATCCTTAAATGACTACACCTAACTCCTTATCCATTCTCCTTTGGAATGCGAATGGTGTTAGAAATCACACTGACGAACTTACAGCTTTATTGCAAGACAAAAACGTTGATGTAGCACTTATTACTGAAACTAGACTAACCACTAAACAGTACTTTAAAATACCTCAATACGTAACATACCGTACGGACCACCCAGACGGAAAAGCCCATGCCGGTACTGCTGTCATTGTGCACCAGTCCCTCTCCCACCACATACTCCCACTCCCCTCCTATGATTTCCTACAATGCACCGCCATAGTAATCAAGACTTTTTCATTTCCGATCACCCTCGCATCAGCGTACTGCCCTCCTAAACATTCCATTTCCAACATTCTATTCGAATCCTTCCTCAATTCCTTAGGAAACCACTTCATTCTGGGTGCAGACATGAATGCTAAGAACCAACAATGGGGTTCCAGGTCCACGAATTGTCGTGGGCGGAATTTACAGTCTGCACTCAACTCTAGACGTTTCAACCTCCTGCCTCCTGATTCCCCTACCTACTGGCCAACTGATCCTAACCGTAATCCTGACATCCTTGACTTCTTCATCCACAGCGGATTAGGCTCCCTAAACATGTCGGTGACTCGCCTTGATGAACTGTCCTCTGACCATAGTCCATTGCTCCTTAAAGTATCCCTAATTCCTATTCCTAAATCCAACCCACCGTCATTTATCAGAGGACCAGTAAACTGGGACCTTTTTCGCCAAATCCTGACCAGTGATATTGACCTCGGAGTGAAACTCAAAACTCCAGATGACCTTGACGATGCCGTAAACTCCTTCACCATCGCTATTCAACAAGCTGTTTGGACTGCCTCCTCTCCCAAGCACTCCCAGACAAGTCATAACCAAAATCATTTACCACAACACCTCATAGACCTCATCCGCACCAAACGACGATCCAGATCCTTATGGCAACGCACCCGTCACCCCACAGATCGCCGCTCCTATAACGTTTATTGTAGACAATTAAAGAGGGAGCTGGCGACCTTCCGTTCCCAATCCTTTAGTTCCTTCCTGTCTTCTCTTTCAGCTTGTGACAATTCCCTATGGAATGTCACTAAGAAAATTCTAAAATCCCACCATATTTCCCATCCCCTCCGTCGTAGTAATGGCTCCTGGGCTGCGTCTGATGAAGACAAAGCCGAGGAACTTGCCAAATACATTTCCGAAGTCTTCACACCTCATCCAGAATCCCATCCAAACCACACTGCAGTAGTGGAAGAGTTCCTTCAGTCTCCAATCCCGCTTTCATTACCTCCTAAAGCAGTTAATCCCTCCGAGGTCAAATATCTTCTCCGAAAACTTGCACTCCGTAAATCTCCTGGATACGATCTCCTCACTCCTCAGATTCTCAGACAGCTTCCATCTAAAGCCGTTATATTTCTTACATATATTTACAACTCCATTCTACGCACTACTCATTTTCCTCTCTTATGGAAACATTCCACTATAATTCTCTTCCTAAAACCAGGTAAACCTCCTAACACAACGACTTCATATAGACCTATCAGCCTACTCCCAATCCTTTCAAAAATCTTTGAAAAAATCCTCCTCAAACGAATATTACCTTTATTAGAATCCCACACTATTCCTTCCCATCAGTTTGGATTCCGTTCCCAACATTCAACCGTTCAGCAAGGGCTCCGAGTCGTTGACCATATTTCCTCTGCTCTTGAGAACAAGGAGTACTGCGCGGGTGCATTTCTGGACATAACGCAAGCATTTGACCGGGTGTGGCACCCGGGATTACTCTTTAAGCTCAAAAACCATTTACCCCAATCCCTATACCTAGTCCTCCGATCCTATCTATCAAACCGCTCCTTCCGAGTTCGCTGTGGTGCAGAATATTCCAATTATTATCCAGTCGAATCCGGTGTTCCTCAGGGCAGTGTCCTTGGTCCTTTCCTTTACAATATATACACGGCTGATATTCCTGTTTGCCCTAATACCTTCCTAGCAACGTACGCTGATGACACAGCTATCCTATCCTCTCACATAGATCCCGAAATTGCATCTATAGGCCTCCAAACGCACCTTTCTCAAATTGAAGACTGGTGTAACAACTGGAGAATCAAAGTTAATCAATCTAAATGCAAACATGTCACCTTTACCCTTCGAAGACAATCCTGCCCTCCAGTTCTCTTTAACTCCGTTCCGCTTCCTTTCTCCGACACAGTCCGGTATCTTGGCTTCCTTCTGGACAAAAGACTAACTTGGAACCCGCATACTAGACTTAAACGACAAGAACTTAATCGACGATTTGGACAATTATACAGACTACTGAACAGAAATTCTAAATTATCTATCGAGAACAAACTGCTAATATACAAGACAGTACTGAAACCTATCTGGACCTACGGACTTGAACTGTGGGGGACAGCCAAATTTTCTAACATCAAACGCATTCAATCCTTCCAATCAAAAGTCCTCCGAACAATAGTTAATGCTCCTTATTATGTATCCAACCATACCTTACACCGCGACCTAAATATTCCATTTATTTTAGACCTTATACCATTAAAATTCTCTAAATTCCATCAGAACCTTATCCATCACCCTAATCCCCTAGCTCAATCCTTATCCAGCTCCACACATCCTTACCATCCTCCTAGAAGGTTGAAACGGCAGTGGCCTCGAGACCTCTTGTAAAATGTATATTGGAGTTCTAGCATTGGCTAGATTCTCCACTCACGTGCTGTATGCTTGTGAATTGTATATAGGTATGAGTGACTTTTGTATAAATTTTATTGATTTTGTTTTGTATATATGTATATTGTATTATTATTATATAAATTTATTGTTTTGTAAATATCGTGTGAATGTAGTATGAATGTTGTACTTCATCACTATTAAAAATGTCCTAAATTGGACAGATTGTAATATTGCTCAATAAAGAATTGTTTCTAAAAAAAAAAAATTTTTGAAAAAAATGCCTCTAAACGCACAAATATTTTTAGTTTCCATTTATAATAGGATATGGAGCTCAGGACTTTTTCCTGAAACGTGGAAGAACGCTACAGTTATACCCATCAAGAAAAATCACAAAGACATTAGTATCAATAACTATCGACCTATTTCTCTCCTTTCATGTGTATCGAAACTACTTGAAAAAATGGTCAACAATCGATTGACATATTATTTAGAAAAACGAAACTTTTTTTCAGCTTCGCAGTACGGCTTCAGGAAAAACCGCTCTACCATTGACCAAATAATGAAGTTTGAATACGAAATACAGACCGCCTTTTCTAACAAAGAGCACTTGGTTGCTGTCTCCATTGATATCCAAAAAGCATACGACACTATGTGGAGATACAATGTCCTAAGCACTCTTTCAAAAGAAGGCCTCACGGGGAGATTACTGATATTCATCAATAACTTCCTCAAAGAAAGAAAATTCAAGGTTAAAGTTGGTCCTAATCTTTCTCAAACGTTCCTCCAGAACGGTACGCCGCAAGGATCCCCACTGAGTGTAACTTTATTCCTAATAGCAATAAACAGCATAGCACAGACAACACCACCTGATGTAAGATGTTCTTTGTTTGCTGACGATTTTACAATTTATATAAGAAACAAGTCGTTAGAGTATATTGAATGGAAGTTACAAAAAACATTGAAGAACCTTGAAGCATGGTCTAGGACCACAGGTTTTAGCTTTTCAAGCTCCAAAACAATAGCTGTACACTTTTGCAAAAAAACAAAATGTCAAACACACCCATCACTGACACTTTTAAATCAACCCATTTCCTACGCCAGCACTATCAAGTTCTTAGGAGTCTACTTTGACCAAAAACTAAACTGGTCTCAACACATTCGTCATATAAAATTAAAATGTCAAAAAGGCTTAAATCTACTTAAAGTACTAGCCAACACTCAGTGGGGATCTGACCGGCGAACGTTATTAACGATATACCGAGTCCTTTTCAGACCTATAATCGACTATGGAGCTGTCGGTTATGGTTCAGCTAGCGCTTCGACTTTGAGGTTACTGGATCCAATTCACAATCAAGCTCTTCGCCTCTGTATCGGAGCATTCAGAACAACACCTGTCGGAAGCCTGTACGTGGAGAGTGGTGAGCCCTCATTAGAAACAAGAAGGAAATACCTGCTACTGGCATACGTGGGCACGTTGATGTCAAGAAAAAAACTTTTTTCTTCTGAATCCACGGCATATCCAATTGCAAGCGAAGAACCCCACGAATCGTGTAAATGTTTCTACAACAGGTTCAAAAAACTGACAAACGATTTACAAATAGTAATCCCAGAAATCTTTACGATGCCAAATAGCTCAGTACCAAATTGGATGGAAATGGAAAATCAGATCGATTACAGTTTAACTGTATTCCCAAAGCTCACAACACCTCAACATGTATACGACCAGCTGTATAAAGAGCGGGAAGAACAATATTCCGATTACCGCTTTTGGTTCACGGATGCTTCAAAATCGAACTCCGAAGTTGGTTGTGCTGTCCTCATGGGCTCTATTTGTAGCAAAAATGTTTTACCAGAACCAAATAGTGTATACACTGGAGAGCTCTACTCGATCTGGAAAGCCTTGAAAATCATAGTAAAACACGACCACCAACATCACCTGATTGTAACTGATTCTCTAAGTTCTCTAAAGTCAATAGAGAATAGGTACTCAAAAGAAGCCTTGGTTCAAAGAATCCAGATTCTCAAGGAAGAATGCGAAAGTGAAGGAAAAACAATAAAATTTTTGTGGGTCCCATCTCACTTGGGCATAGGAAGCAATGAGGACGCTGATCGAGCGGCTAATAATGCAAGGATGGACTCTGGAAGGGAAGTGACACGTGTCAATAAGACAACTGCATCGGACTGGCGAAAATACGTCAAGAAAATGATTTATACTACATGGGCTGCTGAGTGGAGTAAAACTAAAGACAAATTAGGAAAAATTAAAGAGACTCCAGGGATATGGGAAACGTCAGAGAGGAAAAACCGGCGCGAAGAAGTGGTTCTGGCCAGGATAAGAAGCGGACACACAGCACTGACACATAGTTACCTACTGAAAGGATTGTACCCACCGACCTGCAGGACTTGTGAGGCACCTCTGACGGTGGAGCACATCGTACTGCACTGCGGGGCCTTCAGCGTTGCTAGAACGGAGTGCGGAATTGACACCAGGCTGGAAATAGCACTAGGTAACAGTGAAGTGTGTGTTCAAAAAGTATTTAAGTTTTTAAAAAAATGTAAAGTCTTCAATGTGATTTAAGATATAATGTCCTTCTACCAAACATTCACCATTATTGTCTTGTAAATGAAATTATTTTAAGAAAAAAACAAAAACAATTATGTATATAGCTAATGACCTATAATGGGTAGATGCTCTGTATAAATGAATGAATGAAAAGAATATCTTGATCAAATGACGTTAAATAAATAAACAATAAACAATACAATGTATATTTCATTACTAATTAAAACATATGTTTTTTTGTTTGCTTGGGATAGAAACTGAGGTTATCTCTGTGAAACAACTATAAAGCTTATTCCTAAATGTCTGAATTTCCTTGATGCGAATAGCAGGTCCATAAAACAAATGTGCTATGTGTACCACAAACTCATACAGTCTACAGTCATATTCAGATTACGATGACATACTTCAAGATGATATATCTCTACAACGTGTTGATGTTTTACAATTAAATGAAACAATAATATAAAAAAAAAACACACAAAATAAAACATACATTCTCAACATTATCTGCTTTAACGAACGTACTCTTCTTTCCAACAGTTAATGAATCACACACAGTGGAGATATAAAAATACTGCTTTTATTATGAGAACATAATGCATATTCTGACTACAATACACTGTGCTGAGGAGTTAGGGTGACTACAAGTGTACATTCCGAGGTCTCCTTCTATGAGTGTGACACAAGTAAATGTTACAACTAGAGTGATGAGTTTTGAGGATCAAAGGGTATATATAAGCAAGGTTTTGTAGAGGGGATAAGGATTCGGCATGGGTTCAAAGCAAGTGCCTCCAGGTGTTGGGTCCTAAGTACAGGTATGTGTTCTTTGTCGGTACTTGGTCTGTCCTTTCTAGGTAGCTGGTTTATGACAGCCTTCGATTATGGAAAAGGAAGTTATTAATAATTACTCTATATTATTTATTAGTTAGGTCTCATTCTATAACTCAACGAATTCCCGCGCAAATCGAGAATTAAAAAAAAAAAGTTTTCACTTCTATCGGCAATTGCTATGACTGTCTGAATTGTGATTTTATTTTTCCTAAAGTTGTGTCGTTAAGAATTAATTCCTTTGATGAAATCGTTATCCTTTCATTCTCAAATGACTAGTTCTTCCAAAATACGCACTTCTTCGCCTTCCGAGACCATCCCTCTGTATTATTAAAATAGTTTGAAAAATTATCCTAGCATAAGTTACATAAATAACACATACACAACATACTGATAAACGGCATGTTGCAACAAGCTAAACAAATTAAATATTTTAGATAACGCTAACTATTAACCCTTAGGGTCTAGGGTTAGGAATTAGTCACACAAGCGTTCTCTAAAATGATAAATATTTTTCTCACTACGCTTGTTCAAAAGATAAAATGAATGAGAAGGGTCGCGGTTTTATAGTAATTTAACTTATCAATACTTTAACTTGACTTTCTTTTAATTTCACTCGCTGTTCTATCTACAATGATGAACATGCCCCTTAATTCAGTAAAAAAAAAATTGTTTTAATTGGATCAATTTTCAGTCTTATTATAAAATTTAAACATTCCGAATTCGAAGAATAATCGTTGAACATTTCACTTATAAATATTGTACCAGATGTATATAGTTTGAAAAACACAGCGAAGACCGATTTATTCAGTATGATTGGCAAAATTATGATGAGCCCATCTAACGTCAATGCGGGTAGAATAATTAATTAATTAATATTACTAACAATAACATTAATATAGTTTGAATATAAGTAAACGTTACATTATTTTTTTGCGATTCACAATAGAGATAATATGAATTTTATTTTTAGCAAAAATAACATAAACTTAACATTTAAGATTAATAAATTGCTTTAGAGTCTACTCATATACATGCAATTCCGTATTAAATAAACAAACAACAATATAGTATTCATAAATATCCTTCATATAATAAACATTGAATAAATTATGTGGGTTTCTATTTATATCAGTCAATAGCAGTGAAACATAAATATAAATATAGCTAGATGTAGCTTCATTGATATAAATAACCAAATGAAGCTATTCATTAATGATGAAGGCTATGAATTAAGTAACTTAGTAATAACAAAATATAGCTATTTCTTTTTTTATTGTTTCTTGTAGACTAAATGTAGTATTCGCTTTTCTCTTTATATTTCTTCATTCACACCTGTCAGAAAATATCTGACAATCAGCATATGTGCTGTATAAAGAGTGAGATCAGACATTGCAAGCATGGGCAGGAAAAGTGCCTAGCAGCCCTCCTTCCTAGGCTTTAATTTCGCAAAGGAGGTCTCTGATCCAGCTTCTCTTTAGGCTACTTCTGACCGGCGTTTCAGCTATAGACATGCTGTTAATCGGCATATTGTCGTGTCCGTTAAATTTAGTGTGAAAACGAGAATAGAGTGTTCGTATATGTTGGTCAACTGTTGGTTGTTGCGAGTCCGTATGTAGGGTTCTGTTGTTTACTACCAAGAACCTGTCTTTATGAAATTGATTTTCTGTTAAATTGGTCACGTATGGAGTATAGTGGTTACTAATTGAACTATAAATACGGAATTATGCTATTAAGTGGTACAACGTTTCCTGTTGTTTCCTATTTTACAAATTGGCATACTACCTTTGGATTGGTATTGTAGAGGTAATTTTTTTGGGTTAACTCATATTATTTTTACCGGATATAATAGAGGGCTTGAGCTATTATTTTTGTTATATTGAATGAAATGTTATCTATCGTACTATAAGTTTCAAAGGGTAAACATGATGCGAATATTATTGTTATAATAAGGCCTGCACTTACTTTTGTTTGTAATGATTCGAGATCACTAAGGTTCATATATTGTTTTTATAATTCTATAAGAGTCGGGATTCAGATTTGATAATTTAGAGGAATGTTTTCGAATAAGGTCCTTGTAACGTGTTTTGGTGTATTGTATTGTATGTATACATGATAGCTTCTAGTATAAACAAGGCCTTATTAATAAAGTTAAATATCAGTTCGTTACTTATGATGAATCGAGTAATCTGTCATTAATCTCAGTATCAAACTTAGGAGTACAGCAAAAAATTTATAAATGCTTTTTTGAATCAAGGTCATAAGCGGAGAGCTTTACGGCATTATTATAGCTGCTTGGGCCTTTAGCCCTTACCGTTTGGACCTTTTCCAAGAACCACATAAATCTCCGGCCCTCGTGGTGGATGGAGGAGCAGAAGAATAGTGCGGGACAACAGGCTCGTTTGGAAGAATGGATGTGTCTCACTCTCCTATAGCTGCGCACTTGGCAATGCCCCGTTTTAATTAACCTATTGTGTAATGTTATTCAGAAAGTCTAAATAATTAATCCCAAAAAATTATTATAAATAAAAGCCCATTGAATGAGATTCTGAATAATTAGGAAGCTATATGGGTAATAATCAATAAGAAGTTTGAACCTTATTATAAATGTTTCTCCCTTTATAAATATATTAGAAACTATTTTTTAAGGATTATGTCTGCTCATTTCGGATAATGTTAAAATGTAAAAACATGCTATGGATCATTTGGTAAAAAAATAATAAAGGTGATAGAGGGTGACGTATAGAACTTAAACTTATTACTGATTATTGTGCGTAACAATTTAATATTTTATATCATTTAATATATTTCTAATGAAACTAAATGCTACTTTTACTTAAACGTGTTTCAACTTTGAGTTTATTTAAAGTTTTTACACAGATATTAACAGCCGAGGCAAGTGAAGACATGAAATGACAGATTTTTAAACCTTAATATTCATGCTCTTGAACACTTAAATTAGCAATGCTACGTGCTATCCACATTATCAACCCGTTTTCTTGTGTCTAATATATAATTATTTCTTATTGACTAGTGGACTGTGTTTTCTCCGAGATAAGCAAATTGAAATGATAAGATGATATATGGTCAATATAGTTAATTTTATTTTAATCAGTTTGACTGCTATCAAGATTATCGGGATATCTTCAAGTAATATTTATCTGTAAATGTCTTTTAAGCAAGTAAGTACGTTGTGTAAAATAAGCAACCAATATATTTCGGCGGTATTGTTTTGTTTTGTTCTAAAATGTTCCATTTATGTATGTTGTTCCATTCTTTTATCTTTGCCATAGTTAAATGGTAAGGGGCTGATTCACAAAAACGATTTATTTTGTCCGATTTACGAACGAAAATTATTAACCGTCATTTATTTTAAGTAATTATATTTCAAAATATTTTAAAAAAAGTGTAAACATTTCACAGTAAAACTTTATTTATTAATCAGATGTTTCAATCTTCACCTCAAAAATAAATACTGACTAATATGATATAAACAAAAAGTGATGTTTATAATTAATTAATTTTTAAGTATTTAAAATGTAATACTTAAATGAGAACTAAATGTAAATATTTAAAATCATGCCAAATATTTAATGAAAGTAGTGTTGTGTGTTGTGTCTGTATGTATTATGACATTAACAGTTTATATATTTATGTATTCCCTTGATTGGGGTAGCCTTTTTACATGAATAAATACTATATAATCGATTCTCTTATTCTGTAATCCTTTAATTATCGTTTGGAATTGTGCAATAGCAACTTAATCCGATCTGCCACATTACAAGTGGGAAGGAAACAGCGACATTTAGATGTCAACATTTGAAATCTCATTAATAAAGAGATCAATCATATTTAAAGGGTAGAATATATAATCCCGATATACAGATCGAACAACGATCGAAAAACGGGTAAAAAAACAAGTCCAATTTTTTTTCTGACCTTTTATAATAATAAAGTCTTCAGAAAGAAAGGCATTTCTTTTTTGATACATACAACGTTTAGCTAATGCAATACGTTAATTTAATCTCAAATCACATGTTTTTTAATTAAGTAAAGAGTACGAAAATAAGAGAGGAGCTAGGGATAGAGCCACTACCTGAAGTTCTAGAGCAGTGGCAGTTCGGACACGTATGCTGAATGTATTAAGTTGTAAAATAAAATCGTAGTTTTTGTTTTACAGTTTATTTCAATAAAAACTGCAGATTCTTGTAAATACAGGAATACTCTATGCCGTGTCGTTGAATTTCTTGAATTTGGTCATCATCAACGGTGAAAGGACGACCCGAGCACTTTGCGTCTTCCAAGTCCAAATTTCCGGTCCTGAACCGAGCAAACCACTTACGTGCTTTCCTAAGGTATCATCGCCAGATACATTGAAAATTTTAGTGACCTATTCCAGCAGATTTTCCTTATCTTAAATACAAAATCATTAAATGAGAATATGAATTTTTTCCTCTTCCATTCCGAGCTATCAAATTACCACTTAATGATATAGAATCCCGGTTGAAATTCATGCATAAAATATGTAAACATTGTTGACCAAGTATATGATTCTATAAAAACAGAGAGGAATAAATTAAAATATTGAAAAACACTACGAACTTTTCTTACAATCCAATATAAAGATCGCGGACCACAAACGTTCTTGGAAGCTAAACAAACTGGCTAAAGACTTTTAGGTAGGCCAATCATGTTTTGATTGGATGATACGGCTCAAAAAAAAAAGAGAAAAAAACATTTTGATTCTATGAGGATATTGACGAGGAACCGAGACAGAAGGAATGAATGGAGTATGGATGCTGAATGAAGGAATGCTTGTATCGAGGCAACTCCACGCTGAGGCATTAAAAAGGAAGACAAATAAGAAGAATCATAGGATATTATTCGAGCCCTTAAGAATGTTACGTATTGATAAAAAAATCATAAATATTTCTATAGAGTCTAACAATGCTGATGCAGCAGTGTTAGTGGATCATGTGTAGTTCAACAAAACCAGTTGGTGTATAATGTATTTATCTGTTCCAGTATCTGGTCCACTGACTATTTTCGAATAACTCTAATAATGCCTAATATATAGCCTAGTACTCAATAACATAAGTATTATGATGTTTTGTTTTGGTTATTGGAGGCCCTCGAAAATCAACGACATTTAATTTTGAGGTCTTTAAAATAAAATGTTTGAAAATTTGTAGAGTAATCTTCTGAATTTTAATAAGGAGCATTTCTGTAAGTTATAATATAACAGTTTATGCCGTGTGTTTACTTATTTATATTGGCTAAAACATAAATCGATGTGTTTATTGGTTTTTAGAGAGAAAATAACTTATGTTTTCTAAACTTCCTATCGGAATCAATCTGTGAAGGAAACGGTAGTAAAGAGGCGGCTATGAGGAAAGGGCCCTAAAAATAAGCGGTAGCATGAGGTGGGGCGGGTAAACAGGAGTCGTAAATGGTTCCCGGGGTGTTAAAGCTTAATGCCAAATGTCGAATCAGTGGCGGTTGGCCTTAGAGCCGGTCCCAATTCCACCTCCCTGCTTCCTCACTCAACTGCCCTCGTCTCTCTTAATCGGCTCATCTTTAATTTCTTACTCTTCACTAAAGCTGTCTCATTAACCTCATTCACCAAATGAGGTCATACTAAACTATTTAGTAAATTTAATGCACAAAAAACGTTTTCAATTATGATTTATTTTTTAAATTTTAATTAACTTCTTCTTATTTTTAAAAAGTAGTAGCGTTCATGTAGATCGCGATGGTAGGCGTCATTTCTACATTAAATTAAATTAAAGTCCAAAAAAAAAACCTTTGCAGAGAAACTTGTTAAATATGCAGCATTTGTTAGGAAAATAACTTAAATACATTTCATATAGTCACAAGCTCTTAACTTTATTTGTAATATTAAGGATATAATAAATTTTTTTTTTTAATATATAAAACAAATCACATATACAGAAAAGAAAAAAAAACTGGCGTATAAAGTACTGTTAACCATCTGTCCATAGATGAAAAAAAAAGAAATTTTGGTAGGATTTTTTTTACAGGGGAGCGGCGTGGTTTAGTTATAGAGTGTTCTCTGAGTTCTGGGTTCGAGTACCCGGCTGGGGCAGAGTATTATTTATTCTGTTAATTCAGCCGTGGGCGACCCTAGGATTGGAGACCCTTTGGGGCAGACCCAGCCTCTTTAAAGTGGATACCAAAAAATATTGAAAACCTGGCGGCTGAGCGTTATCAAGCCTAATCACTCAGTGCACGGCCGTTGGCCTAGAATCAGTACGAATCCCTACATCTACTGAGCCCAAGACCCATCATGGTTGTAGAGGTACAGTTCTATATTTTTAACAAAACTCTACAACCCATAAAGGATCTTCGACTCAGTACACATAGAGATTCCTACTGTTTCAAGGACAACAGCCGTGAATCAGGTGATCAGTAGCCTTTTTCCATTTTTAGTAATTACTTTATGGAAGCTGGATGTGCCCTTGAAGGGTCTTGATACCTAAGGGTCACCCCACAGATGAAAATAATAATAATATTCCGTCTCAACCGGAATTGAACCTGTAACCTGATGAACAGACTAGTGTTCTATCCAGTTGACTAGCCGCTCGCATATTTACTCTTATAATTATGGCAATTTGTCTAAGTGCTAAGAATTATATATTAAAATAAACAAAATAAATTTAAAGAGTTGATTTAATGGAGATGATGATGTTCTTGAGAATGAGAATACAACTTAAGCAAAATTAAAGTCAACAGATTATTTTGATGATTTATCTCTCAAACCTGAATACTTATTATACTGTTCACATTATCATTTAATCAAATATTTATTTCATCTTCTCCTTAGAAATTTGAGACCATTATAAAAAGATGTATTTTATAACTGATAGTCCCTAAATTCACAAATATATAATACAATGCAGACACTGTCTGGTTATATATTCACTAATTATCGGATATTAATTTTTTTTTTGTTTTGTTTTTGGGTCCATTCAAAATTTATAAAAACATTTTACTTTCACTTATCTATAAATTAAATAAATAATAAAGGAAAGTATTGCGATTGTGAAAATGTTTTGGTTACAGTTTTCAACGGAAATACATTTTTAGTCTTCAGTCCAATAACAAGTCGCACTCTCGATAGCCTAGTAGCATAAGTGCGTAAAAATAATAACCAAGTCGCTCGAAAAGGGATGTGCGTTAAGTCCAGCACAAAAACTAAAATTCGTACGAAACTGAATTTTATAATTAAGACAACTATATTCTCGCGATGTAACAGCAACTTTGACACAAAATCAGCTAACTACTTTATAACATGCATTTAGTACTTGTTTAAGATTTCCTCAAAAGCGTCTCAAATATGGTGTGTTGCAAGCATCAGATTTTTTTCCATTTGTTGCTCAAGTAGTTATTCGTTTTAAGCCTTAATTGATCTGATCTTTAAAATTCTTCTTCATGATCCTATCACATCGGTGAATTTTAATTACATTAAGTCACTTCAAGTTCAAACGGAATAATCCTCAATTATTTAGTGTCTAGCTAAACTGGTTGTTGATGAGTAGACCAGCAAGGAAGTCATAAGTAAACGCTGAGAGCCACTATTATATCTTAGAGAACAATGGAATTTCAGGAATAAGGGAAAATGTGCATTTTCAACTCTCCTAATTTCATCCATATTTCAGGAGTTAATCCACGGCCATTAGAATTCATAATTGTACAAGAGGACATCCTTTCTTTCTTCCTTCCTTTTTTTCCCTACAAAATACCATTATGTACAATTCCTTTTGTTCCACGAAGAATAATAGCACTTCGTTCATTTACTTAACTTAATTTACTGTCCAGTCAAATATTTTTGAATACCCAAAATGAAATTTGTCTGTTCCAAAAAGCATTCACTGAAAAGGGTATTATTTTGCTCATATATATATATATATATACTAGAAGGAATTAGTCCGGGTTACGGATAGTAAATGAAACAACTAAATAGCTTTCAACTATTTATTGCTTGCCAACGTTTCGACCCCCATTTTTAGTCATCATCAGGGCTAAAAAGATATAAAAGAAATACAATTTCAATAACATTAAATACAATAGTATATAAACTGTTGAGTTAGAGAACGTCGGTATTAGAAAAAAAATAATATATATGTATGTGTATATATATATATATATATATATATATAATAATATATATATATATATATATATATATATATATATATATATATATAGAGAGAGAGAGAGAGAGAGAGAGAGAGAGATAGATAGAGAGATAGATAGATAGATAGCTATAGAGATAAATATATAAGAGAAAAATTTAGAAATCATCGTATAGTTTGAACTCCGTCACCATTCACATAAAAATAAATCAAATACAATTTTAAAAATTTATAATTATAACTTTATGTGAAATTTCAAAATTCCGAGCGCTAGAAATTTTAGTTTCATTTACTCTAGCATTTCCTCAGAAATAGTTTATTCTTAAACAGACTAGTTTTGTTAAGGTTTGTGAAACTAGTACTGTGCATATGGCGATTATAATCTGGACGATTATTTTTCTTCTTTACCCGCTCCTCTCCTACCGCCTGGTGCAGTGTGAGGGTCCTTTCTGAAGAGCTTGATCCAGTACGCTCAGTCCTGTGCCAGTTCTGTTCTCCTTCCCCAATCCAGATCTATGGCCTAAATAACACCTTTCTCTCAGGTTTTCCTAGGGCTTCCTCGGCTCATTCTACATCTCCACCTTCAATCAGCCTGGCAATTTATCCATCTGACATCTGCGAGACATGTCCAAACCGCCGCAGACGATTCTTCTCCAGGGTCTCTTTTAGAAATTTTAGGCTGATATTATTACTTATTACAGTGTTTCGTACCCTGTATTGGCGGTTTTTTCTTCCATTTTCCGAAGGAATCTCATCTCCATGGCCTGGATGATTATTTCGAATCCAAAATATATTATTACCTACTGGTGTTACCAACTTGTCTCTAGTTGAAGCGCATATATATAAGTCTCGGGGCCACTGCCTTTTCGACCTTAGAAGACGATGAATGATCTTCCGAGTTGTTTATCAGAAAACAATCAAACAAAAAATCTGGCGCAATCAACAAACAGTTTTTACTTACCTGGGTCATTAAAATCAATTTAAGAACTTCTAAATACAGCTTTTAAGGATTGCATTCAGTTTTTTTGTAAACATTATATAACATTAAGTATTTAGATTAAAAAATATAACATATTAAAATAATTATCTACAAATATCACTTAGTTTTATCGGCTTTACTTCATTCTCCATTATGTTTTTAACTGTTTCTGAAATCTTTATATTTCCAACGGTATATTATACATTCATATTACTATTCTTAAGTTAGAAAAAAAATAATATATATCTCTCATAATATTGTTGCTTTTTCTCCTTTACTTGGTTTTCAAATTTGTATATTTACGTCTTTTTATATATACAACAAGTTGAAATTGTTAGATTTTTCGAATCCACAAATTAAAGATAATTTAAATAATGATATTTTTAAATGTTAGGATTTAACACCTACTCCACAAAAAAAACAAAAAAAAAAAACATTGAGCGTCAATTTCTTTACGTCATCATTCATTCATATTTTGAAGCATTTTTCATAAGACTATATTCGTATGTTTTCAAATATTTGTGATACTTACTTGCTATTCAAAGATATATAGTAGGTTATTATTGGTTGGTAGTGAATAATCTTTGAAAATTACTTCAGTACTGCTGTTTCTTCTCCAGATACTTAAATTGATAAATCCGCAAAATTATTTGGCAATATTGTTTAAAGCTATGTAGTGTCACTCAACTTTCTTATCTACCGCGTTCATTCCTATAAAGCTGTTTACCGAACATTATATTTCAGTCGACAAACAGGGCGTGATTTATCAAGCTGCACCTAATCCTAAACCTCATAAAGTGAGTGCTGTGGTTCGCCATGGTTTATGCTCTCGTAAAAACTGGTGTGGACCGATCGGGGGATAGAAAATAAGTCCTGAGGCGGAAAAGGGATTAAGGGCGGTGAGCGGAGTAATAAAGGGAAAATGAAGGGAGAGGTGTCAGCCGTCAAAGGCCGCTTGAAGGCACTTTGAGGGAATTAAGTCGGTATTAGCTTTGTGGGCTCTGACCACATCTTGATTCTTCTATATCTGATCCGAATGTTCTTGATTCCCAAAAAAATCGTGCCAAGTGACATTTGAAACTTATTAACCAAAACTAATTGTAAGAAAACAAAACAACTTTAAATATCCCAAATGTAAACAGAGCTTCCTGAGTTTTTTTTTAACGGTTTTTATCAAGCATACGTGAAAAATAGCAACTTCTTAAAGGAGCTTAAAGTCAGAATTAGGACATTTAATTAGTTTTAGATAAATTTCTTGGTCATTATATAATAGTTATAGTCTAAATGTGTAATGTTTACTAAGATCCTTTAAGGTTCAGACTTGTTAGCACAATTTTCTAATATTTTCTTTCATTCAATTCATTTTTTAAATCATTTAATACACACAATCTTTTATGTAATTCTGTCGATTGTAATCATCTATTTAATATGTTATTATTGTAATTAAATATAAATAATAATACGATTGTTGTCTTTAAACAAATATATTAAAACATTTTGAGGTTCATATGCATATTTTGTGTGCAGGTTTTCATGGAATTATAGCTAAGAAAATGGTTATAAAACGTCTCATTTTTAAAACATAAAACATAGGAATTATTTCTGAATTATAATAAACCCGGTTTAGTCTATTGGAAATGTAAACTCACGAATAGTGCATTAAGTAACAATGCAAATGATTTGTAACCTTATAGTAAATTTGACAAAATAAAATTTTAATCTGCCATTAAATAGTAACATTTATTCGTAATACACACAGATAGTCCAAATAATTGACTGATAAAAAAGTTACATGTACTTTTCTCTTTACATAAACGTATATAAATAAATACTAAATAAAATATTCGCTAGAGAAGCTATGGATTAAAGCTATGGTCAGTAAATGCATATAATATTATGCTTTTTAGATTATTTAGATAGTGTAGTTTTAGATTATTAAGGATTAAATTATACAATTATTGTGTATTGGTTAATTATTAATTATAAACAGCTTTTAGAAACTATATTACGCCCTAAATAGTCACTATGTTGCTAAAATAAACAGTAAGTTGTTATAAATCTATAAACTAACATTATTATAAATTTTATCAAGTTTTGTATTAATTCATAAAATATATGTTTCACTGTGAAATGAATAGGATGCCCACGGAAACTAAATTAAACCTGTAAAATGTATTTTAAATAGTGTATTTGAATATAAAATAATAATAAAATAGAAACTTTTTTTTAGTTTTTAAATCAATGTACAATTTATGTTCAGTTGTGCCGTCACCTGACACACACTTCCTAATCCTTTAGCCCAATCCCTATCCAGCTCCACTCATCCATACAACCCTCGTAGAAGGTTGAAACGGCAGTGTCCCCGAGACCTTTGTAATTATCGATTTTGGAGTTCTAACACTGGTCAGATTCTCCTCCCATTTGCGGTGTGTTTGTGGTAGTTATGGCGCCCTCTCTGAGTGATGCGGCTGCGAGGGAGGGGCTGGGATACCTCGGATTCTGCTTGTCCTTCCACAAGTAGGAGGGAGGCGGACTCCGCCCGGGGCTCCCCAAAAAAATGTAAATATTATATATAAATATGAGCTAATTCATTTTTTGTTTATTTATTTGTTAGTCTAGTATGTATTTAATTTATAAATTTTGTTATTATATATCTTTATTTATTTTAGTTTAATTTTATGTAATTTGACTTTCCTTTTTTTACATTGTAAATATTTTATGAATTTTATTTTATGTAATCCTGTAGAAATATTATTATTGTCCGTTGTGACAAATTGTAATATATCCAAATAAATAAATATATTTAATATGGTTAGTTTTAAAATACATAGATTGCAATCAAGTTTGGTTTATATGGGAAAACTAAATTTCCCGTTATCTATGCTTCTCTTTAAAATAATAAACAAATGAACTGAACCAATTTTGATTTATGTTTTTCATTTCTGCTGATGATTAAATATCATAAAGAATAGACGTTATAAATTAAACATATTTTCTGGCTAATTGTACTTTTCGTAACGATGAACTAACACTCCCAAAGCTACAAACTCTATGTCGGTCAGACTGAGATTTCTTTAAATATAATTCAAATTTCACCCGTGCGAAGTAGGGGAGGGTTAACCAATATTGAATAAAGCTTTCATCTATCTCATAGTTTTTCACAAATAGCAATCTATTAATAATTTTTGAACTTGACAAAATACAGAGTTATCGTAAAATGCATATACTATATATCGAAAATCCCGAATAACCTATATCTTGATAAACGGACGAAAAATCCTCCTGTAACAAAGAAAATAGGAAGACGTTCAAAAAAGAAGGAAGCGATTTGAAGGGATTGAGTGTATACACTTTAGGGAAGAGTATAGCTTGAAAGAGTCCCCGAAGGGGAAGATGACGAAGATATCCATCAGGAAGACGATATATCTGGAGCAGCAAACAGATGGGCCCAAGGAGATGAACGGAGGATGGATGGATCTCGTAGATGCGAGCTCCGCATGGGACCACTTCTTCAAGATTACAGGTGCGAGGTGATATGGCTAACGACGTGATTTTTTACAGCATTAAGAAAATATCTTTTTTTATAAAAAAAATAAAACATTTGTCAATAAATAGTTAAAAACTACGATGAAATAAGTATTCGCCCGTATCAGGTATCCATCCCTCCTTCCATGAAAAATTCCACCCCGTCTCTAATACACTAGTTTAATTCCTTGCTACCTCTTCAATTCCTGATAATCCATCGAGGCGTCTGAAAAGAAGATGGCCTCGAGACTTTCTTGTTTAGACTCACTACTGAATAGTGCTGCCAATGTTTATAACAGATGTTTAATTATTAACCAGCATAGTTACTTGTTTTATTTTATACAGTTGTAAATTTCAATAAAAAATATATTTTTTAAAAAATGTATAGAAAATAAACAACTAAACTTTTTTGAATTTATGATTATTTTAAAATTTATTCTTAATATTCAATGCATATGAAAATACCACACAATTTGTAAATGTTTGTTCTTTTTAATTAAAAAAAAAAAACATTAACCTTTATATTTTCTGAGTTTTGTTGATGCTGCATACCGATCTCACATTTTATTTTCAGTCAAGAAAGAATGTCGGATACTAACTTCAATCAAAGACAATTATGAAATAAAACGTAAACAATTATCAGTAAAAAGTAAACGCTGTATTTGCTATTAAAATTGGAACCGCTACGCAGCAACTCAAGATTTATTTATTGACTTTATTTTGTTAAATAGTTAAAAATATTTTATCAGAATTAGGAAAGAAGAAATTACGTAAAAAGATAAAACAAAAAAAACAAAACAACTGCTATAGATTTTACAAACACTCCCATTCGTGTGGCTATTTGTATCTTTATTTTTATTTTATACTGTATATATTGATATTTTACAACCAATATGAATATAAGATTCTACCAAGATTCCTTAACTTTACGTGGTATTTTGCTTGCTCAAAATTAAAGGGAGAAAATTGCATTTTCGTTATTTAATGATTTTTTTTTTTTAATCTCGGAAAAGGAAAATCCGCTCCATAGACGTTTGCAGTTTGCAGTGTGTATGGCGACAATGCCTTATGAGAAAGCACCACCCGTAAGTGACTAGCTCGGTTCAGAACCGGAAATTTTGACTTGGAAGAAGCAAAGCGCTCTCCCTTTAATTGTTCTGGGAGGAGGGAATTAAAAAATAACATGAAATATAAAAAACGTGTGATAAATCATAATGGGTCATAGATCTATAATGATTAAAATATTTTCAAGAATCTAAGGTTTTTGCTTAAATCACTAGTAAAAAACGCCACGATATTATTCCACCTTATATATCTTCTAAAATTTATTTATAACGTAAAAAAAATATGTACAATATTGTTTTGCAACAACTTTGATTTTTTTTTTGTTCAGGAGTAAGATGTTAAGGAAATGAAAAAGTTGTGGTATGCTATCAATAACATTGTTTTTATTTATTATTAATAATTAATTAATATACATATATATATATATATATATATATATATATATATATATATATATATATATATCAATTAATAATTGATTAATTGTTGTATTAATTAAAAACTGTTAATAATTTTTATCTCACTCACATCTTTACTATATAAAATACTAATTAAAATGTAAAAAGTACTAATTAATTAGATAAATAAAAAAATAAAACTATATGAATAGTAATAATTGAAAAAATAACAATAAAGGTTTCTATTGTATACTACATAACATGTTTTCCATTAGAAATATGAGGAAGTTAGATTAGCTAAATCTTCTTTATTAATTGAATGAATTTTTCATTGTCGGTCAATGCCAATGAGACATAATGTGGTACGCCAAAGTTTTTCATTTCTTTCTTGTACCGAGGGCAGTCTTCAAACATACGACTTACTGAGAGTCACTTCATAGCTTTCACCAACGGAATTTAAAAAGAAAAAAAAAAAAAAAAAAACTATATCTATAAAAATATATCTCTTTTGTTAATATATGTAGATTAGCCATTAACAACAATTGAAGATTGGGTAACAGGGTAAAATTGGTTTAGTTTACGCAACGGGCTATAATAATTACCTCTGTTTCTGGTCCTAATATAGACCCTTTAGGAGCACGTACAATTGCCATTAATTCTAAAATTGATTTAATCTTATTGCCGTTTAAGTATATCTACTAAAATATATTTTTAACGACACGCCAGTTTATTATTCATAAATTTCCTTATAGAATTGTCGAAGGGAAGTGAGAGCTACTTAACTTGTTTTTCTGATATCGTGACAGAAAAGGAAATACATTATTCTAACCTGGGAACGGCTTTTATTTTTACCCAATTCCTTGGATCTGACAAGCAGGTTTAGGTATTCATCCATTACACTGCTTAAAAGTTATTGTTTTATATCCCGTCAATTGAACAATATGCAAAACAAAAGTAAAACTCCTTCCTTCTGTAACACACAAATGTTGATGGAAGGATATTTACTTTTACAGTATCCTCTAGACTATTATACAAATTAGATAAATGTATTTCTATGAATTTGATTTATGCATTGCCTTTTTTTCTTTTCGGTCCTGTTGAAATTTTCATTGATATTGAGATTGTTTCTTAGGTTTTCAAAATTTTAATTATTAGTTTTAATTGATTTTTGATCACGCATATGTATTATTATTTATTTAGATTTATTACAATTTGTTTCATAATGAACAGTAGTAATAGTGATGTGATACACATTCATACAATGTATACAGAAAATGATGATATAGTCAAATTACATAAAATCGGAAATGAATAAATTCAAATATGTTCAAAACAATAACAATTTATAAAACAAAAAAGAAACAACAAATAAATCAAAACAAAAACCTGTAGTAGAGATAAATACAAAGTTGGGAAATAAATAAACAACATACAAACAAACTTAACTATATGTATTATTATTGCACTTAGCTATTTATTCTCGGTATAGATAAACTTAATTATGGTTTTTCTTTTCGTGACAAACTATAGCAATCCATACTCCGAAATAACAAAAAAAAATACTAGTATTTGCAGTCACAACTAAAACTATTAATTGCAATATACTTTTAGATAGTTGTAGTTGAGAGCTGTGTCTGCTTTGATTGTTAGATAAAACTATTTTAATACATCTGCTGTATTTTTTTCTTACAAAAAGATTGTTCAGCAACATTATTTGACCGTAACTTACGACCTGATTTCGTACGACGGAATAAATTTAGAGTTATTTTAAAACAGTCAAAAATACAATGACATTAAAAATAGATACGATCTTGGCAGTGCCAGCCAGAAGACAAAAGTCACTTTAACTTGAGAACACGTGAGTAAACGGCAGGCATAAATTATGAGTAAAAAACGCTGAATGTGAAGTGTTTACTACTGTTTGATTTATATTGGTTCGGAATTTTATACTTTAAATTTTAGTTTCGAAAAAAATTTCTGAAAAAACCTATACAGGTTAAATAAAAAAAAAAAAAAAAAAAAAGGATACAATCATAGAGTATGTTCCAGTAATTTTATTGCTACTAAAAATCACATATCTTTGTTTCATTTTTATCTTGAGGAACGATTATGGTTATACTTTCAATAATGTTTTAACTATATTTTTACATCTCACACTTAAGTATACAGGGTTTATCATAATTATCTATTTATACCGTGGGCGCAAATTCTATACCTCAAGTCAAACTTAGAAGTTCATATGATCTGATTGTATGATGACATATGAACTGTTTTTCATGGTTTTCATCAGGAAACTCAAATATATCTACTTGATGTGCACGCAGAGGAAAATAAGTGGTACCAAAAAAAAAAAAAAAAAAAAAAAGAAAATTTTCCAGAACACTATGAAGCCTAACCCTGAAAATAAGAAAGTAAGTGTCGTCCCACTTCATGTAGACATTTTTATTTTCATATTTCTACGAATATTCTGACTTTTCAAGCTGTTATCGTTAAAAAAAAAGATAAATGTTTTATTCATAACATAGAATTTTATCCTTAATAGTTTAGTTTGCAATACGCATAGCTCAGTTTGATGAAACAGTAACCTATTATTCTGTAGGAGTGCATTATGTTATGAATTTAAGCATGAAATGTATAAATTGTGCCTTAGCATATTTGAAATAGGATTGAGCTCAAGTAAAAAATATATGATGTTCCTTTTTTAAACTTTCACTCTATTTTTATGAAATCATCTTATAATAATTGGATAATGATAAAGCATTAATGACAACAATTGCTTAACTTTTTTTTTCATCAACCTTTACTAGCTGCTACCTACAACTTTATTTGTTGAAACAATTTTCCTAAACTCTTGTTGTTTTTTTTATAATTTTATATAATACACTTGAAAAACATATGGTGTTTACCAAGCTCAAAAGTTAAGTTTTTCTTTATAATTTCATTTACGTAAAAATCATTGGATTTCGGAGCTATTTTCGATTAATTATCTTACCAAAACCAAAGGTTGAGACTGGAGTTGGGAGTGAAAAAGTTAAATGAGGCGGAATCAGCCGCCAACATGGACGAAGCTAATCGTATGGAATTAGGTGTTACGGATAATTCTAGTGCCTGGGAAGTTATGACAGGAAGAAAATGAAACAGCAGACAGGGATCCTCAGAAAGAAACAGCACACGGAGTCAGAGGTACCCACAATAGTTTTGCAGTACTCTCTGGTGTTAATGAAGAGCAAAGTAATTCATCGTCATCTAACTCCAAACCACCTCCAATTTTTGTTACTGATTTACGAAATTATGCAGCTTTGGTAGCTTATCTTCAAACTAACACTAGCCCTAATTCTTTTTTACTGAAAACAACTTATAAAGGAGTAACAGTATATCCTCAAACTCCTGATAACTAAGAAAACTTGTTAATTGTCTTCAAAACAGCGTAGCTGAATTCCTCACATATCAGCTCCCTGATGACAAAAAACCAAGAATAGTCATTAAAGGTTTACACCACAACACTCCCGTTGAAGAGATAAAAAAAGATCTCGAAAACCACGGATACCAGACCGTAGCAATTACCGACGTAATATCACGGATTAAGCGGCCATAGCCAATGTTTTTTATTGATATCACTAAGCATTCATTCATTAAAAAGATTTTCGATATAAAAACAATTTTCTATACCAAGATAGTCATAGAGGAACCTAGAAAGAAAAGAATCCTCCCACAATGCATTAGATGCCAAAAATACGGTCACACCAAGACCTATTGCAACCACGCACCACGGTGCGTAAGGTGTGGACAAGGGCATGAAAGTTCTTCATGCACCAAAACCAGAGATACGCCAGCGAAATGCGCGAATTGCCAAGGGGAACATCCCGCCAACTATCGTGGGTGCCAAACACTAAAGGATTTGAGATCACAAAGAAATATGGGGAGTCATCAACAACAACTTATTCCACCTCCTCCTTTAAATCCAACAGAATACCCCAATCTTTCGAAATCAATCCCACCAAGCAGTTTTCATTAGATTCCACAGCAGCAGCAACAGTCATCTCAACGGCAAGCTCCCGTGCAGCAGCAGGTATCAGCTCGTCACCAGATAGCAGTGAAACAAGCTACATCCTCGGGACTATAGTCTATTCAATCTACAGAAGGTATGAGGCGAGAAAGTAGCCAACTTCAGCTGATTATATCCCACCACAAATGCACCAGCTACTAAGCGGTCTGAGTAATCTTATCCAGCCTCTTTTTAGCCTTCTACAGCAGCTCGCAAAGGTAACACAAGCCATTTGCCCTTCTGATGGCCCGTAATCAGCTGACTGGGGGCTCTTTGTCCATCCTTCTTTAGAACGCGAACGGACTACTACAACATAAGACAGAATTGGAAATATACTTACATGATAAACGTAGTGACATTGCACTGATCACAGAGACAAACCTTACACCACGATCAAAATTTGGTATTTCAGGGTACTTGACATACAGAACAGACCATCCGGACAACACAGCACACGGCGGGACTGCTATCCTCATTAAGACACCACTCAAACATAACCTTTTACACTTACCAACTGCACCTGACATACAAACCACTGGCATTACACTACACACAAAACACCACGTGATAAGTATAGCTTCGGTGTACTGTCCTCCAAGATATGTGCTGACATCTTCGGCGTTTCGTAATTATTTTCAAACTTTAGGGCGTTGCTTTATAGCAGGCGGTGATTTTAACGCAAAACACCAATTTTGGGGGGCACCCCTAGGGGAAGAAATCTGAGGGGCGCCATCCACGAGCTTTCATTAGACACTATATCACCAGATACATCAGCCTACTCGCCAACCTCGCAACGGAAAACACCGGACTTACTGGACTTTTTTATTACCAAAGGACTACGTACCATACCTTACTCAATAAATACGATCTCTGATCTTTGTTCTGATCACTCTGCTCTACATTTGGTCGTTCTCGACGAACCATGCAATGCGCAAAGGGTGTCCGTGCTTATAAACAGCGGATTGGACTGGGATCTATACGGAGAATATTTTGAAACAAATCTCTCAATACCCATGTCCATCAAAACAGAAGCAGAATTAGAAGATACGGTGGAAACATTTACTAAATGTGTCCAAAGAGCAGCATGGTCATCATCTCAGAAGATAACATCGAGAATAGATCATCTGCCAAAATACCCTCAATATATAAGGGACTTGATCACAGCAAAGAGAAGAGCTCGTAAGGTGTGGCAGACTAACAGACTTCCTTCTGACAGACAAAACTTTAACAGACTGAACAACGAACTTAAACGACAAATACAAAAATTTAATAGAACTAACTATGATTCCTTTTTAAATAACCTATCAACTGACGATGGAAGCTTGTGGAAGCATACCAAGAAATTATTGAAACATCGACAGGTGTCAGTACCACTGCGAAAAGAAGATGGTTCATGGGCCGTGTCAGATAGAGAAAAATGCGAAATTTTTGCTGATCATCATTCCTCTGTTTTTATACACCGACTGACTACCCTAATACAGAACATAAAAACTTAGTTAAAAGTACTCTGGACATTTCACTACAGCTGACACTACCTCCTATATCTTTCACTCCTTCACAAGTCGCACAACAAATCAGACACTTACCTGAAAGAAAAGCCCCAGGTTATGATTTAATAACTGCCGAGGCGCTCCAACTGATGCCCAAGAAAGCTCTAGTGTTCCTCATGACAATATACAATTGCATACTTAGGACAGCTAAATTCCCAGTACAGTGGAAATATTCAATCATAAAAATGATACACAAAAAAGACAAAGACATGTACAAACCCTCCTCTTATAGGCCTATTAGTCTCCTACCCATATGTTCTAAACTTTTCGAAAAATTAATTTATAAAAGACTGGTTGACATACTGACTGAGCAAAAAATAATACCTGACCATCAATTCGGTTTTCGCATGTCACACTCAACGACACACCAATTACACAGAGTTACTGACTTCATTGCAGGAGCACTAGAAAAAAAGCAATACGCAACTAGGGTATTTTTGGATGTTGCCCAAGCGTTTGATAAAGTCTGGCACGAGGGGCTTCTCCTTAAACTCAAGAACGTACTACCTTACACATACTATCTTATTATACACTCTTTTCTCTCTGATAGGTTTTTCTCTGTTCGGCAGGGCTCAGAAACTTCTTCAATCCGACCAGTCTTGGCAGGAGTACCGCAAGGATCGATACTTGCTCCGCTCCTATACATTGTATACACAAATGACATACCAACTCATCCCACCACATTGACTGCTACTTACACGGACGATACTGCAATTTTAACATCAAACGACGATCCTATACTCGCCTCACTGACTCTACAAAATCACTTGATGATACTACAAAATTGGTACAAGCTATGTAAAATTCGTTTAAATCACGACAAATCAAAACACGTAACGTTTACACTACGACAAAATACTTGCCCAATTATTTTTATCGACAACAACCAAATTCCTCAGACCAACTCTGTACATTACCTAGGACTGACACTCGATCGAAGGATGACTTGGGGCCCACATGTCAAGATGAAAAGACACACTCTTAACCACCGACTGAAAGTACTATACTCACTTTTATCTAAATCTTCAAAATTAAAAATTAGACAGAAACTGAATACATACACACACCTTCTTAAGCCAATATGGACTTACGCTTCACCGATTTTTGGTTCAGCAAAAAAGACTCACATAGAAAAACTGCAATCATTTCAATCCAAAATTTTAAGACTGATAACGACAGGTCCTTGGCACGTAAACAACAGAACCCTACATACGGACTTACAACAACCAACAGTTGACCAACATATACGAACACTCTATACTCGTTTTCACAGTAAACGTAATGGATATGACAATAAACTGATTAACGACATGTAAATAGTTGAAATGCCAGTCAGAAGAAGGCTAAAGAGAGGCTGGATGAGGGACCTCCTCGGATAAAATAAAGCGATGAAAGGGGGACTGCTGGGCATTTTCCTTTTTCATGGCTACCATGCCTGATCTCAGTTTATACAGCACATTTGCTGATTGTCAGATACATTCTGACAGGCATGAATATAGATATAAAGAGAAAAAAAAATAAACTTGTTTCAAAAACTGTGTTTCTAACGTAGTAAAAATATTTAATTACCTATAGCTTAAATATCTACTCAAACAAAACTAGAAATAAAATAACTTAATAGTTTATTATTTTAATTTCATTGCGTAAAACAATTTAAAGTTTTCAGCATTGATGAATTCAAAACGTTATTGATAATTTCTATATTCTAAGACATAGTAAAATAAGAAACATATTAAATGTTTCAGTGTTCATTTTCATAACAAGTTTTTAGATGATAATGAAAAATTTTTAATCGTGCGCAAGCATGTTAAAACATAAATAATTTCAGATAAATATTTTATTTAGAATTCTGAGTAGTCACTATTGTTAAGCCGCCGTGTTACAGCTTCACAGACTCACAAAAAATTTAGGACCTTTTAAGTAAATTTATAACGGTTCCTTTTATTATCGAGCCTAAATTAGTTCATAAAAAGTAATTGCTTCTAAGATTATATTAGCCTGTAAAGTGCAAACAGGCAATCCCGCAAAGCAGTAAAGCTTTTTATGCTTGCAGAACGGCTGCCCCGTGTTCTTAGTAGCTACTTTCACCTATTTCAATAAAACAAAAAAAAAAAAAACTCTTTGAAAAAAGTAAATAAAAGAAAATACAAAACGTAACAGTAATCAATAAAAATGTAGGTATGGCTACTCCAAAAAGATCATTATTTATCATTATTTTTTCGTAGTTCTTTAACTAACTTTTTTATTTTGTGTGTGTGTGTGTGTGTGTGTGTGTGTGTGTGTGTGTATCCCAGTGCATCAAGAACTATCTCTTGGTTTTAAAATGATTCCTATAATTTGTTTATAGGATAACTCTGAAGGTTTATACTTTTTAATGAAATGGGATCATAAAATTCTTATTAAGAATTGCAAAGTTCTAATTAAACATTCATAAAAACAATATAAAACCGAAAACCTCCTTGTTTTAACTTAAAAAGTAATAAATAAATAAAACATGGATTAATTTAATCTGGATTAGTCTTTTGTTATATTTGAACTTACCAAACTAATATTTTAAAAAATGATTTATCTAGTTATACCTATTTTTATAGAAATTATTTTAACTAATGATTTTTGTTCATGATATTCTAACTACTTAACTATTAAAGATACTAACTTAAAATATTTTTTTTTTAAATGTATCTGGATTAAAAAGTGTATTCAGTTTACTCTTTTTTATTTAGTAAAATGTGTATTAGCTAATCGTGCTCGGCAAATGTACAATTTTTTTCTTAACAATAGCCGATTCGATACATATCTTTCAACGAATGACATACATAATCTATTCATGTCTTTTGAAATTTTGAGGAACCTGCATTGCACACTAAACGTTACCTCAAGAACTACACTGCCGGACAAAATGAAAGGATCACTTACAAATATTTATATTATTATTACATAAGAGATAAAATTAGGAATTCCTTTGTCCCAGACTGGACTTAGTGTTGTATCTTATCAAGTTAATCCTCTACCTGTTTATATTCCCACCCGTTTATGGATAAAAGGGTTTGTTAATCCTCTTCTTTTCTTTCTTCTTATCAGTAAATGGTTAGTTGTTAGCAAAGATTCATCTTATTGAAGATTTTCTAACATTTAAGAGACTTTAGTTTTTACTTGTGAGTTTAGTAAGAACGTTGTGATGGACAACAGAAGAGCATTGACCGAAGAGGAATCAATTCGTGCTGTTGCATTGAGTGAAGAAGGGTTTTCTAAAAGGCAAGTTGCGCAACGGCTCCAGCGGTCACAATCCGTAGTGTCCAGGGTGCTTAATAGGCACCGTCAAAATGGAGGGCATACAAGAAGAGTCGGACAAGGCCGTCCGAGGTCAACTTCCCACTGTGACGAGAGATTTTTGCAACTGCATGCTCTTCGGGATCGCCGATCAACTGGTAACACTCTGCGTGGTCTCCTCCAGAGGTTCCGGAATGTGCAATGTTCAGAGCGAACCGTGAGTAGACTCAACGATTATGGATTGACCTCCCATCCTTCAGCTACTGGACCTCTTCTCTCCAGGGAACACCGGGTTGAGCGCTTGAGGTTTGCTCGGTAGCACCTAAACTGGACTCAGGAAGATTGGAGCCTCGTATTATTCAGCGATGAGTCAAGATCCTGTCTCCGATCCCCTGATGGACGGGAAAAGGAACGGAAAAGGTGGGGAAAGAGGTATGCTTTATGCACTTTTTCTCCAAGGGTTGCGTTTGGTGGTGGGTCAGTGATGGTGTGTGGGGGGGAGCATAAATTTAAACTCCCGTACTGAGTTGGTTATTGTGAACCGTGGCTCTATAACTGCTGACAGGTACATTAGGGAGGTACTTGAGCCACATGTAATACCTTTCGCCAAAAACATCGCAGGTAACTTTATTTTTATGCACGATAATGCCCGACCTTACGTTGCTCGATCAGTACAAAGTTTCCTTAGACAAGAAGAAATTGACGTCATGGTTCGGCCTCCCAGAAGTCCAGATATGAACCCAATAGAGCATGTATATGGAACATGCTTGGAAGACGTGTCGGTGCCCGAGACCAATAAAATTTGGCAGATTTAAGGGAAATGTTAGTGGAAGAGTGGAACAACATGTAAGAGCCCTGGTCGCTGGAATGGGCAGGAGAATGGAAGCAATTATCAGAGCTAGAGGTGGGAATACCAATTATTGATCGTTTTCCTCAAATTCTTTCTTTTTATTCAGTTTTGTTATTTCATTTCATTTCAAAGATTTACTTTTTCATTTTGAGGCTGTAGGACATTTTTATTTTCTGATTTGTTTTCCTATTAAAATTTTCTAGAAAAGAATTTTTTATTACCCTTATAATAAAGTGTGACTTCCAAAGAAAAAAGATTATTTTAAAAAATACAGTTCAGTAATTTAAAAATATTTAAGTGATCTTTCAATTTTGTCCGGCAGTGTAGTAGATGTGCTCAGTAAGATGTCATCACAGTTTAATTATTTTCCATAAATGGCAGTTTACGTTGTATTCGTCTGTTTTTTTTTTTTATCTATTTAATTTATTTTATACCTTTCACATTATTATTTTTATTTATTTTTTTGTTCTTTAGTATAGTAGTACGTAGAAGAATCGCCTTTCTTTTAAATATTAACAGTATAATCTGAGAAAATACAAGACTTTAAGATTTAACCTTAAAGAATAATTGACGAACAGCTTTTTATAATGGGAAATATTCGATAAGATTAATGAAACATAGGAAATAGCTTGTGCAAATTATATGGATGTGAAAGGTTCCGAAACCGTCACATTATTTATGCCATTATAAATACTTATTCGATGAATATTCACCTGACTATGAATAATCTGAAAAAAATTGTAATATAAAAAATCAATTATTAAGCCTTAAGTGCATATAAATCAAATAAATCGATTGTTCTGATTTTTGTGCTTCAAAGGAAACTATATAATTAATAGGTGTAAAGTTTCCTAATTGAGACACATTGTAATATTACTCAATAAAAAAAATTCTGAACAAAATAGGAGTAATATTTATAAAGACGTATCTAAAAAAGACAAGAAAAAGTTAGAAATTTAATATCACACCTGTCAAGCATAACATAATTGAAATTAGTTTAATTAACACGATTCGCTGTGATGTTAGTCAGGTGAGCTTCAAGACCCGAGAATATCAAACATCGGGCTCATTGTCTATAACAAGAGGAAAATCACATTAATTAAAAGTGCACTCTAATTTAAAATGTTACATTAGATTTATGGAACTCGTATAAAGTTCAGTATATTTAATGTTTCGAAAAATTCCATATTATATGGAACAGGATAGCGAAAAAAGTTCTTTATACCCAATTTTATTTTGAAGCATTTATTCAAATATTATATTCATATAATATTTTGAATTATATTGTCTGAAAACTATCGTGTTTCTATTATCGCTGATAGGTTCCAGAGGTTTTGATAAAGAACACTTTAAGAATAATAGTTTAACAAAGAGATAAATTGGATTATAAAAAAGATTTTATTACATTCAACTATGAATAAAGATAGAATAAAAAAAAAGCAAATATAGACTATGATATGTATTCCTATAATAAATGTTTATACTTTTCTAGTTATTAGAATAAAAATTACTCAAAATAATATTCTTAAAAAAAAAAAAAAAACAAAAAACGACTATCTAATTAAATTACATAGTGTCTTTTGACATATAAACATTCTAATATTTTTTTTCTAAACTTTTTAATGTTTACAAAAATGAAGATTTTGTGAAATTCAAAATTTTATTTTTATAACATTAATTACATATTATTGTGGGCCCACTAAAATAAATTCTCTCTTATATTTGTTTATAATTTTGATTATATAAACTAGTGTTCCCAAGTAATAGCTGAAAGCGATAACAAATTATATTTTCTGAAATAATAAATAAATAATAATAGAAATCTGATTAAAGTTTATTAAATATTAGTCTGTTTTGGAAAATGTATCTTCTTCTTTCACGGAACCCTTTTAACGAAGAGAAGCGTCTAACCAGTAAGAGAACTTACCAAGTAAGCCATAATCAAAAGTTTAACTACAGATAAAGAATGTTTGTATCCGTCGAAGCTTTCGAATTTATGAGTATAATCAACTATATTCTTCGTATATCATTTTATTTTCCAACCAATCATTTTTTTTTTTCTGTGTTTGTTTCTTCATTCGCACCTGTCAGAAGCTACCTGACAATCAGCAAATATGTTGTTTAAAGCGTGAATTCAGACATGGTAGGCATGAGGAAGGAAATTGCCCAGCAGCACCCCTTCATAGGCTTTAATTTAGCAGAGAAAGTCTCTCATCCAGCTTCTCTTTAACCTTCTTCTGACTGGCATTTCAGCTATTGACATATCATTAATCAGTCTATTGTAGTGCCTGAGTAGTTAACTGCGAAACCTAGAATAGAGTGTTCGTATATGTCGGTTAACTCTTGATTGTTGTAAGTCCGTATTTAGCGTTTTGTTGTTTACGTACCAAGGAGTTATTGTTATGAGTCTTAAAATTTTTGATTGGAGATTTTGTATGTGAGTTTTTTTTTTATGAGCCATAAATCTGTGAAGTGTAAGTCCATATTGGTTTAAGTAGGTTTGTGTAAGTATTTAGTTTCTATATATTTTTTATGATTTATATGGAAGACACTTTTTGTAAAAGTATAGAACTCTAAAAAAAAAAAAGTATGTTTTGATTTTCATAAACTGTACGTTCCCTTAATGATTAGACGTTCTCCTTCGTTGAAAAATGAGAAAGAGAAAGATACATTTTTCACAAGAGACTACTGTTTGAAAAACTTTAATTAGATTTTTAAATCATCATATCAGAAAAGATAATTTTCTATCATTGTCAGCTATTATTTGGGAAAACTAGTTCATACGAACAAAATTATAAACAAATATAAGCGAGAATTTATTTTACTGGGCTCCCCCACCATAATATGACACAACAAAACATTTTGAATTACATGAAACCTATATTATTTTAAAAACTGTTCTTGTACGTTGGCTACAATAGAGCTGTAAATTAGTTAATAACGTCCCCACGCCCAATCAAACAATACAAACTAATCGAGACCTATAAATATAGTTAAACGATGGAATGATCGTTATATCGGAGTTATTAATTCATTCTACAACATTCCCAAAAATTGCGAATCCTCATTACGAATAATTTAAATAACTGAGGAAATTATTAAATAACAACTTTATGCATTTAATTATCCATAAAGAGAAAGGTAGCGTCATTCCCTTAAATAAAGTTCTATTGAAAATAATACAAGTTGTCACAATCATGCTTAGCCTATTCTTCATCTCATCTTCAGAAGATAAATAACAAAGGAAATAGTAAAAAATATAGTAATATATAGTGTGATGAAAAATAAAAATAAAGTAAAATAGGGCCAAATTTTATGAAATTTAATAACATATGTTGTATATCAAAATGAAATATATATATATATCCTTAGTGAATAAAGAAAAGTCGGAAAAAATAAATTCCTTTTTAATTATTTAAATTCGTTAATAAATGCATATCATGTATATTTTAATACTAAACCAGTCGACCTTTTTTTTATTTTGTTTTTCATACAAAATCGTTTTCCTCTATTGTGATTTTCTTTGGATTACTCTCCAAAACATTCCTATACATTTTTTCATTCATTAATATGTAAATTACTTTTTGTACGGATGTTAAACTTTTTTCTTTCTTTTTTTTAAATAAATAGCAATAAATAACTTCAATGAAATAAAAAATTTTTTTAAAAGGCAGTTATTGATTACATTTAATGACTACAAAGGAATTTAATTATTATAGGATAGGGTTAAAAATCCAGCAACTGCCAAGTTTAAATTTCTCTCAACTATCAGCCTCAAAACGTATGCATGCATACTTATATTTGAAAACGGGAATACAATCCTGCATAATTTATTTCTTCCAAACGGAAAATACGTTATATAATATTTTATAATAAAACAGTATGGGATTGCTAAAATGGAATGCTGATTAAATTAACTGCTTTAGCTTTGACGGAAAATCCCCTTGTTGAGTCATTCAAAGTCATATTTTTTTTGTCTTAATTTGTTTTTCATGAGACAATTTATTTAAATATCTTTTTATTTATTTTGTGTTCTTTATTAAATTATCACATCAATATACAAACACAATTAATTAATTCTAAAGCATGTTATAAATATTTCTTAATTAAGTTTTCTTTCCGGACACTCGACAAGTCAAACGTGGAGTTAATTTTTTTATTTATTTTAAAATTGTCGTTTTTTTTAATATTAAAATTTAATTTAACTATTTATTCAGCTGGGTCATGAAAAAACAAATAGATTAAAAAGATAAATGAACAGTGCGTTGGCTCATAATATATATTTTTTTTATTCAAACAGACCGCTCATTAAGATCCTTTTTATTTTATGGAATATGATTCTACTGAAATTACTTTACTCCAGGGTTATATGGGAACCGGTATCAAACGTATAATTTTTAAGAATTACAATTTTCATTTTTTTTGGGAGGGAGGGGAATGGAAAGAGTTGAGTGGTTTTATTCTTTTAAATTAGAAGATTTTTCCGAAAAACTCATGGATATAACTTATAATAGTATAATTTAGGAAAATGCATTTATATAAAACTACATCCTTCCGTTATTTTAACTATATAATCGAAAATTATATATATATATATATATATATATATATATATATATATATATATATATATATATATAATATATATCCTAGATTAAAATTTAAATCGGTTCCTTTTATGTAATTTTTTTATATAAACGACTTCTGGACATATTAACTAACCAAGACATCATACATTTAATTTATTTTTTCTATTTACCAAATTTAGAATGTGGTCAATATCACTATTACTATCGTTCATTTTGAAACAAATTGTAATATATCTCAATAAATAAATATTTAAAAATTCATTTACCAAATCTTATAGTAGTGTACTTAGTTAAAAATCTTGAATTTCTGTAAACACTTTAATTATCTATCTTATATAGCACTGTCATTAGATTATACTTATTCATGGGTTATTTGTGGAAAATAAATTTTTCCATGACATAAAAAAACGAATAAAAAACGTGGGAATCAAGAAATAGTAAAATTATATGGGTTTACATATAAAATATAGAAATAAAAAATATAAAATAAATTAAATAAATGCTCTTCACTATTACCCTTTATCTAAATAGTTTAATTATAATAATATTTTAAAAACATTCCTATCCCTAATTTCTATACATACTTACTGTTTGAATGAAACAAAACTGATGACACACTAACTTGTGTAAAATCTTAAATTTCATATGAAATAAAAAACAAAGTATATATAATTTTGTACTATTTTTAGAGAGAATTTCATCTTATAAACTACAAAGGTTTGTAGCACAAACCATTTACTATTACAGTGAACTTCCCGAAAATTTTATTCTCTTATTATATAATAAGATATAATAAGTAAGGATAATTAAATCTAAAAACATTAAAATAAATAAAGTTTGGCTGTGTCAGATTCTTTTTTTTTTTTTTTTTTTTTTTTTTTTTTTTTTTTTTTTTTTTTTTTTTTTTTAGTTAGGGGTTAAATTATCTAGTTGTTTAAGACAAACACTTAAACTTGTAATAACTCTTATGTAATTGACATGTCTTAAAATTTAAAGACAGGAAACATCACATTATAATGCAAGGTTTGCATGGCAATGAAGGGAATACATACATTGTGACAAAGTTGTATAAGCTAACTGCATAAAGAAATTCTATTTGCTGTGGTACATTTTTTTATTCCTAGTTGTATACTGTTTAGACGTAAGTTTTTCTAATATTTTTCATATTTTCTTCTTTTTTTTCGAACATATACTTTGCTCTTTGTATTTTTATTATGTGTTTTATGTTATGTATAATACTGGTATATTATTATTATTATTATATGGTGACATTGTAACGTTACCTGTTACGATCTAAAGAAGGACGTAAGAGAGAGAGGTTAGAGGGAGCGACGCGAACTGGCGAGGCTTTGGCAGTGACTGGGGGCGGCGGTGAGGCGGCGGGCATATATACCTCCACCACCCCCACCACTAGCACCCCAGCATCCTGGGGGATCAAACAAATTTATATTCATCATAAAAACATAATCTGCATATGAATTGTTTTCTTATTTTTTAAGATATTAATGTAATATATATATTATGAAATATAAATTACACATGTGTTTAACAAAGTATGTGTTTTAGTTTTGGCCTGTCCATACGCCGGCAACACAAGCTTAAGACCGAGTTTACAAGATTACTGAGGGAAACACACCTATTTTATAGATACGGACGATTCTTTCCTAAAAGAAAAGTTCCGCGTGACCTTTGACGAGAGAGAGTTCTCCCAAAGAGGCCTACGGTACGGGTCTTGTGGAAGATCCAAGGAGCTTCATAGAGGACCTAAGTGTTAGCACAATCAATGTGTTGGTTTTGAACGAAAATGTGATCCTGGACTCTCTGCGAATTATCCATCACCACATTTATGGTTAGCTGTGTCTCACTTCATATATTTAAATGTATTCTTTTTTTTTAGAGTGAGATGTGGAGTGTGAAATAGAAATTAAATAACCACAAAGAAAGTTGACTATGCGTCATTAGATAAGTTAGATTAACGTTTGAAATAATTGTTAATAATACAAACTAATAATGTAAAGAAAGAAAATTATGTTTTTAACTATTTTATGATTTAGATGGATGAAGTATGCTGTGTATAATTAAGAGAGCTACGTTAAAGAGTTACGAGTGGGGCCTATGAATCTGCCTGACTGAGTCCAATCCTAACATCAAAAGGGTCCAAGACACTTCCGCAGTACTTCACCTTGCATTTTCTTCCCAACATTGAACATTTTCTCAGCCCTATTAACTTGGGAGGGATTCCCATTTCAGCCATTTTTTTTGTATAATTCATTACGCATGATAGTGTCATATGCTGCTCTGAAATCGATGAATATCGCCCACATTGACTAGATGAATTCGTTCATTTTCTCACAAGTCAACCTTAGTGAGAAGATTTGATCAATTGTCGATCCATTGCAAGGAAATCCTCCTTGATATTCACCGATTGCCTTTTCTACGTATGGTAGCAATCTCTTATAGAGTGCTATAGAATACACCTTATAGGTTGTGCTTAGGAGGAATATACCCCGGCAGTATTTCATACATACTGAAAGTAAGTATCACATAATTTGTAATACCTTTTTTTTTCATCTAATCTTATCACCTAACACTTTATTATACAACTCGTAAGAAGAAAATAAATGTAGAACTAGGATATTAAACTATTAGAACAAAGTAGAAATAAACTAGAGAAATTAAGATCTTTTGTGTGTGAAAGACTTGATTATGTAAAACTGAAATGTCTCCTGTTTGGCACGCCGGTTGAAACAAACTCCTTCAACAAACCGACAAAGGAAATGGAACAAGTTTCCACAATCTCCTCCTCATTTAATCTTCCATACCATTGTATGTGCTTTTTCATCAAAGAATTTCAAGAAATCCATTTTATTATTTCTGACTTAGAAATGATTATCGTAATTTTTTTTACCTATTTGTTGATCGATATTAATATATCAACATCATCGAACGAGATGTGACATAAAATAATAACAACTTATTGAAATTTAATATCTACATATCAGTAAACGTTTTGTAAAACTGACTGGGTTAACAAAACAGTATGACCTGACTTTACCTAACAGAACTTGTATTCTCTTAGCAATTATGTAAAATAATTATATAGATTTGTCAATTAACATGAATTGCAATCTGTCAACTCAATCGACCTCGTACAATGAACTCCGGATAATTGGCAAAACATACAGGTTCATATATTCTTTAATTCTTCCAATTAATATTGTCAATTTTTTCTTATAGAAAATACGTACATATAACGTATGTACACTCAAAGAAGTTTCCCTAAACCATTAATAAATTCTTAGTTTTGAAAGCTGAGGTTGATTTCCTCCACACTTTTGACCTTAAATAAAATATTAAATATGAATTCCTAAGAGAATATGAACCGTTCCCCGAAATTTTCTGGTTTAGTTACCAACTCCCTAGCAAATTACAGTTCTAAATTCTTCTGGTTTAACATGCTGAAGAAGGGATTTCTTCTTGCGAGTCGATCACTGTATCCTTCCCTTATTAGAATATTTTTGACGGTTTCTGGGTTGACTTGAATCTCATAGTAGATATTTATTTGAATGGCCGTTGAGGTTGCGGTAGTGTTGGGGTTTGCATGGTCTTCAGCAAGGATGGCTCGCCTCTGGTGATTCTTCAGTCTCCTGTCTTCCAGCACGTGGTCTATTCTCCAAAGATCTTAACTCTCTATGTCTTTGTAGTTCATATTGTACAGTAGCACGTGATTCATTCTACAGATAATTTTTTCTTATAGATAAGCCCTGCGAACCATAACCTCTCTCAAATCACAAGAAACGCGCATATTGATAAGAAATCAGTTTCCCAGACCCAAGTAACTATTTGATTATCGAGAAAAGATTTATACATATGATACTGGAAAGACGGTCATAGTACAACAAATAGGATTAATATTAAAAAGTGTAAGGAAACATTTTTGACCTACCATTAACATATGACATTCTGCTTCGTTTTCTATTAATGATGAAATGAAAATAAATTACATTAAGAAATTTTTAAGTTGAAAATGAATAGCTATTCAAAATGAAAACATGCTGTATGGAAACGTTTTTGAGTGAGTGTATGAATATATATAAATTTGTATTCATTAATTTATCATTTATATATTAAAAGTATTGTGTAGTCATGTTGCATTGCACTGAAAATTCTTTCAAAAGTGTATCAATATCAATATATCAATTATTAGTAATGTATATATATTTTCCACTCCTACCCTTTCCTCCAAAATATTCTCATTTTGTTACAGATTCTTCTGTTCGTTTCAAGATTTTTGTTTTATCTTATATTGGTCCTGCTTCTTTTCACTCAGTCCACATTGCAGGAATGCAATTTTCAAATTAACTAATAAATAAAGTTCGGAAAAAATTATGATATTTAAGTATAGAATTATGAGGATAATCATAGTTATCAATATAAATAAAAAAATATATATATATCATGTTATATTCATTGTCATATCAACTAATAAAATTGTTATGAATCCTTATGTATTTTTCCCTTAGTATGCTGTAATTTTAATGTGCATAAACAATGTTTTTTTGCTAAATCAAATTACTGTCTTCCTCCATAATGTTTATTTTAAGACATAATGTCCTAATTTATTTTTATAAGATCAGAAATATATTTTGCTTGATTTTATTGATTAAATATTTCAAATAATTTGAAGCATTTGCTAATGATAATTTAAAATTCTATGACTGTAATATAAAAAAAAAAGTGAAAGACTTCAACACTTCTGTTGGTTGTTAGGAGAAAGAACTTTGGTTATTCCAGAGGACGTCACTTGGGCAATGTTAACTAAAAAAAAATTCTCAACTCCAATTCATGCTGAATAAGCTGAGAAGGAACGTAAGAAGCTTATTTTTTATTCCATTAAAGTTTTGAATTTAGAATAGTATTGAAATTATTAATAACGCTATCAAACGTCAAAAGCATGAATACATCTTTGGTTCTGTATTGAAAAGTTGAAAATAGTTCTTTATATCTATTATTAATAAAAATTAACACTTGAAGATAAATTAAATAATTAATTATGTTCTAGTAAATGTTTCTCTGTTAACTTGAATGTTTTGTTTTTTTAATGTGTTAGAAACGAGACTCAGTTTTTGTACTTTACTGTTATTCTTAGTCCCAGAAAAATTTACTTTTCTTTCTTTCTTAAAAACCTGTCTCTTACATAATAAGGTACACAAGGATATAGTACAAATATTTAATTTGAGAATTTCGAACTTTCTTTACAAGACATAGAACCTTCTAAAACATATTTTTTTATAATATCTGAACCATAAAAAAAAATAAAAATCAATCTCTTCATTGAACGATTTCCATAATTTGGGTTATTGAAAGTTGAAAAGATCAGCTTTCAATTTTAGATGTGGGATAAATAAAATACCTCCCATTATTACTTTACTATCTCTATTTAACTGATTTGTGGTTACGATGTTCATTTTGTATCTCCAAAAATACTAGTGGGGGACTGTGACTTCTTATATTTTATATTTCCAAATATTATCAGCTATATGACAATTGATATTATACTATAATTTTATATATTAACATTAAAATGATCTTATAGCATATTTAAATAAGTAATCGATCAAGTATATTAATTTTAAAGAAATAGAAAAATGACTACTTAAAAACACTAATGCAAACATTTAGTCGATATTAATAATGAAAAAGGTATATTCATAAAATTAGTTCATTGAAAGTTCTTTAATCATTCAAAACACGGCTATATTAGCGCCTTTTTGTCATTTTGCCCCTAAATTATGGTAGGTGGGCCCATGTGGCACGCACAGCTATCACAATTTGTGATTGATGATAAGCACCACACTTCCGCCTTACACGCCACGAATTCCTGTTTAATCATTCCTTATCTCTCTATATTTTACACATTCTTGATTTATTGAACGATTTCGGGTAGAAAAATAAACGTAACGTATATAGTTATTGTTATAATATACCAGTAATTAAAATTTAATTTATATTATCTCCTTTAATTTCCATATATATATATATATATATATATAATCGATAATTTAAAATATCTGACGTATCCCATTTAAAAAAAAAGATAAATTGACATTGATTAATATTTTTTTAAAACACAAAATCTTAACAGCAGCGTTATATTTAAATAATGTAACAATTTAAAAAAAAATCTGGTGCGCGCTACACGCGACTTTTACTTACCTCCGTTACATTTATAAAATTATTAATTTTTAAACACATTTAGAAACAAAAAGAAAGTGTTAAAGGAATTATTTACATTGATTTTTAATAGAGACATGGGTTTTGTTAAATTTTCTATTATTTTATTACCTACAATAATCAGTTTATTTTATCGGTTTTTCATCACTCTCCGATAACTTTTACAATATTATGTATTAGATAATATTTTTTCTAAAATTTTTAGCTATCCAACGGTATATTATATATCTATATTACTGTTTTCATGTTTAAACACAAACAAATTGCAAAAACAGATATGTTTGCTCTTTTCTCCTTTAGTTGATTAAGTTAAATTTTACATCAATTTAGCGAGTTTAATTAAAATCGTTTGTTATTTAAAATTTTTTGAGAAAATCGTAGAAAGGTGCAAAATGGAAGGTATAAAGTGACTCTTCAGGTTACTTCATTTTGATAAAAAGTTCCTGTAAGATCACGGGCGTATAGCGGTCTCAAATATAAAACTTCAGTTTCATGGGACTTTTCATTTTCGCCTTGGAGTTACCAAACGCGGACACACAGACCTTTTTGTGTGACTTGGTGATTTGGACCCAAGGTGCTCTTAAACGTGTATTTCCGTTGAAAACTCAAATTTCAAAATTTTCACGGTCGCAATACTTCCCCTTACTATATATTTCATATATAGGTAAGTGTAATTAATAATGTGTTATTTGTGATTGGTTAAGAGTGAATCAAATCGTTGCTTAGTCATTGAGAATTCTTTCTCAATTTTTCCGGGGTTTTTCTCATGTTCAAGATATTTTATTTATGCTCCTTAAATTCGATTATGTTTTTATATCTGCTATTATTCTCCATCTTTTCCACTTTAGAAATAATTTCCTGAAACCAACTTTGTTCGTTATTAGAAAATCAATTAAGTGGAATAGTAACTTATCATTGCGATATTAATAAACAAGCTGAGTAAAATAAAATTTAATTTAACCTCATTACGTTTCTATCCGGTCAATCCTTAAACATTATTCCAACTTTCAACTTTAAAGCAAGGAGAAGAAAATTTTAGTCACTTTAATTAAATATATGTATGGTATCCTGTGCTAAAAGATTGCACATTTCCAAGGCTTATCATTTCGCAGTAGTTTGTAACAAATCTCATTATGTATTGGACTCATGACCTTTAATGTGTTGAAGAATTATTTTTGTTTTTTTCTTTCCTGGATGGTTTCAACTAAACAAATAATTATTTTTTATACGATTATTAATTGACAATGTTAGCCTAAAAATTATTTTCTTGCGATTGTTCTCATAACTATAATTAATTGTTGTTACAAATGATATCACCTCTATTATAAACATATGGTAATTTTTTTTCTTTCCTCTTTAGACTTAAATTTTGTTGTACCAGTTTGGTGAATTAGGATTGGATTAACATGGACCAACGGTCAACAGAATACGATTCTGATTCAAGCGAAATTGTGAGTATCAAAAACTTGCTTTACTTATAGATTTTTTCAACTATATATATATTTAAGAAAAAATATTATACCAATGTTAACAAAGACAAAAATAATTTAAAAAACCACGAACAAATTGGTTTCTTGTCATCGCTAACAATTTCAAGATTACGCGGCTATCATATTAAAAATAAAATACTACAATCATAAAAATAATTACCTACTTCAACCAATATAGACTTCCGCTTCACAGATTTAATGCTCAGCAAATCATTTCGAAAAAAAAAATTTAAGACTCCTAACGATAGCTGCTTGGTACGTTAACAACAAAACCCTTCATACGGACTTACAACAACCAACAAGTGACCACCATATACGGATTCTTTATTGTCGTTTTCTTAATAAACTGCACGGGCACGACAATACACTAATTAACAACATATCAATAGCTCAAATGCCAGTCAGAAGAAGGCTAAAGAGAAGTTGGACGAGAGCCTAGGAATTAAAGCCCAGGAAGGGGTGTTTCTGGGCACTTTGCTTACCCATGCCTACCTTATCTAATCTCACTGCTTATACAGCACATTCGCTTATTGTCCGAAAGCTTTAGACTGGTGCAAAGGAAGAAATATGAAAAAAAAAAATTAGTATTTTAGCAGTAATCGATTGGAGACTCAAGGAAAGCTGAATGAGAGGCCTGAGAGAGTTTTTTTTCGGTCAGGGTCACTGGGTCAGATAAAAACACATGAAATCACATAAGAATCCAAATTAAATAACCAGGTTAAGGAAGCATTTATGAAGAATGTTAGGGATTCCGACCACCATTTTACGTTTAGAAAAGTAAGTTCTAATATTAACAAGGCAGCATCCTCGGACCCATTCTCTTAACAGTTTATACAGCTGACATCCTAACCAATCCTACTACCACTTTCCTTTCTACGTATTGTTATTTGTGTGTTAGCAGTCAATAACTATCCTACTATTGCCTCTCAAACCCCACAATTACACATCAGAGACATTCAGGTATGGTTTCAGAGTTTAGAATGAAAATAAATTCAGACAAGTCCCACGTCTGAAAAGTAGATGGCTTCGAGACCTTCTTGTTTAGAATAGTTAAAGGAGTGCTACCATTGGGTAGATCTTCTACAAGTCTATTTCATTTAATTTTTCTTATATCATGTTTACTTGTTGTAGTATGAAGTAGAGTTGTAAATTAAAATATGTAATATTTAAAAAAAAGTTATAATATTGCATATTTACTAGACGAAAATACGTCAATCGCCTAAGGTTCATTTGAAAAAACAAAACAAAATAGAGGCGAATCGTACAATATTGTTTTCAATTTAGGATAGATAAAAGGTATAATTAATAAAATTTAAATGTTCCCAAGAATACACTTTATTTCAATTGGCAGAATTTTCTTTCATCTTCATTTATGATTAATTTCTTATGAAACTTTGTATTTTATCACACAACAAAACTACATAAGCAAAACAATATAATTATTAATATGTTATCTAAAATGGTTAAAAAATGTTATGCCTCTTTAATTTATAAATTTATTTTATTGCGTTAAAGCAAGCTACCTATTACCAAGATAACCCACCAATAATTTTCTCAATTCATTCATTTTTATCTGGACAGAATAAATATTTTAAAACATATAATCTCTCTCTCTCTCTCATATATATATAATATATATAATATATATATATATTATAATAGTATATACATATTAGCTAATACTTGTTGTGTAAACAAGACCCTTAAGTATATATTAAGACGAATAAGTCAGTTCTGTTTCAGTCTATAGATGTTCTTTATCCCGTTCTTTATACTTAATACGGACGTTAAATGGTGCCGAAATCCTGTTCAGTGTCAGATCTTGTTTGTTCTTTTCTTTTTGTTTATTTATTTGTTATTGTTATTGTTTATCGTTTTTCTTCTTTAATATTTTTTTTAACTTTAAAAACTATTTTTTTTATTTAAAAAAAAAAAAAAAAAAAAAAAAAAAAAAAAAAAAAGACTTAATTTTTTTTTTCTTCTTCACGTAATTTCGAGATGGCCGAAGCAGTAATAAGACCAGCCGTTCTGAACTTGCCGACGGAACCGGAAATAATACCTCCATTGCCGAGAGATACGCTCGCAGAGGCCCACGCTAATACCTTGGCTTGGATGAGGGTACGGGCGGCCACTGCCCAAGACTTACGGAAGGCTGTCTCCGAGCTGGAGAGATTCGATGGAGAGGTCGGTGAACTAAATCACTTTTTGAAAGGTGGTGACCGACTGATGGCACGGATAGAGGTGAAGATTGCTGAGCGCTTGGTCGACCCGGGTGACGCTCAATCGATTAAAGCTGACCTCGTGTGCCGAGTAAAAAGGAGTGTGCTCAATCTTATCCAGGCTGACGAAGAAACCCCGTGGTTAGTGATAAAGGAGCGGTTGAAGAAGGCTTATGGTGGTGGGAGATGGACGACCGAAGAAGATATTTTTCTCATGTTTCGAGAGGTAAAGCGGCCTCGTCAGAGTAACGGGCAATACGCGGGGGAGCTCCTAGCCCGCTATAATAAAATTACAGAGAAAATGAGGGAGGTGATTGACGTGCCTGGGGTGGAGGCAAGGATGGGGTTTTTGTCCACCATCTTAATGGTACAACTAGCCCGGGAAACGGGAAGAAAGGAAGGGCATCCGACAGACCGAACGTTTGTCGAGTGGGCCCAGGAAATGATTGATGCTAGTGCCCGGGAAGAAGAAGCGCGGATGGAGGTAGACGATCACGGCTGGAGCAGAGTAGCCTATCGCAAACCCAGAGTCGTACAACCGGCTTGGAAAAGAAGAGATGCGGGGAACTATGGAAGAGAGAGATTAGCGCCTGAGGGGAGGAGGCTAGCTCTCGAAAACCGAGACTAGCGGAAGAAGAGAGGAGCGGAGGTGCCACGGGGTGGGAAATCTGGACACCTTGTTGCCCAATGTCCTCGAACCAAATGTTTCGAATGTGGTGGAGAGGGGCATATTGCGCGGCAGTGCCCGTACATGTTTAGGCGCCAGGAATCATCAAGGGTAGAACCCATGGAAGTTAACGCTCAGAACTTATGGCCAAGAAGTAGAGCGCTTTCTGAGTCGAGTGGAACATCGGGATCGTCTGAGACTGAGTGTGAGGAGGAGGCGAGATCAGGGACCAGCGGAGGCGAAGGAAGAACGAACACCCGTCGGAGCGGACAACGGCGAGCGGCGGCAGGAAGGAGAGAACGCGTTGCGGCCTGAGGTGAGTGGCAGGAGTGGGGCGACCGCGCGTTAGTCAACAACAGCGTGAGGAGCGGGTGCGGCGGTCTGCCCATCATCCGAGTTGCTGGAGTGAGGTGCCTCGTGGACACAGGGAGCTCCAGTACTATTCTGAGTCGAGAGGCGGCGGAGCATCTGTGCGGCGGCAGGGCGACACTTCAGATACAGGTATGTGCTTGTAAACTCATCACTCTGGGTGGTCCTTGCGAAGTAGTAGGGGAAACGGTAATGGCGTTAGATAGGTGGGTCATGGAAGGAGGCCGTTTACCGATACACATCGTGAAGGGGATGCCGCGCGAGTATGAAGGTATTATAGGTTGCGACCTTCTAGGGAAATTAGGATCGAAAATCAGAACCGTAAGGGGGCGGTGGAAAATAAGGATAGGAAAGAGGAGGTATAATTGCCAAGAGTCCGTGGAGAGCGGTAAAAGGGTAGGGGCGGTCGATCGCACTGTGGATTGGAGGAAGGGATTAAGGGATGAATATGATGACATATTCTTTAGGGAAGGCGATATATTGGGAGTTACCGGAGTGACTGTCCATGGAATCCCTTTGAAACAAGAAATCGTGACATATGTGAAAGAGAGGAGGTACCCACAAGCGTTACGAGAGCACATCAGGGAGGAGATAGAGACTTTAAAGAAACAGGGTATTATCGTCAATAGTACCTCTCCATATAATAGTCCTCTGTTGGCGGTAAAAAAGAAGAGTGCGCCTGGTGAAGAAAAGTACAGGGTGGTCATTGACTACAGAAAGCTTAATGAAAATACTGTTGACGAGCGGTATCCCATTCCTAGGTTTGAAGACATCTTGGATAGGCTGAGTGGGGCAACAGTGTTCAGCACACTTGATCTTAAAGCTGGATATCACCAGATTAGGATGCATCCTAGGGACCATTACAAGACAGCTTTCACTTACGAGAGGGGTCATTACGAATTCACTAGGATGCCGTTCGGGTTGAAGAATGCACCCATCACGTTCCAGCGGCTTATGGATGAGTTTCTGCGGGTCATCAACGAATCGTTTTGCCAAGTGTATATGGACGACCTTCTTGTCTTCAGCAAGTTGGAAGAGTCGCACCAAGAACATTTGCGAAGAGTATTTGAACGGGTTCGTGAATTCGGGTTGAAATTGTAAAGAGAAAAGTCAAAACTAGGTATGGAGGAAATTTACTTTTTGGGGCACACCATCTCCAAGGAGGGAGTGAAACCCGACAAAAGTAAGGTGGAGGCGCTACAAAGAATGGCTATTCCCAGAGATGTAAGAGGAGTCCGACGATTGCTGGGATCATTAAATTACTATCGGCGATTCGTTCCGGAGATGGCAGAATACCTTGTTCACCTTAACAATATGCTCAAGAAAGGAAGAAAAGTGATCTTGACGCCTGAAATGGAAACTAACATTCAGCGATGCATGGCACGTCTGCAGGAGGAACCAGTTTTGGCGTTTCCTGATTTCTCGCGGCAATTTACCATTACTACTGACGCAAGCGAGTACGCGTTGGGGGCCGTATTATCGCAGGATGGGCTTGGTGGTGATAGACCTATCGCGTATGCTAGTAGGCGCCTTACTGACGCAGAATCACGATACAGCGCCTTAGAGAGGGAGCTTCTCGGGATCGTGTGGGCCGTAGACCATTTCAGACCATACGTCTGCGGGAGACGATTTCGGATTCTTACCGACCATCGGCCGCTCCAATGGGTAGGAAAATTAAAAGAAACTTCTTCACGGATTACCAGATGGAAGGAGTTATTAAGCCAATATAATATTGACATCATCTACAAACCGGGGAAGGAGAATGTTGTGGCCGATTGGCTCTCCAGGGCGATAATGGTAAACGCGGTTGAGGAAGAGAAACAGGGAACAACGCCTGCGGATGCGTTGGAGAACTTCTACAAGAAGAGACGCCAGAAAGAGAAGTAGATCAAGCGACACCAATCGAGGAGGAGACCCAAGAAGAGGACAGTTCCACGGACGATCGCCCTGTAGAGATAGAGGAACAGGAGTCAATCATCAACGATAAGCGGCGCCAAATTATATGGATAACCAGGACCTCTGGGCCAACAAAGGTTGAGTACGAGCGATACGGAAAATGCTGCATCACAAGGATCTGGTCAACTCCGGGGCTTAGGGAAGACCTGATTTGTCGTTCGCTCAAAGACGCGTCGAAACCAGGAATGCTTCACCACCTCTATGTGGGAAATGCGGTTGTTAGGGAGAAGATCAAGCGCCTTTGGAGGGATGAGCGAATCGGTATGGACCGGACTTTTATCCGTTGTACACTACGGGTAGAGACCCTGAAAGATGAGGAGAGCCAGCGAGAGGTAACGTTAGCTTACCATCAGGGTAAGACCAACCACCGGGGAATACAGGAAACACTACAGGCACTGAAAAGGAAGTATTTTTGGTGGGGTATGCGACAGACCATCACTGACGTCATCGGGAATTGTGGCATCTGTTTAAAGACCAAATATGACAGGCATCCTCCGAAAGCGTTACAAGAAGAAACACCCACGGCAGCATCTCCGCTTACAGATCTTCAGATAGACACCTTTACTTGGCGAGGTTACAAATGGATCACTGTATTGGACCTTTTTAGTAAGGCGGCTATGGCGTACCTGGTTCAAGAGCGTTCGTCTGGGGCTGTATTGGGAGCGTTACGGACATGGTTCCAATTTTATGGTGTACCGGATCGCATATCTTCTGATGCTGGCAGAGAGTTTGATAACTCTGCAATCCGTTCGGAAATGCAAGACATCGGGGTAACTTGGCACTTGAACACTCCTGGGCATCCGAAGAGCAGAGGTGGGATAGAACGTCTCCACAGCACGCTCAGCGACCACCTACGGGTTTACCAAGTTGAACGGGGCTTGGAGCCAGACGCGGCGATGGTGAAAGCGGTTGCGGCATACAACCATTCTATTCACACCGTGACAGGGTTCTCTCCGTTTGAAGTACTTTTTGGACTTTGGGATCGGCGTAGAGACAGCGTGAGTACCGCAGTAGATGAGGATCTATCGAAGCGCGTAGTGAACAATCGCTTGGCGCTGGTTAAACGATGGAAAAAGGTTCGGGAAAAGATCGAAAGGGAAAAGTCCAGAAGGATGGCCAAGGAGAACCGGAATGTCAAGGACCTTATGGGAGCCGTTAAGATCGGGATGACGGTGTACAAGCGGAAAGGGTCCAATCGAGGTAAGGAGCTAGAGAGGTATGAAGGGCCATACAGAGTGATTGGCATTCGCGAGCACAATGTTGTTACCTTAGAGAGTCTTAGCGAGCCCAAGAAGCGGCGGACTGTTCACCTTGAACAATTGAAGCTCCCAGCCAGAATGGTGGACCAGCCATAGCGGACTGTAGGCTGCTATAGAACATTTTTATAGTTTTTTTTTCACTTTTTCTGTTCAAGAACCAGTGCCGTGCAAAAAGCATTTTATGTTTAAGTGAGATTTGTTTGTGTTTTGTTTTATTATGTTTGTGCAGTTTAATTTTTATGGAGTATTTTTCTTTTCTTTGTTTCATATTACAATTGGATATTTCTTTTTTGTTCTATCTTCAGTTATAAGTTCTATTTCTTTACAAGGGCCTACCTGAGAGTTTACGAAAAGATGTTCGTAAACTGGCAAGGGGGAGTTAAGATCGCTAGTATGACCGTATTAGGCCTAATACCCTTGTTGGTTGTAAACAAGACCCTTAATGTATATATTAAGACGGAATAAAAGTCAGTTCTGTTTTTAGTCTATATATATGTAAAATCATAACGCGATTTTGGTTTCCACAAACTCCTTTTAAAAGGATCTTTAAAACACAAGATGGATTTAGGTACAGTTCACAATTATTTAGACCATCCTTTCCTTATGGTTTATGAGTAAAACTCATGATAGTTTTAACATAGACGTATAATTTACTGATGGAAAGCCCATGATTATATGCAATAAAATAAAAGTTAATATGCAATAAAAGGAATCGAGTTAATATGAAGTAGTTGTTGTAAGCCCATAAACATATAAACATATTCTATTGTTAAAGAGTGAGGTTATCACCGTCGTACAGATCATGCAAATTATATTCTTCCATTTAATACGCAAAATTCTAGAAACAATATTACGTAACGAATTGTAAGATGTAAGTTATTAACATAAATGATAAGTTGTTATAAATCTATAACCTAACATTCTTACTAATCATTTCAAAAATTTTAACCGGCAAAATGTTCCACTTTAAACTGAATGGGATTCCTATAGAAACTTAATTTAACTATTAAAATGTAAAGGGTTCATTTGAAAATAAATTATTAATAAACCGAATGAAATTTATCAATGAAATAATTTTCTTGCTCTTTTCGTTACGATAAACTAAAACCCTTAAAGAGATATGAACACTAAATCAGTCAAACAAAGATCTTTAAAATAAATATGGCACCTCATTCATATTGCACCCATGCGAAGCAGGGTCGGGTACACTAGTAAAATAATAAAGAATATAAATCATGAATCTGACTGTTGTGTCACTTTTACATCTGATGTCATTCCGTAGAGATGAGGAAGAAGTTAAGAAGGCAAACCATGCTGTGTTATTGGAATCATTAAAGATAAGTAAAGTTGGAATGGAAAAGGGCAAATTGCTCATTGATGAAGAGCGGGTATTAATTTACTTGCGAAGAAATGGTGTAAGAGAGGTCACAGAAGCAGGCAGGCATCGAAGAGGAGTTGCGGAAACTCCACTTTGCAGTTTATACAATCGGGATCTGATATGATCAACTTAGTTCTCGTTTGCATATGACAAGATATATGACTCGATCATTATAGAATTTACTTGTATGGTGCGAGCAGAAAACGAGAGGCAATATTGAACAACATCATTAAATTTATCTAACTGATTATGATTGAATGAACTCTGAAATCTAAAGCACAAGTAAGTTGAAGAATCATTTTTTATAACGATAAGTTCTGTAACTTATGTTATAGACTCCAATAGGTTCTACATAATAGATATTTTACGATTAACTGTTAATATTTCTGAAATAACGTATCATTCTATCAATGTGTCGTCCACCTTGATTTAAAGTTTTAAACATCATTATAGCAGATAAAGATTCATTTGAAGTTAGAGAGTAGACAAATTATAGAAGGTTGATTATTAATGTTTAATTATGAACGAAAAAGAAAAATGTAAGTTTTACATAACTAAGTTGTTGCTTTGGTTTTATATAGTACATTAGCTCATTATTATATAGCTTCTGAAAGGTGCGAATGGAAAATATGAAGAGAAAACAAGTAATGAAAAATCATTAATCATGTTATACCAATCAAATGACTTTGATTTACTAATTTCTTCCTGCACCAAAGATATTGGAAAGTTATCCTTATTCCAAACTGGTGATTGATGTAACCAATAAAATATATTAAGGACCTAAAGAAAGAAGCATTGTCAGCAGCACTCCAAGAGTCAGGATGCAATAAAGAACTTCTGGTACCAATAACTTCTCTCTATTTTCCTAGAATTGCAGAAATATTCCATCTACTGATTTCAAAAAGCAGATATTATCTCTACTTCGTTGTACATTATTCAAGCATATCATGCAATTGGTTTTCAATGGAATAATTGTAATATGGCAAAATCTGATGCGGGCAACACACGCCATTCACTTAAATCAATTAAACAGTGATTACATCTGCTAATCAAATTAAATTAATTAGACAAATATTAAATTATTGACTAAATAAAATCAATCAAAGAACTATTAAATATAATACAGTTAAAAAATCTGCTGTGCGCAACACAGGACTTTTACTTACTTCAAACAACTTTGGAAACGAAAATAAATTGTTAAAGAATTATTTAAATATGATTCTAATACAAGCATGTGTTTCATCAAATAATCTATTATATTATTATCTACGACAATCAGTTTCTTTTTTTCGGCTTTTCATCACTTTCTATCAAGTTTTACAATAGTACGTATAACATAATTTTTTTTATAAAATCTTCAGCATTACAAGGGTACGTTATACATCTGATTACTGTTTTCGATTTCGAAAAATTGCATTTAAAAAATATGCTTGCAGTTTTATCCTTTAGTTGGATATCGAATTCGTTTAACTTTTATATATTTGCCTATTTCTTAGCAATCCTAATCAGACGATATGGTTATTTTTAAATCAACAATATTTAAGGTACTTTAGAGAAAGAAATTTTGAAATATTGACATTTAAGCCCTATCAGACTATTTCAATCAGAATGAAACCTACATGATATCAAAGCCCGTCCAATGTTACATCGATATAGCCAGTTAATCGAAATCGTTTGAGCCGTTTTAAGAACATCGTAAATAGGTGCAAAATGCATGGTATAAAGTAGCTCTTCTGATTAGCATTTTGATGAAAAAGTTGCTGTAACATCTCGAACATATAGTTGTATTTATAGGACTTTTCCTTTTAGCGGTGGACTTACACACACACACGGATACATGGAAAATCAAAAAAAAAAGTTATGTGAAAATCGTAAATAGGTGCAAAATGTTTAGTTAAAGTGGCTTTTCTGGTTAGCTTATTTTAATGAAAACGTTGCTGTAACTTCTCGAGCGTATCGTAGCTTTAAATATGAAATTTCAATTTCGCACGGCTTTTCGTTTTTTCGCTAGACTTACCACACACACACACAGAGACCTTTGTACATGATAAAGTGAATAATATTAAGTTTAGTTAGCAGTCTTAGGCCTGAGAAATACTGTGTTCAATAATGAGGTATATTTCTTGCTAGGGATCTTTTCTGATCTCATTCTCATTTTTTATTGGGTGTAATATGTCTCCGGATCTTTTTTTATTTATGTGTGTTAATTTATTAATAAATATATTCAGCTGATAAAAAGTAATTTAAATTATTTATAGATAAATGTATAAACATTTATATCCTTCCCACTTTGTTACATTTGGGATATACTAGATGTAATGTAATGGTATATTAATCATCTTAACCAGATCTAAGAAAATTAAAATTAAATACTTAAACGCATCTAATAAAATCTCTTTGGAAATAAGCAATATATATAACTGTATACAGTGACTCGTAAACATTTTAAAAACATCCTTAAACCTATTCAGAGCTACTGTCTTGAACTGTGGGGAGAACTTTAAACATTGAACGTATCCCTCCAACCCCAAATCCTCAAAAAATTAGATCATAATTCATTTAATGTTATAAACAAGAACTTACATAATGATCCAAATATCCCACTTGTACTAGACTTTTTCTATCTAAATTTTCACTAGATCATTGCCTATCAACCTAATCCTCAGCACACCTATCCAGCTCCAACCACCTCAATAATCCTCCTCGTAGATTGTAATGTTTTTTTTTTTTTTTTTTTTTTTTTTTTTTTTTTTATCGAGCAATATTACAATCTGTCCAATTCAGGACATTTTTAATAGTGATAACGTACAACATTCATACTACATTCACACGATATATACAAAACAATAAATTTATATAATAATAATAATAAAATATACTTTTATACAAAATAAAATCAATAAAAATATATACAATAGTCACTCATACCTATATACAATTCACGAGCATACAGCACGTGAGTGGAGAATCTAGCCAATGCTAGAACTCCAATATACATGTTACAAGAGGTCACGAGGCCACTGCCGTTTCAACCTTCTAGGTGGGTTGTATGGATGAGTGGAGCTGGATAGGGATTGAGCTAGAGGATAAGGATGATGAATGAGATTCTGGTGGAATTTGGAAAATTTGGATGGAATCAGGTCTGAAATAAAAGGAACATTAAGGTCGTGGTGCAAGGTATAGTTGGAAACATAATAAGGAGCATTTACTATTGTACGGAGGACTTTGGATTGAAAGGATTGAATGCGTTTGATGTTAGTACGTTTAGCTGTCCCCCACAGTTCAAGTCCGTAGGTCCAGATGGGCTTCAGTATTGTCCTGTAGATTAATAATTTGTTGTCAACTGTAAGTTCAGATTTTCTGTTGAGTAGTCGGTATAACTGTCCGAATCGTCGGTTGAGTTCTTGTCTTTTAAGTCTTGTATGTGGGTTCCAATCTTTTGTCTAACAGTAAGCCAAGATACCGGACTGTATCTGAAGGAGGAATTGGAATGGAATTGAAGTAAACTGGCGGACAGGAGTTTCGTCGAAGAGTGAAGGTTACGTGTTTGCATTTGGCTTCGTTCACCTTTATGCGCCAAGCACTACACCAGTCTTCGATAAGAGAAAGGTGTCTTTGCAGGTTTAAGGATGCTGTTTCAGGATTGGAACTGGATGATAGGATGGCGGTGTCGTCTGCAAAAGTTGCCAGAAAGGTATCAGGATGTGTAGGAATATCAGCAGTGTAAAGGATGTAGAGGACGGGTCCCAAGACGCTGCCTTGAGGAACACCGGCCTCAACGGGATAAAGGTTAGAAAATTCTACACCACAGCGAACGCGGAAGGAACGGTTAGAGAGATAGGATCGGAGAATGAGGTATAGAGACTGGGGTAAATGGGTTTTCAGCTTGAAGAGTAATCCAGTGTGCCATACCCGGTCAAAAGCTTGCGCAATGTCCAGAAACGCACCAGAACAATACTCTTTGCATTCAAGAGCTGAGGAAATATGGTCTACAACTCGGAGCCCCTGTTGAACTGTGGAATGGTGAGGACGGAATCCAAACTGATGGGAAGGAAGATTTTGAGACTCTAGTATGGGTAGGATACGTTTAAGAAGAAGCCTTTCCAAGATTTTTGAAAGGATGGGGAGTAGACTAATAGGCCTGAAGGATGAAGTGTTGTTGGAAGGTTTGCCTGGTTTTAGAAAAAGAATGATAGTGGAATGTTTCCATAACAGAGGAAAATAGGTGGTGCGTAGGATGCAATTGTAAATATAAGTAAGGAATATCATAGCTTTCTGCGGAAGTTGTCGGAGGATCTGGGGAGTAAGGAGATCGTGTCCAGGTGATTTACGGAGGGTAAGTTTTTGGAGAAGATATTTGACCTCAGAGGGATTAATAGCTTTAGGAGGTAGGGAAAGTGGAATCGGTGACAAAAGAAAATCTTGCACTGTTGCGGTGTGATTGGCTTGGGATTCCGGGTGAGGAGTGAAAACTTTGGAGAGGTTTGTGGCGAATTCCTCGGCTTTATCTTCATCAGATGCAGCCCAGGAGTCATCACCACGTCGGAGAGGATGGGAAACTTGATGGTATTTTAGGATCTTTTTCGTGACATTCCACAGGGAATTATCACGAGCGGATAGAGAGGAGAGGTAGGAATTAAAGGACTGGGAACGAAAGGTCGCCAACTCCCTCTTCAATTGTCTACAATAGAAGTTATAGGAGCGGCGATCTGTTGGGTGTCGGGTGCGCTGCCATAATGATCTTGCTCGGCGTTTGGTATGGATGAGGTCTATAATATGTTGTGGAAAATGATTTTGGTGAGGATTTATATTGGGGTGTTTAGGAGAGGAGGCAGTCCAGACAGCTTGTTGGATGGCGGTGGTAAAGGAATAGACGGAATTATCTAGGTCATCTGGGGTTTTGAGGGTTACTCTGAGGTCAATATTATCGGTCAGGATTTGGCGGAAAAGGTTCCAGTTAACAGGGCCTCGGATGAATGATGGTGGAATGGGTTTTGGAATTGGAGTGAGAGATACTTTTAGGATCAGTGGACTATGGTCTGAGGATAGTTCATCAAGGCGAGTTACAGACAAGTTTAGGGAGCCTAATCCGCTGTGGATAAAGAAGTCGAGGATGTCAGGATTCCGGTTAGAATCGGTTGGCCAGTAGGTAGGGGAGTCAGGAGGCAGGATATTAAAATTTCGGGAGTTGAGTGCAGACAGCAAATTTCGTCCCCGAGAATTCGTGGTTCTGGAACCCCACTGCTGATGCTTGGCGTTTAAGTCTGCACCCAGAATGAAACGATTTCCTAAGGAATCCAGGAAGGATGCAAATTCGGAATTGGAAATGGAATGTTTAGGAGGGCAGTATGCAGATGTGAGGGTTACCGGAAAGGAAAAAGTCTTGATTACTATGGCTGTGGCTTGTAGGAAATCATAGGTGGGAAGTGGAAGTAAATGATGAGAGAGGGATTGGTGGACAATGATAGCAGAACCGGCATGGGCTTTGCCGTCTGGGTGGTCAGTACGGTATGTCATGTATTGCGGTATTTTGAAGTACTGTTTAGTCGTTAGTCTTGTTTCAGTTATAAGTGCAACATCGATTGTTTTGTCTTTCAACAACGCTGTCAGTTCGTCAGTATGATTTCTAACACCATTCGCATTCCAAAGGAGAATGGATAAGGAGTTAGGTGAATTCATTTAAGGATTTTTCAAGGCAGGGATTAGATTTGATACTAGATTTGTAAGGAGTGATATAAGCGGCATAACAAGAGATTTAATTTCGGAAGATGAAGGATGTCATTAGACTGGTAAGATCTGTGACGTTTGATGGTGGAGGGATATGAGAAATTTGATGTTGAGGAGTCTTTTGAAGATTAGGTAAACTTTGAGGGATAGATTGTTGTACAACAGATTGAGAATGTTGAGGAAAATGTTGTTCCGGCAGTGCCTCGACTTCATGACTCTGGCTTCCACCTCCAAGCAAGTGGGCAAATGACACATTAGAATTTACAAGTTTAGATGGTTCTCTTCTGCTTCTGATTGGTATAGCGTTTCATTCGGATCTTGAGGTTTTTGGTATCTGGTTCTGAGTTTCTTATAGATTTCGCATCCTTGTAGTTAGCCGGGTGGTCCTTGAGGCACAGGGCACATACAGCGGGTGTTGATCTTGATCTTGTACATTCTTCTGATTTATGCTGTTCACCGCATTTCACACAGCGCGGTACGTGATGGCAATAACTTTTGGTATGACCATATGCCTGACAGTTATGACACTGAACTATTTCCCTCTTTGTGTACGGTTTTTCAACTTTTACACGGGTATAGTACAGTCTACTGAGGTCATAGATTTTTTTGACTCCTGCTGATGGTTCCAAGTCCACGAAGAATAGAGGCAGTGGACTTTTATCTTTTAGAACGTTGGTGACTTGCCTCACTTGGAATCCTAATTCTGTCAGTTCTTCTTTGATAGCTTCAACGGGTGTTGAGGAATGTAGGTTTCTGATTACGACCCTTAATGCTCTCTCCTGGCGCAGCTGATAAGTATGAAAGTCAGCTTTGGTCTCAGTCAGATATTTTACAATCTTTCTGTAGGTTTCAGCAGTAGTCGGAGATATTTTAGTATCATTGGTTCTACTTATACAATAATAGCTATTAGGATCAGTTACTTTGTTTAAATGCGCACACATCAGTTTAAAATTTTTAATATTTTTAACAAATATTGGTGGAGGTAGTGGTTCCCTGGGTATAGGAGAAGATTCCATGGTTTCTTTTTCATTTTGGAGGATCTCAAATGGATTCGGTGTAAAAAACGGGGATTCATCAGTTATTCCTTGTGATGATGTGCTGGGCTGTGGTTCAGATCCTAATGAGGTAGCTGACGCGGTCGCTGGTGGAATTATTTTTTTATTTTGTTCACGGCGGGGTCTCTGTTTTGTAGGAGACGAGTTAGAACCTGCAGATCTAGATCTTTTACTTGCAGACTTTGAGGACATGACTTGATGGAAATATCTCATTGATTAAGAAAATAATAATAATAAATAAATAATGAGATAAGAATTAAAGATAAAAGAAAGATAAGTTAACGAAAAGCAAGCCCGAGCTTGCCGAGCTAGCGGCAATCAGCTGATCAGTGACCCTCCTTTTCACTTTTTCGTTGATTGTACAAAGTAAATTATAACTTTGCTTACCGAAATTTCTCCAATATTCACTGCCGTAGTATTCCTGAGGTCTAGTGATGTATTCCAGACTGAATTCAAGCGAATTCCTACTGAAAAAAAGCAAAAATTTGAGAGACGATGTAACGTATGACTGTTATCATCGAGCGCATCAGCTGATCTAAGGAGATTGTAATGGTAGTGACCTCAAGTAAATATACAATTGGGGTGTTGGTAATGACCCACTTATCCGCTCTGCCCTGAGCTTTGGTAGCTCAAGCGCCTGAACTCAATGGCTGCAATCTTGTGACGCAGCAGAGAGAGAAGCTTCGGGATCTCCCTGAGTCCTGCTTCCTGCTTTCGTCCTAAACCAGGATAAGATATATTTTTATTGATTTATATATTTATCGCATTAAATATATCCGGATCTATTAAACAAAATTACACTTCAGGTATACGCAGAAACTCGGAGCTCTAGGCTGAATATCGAGTGTTAGTATGCCTGTGGCAGAATGATTGTGTGATGAAGAATGAGCAGGCCAAGGGTAGCTTTATGCATCTGTAGCGCCAATCAAAAAAATGAAGAAAGAAGATACATATTTATATTTATTTATAAAACTCCAAGGAAATCTTATCAATATTTATGTAGGTTTAATTGACTAAGTTCAAACGTCTAGATAAAAGGTTAGGCACTAAGTTATTTATTCCATGTTTGTTAGCATTCTATTTACTTTGTGCATATCGAGTGAATGTTTCTTTGTAGCTCTATGGTCACTGCTCTAAATTTAAGCAAGTTGCATCAGTAATTCTTTTTTTTTTTAAATAAATGAAAAACATTCAGCAGTAAGAATAATAAAGACTTTATAATAAAAGGTTTTAAAACAAGAATAACATTCGTTTAAAAAAAAAAAAAAAGCACAGCAGTTTTTACATACTAACAATTATTACAATCATAGGACGTTTTACAGACGATTTTATGAGAACTAAACAGGTTCTCCTATAAAATCTCTGCTGACAAAGAATGCTAGTGGTAAGTATATCATAGCCTCTTTTGATACCTATTATGTATATGTTTTAATGTAGTACCATGCGCCTGACAGAATATTCATGTAAATAAAATAAAACTTGAAACATGCTAAGTATATTGTTTTGAATCTATATTTTAACTTAATACATTTTATGCTTGACAGTTGACTGAGATTCCAGCACGTGATGAGGAACAGGAAAGAAGGGATGAGCTGGAGAGTCTCCTTCAAGGAACAGCTGATCATCACCTCGTCACAAAGGATATACAAGCTCTTTTAAACGAACTGGAAGATAAGGCGATAAGGGACATAGCCATAAAGGAAAACGCAAGAAGAAGCATGGTCGACTATACTTGGGAAGAGATGTTGGATATGTACAGGAGGGCAACTTCGAGAACCGAAACAGTCAACGCAAAACCCAGTTGGAGACCAGAAGCATTCGATACCATTAAATCATTAATGAGACCAGAGTTCAATATTGAAGTACCAGAGACTGTAGAGGTCCCATCCACACCATTAGAGGCTGGTGACTCTTCCACTGAATCGGATGACCCTACCACTCCAAAGTGAGAGTCTTAACAATAATATATATTATTCAATACTATTTATTTGTATATGTAGTGAGAACTAGCATTTAACCAAAGGTCGTTACCTAAGCACATGCATATTTTAGAAGTATCTTGGCCACCATGTCTTATGCCATTCTGTTCTTGATGGGAACAAATAGATTCTTTGGGTCTTTGAGGTTTTAGAAAAGTTGACTCCAGGCCGTTGGGATTTATTATTATTTTATACATATAATTTTAAGAATAACAGCTATATCATTTGTTCTTTTTTCTCATCCATTTAATCTCTCCTATGACTGATATATTATGAAACAATACTAAAAAACAGAAATTATTATCACCTTATAAATAAACTGAACGGTCACATCGGAAGAGTCAAGTATAAAGTAAATAAACAATTTTTACTTCATTCATCGTAAGAGTCCAAATATCATCAAGTATAGCCTGAAGGTTTGACTGTGTTTTTTTTTTTTTTTCGTTCTTCTCTTTAAGATTTACAACTGTATTTAAACAATGAAATAAGTAAACATATGGTATCATTTGATCGAGTCTGGCTTACAACTGCTTTCCAAACGTGACTTCCCCTCTCCCACACATTTCTTATTAATTCGTTCCTGCCTTGATGGCAGAACATTAAAAGTAAAACATAACTTTTCCAACTCTGTTTGGAAATATGAAATCGGGGATTGGGGTCTGCTGAACTAAATAATGCCTCTCGCATTCCAAAATCGTTTGCGAAATCTTGAATCCCCATAATTTGTTCACACCCATAATGACCTTAACATCACTTGTCAAGTTAGCCTTTTTATTACTTTTTCTAGTAACCGATCCTGTGCGGTGCCAGATTTATATTATATTAGGATTATATTACTGCTTTATGTTTAAAAACACAAAAATTGTATAACAAATAGTTTTGCTCTTTTCTCCTTTAGTCAGATATCGAATTCGTTCAACTCTTGATTTTAGCTGGGTTTTTTTGTCAATGTAGCTAACATGATATGTTTCATTTTTTCCCGTCTACAAAGTTAATGGCACTTTAGAGAAATAGCCTTTAAAATATCGGCATTTTAGTCCTGTCAGACTATTTCAATCTGAATAAAGCCTACATACAACATAAAAAACCCATTTCATTTTAAATCTATTCAGACTGTATGATGAAAATTTTGAGAAAATCGGGAATAGGTGTTAAATGCATAGTAAGTATAAAGTGGCTCCTCTCGTTGGCCGATTTCGATGAAAAAGTTGGTGAAAACTTCGATGAAAACTTTTCGTTTTCGTGCTATACTAACCACACAAACACAGGTACACACACACATAAACAGATCTTTTCGGGCGATTTGGTTATTTAGATTCAGGGGATTCTAAAACGTGTATTTCTGGAATTCTAAAAATTTCACAGGAAATACAGGAATGTTTTCCTCTCTTTCTTCCAGGCTTTAATTCCTACGTCAATTTGTTCTCCAATAACTTCTAATTTAGTGTAGATATAACATTAGGAGACCATGGCTCCGTGGCTAGTGCGCTAGCCTCCTAAGCTAAAGGTTGTGAGTTCGAATCCCAGTCCATTTTAATTTAATGAATGGTGATTCCCTCACAGCCTTTCCCCCGGGTTAGAGACCCGTCAGCCAACTGGTCACCACTCACAATATTAGGCGCATGGAGTGATGATGACTTTACCCTATTAAATACAATACATCAAGGAACGTGAGTAAACTCCCAGAAGGTTTGTACATTGACTTTTCAATATTTTACAAGTAAATTCATTATTACCTTTTAATAAGTTATTCATTGTTATTAAACCTCTAAATGATTAATTGGGTGTTTGTAATTAAATTATATTAGATAAATCTATTATTAATCACATATCATGATATTAAATTACCCAAAGCAGAGGTAAGTTAATGTAATTCATAATTATAAAAAATTATAAGTAAGTTAATGTACTAGTATATTTTCAAAATCAACTAATTAAATTTCAGACCCCGTATATACCCATTTCGAATGAGGCATGACGATCTCAACGAATACTCTAGCGTATATTGGCAGGCGAGAGGGCATGTCACGAATCTAAGGGTAATTCATTTTGTTTAGTAAATTATTTAAATAAATCAATAAATTATACCGAGACGTAAGATTATTGAATAAGTAAAAAAAAAAAAAAATAATTATCTACTTTTCATAATTTATCATCAAATCAATGAATTCTCATCGATATTGAACTTATCTTCACCCTGCTTTCTTCCGCGAAAAATTTCCGGAAAATGAGGTTTTCTAGTTGGTAATGAGTTTTGGATTCAATAGGTTATTAAGGTTTAAAACATGAAGTATCGATACTATATTGTTATAAACATTACAAATATTTTATAAGTAAGTACAAGAGGACCGAACGTAGAATAATTTTATTGAAAATGTAGTAACTGTGTACAGGTTGTAATTAAATTTTGGTGAATCCTGAAGTTCAATGAAATATATTTAATAATGTGAAAATCCCATACATTTTGGTTATAAATTAGTTTTTAGTCCTAGTCTTACAATATCTGAGGTTACTATTATTAATTTTGTCGCCGTTGACGGTAGTGATATTGGAAAATGCATCAAATGTTCAACATGACCCGTTCATCTATCATTGCCGACTGCTGAGGCAATATTACTAGTCAGGCACCAGATGTCTGTTCTACCATGAATGTCTGTCTACGCTTTCAAATTTTCTGTGAATGTTATATTCGATTTTCAGGTCATATTCAATAAACATAGCAATGGGTGTTAAAAATATTTATAAATAATTTACATATTTAATTTAGTACCTCTAAAATGATGAAATAGAAAATAGAAAATTTTAGAAGTTACAGAATTTTCTAGCTTGTTTTCGGGCATGTTTAAAATTCAGATACGAGTATATGTTTGTTTATAAATAGCTACTTGACATACAGATAGAATGTTTCTTCTTAATTCTGAAAACTCAAAAAAAAAAATTGATGTATTGAACACTACTTATCAATAATAATATCAAATTAAAATACTATATTACTTGCAGCGACAGAAAATTGAACCATGTTTTTAATGATCGAATGCATAATCTTGGAGTATTTTTTGAAATTGGGTTATTTTATTTTTTTTGGATTTCTATTGCTCTTCTAATATTTAATAATAAAATGAAGGAAAATATATAATTTAGGAGTTACGTGCCAACAGTTTTTTTTTTTTTTTTTTTTTTTTTTTTTAATTTTCGTAGGATGTTCCGTACACAAACATTAAAAGTAATAAAGACAGATTTTTTGTTGGCCAATGTTGCCCAATATTGTTCGGATCTGGTGGAAAAAAAAGAGGAGACCCATCTAAGGAACAATCGTGGCACTAGTACTCCAGTTTACAATTAATAGACCTGTTAATTACCGAAAGTATAGAATTTGAGGTCCTTTCTGTACCTAGTAGCGAAAGAAAAAAATTAAATTGTATGTTATTGCAATAAAATATCTGAAATCAAAAATAAGGAAAAGTACTAAGGCGATTTGTATTTAGATTGTTTATTAGAGCGGCACCAGGTGCATAGAATGTAGAGACATAGTAGAATATTGGATCACCATGAAGGCGGATTGTAGCTTTATCTTAAAATTGAGAAGGTATCGAGTCTGGGGCCGAAATGAGGAAAATTGGGCTCGGCCAGCAGGTCATAGAGATAGGAAGCAGGCTTATAAGGAAAAGATAGCAAAACAAAATCGTTCTTTAGAAGAAAATTAGGGCAGGGCGCTGATAACATATTTCGAAATTCTGAAGACTTTGGGCCAAATTTAACGAAAACGTTGACTACCGTTTTTGCTAGGTTCCCTAAAACGGAAAAAAAATAAAAAAGAAGAATGCAGTTATATAGTTGGTATTATCAGCCATTAGGGACTTATGATTAATTTATTTCGGAGGACTTATATGTAATTTATTTATCTAATGATATTATCAGAAAAAATAATTAAAAAACATGAATACGATTTATTACAACCCAATGTGTATATGTTTTGTATAAAGCCTGTTCACCTAAAACCTATAAAAAGTCTTGGGTTCAATGTATGTAGAGATTTATACTGTTTCTATGACAACGGATTCGGCCGATGTCACGCTTAGACACCAGATTTTCCTCCTAATTTTCGGGTATCTACAATTGGAGGCTAGGAGTGCCCTAGGATGGTCACCTTAGCCCAGGGTCACTCACAGTGTGAAATATTAGAATAAATATTTATTCTGAAATAGCTAGGATTCGAACCAAGGACCGTAAGAACAGTAAACTCTATCCATGCCGCCGCACCTATATTATTAGAGGGGCGAGATATTGATAATACATTTTTAAAAAAGTGTTGCGGGCAACACATGACTTTCACTTACCTTGGCTTTTAAAATAAGTTTAAGCACTATTAAATACGCTTAAATTTTAAATTTAATTCAATAAAAGTGTTTTCGATTTCGTTAGAAACATATGATTTCGATTAAATAATATAACAATATCTAACTGTTACGAAATAGTATCAATAACAATTTTTGCTCTATTTGTCAGGAAGAAATTAAGTTCACAGATGAACGGGCAACAAAAAAAATCGGATTTATGTAGTCATGAAGAAGTAAAATGTAATAGAGTAAAAAAAAATGTTTTCTATCGTCTATGTACATTTAGACATTGCAACTTCAGCAACTGTAACCTCGCTAATTGATCCAAGCAACAAATGTTATAAAACAAAAAACAATTTTCCGCTAGATATCTAACTTGGAAGCAGTCGGCAAATTTTCGAGCAACAAGGACAGAACAAGAGCGTCTCAAAATTTCTGTCTTTGTGGTAAAAAAAAAAAAAAAAAGAAAAAAAGATGTAGCTTAAAAGACGTAGCCATGTAAAAATACATTGCAACTTATTACAAAATGGTTTACTATTTCCAAATAGTAACAAACTATGTTAGTGTAAAACTGTTTATAGTCAATTAACTAATGTAAAAAGCAATTAATAATTTAAAAGAAAATGGTCAATTACCACTTCTCATTTTAAATGATTTATCTCAACTATTTCTGAGCCGATTTCAATGTTGTTGTTTTTTTCGTTTTGCAGACGAAATAGGCAAAATTTATTTAATGATTTTTTATTTATTTTTGTCGCGATGTCCTGATCCTAAAACTCACTACTTTCTTTTCTCCTTCTTAAAAAATAACTGGAGCGTTGTGGCCAAATAGATAAAATTTAGGTTACTGTTCTCCGGGTCCTAAGTATGAATCCCGGCAGAGGCGGAATTATTTCAGCCGTGGAGCGACCCTAGGGTATGGAGACCCTCTTCTGCACACCAAGCCTCTATAAATCAGGCGCCCGAAACTAGGGAAAAAACCTGGCGGTCGCACGTAATTTAGGCCTAATCACCTTCTTGCACGGTCCTTAGTCTTGAAGCAGTACGAGTACTGGACCCGAGACCCTTCATGGGTTGTAGAAGTAAAGGTTTTTTTTTTGTTTTGTTTTTCAAAAATAACTGAATCAAACCATAATCGTCTGCCATTTCAAACCTTCTCGGCGGATATCAAATCTAACGTTAGTATCATCATCATGTGCGCTAGTATTTTTTTTTTATAAAAAAAAATCGGCCCAGTAGTTTCGGAAAAAAAGGCGCGGATGGCGTACGCCGGACAGCGGACAAATGATTTTTTTTTTAATTTTAATTAGTTATTCGGATTCTACTTATCTTAAAACGTTAGCCCTCAAATTTCGAGGAGGGGTGTTTTTTTTGTTTATTACAAAGGTACATTATTGAAAATAATAATCCAAAACAGAAAAGCTTTAGGTTCAATCCTAAGGCTTAAAAATGTATTTAAATATGAAAAAAATTATGAAAATGATGTCAAAGCTTGTTTATTGGGATATATTTTTAAATATATCATACCAGAATTTAGGATTGGAGAATATATAAGAAGAACTTATGAGTAGACTTCTGCTTTTTACTTTGTTAATGGATATTTTCGTTAACTATAGATAGATGGTGCATATATTTATCTTTCTGAACCCCATTTTCTATTCTATTTCTTCAGTAGACTACTCTAATAATTACAGTAACAGTGTTAGTAACTGTTAAGGTAAGGGAGGGGAGAGAGCTGAGGGGGTAGGGAACAGTGACGTGGATCAAGGATTAAGGAGATAAGAGCATTCCTCCCTGCCCTAGGGTCCTAATCTCCTTGGGACCATTACCCGAGATAACAGTTATTTCTCTAATCCTACCAGACAAATCGCCAAGGGTCTGAAACAAACAAAAAATAAAGTTTACAAACCTTTATATTCCGCGAAGTGAATATTAGTACTATCAACTTTAAGACACAGCTATTTTACCCCTATATAATTTTGTGACATTCTTCACTAAAATATCTTTCATATATATATATATATATATATATATATATATATATATATATATATACACACAGATATATGTATATTAGTAGCAAAAATTGCAAGAAAGTTGGGTTTAAGTGGATTTAAGGGTCCTTGATTGGTTCTACGACTTCTTACAGAATAGGATGTAGTATAACTGAACTGAAAACTAAAACAGGGAGGAATTGCTTATGTACTGAATATTTTGAGCTGACAAATTCTCATTTGCAAATGATTGCTGAGTGGTTTCGTAGATATTTTTTTTTGTTCACCCCTTTCTCGTGGTTGTAGGCTATACGTGGGTTTCTCGCGCGCCAGAGAGTGAGGGCCGGGTATTTATGCTGATTTAAAAGCCCTTCTCTCCTCCCGGCAGCGAGACACGTACTGGAAATCATTTTTGTCTTTTTTTTTTTTTTTTTCCTAGGCGTAAACCACTTGGGTCATTTTCGCCTTAAATCGCTTTGATAAAGGGATTAAATATTATAGTCTATTGTACAAGTCGGTCTGTCGTAGGAAGTCAAAAAGTTTTGCAGTTGTCTGTATGTTTTCTTGTAAACCGGTTGGTAAGTCAGTTTCAATTGCAATATGTGCTCTGTGATTATCATAAGCCCTACACTCTGTCAAAATGTGTTTAACAGAGATTGGGCAACCGCATGTTGGGCACTCCGTAGGAGGTTCCCGTGCCATGAGATGTCCGTGAGTTAGTCGGGTGTGTCCAATACGCAGGCGCGCCAAGATAACCTCTTCCCTTCGCTTTTGTCGTAGGGACGAATGCCAATGGGAGATGTCCCTTCTTATTTCCCTTAATTTGTTGTCAGTAGTGTCATGCCAAATCTGTCCCCACTTCGACTGAATCCGCTGCTTGATGATAGAAATATAGTCGCCAACAGGCACCCCAGTAAAGGGAATGCCATCTGTTATTGCTTCTTTGGCTGCACGATCTGCGAGTTCATTGCCAACTATACCGCAGTGGCTCGGTACCCAGACGAAAAAAACTGAATAATTGGAAACTATTGTGGACTGCAATGATAATAGAATATTTTGGATAAGAGAGTCGGTAGAGAAAAGGCGCTTCAAGCTGAGCAGGGCCGATAAGGAGTCTGTGCAAATAATCCTGGTTGTTTTGGTAGGATGAATAACATTTAAACTTTTATAAATTCCAACTAGTTCTGCGGTATAGTTGCTACAGAGTGGAGAAAGGGAAAATAGATGTTGTCTACCCTCACACACGACCGATGCTCCCACACCTAAGGAACTCTTAGAGCCATCAGTATATACGTAATCAGCAACAGCGAGTCTATCTTGTAGTTTTTGAAATTCCTGCTTATATATGTAAGGATATGTGTTTTGTTTGAGTAATTTGGTAAGTGAAAGACAGATATTCGGAGAGGGAAATTGCCAAGGATAAATTGGAGATGTTTCTATTGTAAGGAAAGAAGGAAATTCGAGGTTAAGCTCGACCAGAAATTTAGAAATGCGGACTATAAAGGATGGTCTTTTGGATAAGGAGATCTGTTGTTGGGTGAGAAATTGTCTATTTGGGAATAAATGAAGGAGAGGATGGTTGGGAGTGGACAGGATCTTAGCAGCAAGGATCAGGTCAAGTTGTTGCCTTCGTAGTGCAAGTGGAGGTTCACCAGCTTCAGCACACAAGCTAATAGAAGGGCTGGAACGGAAAGCACCAATAGCTATTCGAAGACCGGTGTTTTGAATAGGATCGAGTAGTTTTAGAGTTCGACTTGAGGCAGAGTTAAAAGCACTGCAACCATAATCTAACTTTGGCCTTATGAGAGTCCTAAACAGAGTTATCATGCTTCTACGATCAGCACCCCAACTTGTGTTACTAATCATCTTGAAAAGATTGAGAGAACGTAGGCAATTAGCTTTTAGTTGCTTCAGATTTGGAGACCAGCTAAGTGTGCGATCGAAGATCACACCCAGGTATTTTACTGTATTAGAAAGAGTGAGTGGTTGGTTGGCTATCTTTAGGGATGGTTGTGAATTCGGTTGTCTTTTGCTGAAAAGTATCGCAACAGTCTTTTGGGGTAATATGGTGAAACCGTTGTCATTAAGCCAGCCACTGACGTTATCTAAAGCCGATTGCATCTTGTCTTGTAAATCTGGCACCTGTTTCCCTGCAGTATAAAGTACAAGATCGTCCGCGTACAGCATACTCTTGACCGGCAAGTTGACTACTCTTAACACCTCATTTAAACATATACAAAAGAGTGTTGCACTCAAGACACAGCCCTGAGGCACGCCATTTTCTTGCTCATATTCCCGAGAAAACACATCACCGAGTCTAACCATGAATCTTCTATCTGTGAGAAAGTTAGAGATGAAACCAAGGATGTGCCCATTGATTCCCATCCTAACCAAAGTATCGACGATGAGCCTTCTCCAAGTCCTGTCAAAAGCATTTTCGATGTCAATAAAAACAGCCAACTGTTTTTCTTTTTGTTCGAAGGCACCTAATATGTCACATTCCAGGCGAACCAGGTTGTCTCTCGTGCTTCTTCCTTTCCGAAAACCACTTTGCCATACTGGAAGAACATTTTTCGCTTCGAGGAACCACATCAAACGATTGCTTATGAGTTTCTCCAAGAGTTTACACATAGAAGAGGTGAGAGAGATAGGGCGATAGCTATTAACGTTCATCGGGTCTTTATCTTTCTTGAGTATAGGAATTGCAATTGCTTTTTTCCATATATTTGGAAAACGTTCGGATAAAAACAGAGTATTTAAAACCTGTAGGATTACTGATTTATTATTGGAACTGAGATGTTTAATCATGCCAATACATATCTGATCTGGACCGGGAGAGGAATCTTTTCTGGAGTTCAAAGCGGTGAGAAATTCTGCCATTGAAAAGGATTGATTTAGGGGATCTGATGGATCATATGGAATGTTAAGAGGGATGGATTCAATAGATTGCTTTATATTAAGAAAGTGAGCAGAGAAGTTAGCGGTGGAAGAGGTGGAATAGAAGTGGTTAGCTAAAGTATTAGCTAAAGTTACAGGATCAGTTTCATACAGGCCGCGGTTTTTCAGACACGTTATTTGGGGTGAAAATCCAAATCCCATAATTTTCCGAACAGTTTCCCAAAAACGGCACTTGGAGTATTACAACTAACTTTACCTAGAAAATTTTTCCACGACAATTTTGTATTCTTTTTAACGATATATCGAGCGTGTTTTCTTGCAGCTTGGTATGTCTCTAGCATTTCTGAAGATGGTCGCCGGAGAAACTTTCTCAAAGCTTTTCGTCTATCTTTTATGGCTTTGGCGCATTCTTCGTTCCACCAGGGTACAGGAGGGCGAGAGCCATGATGTGTACTGTCGTTTGTGGATGTATGTGGAATAGCAACATATGCCGCGGTAAGCAGTCTGCTATTAACATTTGAAATAAGTCTGTCAGGGTCAGTTTCGAGTAGGTCGATGTCAGTAAGTTTTGCTTTCTCTTGATACAGAGCCCAATCTGCCTTTTTAGTCAGCCATTTGTTGGGTCTACTGAGAGTAGGACCTTTATTGAGAGTTTTGATGATTATTGGGAAATGATCACTACCGTGTGTATCATCTAATGTGTACCACTGAGTTGTTGCTTGTAACTGAGGGCTGGTGATTGTAAGATCAATAGCAGAGAGTTTGCCGGATCGGGTGCAGAGGTGTGTTTTATAGATATGGTTATTAATGCTGTTCAGATGACAAGTATCTAGGAAGGTTTCGACCAATTTTCCCCGTTCGTCTAAGCTGTCACTACCCCATAATAAACTGTGTGCGTTGAAATCTCCAGCTAAGACCACTGGCGATGGCAACGAATCCACCAAGTCTTTCAGTTCCTGAACGTAAAAGGGTCGACCAGGTGGTAGGTAGATGGAGCATAACGTGAACGGATTGATATGACTTGTAACTGAGAGTTATTATTAATATCAGAAAAGGGAACACCGTCTTTAATGAGTATACACACTCCTCCGCAAGCAATTTGTCCACCCAAGTAATCCTTTCTTCCTATCGCCCATCCCCGAAATTCTATTTGTCTGGTAGGTTTCAGGTGGGTTTCCTGAATGCAGGCGACAGAGCAATTATAGTGTCCGAGTAAGTATTTCAGCTCGTCCTGCCGATGAATTAGACCATTGATATTCCATTGGAGTATATTCATGTAATACAAAAACAAATATCTACATCCTCCAATAATGATAGAAGAAGGGAGTAGAAAGAGAAACAACTGACTGATAAATCTAAGTATATGAGAAGTGAGATAAAGAAAAGATGATTGATGACAAAAATTGTTGAAACATAGAAAGATCTATTACATTGAAGCGGGGAAGTGTTGAAAGAACAAGAATCAAATGCGTAGAGAATGTCAGCCATTCTATAAATATTATTAAATATAAACATAGTTATGAAAGAAGGGTATTCTGTAACTAATGATAAAGTGTTCGGGGGAGCATTAGTGAAAATAAACACACAAACATACATATGAATATATTCAAATACATTCACATCCGCATACTTATATGCACATATATAAATCCATAGACACGCACATACATACAGATACACAATTAGACACATACGCGCACACACATACATACACATACACACACAGATATATAAATATATGTATGTTTCTCCCTTTTCAATTTTAAGATTTCTTACGGGTATTGTATTTTTGTTTTGCCATACTAACATTATCACTCTTCGAGGAGGTACTTTGGTCACCTTTAGTGGAGATTTGTGAAGTAGGACTATTTATTTTTAAGTTAATGTCCAACTTTGGGTTTGTGGATTTAACTGCCAGACTTAAGAATGGATTCAACGGGTTCCATGAGTTTCTCAGCACCATTGTTAGTTTTGCTTCAAATTGTGCGCCATTGTTATCGGTGATGTTATAACTAACTCCTGACAATCAGCGGTTTTATTTTAGATAATGTGTTTCCATTAGACTAATTTTTTTAAACAGTACATCGACAGTCGTAGCTAATTTAGATATTTGATCGACGAGTTGGGAGATGGTATCTGCTGAGGCGTAGGAAATAAATATATGTTAGATAGGCTGAGTTAGTCGGGATAATTGACCACCGTTTTTCAATTAGTCTAGAAACTTAGTCTAGACTCGTAGTGCCAAAAAACAAAATATAGCTGGACGATAGTCTAAACTTCTAGTTCAATAGCTACTCTTTATGTAATATTCCTCCATTTTTTTTTTTTTTATATTCTTACACAAATCCTCTTAAGCTTTTGAAGTGTTGCTGCAATGTTAAAATGTAGACGAAATCCCTTTAAGGAGGAAAAAAAATTGGCTAAATTTTAAATTAAAATTGACTAATCGTTATAGACATTTTGTCCTCAAATCCTACGTCATTTATTTAAAATGATATATTATTGCGTTTTATAGTGAATTGTAAACATTTTATGGTTTAAGTTTGTATTTACGTGTTTTATTTTATATCGTGTATTTAAGTACAATATATGCATTGCTACATATATATGCATAGGCATTACTGGTTTCAGGTTTATTAGTTCAGTCATTTACTGTTTCTTCCCTTTGGCATTATTAAATTTGCCGCAGGTGAACTCCATGCAGGGTTTTGCCTTGTAGGATTGGTTCTTCCACTTGCACTGTAAACATTTATGAAAATTTATTTTATGTAAGAAGGTATTATAAAAAGAAGAATTAATAGAAAATGTAAAGTACTTATTCTGAACATTGACAGAATGGTTTAGAAAATGATTAAATATGCTTTCTACATTGTATAAATAAAAAGCGTATGAAAAAGTATATGTTAGATAATTACCGTTTATGCTTGGACATGGCTCAGTAATGGCCTGATGATGGCTCACAAGCTTGAGCCGAAACGTCGGCAAAATTAAAATATTTAGAAAAATAGACAAATAAAATTCCTGATTATTCCAGAGAGATACACTTTATTCATAAATAAACAAACAAAATGATGCTGCCCAACTTAATTGGGTTGCTATAACACAGCATACCGATTTTTTTTTCCTACAGGAATATTCTTAACATTTTATTTAGCTATAAATACAATATATATATTTTTTTTTTACTCTTTTAATTTTTTTTTCCTTCTTATTTTTCCTGTGTTTTTTTTGTTTTTCTTTTTCTCTTTTGCTTCTCTACTGTTTCACATTTTCTTACAAATACTTAGATATATCTATACATATACACCAAAGATTAAATTTAAAAAAACTACAAAAAAAAAACAAAAAAAAAACAAATTATATATACATTAAACAACTACATACTAAAAAATCACACTATCATCAATAAAAACACTCGCCACCCAAAATCAATATCTTTATATTAAAATAATCTGTTAACATTAAAATATAACTAAACACAGATGCACATGCATGCCCCTCCAATTATACCTGTTATGTGATAGTGTATAATTCCCAGGGAGTCGAGAACCACACTTTCTGCTATCCTTGCCACGTCTTTTATATCGACACCTATGTCCTCCATGAAGCTCCTTGTTGAACCTGGCACAGCTCCGCGGGCTCCGAACCAAAGGCCTTTTACGTAGAAGTCTCTCTCGCCTTGGCTCTCGCGGAACTTTTCCTTGAGGAAAGGGATACATTTTTCGTAGATTCCTCTCTTTTCCCTTTCCACTTTACTTGCCTGTTCAAGGTCGTTAGATTCATATCTCACGGTGGGATCCAGAATGACAGCCGAATTTCCGGTCTTAGGAAATGCCACGATATCAGCATATCGCGTGGATCCATCCGTATCCACACAGTAAACTTCCTCGAAGCAGGCAAAATCTCGTTCTTTAAGGAGCCTCATCAACTCATGCTTTACTCTATGGTGACGGCGTGTTATCAGGAGGGAGTTGTTGGGACATTTTCCCAGCACGTGAGCTGGTGTTTCTGGCTCTCTGTTGCATTTGCGACAGAGGGACCCAACATCTCTGACCTGTCCGCTGACACCTGGGACTCCACGCAGGGGTGCATAATTGATATTAAGTTTCAGACATTGAGTTTAATCAAAATCCTTTGAGCCGTTCATGAAATAATAGTATAAAGTTACGAGTTACATGGTATAAATTGTTTTTTCTGGTTCATCGATTCTGATGAGAAAGTTTATGTAACATCTGGGGCTTATAGTTATCTTAAATATAAAATTTCAACTGGAAATTCGAAAATATACATGATCGCAATATTTCATACATTGTTAAGTGAAAATAAAACCAGTGAAATATGATTCCAAACCTTTCTAAGTTGAAATCCGATCAGTATCCTCAGGTCATAATAAAAACACACTATACAAATATTTTATTTTTGTGAAAAGCACACTAAATAAAATATTGAACTTTAGTAAAAATATGCTTAAAGAATATCTGGATTTTGTTTTAAGTTTAATTATTACATTATAATTAATACATGATTTGGATAATTCTAAGTATAAATGAAATATACAGTAACAGAAAGTATAGATATAGATACTATAGTATATGGTTGTAAAGTTAATGAGGGAAAAATCTATCATGCCAAGAGCATATTCATTACGTCTTCTAAAATGTTTAGCCTTATCATTATTTCAGGAAAAAAAAGAAGCAAATTTTCTGTTGCATGCACTTTATAGTTGTTTTTTTAAATATATTTATTGGTATTTACAACTGTATAATAAAATACATTTAGTAAAAGTGATACAAGATATGTTGACATGAATCATATGTAGGGATACTACCCACTGGCAGCTCCCCAAAGACTATGCTAAACTAGAAGGTCTCGGGCCATCTTCTTTTCAGACGCCTCAGAGGACAATCAGGGATTGTAGAGGAAGCAAGGATTGAAACTAGTGGGTTAGAGTGGGAATGGAGTTTGTCATGAAAAGAGTGGTACCTGGTTCGGGCCAAGTCAGCTATATTATATTATTATAGATCTATATAAAGGTATCTATCTAAATCTATATTAAGGTTATTTAGATGAGTTTATTTGTGACAAAATAAGGAGCATTGAGGATTTTTCGAAGGTTTTTGATTGTAAGGATTGGAGACGAATGAATTGATGGTTTAGTAGAGTCCCAAATGTCTCTCCGTAAGTGCACTTTATAGTAAAGTTTATTATTGTGATTATGTTGTATTTTTAAATAAACATGGGGTAAGAGGAAAAAATGTTGCAAAGACTGTCGACAAAAAGTTATGCAATATACAAAATTTAATAAGATAATGAGTAGATGGTAAGGGGAAGGAAAACGACTGATTGTCGTATGTAGTAGTTGTATATAATAGTTTCTATTGTTGTATCATTTAATCTAAAATTAATTTTTGCATTAAAACTCAATGTAACTATTATAATAATAATTACCTATTATTTAAACTCCATCTTCATTAATATTTCTTAAATGATATTTTAACAAAGAAGGTTAAAGCTTAAAGTCTAGTTTTAATTCAATGGGATAAAAATCGCTTTAAAAAATTAAATGAAATCTTTCCCTTTTTCATCCTATGATCTATATTTTTTATTCAATAAATAGCAATAAAAAAATATAAGAAAATTGAAAATAAATTGTACATATACATTATGTTAAGATTATTTTTATTTATGTGTTAGATTGGTAATGACGTGGCAATAATTACAACCCTCACAGTGATGGAAGATATGGACTTCGCTAACGAAGAAGTGCCATATGGGATAGTTGACTGCGGAGGTTTAGAGACACTCATGAATCTTGCTGTTATCAATTCTATAACTCTTCAGGTATTATTTATTTGCATTATTAACATTTTCGTAACCGATTATTTTTTATCATTTTTACACAATATTACAATTTTTAGAAAATATTGTAATGATTTATTGAGACTTTGCTTTCCAAAACGTACTATATACATTCTGTTTACAGGGTGACTCCCTTTCACCTATGTTAATTTATTCAGCATTACAATATGTCATATAAAAGGTGACGTGTTCCGAGAAAGATTTAAATCTGGGTTACAAAATTCCTGTAGTGGGCTAGACCGATGATTAGGTACTGCTAGGTGAAGACACGGAAACTATACAACTGCGTTAATAAAAACGGATAAAGAAATAGGGCTCGAAATAAATACCGATATGACAAAAAATATGAACAGTAGCAGAAACGATGAAGACTTTGGTGATATGGATATATCAGGACATACTTTCAAACTCGTAAAAAAATTTAAGTAGGTTCAATGATAATAAGAAAAAATGAAACCCAGGAGGAAATAAAGTCCCGGATTCGCGGTTTCTGTCTAAAACCTTAAAGGTTAGAATTTATGAAACTATTATTCTTCTAACGGTTCTTTACGGATGTGAAACGTGGCCGCTTACTTTGAAGGATGAACAACGGCTTAAGGTTTTCGAAAATAAGGTACTGCGTAAAAAATATTTGGTCCGAAGAGAGATTAGGCCACTGGGGAGTTTAGAAGATTGCACAAAGCGGGATTGCGGAACTTGTATCCTGTGAATATAATTGAGTTGATAGCTTCGCGGAGACTTAAATGGGCGTGTAAAGATGTTGATCTGAGAAACAGAATCCGAGAAAGCTGGTTTTGCTGAACCGACCGGTATGCGCTCGAAAGGTAGGCCGAAGCGTCGATGGGAGGATTGCATTAAGGCTGATCTCGGGGGGGGCTTGAGCGGTGATCATTGGACAAGTCTGTGTAGGCTGTATTATGTGGTATCGGCATCTGACCTTGAGTTCAGCCTATTATTATTACTATATATATTCTAGGAAATTTTACAGGAAGCGCGAAAATCTCTCATTACTATATTATAAAACCTATTTATATAATTCTTTTCACATTAAAATCTAAAATTATTTTTTTACCATATTAATAATACTGTTTAAAAGTTATAGAATGAAACGTGTTAGTATTATTAGGAACTAAATTAAGTGTGTAATTAGTACCTAGAATATTAATTTCATATTTAAATCGCGGTTTTAAAGGGCTTGATGGCTCATAAGATCAATTTTATCTAAATCAAATAGAAGATTTAGATAAAACTAAATGATGACAGTACAAATAAGTCAAAATATAAATTTCGTAAGAAATGTCTTTATGTACCATTTGGAAATCAACCCGTTCGTCACGTCAATGGTATTAATAACGTGGGTAACGTATTAGTAAGTGTTACATCGATCACCTAGTTTGGAATATGCACTCTATTACAAGAGGCTAATTTCTAACACTACAATGATGCAATACAGTACTTCGTACTAGGAGCCATAAAGAATTGAGCCGAAATGTGGCTAAAACAGACCACAAAGATTTATTTAATTTCAAATCGGCCAATAAAATAAAAAAGCCGCTCTAAAAAAAAATAATAATTTAAATAAAAATCTGTGATCAGAAATATAAGACTGAAACGTGGTAAAGTTTCAATTTTTTTTTCAAATATTAAAATTTCATATTTTAGCTGTAAAATTATTTTAATTTTCTAAAATACAAGACGGTTGCAGATTAAGACCTTTTGGTAGTGCTACAGATCCCAAATGGGAAGCAGCGACATCTTTGGTCTGTTCAAGTAGAAACATCAGACAATTATTAGCTCGCTTTTTAAATTACATATTTTAACATAAATTAAAAAACTTACTTTTTTGTAAAAAAAACATTTTAACTATCTATGAGAAGCAAAGCACTCAACAGAAATTTAATATGTACTAAAAACCAATATATGATTGAAACCCTTTCTGTTGCATTTCAAAATAAGAATGAATGCATGACTATATGAAGCTGTTGTTCTGATTTTTTTTTTTTTTTTGTTATGGTCTTATGTAATAAAATCTTACAGTTTGGAATCGTGTCCATTCTACCAGAATTTTGCCATATGTAAATTTCATTGCACTAGAATAGTCCATTGATATGAATATTGTTCCAGCTAGGCTCCCTTCGAATCCTCAGCAAGATCGCCGACCACAACATCATAAAACGGACCATGGTGAACCAGGGAGTCCCTCACATGTGCTTCATGCTGCTCCCGCATTACGAATATGACGTGGTCATACTCAGTTCCGAGATTTTGCTCAAGATCAGTGATATAAAATGCTTCAGGCCCGTGGTTCGAGGCACAGTGGTCTCGAAGTTATGGTATGATTATGATTTATAACTATTATCATGTATTTTAGCAGATTTTATTATAACCCAGTAAATATGAAACTTATTTTATATATCTCTGTGATATATTTTTTGTATGTGTATCATCATCTGAAAAGATAATAATGTGAGAAATTAAGAATCAGCATGGGATAATACAGAAACATTACTTAATATATGGTTAAGCTTATCTTTTTTTTTTTTTATGTGTGTTTTTTGCATCTATCTTTGCGAAAAGGTTGATATTAACATTTGATGTAATACTGCTAACCATTATAAATGCAAATAAATTTAGCCAACAAATTCAGGAAAAAATTGGCACATAATTTAATATAATGTTCACTACTTTTATCCTTTTATACTTAATCTCGTGATATTCCTGAAACAGTTCATATTCTCCATTTGCAGAAAAGTTAGCTACGCCTTATAATATTTTCCACACGTTTAAGCAATCTTCGAAATTCAGATAATTTTAGTTGGTCGCTAGCCGAGGTGAATTATCTTGATGGAATATAGACCACAGGTTCCCTTTGTATACTGGCGACCGATGCTCGGAAGTGATACTACATACATCATGTATTTGGTATATGTTATCCTCTCCTAGAGGCATAGGAAATTGATATTTTTTTATCTTTAACCAACATTTCTTGCATGAAAGTTTCTTAAGACTTAAGACATAAAACTAAATGCAGTAGATTTTGTTCTAGACATTTAAAATAAAGATCTACTTTGATTTCAATATATTATGTAGTGGGAACGATAGAAGGATTTAAACAGAACAAACTGAGTGTACTGCCCTTTTATTTTGAATCCAAAATACAAACTTCAAAAGGTTCATTTTCTGTTTCTAAAGAAGGGGGGGGGTATGCAAACGTTTAAAAATGTGAGCAAAGTGTCTAAACTGAAAATAAAACATACTAAAAAATACACATTAATACCTTTGATTATAATTTAAACTATTTTACCAATTATAATTATACTTGTTTATATGTTATTTCCTACTAACTGTTTTAACTAGATAAACACACAATTATATATATATGTTAATGCCTGTATTTTTACTTTCACCTATAATGAATTTTTTTTTTTGGGTAACGGAAGTTATTTAGTTGTGCCCATTGAAACTCGTAAATTCACCAAATCGGTTCCCTATTTAAATACCACAGCTGTGACTTCCTGTCGACTGGCAAACGAATAATTTACTTTAAGCTTCCGTAAGCCATCTGAGGCCCAGGATTAAAATGTAAAAAATGCCGATTCACATTTCTTTTTTTCTTTCGTTAAACAATTGGTTTAGTACCAGTTCTGTACGGACAATATTCTCTCTTATACGATTTGGAATTCGATTTTAGGTATAGGTAATTGTGGTACCCCATATTTTGTTCGTAGGTAAATCTCCATTAAGTTAGAAAAGGGAATAAGACTGTTAAGGCCGAAGAGTTAACCGAAATATCTCCTTGGTGGTTGAGAAACTGTTTATCTTCCCGAGAAAAAACCGGTTATGCATTCATAAAGCTGTTTTTAGCCTTACACAAAGTTCATATATGTTCATAATATTAACAAATTAAAATAAGTTAAATTGGACTACCTAATAATAATAATAAGTTTTTCCTCCTGCTTTCTTCCCCATCTCTTGAATAAATAACATTTAATATAGTCATAAATTAGATTATTAAAATATAGGAAAATATAAAATAAATATGAGGAAATAGAGAAAATGTTTCGGTGGCAATATAAACAAGAGTCTGTTATAAAATTTTAAGTGAACTAATATAGTATTTATAAATTTAGCAAGGCATTATATATAATGAATTTCTACGAAATACCTTTTGTTTTTTGCCCTTAGCTTAGTGTTTAATGGAAAAATTGCATTGCAGTGACCATCAATTATTTATTGATTATTTTATTATTTATTTATTTGTTTTATCTTACCTAATAAGTCACTTTTAATAATATGACTTTGAATTTTATAGCATATGGTTGTCAGTCCTTAAAATTATGAAAAGCAACGTGCTCAGAATTAAATTGATTTAGAATAATGTGACTACATAGGAGAATCACCATATTTATATTAAATACAAAAATTACATATTTTTTTTTTATTTTAATATTTATTTATTAATATATATCACAATTTGTTTCTAAATGAACATTAGTAATAGTGATATTAGATCACATTTACACAATATATACATCAATGATAAAATCAAATTACATAAAATATAGTATATATACAAAAAAACTACAACCTATAATTGAGATAAATACAAACAATAAAATTACATATTAATACTAGGAAATAAACATTATTATATTTTTAAGATCTAGATCTTGATCTGAACCGGATGATATTTCTTCCATGTCAAACTCCATTCCCTCTAGTTTCTAGTTTCTTCCTCTTCAATTCGTGACTTTTTAATGCTTCGAGACGTAGACCTTCTGATTGAGAATATTTTTCTGATGGCTGCCTATGGGCAGTTTATCTACATGTGTATCTACACATACTCACACTTACTACATGTGTAATACAATTATTACATAATAGCCAGAAAATCGGTTCCAATAGAAAACAATGTTCGACATACACATCCCTTCATAATATCTTTCTAGAATGTAGTCCTCTAGACTTGCAATGCCAGCCAGAAAACTTCAAATTCCGAATTAGGTTCTAAACCAATGTAATATTGGTTTATATATTGGGTTGATGCAAAATTAATGCAGGTTTCCCCTATTGCAATATCTTAATTCCAATTGTGTAAACAAAGCTAATCCTAACATTGATCATTATTATACCAAAACAAACCTTATCTAATACCCTCTCTTTCACCATGAATTTGTTTAGTAAAATCGTTTTGTTCAGTGTGTTCAAAGGTCTTGAATCGAAAATGTCAAAGTGCGATTTTCGTCAAATTTATTTTTACGAATTTAAATTAGGGCGCAGCGCTGCGCAAACGGCTCGTAATATTAATGAAGTGTGGGGTCAGGGGGCTATTAATGAGTGCACGGTGCAGCGTTGGTTCCAGAAGTTTCGCAGAGGAGATTTCGACCTCGAAGACAAGGAAGGTCGGGGCCGTCATCTTGCTCTGGACAACGACCAGCTGAGGTCAAAAGTGGAAGAAGACCCAACCAAAACCACACGAGAAATGGCGGCGGAACTCGGAACTCAAAAATTGCAACGTCTTTGCCCAGCATTGATGAATCGGAAGGGGCCGATCCTGCTCCACGATAACGCCAGACCACACGTTGCACAACCAACGCTTCGACGACTGCACGATTTGGACTACGAAGTTCTCCAACATCCGCCTTATTCACCTGACCTCTCTCCTACAGACTTCCACTTTTTCAGGCATCTGGACAACTTTTTGAGGGAGAAAAATTTTCAAAACCAGGACGACATTGAAAATTCTTTTCGTGATTTCATTGAGTCCAGGGATTCGGATTTTTTTTCTGGTGGAATAAGAAAGCTTGTTGAACGTTGGCAAAAGTGCATTGATTCAAATGGAAATTATTTTGATTAAATATATATGGTTAAAGTAAAGATATGGCGTATTTACAATACCTACTAAATAAGACCTTACTACCTAGACCTACTAAATAAAACCTGCATTAATTTTGCATCAACCCAATATAATTATATGCATTAATGGTTTATTTTTACCTAAGTAAGTTAATTTGAAAATATCAATTATAGCACCTTAATTAATTGATACGAGGCGATGGAAAGAAGATGGCCACGAGACCTTCTAGTTTAAAATATTTTTAGATTGCTGCCGATGGGTAGCTTTTCTACATGTCTTGTTCATGTCTCTGGGGAGCGGCGTGGTCTAGTATGTAGAGCGCTAGTCTACTGTGCTCCGGGCCCTGGGTTCGAATCCCGGCTGTGGCGGAATATTATTTATTCTGTTAATTCAGCCGGTGGCGATCCTGCGGTATGGAGACCCTCCCGGGGCACACCCAGCCTCAATCATGTGGATACCTAAAAATGGGGAACAAACCTGGTGGCTGAGCGTGATCTCGGACTAATCACTTCCTTTCACGGTCGTTGGCCTAGAAACAGTACGAATCTCTACATGTACTGAACCCAAAACTCTTCATGGGTTGTAGTGGTACAGGTTTTTTTTTTTCATGTATATTTAATTTTAGCCTATTTAAAAGATGTGTTGTAGAGTACAGTTGTAAATATCAATAATTAATTACATAAAAAATTATTAATAATTATCAATTATTATAGTTGGAGATAGCTGAACTTCCAGATAAGTTCTACAACACCCCAGAATCAGGCATCAAGGATGACGTGGAAGTGAAGACCTACACGGCAGCGAAGAACTGCTTGCTGGCCATCAAGAACACTCACGCCTCCAAGCTAGTGAGGGTGGCTCTTTATAAGTTGGGCTTCATCAGGCTCCTCAGGAAGATTATTTACTCCCGAAATAAGTTCTTTCAGAAAATAGGGCTTGAGATGATCTATGAAGCATCGAGTTGTGTATGTTAGTCATATTTCGACAAATAATCTAGCTTAACTAACAATTAGCCAATTAATTTGTTCCTAACATCTATGAACCCAAAATCTTTAACTAATAATTTAAAATCTAATATCCTAAGATATTTACCTATAAGTTCCATATGATATTTATATTACTACTATCACAACTGATTGCATGAATAGATATAAATGTAAATGACCTGCATGACCTATATATAAACTTAGGTTCATTGAGATAAATTTAAACTACTTAAATTAATGTAAAAATAATTTTTTGTTGATAGAATATGTTTGGGATGCAGTTAAAGTAACATAAGTTAATTTTTTTCACAAACAATTGAGATCTACGACGATTTAAAATGGAAGCTAGCCACCATTTTCGACTCAATTCTCCTTTTAAACTAAGACGAATCAAATAGTTCACTGTTAACTAGGATTACCACACTAAAAAAGACATTTCTTAAATACAAACTCTCTTCCCGATACAAGAATCAGTCTGAAATAGCATAAGTCTAAGTGTCTATATTAGGAGGGTACTAAGGGCTAAGAAAAAAAAAAAAAAAAAAAAAAAGGGAGGGTAGGTGGATTAAGCAACGAAAAGGACAAAGAGTTTTTTACAAATATGATATAATAATAACAATAATAGACTTACCGAACCCGAAGGTTCGATGCCGATACCGCCAAAGTCTGCCTACACAGACTCGTCGAATGTTCATCGTTCGAGCCATAGCCCCCGAGATCAGCCTTAACGCAATCCTCCCATGGATGCTTCGGCCTGCCTTTCGGACGCCTACTAGTCGGTTCAGCGAGTACCAACCTTCTCGGGATCCGTTCCTCACAGAGCCCAACCACTTTACGCGCCCATTTGAGTCTCCGCGAAGCTATCAACTCAATTATATTCACAGGATACAAGTTCCACTATTCCACGTCGTGCAACCTTCTAAACTCTCCAGTGTCCTCATCTCTCTTTGGACCAAATATCTTACGCAGTACCTTATTTTCGAAAACCTTAAGGCGTTGTTCATCCTTCAAAGTAAGCGGCGTTTCACATCCGTAAAGAACCGTCGGAAGAATAATAGTTTTATAAATTCTAACCTTTAAGATTTTAGATAGAAGCCGCGAGATAAGTAACTTAACAACTGAATGATAACACGCATTTCCCACATTTAACCAGAACTTTATTCTTCCTGGATTTCATTTTTTCTTGTTACCATGGAACCTAAGTACTTAAATTTCTGTACGTGCTCAAAAGTATGCCCTGATATATCAATATCACCAAGATTGCCACCGTTTCTGCTACTAATCATATATTTCGTCTTATCGTTATTTAATTCAAGTCCTATTTCTTTATCGGTTTTTATTAAACCACTTGTATTTAGTGGAATGATTTCCGTGTCTTCGGCATACCCCAAAACCGGAATGTTACTGACAAACACATCTCTACTGGGTTTACTAACTTTCTAGGTATTCCCTGTTCAATCATGGTGTTATACAGCTTCTAACGGTCTATTGAATCATACGTTTTTTCAAAATCGATATATAGTTGATGGACTACGCCGTTGTATTCCAATTATTCTCTAATATTTGATGTAAGGAAAATATTTGATCAATAGTCGAACGAAGACAAATATGATATGTAATAAAATTAAAGTAATAATTAGAAACAAAAAGACCAGGGAAATCTTTAAAATCTATGACAAATAGAAAACAGTTAGAATATGATGTAAAAAAAAGTATGTTTTATACATATGGCATAGAAAAATAACAATGTTCACAAAAAGTTGGAAACATTAAAATATGAAATATTTATATTAAAATATAGTGGATCAATACATAGACAGATCTCTATGTGAGAAACATAATGATAGAACAGGTTTAATGCTTAGAGCGGAGAGGAAAATTGGTGACGGGATAAAATCAAATAAATGCATACGGGCAATCCTTTTGAAGACGTCCAATTTTTATTAATTTTGCCGCTAGCCATTTTTGATTTTCGTGATTTGTTGACCAGTTATTCTCTATCCTTTCGTAAATTTTTTTTCGGGTCAATACTTGCATTGCAACCGTTTTAAGTCAGCTCCGCGGGCGAAAACCTGTGATGGGGAAATCTAATTCCTTTAATTTTTTAGATAATTATATAGGTCCTCATGACATTACCTAAGTAGCCAAGAAAATGGTTAAAAAAATCACGAAAAATTACATCAACTAAAACCTTTGGCGCGCTATGACAACAGATGTTAGAAAATATTTTCACGCCTATTTTTTTTTTTTATACAGCCTATTTATTGCACTAATTGTTGGAATTTAGATCGTTTAAGCTACATTCTTTTATCAATATAAATTTTCAAAGCAGAATTATTTTCCAGCTCAGTTATATTTGTAGTAAAATATCTCAGAAAGGACAGTGAAAAATAATGAAACTCAAACAGATTATACCTCTATAGAATGAAAATTTAGAGACTCAACTGGTTCTAATGTTTTTAAATTTGTTTGTCTTATATTCGGTTGATGAAATGAAGGCCAATCTGGCGTGGCCCTTGTTAATTTTTCGTGATTTTGTAAACTATTTTCTTGGCTACTTAGGTAATATGATGTAAGGACCAAAATTATATAATATACTCTCATTATCATTCTAGTTTTTGTTTGGTTCTTAAATATGCAAAACTACCGGAGTTACAATAATATTTTTTATAAATACGTTATTTTAACAGTTAAGAGAATTTTTTAACTCCAGAACCAGCTTAGTCTTAAGGACCAAATTTATATCACTTCAGCAAATTTTATAGATATGTAATCTGTATTAGTTTCATATTTTTTCACTTAGTCCCTTTTGAGATATTTTCGTGTAAACTTCGGGTAAAATAATTTTTTTTTCCAATTTTCAAAATTCATATACAAAAGAGGACTATGTTTCAAGATCTAAATTTTGACAGCAAGTAGGACTATGACTAAGCTATATAAGAAAAAATAATTAAAAGTAAGTCTCTTTTCCTCTATGTACTTTTATCTCGTTAAAAATCTCGTTTTTTATTAATTTTCGAGAATTTTTCAAAAAAAACTTTCTTAACTATTTAGGTAATGAGTTGTGGGAACAAACAAAAACAAAGCATGTCCTTATCTTATTGTTAATTTTTGTTTTGATTTGATATATAAAAAATTACAGGAATTAGAAAGATTTTCCTATCACATGTTTAGCCCGCGGAGTTGACTTAAAACGGTTGCAATACTAAAAGTATTGACCCGAAAAATTTGTGGTTTTATATTCACGAAAGGATAGAAAATAACAGGTGAAAAAATCACGAAAATCAAAAATGTTATTACTGATGATTGTTTTTTTCGTGATTTTTAATATTTTTTAAGGAATAATGTAATATATATGTATAAGATATTTATCCACGTATTATCCCATAAAATGTTTTATGGTAAATCATTGTTATTAGGAATCTTTTAATGATAGTTTTCCCAATAGTTGTTTTATAGAAATTAATACAATATAGATTATTTATACTCAATATCTTATAAGAAAAATTGTGTCATATAGTGCTATTAATTAAGATTTAATTAATTTATAAACATAAATTATTTTTTATCATACAGAACAACGAGTTTAAATGTAGAATTTCAAAGCAGGTAAATTTTCTTTATATATGATTTAAATACTAATTGTTTACTCTTTTAACTTAAATCCTAGAATAATATACTTATACTTTTAATGATTGAATCAAGTATATTAATTTGATTTATTTTTATGTATCAATTTTATTCTACAGTAACCGGTTTTTTATTTATTTATTATTTTTTTTTAGGAACTATACCGTCAAATCTTTGTTCTCGAAGGTTTCATGAAGTACGCACTAGACACGTATATGGCGAAAAAACCAGAAACTCCAGAGGCAATTATGATGTTAAAAACATTAAATAAGGTAACATTCTAATTTATAATTGTATAATCATTAGTTAGTAACATGTTCAGTCAGAAATCGTTAAACATATCAATATCACTTCTAGTGCCTCGATGACGAACGATGCAAGAACTTCTTATTATCAAATGGCCTGGTAGAATTTCAAATCAAGCAGTTGAAAACCTTAGGCCACCGAAAACAATTGAAGCACACACTCGCATCACTAGTTAGGTTTTTGAAGATAAAAAAATACCGACTCTTGATGAATAAAAGCGATTTGATACCTTCATTGCTGCAACTTTTCAAGCATACAAATCCTCTGGTAATTCTCTCACTGCAATGTCATAATAGGTATAAAGGGTAAAATGTAGAGTGTATGTGCGTATTTATTTTCTGATAGCCCTGACTATATATTGTTTTGTAAGCTTTCGAATTTTTAGCAAAAAATGTTTTTTTTTATTATTTGTTTACTTTCTTTTCCCTGATGGTAGAACCGTATCTCAAGTTTAATCAAAATTTTTGGAGCAATTAGTCATATTTTTTTGGTTTATTACATATAAATGAGCCCCAATTCAAGAAATTCAAACTCGTACATGGTTAGGTGCGGTCGGATTCGACACGCTATGTTCAGAAATAAGTTTGAACTTTTTTTGAGGGTTAATTTTAATAGTATTGCCTAAAATAATAGTTAATAACAAAAAAATAAACCTTTGGATTCATGTAAATGTTGATAAATTAATTAATATTGCTTAGGAACAGATAATGTCTAACGGCTAAGGAATAAAACAAATAGAAAGGGTAAAAATGTATTTAAGGTATTAAATAACCAAAAATCATTTATATAGTTCTAAAAATATAAGTGAATTATAAACAAAAGTTGTGAAAAGCTAACTTTAAATTTTTAATATTGCTGTAAATCATATTCACTGTCACTTTCCACGGAAGAAAAACTATCTTTGAGGTTATCATAAATCTTCGTATTCGGATTCGACTCATCAGACAAAAAACCTTATTGTCGGGTTCTTTTTGCTGACGTCGCATTTCTTCTAAATATTTCCTTGAGTTGAATAAAAAACGTTTTTCTCTCCAGTATTAGTTCAAATAAATAATATCAAAACGATTAAAAAAAAGTTTTATAGATCCAATTAAAAATAATTTAACTAATAATTCAAGAATTTTACGTCTATTTCCTATAGAAATTTGGAAAATACATCGTTTACGACCCGCCCAGAGAGTGAACTAATAGCTAAAAGTAAGGTAGTTTTTATTGGGAAGTGACTAGTTTGAAAACAGCTCCACTAATATGGAAATAGGAATGACTCATAATGTAACTAAAGTGCATTGGTCTTCAAAGCTATTGCCCGATTGCTATTTACAGAAAACGGATTCGACCCCAAAATTACTTTAGAACGGGTATTTCTGTTGATTTGATCATAAAATGAAGATTAGAGTATATTCCAATGTACTATTCTCCGCGGAGGTTTCAAAAACTTCTACACTTTCATAGCATTTTTTTTTTTTATTATTTAGTCCGTATATTTGAGAATTCGCTATTTTTTTTAAGATAATAGTACGTTAGGTAATCGAATCAGGTTTCTTCCATTTTTGAATTTCTTCAAAGGTAGATAATTTTTAATCGGACAATCCCACGTTTTTTAATCTGTCATTCAGAGAGCAACTTTGGTTAAATTCCTCATAGTGTAATTTAATCGAATGCTGACATGTGATTGCTTCTCTAAAAAGTGTGCCAACTCGACTATTTCTCATTTACTGAAAATATAATAAAGGTTTTTTATTTTAAATAAAACTTTAAAAAACACATTAGGACCTACAGTTAAAACATTCTGCATTTGATCTTCAATCTAATCTTCTACTGTAAATTCGAACAGCTTTCAGTTTCTATAAAAAAAGAAGAATAAGTTTTTACGGTCAAATATTCAGAATAAATGAAAATAGTTCAACAAAAGAGATTTTCTACTTTTTTGAATTAATTAGATATTGCAGAGGATATAATTAAAAATAATTTAATCTTGAGAATGTTGTTAACGATAAGAAAATATATTCTGAGAAAAAGAAAAACTATCCCTGAGAAAAGGGCAGGATCGGAGGGAATGGGGTAATATTAGAGGGAACGCAAGGAACATACAGTTAAAAAAAAAATCAACGTACACTAAAATAGGGGGTTCGAGAAACAAAAGTATTATTTATTAAAAAATATAATAAACTTATGATTTCCATGTTTATAGTATTTCTGAATTGAAATTTCTAAACTTCATATTTAAATAGATAAATCATATTTAATTAAATTTTATATTTTTGTTTTTTAGGTGAGAGAATATTCTGGTCGAATAGTGGCGGAATTAAGCAGATATGAATCCAACCATGACATTTTGGTCGGAGATCAAAATTTGGGCCTTACATGGCTTATTGATATGTGCGAAAATCTTCTGGATTATGATTTACTCGCCCATGTTTATAAGGTATATGTTTTTTATTTTTTTAAAAATAGGGTTATAATTTGATTTTTTTTAATTTTTATTTAGATGTATGTTTACGTTTGTTACCTGTATCGAAAGGTAACAATGTCGCATAATAAGTCACCGTCTCTAAAATTACTGAGGGCATTGTTCTCATAGGTGTCATCCAGGAAACCCTAGAATGGTGTTGCACCTACTCTTCTCTTTTGTCTCACACTCGTGTCCCTACTACATACATATATTCAGAAGGAGTTACTTGTCCTGCTGGAAGACTATAAGTTCCTAATTTATAGATTACAAACAATGTATTCCTTTTGAGTCCCAATGTTTCAACAATAAATATCATAGAATGGTGTATCCTACATTTTTGGTTGTTTCGTTTCTTTGTAGGTAATATTTTTAGTTGGTGAAAGCAACTTCACCATCTACTATTTATATCCACACTAAACATACATTACACTCCTTAACTTCATTATTGCGTATGAATTTAGAATGTTGAAAATATTTCGGTTTCTAAAGGTTATAATAGTACTTTATAGACTAATAATGCGAATATATTATTTTCCAAAAATAGTTAAATACATCTTTTTTTCAATGAAAGTAGAAAAAAAAAAGGTTATATACATACATATCCATACAATAACAAACAATAATAATATAATAAAATTATATCCATTAAATAAAATATAAACCATAACCTAAAAAACACTAAAATTTGTATATTATTTACATTAAGGCTAATTTATATAAATAGTTACACAATCCAGTATTCAATACAAAAAATGTGAAATTTAGAAAGCAAAAAAGTTGAGTTCAGTTAAAAACTCCTTATTAGCTGTGATGTAGGCAATGCTGCATATTAGACCTGCTATGCTGGTCCCTAGGGAGTATTACGAAATAATGCAGGCAGATATAACCACCAATTTGCTCTCTTGCCGCTAACTTCACCCTATTTATTGTAGAAATTACAGTTATCACACCCCTTAGTCGAAATAGTTTTAATCAATCATTTTGTTCTTTCATAATACTCTAAATCAAACTAAAAATAAAAAAACATTGACTTTCATTTTTTCTTACCACTATCACATACATATCACTACTATCATCGTATTATAAAATTTAGTGTTTTTTTTTTTTTTGTTTGTTAATTTAGTTTAGTTGAGAGTTTGTTTTAAATAACAGTTTTTATTTTCAAAGATGAAAAGCACTTAAAACAGCGGTTTTGTAGACTACGAGTTTCATTTAACTTAAAAAGTAATTTTACATAATTAAAAAAGAAGATAAAAACCTGTACCTCTACAACCCATGAAGGGTCTTGGTCTCTGTAAATATAGAGATTCGTACTGTTACTAGGCCAACGGTCGTGCAATGAGGTGATTAGACCGAGATCACACTCAGCCGTCAGGTTTTTTCCCCAATTTAGGTACCCACTTTATAGAGGCTGGGTCTGCACCAGGAGGGTCCTCATACCCTAGGGTCGCCCCACGACTGAAATAACAGAATAAATAATATTCCGCCACAGCCGGGATTCGAACTCAGGACCCGGAGCACAGTAGACTAGCGCTCTATCCACTAGACCACGCCTCTCCCATACATAATTTTTAAAATATACATTTAAATATAATTTTAAAAATATAATATAATAACCTCGAATATGATGTACAGCCTCATCTGTTTTAGAAATTTTAAGGGAAAAGACAACAAGTTTTTAAACGAAACAGCAAGGTTTTCACATTTTTCAAATTCATTTATCCACACAATCTATTTAAATTTAATAATCAGGATATATTTATGCATAGGGAAAAAACAGTGGCAAACAACACCCCTGACTATACTTGAATTTCTCCTTTAAATCAACAAAGAGGACATCGCATTGAACTCATTTCCAGTCATCACCCAACACACAATTCAGCTGTAGCCATATTGTTTATCACTCTGTTTTTATTTTCCTTAAGCTCCCTGCAAAAACTTATTTTTGTCTATTAGGATTTTTTTCGTATAGGTGTGGAGCTGCAGTTATGTCTCTTTATGTTGTTGAATAAAATTACTCACTGAACAGTAAATCTCTTAAACGCAAGTCCACGTATATTACATAGTTTCTAAATTTGCTGCATAGTTTTGGTTTTGTTTCTGCATCTACAATTATATCTGACAATAAATATTAAAATTGATAAATACCGACAATAATATTCATAAATATTCCAGAAAGATGTTCTTATAATACTCATTTCATTTATTTATTTTTAGTAGTTAACATCATATAATATAATAGTTAATATCACAAATATTTCTTACTTTTTTAATATTATATGTAGTGAAAATGATGTGGAATATATGAAAATGGGATGAAACTTTATTAAAGTATTAAATTAATTATTGTTACATTAGGGAATTAGAAAATCTTGATATAATAAAAGTTGTTCATTTTGTTATTCAAAAAGCTTAAGTTTTTATCTGCGTATACTTTGATGTAAACTTAAATATCTTGACATCTAACTAATTTCATTATTCACAGATTGTCATGGAACTTTCTTACATCCCAACTATATTCTGGTGGGTGGCTGACAGAATGGAGATCATACCTTTGCTGTGGGCCGCGGTAACCAACCCACACCCAAGGTGTAATGAATATGGTTGCTCCGCCCTGGTTCCATACATAGGACCAATCCCTGTAAAAATTTATTAAAAATTTAAAAAATTTTCTTAAATATATATATCGACAATTGAGCGTAATGCTATTTGACCTTAGGTATCAGACACAACATAAAATCTGAGCTATATCTCAATTTTTTTTATATACTCGTATAAGCAGCTTTTGAGCTAACTCACAGAACAAAACAAGAGATGGTGGTTGAAAATGTATGAAAAAGAAAATTATAAGAAAGTATTTTCTCTTAAGGTAGAAGCCCGTAAAACCAATTTTCATGATGTAAAACCAAATTTTATATCATGATGAACGAGAAGAGCGCAGAACAATTTTAAAAGAGATACATTAAAAGTTTGTTTTTAAACTCCACCAAAGCCAAGACACCTGAGCCTTGGGAAATTTAGTTAAACCCTTCGTTACCAAATCTATTATTTTGTCTAATACTTCATTTAAACCTATGAACGAATATTTACCTGTTTAGTAATTTATGTTTCTAAATTACTGCATAACTCGATTTTCGATTAATGTTAGTTGAAGTCAGAAAAAAAGTCACATAGGTGTTCTTAAAGAGAAAAAAAATATTAGGTAGGGATTTTTGCCTTCTGTTGATAATCTATCATCTTATATCAATAGAAAAAAAATAGAAATAAAAGAATAGAAAAAAAGGTCTACAAATTATTAGGGTATAACTGTTTATAGGCAATTTACTAATATGAAAAGCAATAAATAATTCAAAGGAAAATGGTTAACCCTCACTGCTTTACAGAAGGCTATATCTCTGATATTTCTGAACCGATTTCAATGATTCTTTTTTTGTTTTGTTGCGCGCAACAGATTTTTTCGATTTCAGATACGTGTAATGATCTGAAAAGTATAACTTTAAATTATCTTATAACGATGTTGGCGTATCATAGGGAATTCACATTTTAGAGAAATATCTATAATTTAGACTTTCACGTTTTGCAGGGCTCCCACGATATTGTCCGCCGTATCGCCGGAGGTGTTTTCGACCTGATGGGGCTGACTTACAACGAGGACGACGGGGCTAAGGCAGGAGCAATTACCCTCCTGTCCAGGATCGCTAATGATCAGGAGAACCTCAACATCCTCGTCAGCCTAGGCTTCATCGACAGGCTCTTCGATCTCTCTAAAACTGCCGTGAGTCTACTAAACTTAATTATAATATGCGTTGGTCTAGCAAATTTGATTTACTACATTCCTTGGAAGAATAAGATTTAAATCTGTCTCTGAATATCGTTTAGACTGTTCTATTAATTGATACAAAAAATTCACTTTGTCTAGTAAAACGAATTGTAAATATGGTGAAAACACTGATCAGCTTTTATAGTTCAGCTTATATCTTGTCATGTTACCTTGCGTGTTTCTATATTTTTTCACTTAATATTTTATTTACACCTGTAAAAAAAAATACAATCAGCAAATGTGCTAAAATCTAAGTAAACATGGCATGGGCAGGCATGAGGGAGACAGCACCCAGTGGTGCATCCTCCTGACATTAAGCAGAACTATATTTTCAGGTCAGGAGGTCCCTCATCCAACTCCTTTTCAGCCTACGCCGAGTTATGGATGGTATTACGGTTTTAGCCATGTTTTGCACAAGTTTGTTTATGTGTCCATTTAGTTTGTCGTGAAATCGTTTGTAAGTCGATCGAATGTGGTTTGTTATAGTAGGAATACGTAAGTCAGTATGAAGGGTGTCGTTTGAAACATATGGTGGTGAGTTCGTTGCCAGTCTTAAAAATTGCGATTGAAATGTTTGTATTTTTCGTATGTGTCTCTTTTTAGCAGGTCCGTATATTTAGCAAGCGTAAGTCCATATTGGTTTTAATAAATAAGTGTATACGTTAAGTTTCTGTCTGGTGGGTAATTTAGAATGTCTATGAAGTATCGAATACAATAGTCTCAGTCGAAAATTTAGAGTTTTACGTTTAGTCTTGACGTGTGGGCCCCATGTCAACCTTTTGTCAAAAATAAGTCCTAAGTACGTTACTGTGTTTGATTGTGGTATCTGGTGATTGTCTACGTAAACTGGAGGGCAGGTTTCATGTCTGATTTGTCGTGGTTAATCTTTAATTTCCATTTCCTACACCAGTTTTGTACATTGTCTAAGTGATGTTGTAAAGTCATACTGGTCTGTGTTTTTAGTAATAATTGCAGTGTCGTCGGCATATGTCGCAGTTAGGATGTTTTCGTTTGTCGGTAAGCCATATGTGTATATTAAGTACAGTGGTGCCAGGATAGAACCTTGGGGAACTCCTGCAGAGACTGGCTTCACTGATGAGGTCTCGGAACCCTGTCGGACAGAAAAAAAAGCGGTCATAGAGAAAAGATTGTAAAACTAGATAATAAGTGCTTGGAAGTATGGGTTTTAGTTTAAAAAGAAGACCCTGGTGCCACACCCTATCAAAAGCTTGAGTAACATCCAAAAATGCCCCAGAAGCGTATTGTTTTAGTTCAAGTGCAGTGGAAATAAAGTCCGTTACTCTGTGTAGCTGTTGTGTTGTGGAGTGAAAAGAGCGAAATCCGAATTGATGGTCTGGTAATATGTTGTGGTCAGTCAGTATGTTAATAATGCGTCCGTACAATAATGTTTCAAATATTTTTGAGCATACTGGAAGAAGGCTAATTGGTCTGTAGGAATCAGGTCTGTGTATGTCTTTGTTTCTATATAAATTCAATTTAATTAATTCCTTAATAGTTTCACGTATTTTTATCTCTAACTGTTTTTGAAAATTCTTTCATTGATTTTAAAAATGGAGGTAAGTGAATGTCGTGTGTTGCCCGCACTAGATTTTTTTTCTTCCATTTTGAGAAATCAGAATACCATAGAAAGATAAGGAATCTTGGTTTATGCTTGGACATGGCTCAGTAATGCCCTGATGATGGCTCACAATCTTGAGCCGAAACGTTGGCAAAATTAAAAACTTTTCAAAAATGACTGATTCCTGACTATTCCACCTATAATAGTTTCTACAGTCGACTATACACCCTCAATAAATCTTGGTTGATTAAAGGACCACAACTAATCCTAATAAAAGAGTGTGAAAACGTTATTGACCAAGTAAACATGATTTTATAAACGCAGCAAGGATAAAATTGAAATATTTGTTTTTAGATAACATTTATTGTAAAATCATTCTAACAATATATTACACGTATATCTTTATATACGTATATACAGTTATATACGTATTTTAAAATTTTCATCATGACACAATGAGAGATGGTCAATCGTTTCATTTATTATTTTTAACCCCAAGAATATTTTAAATACGAAACGAAAAGATGGTCTTTTTTACATTTTCCATAATTTATTTTAAAACAATGTTTTTGGTTCCCCTCCTACATTCAGAATTTTCTTAAAAAATATTAAACCTGATGCATAACTAAAACAAAGCATTTTAAGAAATAGTGAATTTGAATTTAACAGAATACAAATTTTTGCAATAGAAAAAAATTATATTTGTTTGTTTATTCACTTAACATCACTTTATGCTGATGTGGCTAGTGGGAGAATGCTGCAGTGGGAGAATGGTGCAGTGGGAGAATGCTGCAGTGGGAGAATGCTGCAGTGGGAGAATGCGGGTTTAATTAGGATAGAAATCTTTAGCACCTTACACTGAAAAAAATAATTAATAATTTTTTACTCCCATTAAAAATTCCTCAGGCCACCTGCCAGGTTTGAATCCACGACCTTGGACAAGGGAAGTAGTGAGCATTGGACTATTATATTACAAAATAATTATAGTAGAATCATATTTACTAACAAAATTATAAATGATACTATTGATTTTAAAATAGATTCAGAAATTTAAGTTGCCATTATGCAGATACTATTTAAAAATATAGTCCTACTAAAATATAGTCGCATATTCTTTATAAGGCATATTTTATAAATACATTGACGCACACAGAACCATCGAAGATATGATATTTTTAGCTCAGAATACGTTAAAACGTATATTGCATTTGAAAAATCGTTTTTGAAAATGTAAAAAAAACACCACTGTAATTATTGTATCCCCTTTCATTTTTCGAACTATTCGGCATTACTGTATAATGATTACTTGAACGTTTTTAGGTAACACATTTGACAAATATCTCTTAACTAGAAACTGGAACACATTGAAATAGTAAGCAGATAAAGAATAAACAAAGGTCAGGCAAAGAACAGAAAGTTCGAAATCGCATTGCCTAACATCAGGGTCTCTTTTAGACGAGAAAGAGCCTAATACAATTGTTGAAGGTGTCTCTGAAACTAAAAAAACAAGGAATGTGTTTTTTTGAGAGCAAACATAGGAACTAGTATTTCCATATTCTTTCTTTGAGGAATATTATATCTGTCACACTGAAAAAAAAAGAAAAAAATATTTCAAGATTACAATATTGCAGAGATAATAATACCGGTAATCGATTTAAGCAACCAAAGTTGTAAATCGTGATATCGATAGCAGTTAAGAGAAGCTGAGCTAGCGGGTCTTAGCATTTAATGTTGTAAGCTGTTACCCGTTTAAGGCTATAACCCTAAAACTGCGGGCTATCTAACCTAAATAGCCAAAAAACATAATAACCAGAGGCGTAAATATTTACAAAAGCGTAAAATTATACAAAAGACAGTCTCCGGATTTTTTTTCATAAAAGCCCTGCATTGTTTTCCATCCTTATCCCTATTTTTGAGCCTATCTGAATAATGCAACGCTGAGGGCGCCCAGTAAACTTCCTATGATCCTGAAGTACATCTTTGGAAATTCGCTTCTTTAGAAGAAAATGACGATAGTAAGAATCTGAATGTGATTTTTACATGGAATATCTGTTCCGACAACGTGGAAACCCCATAGGTTCTATAAACCAATAACTATCTCGTTTGATTGTGTTTTTTTTTAGGTTTCATGACAACAATAAGTTTTGTTTTTTAATGCAATTTATCAGGTGAAATTATTTTTTTTTTCTTGTAAACCAGCATTTTTCTCCTGTCTTCCTGGTTGTCATCCATTTACCACCATTGGTAGACCTTTTCTTAATTACAACCCCCTGTTTTCAGCTTCAGACCCTTCAGGGTTTTTTTTTTCCAACACTCCTATGTTATTTCACATTATATGAATCTTTTTCATCCCTTTTAGGTCAATATTTTTACATAAATTTTACTTATTTGTTTAATTTAAAAAAAAAATGTTGGTTTATTCAAAACTTTAACTTTTGGAATAACCAATAATTTTTAAAATTCACTAATATTTAAACTTTTGATTTAAACCCTGTTTAGTTATTAAAATGTTTTTAATTAAAATAATGCAAACTATCATGATTCTAGCAATGCAAACTTATAGCAAGCAAGTAGTAGTAGTAGATGCTCAGTTTATGCTTGGACATGGCTCAGTACTGCCCTGATGATGGCTCATAAGCTTGAGCCGAAACGTCGGCAAAATTAAAAATATTCAGAAAAATACTGACTCCTGATTATTCCACCTATATATAAATGTTAAAGAAAGCAGAAGACACCCTAAGGAAAAAAATATCCTATAAGAAAATATATAAAAATTATAAGAAGGATTATCTGATTGTTCATATTTCTCACCGCATAGGAAAAAAAAAAAAAATAAATAAATATAAAAAAAAAGAAGAAAGAAAAAAAAAGAAAAGAAACCCTTGGAATACATAAGGGACAATGGTGTTAGCTTTTAGCTATATATACTAAAGTTGGATAATCCTTTTTTTTTTTTTTTTTTTTTTTTTTTTCACAACATCAATCTTTATTTGTATAGAATACATCTGCAAACATTGATTGGAAATCCATTACAATGCGCTACTTATTTGTTAAAATTTATTTTGTACATCAATTGTTTTTATTGTTGGTAAAAATTTAAAAAACCCAACTAAGAAGAGAAAAAAAAATATAGTTATTAAAATCATATGATCGGATTTAGTAATTTAGAATTAGACGCTTTTGCTAACAAATCAAAATTAAGTTCATTCACTGGGATAGTTAAATAAATTAAATAAATAATAATTTGAAATTAAAAATAAATATTTGATTAAAAAAAATGATACTCTAGTGCTCATTCCATATCATAAATCTTATATAGGATAACGTATTAAATTCATTATATATAAAAAAACTTATATAAAAAAACGTATTAAATTCAAACTAAGACTCGAAATGTTTTATGATCCACGCTGATAACTCATTTCCAACAACGCAACTCAGACTTTTGTGTCTCTTATAATTTTACTTCCTAGTAAAAAATTGATGCCAATTTTGAGGAAAAATTTCCTATAACATTAAAAGCATTTTCCAATCATATATCTTATATCAGTTTTATCAAAACGTAGCTTTATTCTGCGAAACTTAGTTCTTTGGACTTGATATGGATATTCCTTATGTTATATCTTATAACCTTATCACAACACACACATAGATTTATTCTGCAAAACACTTATTAAATTGAAAATTCAGACTCGATATAGTATGTATACTATGTATTTATGATATAGGTAAGTAAATTTTATTATATCATATTTTATTGCCAAATTTATCAAGTAACATATGCTACGATAATTCATTTTTTTTTTTTTTCTATGAACAGAAACACCCAAGATTGCGTTACGCTATTGGATTAGGTTTCGGCAGTTGCGGACACGATCGGCAGAGATCGTTCGAACTGGGCGAGCGCGGAGCTGTTACTATTCTGGTAGAATGGCTACTCAACGATAACGACTCCTACGTACAGCTCGGGGTCGTGTCTGGTCTATGGAAGCTATCCTACGAGCTAATCAACTGCATGGTCATGATCAAGTACCAGATCGTTGAGGTGAGTACTCTGAAGTCCCTATTTAAGGATACATTAACTGTTGAAACTTCAGAAAATAGAAGCCAAGTAATGAAATATGAACAACAGCTGAATGGAAATAATTGAGTCGTTGATTTCCAAAAGGTACTAAAGATTGTTTTTTTCGAAACTGATATTTTGACATATTTCTATTCTCATAATTTAGATTTATCTAAATCTTATATTCAATTTGATCTACATTTACACTCCAGTCCTTTTAAAATGCGATTTAGAAACACAATTATTTCCTAGTGGTACAAATTAAGCACTTAGTTTTGTTCCTAATACTACTAAAACATTTCATTACATAATTAAAAATAGTGTTATTAAAATAGTAAAAAAATAATTCTAGATTTAAATGCGAAAAGATTCCTTAATTATATTATTAATATAATAAAGAGCTTTATAGTTCAAAATTTATATCAAAACACTAAATAACTGATAAAAAAGTTTTCACTTATTATTTTATCATACGTCAATTAGATCATGGACATATTATATATATAAATAAAGCTGAAATACGATATTTTTATTGTATTACATATTAAAGACGCATTTTTTTTTTCTTTTATCCGGTAACAAAAGTAGGGTAATATAATCATTATGTCCACTTGTTGGTAGGTATGCAACGATTCAATTAATGAAAATTAATCTATATGAGTGTTTTAAATATTTCTAGCTAAAACACTTACGAATACTGTATTAAATATGAATAATCTTCTCTTTTAAAGTGAAGTAATTAAGTTTAAAATCATTTTTATCAACGTCCTAATCTATTATATATATATATAATTATATATATATATATATAATATATATATATATATATTATATATATATTTAAAGTTTCAAACTAGTTCTGTAAATGTAAAAAAATGAGCTCAAAATATTAAAAAAATATATTGAAGTTAGTTGACTGTGTGGTAACTAAAATATCGCTTTGAATGAGTAATGGTAGTGTATTATGTTCCAATGTTTAGATTAGAGTAAAGGGTGATTAAGGCTGTTTCTCTTATAACTCATTTAACCTTTTGAAATTTGTTTATCACTATCGGATCAGTAGTGACTAATGAAATCAAACTTACTTTAGTATTTGCTTCTCTAATCACTATTGTGACACATAAAAATATATTTCTTCCTTTAAAGCTTTTCTCGTCTGTCATACGAAACATAATGCACTTACACATCCATCTAAATATATTAGTGGATTCTTAGAACACTATGACTCATGCGTCTATGTCATGATGTAAAGATGTGTATGTATGACAAATGTATAACTACAAAATGACAATTGTATTTAAAATTTTCCTTCTTTCTTCTCAATATTTACAATATCTGTTGTTGTTTCCAAAGATTCATTATTGAAAATAATAAACCAAAATATACATTATCAATAAATAAGCGTGGTATAATCAACTTCACAGCTTTATGTCTCATATAGAACGAACAAAATATAAATATGATCGATCTGTATTAAGTTGTGTTTATTTACTTATTATAGCTTTTTCTTTTCATTTTGATTATTTTATTTTCAGTCGATATTATTTTTGTTCCTATAATAACTAAAGGGATAACACTTACTTAATAAATGAATCATGTTTCCATCAATTATATGAATCAATGTCAATTATCCATCTGACTATTCTACCCTCAATGCAAAATCCCTATCATATGGACAGTCCGAATCATCGGTTAATTTTTCTCATTCCTTTTAGTAAACTACTTTTTTTTGTTTTTTACAACTTTAAGGCCAAAGGTTTTTTTATAAGCGTAGATCATCATAGTTTAAAATATTTATAACACAAATTACAAAACATCTCTGTCCGTTTCCAGATATAACACATAGTTATGAGTGTTGTTTGGTAAGTTAACAGGTTTCTTAATAAACAGCTTATGAATACATACCGATTGTTAGAAATTGTGGAATTCCAATAATTGCAATATATAGTACATTACAGGTCCCACCATCACCTGAAATGATCATTTGCCAGTTAGTTTTGTTAGTATTTTAACACACATTAAAAATTCCTCAGGCCACCTGCCAGGTTTGAATGCCTTGTTACTTTGGACAAGGCAAGTAGTGAGCATTGGGCTATTATATTACAAAATAATTATAGTAGAATCCATATCTACTAACAAAATTATAAATAATACTATTAATTTTAAAATAGATTCAGAGATTTAAGTTGCCATTACGCAGATACTATTTAAAATATTTATAACACAAATTACAAAACATTTCTGTCACATAGTTATGAGTGTTGTTTAGTAAGTTAACAGGTTTATTAATAAACAGCTTATGAATACATACCGATTGTTAGAAATTGTGGAATTCCAATAATTGCAATCTATAGTACACTACAGATCCCGCCATCACCTAAAATGATCATTATACTCAAATTTTTCTCCTTCATTTTTTTTAAATAATGTATATTCTCTTTATCAGAGTGATTTTTGATATACACTACAACTTTACTATGGAGCTTCTTGATTCATTACTACAGAATTTCTTCCAATATACAATAACAGAAAAACATTAAACAGCTCTATGCTCAAGACGCAAAATAAAACTCCTGATCACTTACAGTGGTTCTAATTCTTGTACGGGCCTACAAACCCTTCCAAAGTAAAGTAAAGGAAACCGAAGCGATCTTCCGGAAGAATTGCTCCACCAGCGATAACTTAACTTGGAGCTCACAGGAACTGCGTGGGCTCGTATACTAACCTCCTTCCAATACACGTTCGATAATTGCCCATCCTTCGGTATCATTTTATACAGGGAAAAATACACCTACTATATTAAGCAGGGTTTAGCATTTGGTTTTGAAGAATAATAATTGTTACATATAGTAACTTATTCTAAATTAGAGATAAAATAGCCGTGAAAATAACTGACCTTAATACCAAATTCAGAATCATTTTTATTATATGAGACCTTGATGTCCAAAAAATACTAAAGGCAATATTTTACGAAATTGATATTTTGACATATTTGCATTGTAATGGTTTATTTTAATCTAAATCCGTCATCAGAATTTATCTAAAAAGCATCTGAACCCTTTAAAAAACGAATATGAAAATTGTAGTTCATGTCAAAAAATACTAAATCCACATTTCCATTTCATTCTAAAAGGTACTGAAAATAAATCCTTCCAAAACTTACAATATCCTTTCAAAACATATAACATTTTCTTTTAGTTTCTTCCAAAAGCTACTATATTTCCTTAAATACAGCAGAAGCACCCAATTTCCGTAATGTATTACCATTAATATATTGTTTTCATTATTTTGTGCCTATTTCATTTAGGTTCATTTAGAACTTGAAGCATCGCTCCTATTGTAATCAATAGTGTTAACCTAATAATCAGTCTTTTGGTTGTTTTAAACGATGTAGTTGCATCGATTCTTTTTCGTATGTTCTCAATTTTAATAAGCTTTTATTGTGAAATGAGAATGTTCGACTTTGTGAGGAAGTGAGAGAAGTTAGTTGCAGGGTGCAGTCAAAAGAACACACAATTAAGAAAAGCTTAATAGACTGGTGCCGACGTTTCGACCTAAATTAGAGGCATTCCTCAGGGCGTTTGGAGGAGAGCGTCATAAATATGTTTATCTAAAGGATAAATGAGAAAAAATTGTTTTTTTATATAATTTTTGTTTTTTTGATATTAAGAATAGAAATTGGGATCACTTGTAGCTGGGTGGCTAGCGTAACAGCCTCCCATGCTAAAGATCACGGGTTCAAACTCGCAGGTGGTCCTAGGATTTTTTAATGGGAGTAAAAAATCCTTAGTTACGCCGTCCTTCGGAGGGGACGTTAAAAGGTGGTCCCGAGCCTGTGCGATGTCAGGTACTCGTTAAAGATCCCTATCCTAATAAAATCTGGATAGGCAAAATTTAGGACTCCCACCGTAGCCTCGTCCGATTAGCCATAGCAGCATAAAGTGACGGTAAATAAATAAACAAACAAACAAGAACAGAAATATAGACCAATAATATACCGTTGGAAAGAGAAAGATTTTAGAAAAAATATTATCTGAATTACAAAGTTGTAAAATATTATATAAAGTGACGAATAGAGAATAAACTTACTACTGATTAACAATTTAACGTAGTTATATTATTTAATCTAAATCATATGTTTCCAACTAAAAGGATTACAGGTTTTATTAAAGTCAACTTAAAATATTTTTCAAATTAAAGTATATTTAATAGTTTTTAAATTGATTTTAACGGTCGAGGTAAGTGAAAGTCGTGTATTGCCAGCATCAAATGTTTCATCATTCCCTTTATCTATCTCTACCTATCTATTGTATACGTAACACATAATTAAATCACTACCATCATATTTTAAAATTTAAAATAATGTTGGTAAGAGATTTATTGATGTATTGAGCAACTATCTGCAAAATAATTAGGTATACTATATACTTTCAGTAAATAGATGATAATAATCTGAGGTGTCATAAAGAAGGTTGACAGGGATTCATTGATGATATCCTAAAGCTCCGTGGAGAATGATTCAGGCTGCTCGAAGCTCCTAAAGGCTGATATGGGCGCTGCCATTGAGGGATCTAATTTATGTCTTATAGGCAGCTTAGGGGAGCGACAGTCCGCCTTTGTACACCTTTCTTGATAGGTAATATTGAAGTAAAACCGATTAAGTTGTAAGGGGATTTTGATATTTATAGAAATCAAAAGATTAGCTTTATTGATAAAATCACTTTCAAGTTCTTTCCATACAAATATTTACTTAAGGCTTAATGGCAACTATTCTTGTGTTGAAAAAAAATAAATAAAATGCATAAACTTAAGTAAAAGTAACATTATCTCGCTGAAGAGACGGAATTTACTTGCATATATGTTTAAAAATATATATTTTGCTGGTTAATAGAGTTTATGTACAAAAATATTAAAACATTGCGTAGTTTTCTGCTAACGAAACAAATGTTTTTAAACAACAAATTAGTTCGTTTTTTTCATACTTACAGATTTCATGAGATTCGTGTGCGTTCACATGATACATCCTCCAGCATTAATTCTGAAAGAAGAGTAACCTCAAGTGGATCTTTTTCACTCCCTCTTTAACGCCACTTTATGCTGCGGTGCCTGATAGGACATTGCCACAGTGAAATTCTAAATTTTGACAGTCCGGCTTTAATTAGGGTTATAGGAGACGCAAAACAAAAAGTACTAAAAACTATTCCTTCCAAAATGTGTAAATTATTTAATACTGTATTGTAACTCCTCCCAGTATTCTCAATACACAACATCAATATTGAAACATTGTTCAGGAATCAGGTGCCGCACGCTCACCAAAATCAACTTTCCTAACGACACATTAATTTGCTTTTAGCATACTTACTTATTCAATAAGATTTATTTATGTTCATGTCAACGGGATGATACATAGGTCGTCATATACTATTAAGAGAATGTAACTTGGAAAGAAAAATACCTGACTTCAATACATAGCCTCAATTTAAAAATACTATTTCACTAACGAACTAAAAGGTCTAAGGTTATAATAATTTTTCGACTTCTAGATGTTTTTGAATTCTATTACATAGACTTGTTCCTTATATGATCTTTATAAACCCAATGAACACTACAACCCATGATTAATCAAAGGCTTAGCACTTACAAACAAGGGATCTATACTGTTTCTTGGCCAACCGCCGTACAAGAGGGTGTTTCTCACACTGCCAGGGAGAGGAACAGCCATCTTGACACCGTCTGAACTCAGTGAACCGCTCAGAAAGCAAGAAGATGACCAATGGCAGAAAATGTGGGACGATAGCCAGGTAAGCAAACTGAAACATATAAAACAAACAGTGAAACCCTGGTCTACGTCTAGCCGTAGCAGCCGCAGGGAGGAGGTCGCGTTGATCCGGCTAAGGATAGGACACTCGCGGCTGACGCACACTTATCTTTTTGCTAGGCAGCCGGTGCCCCGATCCAGCACTGTGATGGAATCCTTACCATTCGGCATATTTTTCAAGAATGCCCTTATTATTCATCACACCCCCAAGCCCGAATATTTCAGCGGTGCTGGGTGATAGAGAGAAAACCATTGAATTAGTTTTTGATTTTCTTAAGGAGCAGTCATTATTATCGAAATTATAAAGACCATTCCTAGTCAGTTAGCATTACTAGTATTAGCTTTTTAAACTATTGTTTACATAAAAAAAAAATTTTTTCTTTCTTTATTTTTTTTTATTATTATTTTTTTTTTATTATTTATTTTATTTTATTTCTTTTCTTTCTTTCTCTCAATCACCCATTACCTAATAGTTTTTATAAAGGTTGAATATGCATATAGTGTCTAGGCGTTGATGACCTTAGGGTTTTACACCTTAAAACCTAAACAAACAAACAAAGAGAGTGTTTCGGCCCAGTTAATGCTGAATGGACCGTTTTTCTTTCAATTTTTTAACTGAATTCCCACCTCAAGAACTAAATATTCTGTCAGATTCACAGATGAGTAGACCTGTTCCCATCTCATTGAGCCATCTAGCTCCTGAAAAAATGCCTTTAATCCGAAAATAATTGGATGTAAAATGCGAAACAAAATCGAAAATATTTAATATATATTGAACAACTAAAACAGCCTTAAATCCTAAAATAATAGGTATCTCATTATATGAATACAAATACCCTTTAACGTAACATCAAATAATCAAAGGTTTATATGAAAAGTCATAGTTATACCAATCTTAAATTGACGACTAGTTGATTTATGTATTCGTAATAAATGTTTTGAGAAAATTGTTATATACCAACTGCAAAAAAAAACAACAACGATTTGCAATATACACATATATTCTATTCTGCACCGTAAACTTAGCGATTCCTCTAAAGAGACCTGGAAAGTCTTTGGAGTGGGTTATAACAATTAGTGATGTATTTAAGTATTTGGGCTGATGGGTTCATATTGTAAGTCTATTTGTAGTGGGAATGTTCATATTATTCTGTAGCAATTTCTGAAATTTTAAAAATCTCTGTTGTTTGTCACGTAGAATATTTCAGAACCATTTCTCGTAAAACTTTGGATTTGAAAGACTGAATCATTTGGATGTTGGTGATTTCAGCAGAGCCCAAATCTCTTTCTATTGTGTGCATAAGGGTTTGATGAGTAATTTGTAGATAATTTTGGTGTTTTCGACTTTTGATAGTTTATCCAGTAGCCTAGATAATAGTCCAAATCGTTTATTCATGTGTTTTCTTTTAAGTCTAATGTGGTTCCACCATGTCAATATTTTGTTTTAATAAATTCCTAGATATCGTACCTCTTCTGATGTCGGTAGAATATACTGCTGGACTTTACCATGGTTGAGCGTGAATACAATGAACATAATCTTTCTTTCATTAATTTTTACTTTCCACCTTGTAGCCCAACTAGATAAACCGTCATGGTGGTTTTTCAATATGAAGAATGCCAGAGCTTTGGTAGGATGTCAAGGGAGCTATCTTAATGTATGTATGTATGTATATTTATGTATATATATATATATAAAAGTGGAAACCATGTTTAGTAGATAAGATAAAAATAGGTAAGTAGAGATGCATCTATATGTTAATCTGTTCTGATTATAATGTGCGTCGTAAGCATACGACATTTAAAAAATTTTTTTTTAACATAAACCTCTGATTTGGCTAGAACCAGACATCAATCCTTCCATGACAAACTCCCACTCTAACCCACTAGTTTCAATCCTTGCTTCCTCTTCCATTTCTGACAATCCTCCGAGGCGTCTGAAAAGGAAGATGGCCTCGATACCTTCTAGTTTAGATTACCCAGTGGAGTGCTGCCAATGGGCATTTTTTCTTCGCGTGTTTTTCATGTATTTCTCTGTTAGGTAATTTACTTGATACATTAACTAATACAGTTCTAAATTTCAATAAATGATAATAAAGAAACAAACATAAACCTCTTCATTTATTAAATAAACTATCAATTTTTTATATATTAATAAGATGTTATATATTAAAAAGATTCGAGAAATTGGTTAATAAGTTGCCTGATCGAACATCTTTGGAACCATAAAAACAGATCCTGTAAGAGGCACGGCTTTGGGAAAGGTTTATAACTCGGAAAGTTTGGACCTACACATTGCCCCGGCTAGTACATTGAACTGGGGCGAGGATTTGCATGTATAGCCAAACAGTGTAGAAGTGACTTATTGTTTTATGTGTTTTTTTATACCTGTTCACCTGCATCAAGATTCCATCTATATGTAAATTTGTCGAAATAACCCTTGTTTGCATAGCGGGTTCTCTTTTCTTATTACCAACTCTGATAATAAATGTTTTATTACGTTTTATAGATAAAGGCCCTCACCACTCCCTCTTGTCTATACAATTCGGTGCTTAAAAAAAATCAGACGTATCACTGAAAATACACATTTCAGTGTCTACGGAAACCAAATGACAGGTCCCGAAAAATAGTCTAGGTGTGATTTCGTGAGTTTGTCTGTATGTTAAGCACTGTTGAGAAACGTACGAAATTGAAATTCCATATTTAAGACAACTAGATGCCTAGGAACATATAACAACTTTTTTATAATAATCGAAGAACGAGAAGTGCCACTTTATAATATGCATTTCGCAACCTTTTACGATTTTCTCAACAAAAAAAAAATCTAAGGATTTCGATTAAATTCGCTGTAAAAGTTAATGGGTTTTAATATCATGCTTTATTCCGATTGCAATAATCTGAGAGGACGTAAATGCCGATATCATAAATTTTCATCCTGTAATGTGTTCTTGATTTTGTATAAAAAAAATTAACTATTTCTATTTTCTCTTTATAATCCTAATTTTTCTTTTGGTTTAATAATTGTAAGATATATTTTTTTCAAATCCGATTATAAATTAATTTTATTTAATAATTTACAAAGTTTCTGTCTCTAGATCCATCCTTAAGTATCTATCATGCATAAGTGTCCTACATATAATGTTTTACCGCTTCATCAGCAGTGTTGGTTTCCACTCACCACTCTACTGCTCATCATATAGGGCTTCCCATCTACGTGAGTGGAAACCAACGTCACTGCTGATAAAGCGGCGAAACATTATGTGTGGGACCATTGAGATGCTGGTTTCCAAAATGTACTAAAGGACATTTTTTTCTAAGTTGATGTTTTGACATATTTGTGTACTAATGGTTTAGTTTTATCAAGCCGTCATCAGATTTTATCTAAAAACATAGAAATATCTTAAAAACGTATTTGAAAATTGCATTTCATTCCATAAGGTACTAAATCCAAATTTCATTTTATTTCAAAAGGTACTAAAAACATTTCCTTCCGCAAACCTGCGGGTGGCCCGAAGATTTTTTAATGGGAGTAAAAAATCCTTAGTTATGCCGTCCTTCGGAGGGGACGTTAAAAGGTGGTCCGGAGCCTTTGCGATGTCAGGTACTCGTTAAAGATCCCTATCCTAATAAAAACTGGATAGGCAGAATTGAGGACTCCCACCATAACATCGTCCGATTAGCCACAGTACCATAATTTGACGTTAAACGATGCTACGGTACAATTTAAAAATATAATTTATTATATTTAATTTATAATTTATGGCAAGTTTTTGTCGTCTAAAAATGAGAGGAAGAATTCTGGCTCTGAACATAAGCTATGGATAGGGCTGATTCGAAAAGCCCCAGTGGATATTCTAATTCCCGCATGAAGTACTGTGTCGAGCCTGGCGATAATTCGTGGGTGTGCCGAAGCATATATAAATGACCCATGTTCAAGTCTTGAACCTATCAAAGTTTTATAGAGTATTGATAAAGTTTTCCTGTCTGAACCCCAATTAGTGCCGCTGAGAACTCGCAGTATGTTTATTTTTTTCGTAGCCTGTACTTTTATGGTGGATATATGATGTCCCCAGGTCAGTTTTCTATCAAATGTCAAGCCTAAGAATTTGTGGTAAGTAGTAAATGGTAACTTAGTGTTCCCTAAGTACAATTCAGGTAGTGATGGTGTATTCCGCTTTCGGCTGAAGAGCAGACATTTAGTTTTTTTCTAATGAGAAGTGGAGTCCTATAGATATTGACCAATTATTCAGCCGATTGAGAATTTCTTGCAGTTTATTTTGAATTTCTGTAATGTCTTGGTATCTGTAGATAATTGCCATGTCACCAGCGAATAGTAATTATTTCACTCCTCTTGGAAGGTTGAGACCCAAGTCGTTCACTGACAGGGAGAAAAGGGTCGGACCATGGACGCAGCCCTGAGGGACACCGCTTTTTTGAGAACTATTTTCAGAAAGTTCGCAGCCTACCCTAACTCTAAAATGGCGATTAGTCAGAAACTGTTTAATGAAAGCAAGCATTTGGCCTCTTATTCCAATTGAGGGTAGTTTGCGATGAATAACTGCATGGGAAATACAATCGAAAGCTTTTACCATATCAAAGAATACTGCTCCTAGTAGTTGGTTATTGATAAAGGAATATTGTGCTTCGGCTTCTACAACAACCAAGTGATCTGTCGTGGAGCGCCCTTTGCGAAATCCAGATTGATAAGGTTGTAGAAGCTTTCCTCTTTCTATCATCCACATTAATCTTTTGTTCACCATCCGTTCCATGGTTTTGCCAAGGCAGCTAGTAAGGAAGATCGGGCGGTAGCTAGTTGGTAACCTCTTATCTTTACCTGTTTTTAGAATGGGAACCACAAGGGAGTCACGCCAGCCATTCGGAAAGCCTCCTATGGACCAGATATGATTAAAATAGTCAAGGAGCCATTGAAGAGTATCGTTGGGTAAATTTTTAATCATTTCGTAGTGAATGTTGTCGGGACCAGGTGATGATCCATTCACTAAGTTTAAGACCTCTTTCAATTCCCAAATTGTAAATCGAATGTTGTAGAATGATGTGGAGTCATCTAGGTTATTACAAATTTCTATTTCATTGGGGATGGTGTTGCTGTCAGTATTATTGTTTCTATTTTGATTATATATATTAGAGAAAAAATCGGCAAATGTATTTGAAACGGTTAAGGGGTTGTCAGTCAGTCTTCCATTAACTAAGAGGGTGAGGTTGGGAGAGGATACGTTTTTGGTTAGTTTGCGGAATTTGTTCCAGACCGTCGCGGAAGTTGTTGCGGAATTTATAGAACTAACAAATTGTTTCCAAGTTTTATAATGGCTAAAGGTAGTTTTGCATATGGATCGAAATTTTTTATACTCGATAAGATTTTCTAAGGTCATACTTTTTAGAATTTTTTTGTAAGCTCTTCGGCGATTATTAATAGCTAATTTACATTCTTTGTTGAACCATCGAACTAGAGGTATATTTGGGGTGCCTTTGGTGTTTGGTATCGATGCTTGGGCGGCCTGAATGATAATATTTTTAGTAGCTATACACCCTTCTTCAACGCTCAGGTCGTGAGGAGGAGTAATAGGTGGCGAGGCCAATCTGCTTTATCTAACACCCATCTAGCATTTACGCGACATAAACGGTTCATATTTGTAAATTTAATTAGAATTGGAAAGTGATCACTGCCGTGGAGATCGGGTAATCTAATCCGATCTATCCAATCTAATGTGGGGTAGAGATTAGTGCTGCAGAGAGAGAGGTCAAAGGCCGAATATGTTTCAAAGCTTGATCTTAGAAAATTCGGTTCTCCTGTATTTAGTATAATTAGATCCGATATATCTATAAAATTTTCTATTATCTTACCTCGTGCATTGAGATCGTTGGAGCCCCATAAGGGGTTATGACCGTTCATGTCTCCAATATATAAAACGGGTCGAGGGAGTTGATTATTTATTTCTAAAAGATATTAGTATTTCTATTATAGATATATTCTATTATAGATATAAGTGTTTCTCGGTTATCACAAAGTACTGTGCCCATTCCAGTTGCGAAGTAATAGAACGAATCAGTTCTAATGTCTACTTCACACAGTTTTATTTTATTTATTTTTTTAAAACAAAGATGGGAATAAAAAGTTATGATAATTAAAAATAAAATTGTAGAAACTAATATGATAGAGACGTTAGTTGTGGATGCGGTCATCCAGAAAAAAAAAAAAAAACACTATTAAGATAAACTTACTTTTTAGTGTGGCGACGTTTCGTTCTACATTGTGGACCTTCGTAATAAAACTAAAAAAAAATAATAATAAGTTAGATAATGAGATACCAGCTATAAAATATGTAAACAAACATTAATAAAGAATGGTAATATTGGTATGAAAATCATGAAGTTCAAAATGAGAGTAATTCTCAGGGCTTACTCCGGCTACTGGACTGTAGGGCACGTGGCAGTTAGCGGACCAAGAGTTTTCTCAAATAAGCAGTCCAGGTATGGCAACATCAGTGGGGATGGATATATCAGAATCTGAAAGAACAGCGAACTATGGGAGCTGTATGGAACTTATGACATTGTCCGCTTCATACTAGCAAGGAGGATTGAATGACCTAACCCATGTAGTGAGGATGGATGATTCAAGGAAGCAAAAAAAAAATTCTGCTTGGAAAATCTTTAGTACCAGGAGAAGAGGACGACCTCGGGGACGTTGGGTTCAGGATCTGGAACAGGACTTGGAAGAGCTCGGTATAAGAAACTGGAAGAGGTGAGCGTTGAGCAGAGAGGGTTGGAGCAATATTGTCAAGGAAGCCAAGGGCTGTATATATAGTAACTTTATAGTAGCTATATAATAACTAAGTAATGAGATTGATTAGGTATCTAAAGGAAGTTATGAAATAAAAATAATAGGTTCAGGTGAATATATGTTTACGGAACTAGTATGTTTAAATTTATAACAATGTCAGCATACAATAAAATTATGTTAATTTATAGGTGTGTTTTCTCTTCATGACCTTAACCAATTTATCCACCATATATTCTCAAAAGTCAACAATGACTTCATCATATAGAAATTAATATAATATTAATATGTTAACATTGGCTCACGGGATTAACAATGTGTTGCAGAGGCTGATGGAGATCATGGCCTGCGATAACGAGTGCCTGCACAACTCGGTGGCTGCCCTCCTCACCAACATGCGCCGCCTGGCCCGGGTCGCCGAGTACCAGAAATACGTCGACGAGCACCTTCCACCTGAGAAAGCAGCGGGGGACATAACCGACGTCGACCTCATACTGCCTTACCAGTACCCTGATGTCCAGGAACCAGCTATCCATATCGAGTAATGTATAAAAAAAGTTTCAATAAATATTTCAAAATTCGTTTCTTGTTGATTTCCTTTATATCCTTGGCTCAAACTAACGCTGTTTTATTTTCACTTACCTATATATGAAATATATAGTAAGGGAAAGTATTGCGATCGTGAAAATTATTGAATTCCAGTTTTCAATGGAAATACACGTTTTAGGGTCCCTGAGTCCAAATGACCCAGTCTCGGTAAAGGGTCTCTGTGTTTGTGTCCCTGTGTGGTAACTCCAGCGCATAAACGAAAAGTCCTATAAAACTGAAATGTCATATTTAAGACAAATATACAATCGAGATGTTACAGAAACTTTTTTATCAAAATCAGCTGACCGGAAGATCTACTTTATACCATGTATTATGCACCTTTTTACGGTTTTCTCAAAATAGCTCTAGCGATTTTGATTAAACTCTATATATCGATGTAAAATTTGATGGGCTTTAATATCATGTTAGTTTCATTCTGATTTAAGTAGTCTGACAGGGTTTAAATGCCGGTATTTTAAATTTTCTTCCTCTAAAGTACCTTTGATTTTGAAGATTCTATAAAAATAACCATATTATCTTGTTATCATTGATAAAAAACAGGTAAAAAGATAAGTTGAATGAATTCGATATCCAACTAAAGGAAAAAACTGTAAAAATAATGTGTAATGCAATTTTTGTTTTTAAAAATAAGTTCTATACATGTATAATATACCGTTTTAAAGCTAAAGATTTTAGAAAAAAATATTATCTTATACAAAAGCCTGTAACAGTTATTACCGAGTGATGAAAAGCCGATAAAACTAAGTGATTATTTTAGATAAAAATAGAATAATAATTGTTGTGTATTTTTAATAAAACACATGTTTCTACAGGAATTCAATTTAAATAATTCTTGAATTGTTTCCCTCATTTTTATCTCTAAATGTATTTAAAAATTCTATAATCGATTTTTAACATTCGGTGATGTGTTAAAAAACCCACACCAGATTTTGGTTTTTTCACTATTTCATATTTCAGAAATGAATGTCTAGGTTTCAACCTTACATCTTAAATTGAAAATTAATTTATTTATTCTGAAATAATACCATCTACCGTTTTCTTGGGCAATGCTTATTAAAGCTATAAGAAATAATTCATGCCATATGCTCGAAGTTAACAGACAAATAATAAATAAAGATATTTAAAAAATATAGAAAAAAAAAATAACTTAGGCTAAATCCATGCCTATTTTACAATATTTACAAACCCCGGCACCTACTAGTGGATATCAATAGCGTCTAAAAACTGTGAAATTTGTCGCTTTCCCTAGTATTTCGTCGCTTTCAAAAGCTTCGCGGTATCTGTTTTAGTAAATACATGTTCCACACACACGCAATTTTTAAATTACCCGATTTAAATTTCAATAGCGACTATTGCACTAAATCTTGGTCCTCTTTTCTTGCTGTGTAATAAGTAAAAACTGTTTTTATTACTATTTTAATTTGTTTAAATCCAACTTAAACAGACAGAGCCGTCTAGCGGAGGCTGCTTTGGGATGCCTAGATTCGATAATGGGTTGTTGTCCCGAATGTGTATTCGAACAGCTCAAACAACTAGCGAGCCCCATCACAAATCATAAAACCTAATTCAAAAATATTCAATCCCAGACACACTCATCAGAACCCTCTTAAAGTGCGAAAGAGACAGCAGAAGAGATACCATAAAATGTATATATATGTTTTTCGAAACCTTTTTTTTTTTTTTTCTTAAACAGAATATTAAAAAGATCTGAAGCCACCATAACGTGCTTTATTTGCTACACTGTAGAGCCACCATCATTCTTTAGTGATCATAAGAAAAATAAAATGAAAAAGCGTTGCAACAAATAAGATCATTCAGTGCAGACTTTGATCTCCCTACTTGGAGCTTGCAATATATTTAAGACCCCCTTCTATGTATATTCAACATAGGACCTTTGGAAGATTTTTCCCTTCAGCAGGAAGTATTATAAACCACTCACAATATCTGAAGAAGAGAATAAGGTCTAACGAACCGTCGTTTCTCCGTACCTTTGATGTAAATTTTCATAGGCATAATGAATCCTACAAATTTCTTCATTATTTTGTTTGATCATTTGCCTCTTTATTTGGGCCCTTGTTTCATTAATATTTGTCTGAATATAATATAAAATATCGGTTAGGTAATCCTGCATACTATTCGTTTGTGGTTATTTTTTTTTTTTTTTTAATCTGAGAAAATATGGCATTCATGGAATCTTTTATTCCGCTAAATCATTAAATAAGATATTAGCAACTGTTTAATCTTAAATTATCATAAGACAACATGACTGTTAAAAATCATGGTAACACATTTTTTTTTTTTTTGTTGATTATTACATACATTGTCACTTCAGCAAATGAAATGTTGTCGATATTGAAATAATTAGTAAAATAGGGCTTAACTCTAATTGAATGCTACCGAGGAAACAAATAAGCCAATGAATACCAAACAGCATAGGTTCTCATTTGCTGTTTCAATTCCGAGTCACGTATCAGGAGGCTTATATCTAAATTACTGATCCTCATGAGAACAGCTCTGATGAAAACCGTCTAGAAAATGAAAAACTTATACGCAAACTCCCTCCTTAACATCGATTGACTTTGTGGAGCTATGACTTTGTTGTTTTCTTTTCAATAATAGCTTAGAATTCAACAATCCGATGTGGCGCCTCAACATAAATGACTGCAAATGTGTGATAGATCGAACTCAAGCCACTAAGTACCGATTTTCTTGATCCTGTCTCCATCAACACAGATCTCAGAAAACATTTCTTGCTTCATTCATATTAAAATTACTAGGTGTTGCTCGCGACTTCGTCTGCGTTAATTTCTGTTAGTATGATCGCGATTAAGAAGTTTTTAAAAGAACATATTCTTAAGTACTCCTGTGTAAACGATATTTTTAGTTTTATTTTGTCGTGGGAAAAGAACAAACTGATTTTCTCTGCAACCCGATTTTGACAACGCGACATATAGTTGGCCGTGTGAAAAACAGTCTTGATGTAAATAGATTCCTACGTGTTTAAATGTTTGTCCTTGTGACTAATTAATTGTTACGGCAAAAGATAACAATGTGAAATTCAATTATAATCTAAATCCTTTGGAATTATTGGGATAAGAGGTTAATTATCCCCGTTTTTTCCACATTTTCCACTGATTCTTCACTTCTATTGGTCGTAGTTATGATGTTATATAGCCTAAAGCCTTCCTCGATAAATGGACTATCCAACTTAAGAAAAAATTATCAATTCGAACGAGTAGTTTCTGAGATTAGACAAACAAACTCGTCAGCTTTATAATATTAGTATAGACAAGTAGTTAGATTTTAATATGATCAAATAATAATACTGTATATGTAGTGATGTGGTGGAGGTACGGAGTACCCCTGAGTCATGATTGTCATACAATCGAAAGAGAAATGACTAAACAACAACCCAAACTGTAGTGATGTGTTAGTGGGCACTCCAACATTAAACGGTAGAAATGTATTATGTTGTATTATTTTATTATTATCCCTAAAAATATATAAAAGAGAATATTCACATATCATTAGAAACTTAATTTTTTTTTTTTTAATTAAATTAAAAAACTTATAAAAGGTTCATCTTTCTTTCTATCCGCAGTCAACTGGAATAACAAGGCTAGTGTTTTTCTTACTTGATAACTTACATCGTATAATAATAATAAGAGATTCATATTAATTGAGATGATTCATAGATTATTATTTTAGAATTTCGCACTTCTTCAGCTTTCGCAGGGTATATTCACTCATTGAGTCTAGGCTAGGCTCTAATTGTGTTGATTAAAAATTAAATTTAAAATTTAAACGATGATTGAGACATTTAAATATTGTTACAGAATTTTTCTTCATTAAAAAGCTGTGGATATAAATAAGAACACATTATGATTTCATAGAAAAATCTGAGCTTACGTTATGGTTTCTGGTTTTGATTTTTACTTCCACTTATCTATATATGAAATATATAATAAGCAAAAGTATTGAGATCGTAAAAATTTTTGAATTCCAGTTTTCACCAGAAATACACATTTTAGGGTCCCCTGAGTCCAAATGACCAAGTCCCGCAAAAAGGTCTTGGTGAATATGTGTGTGTGCCCGTGTGTTGTAACTCCCGGGCGGAAACGAAAAGTCCTGTGAAACTGAAATTTTATATTTTAGAGAACTATACGCCCGAGATGTTTCAGAAACTTTTTCATCTAAGTCAGCTAACCAGAAGAGCTACTTTATACTATGCATTTTGCACTTTTTTTATGATTTTCTCAAAAAACTGCTCTAACGATTTTGATTAAATTCTATATATCAATGTAACATTTGATGTAGGTTTTATTCTGATTGAAATAGTCTGACAGGGCTTAAATGCTGATATTTAAAATTATCTTCCTTAAAGTACTTCAATCTGTAGATTCTAAACTATATTATCTTGTAAACGTCGATAATTAACAGCTAAATATTAAAGTTGGGCGATTGTTAAACAACTAACTATAACTTATAATTTAAAGCATATATTTTTGTTCGACTTCTAATTGTATTCCTTAGAAAAAAATCATGTATTTTATTCTATTCTTACGTTTAAACTTTTTTCTGGTTCTTCTGTCTTTTTTGTTTTGTTTTTCAAAGTTCGTTGTTTTATGTTTAAACATTTGAATATACAGATAAAAATGTAAACCATTCAACTCATACATATATTCTGATATTTTGCATAAGTTATGTAAAATCCTTTTGCATTTATAAAAGAAAAAAGGGTACAGACGATCCAAAAACTTTATTTTTATTATCTATATAATTCGGATTTAAAATAGAAAAAATTATATATATATATATATATATATATATATATATATATATATATATATATATTAACATATATATCAAAAATAGTTTATATGATAATAGAGAGAGAGAGAGAGAGAGAGAGAGAGAGAGAGATGTTTAGATCACTTTATCAAGAGATAAAAAAACAATAATAATAATCTCCTATCTAATAGTTTTTATATCATCTGCTAGCGGTACATAAAACCTCTTTAATACTAACAGGAAGGAATAAACAAGGATTTTTAATACTATTAAAAATCTTATGGCATTCCACTGGGTTTGAACCGGTGATTTTGGGCAGAAATTTTGTTATGCTAGAAATACACTACACAAAAATATCTCAAATCAATATATTTGAATTTTCAAATATATTGATCAAATGAGTGACAAAGTTGTTTTTCTTTTGTGGATAATATAAAAAAAAAATGAACATAAAATGAAAAATTTAACCTGACATCTAGAAAAATTATCTATTAAATTTTTAAAACAGAACTTTTTATGATTTAGGAATAGAATGGCTTTTTTTTTTAGTAGCTTGGGTCTAAATAATAGAATAAGTGAAAGACGTGACTTTAAACTAACTCAAAAACAATAAAATACTTTCACTCCAATGGGATTCAAAGGGATATTTAAAAGTCAAGATAATAAAAGCTCAAATAAATATTATTTTACATTCAAAATTTTATTATCAATCCATTTTATTCGAATTAACTTGTTTTAGAAACAATAAAGTTTATATTTTGTAATGGTGCCGTCATATTAATAATTAATAACATTAATTATTTATATTTCTCTACTCATAAACGTATTTAACTGAATAATTTCTAAGCATAGCTCGGTCCCAGAGAACTATAATAAGTGTATTTTAAAAATAAGATATTTTTGATGACAATCTTTCTTTGCTTGTTTTCCTATCCTCGCTTCCCTAAAGGCTATCCTATTCCTGCCTTTACACATGTCAAACTACGCCATTTTAACTTTTATCTATGACTCATTTCAATCACTCATCTTTTAACCTATTTTGGATTTGTTCAATTAATCAATTGTTCAGTCTACGTTATATTTGTTATTAATAATCTTGTAACGCAAACTAACCGTAAAAGTGCAATTAATTACCAAATACTGGTTGCAGAAAAAATTAAAAGCAAATATATGATAGTTTATGAGTAATCCCAACTGTTTTTACTTTCAGTTATAATTGATCAGAAAAAAAAAATAATTTTTAACACCTGGCCTAATATACTGGACTTTCTGTATAAATGCTTATAGGAATACGATGGAACAGTACATGATCAATGGTGAAGGATTGGTAAGATATCTCGATGATGAAGACATATTTTGAGGTTGGAAGGTCTCAAGGAATGGAATTAAAGGCGAATTGCAAGGAAGGAGAAAATTTCAAATAAGAGCAAACTGTCTTAGAGTTTCCGATCTTTAGATAGCCAGGCAATTACGTATTAAAAAAGTCATATATTGCAAAATTGTAATAAAAAACAGCGTACTAATAAAATTTCTAAAATCTTTGGAAATCAAAGGATACGTTAGGAACAAATAAAAAATACAGTAGCCACCTTATCATTAGAACATAAAACAATGGATGATTATTTATTTATATCCAAAAAAAATTAAGTTTTAATATTTTATAGGTGCAGTAGTAAAACACGTATACCATAGGCCAAACAAAGAAGAAAGTTTTGTCCATGTCCATTTAATATACCATATTGTTTGTATAATTTGAGATTTAAAAAATTAAAAAACTTTTTTTTTTTTCTTTAGCAGCTGTATTGCATATTCTAGACGAGGAAATAAACGGTTATGAATATTGATTCTGTTATATTTGTCAAGAAGTTAATTATTAGACGCGCTTAGTTTAGACTGCTTTTATGATATTAAATTACCAGAACTTGGGACTTGTACCAATACTTTATTTTTCGTTTGTTATTTTCAATATTGAACCTTTGCAATCGACCAAAAAAAAATCTCACCTCGAAATTTGAGAGCCTACGTTTCAAGAGACGTAGTACCCGGATGATGAATTTTGAAAAAATCGTTTTTCCCAATTCATAGCAATACACAATTAATATTCCTACAAAATGAAAAAAAAAAAAAATATTAATTTTATCAGAACTACAATAGATATAGCGTTTTAAAATTACCACTTGCAGCTGGGTGGCTAGCATAACAGCCTCCTATGCCAAAAGTTTCGGGTTTAAACCCGCAGCTAGTCCTATGATTTGTTTATGCCTTCCTTCGGAGGGGACGTTAAAAGGTGGTCCCGAGCCTGTGCGATGTCAGGTACTCGTTAAAAATCCCTATCCTAATACAATCTGGATAGTCAAAATTCAGCACTCCCACTGTAGCATCGTCCAATTACCCACAGTAGCATAAAGTGAAGATAAATAAATAAACAAACAAAATTAGCAGTAGTTATAATACCATTTTCCTTTGAATTATTTATTGCATTTCGTATTAGTTCATTGCCTTTATAAAGTTGTATAAACAATAATACCATAATATAGTTATTTGGAAATAATAAACCATTATGTAATGATTTGCAGCGTTTTTTAAAAACGTGGTCCTGAGCCTATGCTATGACAGGTACTTTTAAAGATCCTAATTAAGCCTAGATAGGCAAAATTTAGGACACCCACTATAGCATCGTCCGATTAGCCACAGTACAATTACCACAGAACCATCATCTTTCATTAGAACATTCATCACCAAACGTATGATTGAGATGTCTTGCTGTTAAAGCAAGAGAATGTCCGAGTAGTTATTAAAAAAAAAAGTTTTGAAATCACATGTTTCCATGGACTCAATTGAAATTACGATTAATTTCTGTACCTCAGACCGACTCTATACATCACCTAGGACTAAAACTCGACTGAAGGATAACTTATGGCCGGCATGTCAAGATGAAAAGAAAGATTCTCAACCAGCGACTGAAAGTAATATACTATCTTCTTTCCAAATCATCAGTACTAAAAATTAGACAGAAACTGAATACATACACATATCTACTTACACCCCAATAGACTTAAGACAGAAAAAAGACGCACATACAAAGACTGAAACAATTTCAATCAAAAATTTTAATATTCACCGACAGCTCATTGGTAAGTAGACAGCAGAAAGAACCCTACAAACTGATTTACGACCACCAACAGTCGAACAACACATACAAACTCTCTAATTCCCGTTAAAATTAAACTGTTTGGACACAAAAAGACTTACTATTGGCATGTCAATATCTGAAGAAGGGTGAAAAGAAGCTTGATAAGAGATTTTCTATGCTAAATTAAGGCCTAGAAAGGGGTACTGTTGGGTACTTTCCTTCCTCATACCTATCATATTCGGTGCTTATGTTTTATATAGCACATTTCCTCTTAGTCAGATAACTTCTGACAGGTGTAAATAGAAAAAAAATGTAACGATAGAAAACCAAACTGCATACGCACTTATGTAAATACTGAATACGTAACTAATGTTTGGTTTGGATAAAAACAAACGTAGTTTACAAATGAAGGATTAACATGTGTTTATTACAGATGGTATTTTTTTCCCCTAAGAATCCACAGACAACACTTGAATCCTCTATAACAATTAGGGTTAAAAAAAAATTAAACATTTTATGTATTACAACCGAATACTTCTTCGTTTAACCATTGAAGGAGAGGACGATAGGGGAGCTAGGTATTGCGATACTCCCGATTTGAAGGAAGGTAGGGGCCTAACGATGGCGGTGATGGGCGGCGGCAGGAAGCTTTGATTAAAACGCGACTGGCCTCAATGAGGAAGCCGCTCCGTAGCTCGTTGGCGTGCGGCGCAACTCAATCCCTCCCTCCTTATCACTCCTTAGTGGCCCTTATCAATTAGCAGTCACCCTGTTTTGCCTCATTACTATCCCGCTAAAATACGTAGAACATCAAGGGTTAAAGGTTAGAAAACATAAATAATGTGCATTATTTAGTTTCAAAGATTTTTTTAAAAAAGAAAAATCTGGTGCGACCATCACTCTCCTATTACTTACAATTTGAAATTTAATTACTTTTTTACACACAAATATTTTAAAATTTTGCGTTTTTGTTTCGATGAAATTCACTTTAATATAAACCGAAACATCTGTTTTCATGAAATGATCTAAAACCAGAAATTATTAGTAACTTTGCTGATTTATGGATGTCTATTCTAATTGGATGATGCTGCAGTTTGAGTATTAAATTTTGTCCTGGTTTGATCAGATAGGGAGCTACAATAAGTATTTTACATTGCAGAGACTTGGGACAACCAATTTACGCCCTCTCCGATCGACGGAACTAATAAAGGAATTTTTTTTCTCCCTTTAAAAATCTTAGGGCCATCTTCAGAGTCTGAACCCTTGACGTTGGTATGGATGGTTTTTTGGTGACTATGTGAGGGGAAAATGGGATTTTTCGGAAGATTTTGGATTGCAAGGATTAAATGCGGGTAATGGTTTGGTGGTTCACCAGAGGCTATAAAGGTCAAATTGTGGTTTTATAAATTAATATTATTTGAAATTGGCAGAAAGTCTTTTTATGCTTCTGTGGCTAATCGGACGATACTATAGTGATAGTCCTGCATTTTTACCTATCATGGTTTAGTTAGGATAGGGATCTTTAACGAGTACCTGACATCGCACAGGCTCGGGACCACCTTTTAACGTCCCCTCTGAAGGACGGCATAATTGAGGATTTTTTGATTCCATTAAAAAATTCTAGGGTCATCTGAGGGTTTGAACCCGGGACCTTGTGCATAAGAGGTTGTTATGCCAATCACCATGCTACAGGTAACCCCGAAGTTGTCAAGTATATGCTGTAGTAATCGGTATCAGCACGTAGTTTCTGGTCGTTCAAGCCAAGTGTGAGGATTCAAAGTAAGACGATTTGTAATGTGTTGTAAATTATATTTATTAAGTGACTTTTTTTTCCATAAATTAGAATATAATAACCGCATGAGATTATAATCCACACCTTTATAGTGTGGATGGTAAAAAGAAAAAAAAAGTTCTACTTTAAGGAAGCACGCAGTTGACTCATTGCGGCTATTGATAATTCCTTATTTATCAGTATCGTCATATAAAGTCTGTTCCTTCTAAACTTAAAGTAAACGTGTCTCCTGGATCGAACGAAATAGGTCGCAGCGAACAGACCTACATAGTTTATTTCTAATGTTTTAGAGTGAGTCTTTTATTAGGTTACACAACACTGAGATAAGTTACCTCAACGCCATTATTACTATAACCTTATATAGATGGTTACATTAACACGCACCAATGTATACAAAATATGTCAGTTCCTAAGAAACGTAGACCTAACCCTGTGATAACTGAAAAATATGAATCGCTTTTGCTTTAAGGCTCTTTTTGGGTTTATTCGAGTTGAGTTGACTTCGACTATCGCCAACTAGTAGAACTATATAATAAATGGCTCTAAATAAAGCCTTGGATCATTTTAGCTTAACATTTTAAAAATGCTGGAGTTAATAGAGAATATTAATGTATTTAATATGACCAGCTATGATGCTTTAGTCAGAATCGGACCGAGGAAAAATATATTTTAGTTTGGGGCAAACAATAAATAAGTTAAGCTTCAATTTATTTTAATAAAATAATTTTAAGGAAAATTTGGAAGACGATTTTAAATGTGAACAGTGCTAAAGAAGTTTAGACCGAAAAGGCGACACTTAAAGAAAAATTATTTTAGTAAGGTCAAGTATAAAGACATATTATAAAAGCTAATATACTTCTTACTTTGTGTTACAATAAATCTTAATAAAACAGAATAAAACTTATTTGATTGCATACTTTACATCCATCAAAAACAAACATCACATGAATAAAGAAAGCCATTTATTAAATTTATTAATTTTCATTTTTTTATGACGCTCACCATACTCGACTCGGAAGATTCTTTTAAGGCTTTTCTGTCTTTATCTTCAATTCAGGTTTCGTAATCATTTTTGGATTATAAAGTTCTGCCACAAGTTTCTTCAGTTCTTCGTCGTTCATGAGACCTAAGAGGAGATGCTTGGGCATGACCCTCTTGTTCTGGCTGGCTCTTGCCATATTGCCTCCCATCGTGACCACTTCTGTGACTAGATACTCGAGGACAGCCGTTAGGAAGATTGCAGCCTTATTTCTGATCCTCTTGGCGTACCACCCGTGCTTCAGATGCCGATGGATCCTGCCTACTGGAAATGTGAGACCACATCTAATCGATCTGGTAACGTTCTTACGCTTAAAACTTGTAGATTTTCTATCTGACATTTTGAAAATATTAAAAAAACTAATTTTGATAAAAATTTTAACAATGAGCACATAAAGTATTGAGAGAATGGAATTTAGACGTATTTGACCATATGATTAAAAATGAAATACAACACACTGCTTAAATAATTATAATATCAGCATTGGAATATGAATTTCTTTATGAAATTGTTACAATCTCTATAAAAATGATTTTTGTAACTTCTTATAACTTTTTAAAATAATAAAGTCATTAAATCTCTTATCAACTACTTACTGATAATGGTTTCAGGAAGTAGTTTTAACGTTTATTATCATATACTGAATGAAAAACTGACATATATTCCATAAAAATGTATTCTAAATTTGAAGGTCGGATATTTATTAAATATCATCAGTTTGAAAAACAATATGGTGTTATAAGAAAATTTTATGTTTTAAGAAAATTGTTATGTTTCATATTCCGTGTAAATTATTGATACCTTTGTACATTTTGTTTAGTAAACATATTTTTTTTTCTGTATAACACTTTCATTATTATACTATAATCATTGTATTTTAATTGAGTTTTTTTTTTTTTTATTTTATTTTACATATACAGTTCTTCTGTTATATTTTAATACCGACGTTCTCTAGCTAAATAGGTTATATAATATTGTATGTAATGTCATTGAAATTGTATTCTTTTGTATCTTTTTAGCCCTGATGATGACCCACAAAGGGGGTCGAAACGTTGGCAAACAATAAATAGTTGAAACTATTTAGTTGTTTCATTTAATGACCGCATCCCGGACTAATTCCTTCCAGTTATAAGAAAACATTCAATCTTGGTATTTTAAAATCTTTTATTTCTTTATTCCTATAATAGTAGAATCATAATTCATGAATTATATTCCTCATAAGTCGAGGTACAGCAAATCATTTGTTTATTTATTTAACATCCCTCATATGGGATATTAAATATATGCTGCTGTGGCTAATCGGACGATGCTACAGTGGGAGTCCTAAATTTTGCCTATCCAGGTTTAATTAGGATAGGGATCTTTAACGAGTACCTGACATTGCACAGATTCGGGACCACCTTTTAACGTCCCCTCCCAAGGACGACACAACTAAGGATTTTTTTACTCCCATCAAAAAATTCTAAGACCACCAGCGGGTGACCGTGACCTTTGGCATAGGGGGCGGTTATGCTAGCCACCCTGCTACCGGTTATCCCGGTACAGCAAATCATACTCGTATAACCACATCTCACAATTTTTTTTTCTATAATTGGTTTTAATAACATAAATAATGGAGTTTAGACGTGCTCTGAAATTTAAGAAGTTTAGCCTTTTAGATAAGGGTGAATACAGTAGGCAGAGCCGTGAACATAGTTTAGACTTAGATAACTGGTAGAAGCAGTTAGACAGACGGGACAGTAAATTGGGACAGATGACAGTGAGCCCCCATGGGTCAACCAGGGGGTCAGCCATTAGTCAGTCCCATCAGCTGCAGCTATGTCCGTTTTTACCCGAGCACCTCTCCACTTCCTGATTTATTTCTAACGCTATCAGAGGTTTAAAAATCATTAATTTGGTTCTGATTTTAGTTTAACATTTGTTATTGCTTTTTTTTCCAAAACTGAATGTTTTCATGGATTAATCCCAGACCAATAACTGCTGTATTATATTCATTATTTTAATATTTTATTGCTGATAATGTTATCATTGTTTCTCATGTCCGTATGTTGCTCAAGAATACATGGAGCGATACAGTATTCTTGGACTGGATTCTATCCAGAAAAACTATCTAATTATGTCTCAGCGGGAGAGCTGGAGTTTCGTAGCAAACTTTGCGAGTACAATCCTTTAAACGATTTTACAGAACGTCCAATGGCAAGTGAAAAACACATTAATTTTAGTAAATGTTTCATAGCAGAGTTAAAAAATTGACATCTGATTTAAAAATAACATTTCCAGAAATTTTTAGGATCCCATTGAGCTCAGTACCTAATTGGGTGCAAACAAAAAGTCAGATTGACTATAGTTTATCCGTGTTTTCGAAGCCCACAACGCCTCAGCACGTTTATCATCAACTGTATAAAGAGCGGGAAGAATTGTATTCCGATTACTTCTTTTGGTTCACCGATGCTTCCAAGTCAGATTCAGAAGTTGGATGTGCAATTATTATGGGCTCTAATTGTTATAGATATGTTTTACCAGAACCGAATAGTGTATATACTGGAGAACTATTCACAATCTGGAAAGCTATGACCATCATAACAAAACAGGAAACAAAAATCATCTGATAGTTACAGATTCTTTGAGCTCTCTGAAAGCAATAGAAAACAGGAACTCAAAAGATGTTTTGGTGAACAAAATCCAAGCCCTTGAGCGAAAATGCATTTTTTCAGGGAAAATAATACAATTCCTATGGGTTCCATCTCATTTGGGCATAGGAAAAAATGAGGAAGCTGACCAGGCTGCTAATAATGCTAGGATTGATCCTGCTATTGACGTAATCCGAGTCAATAAGACAACAGCCTCGGACTGGCGAAACTATGCTAAGAAAACGATTTATGCTTCATGGGTCACTGAGTGGAGCAGAACAAAACAAAATTGGGAAAAATTAAAGGAACTCCTGGATCTGGAAAACACCAGAAAGAAGAAATCGTCGGGAAGAAGTGGTCTTGTCAAGACTAAGAAGCGGACACACAGCAATGACTCACACCTATCTGCTGAAGGGACTCTACCCACCGACCTGTAGGACGTGCCAGGCACCTTTGACCGTGGAGCATATCATCCTGCACTGCGAGGCCTACAACGGTGCAAGAAGAGAATTCGATATTGGCAACAAGCTAGAAATAGCTCTTAGTGATTGTGAAATGTGTGTTAAGTTTACAAAAGTTACTAAAGTTTTAAAAAAAAAGTAAACTCTACAATTTTATCTAATCCATTTCACCATAAGACAAATTGTTTGTAACCCAACTTTTGTGATATATTGTTAACTATTATGAGCTAAAAACTTAACTATGTATCATGCTAATGACCCTATAAGGGTAGATGCATATTTGTAAATAAATAAATTCTTTAAACGTAGAAATCACAGTAGCTAGCGTCAAAGGGAGAGTTAGGCAATAGCTTATTTAAGACTTGAATTCCGTCCTGTTCCGGGAATGGAGTAGAAGACGTTAAACACCTAAACAACATTTAATTAGATCATCTCCAAAGAGAAACGAGATGAAAATCTAACTTCTCTCCAACTGAATAATACTTGGAAGCCGATCGGAGGGTCTGTAAAGATCAATATATGTAAAGGTGTTCGCTTGTTACAATGATCCTCACGTTTGTTAAGTAGATTTTCATCAAATTAAAAAAAAAAAATCTTGACCACTAAAATCCCTGAAGGGTCTTAGGTTAAGTACATATATAGATTCGTACTAGGCCAACTGCCGTGCAACAAGGTGATTAGTCCGAGATCACTCTCGTCCGAGAGGTTTTCCTCCATTTTTGGGTATCTGCATTATAGAAGCTAAGTGTATCAGGATTTATGTACCCCTAAACACCCCAGGGCCACACCACTGCCAAAATAACAGAATTAATAATATTCTACCAAAGACGGTATTCAAACCGAGGAACCGAAACTGGACTACTGCTCCATCTACTAAACTTACTACGGCGATCCCTTAACTTTATAAATAAAGAGGAAGTAAAAAACCGTATCCAATAATAGGTTTAGGACATTGTTTAGAAAGGAAATACTATTTCGTTGTTGTTTGTTTGTTATACGTCACTTTTTAATACTGTGACTAATCGGACGATGCTACAGTGGGAGTCATAAATTTTGCCATTCTAGGTTTAATGAGGAATTTCTTTACCGAGTACCTGACATCGCATAGGCTCGAGACCACCTTCTTATGTTCCCTCCGAAGAGCGGTATAACTGAGAATTTTTAGTTCCATTAAAAATTCCTAGGACCACCTGCGGGTTTGAACCTGTGACTATGGTAAAGATGGCTGTTATGGCCACCATGCCTCAGATGATCCAAATATTTCATTATGAACGTTTGTTCGATGTGATATAGTAAGCATTTACAAGAAGGAGTTTTGTTGTGATTCTTGTTTGAAGGAATGAGGTGTCAATGTTCCCTGCAATTTTAACGTAAATAAATAAATACAAAAAAAAAAAAAAAAAAAATTTGACCTCAATTATTTTTAAGAGTTAATTAAATATAAGAGTTCTGAATAAGTTGCCATAAAAAAATGCTTCAACTTTAATAGGTAATATTAGTATTGTTGTTGTAAACAGCATTAAGTAATTATAATTAAATTATTTAATCAATATAAAAATAATTTGTAGAATTTTTTAAAGATATATTCTTGTTATAACGCAAACTTTGTTTTCATAATAAGTTTATTCTAAGCATATCGGTATTACAAAATCAAAACAAATGAAAATTGGAAAAGGGTGAACCCACTGTATTATTTTGTCATTTTAAGTCCGTGCTCATTTTACCTAGTACTTACTTAATTTTAAGATTGAATAACCTATAGATTTTATTACATATAAAAAAGTGAACCAATCTGTCCACTTCAATGAAACTAATTGTGATCTTACAGCCCAATAATTTAATCAAAACAAATAATTTTTAGCCTACGGCTAATCTTGAATCAGTACTTAGGAGATAGGCATAAAATACATTACCACTTAAAAATAGTCTAATATATTTCTAGGAACCTGAAATATATAACCAAATATGTCGATTTGCAGATTGAGTTAATTATGATTTTAGCACATGTCAAACAAACAAGCCTTTTCTTTCCATATGCATCTTCTTGTTATAATTTTAATAATAAGAAAAAAAAAAGAAAGGATTTTCTTTTTTTTAAACATTTCTCCAGAAAAACCTTCTTGTGAAAGATTCATCGATAGTTCGATCAGATGTGTTAACAATAAAAAACACATGTTTTAGTTCTGGTATTCGTAATTAATATAATAATGGACTGGAAACTAGTTTATAACGCCAATTGAGGTTGAACAAAAAAGGTATATTGCGATTTTTAACAGTAATATAGATGTATAATATACTGTTGGAAAGTTAAAAAGTTTAGAAAAAATATTTTCTTATACACAAAATTGTAAACGTTAATGGAGAGTGACTAACTGCCTGCTTGTTGAAGATAATAATATGATAGAATATTTTACAAAGCAAATGTTTATTTTAAAATTCAATTTAATTAATTCATTAACAATTTATTTTCATCTCTAAATGTATTTAAAAATTCTCAAATTGATTTCAACAACCGAGGTAAGTGAAAGTGATGTTTTGCGGGCACCAGATTTTTTTTTAATTACGCAATAATTTTTTTTTCAACAGTAAATAAAATAAAAGCATTATAGACCATATATTTTATCTTAATTCTGTAACAGGAGAACCCAAAATAGAAAAAAATGAAAGCTTGGTACTGGCGGATTTACGTTCATATAACTGGATCCATAATAATAATAATATACCATATTAGATTCCTATTTCGGCCTCAACTTTCTTATCTCGCTTCACTGCTAAAAGCTTCATGGACAGACTGAGCACAAATCTTCCACCTAAATCCTGTTTATCATCCAGGTATTTACAGTTGGGTTTTGGCTGATTATCTGATCCATACCTACAACTTTCGGGACACATTTGACCAAATTTTAGATTGATTTGCATTTATTTAATTTGTTTTGTAGTTTGCTTTAAATTCATTGGCTTTGGCATAAACGATCTCTTGTATATTTCTGTTTAACGATTTTAAAAGAGCGAAATTAGAAATACGAAAACGAGAAAACGAATATGTTCTTTGTTTTTGGTATTTTTATGTATATATATATATATATATATATATATATATATATTATATAATATATATATATATAAATATATATATAATATATGCTTATAATATACTATAATATAAATATATGAATATAATAGATATATCCTATTACGGGAGGCCATAATAGGATATGTTAGGCAGTAAAGACAAGCCTTGTTAGGCCTGACCAACATAATCACCAGCTGAGGAAGTTATTATTCGCCACAGTCGAGTGAAGTGCGTTCTGCATCCTATAACTGTAGTAACAAGGATATAATAACCCTAATTTCTTACTTATCAGGTCATTTATGTTGTATGAATCTTCTGTTAACTAGAGTTACTTTAGAACATTTTGTCATGGTGTTATATTGGTTTCTTTGCTTAGACACTTAAATAAAAGATGAAACAGATAAAAGGGATTATATAGTTCAATGTGTAAATATTTTTTAAATAAATATGTGATGAGAGAGAAAGAAGAATCAGTACATTTCTATTGTCTTATTTTCTTTACAATTTATTTGTCACCTCTTAGTGTGTTAAGTTAAAAATGTGTAAATTTTAATCATAATTTAGTAGTAGATCATAGTGACAAAAGTGGATCATATGTGTTGTTTACGCCACTTTTTTCATTTGTCCTCATTTTTTATTATGTGTTCTAAATTCCTCAGAAACTTTTTTCAATCATTATTTATATTTCTTATCAAGTGTTTCTGATTATTTCTATCTAAAAGAAAAAACATTTATAAACGGGCAGTTGGAACAGTGTGAATCTAAAAAGTGTTACTATTACCTATTTGTTATTACCTAACAAGTTTACCTTTTAACTTGTTTTTCCTCATTTACCTATTATACTATTACCATACTCCTTTATTTATTTCTTTAATCACCAATTTTATATGTTCTGCAAAGGATAAATTAATATCAAGAAATAAGTCGTATGAATCAGCTTAACTACCAGGCATAGCGTAAGGTAATCAGTAAGACGACCTCGCTGGCCCCGACATGTGTTTTTAAACTTTGGGTAGCTTTCATATGATCTCAGTGATCAGAATGAAACTTCCATGAAATTAAAGCCAATAAATTTTACATCAATATAGGGAGTTTATTCAAAATCCTTTTTCGGGAAAATCGAATTAAGGTGCAAAATGCGTAGTATAAAGTTACTCTTCCGGTAAGCTGATTTTGATGAAAAAGGTTTTTTAACGTCTCGGGCGTATATTTGTCTTAAATATAAAATATCAGTTTCATAGGACTTTTCGTTTCCGCCCGGGAGTTACACACACAAACCTTTTTGCGTTGCTTGGTTATTTGGACTGGACTCAGGGGACACCAAAACGTGTATTTCCGTTGAAAACTAAGATTCGAAAATTTTCACGATCGCAATACTTTCCCTTATTCTATATATAGTAAGTGAAAGTAAAAATGACTAGTTAAGGCGCGCTTATGCACCAGTTTCAGCCAAGATTCCCTTGTCTTTTAGTTGTACTTTGCTTGCTCAGAATGGAAAAGGAAAACAATTATTTACTTTTTTAATTTTTAATTTAAGATAAAGAGTTACACTAAAAGTAAATCTTGTAAGCGCAACAAGCGACCTTCAATTGTTTCCTTAGTTAAAGTCAATTTAAATCATTTTTACATACCGCTAGAGATGAATAAGTTTAAAGAATTAATTTAATTTATTTTTGACCTTACACAAAGAGAGAGATAATTCAGTGCCATAATTGTCAAGCATATGGTCATACTAAAAGTTATTGTCATCACATACCTCGATGCGTGAAATGCGGTGAACAGCACAAGTCTGTGGAGTGTACAAAACCAAAATCAACACCAGCTGTATGTGCTCATTGCCTGAAGGACCACCCGGCCAACTATAAAGGATGCCAAATCTATAAGGAGCTGAGGACCAGGTTTCAAAAACCTCAAGTACTGGATGAAACAGCAAGACAAGTAAGAAACAGAAGAGAACCCTCAAAACTTATTGATGCAAATTTATCATTTGCCCACTTACTTGGAGGTGGGAATCAAAGTACTGAAGCCGTGGCCCTGCCGGAACTACAAAATGTACCTCAATCCATTCCACATATACCTCTTTCTCAAAATGTAACCAATCCTAAGAATCCTAATCCACCACAAATCTCTCATATTCCTCCTCCTTCAAACGCCACAGACCTTACCAGTTTGATGACATCCTTTATTTCCGAAATTAAATCCCTTGTTATGCCCCTAATATCACTCCTTACGAATCTCGTAACAAATCTCATTCCTGCCTTAAAAAAACCATAAATGACCTCACCTAATTCCTTATCCATTCTCCTTTGGAATGCGAATGGTGTTAGAACTCACACTGACGAACTTACAGCCGTACTGCAGGACAAAAACATTGATGTTGCACTCATTACTGAAACTAGACTAACCACTAAACAGTACTTTAAAATATCAGGATACACGACATACCGGACAGACCATCCAGACGGCAAAGCCCATGCCGGTACTGCTGTCATAGTCCGCCGATCCCTCACCCATCACTTACACCCAATTTCCGCCCACGATTACCTACAAGCAACTTCCATCGTTATCAAAACCTTTTCCTTTCCGCTTACCATCGCATCAGCATACTGCCCTCCTAAACATCCCATTTCCTCTGCCCAATTTGGTTCCTTCCTCAACTCCTTGGGTAATCACTTCATTTTGGGTGCAGACTTAAACGCTAAGAACCAACAGTGGGGTTCTAGAACCACCAATTCTCGTGGACGGACATTGCAGTCTGCACTCAACTCCCGACGCTTTCATCTCCTACCTCCCGATTCTCCTACCTACTGGCCAACAGATCCTAACCGTAATCCTGACATCCTCGACTTCTTCATCCACAGCGGATTAGGCTCTCTGAATTTTTCCATAGCTCGCCTTGATGAACTATCCTCTGATCATAGTCCATTGATTCTAAATGTATCCATAACACCTATTCCTAAACCTATCCCACCGTCATTCATTAGGGGCCCTGTCAACTGGAACCTCTTCCGCGAAATTCTCACTAGTGATATTGACCTCAGAGTGATTCTCAAAACCCCAAATGACCTTGACGACGCCGTATATTCCTTTACAACCGCTATTCAACAAGCCGCCTGGACTGCCTCCTCTCCCAAACAATCCCAAATAATTCCTTACAAAAGCCATTTACCACAACACCTGACAGACCTCATCAACAGCAAACGCCGAGCTAGAACATTATGGCAACGCACCCGCCACCCAGAAGATCGCCGCTCCTATAATTTTTTTTGTAGAAAATTAAAGCGGGAGTTGGCGATCTTCCGTTCCCAATCCTACAATATCTACCTTTCCTCTCTCTCGACTCGTGACAATTCCCTGTGGAATGTCACGAAGAGAATCCTAAAATCCCACACCATTTCCCATCCTCTCCGGCGCTGTGATGGTTCCTGGGCTGCTTCTGACAAGCATAAGGCCGAGGAATTCGCACAGCACCTTTCCAAAGTTTTTACTCCTCATCCAGAGCTTAATCCAACCCATACTGCAGCAGTTGAAGAGTTCCTCACGTCACCAATACCACTATCCTTACCACCTAAAGCAGTTAATCCCTCTGAGGTCAGATATCTTCTTAAAAAGCTTCCTCTCCGCAAATCTCCTGGATACGATCTCCTTACTCCCCAAATCTTAAGACAACTTCCACCTAAAGCCATTACATTCCTTACATATCTCTATAACTGTATCCTACGCACTACCTATTTTCCTCTCTTATGGAAACATTCAACTATGATCCTTTTCCTAAAACCAGGCAAACCTTCTAACAACACGTCATCTTACAGACCTATCAGCCTACTTCCGATCCTCTCAAAAATTTTCGAAAAGCTCCTACTAAAACGAATCCTAGCCAAATTTCAAAATTTTCCTTCACATCAGTTCGGATTTCGTCCTCAACATTCCACGGTTCAGCAAGGACTCCGAGTTGTAGACCACATTTCCTCCGCCCTTGAGTGCAAGGAGTATTGTTCGGGTGCCTTTCTGGACATAGCTCAAGCTTTTGACCGGGTGTGGCACCCGGGACTGCTCTTTAAGCTCAAAACCCATTTACCTCAATCCTTATACCTAATCCTCCGATCCTATTTATCCAACCGCTCCTTCCGAGTTCGCTGTGGTTCCGAATTTTCCGAACAATATACTGTTGAGGCCGGTGTTCCTCAAGGCAGCGTCTTAGGACCCGTCCTCTACATCCTCTTCACCGCCGATATCCCTACCGACCCCAATACCTTTCTGGCAACATTTGCTGATGACACAGCCATTTTATCATCTAATTCCGATCCTGAAGCAGCATCGCTAAATCCCCAAAAGCACCTTTCCCTTGTCGAAGACTGGTGCAATGCTTGGCGCATTAAGGTGAACGAAAGCAAATGCACTCACGCCACATTCACCCTTCGACGCAAATCCTGTCCAACGGTTAATTTCAATTCCATACCGCTTCCTTCCTCAGACACAGTCCGGTATCTCGGCTTTTTACTAGACAAAAGACTGACGTGGAACCCACATACAAGACTAAAAAGAAAAGAACTCAACCGCAGATTCGGCCAGTTATACAGACTACTAAACAGAAAATCTCATCTTACAGTTGACAACAAATTACTAATATACAAGACAGTACTGAAACCTATATGGACCTACGGACTTGAACTGTGGGGGACAGCTAAACATTCTAACATTAAACGCATCCAATCCTTCCAATCCAAAGTCCTCCGAACAATAGTTAATGCTCCTTATTACGTTACCAACTGTACCCTACACCATGACCTTAATATTCCGTTTGTTTTAGACCTGGTACCATCCAAATTTTCCAAATTTCATCAGAACCTTAGTCATCATCCTAACCCTCTTGCACAATCCCTATCCAGCACCACCCATCCCTACAACCCTCCTCGAAGATTGAAACGGCAGTGGCCACGAGACCTATTGTAAACATTTAAACTGGAGTTCTGACAATGGTCAGATCCTCTACTCATGTACGGTATGTTTGTGGCTACAGCGCCCTAACTCAGCCTCCACTGGCTCAGACCAGTGATGCGGCTGAGATAGAGGTGCTGGGATCTCTTGGATACCGCTTTTTCCTCCACAAGTGGAGGAAAAAGCGCTTGCTGGGGTCCCTTTAGCAATTGTATATATTGTATATAGTTATGATTGTGTGTAAGATGTTTATTTATTTGCCAACTTTTTATTTATCTCAATAATAGGTTTATGTTTCGATTTGTTTTGTTTTTTATTTATTATTATTATTTTATTGTATATATTTGAATTTATGTTATATTTTATGAAATTTGACCATTATTATTATTTTCTGTATATATAGTATGAATGTGGTCTCTTATCAATATTATTATTGTTCATTTTGTAACAAATTGTAATATATCTCAATAAAAAGAAAAAAAAAAAAAAAAAAAAAAATTTATTTTTGATAGAAACATGTGTTTTATTTATTAATCAATCTATTATATTGTTATCTAAAATAATTTGGTAATTTTATCCAATTTTCCTCATTCTCCATTACATTTTTCAACTTTTTGTATAAGATAATATATTTTCGAAAATTGTTAGCTTTCCAACGGTATATTATACATATCTATCATAGTTCTTATTTAAAAACAAAAGAAACATTACATAAAAAAATAATTTTGCACTTTACTCTTTCAGCTGATTATCAAATTTGTTCATCTTGTATATTTAGCCGTTTTTTTTATCAATGTTAAGAACATGAAATGGTTAATTTTTTCGAATCTACAAAATTGAAGATACTTTAGAGGAAGGATATTTAAAATATCGGTATTTAAGCCCTGTCAGATTATTTCAATCAAAATTAAACCTAAATTATATTAAAGCTCATTACATTTTACACAGATATAGCGAGTTTAATCAAAATCGTTAGAGCCGTTTTCGAGAAAATCATAAAAACGAGCAAAATGCATGGTATAAAGGGGCTCTAACTAAAGTGGTAAACTGATTTTGATGAAAAAGTTTCTGTAACATCTTAGGCATAGACGCTCTTAAAATATGAAATTTCAGTTTTATAAAATTTACCGTTTATGCGCTAGACTTACACACACAGACCTTTTTGCGGGGCTTGGTTATTTGGACTCAGGGGACACTAAAACGTGTATTTCCGTTGAAAACTAAGATTCGAAAATTTTCACGATCGCAATACTTTCCCTTATTATATATAGTAAGTGAAAGTAAAAATGACTAGTTAAGTTGCGCTTATGCATCAGTTTCAACCAAGATTCCCTTGTCTTTAAGTTGTACTTTGTTTGCTCAAAATGGAAAAGGAAAACAATTATTTTCTTTATTTACTTTTTTAATTTCCTAAAATGGAAATCCTCTGCACAGACGGTTAACAATATTTGCAGTGCTTCTAGCGATGATTCCTTTGGAAAAAGCAAATTCTTTAAGTGCTTTGCTCAGTTCAGAATCGGAAATTTTGACTTGGAAGACGCTAAGCGCTCGTGTCAGGTTGATCTCTAACTTTTGATGATTAAATAGCAAAAGTTAGAGAACAACCTGACAACAACTTGATTAAATCGCAAAAATTACCTGAAACATGGCAATATGAAATATATCTTGATCACAAATATATAATTGATTCAAAATATTTACAAGAACCTGAATATTTAATTTAAATCACCAGTAAAAAGCTTATTATTTTACTTATTTTACAACACAATTTATACCTTATACTATTGCTTTAGAAAGAAATGAATAGATAGAGAGTGCCGTGATTTCCATTTGACCTTGCCCTAGGTAAGCAACCTGATAGAGCTGTGAGGAAGTGTTTATTAGCAATATAATAGGCGTCGGGCTGGCAGGTTAGTGAAGGATTTATACAGCGTTTACTAATAATAAACAATAAAAGAGCAATGTTGTAAAAATATTAAATATAAATAATTTCGTAATAAACAAACATATGAAAATAAATCTGATTATATATATATAATATATATATATAATATATATATATATATATATATAATATATATATACAAGAAATTAATTCATCGACCTTTTTTTAAATAATTATTATAATTTTGTTTTAAATAATTCGGGTTTTAGGTCATTAAACTAATACTCCTTCTTAATTTTCTTTATTTGGACGTTTCGATCCTCCGTCCATGAATACGCATAGGATCCTTTTCAACACTGCAACAAAGAATTTCATTGAGCTGGGATCCCAGTGCCCTGTGTTAGCCTGAGTGGTGTGCCGGTGCTCAATGAAATTCTTTGTTGCAGTGTTGAAAAGGATCCTATGTGTATTCATGGACGGAGGATCGAAAAGTCCAAATAAAGAAAATTAAGAAGGAGTATTAGTTTAATGACCTAAAACCCGAATTATTTAAAACAAAATTATAATATATAATATATATATTTATTTATTTTATTTTTATTTAATTATTTTTTAGATACTATTTACAAATATGATTTCAGCAATCAATAGTTTCTGATTTTGGTTTATTATTTTAAATAATGAACCTTTGTAATCGAGAAAAAAAAAAAAAAAAAAACCCTCAAAATTTGAGAGCTTACGTTTCAAGATGCATACAATCCGAAAAATGAATAAAAAACTCGTCTCTCCTTATTAATAAGTGAATAAATAACAATTTTACTTTCACTTACTATATATAGTAAGGGGAAGTATTGCGATCGTGAAAATTTTCGAATTCAAGTTTTCAACGGAAATACACGTTTTAGGGTCCCCTGAGTCCAAATAACCAAGTCCCGCAAAAAGGTCTGTGTGTGTGTGTGTGTGTCTGTGTGTGTGTGTGTGTGTGTGTGGTAGCTCCCGGGCGGAAACGGTAATTCCTATGAAACTGAAATTTCATATTTAAGACAACTATACGCCCGAGACGTGACAAAACTTTTTTCATCAAAATGAGCCTACCAGAAGAGGCACGTTATACCATGCATTTTGCACCTTTTTTCGATTTTCTCAAAAACGGTTCCGACGATTTTGATTAAATTCGCTATATCGATGTAAAATTTAATGGGCTTTAATTTCATGTAGGTTTTATTTTGATAAAAATGGTCTGACAGGGCTTAAAGGCCGACATTATAAATTTTCTTCCCCTAAAGTACCTTTAATTTTGTAGATTCAATAATAATAACTAGATTATCTTGTTAACGCTGATGAAAAACTGGTAAATATATAAATTGAATAAACTCCATACCCAACTAAAGGAGAAAACAGAAAAAATATTTTTTTAAAGCAATTTTTCGTTTTTGTACATAAGAGCAGTAATATACATGTATGATATACCGTTGGAAAGCTAAAGATTTTAGAAAAATTATCATCTCATACACAAGCTTTTAAAAGTTAATAGAGAGTGATGAAATGAACATAAAACTAACTGATTATTTTAGATAATAATATAATAGATTTTTTAATAAAACACATGTTTCTATATAAATTCAATTTAATTAATTCTTTAATAGTTTCCCGTATTTTTATCTTTTAGGGTATTTGAAAATTCTTTCATTGAGTTTAAAAATGGTGGTAAGTGAAAGTCGTGTGTTGCCCGCACCAGATTTTTTAATTTTAGTACCATTAATAGAAAATTACATTTTCTACAAATGAAAAAAAAATTAGCGTTTTGAAATCAGCAGTAGTGATATGCAATTATCCTTTGAATTATTACTTTTTATATTACTGAATTGCTTATCAACAGGTATATAAACATTTATACCCTAATATTCTTATTTGGAAATAATGATTTTTGATAAACCATTGTATAATAATTTTCAACGTTTTTTACTATTACTTTTACTTACCTACAATATATATGAAATATATAGTAAGGGAAAATATTGCGATCGTGAAAATTTTGGAATTCTAGTTTTCAAAGGAAATACACGTTTTATTGTTCCCTGAGTCCAAATAACCAAGTCTCGCAAAAAGGTCTGTGTGTCCGTGTGTGATAATTCTAGCCCAAAAACTAAAAATCGTACGGAACTGAAATCTCATATTTATGACTATTATACGCCCGAGATGTTACAGCAATTGTTTTACTAAAATCAGTTTACTGGGAGTCCTACTTTATCCCATGCATTTAGCACCTTTTTACGATTTTCTCGAAATTAGCTATAACGATTTTGACTAAATTCGCTAAATTAATGTAAAATTTAATGGTATTTTATATGATGTAGTTTTCATTGTGATTTAAACAGTCTGATAGGGCTTAAATGCAGATATTTTAAATTTTCTTTCTCTAAAGTACTTTTAATTTTGTAGATTGTTTAAAAATAGCTATATTGTCTTGTTACCATTGATAATTATCAGCTAAATATGCAAGTTGAGCGAATTTGATAAACAACTAAACGAGAAAACTGAACAAATATTTTTTCATGCATTTTTTTGTGTTTTTTAACACAACAATAGTAATATAGATGTATAATACACCGTTGGATAGCTAATTGCTTTAGAAAAAATATTATCTGGTTCACGGAATTTTAAAGGGTAATGAAGAGTGATGAAAAGCCAATAAAAGTTACTGTTTTTTGGGTTCCCGAAAAAGAAAATTCATGTTGATGGTGCTGCAGCCTGGCGGCTTGTCAATGAAGCACAGCGAACCAGTTTTGTTTTTGAACATAAGAACAGTAATATAGACGTATAATATACCGTTTGAAAAAGAAAGACTTCAGAAAATATATTATCTTATTCACAAGCTTTTTTAATAGAAAAGTGAGCTTTTTTAATATAAAAATTTAATAGAAGAGTGATAAAAAGCCGATAAAAGTAACTGATTATTTTAAATAATAATATAATAGAGTTTTTAATAAAACACATATTTCTATATTAATTCAATTTAATTAATTCTTTGATGGTTTCACTCATTTTCATCTCTAACTGTATTTGGAAATTCAATTTTAAAAACGGAGGTAAGTGAAAGTCGTGTGTTGCTCGCCCCAGATTTTTTGTTATTTATCTTTAATTAAAAGCCAATGAACCTTAAAATTAAAATTCCTGCGTCTTTCCATATTTTTCGAATTTGTTCATATCGTCTAAATTGGCTCAAAACATTTAAAGCTATCCCAAATCATCAGTTCGGTTTTATAAAACATCATTCCACCATTTTAAAGTCTAAACGGTTAGCAGATTACATTTTATATGCTAAAAAGTATTCCCCAGGTGTTTTGCTTGATATAAATCAAGCTATCGGTAAAGGATTGCTTGTCAAGCTTAAAATGTTTTTTTCTCTGATTTACTAAATAGTTAATTACAATAATCTCTATTTTGAAAAACAGACACTTTACTGTAAAAGTAAGAGGTGTATTTATGAGTATATTAAATGGGTTCATGAAGGAGTTTCAAAGGACAGTGCAGTGTAAACAAAGTAGATTGGAAATTATATATATTTTTTTCAAACAAAATATACTTATAATTTAAGATCATTTTTAATTTCTGTCAAAGCCACAAGACGTATTTTGGTGTTGTTATAGTACGGTTTTCACCATTGTTAAGGGTATTTTTTTTCTGAAGGTTTTTAGCTTTTCTTTAAACGGGAAAAAATTTTCTTTAACCAAGTCATCAAAAAATTATTCCTGAAATATAAGTAGTAACATAGACTATAAGATACTGTTGAAAAGCACAAGAACTAAGAAAATTTATTATGTAATAAAAAAATCGTACAAGTTAATATAAAGTTGTAAACTATATTTCATGAAAACGAATGTTTCACAGTAACCGAATCAAATAAGAACCATTGTTTTTTCTATAGTATTTTAAAACATAAATTACAATCAATTTTTTTTTCTATGGGAAAACTAATTTTTATTTAGTTTTAATTTTTATCTCAGTTTCACTTTAAAATAACAAAGAAATAAACTGAACCAAGTTTATTTTTTTTTTTTTTAATATTTATGATTAATGAAATATATTATCTTGCTAATCGCACACTTCATTATAATGAACCACCAAAGCGATAAACTCTAATCTGTCTTACACAACTTATTTAATCATAAATTACGACACTTAATTCAAATTGCACCAGTGCGAAGCAGGGACGGGTCAACTAGTACATGATATATATATATATATATATATATATATATATATATATATATATATATATATATATATATATATAATATATATATAGTATTGTTTAATGTTTGTCCAATGAAACACATCGATACGTGCATTGATCATTAATCTATTTCAATTACTTAATGATACTTTAAATATCGACGGTCGTTACACAATGAGTGAGAAATGATTTATTCATTACAGTCATGCGGTTCATTTCGAATATATTTAGCATAATGATTGATAAATGGTTTCGTCATTAACTTTTTTTTTCGTCAACGAAGCATTTAAATGTAAATGTAATAAATGATTGGTATTTAGTATCTGATGGCTTCTTCTTATGCGACCTAGTGCACGTAAGCAGAACACGTACCTTCAGGACATTCACTTCTGATTAGCCTGAATTCTCGGTACTCAAGCTGTCCAACTGCTTGTATATGGGCTTAGCGCATGGTCAGAGTAGCCCTCTAGGAAAAAGAGGTGGCTTCGTTTTAATATGTATGCTACAATTAACAATAAATTGAAATAAGAACAATAATAATCAAAAGGAAAGTAAAAGGTCTCATAAAATTAATATTTGTGCCCATAATTATGAAAGTGGCCTAAGCCAAAATAAAAACAAAAATGAGTTTATCACTTATTTCAAACTAAATAAATTAGTTTAAACTAAATTTATTCAATGTAATTTTTACGATATCGTAAAAAATGAACTTTTAGATGGTTGTTGTTATTTCAACCTTAGGGAAATCATTTAGTCATAAATTATCAAAATGATCTAAGGCAAAAATTTAAACAAATTATATAAACCTAACATGGAAATGGCCGAAAATCACATGACCGTGATTTTGGTTCGATAGTAATGAAAAAAAAAATCAATTACTTATACAGCCCTGAGCATTATAATACAATTGATAGAAAAGTGTTGAAGAAGAAATACATTTTCGATTGTCGCAGTCGGATTTTATTTAAACGAAATCACTGTATGTAATTATGAATTGTCAGTATGTCCAATTCTTTATGCATTTTGGTAATCCTGGTGTATATAGGGTGGTTGTTTACAATTCTTAGGCATCTGTTCTGGAGGATCTAAAATTTATTGATATGTGTTCTGCTAGAAAAACTCCAGGCTGGGCACGCATATGAAATTATAGGTTTTATAACCGATTTGTACAATATTAATTTGTTTTTTGATGAAAGTTTCGACTTTTTATTAAAATATGGTACATCTTATATAATAAGTTACGGGCACTAATAATTTATTGCTGATATGTAGGTTATAAAGTACTTTGCGATCTAATTCTGATTCGTTGGTGTTTGAAATGGTTTGATATAGGATTTTCGGTATGATTCAATAGAATGGTGGAGGGTACCTTTGGTCTTCGTTTTGTGACAATTATAGCTTCTGTTTTTCCAGTATTACATTTTAGTCCCCATTTTTCAAAATATTTGGGGTTTTTTCGGAATGCTTCTTGTAATTTGTTTACCATTGTTTTTATCCTAAATGATGATGCTAAGATTGTAGTGTCATCAGCAAAAAAAAAAATATTGTAATATAAATCTTCACTTTAAAATAACAATCGAATAAACTGAACCAATTTCGATATATTTACTAACTTATGTATATCATTTTTGTCAATGATTAAATATAATAATGAAAAGGCAATATAAAAAAAAATTCATTTATTAATCTTTTGGTTAAGAAACTAAACTAAAACTTCCGAATCGATAAACTCTAAATCTGACTGACATTTCTTAAACATAAGTAACAACCTATTTCAATTTCCCCTATACGAAGCAGGGGCCGGTCCACTGGTTAATAATAATATAATGATAAAGAATGAGGCGATTGAATGTCATAAGGAAGAGAAAATCCTGGAGAACGATATTCGTGACGCTCGGCAACTTAAGGTATTACGGTAGCTCATCAATCACCTTTTGAGTCATTCATTCTTCCTTAGCCATCAATACGTCATATAAGTTGTGTCTTCCAGGAATGTGGAAGGTATGAATAACCTTTTCATGTGTTGTCACCTCTATGCCAGCCAATAATAATTAATGACGAAATTAATCAGGAAATAATTTTATACTGTCCTACAAACAACAAAATATTAAGTATATTTGAGAAAATTGCACTCGTTTTGTATATTTTGCTATCATAATCCTAATGTTGCTTACTAGAGGAAATGGATTTATAGTAATGTTTAGTTGTATAATTAAATTAAACGCGAAAGCTGCAACATCACATGTTTTAAAATTTCTGTTTGTTTAAAATAAAATTATCAGCACTTTAAGAACGATTCGGAATTAAAAACCATACATAACAGAAAATTCTGTTCTGCTGTTTGAACAATATTTCATATTATTTTATGGATGATTTTTAGCAATGACTAGGCCTCCTTTATGACCTCAAGGCGAACCAGTACGTTTAACTTTATAACAAGTTTCCTAGGTCGAAAATTCCAACGCCATTTAAAAGAACAACCGTTTGAAAGACCTTCAAGAATTTATGTGGCTGACTCAAAGGAATTCTAAAAAATATATTATTACTGATAAAAATAATAATAATAATGTGTTGTTATTATTATAATTCCATTTTTCGTCGTCACGGTACATCAAGGTAAGTGAACGTAATTAATTTTTAGAGTAAGGGTAAATGTATTGAGCAATTTCGTAACACGTGTATATGTCTTAATTGTTGTATGTGAAATATATTATTGCAAAATATATATATATATATATATATATATTATATATATATATATTATATATATATATAATATATATAGAACCCCGACACCTTCTTGTGCTTTAGATTGTGTGTTGTCCAAGAAAATAATGCAGGGTTTTAGTTTTTTTCTTGCAATACCCTTCTATGTAATGAACTGTTTACGTTTTATGGATTATTCATTTCTATGAATTTTGACGCTTCTCATTCCTCTTTCAAAAGAAATCCTTCTGAAATCTGTCCCTTACTTCTTAGCCAAAACAGCATTCACTTCAGAATTCCTACTTGTAATAAAAATTGTATGTTTAACGGCAAACGTTATGGATAGTTGATCCACAAAGGAAAAGCAGCACAAAAGTTTTCAAAGCCACCATCTTAACAAACAAAATAATAGTGATTATTAATATTTAGTGGGATTTATTTATTTGGTTTAATGCTCTAGAGCTTGAATTCTAGCGAAACCATCAAGTCTATAATGAATTAAAGTGACCTCGCGAAAATTTGTAGTTCGGAGACTCTTCCAGTCCTAAAAAGGAATCTCAATCTGAGCACAGTTTTGAAGAGACCTTATTAAAATTACTGTTTTGACAAGATTATTTATATTTTTAGTATTATTTCCGAGCATAACACTTAAATATTGTTTAATGGCTTATTGATTAATGGATAATTTTGACACCAAATTAATTTTTATATCTTTACTAGAACCAAAGATATTAAATAAAATGTGTTTTTCGCACTCAGTTTCCAATTGTTTACGCGACTCCTGTGGAGCGTTGGCTCTAGAAATAAAATTTATCAAATTCGGCGAGAAACACTTAGGATCCTCTACTTGTGAGATATCAACGCCTAATATTTGAATAATTTTGTTTAACTAATTTAAACTCGGCCGTAACAGACCCAGGAAGGCAGGAAACATTAATCAAGTCTGAGGGAAGGGCAGCATTATATGATTGTACTGTTCAAAGTTTATCTAAAAAATGTTAGCCTTGAAGAAGGTCGTGGAAGCATTCTTTCTCTCGATGACGATGTTTTGCCAGCTTTGATAGAAGCAAATTTCAGGAAAACTGTTTAAGTCGAACACCACCACAAGGAATATGAAAATAACATGAAAGTTGCGTACCACACACTTTTCATGACCATCACAAAACCTGCGGTATGAAGTTGGTTCTTCACTTTTTTGCCTATACAAAAATTATCTCTTTCTTTCCAGAATTGTTACATCGGATAAAAATTAGATATTTTACGATAACAATGGACGTTACGGACATTAGTTTGACAAAGGAAAAGCAACACAATATTTTCCAAAGTCCTTAACTCATTAAAAAAATGGTGTGGTAACTGTTTGGTGCGCTTCATTTAGTTTGATACTCAACAGTTTCTTAAATCCTGATGAAACCATCAATGCTGAATAGAATAGCATCGGAAATTGGAAATAAGAAAGCTATTTTTGATTAACCGGAAGGGGCCTAGTTGGTTGTGTTATCCCTGCCACATGTCACGCGTGTTTTTTTAAACTGTGATCTTGCTTTATTTGATGACATCTCAATAAAATAACTTAAGGAAAAAGAAATGCATTCAAGTAGGTTATTTATTCTAATAAGATTGTTTGAAGTCAATATTTTAGCAATCCATAATTTTCCGAAGTTGAAGTTTCCTATGATGCAAGCATGAAGTAGTTGAAGAAATGTTTCATGGCATCATCTGATTTTTCATTGCTAGAAGTTAGTCACGCCCATATCAGTTGTAGGGGTGGGTTTTTAATTTATTATGGTGACGCCTACACCCCTATCCCTCTCCCCTATCCACTTTCTCCACCCCTGACCATGAACTTCCTGACTGGCCATTAACCAACCCGGATCCCCGGCGACAGGGAGTTACCTTTGACTCACCCTCCCTACCTCCTTCGATAAGAAGGTATCGCCCCCACTACTCCCGGTAGTCAGTGTTCGCTGAGCACCTAGTCGTTCGTCATGGTCGGTCTCTTGTGCTAGCCATCTTCTGTCCTTGAAAGACACCTTACCGAAGGTAAGTCAATAGAAGTGGAAGAGCTCTTTGGAATACCCTGGTCGCCGTTTCATCTGTCTTCATCTATTAATAACCGTAATATCATTGTTTTACGTTAATTGATTAAATCTTTTTTAACATATTTACCTGTCATTTTCATATTACTTTTATTTTCTATTGTGGCATTCATATATTCCATAAACAGATTAAGGGATTTATAAAACGATCCTTACCTGAACCAAAAAAAAAAAAAAATAACAAATACTGTATAAAATTACTACTATTATAATTATTGTCATATTGCAATTAATTAATTTTATTGATATACTAATTGCACATTTACATACACTTTTTTTTTATTATTATTTACTATATTTCGTTTCACACACTCTTTCTCCATTACCAAACCTCTATAACAAATTTAAATTAATTCATAATGACCATATATATATTCACTATTTAATTGAATGTGTTATGATATTTCAATCAGTATTACATGTTAAGTAAAATAAATAAATAAGCTAATCTATTCTGTTCCTTAATTTTTTTTTTTTTTTTTAATATTTCTGCCACCCACATATGTTGTAAAATGATTTCGTTATGATTGTAAGCTGAATAAATACATTTAGATTAGTTATACAGTTTAAAGATTTAATAATAGACAAAGTGTGTCCGAAATGTTATATTGTAAATGCATTTTCAAAATAACAAAGTTATTAAGGTTTGTAGATACATAGTAAAATATTGTTTTAAAACCTATATCACCCTAAGAAAATGAAAAACCGATTTCATGAATTTTCGCCGCATTTTAAATTCCTTTAATAACGATCGGTTGCTTTTAAAACGTATCATCATGTTTTTTCGACAATAAATTTAAGACATAATTTCATGGCTGTTCGTTTATTTAACATCAGTTAATGCTACTGTTGTCAATCGGACGATGCTACAGTGGGAGTCCTAAATTTTGGCTATCCATGTTTAATTAGGATAGAGATCTTTAACGAAGACATATTATTTAATAAATACGAAAAAAATAAAATATTTTGCTCTGTAAAATTGCACATAATGCATGTTAAAATATCAATTAAATAAACAATGATGTGTGTTTATGAATTATAGGGCAAGAGGATACATTAACTTGGCAAACTTTCGATATTTGTATCCTGAAAAATGTTCTTATAAAATTATTAAATGCATCCTTTTTTCTTAACAAACTTGCTTAATAAATTAAAATTAAATGATTTTTTTTTTTTTTTTTGTTGAATAGAAATATTTTTTTCATTCCCAATTTTTTACAACCATTCTGTAGCTAAAATAGGTACTTACATCCCTATAAACTTCGCGGGTGATATGGTTTTGGACTGATAGTCCTTATAGATCATCATATAGCTCAGAATGTCTTCGGAACTCAAAAACTAGTCGTTCTTCTACAGTAATTGATTGAATTTAATTATCTATGTTATTATATTATCATATATAAGTTCGCATTAAAATAAAAAAAAAAAAAAAAAACCAAACAATCGACAAATAGTACATTGTTGATTTCAACTAAAAGAAAATTTGATCTTCCTTTACAACGAATTATAAACAAGTTTATAGTATTAAAAATACAAAACAACTTTTCAAATTCAAAGCCACTTGGACTATTTCCTTTCACAAAAAAAGTAATAATAAAACTTATCAATCTCATGAAGATTATTAGTGTGGAGTTGATCCTTGAAGTATCAGAATCTTCTTCCAGTGGCGCGACAAGCCGTGTAGGCCCTTGCCCGCGCGGTGTATTCTGCTGGGAGAATACATTCGCGTTTCGCGATGAATTTTATAGAAACATTACTCCCTTCTCCTATTTTTGCGATTGGCCACCAGTTGGCTGACAGGTTTCACATGCCGTGGGAGAGACAGTGAGTGAATCCCCATTCATTTAAATGGTAGAAAAAGTCCCTCCACGACCGGGATTCGGACTAACAACCTTTGGCGTGGGAGACTAGCTCGCTAGCTACTCAGCCGACGGCTCTCCATGAAGACTCTACAAATATAAATTGTATTAAAAGATATTGTACCCTATGGCACATAAAAAAATTTAAACATTATGTGTAATAATGATGCTTTATCGTTTTTAAATAATTCTATATACAAAACTTTATATACATCCTCAATCTTCATAAGTGTATGAAATATGGACTATGAACCCTCTAATCGGCCACAATATGAAAACAAACAGGAAACGGCCGAAGATGCCAGTAAACCTCTAGATGACGTACCGCACGACGTGACCTTCAGCCGACCTTTCCACACACCTGATGTATCGAGTTGACGAAGATCGATTTATGTTATTGGGTAACCTGTTCCCTAAAATAACTGCTTTGCTCTAATTCCATAAAATTACTCGTAACAGTTGGTGTTAATAACCGTGAACATATTGCCTTTCAGGATTCTAACTCCACCACTAAGTTCAACCATCTGCAATACTAATTTATTTAATTATACATGACCATTTTTTTTTTTTAATCAAATTTACTTATTCAGAAAAAAATTAAAAATAATGGTTACCTTAAAAACTTGGTTTATTAGAATCATATGTAAAGAACAGTATGTGACATTACTCGTATAGCTTCATGCAACCTCATATTGTTTGAAAATAATAAACTACAACACCATTGAATCCATTTTCGTTTTAATTACAATTATATTTTTTAATTGACTTCATGCCTTTTGATTAGCTGTGTGATATAAAATGAATAGGGTTTAAAGGTTACTACATACAACAATAGAATCGAAGATGATAATAGAACAGCTCTAAAGTGCCAGTGCTGTTTTTATTTATTGATTTTCAAGGACATTTCAGCAGTGTTGTAAAAACATACCGCGTAAATAAAGTTTCAACATTTTTAAGTCTTGCGTTAGATACGTCATTATGTTTTTTTTCACATCGATACCTTGAAAACCTCACAAACTGGATTTATTTTTTAAATGTTATTCATGAAAACCATGAATAAAGTTTATAAACGAAAAAAATTTTTTTTTACTCTATTAATCTTATTATTTTATGTTTTATACAAGTAGGGCGGGCACCGATTTTTCTTTCCGATCAGACTCTGATTTTTCCAGACACTGACTTTTCTTTCTTCTGATCCTCCTTAACTATTTAAACTTCCAACATTTCATTAAAGGTTTGTGTTTATTTTTCGATTTTTTTTTACTGTATTTACTTTTCATTTATTGTTAGTAATTGATGTATGATTATTAATAATAGTAATAAAATAATAATAACATTTGTCATTAACCAAAACAGAAGTAATATAAAAAGGTTTTATAAATTCTAATTGAGTCAATATCTACATAACCTTAGTATAAAAGTTGCAATTTTTTTAATTCTTGCACTAATTAATCTCCAGAGTACTAACATAAAATCCAATTAAAAAAATCATGTAAAATGGTCTACGTGTGTACGATAAGATCAGAACAGGAAGGAAAATTATTTTCATAGTGGAATCAGCATAAATTTTAATAAATAAAAGTAAATAAATAGTAATAAATAAATAAAAGAATTCGTATAAGTTAACGAAAATTTAAAAAAATCTTCTCTAGAAAAATTAATATAATAGAACAACGTTTGTCGGATCAGCTATTCAATGTATAATTATCTAGTCATTACTTTTTTTTTTTTTATTTAACGTCACTTTATGCTACTGGTCTAAGCGTACGATGTTACATTGGGAGGAGTCCTAAATTTCACCTATCCAGGTTTAATTAGAATAGGGATCTTTAACGAGTACCTGACATTGCACAGGCTCTGAACCACCTTTTTACGTCCCCTCCGACGGGCAGCATAACTAAGGATTTTTACACCCATTTAAAAATCCTTGGACCACCTCCGGATTTGAACCCGTGACCTTTCGCATAGAAGGCTGTTATGCTAGCCGCCATGCTACAAGTGATCCTAAATATCTGGTCATGAGTAATCAGAATGATTTTAACCTTGTTGAAACAGATCATTAATGACTACTTTTTATTATTTCTTCTCTAATATAATTTTTCTGAAATAATTTATCATATCTAGTTGTTGGTGATTACATACAGTTTACATATGTAATAATAAGATTGACAACTTTAGTAAAAATTTGGTGCTCGCAACACACGACTTTCACTTACCTCCGTTGTTAAAATCAATTTAAAAATTTTTAAATACATTTAAAGATACAAATGAATTGTAAATCAATTAATTATTTTTAATTTCAATTGAAACATGTGTTTTATTAAATAATCTATTATATTTTTATCTACAAAAATCAGATAGTTTTATCGGCTTTTCATCACTCTCCATTAACCTTTAAAATTCCGTGCATTAGATAGTATTTTTTCTAAAATCTTTAGTTATCCAACGATATATTATACTTCAATATTACTATTCTTGTGTTCAAAACACTAAAATTTCATAAAAAAATATGTTTGCACTTTTCTTCTTTAGTTGTTTTTCGAATTCGCTCAATGGGCATATTTACCAATTATTTATCAATGCTAATAAGATGATGTTCCAATGTTTTTTAAATCTAAAAAATTAAAGGTACTTTATGGGAAGAAAATATTGGCATTTAAACCCTGTCAGACTATTTTAATCAGAATTAAATCTACATCATATTAAAGTCCATCAAATTTTACATCGATGTATAAAGTTTAATCAATATCATTGGAGCCGTTTTTGAGAAAATTATAAAAAGGTCCAAAATGTATTAAGTATATCTTTCGGTCAGCTGATTTTGATAAAAAACTTTCTGTAACATTTCAGGCGTATAGTTGTCTTAAATATGAAATTTCAGTTTCATAGGACTTTTCGTTTTTGCCCGGGAGTTACCACACAAACACACAATTCGAAAATTTTCACAATTGAAATACTTTACCTTACTATATATTTCATATTTAGGTAAGTTAAAGTAAAAACAGTTGTGGTTAGAGTTGTTTTTTTTCCTGTTTTTCCTTTTTTACTTATAAATGTACAAATAGCTGCCGAATATTTAATATAAATAACATTGGCATTGACACATGCGTAACATTAGCATGACTGTGACTAATCTAATCTGTATTGATACATATTGTTTTTCAAACGAGGATTAGTTGTGTTTATCGCTGGTACTCTCAGTGCTGAGGCATCAGTCCTGGCCTTAGCTCATCCAGATAGTGTTGTCAGTGAGTGCGTCAATAGATATTTAGGATACATAAACTTCGTTAAAACGTAAGTGCTCAAAAAATATAATCTAGTATTTAAATAAAAAAAAATTAACAATGATAATTTGTTTTCCCGTAAAACGTATCAATTTGTATAATTAGATACAAAAGTTACATTTCAAAAATTCAGTAAGCTTCAATGACTGCTGATGATGTTTTTTCTATAAATATTATATTATAATGCTATGCAACGGTATATTTTACATCTAAATAGCTTTATTACTAAAAATAAATAATCTGATATAATATAAATATATGTACTATAATATAAATATAAAAATAATTATATATTTTTATATTATATGAAATTATAATTATATAATTATAATTTTATATAACAAAAATATATAATTTTATATAATTATATAAAATTATACATTTTATATTATATTTATATTATATAAAAATAAATATAAAAATATAAATTATTATATATATATATATATATATATATATATATATATATAATATAATATATATTTATATATATATAAATAATCCGAGAAAAAAAGTCTATTCACTCTTCTAGTTAAAAATCTAATTATATCAGAGTTTACAATCGTACTTTTCTTATTACTACTAACAATGAGGTTATTTGTTTCATATAAACAAAATTAAAATGCTTAAAAGAAATTTTCTGTTCTTATCTTACTTCAAAAAAATGTTCGGTGCCAGACTGCTCCAATGAGAACAAAACAAAAAAAAAAAAAAAATTATTTAGGCTTCCACATAATAAGCTTAATAAAAAAATTTAAATCCGTTCTTAAGAAAATGTCAGACATATGTAAAATGAATGATTTCAAAGCTGATTCTGGTGATTCAATATCACTTATTAAGTTGCAGTGACATCTATTATCACTAGGGACTAAAAGCTACTATGTACTTTGAAATTTCACAAAAAAAAAAAATAAATAAATAAAAAAAAATAAAAAAAGGTTTAATTAATTAGAAACAAACATTTCTAACATAAAAATTGGAACAAAAAAACAAACAAAAAAACTTAAAGTTATATTAGATATGACATGAAACTAAAGTTGTTAAGAAAATAACATTATAAAAAATAAAAATAATCTTTTTTACCAATTTGTATGGTTCCTATCAATTTGTATAGTAGGTACAACCCACTTGATAGTCAAAGAAGCAATCTTATGCAAAATACAATTTAATTTGTAAATTATAGCCATAATTTATGCCTTTGACTTATCAGAAACAGATTTAGATAATACCATGAGCAATAACAATCATGATATCAACTAATGGCGTGTCATAAATTACCTAATCGACTTATCTGTATTCTCTAGAAGCATTGGCTACCCCCATGATTATTAAATATATATATATATATATATATATATATATATATTTTATATATATATATATATATATATATCGTGACGTTCACATTAATAATACTTAAAGGATTAAGATATTATTATATTACATTTAATAATCGGAACTTGGATTAAAAATCTGTATACATGAAATCTGGTGAAATTTGATAATCAATTGGAATCAAGAAAATAGAAACATTCTTCAAGATTATAATTGTTTTTGTAGTTTTGGAAAACGACGGATTTCAGAAAAAAATATTACATATTACTAAATAGCCGTGGAAAATAACGGAGAGTTGTGGAAAGCGCACAAACCTAAATTTTTGTTTCTATCATTACTTACTTTTTGAATGCTTTTTGAATTTTAACTTTGTTTATTTAATGTTGAAGGCAATTTTATGTATTTGTATATATACACATACTAATTTAGACATCTGCAACCTAGTTTATGTTTTTGGCACTCAGTGTTGTTTTGAATTTTTTTTATTTATTTATTTTATTTATTCGTATGTATTACAATTTGTCACAATGAGCAATAATAATATTGCTAAAGAATCACATTCATACAATATTTGCAATATTATCAAAGGAAAGTCAAATTACATAAAATGAAACAAAACTTAATAAACGTATAAAATAACAAAATTCGAAGATCAAAGCCAAGCTAAGTGTGGGCGCTATGGCCACAATCACACTCCACATGAGAGAAGAAACTGACCAGTGTCAGAACTCCAGCATGCGTATTTACAAAACATCTCGGGGCCACTGCCGTTTTAACCTTCTAGGTGGGTTGTATGAATGAGTGGAGCTGGATAGGGATTGGGCTAGAGGATTAGAATGGTAAATGAGGTCCTGGTGGAATTTGGAAAATTTGGATGGAATTAGGTCTGAAATAAATGGAACATTAAGGTCGTGGTGTAAGGTACATTTGGAGACAAAATAAGGATCATTTACTATTGTACGGAGGACTTTGGATTGAAAGGATTGAATGCGTTTGATGTTAGAACGTTTAGCTTTCCCCCACATTTCAATTCCGTAGGTCCAGATCGGCTTTAGTATTGTTTTATTTTTATTTTTTTATTATTATTTATTTATAATAATTTACAACTGTACTAAAGAATACAATAAGTAAATATGTAGAATGAATATAAAAAGTCATGAAAATGTCTTGAGAAAGAACCACCCAGTGGTAGCACTTCACTAACTATTTTAATACAGTAGGTCCCGAGGCCACCTTCTTTTCAGTCGCCTTGGAGGGTTATCAGGGATATCTGAGGAAGATAAATTATGTCTGCAACAAATTGGATGTTTAGGTCATTATGGAGGAATTGATTTGTGACAAAATAAGGAGCATTCAGGATTTTGCGAAGGATTTTGGATTGTAAGGACTGGATGCGGGAGTATTGTTTTATAAATTAAGAATTTGTTGTCAACTTTAAGTTCAGATTTTCTGTTTAGTAGTCTATATAACTGTCCGAATCGTCGATTGAGTTCTTTTCTTTTATCTTGTATGTGGGTTCCACGTCAATCATTTGTCAAGAAGTAAGCCAAGATAGCGGACTATCTGAAGGAGGAATTGGAATGGAATTGAAGTAAACCGGCGGACAGGAGTTTCGTCGAAGAGTGAAGGTTACTTGTTTGCAATTGGCTTCGTTTACCTTTATACGCCAAGCATTACATCAGTATGTTTTGAAATTAAAAAAATTAATTTGTTTTAAAATACACGAACTATCTTTCGTAGAGGCCATCGAACCTATTATTTGCAATTTCAATGTGAGTAAGCTCTTATACTATCAAAATAAATACCTGATAAGTCAATCAGTCACACCTAGATTCTAAGAAGGAACAGTTTTCCTGATAAGAGATTACCAAATCTGTTATACCTTCAAGACACTTTTGAAAGGTTAACTAATGATAGATAGGTAAATTTATTCAGACAATCATGTGTACCTACTATCATTTTGATGGTAAATTTATCATTCACCTTTTAATTACTTCTATGTTAAACATTATATCATAATGAAAATGTATCTTTCATATATGTAGCTTTAGATCTACAACTATATACCGAATAGAACTCTAGATGATAATTTTTCAGATAAAATAAAAAACTGATTATATGTACTCGATGATGATGATTATTTTTTTTGTTGGAATTTTTTATTTTTATTTTTTTTCTTTTTTTTTTTTTTTTTTTTATTTTATAATACTTTGAAAGTTAAGCGGTGAGTGAAAATTCATGGCGTACATTAACACGGTGTAGCGGTATCACGACTGACTAATCGATTCCGTGATATTCCGGAATCGATTTCACGTCTCAATGTTGCAATGACACCTGTTATTCAAGAGTCGAGTTCAAATATTTCTTTTATATTTATACTAATATTAAGTTACGTTAGAATAGACGCATTTCAAAATCATTACTAACTACCTTAAAAAAAAAAAGTTTTAAAACTTCTATAAAGAATGACTATTTTAAACTGACAAGGGGAGGATCCCAAATGTGTCTCTTCGCTTTTTATGATTTTTTTTTTTTTTTTTTTGAAACTAGACATTAAACCATTAAACTCTACAAAATATTAGTGGCCAACGATTCCGAGGAGTAGAATAAAAAAAATCAGAAAGTTTGGGCGCTAATGATACATTTTATTTTTTATCTCAGGTTCTAGTAAAGGTAAATAAATAAGTCTGGTACCGAAATTTCCTTATTTAAAAGCGGAATAATTAAAAAAAAAAAATTAAATTTTATGCTTCGTGAAATTCATTTAAAATAATAAACTTGTCTAAACAATACTTTTAATAAGTTTTCATAACAACTGCGTTCCTCACTCAGAAAAAGGAGTCTTAATATTAGAACACCTTTTTAGAAACCTTATTAAAAGTTGTTTTTTTCCGATTTTTTTTATTTTTATTTTTTTGTTACTCCTGAGAGCGTTAACACCTAATAATTTTCTTGAGTTCAATGATTTAATGTCTAGTTTACACAAAAATTAAATCATCAAAATGGATGATTGACACCCTTCCTTGTGAGTTCACATTACGCCCTGAAAGTTTTTCCTCGTACAACTACAAACAAATATTTATCCTTTAAAGAAGGAGTTATGTCAAAAATGTTCCCCCTTTAAAATACTTGGTGTCTTGGCGTTTCGAGCGCATTAGATTTTTGAGTGTTCGTATTAAATCATAATTTGGTTCCCATTACTGCGATTCATTTAATATTCATGATATTTATTTTTACTTTCACTTAGAAATATATGAAATATAAATTATGGGAGAGTATTTAAATCGTGAAAATTTTCGAATACTAGTTTTCAACCAAAGCACACGTTTTAGGGATTCCTGAGTCTAAATGACCAAGTTCCGCAAAAAGATCTTTGTGTGTAGTAAGTCTAGCACGAAAACGAAACTGAAATTTCATACTTAAGACAACGATATGCCCGAGATGATACAGCAACTTTTTCAACAAAATCAGCTGGCTCATTCAGCATGGTATAATGTAGCAGTTTCAAAGTGCTACATTATACTATGCATTTTGCACCTTTTTTATTTTGTCTAACAATTAAGTATAAACTCGCTATATCGATGTAGAATTTAATTTGATTTAGATTTCATTCTGATTGAAATAGTTTAAATTCCGATATTTTTAATTTTCTTTCTCTTGAGTAACTCTCGTTTTGTAGATTCAAAATAACTAACCATGCCATACTGTCAGCATTGATACAAAACAAGTGAATATATAAAAAGCAATTAGGTAGAAAAGTCAAGGATAAAAGAGCAAAGATATTTAAAAAATATCCCAAAGCAGTGGAGATAATGTTATAGTCATAATGAAATGTAAAAAATGTTTTAAAAATTAAACTTTAAGTCGCAATTATAATCGTTACTATTTAGACATAATCTGATTGATAACGTCATAAGAGTGTGGTTTTGAACCTTGAAATGAGATTATAGCAGTACAAATTAAACCAGTTATGAGTCAAGTACAAAGACCCTTCTCAGCTTCCGCAGATTGAATATTGAATATTGTGTACTGATATCCCATCTTCAGTTTGACAAGAGATCGTAATTATTATGCGAATGAGGTTGTGAAATGATTGTCGCATTCATATTACATAGTATATTGTGAATATTAATATGGTTTCTTCACCGGTGTGAGTCTAAGACTGCGACATCATAATTCACTTCTGGTTCTGATTTCCTTTCAGCTCCTATCTAGATATCCTACATATAGATAGATAGATATATAGATAAGGTAAGATAAAAAATTATGAAACATATGTTTTATTTTGGCTTTCAAAATCTAGCAGAATCTCATTTCTCTCTGGTTGAATGTGGTCATTTTCGTGTGAAACACCCTAGCTCATAATACAAGTAACTGTATGTATTTCTCGTGTGCTAAACCCGAAACCCTTCATGGGTTATTGGTTTAAAGGTTGGCCATATCATATATTCTCCATCAGCCTAAAAATCTCAATTTGTTAATTGTGAATAAATATAAAATTAATGATTTCGAGAGAATCTCGAAGGTTCCAGGAATTTGATATGTATAATATAAATATATAGAATAGAATAGAATAGAAAAAAAAATTTATTCTGGGACTAGGTCCCCTAAGAATAACAGTTATGTACAATTTGAATATATAATATGTCTGGCCAACTGACAATAAAAACATGATTAATTATTATTTACAATGATTATTAAAATTACAATTATTTACAATGAGGAGTTATATACATAAAAAATAACAAAGAAATTAATAAAAATATATATCTTCTAAATTTTATCTTATGAGAAAATGAAAATTTTATTTAAACAAAATCAAATTAAAATTTGGGCGGTAAACGGTAATCTTCATTTATTCAATGTAGATTTCTAGATAAAATTGACATCACATTTGCTAATCGTCTATTTGGGATGACAGAAGGTATAGGAAAAGTTGGGATTTGAATGAGGATAAAGAGGCAGCATGGCGGATATGGATTGGTAAAGAATTCCAGAGTGTGGTTGAGCGAACAATAAAGGAACGATCAAAGGTTTTGGTTCTGTGGGTAGGAAGGTAAAGGTCAGAATGTCGCGATCGAGTTTCAAGTGAGTGGATTGAGGATTTAAATTGAAGGAGACTGTAGATGTAGGAAGGATGCTGGGAGTTAATAGTTTGGTAGAGGTATGATCCAAGGAAATATTGTCTGCGGGTTGAGGGGAGGAGCCACTTTAATTCACCGTATAAGTGGGTAACATGAGACCTCCCTGATGTACCGAAGACAAATCTGAAGAAAATGTTCATAATACGCTTTAGTCTGTCCTCAAGCACAGCCGGGAGGCCGTCATACACCGCACAACAATAGTCAAAGTGGGGGAAAATAAGTGAGGATACGAGGAGCTTACGAGTGGATTGGGGGAGGAGATGACGGGAGCGATGGAAAAATTTAAGATTACTGATTGTTCTTCGGGAGATTTGGGCAATATGAGGTTTCCAGGAGAGTGATTGGTCGATGGTGATACCTAGGTTTTTGACAGTGGAACTGAACGTAATTGGGTAATTATTAAGGATTAGACTTGGAAAGTTGGTATGACATTTGATAAGGGAATTGGAACCTATTACTATTGCTTGCGTCTTCATGGCATTTAGCTTGAGTTTATTCAGATATCCCCAGGCGCTGATTCTATCCAGGTCCTCCTGAATCTTCGAAAATGCTAATAATTTCTCGGAGGGGGAGAAGGATAGGTAGATCTGGAAATCATCAGCGTACAAATGGTGGGAGCAATGATGGATAGAGTTGGGAAGGTCATTTATATAGGAATTAAAAAGGAGAGGAGATATACTTGAACCCTGGGCCACACCTGCCGAAAGGGCACGAAAGGAAGATAGAGGATGATTAGGAATGGTGACAGCTTGGGTTCTACCAGAGAGAAAAGAGTGAAACCAACGAATGGTGTTGTTGGAAAAGGATAGGGATTGTAGTTTGGTGAAAAGGATGGAGTGGTCCACGGAGTCAAAAGCTTTTGAAAAGTCAAGAAGTATTAGTACGGTCAGTTTCTTTTCATCCATAGCAGTATGTATGTCGCTGGTGATTTTGAGTAGAGCGGATTGAGTGGAAAAGCCAGGTCGGAAACCGGATTGGAGAGGATCAAGAAGTTTAGACTTTTCAAGGAAATTAGATAATTGAGATTGAACTATTCTTTCTAAGGGCTTGGAAAGGTTAGATAGGATAGAAATTGGGCGATAATCTTTAGGGGATGTAGGATTAGAGGTTTTATTGATAGGATGGACTATTGCTTTTTTCCAAGTTGATGGAAATATAGAATTTTGGAGGGATAAATTATATATGAATAGGAGAACTGGTAGGATTTCGGGAAGGCATAATTTTAGTAGTTTGACGGGTATTCCATCAAATCCTATAGAGTTGGTATGGGATTTCATTACAGAGGAGATAAGGTCAGTTGGTGTGATATCGGAAAAATAAAAATTATCTGGATTAAATGATGTAATTGAAGAAAAGTCAGAAGGATGTGGAGAATGATTATCAGAAGAGGAAGATGAAAAGTATATATTTAATTCATCTGGTGAGGCTTGATAGGATGGTGAGGAAGAGGATTTGCAAAGAGACAGTTGGCGAAGGAGTTGCCATTTTGTCTTTGAATCGGGAGCAGAGGAGAAAGTTTCGTGAAAGTAATTAGATTTTGCTTGTCTGATTGTTGCCTGAGGCAGATTGCGGAGTGCCCTGAATGCTTGATAGTCTTTCGTCAGTCTAGTACGTCTAAAGCGTCTACGGGCAGCCTCACGCCTCTTTTGTAAGTCTTTTATTGTTGGACTCATCCAAGGAGCAGGGCGGCGACGGAAGGTGCAGGTTTTGAGGGGAGCATGTTTATCGAGGATACTGATGAGGTTAGAGGTGAGGATATCGACCATTGAATCTATAGAGGTACATGAATATATATCGTCCCACTTTAGGACCTCAAGGTCGGATTGGATGATTTCACGGGTAAGAGAGTTGATATTAGGGAAAGTTGTTGTTTTAGGAAGGATTGCTGAAGTTTGGATATTGTATGATATGTGTATTAGGTCATGACATGATAAGAATGGGACAGGTAATTGTGATGAAGAGAGGAGGCTATGTGCTGAATCAATTACATGAAGGTCGAGCCAGGTATCTGAACAATGAGTATGATGGGTGGAAGAGAAAGGTAAGATAAAAAGATTAAGGGAAAAGAAGAGATTTTCGAGGTACAGTTTGTCATTGGAGTTGGAAAGGAAATTGGTGTTGAAGTCGCCGGAGATTATAATATTGTTATAGAAAGGAACGTAACTGTAGAGGGTAGTTTCAAAAGGAGCATCATACGGAACTAAAGGAGGGCGATACACTACTGCAAATAAGAGAGGATGATTGTTACAAATTATTTCAAGGATAATAAATTCAATATGAGGATGATCGGATGGGGTTGAAACATCTAGGATACGAGATTTTAGGCTATTATGTACATAGAGACCGACGCCTCCGCCAGTGCGGCCCAATCGGTCATGACGTAAGAAGGAGTGGTCGGGTAAGGAAATAGAAGAAGAGGGAATGTAGGGTTTTAGCCAAGTTTCTGATACTGCAATTATATGGTAAAAGTTCTGGGTAAAGTATTGAAGGAATTCATCATAATGAGCGGGCAAGGATTGGGAATTGACGTGGCAGATATTTAGGATACTAGTCATAGGAACGGGATAGGGAAAAACACTGATGGTAGTAAGACGACGTAGCTAAATGTTGGTTAAATTTGAATATTAGAAGAAAATAAATACAAAATAAAACAATCAAAAGTGTTGAGTAAAGAATACTTGAAAAATGAAATAAATAATGAATATTGAAGAAAAGAAAAATTGTAAAATAATAAAAATATACCGTGACACTAAACATTAAACTCAGTAAATTACATATAGAGGCCGTGGTGTGAATCCGTTTGTAGCCAGAAGGTAGACGGTAGTCGGGACGTCAGCCGAAGACCTCCAGATCCTGTGCTCGGTCGATGAAAACCACCGGATGTCCGTCGTCCTTACGACAGCGAACTCTGCCGGCTGAAAACCAAACATATTTTAGTTTTCCTGGCGATCTCTTCTATATATATATATATATATATATATATATATATATATATATATATATATATATATATATATATATATATATTATATATCGGTTACATTTTTTAAACCTCTCTTAATACAGCTATCTACAGACAGATACAATAAACACATCTTACTTATGATTCTTTGGTAATAACACCCGATAAATTTTAGAAAAAAAAATTTGTCTATAAATAGATAGATAGAGTGGCAGATAGATAGAGGTATGAGTTTCATGACTCAGAGGCACTTCGTACCTCCAAATAGATAAATAGATAAACAGACAAATAGATAGACAGACTGATAGATAAATAGGTAGATAGACAGACAGAAGATAGATAGATAGATAGATAGATAGATGGATAGATAGATGGATAGATAGAAAGATAAATAGACAGACAGACAGATAGATAGATAGATAGATGGATGGATAGATATATAGATAAACAGATAGATAGACAGACTGATAGATAGATAGGTTGATAGACAGACAGATAGATAAATAGATAGATAGATAGATAGGCAGACAGATAGATAGATAGATAGATAGATACATAGATAGACATACAAATAGATAGATAGATGGATAGATAGATATTTAGATAGATAGATAGATAGAGAGAGAGAGAGAGACAGATAGATAGACAGACAGATAGATAGAGAGACAGATAGATAGATAGGCAGACAGATTAATATATATATATATATATATATATATATATATATATATATATATATATAGACAGACATGGATGCTCTCCTTTCTTTTCTCTTAAGATCTTTCATCAAGTTAAAGTTTAAGTTAAACGAGTAACATGTGTGAATTTGTCTATCCACCGAGTAAAATGCCAAAGCAGTATGATTAAAAGATAAAAACAAGTAATACCATTCAAGTCACTTTATCTTCTTCTCAACAGAGCTTTTGAAGTTTCCCAGATTTGATTTCCTTTTTAATTTCTCATTGGATTTTTGTTAGGAATGAACAACTTAATTCCGAAATCCATATTTTTTTAAACCTTATTTCCTTCTCACATTAATGAAAATTGGTCTTTATAATTATAAGTTTTATAATTTCTTACAAACAATTTTTATGTAATCATTATGTGATGTCCATTTAATGTTCCACTCAAATGACAAATATTTTGTTGTATTTTTCAACCAACAACATTAATACTGGGGAAAAAATAAATATGTAAACATATGAAATATAATATTATTCTAAAGTATCTCATAACACAAATATGAGTTCCAATTAAATTCTATGTATTTATTATTTACATTATTTGCTTCGAAAGTCGATATGAGCTTGGCTTATAAATGGTCAGAATGGGAAAAAGGACCAAATACAGGCTCATTATACTTTTAATATCACCGTTCCTCGCAGTCATGCCACACCCACAATCAACTATTACTATTTCTGTGTTAAAGTTTATTTTTTAATTTTAGCTTATTTAAGCCTACCTTTTTAATATTCCGTTTTACTACAATTTTCATTTATTCTTCCAGCTTAGTCTGCGAACAAATGTACCCTTACAAGCCGTTAGGATCTTATGTTTAATATATATACTGTTTCCTATGCTAATGACAGTAGAGGAGAAAATTCTTACACTATGCAATCTAGTAGGAATAAAATGTAGATAAATTGCCCGCATACGTATCTAACTTTTCCAGAAACCTAAGAATTTTTTTAGCTACAGTTTTTTTTTAATCGATTTTCCTTTTTTTATGATAATAAAAGGAAAATTAATAAGTAATACTTAAGTGACTATTGAAAACAAACATGATTATTTACTGTAGCTATTATACAATTAGCAACCCAATATTGTAGCCTTCCTTGACTTGTGTTACTAAGATTACTTGATCGTGTAATAGTTAGCAGAAGAGATCACACCACTGGAATCATGATCCGTCATTTCGTAATAGTCAATAGCAAGATCGGAATGTCAGGGGAACTTTGCAGTATCCGCCTTTCTCAATTAACGATGTAACTTATGATACAAATATAATTAATGAAGTTTTACCCTATTTAAAACAGTATCATCTTCATTTTAGCTACCATATCTAACGACCCAATGGTCCTTACAGAACCTTAGTCCCCTCAGTAATCCTTCCCCCACTCTGACCTGTCTTCGGGTGTCATTCTCCATTTTCTTTTTAACATTAGCTAGTGTAAAATATTTCCTAGTTTTAGTGAAATCGAAATAGTTATGTACTTTAATCTATTTATCATTAACATATTTCACTCCTATTTAAAACAGAAAAAATTCTTTCTTTTTTAAAGCAATGAAATATTTTTTATGATTTGAATATTACGAACCCTTAAAGAAAAAATAAAGCTTTATAAGATTTATTGACTTATAAAAATAAGGTAACTTTGTTTTTAATTTTGTATAGCGTTAGGTGCTTTTTCGTGAAATATGTTTTACTAATCATATATTTATTATCAAATTTTATTTATTTATTTTGTATAAATCTTTGATTTCTTATCCATTGCAGTTCGAAAGAGCACTTTTCACCAATACATAATGTTTAAAATTAGTACAGCATATAATTTTGAAAGGCACTCAATCTTTCCACTTCAGAATTATTATGCCTCCTCGTGTTTTGCCTATAATTAAACTTTCGTAGGGGTCATGGGATTTGATAGGTTTTATAGTGTCATACGTTTCTTATCAATCCATGTTTTAAAAAAATGTATCAGTTTTAATGGTGCAAATAAAAGGGGAGATTTTCTCTATACCGACACCGGAAGAAATTCCATTTCTCATCTTAGTTCCTATTTGGTGGTGTGGCCATCTTTGTCCTGTACACTCAATCGTATGAACGGTTCACATTATACACTTCTAAAATTAATTTAAAATATTTTTTTTTCAAGATTCCGAAAAAAAGAAAGTATATTTAGAATTATTATCTTATGAATTTTCATTGGTTAATACTACAGACATGACTCATTTACGGTGGACGCACGGGCACTAATCGGATTCCGAAACTGGAGAGTTGCTGCAGCTGATCATATGAACTGGCGAAACCTTTTGGAGGAGGTCCAGTCTCGATGACGGGATGTAGCGCCATCTATGTAATACTACAGACGTATATGGTCTTCTAACAGAACTAAGCAACATAGACTCAACTCCTCATTGCCTCGAATCATAATCATCATAGCTTCATAAGCAGTCCTATTTAGACCATTTTATGCACTTCTCACCGACAAATAGTGACTGTGAGCCTTGCCTACAATATGCTGACATGCCTAAAATACATAAAAAGTGATTATTGAATGTTTTGTTAGTTGGTGGAATCTAGATATTTTTTTTTTTTAATTTTGCATTTATTCTTGGAACTGAGATTTAAACCTTTAGTATTGTGGTCTGGTGGGTGTTTTAATTTACGTAGGTAAAAATGAGAAATCGTTAAATAACATATGAAATCTCTAATAACTGTAAAACTCAGAAACTTTTTTTTTTTTTTCTTTCATACCCTCTGGTTTTATTTTAAAACAAAATACAAATACAAATGTAATATGTATAGATGTCACATTTTGTCCTTCTATTACCCGGAGGTATTCTAAAGAGGATTGCTATATGCGCTGCATGCACTAGTAATCTTTCAAGGGCTTCTATGCCTTTATTTATCAATTGAAAAATGGGAGGGACCATTCTTCAGGGTTTTGGCAATAAATTGAGTTCAGACATAGTCCGAACTCCTTCCCTCGGCGACGTCAACGAGAGGTAGTGATCCTTGCCACCTCCCAGGCTTGGGTGGTGGGGTGATATCAGAAAACAATGGATTAGCACAGGCCTTCAGCCCATCAAAAAACTCAGAAATGTACATTTTCCGTAAGTTATTAAATGTTTTCCAACATGTTTCTATTCTTTAATACAGATCTAATACTGTACAATAAATATAATTAAAGTTAGCTCTAAAAAAAAAAAAAATAGAAACTATAACTTATTTAATACAAAGTAAAACATCAGGAGTAACCAAATCATACCAATCCAAATCCGATTGCATAAAATTTAGTTATATCGAGATAAATATGCTGGTTGGCTCTAAGAGCTGACTTCGGCAGTCATTCATGCACGACTTGAGTAATCTTCAAACGTAACCTTTAAACTACAATAAATTCTCATGTCTTGATTCAATCATTCAACAGTAATCGATAAGATATTTACATAAATCGAAAAAAAAAATCATGACTCAAAATTTTATTTTTTACTTGGACTCAATAATAAACCTATTTAGAGGAATCACCTGTAGCTGAGTGGCTAGCATAACATTCTTCTATACCAAAGGTCACAGGTCCAAACTACCGAGCCTCTGCGATGTCAGTTACTCGTTAAAGTTCCCCATCCTAATTAAATTTAGGACTCCCATTGTATCATCTTCCGATTAGCCACAGTAATATACAGTGGCGTTAAATAAATAAACAAACATTTTTTAGATTTAAAAAAATATAACCCAGGAAGAATCATATTTTGGGACTTCCTTGTATCCTTATCAACGTTTGCTTTATTATAATAACATGTGTTCATGTTATCAGAAAGATTGATATACACAAACGTTGGAACTTGTTTCATTTGACCTCTGAGATAAAGAGGTTATCGATATTGATATAGCATAACTGGCATCCGCTATGTGACTGGATGAATTTTTAAAGCTCCTACCTTAGTTTAAAGAAATGTTTGTTTATTTATTTTTCATGTATTATCGCTTAATAAGAAGATCATCCTTTGAATAAATTTAAAAAATACTCTTACGTCTGATTATTGATTTATAAACATTCTTGGGATTCGTAGTAACAAATCCATTTAATGAAACCCTGGCATTTACCCATGAAGAGGAGTGCAGTCATGGTCCATCAGCTTCCAATCTGTGTCATGGAAGGTTTCCTGCTTCTGCAGACCTCCATGGCCCACTCACTGGAGCGTGAGGCTTCTCTTTGAGCTCAGCTATTCTATGTTTAACATAGTTTTAGAATTATTTTCTAGAGAAGGATCTAGTTAAATAATGAATCGCAACAAACTAACCTCCTTATGTTTCTCATGACACTCTTCATACCGACATAGGTATTCCAACTACAACGAACCACATTTAATTGATTTACAAACGATTTTAAGATAAACTAAATGGACACATAAACAATCTGCAACTTATGGCTACAACTGACATACCAACCATAACTCGGCGTAAACTGAAAAGGAGTTATATGAAGGACCTTGCGAAAAATATAGATTCTTTTTTGAATTTGAGAATAATTCGCCTCTGAGTGCTGTCTCGCCCATGCCTACCCATGTAATTTTTATGATAGAAGAGCACATTTGCTTTTGTATGATTTATTATACGTACAAGGTAACTATAGTGTTAAAAAATAGTAAAAACTAAATAAATAAATATATATATATAGGTGGAATAATCAGGAGTTAGTCTTTTTTTTAATTTTGCCAACGTTTCAGCTCACAAGCTTGATCCGAAACGTTGGCAAAAATAAAAAATATTTTAAAAAAGACTGACTCCTGATTATTCCACCTATCATAGTTTTTACAGTCGACTATACATCCTCAATATAATTCACTCTATAGTTTATGTTAGACATGGCTCAGTAATGCCCTGATGATGGCTCACAAGCTTGAGCCGAAACGTTGTCAAAATTAAAAATATTTAAAAAAAGGCCGACTCCTGATTATTCCACCTATAATAGTTTCTACAGCCTACTATACATCCTCAAATAAAATAACAAAATAAAATGTGGAATTAGATCTTTTAGAATGAAATGCAATTTTCAAATACGTTTTTAAGGATTTCTATATTTTTTTAGATAAAATCTGATGACGGATTTAGATAAAACTAAACTATTAGTATAATAATATGACAAAATATCAATTTAAAAAAAGTGGTCCTTAGTTTCTTTTGGAAATCAACTTCTCAAGTTATGGTCCACTATTTGATCAGAAATGTACGATTTCAGGTTTCTTTGATCATTTATCACCATTAGAATATGATGAAAAAATAAGATTCCTTATATATATCCAACCAACGTCATCCATTTTATGGGCGGAAATTCCACGAGGCTGACTCCCTCTGCATTAAACATCTCACGATTAAATAATACTAATTGTGTCCAGTCGTGATTAAGTAGCTGTCCTTGCTAAGCTGGAGGTCATGGTCAAGGGCGGAGGAAGTTATGTTTCTCAGTACGTGATTGGTTCATACAATCTTGTTGTAAAATAGTACCTGAATTAATTATGATTTGGCTAAGTATCAATTATTCTTAACCATCTATATCACTCTATAATTGCTAAAAATCACCAGAATTTTGAACATTATTGTATTATGGCAGACGTGAAATATATTCTCATCGGCTGCTCTTGTAAGAATCTTGATGATATTAAAAAAGAAAATGGTTCATAAGTTTTTGTTTTTTGCTATCCTAAGGTTTGTCATAATTTCCATTCTTGATCTTTCATGTCGCCTAGTCTCGGTACGTTATTCAATGATGTTAAACATTTTAAATATGTTATCAATTTAAGCCATGGAGGGTTTTTTTTTTTTTTTTTTTTTTTGTTACTATACTATTAAAATGATATTTATAGGATTTACTAGAAAATCAGGTGACGTATTTAAATTTTATTAAACTTTGTATAGTCATTTTGAAGCCATTAATCAGCTTAAACTTTCTGTTAAAATACACTGCAGTCTGTATTTTTGTTTAATTGATTGCACGAAAAATACGTGTATTACATGACTATTAATTATATTCTTACTATATCTACCGAATTTTAAAATAATAATTTTATAATTCCTTAAATATTTGCTGTATGAAATGTTCTTGCAGTACGTACGTATTAATGCACTCTAAGATAAAAGAATTATAAAATGTTTTGTTTAATCTATATGTTTATATTTCTTTGTTGTCAAGTCGAAAATATATTATTGAAGCTTATATCAATTATTAACAAAAAATTCCATTTATTTTTTATTAAAAAAAATAATACAATAAAAATAAAACAATAATTTAAGTTTAAGTGATTTTTTGCTCTCTTCAATACCATACTGTATATTATATTAATATTGATTTATCTGAAATCATTAGCTTTCTGACACTTAGTATTATTCGAAATGTCTATACTATTCATCAAAAATGTTTTCAACCTAATTCATTTTTTTCTCTAAATCCTCCATTTTTTAAATATGTTGTATACATAATATTTCAAGTTCAATTAAACATGTTACTAAAGATTTCAACCCAAAAAATATATTTATACTTTAAGTAATAATCAGAATTGTATTGATAAATAGGATATAGTAAATCATTCAGCATAATCAGATAAAGAAAATACTTCAAAATAAGTTTGAATGGAAAAAATGGAAAAATATTTTTTATTTAATTTTAGAATTATATGATAATTTATATTTACATACAACAATGAACAATGAGAGGTTTACAATTATAAAAAAAAAGTACTTTGAAATACTTTAAAAGAGGAAGAAACATTGAATATCCGCAATTGAACCTTTTAAGAATTATAATAAATAGGTAATATTACGACCTTTTTAAATTTACATTTATTTCTGTATGTAATAATCAAAATCGTTAGTCTTCTTGAAGAAACTTGTAAAATATGATGCAACGCCTAAGGCCTAATAAATTTACTTGATGATTAAAATTATATTCTACAATTTTTAAGAAATGCTTTATTCCACATTCCTCCTATTAAAGTCAGGTAAAGGACACATAAGGGTGTAATTGTATTAAAATATACAAAGGAAGATTTTCGTGACATGGTTTGGATTTAATGAGGAAGACGAGGCGCGAGTTGGTGTCTTTAACTTTCAACTCATCTTTTCACCTCTCCACACCTATTAAATCTGATGATATTTCCTTTGCTACCTTTAGTAATTGGTGCTGAATGATCAAATATTAAATAAAAACTTTTAACTTATATATCATTATTATGATGATAGTACGGTGGAATGTATTCATATATTCAGGAGAAGATAATTCGGGGTACTGTCATCAAAACACTCCTTCTATCCCCCTGATTATGGCCTAAAATTTAGGTCGAAACGTCGGCTCAACAAATTAAGTTACTACTTAATTAAGTGTTTTGACGACTGCACCTCGAATTATCTTCTCCTCAATTATTGGGCTGATGCGAAATTAATGCAGGTTTCCTCTATTGCAATATCTTAATTCCAATTGTGTAAACAAAGCTAATCCTAACATTGATCATTATTATACCAAAACAAACCTTATCTAATACCCTCTCTTTCACCATGAATTTGTTTAGTAAAATCGTTTTGTTCAGTGTGTTCAAAGGTCTTGAATCGAAAATGTCAAAGTGCGATTTTCGTCAAATTTATTTTTACGAATTTAAATTAGGGCGCAGCGCTGCGCAAACGGCTCGTAATATTAATGAAGTGTGGGGTCAGGGGGCTATTAATGAGTGCACGGTGCAGCGTTGGTTCCAGAAGTTTCGCAGAGGAGATTTCGACCTCGAAGACAAGGAAGGTCGGGGTTGTCATCTTGCTCTGGACAACGACCAGCTGAGGTCAAAAGTGGAAGAAGACCCAACCAAAACCACACGAGAAATGGCGGCGGAACTCGGAACTCAAAAATTGCAACGTCTTTGCCCAGCATTGATAAATCGGAAGGGGCCGATCCTGCTCCACGATAACGCCAGACCACACGTTGCACAACCAACGCTTCGACGACTGCACGAGTTGGGCTACGAAGTTCTCCAACATCCGCCTTATTCACCTGACCTCTCTCCTACAGACTTCCACTTTTTCAGGCATCTGGACAACTTTTTGAGGGAGAAAAATTTTCAAAACCAGGACGACATTGAAAATTCTTTTCGTGATTTCATTGAGTCCAGGGATTCGGATTTTTATTCCTGGTGGAATAAGAAAGCTTGTTGAACGTTGGCAAAAGTGCATTGATTCAGATGGAAATTATTTTGATTAAATATATATGGTTAAAGTAAAGATATGGCGTATTTACAATACCTACTAAAAACCTGCATTAATTTTGCATCAACCCAATATTATCTATTGATCTAAAGATGTTTATTTCTTTAATTTTAATATTTATAATTATCAACACTGTTTCATAGATCTCAGTTATGTTTGAAAAAAAAAACGAAAAAACCAAAGGATTAATAAAATATAGAATAAATAAATAATATCGAAGTTGCCATTTTCTTTATTTAATTATATAATTTTATATTTCCAAAATTTTCAATGTTTGATTTCCAGTTTCTTGACGGAGTTACATAAAATCATATAACACTGTTATTATTTATTGATTATTCTTACAATGATTGGACAATCACTTAATTTATGCTGATTTTTTCTATAAAGCTTGTTAATATTTTTTTAATTAAATTGTCTGTGATATATTATAGATTGAATAACTTTGTTTTATAAAATATTTGTTCTAAAGTTGATTTTTAATTCTTTCAGAGTTTATAGTTGCGCATTTTTAATGGTAATAATAAAAATATATGGGCATTAATTTCAAATGAACAAAGCTAAAGGTTTTTTTGAGGGAAGGACATTTAAAAAATTGGACATTGAAGGGATTTGGATTATTTAATGTGTATAGAATCTAATATTACAACTATTACTTTTTGCTAAGAAAGTTTTATAAAAAGTGTTAAAAAAAAATAAAATAAAATAATTAATAGTATATAATGAGACTTGACAAATAAGTCAATTTTACATATTATACATTTATATCTTATACATTTTTAGCGATACTTACCACATTCGAGCGAGCTCAATTTTTTTGCAATATTTGATTGTACACAGGGAATCCTAAATTGGCCATTTCCGCACGTAACTAGAATTCGAAAATGTTTATAATAGCAATACTTTCCCTTGCAACAACAATAATTTCTTTCTCCCTTTCCCTTACAACAGCAATACTTTGTATACAACGTATTTCTAACTATACTTGGAAGAAATATTTCTTCCAACTAGCAACTGCTCCGCTTATTGCTATTTTTTTAGTAACTTTAAATAGATTCTGCGACTTCTTCCACTACTGAGATACCTTGTAGGTTTGCTATTCCGTTCTTGTCATAACAGAAGCGGATTGTATATCTCTAGGCGCCAAGGCCTGCTGAGGAGAAGTACTCTACCTTTCGTGACTCAGTTCACCTGACTCACACTTCGCAGAAAACAGTTTCACTTCAATGAATGAATTCCAGTTTGTGACTAATCGGTTGCCGATCAGTCATCATGGATTGCGTGAACAAAAGCTCTTTTATTTTTTGCAGTATCTTCAAATTATTTGATTATGATTTATTAAATATATATATATATATATATATATATATATATATATATATATATATATATATATATACATAGCGTATCACACTACATTCACTTATAGAAACATATAATAAACTCTATAAGTCTACAAGAAGTTTCTATTAAAACTTTTATCTTATATTAAACAATATAATGATAAACAGTATTATATAAACAATCACTAAATTTTTTTACGTTTTTCAGCTCTCGCCATTGTCCTTTTTCCCGAACCAGATACCACTCACTCCTTTCATGACAAGCTATAAAACACTTTAACCCCCTAGTTTCAATCCTTCCTTCATGTACAATCCCTAATAGTATTCCAAAGTGTCTGAAAAGAAGATGGCCCGGGACCCTCTACTTTAGTATAGTTTTTTTAAGAGCTACAAGTGGGTGATATCCCTACACGACTTGTTTAATTTTATTACATTTATGTTAGATGTGTCTCATAATAGGGTTTTATTAATATCAATAAATATATATTTATAACAAAACAAAATAAACATTGTCTTGTATGATTTTATATACCAGATAGTAATTATTTGTTTTGGTTTATTATTTTCAATAGTAAACCTTTGTAATCGACCAAAAAAAAAAAAATTATCCTCCTCAAAATTTGAGAGCTTACGTTTCAAGATGCCTAGAATTCAAATAACGAATAAAAAATCAGTTTTTCCTAATTAATAAATTTTTAAACTAACTTATTGATATTTAGAAGAAAAAATGAAGTTATGGAGAGTTACAATAGTTTTATATTTAAGCAGTTGTAGTTTTTATGTTTTTTTTTTCTTTCAAGTCGAAATTTATTTGATACTTTCAAACCGAATATCAAGAAAATAGGCAAGTGAAAGTTGTGCGTTGGGCGAGTCAGAAATTTTTATTTATTACAACACACTGTTTCACATTGAATTAGTGATGTGTTGTTTTTTATCGACTTTCCAGTTTCTGCTAATAGAGTACATATTTCTCAATTATTCGATTTCATGATATTACTCACTAAATATTTTAGTTAATTAAAAATGTTCAAATCATAGTTAAAAACTGGATAAATAACGCTTATAATCCGTTATAATTAAAAACTTGATGACAGGCATTAAATTTAAGATTTTTTCAATTATTTTAGAGTTTACAACATTGCAATAGTTTATATTAAATGAGGAAATGTTAACATTGTTTGATTGTTGACATATTAGGAGTAAATAAATTAATGAATAAGCGAAACTCCGAAGATGAGGCAAAACCCCCTGACGATGGTTATGATAATGCTGGAATTTTAATGAAACCACAATAAGGAAGAAAGGAAGAAAATTACCACAATCATTACTGAATCAGATGTGTTTTTATTCTAAACAAAAATGTATTTTGAACTAAAATATTAATAATAAAAAACAAAATTGAATATCCAGTGGGATATAATTTAAATGAATAATGAGGATTATATGTTATTTTGGTATCAGTTTTTGGATAAAACCTTACATCGTGACCTTAATAATTACATGCTCTTATCCGTGCTCTAACACTTTCACCAGAAAGTAAAAACATCTCTTTTAAAATACCTCACTCTAATTATTACTATAACCCTTCTTAGTTGAAACGGCAGTGGCTCCGAGGCCTTTTGGAAATACGATGTAGGACTTCACTGACCAGAGTTTTTACTCACGTATCGAGCGCCTCTAAACGGTTCGTCCCCTTCACCCAATTTTTATCTCTTAATTATTTAATATGCTATAAGTAAATTCTTTAATGTTCAACATTTGACGAATTATAGTCCATTCTAATTGTATAATTAAATTAGAACCTAAAAAACTAAATTCATATTTAGTAACAGGCTAATCAAGATTTTCTACTTCTCTGGTTGCAAATTTAATGTATTAGGTAGTAAAGAGTCTAACTACTCTTCGAATTTGCCGTTTCTATTCGCACTTTACCAATTTTAGAGGGGCAGCCTAGAATTTAAAGGATAGAAAGTGAGGGTAGAGCTAAGTATGTTCTTGAGGAAGGCAGAACTTCAGTCTTTAGACGCGGAAGGAGGTAGCACTGATTTAAGGGTTACATCCAATTTTGTTTTTTTACTTTTTTTTGTTACTCTTTTTAATATTGTTTGTTTTTCGGCCAAATGCAATTTAAAATAATATTTTAATGTTCATAATTTAATAATAATAAATAGCAATAATTCTGCTGCTTCGATTATTGATACGTTCGATTCCATAAGGTACTATATTCATTCTAGGACATTTTACAGGAAGAGAAAAAATCTATCATTACTATATTATCAAGCCAACTTATTTCATTGTTTTCACATTAAAATCTAGAATTTTTTTTTACTATATATATATATATATATATATATATATATATTTTTTTTTTTTTTTTTTTTTTTTTTTTTTTTTTTTCCTTACATGGTAACCCCACATAAGGACCGTTTATTATAACATCATGTTCCATACCTTAATGGTATACTACATGAATGATAATATGATTATATTAATTTACATATGAAAGTAGTATTACATTAACAATTATTACAGAATAATGTTTCAAATGCAATAGAACAAAATAAATAAAGTAACTACCATAACAAATTTAAAATAAAATGTTTGTCAACAGAAAAGAATTACCTACGCTGCCCGTCTTTAGTCAGTGATTCAAAGTCAATGCCTTTAATGAATTTAAGTAAGTCTGTCTTGAATATATATATATATATATATATATATATATATATATATATATATATATATATTTTTTTTTTTTTTTTTTTTTTAATTCATTGCTATATATAACAATTTGTTTAAAAATGAACAATAGTAATAGAGATTTGATATCACATTCATACAATATATACAGAAAATAATGATAAAGTCAAATTACATAAAATATAAAACAAATAAATTCCTATGTTTGTTGTTTATATATTTAACGTTACTTTATGCTACAGTGGGAGTCCTAAATTTTGCCTATCCAGTTTTAATTAGGATAGGGATCTTTAACGAGTAACTGACATCGCACAAGCTCGGGACCACCTTTTTACGTCCCCTTCGAAGGACAGTTTTTTACTCCTATTAAAAATTCCTAGCTGTTATGCCAGCCCCCCTGCTACAGGTGATCCCTAAATGCCTTTATATACAAAAATAAACACAACGAAAAACTACACAACCTATTATTAAAATAAAAAAAAAGTTGATAAATAAATATTATTACATTATACACACAATCATAACTATATTAATTAAACTATTTTAAGGTTATGAAATGAAATGTTTTAAAATAGAATAAAATAGAAATTTTTTTTTATTATTCTGGGACAGGGTCCCTTAAGAACAATTGATATGTACAATTACGATATACGATGTGTCTGGCCAAAAGACCAAAGGATTATAATAAATTTTTATTTACAATGGTATCAGAAAAAAAAAATGGATTAAAGTATATAAAAGAGTAAATAAAATAAAAGAGTAATATACATAACATCTTATAGATTAAAGCGTTGAATAAAATAAAACATTGAAACTGGTTCATAATAACATATTCATTAACTGAGTTTAATATAAACAATAAATAATAAATTTTCTGTATGAATTGAAATTTGATTTGAAATATCAGGCTTGTAGTTCAGCGTCTGTTTGGGATGACAGTAGGTACTGGAACAACTGAGACTTGAATGATGGTAGGGATGAAGCATGGCGGATATGAGTAGGTAAGGAATTCCAGAGATTAGTAGAGCGGACAAGAAAGGAGTGTGATGACTGTGGATATAGGGAGGTAGCTGGGAGTGGATTGTTTGGTAAAGGTATGATCCTAGGAAATATTGTCTGCGGATAGAGGGAAGGAGCCACTTTAACTCGCTGTATAAATGGGTCACATGAGACCTCTTTGGTATGATTTGAACGCAACTAACTAAATGTGTATGCAATCTTTAGAAAATAATTGCATTTCTAAATCGAGTTTTTAAAGAACTTGAATGTTCATTATATAAAATCAAAAAGAAGATAAAACTAAATGATGGTAAACAAATATGTCAAAAAATCGATTTCGTAAAAATGTTCTTTAGTATCTTGTTTGATTTGGAAATCAACGTCTTAATTGACGCATGGGATTTTATTTTAATTAACGAAACAATATCATTTTGAGAAACCATCCCGCCGTAACATAATAATCTCAGACAAGTGCTAAGTGCATTGCCATAGCTGCAAGAGATACGATGGATGCACAATGCCCTCCAAGAAGCCGGGCGATGTACTCTCGTGCCAGATCGACACCTCGGTACTCGGAACCGACTGCACTGCTGCACTCCTAGACAACTTAGCTCGTGGGAAACGAGGTCAGCTTCGTACCATATCATCCTTATCTTGTCTCGAATATCGTTTACCTCTGTCAAGAATAAACTATACAATGGTGTTTTCGATGAGGTAAGAAAACAAGGATAAGAATCAGGCGCAAGCGACACACGACTTTTACACAACTTTCAAATTAAAGAATGACTTACGTTTATGATGTTTCTTTAAGCCTGTTTTCCTAAAATATTTAGCTTTCTAACGATATATTATACATCTTTAATTACTTGCTGGAAAAAATATTATAACTGAAAAAATGTTTCAGCTGTTTTCTTATTCAGTCGATTCTTTCATATTTCACATTAATTAATCATATTAACTTTGAACTGTCCATATTGAATAATATTTAAATAATAATTATATTGCATTTTAATTAAAAGATTTTATTTGTATTATTAGTCTAGGGCTGAAATAACCCTAGTGGTTGAAAAGCTTTTATATTACAAATAAATAAATAATCGAACTTAACATAATTCACATCTGTCCCATATAACATCCATTATTTGAAAAAATATAGTGCGCGCAACACACAACTTTTAATTACCTCTGTTCTTAAAATCAATGAAAGAACTTTCAAATAAAGGTGGAATTAAAAAAAGGTTAAACAATCACATTAAGTTTTGATTAAAACATGTGTTCAGATGTGTTAATAAAATTCGTTTAACATGTATGTTTACCCGTTTTGTTTCAATGCTAACAAGATATGTTTATTTTTATTAATAGTTAATTTTTTCGAATACACTAAATATAAGGTACTTTTGAGGATAAAATTAGCGACATTTAAGTCCTATTAGACTATTTCAATCAGAATGAAACCTATATGTTATTAGGTAGATTTAAAGTGGCTCTTCTGGTTCGCCGATTTTGGTTAAGAAGTTGCTGTAACATCTCAGGCATATATGTTTTTAAAATATAAATTTTCAGTTTAAATATACAAATATGTACAACTCTTTTTTTTTTAGCAGTAGACTTGCCACATACAAATACCCACACAGACCATTTTGCGGGACTTGTTCATTTGGACTCGAGGGGCGCTAAAACTTGTATTTGCGATGGAATGTGGAATTCGAATATTTTCACGATTGCGATTCTTTCCCTTACTGTATATTTGATTTATAGGTGAGTGAAAGTAATAATAAATAAAAACGAGGCCAACTCATTGTTGTTTTTTGTTATCACGAACAATAGTAAAAAGATCATCACATTACAAGTATGCAAAGTTCAAAGCATTAAGGTTAATTAACAGACTTAAATTAGTAGAGGATAGTTAGGCCTGATTTAGAACTCTCTTCAATTAACTAAGTTGCTTTTACGTCTAGTTGAGGATGATTAACTGAGCACACTAAATCAGCTTAGTGGAGTAGTATAAAGTAGTTTGTTGATTAATTGAACTTAGTGTGTACTGATGTTAAGAGTTTGCGCCACGTTATCTTGTCTAGCTCGTCTTAGGGATACCATGAATATTTGTTGTTTTCTTCTGGAGGTAGGCAGACTTTATACTTTTTAGTATAAGCCATGTGATAAAAAAAAAAAAAATTTACAATTCATGTATTGTATTAAGATTTTTTTTTGTTTACACCTACTAGTGTAAAGCGAAATGCTTATTTGTGTTTATAGTCAAAATGGATTGAGATTTGACACATATTTTAATTGTATAAAATTTTTATAAAATGAGGAAATCCCCAGTTAACAGTATCTGATGTATAAAAATCTCCAAAACGGCTCTACCGATTTTTATCACATTTTGTATATATTTGGTAGGTATAATACCTATCCCTCCTAAGAATCGGTCCTAAAATATAATTCACGATTCTAAGTGATTCGGGTATTACTATACAAAAAAAAAAATGTTTTATTCTCGAAAATATTTTTTTATCTTCTTCCAGTGGCGCGACAGGCCGTGTAGGCCCTGGGCCTCGCGGTGTAAACTCCTGCGAGTTTACACTCACGTTTCACGATGCAATTTTTTTAGTGTAGGGTCATCACTCCCTACGACTAAATAAGAAATACTTATAACCCCAAATATTTACCCTCCTTCTTCCACTCTCATTTTTTCATGGCGAATATAGTATTTTTTTATGAACCATACCTAAATAATTTATGTCGTTAGTATTAAAAAAATCAGGTGTGGGCAACAGACGATTTTCAGTTACCTTGGCTGTTAAAATCAATTTAACAGCTATTAAATAAACCTAAAGTTGAAAAAAGGTTTTAATTAATTTAAATAAAAAGTTTATTCAGTTTCGTTTGAATCAAACGAATCAGGTTAAATAATATATTAATACAATATCGTAATGTATAATAATCAGTAATGAGTTTAAGCCCTATTCGTCACTTTACATTACCTTTAACAAATTTGTATATAAGATAATATTTTTTTGTTTTAATCTTTAGCTTTCTTGCGATATGTATTAACGCTGGTTCGTAGTTAACACATATGAAATACAATTAATTGAGAAAATGAATGGATGTTTTCATCGGTGTTGATCCTCTACAGCGTTCCATTCCTCTTTTTGCTATAGACACTTTCAACACATTCGTTATTTTTTATTTAAAAAATAAAATATTCCCTATAAATAAATATTTCACATGGCATAACAAAGTTTGTTGTATCAGCTAATATATGTATACATACATACGCGGAAAAACCCAGAGCCTTTTTACCAGTTAAAAAGGTAAGGGTACTGAACTATTTCTGACAAGTTTAAGTGTTTTTACTTTCACTCACTATATACTTTTGAACGAAAATACACATTTTAGGGTCCCCAGAGACCAAATAACCAAGTCCTGCAAAAAGATCTGTGTGTGTGGTAACTCCCGGGCGAAAACGGTAAGTCCTGTGAAACTGAAATTTCATAATAAAGAAAATATATGCCGAGACGTTACAAAATCTTTTTCATCAAAATCGGCTTACCAGAAGAGCCACTTTTTACCATGTATTTTGCACCTTTTTTCGATTTTCTCAAAAACGGTTCCAACTATTTTTTTTAAACTCGCTATATCGATGTAAAATTTAATGGGCTTTAATATCATTTAGGTTTCATTCGGATTAAAATGGTCTTAAATGCCGATATTTTAAATTTTCTTTCTCTAAAGTACCTTTAATTTGGTTTATTTTATAAAAATAACTATATTATCTTGTTACCACTGATAAAAAACAGGTAAATATATGAATCGAATGAATTCAATACCCAACTATCGAAAATCAATTTAATTAATTCTTTAAACTAATATCATCTCTAACGGTATTTAAAAATTCTTAAATTGATTTTAACAAGGGTGGTAAGTGAAAGTCGTGTGTTGCGCCCACCAGATTTTTTTTTTTTTTATTACTAGCCTGTTTTTACCTAATATCTAATTTTACCGAACTAATATTTTCACTCTTTCCCATCCGAGATGACCGTGTAGGAAAGCAAAAATGAAAACAATTATTAGTTTATTTATACCTAAATTCAGAAAAAAATGTTTATCTGTTATTTACGCTGAATATGTTTTTAAAACTCGATTCTCTCATTTTGTGGTGTTTATTCCACGCCTTATGGGTTTCGTAACAATTTTTAAAATGATGTTATAGAAAACAACTTTTTTCCGATGAGTTTCATTCTTGATGACTGACGAAGTACACGTGTAGGTTTGGAGTGGGTCTATTAAAGGGTGCACCAATTCTGTGATGAACATAGGCCCTTCTGAAGTGGCCCTTATGTATAGGGCGTTTCCTCTCCTCGAGTGCTGCTTCTGTTATATTTAAAGTTACAACAAGGCCTACTGATAGCATAGATTAGTTCTGTTATGCCAGTCTGGCCACGTGGAAGAGGCAAGATGTTTGAGTTATTTTTGATTTTCGTAATAAAATATGTTCCTCAAATACATCTATAGATGATATAAGGGACCGTGTTTTTTTTTTTATCATTTGTATTTGACCATGAAAACTTATGTAGTCAAACTTACAATACCTTTAGCTAAACACAATATTTGACGAAAATAAAAACAGTTTATACTTTATAAATGACCAGGAACTATATCGAGTAGCATTCTATTGAAAATTTATAAGTATTTTCTGATCAAAACATTTCCGGGTTCTTAATTCATATCTTCAAACTTCACGATTTTTTGTAAGCTTGAATAGATTTATAAAGTTAGAACTTCTCAATATTTTGAAACAATGGACTTAGAGAAAACTTTATATACGCTCAGTCAGGAGGACGGGGTGTAACTACAGGAATGAATTGAACTCAGAAAAATAATTTTAAAAATTTAAATGTTTAATTACCATTTTAATTTGTTAGAAATTTTTTATTTTGTCTTTGGGGCTTCCCCATACAAATAGAGCCTAGCTTGGCTATAAATTACAATATTATGGTTTTAGAACTTTATATACATATCGATTAAAAATAAATAAAATAATAGAGAAAATTTACTAAAACAATTTGACTTTCAAAAATAAATTACAGATTAAAGAATAAACAGTTACTGGTGCTATAACAGAAACAATAAATAAGCAAAATACCACTTTGAAGATAAAATAAAAATAAACACTGAATAGAAAATGTTCTAGGATAAAGAATTGAGCACTTTTTGAACTCCTATCATGTAATAGTACACTTTATGTAACTTATCTACACTATCGATACTCAGTATATCATGGATACTTTGGATGTCGGAAGATTCTAAAATGAAGTTTTGAAGAAATTGCCGTCTATTTTCATTGTGTGCCGGGCAGTGAAGGAGAATGTGATGAAGACTGTTGTAGATAAATCGATTGCATAATATACAGCTTTCTTGTGACTTGAACAAAAAAGATGAGTTTTTTCCATAGATTCTAATATGTTCTGGATTTGCAACTCTTAATTGGCTGACACATCTCAGTTTCTTTATATGTACTTTAAATGTGAGGTACATTTCAGGGTCGGGAGCATTGTAATTGCATAGTAATCTATATATAGGATAGTTAGTCGAATTTAGGGTCCTTTGTATGTCGGCTGAGAGATAATGGTTATGTGCTTTTTCTAGTATGTCGTCTTTGTATCGAAGAAGTCCGTTTGTATGGTAAACAGAAAGCTCTTCTGCAAAGGCATTTAGCTCGGCTATTGCTCTAAATTGGGACACCCAATTGAAGTTTATGTCTTCACGATTTTTTGTAAGCTTGAATAGATTTATAAAGTTAGAACTTCTCAATATTTTGAAACAATGGACTTAGAGAAAACTTTATATACGCTCAGTCAGGAGGACGGGGTGTAACTACAGGAATGAATTGAACTCAGAAAAATAATTTTAAAAATTTAAATGTTTAATTACCATTTTAATTTGTTTAAATTAATTATATTTAGAAACAAAATCTCACGTGTATTAGCGTTAATAGAGCTCTTATTTAAATAAATGTTTTAAAATACTACCAATGACTTTTAAATTTTCAGCCTCCTATTAATATTAATATAGAAAAGCGAAATCCTTTTTTTAATTTGGCATTTAAGGCCTTAACTTTAGGTTAATCAGAATAAAACCTACGGGTTGAAGCTCATTTAATTTTACGCCAACTTGGTGAGTCTCGTCAAAATCTTTACAGCCGTTTTTGAGAAAATTGTAAAAAGGTATGAAGTGGCATAAAAAAGTTTATGAAAGTTTTAAGTTTTATGTAAAAAAGTTGGTGAGAAAGTTGTACAACATCCTAAGCAAATAGTTTTCTTAAATATTAAATTTTATTTTGATATTACTTCTTGAATGAATGAATGAATGAATGAATGAAAAATAAATTTTATTCTGGGACGAGTAGTCCCCTGAAAAAAAACAAAAATAAACATTACAAATGTCATTCGGCTGGTATTTTATGACTTATACATTATTATATAACAGACAGAAACAATGCATAGTTGTTTATTTATAGCTTAAGATATCACATAGGTTAGGAAGATTAAGAGGTAAGGTGGTGGATAAATAACTGATGTTTAACAGTGATTAAAGATAAGGCTTTACGAATGGGTATAGCCAAGGAATTCCAAAGCAGGGTAGCACGGATGACAAAGAACTTATTGAAGGAGGCGAATCTGTGGGAGGATTTACATTAAGCTTTTTGCAGGACTTAGTTATTTGGACTCAATGGTTCCTGAAACATGTATAATAATAATAATAATAATAATAGCTTTATTTCATCCTTTATAGAACAATAACCCTCTCCCTCAAGTATTTTTCCCTCCATCCAACGACTTCAGCTACTTTTGAAAATCCTAGCGGCGGTTCTGAGAATGGCGACAATAGTTCGATAATTCTTAAATCTAACATAATCTGAACCTAACCCTTGACTCCGCGTATGAGTCCGCGTAGGTGAATACTCCAACTAAAGCTGAGGAAGTGAGGAATTTAAATAATAATAATAATAATGGCTTATTTTTGTCCTTACAAATTAATAAGCATCTCCCTCAAGTATTTATGTTGAAAATTCTAATTCGAAAATGTTTACGACCACATTAACTTTACGTTACTATATATTTCAAAAATAGGAAAGTGATACTAAAAATCATTCATTTGAATACAGTAAAACGTGCATACAAATCAGTGATTCTTAGACTAAAGTCCAACAAATTTATAGAAATAATTTTCTATAAATCGATTTAAAATCGAAAGAATGCTTGAATTTTAATTCGATAATTAATATCTCAATTCTTTAAGGCTGTACATAATACTTGTTTTGTCCATATTATATCTTCAACCAATCCTCAAGAGAGTTCGTCGAGTACGTTGCGTGAGTGTCCCGATTCCGGTAAGATGACTTCCACAGACAGTGACTGCAATTTAAAATAAGGAAGCGAACCACGGACTCTCAACTAACCTTTTTCTCAGATGAACCTCCGTGCTGAGGCTCATTGAACTAATTTCAGGGCTATCATTGGTAATTAGGGTGAGCCAACTGACGCTGCCCGTACCATCAGTAGGGGTCTTCTTCAGAATATGTCTTTATGTTTAATAATATGTCGCACACAACATCTGTTCATTATAATTTTGTACATTTTTATCCATAACCAACCTCTGTCAACTACAAATAAAAATTAATCTTATTTAAATCTCTCTCTCTCTCTCTCTCTCTCTCTCTCTCTCTCTCTATATATATATATATATATATATATATATATATATATATATATATATATATATATAATGAGACGATTCTTGGTTTCCCGCAAACTTCTAAATCAATGGACGGATTTCGATACGGTTTTACAATCATTTAGGAAATTATTTCCTGATGCTTTTTAAGTAAAACCCCACTTTAGATTTTCTTTAAACGGGAAAAATATATTTTCGTTAATCAAGTAATCAAAAAGTTGTTCTTTAATTATAAATAGTTATATAGACGTATAATATATCGCCGGAAAGCGCAAAAATTTATAAAAGTTAGTGCTAGTTAGCAATAAATAAATCGTAAAAGTCAGTATAAAGTTGTTATAAGCCCATAAACTTATGAACATATGTTATTGTAAAAGAGGGAGGTTCTGATAGTTAATGTCGCCACGAGACGATTCTTGGTTTCCGCGAACTCCTGAATCACTAGACGAATTTTCATGAGATATTTATTATCAATTAGGGCATTCTTTCCTAAAGTTCTATAAGTAAAATACATTGTAATTCAGTTTTTTTTTTAAACGTAAAAAATAGATTTTTGGGTAACCAATTCATCAAAAATTTATTCTTGAATTATAAATAGTAATATAGACGTATAATATACCGCTGGAAAGCGCGAAATTTTTAAAGGTTAATATGCAATAAAACAAATCGTACAAGTTAATGTAAAGTTGTTGTAAGCCCATAAACTTATGAAGGTACGTTATTGGTAAAGAGGAAGGTAATGATAGTTAAATGTAGCCACAGTGGTACAGAATCTTGCAAGTTATATCACATATAGTCCATTAACACTGATAAAAAAAAATGTCCATTACTAATTACTATTTAAGCTATTTATCTTATCCATGTAATATGCCCGATACATATAAACGATAAATGAATTCGTAGAACCCTATATTTTACAATACAAATTATAAAACTTATGTTTTCACCAAATAATCGAATAATTTTCCTCTTAGAATATTATTTCCACATCAAATGTCTGGGATTTCAAAATAATTGTGTTTTTTATTATATTGGTTTTCGATGTATGTTTTAGTCGATTGCTTTGAATAATCAAACTTTGTAATAAATTAAGAAAAAAAAAACAACACCTACAGAGCCGGTGTTTTTAAATGTTTGTTGTAGTAACTGTGTTTGATCCATTCTCAACGAGTTAAAGTATACAATAACATAAGATATTTTATAGTAGCTGAGTAATTTTTTCGTGACAGCGGCGGTGTGCAATTGTGAAAGTTCACTTGAAATGTCAAAAGTGACTAAAGTGGTTTAGTGAATAATCCAGATTACGAAATACTTGAGAAATATTTTATTCCAGCATATAATAGCTGAAATCATTTCTCTGTTTTAAAACAGACAGGTTTAGTATTTGACACTCTCTTTAAGTTTTTAAACTGGTTGGCCTGTAGGACTCTTACGCCTGTAGGGAACTTACGTGAAGAAAGTTTATAAATATGGATTATGTTTTACACTTTGAACTAATAATAAATAAAAAAAAGTAGAATTTCAATCCAATTTTAGACCTTAATATCAAGGATGTTAAACTGAATCAACACATAAGTGGAGGATGGTAAAATGTACATAATTTTCGTATAATATAACAAAATTTTTAATTCTAATATTTAACATACTCGTTATGTTGAAATAAATTATTGTTGAGAACTGAAGCAGAGCAAAGATGATTGTTTTTACTAGTACCTTCATTCATTTCTTTTTGTTACCCAGATGAGAATGACTATTACCAAACACTGTATCTACTTCTGATCTTCAAATTGTATGGGGATCTCTCATCCAGCTTTTTTTTCTAACCCTCTGATGGATATGAAAACAGTAGCCATAAAAATTTTCACAACCGTAAAGTTTATTATGAAACCGCTATAGTCTATAGTTGGTCGTCGTATGTAGTCTATTTTCCATGAAACTAATATTATAAGTCTTATGATTGCTTCATTTATTTATTCGGTATGCACATTTTCTTTTCAATATCTGTTTATTATTATCGTTTAATTTGGGAAAAAAAAAAAGAGGGTACAGTACATCCAGCTTGTTTTTATTAGCCCAAAATAAGCTTTCTCTGTCATATTTCATAACCAATAATTCAAATGAAAACAAGAAATTCGATTAATATCGAAAAAAGTTCATTTTCATATTCAGAGAAATAAAAATAACAACTTTTATAGTAAATTATTAATTTCACTCACATATAAATGAAATTAGATAGTAAGAAAAGTAATTTCTATTAAATTAATAAAGGGAAAGTTTCTTGAAAATTTTCGAATTCCATTTTTCACCTAAAATACGTGTTTTAGGGTCCCCAGAGTCCAAATGACCAAGTCCCGCAAAAACGTATCTGTGTGGTAAGTCTAGCGCGAAAACGAAAAGTTGTATATAACTAAAATTTTACAATTAAGACAACTATGCACTAGATGTTACAGCAACTTTTTTATCAAAGTCAGCTTACGAAGAGCCACTTTATACCATGTGTTTTGCACTTTTTTACGATTTTCTCATTAACGGCTTTAACAATTTTGATTAAACTCGCTCTATCGATGTAAAATTTAATGAGATTTAATATCGTATAAGTTTCATTCTGATTGAAAAATCTGACAGAGCTTAATAGGCGATATTTTAAAATTTCTTCGTTCAAAGTACCTTTAATTTTGTTGATTTTATGAAAGTGGGCATATCAAGGAGGAAAGAGCAAAAATATTTTTTTTAAAATGTTTTTTTTTGTGTTTTTGAACATGAAAAAAGTAATATAGATTGATAATGTGCCGTTGGAAAGCTAAAGATTATGGATATGGAAAACTTAACGGAGAGTGATGAAAATATTGTCATACAAACTGATTGTCACAGATAATAATATAAAAGATTATTTAATAAAACACATTTTCATATTTCAAATTCAATATAAATAATTCTTTAACAATTTATTTTGGTTAAAATTTGTTTAAAAATTCTTTTTTTTAAATATTTTTATTGAAATTTACAACTGTATTTTGTAATAAAACAAGTAAATATGTTGGTTATAATAAAATACATGAAAAAAACATGAAGAGAAAATGCCCATTGGCATCACTCCATAAAAATTCTTAAATCTATATAAATAACGGAGGTAAATGAAAGTCTTTTATTTTCCGCACCAGGTTTTTTAAAACTGTTATTATAAGTAATGTATCATTTCTCAAAATTTGCCATATTAAATATTAATCTTCACTAGTTTCAGCCTACTTTAAAAATAATTAATTTTTGTTGTATCTTATTTTTAAAGTCAAATAGAAAAAATATTTGATGGCTTTCCTGTATCTTTGTTTGAAAAAATAGGGTTTAAATCATGCTAAAGAAAGATGTAACAATTTTTTACTATCGACATCCAACCTTGGTTCCTGTTTTTAATCGGCTCTTTTTTTAATGATAAAAACAACTGAGTTCTGGTGGTATTGATTTTTTTTTCTATAAGTAGTTTCCCTGATTGCCTTAAGTGATTCGCTTAAATGGTAGAATCCCCAACGCAGCGCCTGAAATCGGTATCCAGAGCGTAGCCACGCACTCATCCGGCAACTAACTGTTGCTCCTTATTCAACGCCCTATTAGACCCGTTTCAGGATTCTGTTATATTACACATCACTTAAATCATTATGATATTTAGCTTTAATCATTATTGTCATTTAGGTGTATTTATAAACTCACCTAAGCTAAATATTATTATTATAATAATTCATCATCGGTCGATTTATCAGATACTTGTTGAAATGAATAAAGATAAATCCGTCGAACATGACATTTACAAGCCAAGGATGTTCAGCAAAGATGAAGAAACCACTTGCTTTGAAGAAGATTGCGATCTGAGTTGTTAGTCACCTTTAAGAGAAACCACATGTTTAAGAACACACAGAGGGTATCGGTCTTGTGTGAAGTGGATTTTCTTATAAACTTTTTTTCTTCTTCTGCAATCAGTACGAATAACACCAAGTATATATGTATATAAATAAACATAAACAAATAAATAAATTATTCTTTTTTTTTTTTTTATGAATATAAAAATAATTCGATGGCATTTATGTGTGTAAATATATATATATATATATATATATATATATAGATCCTATATTTAACTAAGTAGGATAATCGCTAGCGTTTAGTATAATAAGCGTTTTAATGACATATAATATGAAATAATCACCTTCAAATTAATAAAAAAATATGCAAATCGAATGCTTATTAAATAATTTTCTATGCAAAATCAAAATGTTAAAAACAATTACAATAAATGATATACAGTAATAATATACAAAACCTTTTCATAACTGAGATATTATGGGGTCACCTATCCCACAACAGCCTCCTATGCCCAAGAACACGGGTTCAAACCTGTAGGTTGCACTATGATTTTTTAATGGGAGTTAAAAATCCTTAGTTATGCTGTCATTCGGAGGGGACGTATAAAGTATCTAGCCTGTGCGATGTCAGGTTCTCGTTAAAGATCCCTATCCTAATAAAACCTGGATAGGCAAAATTTAGGACTGCCATTGTAGCATCGTCCGTTGTAGCCACACAACCATAAGATGCCATTAAATTTATAAACATAGTGGCATATTATGATAAACTATAACTTAAAAAGGAGCGATAGTTCATAGAACACTACAATACTGTTCTGCTGTCCCAGGTTTGATTCCCAACTGAGGCGGTATGATTATTTATTCTCTTATTTTAGCCGGTGGGAGAGTGAGGAGGGTAGACCCTGAGGTATGGGGGACCTCCTGAGTATGGATATCCTACAAATTTGGAGATAAAGAAATGGCTGCTGAGTGAGATCTCGGTCTAATCACATCATTGCACAGCCGTTGGCTTAAAAAGAGTCTCTCTGTAATGAACTGAGCCCAAGACTCTTTATGGGTTGTAGAGGTACAGGCTTTATACAACAACAAACATCACAGATCTGTAATAAAGCGGTTTATTTTGTGACTATACCCTGAATATGTTGAATTTGTTTTCTTCACTTAATATAAACATCAGTTTACTTAGGATCTTAAGTTACTAAATTAACGAATCATTCCATTTATGTATTACAGAACCAATCTGATTTTCTGGTTATAAATGGATTTTAAGAAATCATAATGGTTATACATTTGAACCTCTTCGTCCTAATATTAATCTCCATATGTGGATGAAAACGGATTTTAATCTATTATGGATTCTATTCTGTGTAATTGTAGATATATTTAGTTCTTTTTTTTTTTTTTTACCGAATTACGCATTATGATTTTTTTATGCACCGATAAAATATTTAAAATGACAACTCATTTAGCAAATTAATGTTAAAATAAATTATTAAATAAGTCTAAATTAATTAAATATTTTCTGCATTCACTTAGTTCCAGTTTACAGGTAAATATATCTCTGGGTATTCAAGGTTATATACGTAATTTCCAAGATTATTATTTCAGGGAGGAAAACAATTCAAAACAAATTAAAAAGATGACTTAATATAATAATACCTGTTTGCTTTTTATTTATTCAGAAGAAAGAGATTCCAATCTGATGAGCATCCACAGCAGTTGGATTCCAAGTTGTTTTTAAAATACAAATCCTCTTGTGAAAAAAATAGGAGAAATGTTATATTAAATCCCTAAAAGTTTTCATTACATTCCATCCAACCAGAACCCTAAATATTTCTAATGTATTCACAAATATATCCACAAAATACATTTGCATAAATTACTTACTGTTTTTAATTTATTAAATATTCAACAATTTTTTCTTTTGCTTAACATGAATATTTATAGAACTCAAATAGTAAACTTATTAATATTTTTTAATAATGTTCATTACAGTGAAATAAATGAGACATTGATCAAACAGGTAATAAGGTAAATTTATAACGTAATTCATATTTTTCTAATGATCGTTTTGTCATATCGAAATCTGTCAATTATTTTCATAAATGGTATTGACCTAATTATCAGTTTTTAGGTTGTTTTGGACAACTTAATTGCGTCGCTTTGGTTCTCGTAGATTCTCAATTCAATTAAGTTTTGCAAAGTATTTATTTTTTCAGCCTCATACATTTAATATAAAAATTTTTAGAAACTCACATTTTAATAGAAAAATGGTATTTTATCCTGCAAATGTTAGGAATTAGAATCCCCTAACCTTGCTAAATATGAGAAGAAAAACCGTGTCTGATCTAACCTTATAGAATTTTGTTTTTTGAAATAGGTGAATCACCAAAATAAAAACTATTTATTTAACAGTTTTTATAGTTATATATTGTTTACATGTAGTTGATAATATAAATAAATTTGTTAAATTCACATAAATAATAAATAAAAGTTCAAAACAAACTTCATAATTAAATAATTTCTTATTATAGTGCTAATCAATTATTATCTGTTTTTACTATCAATATCAAACATATACTCTTCTGGTGAAAATTAGATATTATTACTAATAAATTAAAAAGAAAAACAATATGAATATTTAAGACTTAGAAGTGTATTATTAATTTATTGGAGTATAAGCTAATATGTTATATTGTTTTATGAATTGTGTATTTCCACTGCGATAGGTGGAAAAGAAACTTATGTTTTGTTTTTTGTATATATATTATATATATATATATATATATATATATATATATTAGATATATTCGTATATATTTAGATTATTTTCTTTAGCAAAAAAATATCTATCTTAAATCTTTAATCTTATTATAGTGCCAAAAATAAATAAAAAATCCTTGGAATATTCGCTTTTTGTATGAAAAATAGACAATAAAATGCAGTAAACCAACAAGGAAAGATATTTCACCAGTGAGAATAGGGAAATATACATAACATAGTAATTAACATAATAAAGACGTTATTTATGAGTAATGATGTATGAGGAAGGTTATGATGACTGTTATCTCGCGTCATAAAAAGTACTATATCCCTTTTAATTCTTCCCTAAAATTACTATATCCACGTTTCATTTCAAAAAGTACTATATCCATATTATATTGTTAAAAAGTCATAAGAAAAGTGCAATAATTTAGAAAAATAAGTTGTTAATACAGTGAAAATCAACTTTAGATTTAATTTTTTTTTTAAAATTAAGTAAACTGGTCCATTTTTTAATAAATGATAGATTTCTGCGTTTCCTGTTAAATGGTCTAAAGTGGATACAGTATCTTTTGGAACTCAACGTCTCAATTACACAGAATGTAAAATATAATAGATGAGATTCAGTTTTCATCAACATAGGAGGATTCATGCTATTCCACATTTAATTTTCTTCCTGATTGAACTAAGCGTTGCATTCCGTAAAAACAAAAATAATGTTATGAATAAAAAAAAAAGTTTACTTCACTATGGACATATTTTTAAGTTATGTTTTTTGTGATATCTAAATTAAAGGAAAAATAAAGAAATTAAAAAAAAAAAAAAATAATAAAACGAGCTTTAAGAAGAATTTATAAATTTCCGCTTTAATTAATGATCAACCCAGAAAACTATAACATGTGATTTTTTATACATTAATAAACATCAGTTAAATAATTTACAACATAAACGCATTAAGAACTTCATTTCCTATAGTGCATTGGAGATTTATTATTTCAATTGCAAATATAATAAAAACTTATAATTTTACAGGGATCAATAATATTTTATGTAAAAAAACCTTACTCATTTCATGAAAAAAAAATCTAGTGTTTATTATAAAAAAAAAATATGAAAAGATTGACGAATTTACTTTTTGCATATTAACTATCTCAAGACAATAAAATACTCCGTTAGCTGATACTCCTACCGAGTCATCCAAAGAATGCCTTAATGAATAGGCAATTAGTGAGTAGGAACCACATGGCCCTACATCTATTAGTGCTGCTGTTAAGATATCAGTCTATACGAGGTCCTTATGCCCTATTAGTATTAGATTACTAGCCTGTAGTAAACTATTAGTAGCAACACATGTCGGTAGTGTTTATGGAATAGTACTTATTATATTATTATACAACCTTTGGCAATGAGGGGTATTAGTCTTTTGTTAAGTTGTGTGTTAAAAATATTTGATATAGTCATTCGGGTTTTATTTTTAAAAGTTATTGACGAAATTTAACATGTAGTTTAATTTTGTAAAATTATATTTAATGAGGTTTCCCATATCTTCAAAAAAATTTAGTTCTAGAACATAGTTCTTGTACGAGAAAATCTACAAACTTTACGAAAGAGTATTAACCTCCTAAAATAGAATTTTATATTTTTCATTCATTATTTAAGAATTAAAATACGCGATAACGTTACATACAATAATTTAAGCTCAAATATAATCATATTAAACATTTGTTTGTTTATTTATTTAACGTCCCTTTATGCTGCTTGGCTAATCGGACGATACTACAAGTGGGAGTCCTAAATTTTGCCTATCCAGGTTTAATTAGGATAGGGATCTTTAAGGAGTACCTTACATCGCACAGGCTCGGGACCACCTTTTAACGCCCCTTCGAAGGAGGCATAACTAAGGATTTTTACTCCAATTTAAAAAATCCTAGGCCACTTGCGGTTGAAAAAAAATGCCGGAACCTTGGGCATAAGAGGTAGGTTATGGGTAGTTCCCGAGAAAATTTTGTTTTTATTTATAAATTTAATGTTCTTGTTTATTTTTTTTTTTTTTAAGAGCGTAAGTGAATTTAACTTCTTTGTAAGCCAGACTAATCCAAAGTCTTGTTTAACTTAACTTAAACCTATCTAGTTATCACAAATCTATCTTATTACTACAGGTTACTATTAGTATATCTACTTGTAATTATGATTAGTTATTATTATATTTTATTTAAGGCTTTGACAAACTAACTTTTCTCCTTTTCCCTTTTAAACTACTTGTTTGAGCTACTTTGATAAATCGGGAAGTTAAGTTGATTGACAGCTAAAGCTGGACAGTTTAACCACTGAAGAGGTGTTTGTTGTGGGAAATAACGTGACAGGATCATAAGAACTACTAGATGAAACTTGATATTGCTCAAAGCAATGACAATCTATTGTTATTTATGTATTATCTGTAGTTTATTACTGAGTTTACACGAAAAAAATTACCGAGACATGTTCTCATTCCAGACCAAATATTATGTAGCATTTTCCTACTAAATTGAACTTCCTTAACAGTAAACGTTTTACCCTCAGCACGCTAAAAGATTTATGAACTCTAAAATTTTAAATGAACTATTTATTTTTATAGCCGCAAACCAATTAGCTGCCCTACTCAGAGAAGTAGTTACCTACCACGGTATTTGCATAGGGATGTGAGAACAGTTCCTGTGATTTGCGGATATCCCAGCTGTGACAATAGAGAACGAATTTACTGTCATGGGATGCTAAACAGAACATTTTGCAATGCTAACTACCGCCGTCTCTTATGAATGAGCTTCTGTTTTCGAGAGTGAAGTGCCTTATTTTCTTCTCAACACTCTGTGTGGCGTGGAGATTTTTCTTCTTTGTTGTTTTTGCTAATTCAACTCCACAGAATAGCCCTGGACTCAGACAAGTGTTAAAGGATTTTCATTAAACTTTTTCTTTAACGTTTGTTTTGTTCCCTCAATCGCGGACAAAAGACCCCTGAATCACTCGACCAGTCCCAATTTCTTTTTTCAGTGGGCACTTTTAAGCTTTCAGATGCTCTAGAAAACGATCTATAGAATAAACCCATCCTCTTTGCCCCCAATGCTTTTTTGTTTTATTTTTTTAATCCATAACAAAGCTTACATAAAATTAGAGAATAAATTCAAATGTGTGCAATGTTCATCAGGAAATGATTCTGCTTCATTAATTATATTTATTTTCTGTCAATATACTCTGTAAAAACACATAATTATATAGTATATATCAAGTAGATATGTCCTTTATAAAAAGCCACTCTTTTTTTTAAGTAACCTAGGGGAATAAACGCTATAATGAGGATTTGATGAATTTATTAATTTATTACAAAAATATTAAGTGAATTCGGTTGGAAGGTATGGTCCTTTAAACACCATACGTTCTAGGATCCAGCCCATTATTTTCAGGACTAAGAAAAAACAAGCTACCATCACTTTTTATAAATAAGGAAAAATATAAAAATACAAATTTATAGTAATCAATAAGATTATGAAGTACTAATCAATTGAACAATTGTAATAGTATAAAACGAAAGGATTGGAATTCCGGGCGAGTGTATATTTATAAAGAAGATAGACTTTACGCGGAATAGGAGAGAATGGAGAATTGTAAGAGGCCCAGATTCTTGCAGGACCGTAGCGCCAAGAATAAATAATTTTCAGTGATTTATTTATATGTTATAAGATTTATTTATAACATATATTAAAATATGTTTTTTTGCCGAAACGAAAATAAATGAGTTTACTTATTTGGAGTGTTTTAATTTTTGACCAAAAATACACTATAAAAAAAAATTTAAAAATCATCTTATGACAAAGGGGATTGGTCACTTTTACCTCTAATCCAAATTAAGTTAATATATGTGAGTTAAAGTTAAAACTACTTAATAGTTAATCATTTAAATTACGTTAACAAACAACAAAGTTTTACAGTACTCTTTTAACAAAAATAATATCTATTAATCGTTACATCAATGTATAATGAAATTGGCTTTATCATCTTCAGTAAGTACAGTCGCCGATTTTCAATGTCTGCTCTGTGGGGTGGCGCTAGAATTCATGCTGCGTTTCGTCGAATACAGCTTGTTCAGACCTGTATGAATTGTACGTTTTGTAAGTCGGGTGAGTGCTTATTTTGAGATTTGTATAATTCCTGCTGTTTTTTTCATCCTAATCTCAGTTTTCTGGTAGTATTTATAACTCGAAAGGCTGTTAAAATGTTTTTGTTATTTTATTTTAGCTCGTATAAATAATATATAAGATGGATATGGATTGCATAAATACGCCGCCCGATAGGACTTGTGCGTGACGCGTGGGCAAAAACAAGGTGGTTAAGGTTAGGCTTCTTTTATCCTTATTGAAATAATCAGAGTTTAAATATGAAAGTTGTGTGATTTGTGAACCGGATTTGTTTGATTTTTGTTGCTGTTTTTTCTCTCATTTAAACAGTTTATTAATTTGAATTGCATAAGCATACACGCCACGAGGACTACCCTCATTTTAGGAGCCTATGAAGGACGCGGTATGATGGTAGCCATACGCCCAGTAGGCAATGAAGAATTGACCCCAATCATTGGGCCAATGAGATGAGCTAATTACATTCATTGCTTCTCGTCATCAGGCACAAGGTGCTTCATCTTCCCCGCTTCTTAACAGTTCTTCATTGTATGATGTAACATCCTTGAAATCAATATAAATATATTAATAATATTATAACATAATTATCCGAAATAATAAAAAATCTGTTGCTTGCAACACACAACTTTTACTTACCTCGGTTGTTAAAATCAACTTAAGAATAATTAAATAAACTTAAAGTTGAAAAAATTTCAAAGTCAATTTAAAAATTCATTCAGTTTCGTTAGAAACATATGGTTTTGATAAAATTATATAACAATATTAAATTGTTACTTATACTAATCAATAATAAGTTTATGCCCAATTCATCACTTTACATTAATTTTTACAACTTAATTCATGAGATTTTTTTTCTGAAATCTTTAGTTTTCCAACGGTATATTATACATCTATGTTACTGTTTAAATTATTAAAAACCAAAAATTACATTAAAAAATAATTTTTTCCTTTTCTTCTTTAGTTGTTATTAAATTCATTCAGCTTAAGCATATAGCTGTTCTTTATCGATGCTAACTAGAAGATATAGTTAATTTTTTCGATTTACAAAATTAATGTAGAAAGATTTGTAAAATGTACAGTAACATCATAAAAATATATATTTTTTTCAGAGATACTCGAGGCCAAAACGTTGAAAAATACGAAAATAAATTCACTTCTTTTGGTGATGGCCTAAAAAAATACCTTACAAAAATTTTTTTTTTTTTTTTTTAACAGAATTCTTCTTTTTATTGAGATATATTACAATTTGTTACAAAATGAACAATAATAATATTGATATGAGACCACATTCATACTATATATACAGAAAATGATAATAATAGTCAAATTACATAAAATAGAAAATAAATAAATTCATATATATACAATAAAATAATAATAAATAAAAAAACATAACAACAACCTATAATTGAGATAAATAAAAAGTTGGCAAATAAATAAACATCATACAAACAATCATAACTATATAAAACATATAAAACTGCTAAAGGGACCCCAGCACGCGCTTTTCCCTCCACATGTGGAGAAAAAAGCGGAATCCAAGAGATCCCAGCGCCTCTAATTCAGCCGCGTCACTGGTCTGAGCCAGTGGAGGCCGAGTTAGGGCGCTGTAGCCACTAACATACCGTACATGAGTGGAGGATCTGACCAATGTCAGAACTCAAATTTACATGTTTACAAGACGTCTCGGGGCCACTGCCGTTTCAATCTTCGAGGAGGATTGTAAGGATGGGTGGTGCTGGATAGGGATTGTGCTAGAGGGTTAGGATGATGAGTAAGGTTCTGATGAAATTTGGAGAATTTGGATGGTACCAGGTTAACAATACTCCTTGCACTCAAGGGCGGAGGAAATGTGGTCCACAACTCGGAGTCCTTGCTGAACCGTGGAATGTTGAGGACGAAATCCAAACTGATGGGAAGGAAAATTTTGAAATTTGGCTAGGATTCGTTTTAGTAGGAGCTTTTCGAAAATTTTAGAGAGGATCGGGAGCAGGCTAATAGGTCTGTAAGATGAAGTGCTGTGAGAAGGTTTGCCTGGTTTTAGGAAAAGGATGATAGTTGAATGTTTCCCTAAGACAAAAAAAAATTAAAGATACTTTAGAGGAAAACAATTTTTAAAATCGGTAATGAAAATTTAACAAGATTCCTTGAGAGTTTATCTTTTTCATTACTATTAGAGCGGAAAAACAATTAAAAATTATAATAATCAACTGATAATTAGCTTAACTAATTATGAAATATTTTGATATCGTGGTTTCATTACTTACGTATAGCTGTAAGTTATTCACGCTTTCATTAAAAAAATGAATATTATGATGGTAGTTAAATATAAATGTAACCTGCAATTTTATTTTCTTAGTTTAAATGCAAACATATTTGCAATATATTGTATTGGGTTGGAGGAATGCGATTATAAATATCGGTTAAAAATGTCGATTGAGTGAAAACTACTGTTCCAGTTCTATTTTTGCTGAAATAATAACACAATCCTTTAAATAAATAAATAAATAAATATATAAATATATATATATATATATATATATATATATATATAAAACCATTTTTTTTTTTTACATTTAATTACCTATATATAGTAAGGGAAAGTATTACGCTAAAAAACCCTTAATGTTGTACATTCCAAAAGATTGACCATATTATCTTAATGACATTGATAAAGGGCGAATAAAGATACAAGTTGGACGAATTTGATGACCAACTAAAACAAAATTATTTTTAATGTATTTTTTTTAATTGTAAGAACTGTATAGACGTATAATATACGTTAGAAAGAGAACGATTTAAAAAAATATTATCTGATACACAAAGTTGTAAAAGATAATATAAAGTTACGTATAGGGAACTCCCCACACCACATCTCTATGATTAATAATTTAATATAGTTATATTACTTAATCCTGTAATATAAATAATTTTTCTGAAGAAAATGAATACACGTTTCATTAAAATCAACTTACATTTTTTTTTTTTTTTAATTATAGTATATTTAATATATTTTAAATTGATTTAAACAGTCGAGGTGAGCAAAAATCTTGAGTTGACCGCACAAGATGTTTTTAATTAAACTTAAAAAATTAATGTTTTGTAAATAATGAGAATTTTATATATAATTTGTTATGTTGCCCTTATAAACGTTACTAATGTCGCGACACAGGTTAGAATGAAACTAGAATTCAGGTTTCAGTTATAAGCTACGCGATTAAAGGCTATAGTGTGATTTGAAGTTCATGGATTTTATCTAGAAAATGTAAGTAGCAGTGGCGAGTGTTGCGTGATATTTTACGACATTTTTGTTTTCAATTGTTTGATTCTAACTATAGTACTAGAAGAGAAAGCCGCTCTTGAACCCCTCTAATAAGGTAAGGTGATCTATTACAGGAACTTCATGTTTAATGTCCGTCCAGCCATAAATTATCGGCCTGGAATAGACAGAGATAAAGATAGAACGATTGTAGCCATTTCAAGCTTATAGCCACTTAAGAGTGTACGAACATGCCGCCGGACAGAGTAACTGAGTGAATTCGTCGGTGACAAGGGGGCTTCAACGGTGTTATACAAAATACGTGCTTGGAATCTGGGTTCTCGGTTTTTTCCCTAAGCCTACTGCTCCAATCACACCCCCAAGTATATAAGCCGTTCAATCCCCTTCTCTATACCCTTATCTGTTTGGGCTCGAGGTCCAGAATGGAAAGTGTTCCTGCAAAGTAATATAAAGTAAATTTTCTTTGGTTATTACGTACCAACATAGATAAAAATGTAATTTTTTGACCAGAAACAATATATTTTTTTTAATTCAGGAAAACCTACTAAACCCTTACTACTAGACGTCAGTTGGTAAGTACTCTTTAATGTGTTCATCTTTAAGTCTTTTTTTATTTATTTATATTTTTTTTAGCTATTCTTTCACATTATATTTTTTTACAAACCTACATCTTGTCTCTTCTCTTCTATATATAAAATGGTGTCGCCAGCTTCTGCATTTCCTCCTAAACCACACGACATATTGTAATATGTTTTTCACTTATCATTTTAATTGAGTTCAATAATTTTATTTTAGTCCTAAAGGCATAAAAGTGAAATACAATGCAATTTAACTTTTCTTCAAACGGGAAAAATAAATTTTCAGTAACCAAGTCATAAAAAATTATTTCTTAAATACAAGTAGTAATATCAACGTACAACATACCGTTGAAAAGCATAATGTTTAAAAGTAAAATTTAACTTTTCTTAAAACAGGAAAACATAAATTTTTTGTAATCAAGTCATCAACAAATTATTCCTTCAATATAACGTATAATATGGAAACCGTATTACCGTAGTAAGGTAACCGTTGGAAAGCGTATAATAACAAAATTGGACAAGTTAATATAAAGTTGTAAGCCCATAAACGTATGAACATATGTTATTCTAAAAGAGGGAGGTTCTGATAGTTAATGTCGACACCGAGAAGTTTCTTGGTTTCCGCGAACTCCTAAACCACTGGACGGATTTTCATTAGGTTTTTATTATCCATTAGGGCATTATTTTCTGAAGGTTTATAAGTAAAATACATTGTAATTTAGCTTTTCTTTAAACGAGAAAAATACATTTTCGGTAACCAAGTCACAAACAAATTATTTTTTATTAATTTTTTAAAATTATTTTTTGGAATTTACAACTTTATAACGTAATACAACAAGTAAATTTGAATGAAACGTAAAAAAACATGAAATACATGTAGAGAAGCTTCCCAATGGAAGCACTCTAACAAAAAAATTATTCTTGAATTAAAAATAGTAATATAGACATGTAATATAATGGTGGAAAGCGCAGAATTTTATAAAAGTTAATATGCAATACATTTGATTGTACAAGTTAATAGAATGTTGTTGTAAGCCCATCAACTTATAAACGTATGTTATTGGTAAAGAGGAAGGTTATTGTAGTTAAATGTAGCCACCTTCGTGCAGGATCGTGCAATTCTTCCATTTAATGCGCAAGATTCTAGAAACAATATCACTTGCCGAATTATAACTATGATGTAGATAAATATGAAAAAGAGCTGGAATCAATTTATCGACTAAATCGTATGAGCAGCACACCGGAGCCAACTGTTTCTAAACATAATATTAAAGAAATAAAGAAAAATACGCATACTGAACACACATATTCTACCGACTCATCCGAATTCGAAGAAAGAAATGACCACCGATCCGATAAACCGAGCCTATTTGAAGAACTTCAAGCCACAAAAACAAACAGTAAGCGAAACCGACAGAGCGAAAGCCCTAAGCATCAGAAGAAAAAGGCCGTACGTAGCTCATCGACATCTGAGCAATGACTGGATTACCTCCATGTCAACAACGGAACATCAACAGGCTGCCTCCCGGGGACACAAACGGATTATACTACTATAAACATCAATAATGTAGATTATTTACCTTGCTCTGTTATATTTTGGAACACTCACGGAATTAATAACTTTTTCTCAACTACACCTAACTACACGGCAACATCAATATTCTGCCTCTACGAAACCTGGCAAACATCTAGTTCACTGAATATTTCTCAAGCCTTAAAAGATTTTTCTGCAATAATATCACCGGCAATAAAAGAAAAAAATAGAGGACGTGGAAGCGGTGGCCTAGCGTTACTATACAATAGAAATATATATAATGTAGAAATAATTGATAAATGTGAATACTGGATTTTTGCCCTGGTAAGTGTAAGCACTAACAAATCTTTTATTCTAGGTTTTCTATATTTTAAACCCACTATTAATATTATATATGCCATTGATCTACTTAGAGAAACTTTAACTACAATTAAAAATAAATTCAATAATAAATTAATCCTTATTGGAGGAGATGTTAACTGTCGAATGGGACAACTGAACCAGTATGATGTTGACTTTATATTTGGAACACACTTCGCGGGGCACCGCATTAGCTTGGACCATACTGATAACGATAAAGGTAGAATGCTAAACGAACTCATGGAAGATGAAGGTTTCCTTATTATTAACGGTAGGGCCCCCTCTGACAAACCAGGTAACTTTACTAACGTTAATTATAGAGGGCAAAGTGTAGTCGACATAATATGGTGTAATTTGAATTTTATTAGTGAAATAATTGATCTAACAGTACTTGATTTTCCCTCACTTTCAGATCACTTCCCGATAAAGGCAGAACTTAAATTATCAATAGATAAACATAAAGTAAATAAAACTCGCAAACCATTAGCTCAAACTCAAGTGTTAAAATGGCAACCCGAAAAAACATTATTATTTAAAACATCAATGACCCATTCACCTCGTGTGGGAGGCCATCCGTTTGATAATGTTGACCTGATGTATGAAAATATAGCCCTAGCAATCCAAGAAACTGCTAATTGCCTCCAGCTCTGTACCACCACTGCTGTCAAATTCAAATTAACAAACTACACAAACCCTTGGTATGACAGCGAATGTAAATCCGCGAAATATAATATAAAAAGAAAATTTAAAGCTCTTAAAGAAAGTGGATATGATATCAAAATTAGATCGGAATACTTACAAGCAAAAAGTATCTATAGAAATATATGTAAACAAAAGAAAGCGGAATATAAAAATAACTTAATAGAGGAATTGGGTAACTATAAAGATTCAAAAAAATTTTGGCACACAGTCAATCGTTTTAGAATTAAAAAATCTACATCCAATCCTATACCTCCCGAAATATGGAGTGAATATTTCAAAAATTTCTACGGACAAAGGTCTATAAGCCTTCATCTGAAATTAACAACAACAGACCCAATATTAGACCGGGAAATCACACTAAATGAATTAACCGCATCATTAAATAAAATAAAATCTGGTAAATCCCCTGGACCTGATAATATTCCGAATGATTTTCTCAAAAACCTACCTCAAAACTGGCAGTTATACTTAGTATCTTTATTCAATAGAATCTTGACTACTGAAGACATACCTAACAACTGGACAAAATCAAATATAACGATGATATATAAAAAAGGAGACATACATCAACCCGAGAATTACCGGCCAATTTCCTTAATGAACAGTCTTCTGAAAATTTTTACTCAAATTTTGTTAGACCGATTAACAACATGGGAAAATGAAAAAGGAATTTTACCGGAAACACAAAATGGATTTCGGAAAGGAAGATCTTGCCTCGATAACTTATTCCTAATGAATGCGTTAACACAACTGAAATTAGAATATTCAGACAGTGATTTATTTGTTATCTTCATTGATTACAGAAGAGCTTTCGACAGTGTAAATCATAATATTCTATGGTACAAATTAAAATTGCTGGGAATAAGTGGGAAAATTATTCGGCTTATAAGAAATCTTTATGAACGGGCCGCAATAAGAATAAAAATAGATGGATCGCTCTCTGATGAAATAGCCGTGACGAAAGGAGTATTACAGGGAGAAGTTCTATCCGCTTACCTTTTTTGTTTATATATATCCGATATGGATTATTACTTCTCTAAAAAAGGCGCTACCGGTATTCAGCTGAATTCGAAATTTAATGTATTGAGCTCTTATTACGCAGACGACATGGCGATATTCTCATATTCCTACGTCGATACTAATAAAAAACTGGAAATTCTTTCTTCATATGCCAAGGAAAATTATCTAGAAGTAAATCGTTCAAAAACAAAAATAATCTTCTTCCATAAAGGAAAACAGAAAAAACTGAAAAACTTCTATTATGATGGAGAACTAATGGAAACAGTAACATATTACACGTATCTGGGCGTTCCTTTATCCTCTTCTGGTCTCTTCTATGAGGCCTGTAAACACGCTCAATCTAAGACAGCCTGCGCGATAGGTACAGTTATTGATATCTGTAGAAGGTCTAAGATGGAATCATGGGAAAGTAGGAGACGATTAAATGAAGCCATTACTACTAGTTCACTTTTCTACGGTATAGAAATTTGGGGTCTCAGATATCTAGATGCTATAGAGAAAGCACAGTTAAATTACTTTAAAAGGTTATTTAATTTAAATAGAAACATTCCTTATTGGCTCTTAAGATTAGAATTTGGGCTTGAACATTCCACGACAAAAATAATAAAATGTGTCCTGAGATTCATACAGAAAATACTTATCATGCCAGACGATAGAATACCCAAAATCTGCTATATGATACTTAGAGAAAAACATAACAATCGACCATCTGCAAAATATAACTGGTTTACCCAAATATACAATATTTTAGATAAAGCAGATAGCTCAGAGATACTTTTTGAAAATAACCCATCTACTCTACAAACCAATAGTACAGTAATAATTGAATCATTTAAGAAAATACTACACAACAAAGATATCGAATCGTTAAGATCGAGTCAATATAGCCCTTTCTACAATAGTCTTTACCAACAAACTTCACTCAGCCACAGTTATCAAACCATTCATAATATTCCGTTTAAGATGTTAAAAATAATAATACAAGCTCGCCTCTCTGGAAAATACCATATTAAATTCTCTCATGCAAACAATACCTACAATATTAAACCCAAAGAAATCTGCACAATATGTAATATGAACACATACGAAACCATATACCACTTAATAGCAGTCTGTCCAATATATTCTGCACTTCGAAACCACTACATCCCTCACGCTAATAACATACCAGAAAGCCTATTTCCTACAATATTAACTATTAATGACCCAATTAAAATCAAACTACTCTATTATTATTTAGTTAGTACCTTAAAACTAAGATCATTTGTAATAAATGAGTAATATTTATTAACAATTACGAGCTACATTAGAAAATAATCAATTATTTATAAAATTAATAATACTGTACCTAGTTAATGTTTCATAGTGGTTCCTATATTATAGATAATGTCTGCACTATTTCAAGGAACTATTATAATCCATAACCTGGTTTCACAAAACTCTTTTAAGTATATTTATATATCAGTGTTCATTTAAAATCCTAATATTTAATATTCATTCACTCAGATGTTAATTTAAAATGTATTTATGTATGTGTATGTGTGTATATGTGTATATGTGTGTATATATATATATATATATATATATATATATATATATATATATATATATATATATATATATGTGTGTGTATGTGTGTATGTATATATATATAACTATATGTATTAAAATTTGTATCTCAAAGACTATTTAAAATCTAAAATACTTTAATACTTCTATATAACATAAAAAAAAAAAAAAAAAATATATATATATATATATGTATATATAAACCTGTATAATTTGTTACTTTCTGTTTATTTTGTTTATTCTACTATGCTGTTTAATGCTTATCTATTATCCTATTGTGATTTGTTGCGTTTCATATTTATTACTTATAATTGTTATTAATTGATGTTTGTTATGTATTGCCTGACCAGGCTCTATTTGTATGGGGAACCCCCAAAGACAAATAAACTCATTCTATTCTATTCTATTCTATAACTATGATGTTAACATAAATGATTAGTTATTATAAATCTATAAAATAAAATTGCTATTAATTATTTTTAATTTTAGATCATTTTTTGAAAATATATATTCCGTTTTAAATTAAATGGGACACACGTGGAACTTGAATTGAACCTTTAAAATGTCTTTAGAAAAAGTTAATTTGAAATACAAACTATTAATACATATAATAAAATAGGAATCGTTCATCATAGCGAACAAATAAACCGAAATACTTTTGATTGAGCTATGAATATTTCAAATTTCTGCGAATGATGAGGTAATATAATTAATATACGTTATTTAATAAACATAACATTTTCTTGATATGTGCACTTTTCGTCATTATGAACTTATGATTCCAAAGCGATAAACTCTTATTTGTTGAAACTGACCTTTTTTTTTTAAATGTAAATGACACTACATTTAAATGTCCAGTGCAAAGCAAGAGCTGGTCGCTAGTTTTAGTTATATATAAAATTGTAGGCTTCTTTTTCATATGTATCGTTATTTCATTTTAAAAACCATTGCCTCGAGAGTTGTGAGCTTTAAAAAAGGAATGGCTAGCAGGCTGAGGACAGGAACTGGGACAAAGCGGAGGCAATGAGAGGAGCACAATGGGCTCAAAGCAGATAGGAGTACAATCGTACAAAGTGGAGGATGCTGCGCCCTCTTCTATGTACCCTTATATCCAAACCTCTAACACATTGCCTCCATTCAGGAATTCACCGAGCGAATGTCCTTCGGACACTGTGTCACATCTTAGTCTCTCGTACCTAAAAATGTTGTATTTTAGCCGATTTTTTAGCTAGTTTAATGGTATACTATCATATACGAGTATATGGCAAGAATGGAAGTTTTATCGAAATCAAATGAATGGTTGAGGGTTGCATCAGAATATTTCTTAAACATTCCTTTGATTTTGATAAAACTTCCATTCTTGCCACAGTTCCCAATCATGACAAGCGACTCATTACAGAATGGATTTACATTCAACTAGAACCCCTTCCTGTGAACCAAAAGACTGACCAACATAACTTATCACTAGCTTATTCCCAAATATCAAATTTAATAAAGCATCCCTTACTCATCATCCTTTTTTAAACAAACCATCTCATCATCTATTCTTAATTTTATTTTTATTTACTTATTATCATTGTTTTATTTATATACTTATTTGTTTATTCCACTGGATTAGAGTTTTATTCATCATTATTTATATATTTCTAATTAATTCTGTACTTTTGAATCTCAGTCCACTATTTTATACCATTAATATATGAAAAAATATTAGCCAATCCTTTAGTTTTTTTTTCTTCAATAAACAGTCGAATTAGTAAACATAACAAAGCTTTCCTGAAAATTGGCCTACAAGTTTAACGGACTTTTTAAAAGACTTTTTTCTCTAGTTCCCATATTTTCCGTACCACACCGAGAGCATTTTTAACAGAAAACAAATATCCCTTCCTTAGACACCGTCTCAGAGTCAGCCTGTATTTCCTTTCTTATTGATTATTATCTCTTTTCGCCGCTTATTTCTTCCTTCCTCTTTCATTATTCATATCTTTTTCCGTTATATATCCTAAAATATAATTGTTGCTTCCCTCTAGAGGGTAGTAAGTTAATAATAATAGAATAAATTAAGAGCTGTGTTCTTGAAACACACGTAATACACGTTTTAGCGTCCCCTGAGTCCAAATGACCAAGTCCCGCATAAATGTCTATGTGTAGTAAGTCCAGCTCGAAAACAATTTAAAAATACCTGAGATGTTACATATACTTTTTCACTACAATCGACGTACTAGAAGATCCACTATGCACCATGTTTATTGCAAATTTTTCTTATTTTCTCACAGTTAAAAACAAAAATTACGATTTTCATTTAACTCACTATTCCGATGTAAAATTCTATTTGTTTCTTATTGAAATTGCCTGACAGGACTTAAATGCGTATATTTTAAATTTTATTATCACTAATCACATTTAATTTTATTGATTCATAAAAATCATCCATTTCATCTTGTTAGCATTAATAAAAAAAACGGCTAAGTATACAAGCTGAACGAATTCAGCAACCAACTGAATGAGAAAACAGCAAACTTTCTTTTATCTAGTAATTTTTTTTTCGACCATAAGAATAGTAACATATCTTATATCTTTTTTTTAAATTTCTATTGTTGACTATTTAATCTAAAAAAAATGGTTTCTTCGGAACTAAACGTTATTCTTTAAACTTTTTTTAGTCCTTAGTTATATCTTAATAACGGAGGTAAGTGAAAGTTGTGTGTTGCTTCATAATTAGAATAATCGTTATTTTTAAGTCAAGGCATTTAGGCAAGGAGATGAAAATACAATACCAATCATTTCGAAACCATTGCATTTTTTTTTTATTTTCATTATATTGATGAAGAAGATTTCTCATGTGGGCAAAGGAAATATTTTTTTTAGAAATAGCCTTTAATGGCTCAAAGATAGTGGGATATTTTCTCTCCTGCTTTTGCCACAAATGGTTTAAGTAAGTAAACATGGTGGTGACAAAGACATCTTTACTTCTATCCTTTCTAGAAAATAAACTGAGCCCGGGGACCGTTCCATTTCCCGGAGCCCCTCCGGTAGGTCGAGAGGGAAATGGGACATTGTTTTTTTAGGTGTTTGTTGAAGGAGCTCACCTCAGCCGAAGGGAGGCCATTAAAGGAAGAAGGAAGTTGCGGAAAGAGGAAGGGTAAACAGATCGCTGTAGCGGCAGCGGTTTTATCCCCGCAGGGCTACCAACTTTATTGCTCGCTATAATAAATTTACAATGTTTATTTAATAATAAATATTATATGAAACCCCGGTGCATGCATCACACACCACTTTCACTTATAATTTGACACTTTATTGCTAATTTATCCAGCATTCCAAATGTATTTGACATAAATTTTAAAACTTTACTTTTATTATTTTTTTAGGTAATCACCGTTTTCATTATACTGTTTTTTACATAATAATCTAAAATTATAAATCATTGCAACAGTAATACATTTTTAAGTTTTCGTTAATCTCATTTACATTTAATACGTTATTTATGATATAATATTTTATCTTAATTATATTTATCCAGAAATTTTAGAATTTCATTTTAACTGAATTATATAAACCCATATTTCTTTTTCATAAAGCTTTTACTCGGTCACTGTAAATAATTAATGAACATTACCCGACCTCTATATTATAATTTTAAAATTATTAGAAAGTTTATATTTATATTACAAATAATAATTCGAAATGGTCAATTTGTTGATAAAAAAGAAAATTGAAGTTACTTCAGAATTTTTTTTTAATTCTCATTTAAATTCTGTAAATCTAATTAGATAAGTTTTTTTTTAACTTCAATTTTTTCGTTCGCACCTGTCTCTAGCAATATGTGACAATAAGGAAATATGTTATATAAAACATAAGAAGCGAAAATAATAGGCATAGGGTAGGAAAGTGCCAAGCAACTCGCCTTCCTTGCCTTTACTTTAGCAAATGTGGTCTCTCATTTCTCTTTCAGCTTCTTTTCACTCTTCTAACAGCCATTTCAGCCATTGTCATGTCGTTTATAAGTCTCTTATCCTTATAAATAAATAATATAAATTATTTACTTTGAAAATGCGGATACAGATTTCGTATATGTTCGTCAACTGTTGGTTGTTGTAAGTCCGTATGTAGAGTTTTGTTATAGGATCGAGGTGTGATGCTAAAATTGTAGAATGGTCCGCGTAAGTAGCAGTCAGTGTGTTAAAGTTTGATCGGTTCGTCCTCACTATATGTTTGTATTAATATAGGCCAAGCATAATATTAAAACATCATATACAGCACACAACCTATATTTTAATCTCAAAATATTTCCCCACTTCGACTACTGCTGTACGGTGTACAATGGTGTTTCTGGGGATTTCAAGGTAAAAATAAAACGCTTAATTATTTTTTTTTGTCTGATTCATCTTCGGGGTCCATAGGTATACGTCCGTGTCCCAATTTTATGGCTAGTTGATGTGACTTTACCCTTCCAATCGTCGCAAGTATCTTCTTGCATTCCTTTACTAAGGTATCCAATACCGCCATCCATCATACATGTTTGAACTCCTACAATTCAAATCATCTGTCCATCCCGTTGTACGCTCCAGGCCTTCAGATTTATACAGTACGGCCCACCGAAATGCACATTTCGACAGATCCGTTCTCATTCGATCCTCAATCCTAAGGAATTCTATCCCTCCTTCCATCCGTCACTCTATCAATCTACCTTCAAATCTCGCATATTCAATCACTTAATGAATATCCAGGCTCAATAGAATTATAAATAAGCGTGTGTTTTTTTTTTCTTCTCATTTAAATATGTCTATTTTATGTCAGTAATTAAAAACTTGCTTATATGTATTTACTTTATTCTAAGACTCCACAGTACAACTTCAATATCCACATCCACAAATTCGAACAACTTATGTTTTGATTTTAGCTAGACATAAGACTGACTGCTTAACGATACTTGGTTATTAGGACTTAAAATACTCTTACACGTGTGTTTTCGTTTTAAAATATAATTCAATATTTTTATGATCACAATACTTTATATTTCATTCATAAATTAGTATGTGCTGCTAATGAACTTTTATGAGTAGATGCATTAGTATAAATAAATAAACAAATGTTTGGTTTAGCTAACGTAAAAATATAAATGGTCTGCTTTATGGAATATACGTTTTCAGTATATACAAATGTATTCTCCACTTTAATCATAACATTATAAATGTTATATGATAAACATAAAATAGCCCTAAATTGAAAAATTACAGATTGTCTGAACAATTCCTTATTCTGACTGAATGTTACCTGATCAAAATTATTTCATGTATTAATTTCAGATTTATGGATAGAGAGATGTTACTAGGCTTTGTCATTTTGTTTATAATAATTCCTCAGTGGTGTCATTATTCAAGAGAAATATTAAATTAAAGGATAACTGACTTTTCCCTTTAATTTCTTTTATTTTTTATAAGATTATTAATTTAAGTCATTTAAAAAAGAAGACTGGCTTCTTTCCCTTTAATAATATAAGATCATTAAGTTGGCGATTATTAAAAATTGATTAATATAAGAGCCAAAGCTTATTAAAGCTTTATCTCCGATGAAACTAAAAAATAATACAAAAATCGTGAAGTATAGGCTTTCTATTTTTAAGAATCGAAGCATTATTTTAATTTTACCAATTAAAATTTACTTTCACTAAATTCTAGAAAACATTATAATGATTGTGTATATTGCAAGTTTTTAGGGCATTGGTTTTAATATAAATATTTTTACATACACACACACACACACACACACACACACACATATATATATATATATATATATATATATATATATATATATATATATATATATATATATATATTATATATATTTTAATAACTTTTTTTTTATACTAATTTTTTTTTCTAGTGAAGCTATAATATTGGAACTTGAGTGTATCAAATGATTGATAAAATAATCCTCAACATGGATAATGTTTAATATTATTAAATTTGTAAAATATTTTCCTTTATGTTCAACTAGTACCATAAATTTTAATTCTGTAATCGTTTAGTATCTTCTTTTTTTTTTTTTTTTGAGCCAAGATACATTGAATATGTAATTTTATTTTACTTACAGTAATTAAAAAATTAAAGAAATATAATTTCACCTTTATTTTCATGCATTAATTTTCAGTTTTTTAACATATCAGAAGATACGATACTTTAATTCCTGATGGCACATTCGTTTATGAAAAATATGAAACATTTTTTACTATATTTATTTCTGACTAGTAACTAGTGATTTGTATCAGTATATTCTGTGGGTTTTTTAAATACAGATTACTAATCTCTAGTTTTTTATTTCTGTTTTAATTTACTTAATTTGACTTTCCTTTTGTTTATGTTGTATGAATGTGATCTTGTAGCAATATTATTATTGTCCATTGAGATAAATTGTAGTATATCCAAATAAATAAATTAGATTCAATAATAAAAAATCTCTAGTTTTCAATTTATTCATGGGAATTGATTGAGAATTATCTATAATGGTAATGGTAAATAACGAAATAGAACAAAACCTAGGACACCTTAGAACAATAGCTAATCCGATTTAAAGATATAAAAATGTCTACTGCTCTTCTACGTTCCTAATATATACATCTGTTGTACGAAGAAATAATTTTACTGCTCCGGAATACTGAATCAGATGTATTGGTACGTGCTCTGTTGTGATTAGTAATGCTGGGCAGAGGCTTCGCAACGTTGAAAACATCTTAACACTTCTTGGCACCATTCCTTATGTTTAAGTGTCATCTTATAGTGGCGTGATTATAGTTTTGGCTTATTCATGTTTTTGTCAACGTTTATGAATGTGGATAAAAGAAAATTATGAATGTGCAAAAGTAATAGTTATTTATTTTAAATATTAATTCATAGGGATCCATTTCAATGCTTGACATAAATTCAAGGTTTTTAGTGTAATATCGGGTCTTAATTATGAGCTTTTATAATAGTTATTTTTCTGACCGTACTCATCTTAATCGACATTTTTTTATCACAGTATGCTTTGCTCAAGTTTCGGAGAATGTTTTATGATTTTAAGAAACATGGGTTAGAATTATTCAATTATGTTGTTCAATATGGAAATTTTACACTACTTGTATTTTACTTTCCCTTAATTTAACACAAATTGTATAGTAAGGGAAGTATTGCGAAGGTAAAAAGTTTGGAATTCGAGTTTTTACTGAAAATACACGTTTTAGGGCCCCTTACGTCCAAATAAACAAGTACTGCAAGAATTGTGTTTGTGTGTATATTATAGGTCTAGCACAAAAACGATTAGTTTTATATAACGGAAATTTCATATAATAGGAGAGCTTATGCCTGTGACATGGTACATCAAATTTTTAAACATAACAGATAAACCAGATGAGCCACTTTATTTTGCACTTTTTTACAATTTCTCAAAAACTGCCCTAGCGATTATAATTAAACCCACTATATCGATGTAAGCTTTATCATATCATGCAGTTATTATATGTGGATTAAATAAATATACATAGAATAATCGTACTCCTGACAGATATTAGTCAATCAAAAATCTGGTACGGGCAACGCACGACTTTCACTCACCTCCATTTTTAAAATCAATGAAAGAATTTTCAAATACAGTTAGAGATAAAAATACTTGCAACTATTAAGGAATTAATTAAATTGAATTTCTATAGTAACATGTGTTTTATTAAAAAATCTATCATATTATTATCTAAAATAATCAGTTAGTTTTATGTTCATTTCATCACTCTCTATTAACTTTTAAAAGCTTGGGTGTGAGATAATATTTTTTCTAAAATATTTAGCTTTCCAACGGTATATCATACATGTATATTACTGCTCTAAACGACAAATTGAATTAAAAATATATTTTTTCTGTTTTTCTCTTTAGTTGGGTATCGAATTTATTCAATTTATATATTTACCTGTTATTCATCAGCGTTAACAAGATAATATAGTTATTTTTATTGAATCTACAAAATTAAAGGTACTTTAGGAGAAGTAAATTTAAAATATCGGCATTTAAGCCCTGTCAGACCATTTTAATCAGAATAAAACCTACATGATATTAAAGCCTATTACATTTTACATCGATATAGCGAGTTTAATCAAAATCGTCGGAACCGTTTTCGAGAAAATCGAAAAAAGGTGCAAAATGCATGGTGTAAAGTGGCTCTTCTGGTAAGCTCATTTTGATGAAAAACGTTTTGTCACGTCTCGGGCGTATAGTTGTCTTAAATATGAAATTTCAGTTTCATAGGACTTACCGTTTCCGCCCGGGAGTTACCACACACACACACACACACACACACACACACACACACTACACACCCACACACTCAGGGGACCCTAAAACGTGTATTTCCGTTGAAAAGTAGAATTCGAAAATTTTCACGATCGCAATACTTCCCCTTTCTATATATAGTAAGTGAAAGTAAAAATATCATGTTAATATCGAATACGTCAACTTTCATTTTCATAAAAATACCTTTATATTAAATCTATAAAAAAAATTAAAGATTTTATTTTCATCATTAGTGGCTCCTAATCATAAAATATCTATTAAAAATCGTATGTTTGTTTTCGGCGGCATTTTTTGGGACAGCATTTTTTTTTTTAATCTTGTACTAAACTCAATGGTAAAAATAAGAAGACATTAGAAACCAGCTTTGTTCATCGCCAATTTGAAACAAATTACAAACAAACCCGATTATAGGTTTTATACGCCGGAAACGTAGCATTTTAAAAAAAAAGAGAGAGAGAGAGAGAGAGAGAAAACAAAGTCTATTAAAATCATTTTGCAAAAATATATTGTGATAGTCGATTTCAGACAGTAAGCGTGAAATTGTTTGTTTCCCACAATACCTTATGTATTAATTCACTTTCTTTTTTCTTTTTTTTTAAATACTTTAAAACTCTTTGGCTTTATTCAGAAGATAATAATATATCTTAAACTCAATCACAATTATGCACTATATTTGCATGCTGCCAAGGTAACACTGAACATACATTTGTTCAAAGAGAAACAAGTGTTCTCAGTACACATATCTCTGTAATACGATCATAGGATAGATCAAAATGTGGTTGAAATATAATTACTCAATGATAATATTTTGAATAACCTGAATACTGTCCGGTATATATATATATATATTACACGCAATTACATATATTCCCTATTTTATTTCATTTTAATAATTTGATTCTCTTATGTAAACTTTCAATGAATAATTTAATCAGAATATTATTATAAAATTTTACTATCCAACAAAAGAAAGAAAAATAATATCGTTAAAGTAAAAGTCTATATGTCGTGGTTATTAAAATTTGTAATTATATAATACTTCTATTGTAAGTTATTCAGAGAAAAATAATAATAAATTTTATTTCCTTTCATATAAAAAGTGAATTGAAACAATTTTGAAGGGCGCTGTCTGTTTAATGGTTTCTTTGAGGGACGAAATTAATTTCCCCTGGGTTCTGCAGTTCCATTGTGTATTAAAATTATTACACCCAAGGAGCTAATTTTCCAGCCCTTGTTTAATTTTCATAATAATTATTTGAAAATTAAATATCCAAATAAACTCATCTGTTATTCGTGAACCATGTAAAACTACCACATTGTTAAACGAATGAGAGAAAATATTATTTTTATTTGAAGTGAACGTACAAAGAAAAAAAAAAACTTGCTATTTCAATTTATTATTAATAAATAAATTAAGGCATCCATTTATGGTAATATATAATATAATAAATGGTAATCCATATATTCTGTCTCCTGGTATATAATATCAGCCATTCCTGCTATGAACCACTGAGAAAAGTATCTAAACTTTGGTATAGTATTGGCCTTCTGAATATCAAACAGTAATAAAAAGAATTGTTTGGAATGTATAAAATATAAGTCGTTAACCTAAACATACATAATCCGTCGATCACATTATAATAGTTAATAATAGAAAATGGTTACAATGACACTAGTTTAAGAGCTCAAATAAACAAATATATTGTTATTTGTAAAATTAAATTTTTTAACTATTTTTTGGTTTTAACAATTAATGTTGTATTCTATTTACAGGCGCAAAATGAACGCAGGAGATTTCTCGTTAGAAGAGGACATGGAGTTGTCTTCGGTGGATAGTTCCAGAGACAATGCCACTGGAGTCATCCCTCAGTAAGTTGAATATTTTCTCTAGAATTATCAACTAAGTACAATATATATATATATATATATTGAAATAATAATTGCTATTTTATCTCTTTTACTTCAACTTCTGAGCCCTTAATTTTGATCAGTTATATAACTATATAAAATGTAATGCAGAGAAATAAAAGAAATATGACTGGCTGACTATTTAAATAAACCTTAACACGCCCATAATGTTTTGAAAAGAATAAAACATGAACGATTTTTTTTCTAAATACATAGATGGTATAAATACAAAGTTTATCAATACATCTGAATATGATAGGGCATGAACAGAAGATGTTTCGTCCTCAAATTGATGATGAACTGTCCCGTTGCGATATATTTATCCATGGTTTAGCTTTGTATTTTAATTTTTAAAGTCAAAGTATTTTTTGGTTTTATTAGAGTACAAATACAATGTACAATACTTGAGTACAACATAATTTGTAAAACCTTAAACAAGGTAAAGTGATTCACATACCTGGGAGCCCATTTGGTTAAGAGCCGACTTTTCGATAATGAGATTAAGGAACGAGTGAACGATGTATACAGTATATACAAACTTCCTAAACAACAAAGAGTCTTCAAAAAAACTAAATTAAGAGGATATAAATCATCATTTCTGCCCATATTGATCCACTCCCACTCCCCAGATTCGTGGGCAATAACTTCCAAGCAAAGAAGCAAAATCCAAGCTTCAGAAATAAGGTTCCTAAGAAAAAATGTGAGGGAAAAGTAGGAGAGACCGTGTCACAATACAACCATAAGATTAAGTTTTGGAATAGAATCTGCAGAAAACATTATAGAAGAACAAAATCTCAGATTGTTTGAGCATATCTTAAAAATAGAATACCTTCGTTTCATCCGAATGGCATACGAAGCTAAAGTGGGCGGTCGAAGACGTAGAGGAAGACCCCAATACACTTGGGAAGATGAAATAAGGAAGCCTTCATGAAGAGAGCACTGGAATGGACCCAGAGTGGAGAACATGTTAAGGATCGAAGAGTATGGTCTGGTCTCTAGAGAAACACACACTGCATGAGGTGGCTGAAGAGGATGGATTATAATGATGAAAACTAAATTTGTTTGCCAAATAAAAAAAACACTTTTGAACGAATGATAGTATGCATCCCCACGTAAAACAAAATATCAGTCCCTAAATAATTATTGAACTGTATATATATTTTACTTTTTTTTTTTATTTTTAATAAGTTTAGAACTTATATGGCCTGGTACTGAGGCAAACTGCTTAATATAACAATAAGTAAATAAACAGACTTTTTTTTCTTTTTTTTTAATTCTTTGAAATGACCAAACCTCATGATTTAGTCATTTGGCAAAAGCAGATTACAAGGAACTCTTTCATAAATAGATCAACGCTGAAGATATTAAGACTACAAGTCACTCGCACATCTTACTAATAGAAGCCATAAACCCCCCTCCGTTGTCGATATAATCTTCTTAAACACTGTAATTGCTTAAAAAGGAAAGTTCAATAAACTTCTAAAAAAAATCTGGTGCGGGCAACGCACGACTCTCACTTAAATCCGTTTTTAAAATCGATTAAAGAATTTTCAAGTACAGCAAGAGATAAAAATGAGTGAAACCATTAGAGAATTAATTAAATGGAATTTCTATAGAAACATGTGTTTTATTAAAAAATCTAATATATTATTATCTAAAATAATCAGTTAGTTTTATCGGCTTTTCATCACTCTCTATTAACTTTCAAAAGCTTGTGTATGAAATAATATTTTTTCTAAAATCTTTAGCTTTCCAACGGTATATCATACATGTATATTACTGTTCTTATGTTCAAAAACGAAAAATTGCGTTAAAAAAATATTCTTTCTGTTTTCTCCTTTAGTTGGGTATCGAATTCATTCAATTTATATACTTACCTGTTTTTCATCAGTAGTAAAAAGATAATATAGTTATTTTTATAGAATCAACAAAATTTAGGGGAAGAATGTTTAAAATATCGGCATTTAAGCCCTGTCAGACTATTTTAATCAGAATGAAACCTACATGATATTAGAGCCCATTAAATTTTACACCGATATGGCGAGTTTAATCAAAATCGTCGGAACCGTTTTCGAGAAAATCGAAAAAAGGTGCAAAATGCATGGTATAAAGTGGCTCTTCTGGTAAGCTCATTTTGATGAAAAAGGTTTTGTCACGTATCGGGCGTATTTTTGTCTTAAATATGAAATTTCAGTTTCATAGGACTTACCGTTTCCGCCCGGGAGTTACCCCCCACACACACACACACACAGACCTTTTTGCGGGACTTGGTTATTTGGACTCAGGGGACTCTGAAACATGTATTTCCGTTGAAAACTGGAATTCGAAAATTTTCACGATCGCAATACTTTCCCTTACTATGTATAGTAAGTGAAAGTAAAATGAGCTTTAAGTCTTGTTTGAATAAAAATATGTTGGTATAAGGATGGTTCACATAATATATGTTGTATGTTCAAATTTTATGTTTTCGAGTTAAAAATAAGTCCACATTCTATATTATTTATTTATATTTATTTTTGGATATTTGGATGTTTTTAATTTTATTATTACACTAGGTAAATTTCACTTTGTTCATGACCTTATTAATAATTATAACATCTGTAAACTTTAATCGTTATATCTAGGAATCTATATGTAGTTAAATCCAGATAATCCATATTCCTGGATAGATTAGGTACTATCGCCAATGCTACGCAACATTTATATTAACAGCATGTTCAACATTCACAAAGTATCACTATTCGCGTTCGACACATTGTTTTACTTTTACTAATTGTCAGCCAACAAATTATGTGTGTAGCTAAGCCAGCGGAGCTCTGTATCATATATATAAATATTTTAAAAGATACACTAAACTAAATGTATCAAATAAATTATTGTTTTTATAAAAAGCTTTCTTTATGTGTCCATGTGTAAATCAAACTATAAACAAAATTGCAAAAACTTCGAAATAAATGATTTAGTTGAATAAAATTGCAGGCTGATGCCTACTTCACCACTATTTTATTGAAAAAATTCGCACTACATTTCGGCTACAATGCCATCTTCAGGTGCAGTGGCTCCGATTTAGACATGTGGCTTGGACTGGAAACTACACTACACTACATGGCAGCTACTCACACTAAATCTAAATTGTTCCACTGCACCTGAAGATGGCATTGTAGCCGAAACGTAGTGCGATTTTTTTCAATAAAAGAGTGGTGAAGTGGACATCAGCTCCCAATTTAATTCATAAAAATTTGACCTTCACCTAAAAGAATCTACACCTTATATAAATGATTTAGTATCAGAATATATTATCTTTATTATAGTAAAATTAAAACTATGCGTTCGGAATCAGGAGCACCTCTGATTGCAGAATATATTACCAAGCTTTGTTAGCAATTCTTCTTCAAATGTATAAGAAACAAAAAGTAACTTTTGAGAAATATTGGAAATTATTCCAAAAATAGTTCGAGAACGTCCATGGAAGAACTTAACACATTACTTTAATATACAATTTTTTTTTAGCTTTTTTGTGAGAAGGTTTTTCTACTTATGTTTTTCTTTAATTTATAAATGAGAAATTATATGCTATGTTTATTTTGTTAAGTGAGTAATTAAAAGACTGGTCTACTTTCAGTACAGTACAATGCATAGAGGATGGTTTTATATTATGGTATAAGGATTTTTTAAAAAATATATTTAAATAAAATACTTAATGAAATATTTCAATTTGAAATTTTATTGATAATATTTAAATTTGTTTAAAGTATTATATAATCTGATTAAATTAACAATATATATTTTATTTGTCATTTATTATACAGCTTTCTCATAAATCTTTAAAATAATGGTGTACTCAACTATTAATATTTTGATTTCGGAATTGCCTTGTAACATAGTCGGTTATTACATTCACTCTAGCAATGGAAACCTTAATTAATTAATTATGTGACGTTACTTATTAATAGTAAAATTAAGAAGAATTTGATTACTATCGTAATCAAATTTATGCCACTTTTTCATAGCTAATAAAAGTTCCATAACATTTACAGTTATGAAAATAAAACATAAAATATATAATATTTGATATGTTAATTTTTGATACGTATATAATCTATAAAGTTGTGGGTGAATAGAAATTCGAAAATATCATATCTGTGGGGTTGATGCTCATATGATGATCAGAACATTCGGTCCCGAAAGACTCTGATTACTATGCCCTGGAGAACTACTCTTGTATTCCCTCTAGCCCTCCACAGGAAATGACAAACCAGTGGATCAAGTCTCCCTGACGGGTATTTTATGTATGCGATTATATAAAAATAGTGTAAATATATATAATCATTTAATTAATTCAAAAGAGCGTAGTTTTAAAAATCAAATTTAAAACATATCATGGATTTTATAGGACTTATGATTTTAAATTAATTACAATGAATTAAGTTAATTTTCAAATCTAACTAACAATAATAGATTAGATACATTTTGAAAAGTTAATCTATTAGATGTGCTTTATTTTGTTTCCCCTCAGTATTTCTATATTCATTCATTGTATGATGCTCCCATTAAGGTTTAAAATCCTAGCCTTTTTATTGTTTTATTTGTTTATTTAAGTAACGTCACATTTTGTTACTAATTGGAATATGCCACAGTGTGAGTACTAAATGTTGCCTACCCAGGTTTAATCATGATATGGATCTTTAACGAGCACCTGACAACGTACAGCCTCGAAACCACCATTTTACCTCCCCCCAGAAGAACAGCATAAAAATGGTTTTTTTTTACTTCCATTTATAAATCCTAGGGCCAACTTCCGGGTTAAACCTGGTGACTTTGGGCATAGAAGGCTATTATGCTAACCATTACACAACAGGTAACACAACGTTTTAATTAGTTACACACACTGTGATACTTCAGTAGATATTATAACATAATATTTATCTATATAGCTGTTTTATACTAAATTTGATGTAATGATGCAAGAATGGTTGACTATATGTAAATTTTGAGGAAAAGATAATTCGGGGTGCAGTCATCAAACAGTTAAATAAGTTGAAATTTAATCTAATGTGCAACGTTTTGGGCTAAATTTATATCGTCTTTAGGAAATTGAATGAAGGAGGAGACCGCAACAGTTACTGTGAAATATATATTTTTGCGATTTCTCCTTCAATCGCCCTGAGATGGCCTAAAATTTAGGCCGAATAGAGTTTACTAATTATTGTTTTAATGACTGCACCACGCATTATCTTCTCCCAATATATTATATATTGGAATAGCAACGTTTAAACCATTCCCATGTGCCACATCAGTAAACGTAAGCATAAGCAAATTTATTTTTCTACGGTAACCTGCGTGTTATGACCAATTCCACTTTAGGGCTTATGTACTTCAATGCTGAAAATAATTACTAAATAAAATAATCTGTTGCTGAAGTTAATGACTCATTACTGCTATTAGTTATCAGACCTATACTAGAAGAGATAAAAAAGTTTATTTTAAGAGCTCTTTAGTTAAGGCTTGTAATTTAAGCAGGGACTTGGTCTTGTATCAGAGAGCTAAATTGAGAAGATTAATTTATGTACTAAATTTGTCTCTGATTCCGATCATGTTACACTTTTTCTATAAATTTTATCTTTTTAGGATGGCTGATAAGAGTACCTTATAGGGTTTCGAAACATCAATATTCTGAAATTTAAGACCTTATACCGTTACTCAAAAATATCGTAGGTTAAAATAAACATAATTTTGTTTCTAAATAATATAAATTAAATCTTTACTACCGAAGATATCTGGGAATAAAAAATATGTATTATTACGCCAGACAGTGTTGCAAAAATCAATCATTTATAATAAATAAGTAAAATTATTTACTTGATTTAATTGATCGGGTCTTGATTTATTATTATAAGTGATATATTTATATTATTAAATATTGTTGTATTATTCAAACATTATTCTTACTTTATTTTGTTTATAATTCGTAAGTACTGTATGTTTCTAGAGATGATATAGTAGTGAGCTAATAATTTGTTAATATGTTTTTGTATTTAATATTGTAATGTATATATATAATATCCTTATATATAATATAAATATTATATTATTATATATATATATATATATAATATACCACTTTAAATATATTTGTATTATGACTGTTTCCAAACTTTCCGGTTCGCTGAGTCTTTTGCTTACAAGGTAACAAAAAACTTGACAAAACGTAACAAAGGATAATACTAATAACTCTAGTGATGTTCCACGGTTACTTTAAATATCTGGGAAGAGGGAACCGAACTCACGGTAGCTGAGCAGGAAAAAACTGAGGACTGTAATCTGAGTCATTTGGTCACCTCCTGGCGCCCCTTTTTGTCTTCTAGCTTGTCACATGTTTGCTTTTGTCTTTTTTATATTCCACTTGGTTACACCGTCTCACTGATACAAGATTGTCTTATTTTAATTAGGAACTTCTAGAATTCAGAAAATTAGTTTTAAAAACACACATAAAAAAATAGGAGTAGGCTATCTTATAGAACCTACAGTTAATTTAAGCATACAAAAAAAAAAAAGTAGTCCAAAGACGGTATTCATATTTCGTTAAATCACAATATCTTATTGAAACTTTTTTCGTATGTGACTTTGAAATATAAGATCCACAAATTGAATCATGAACTGATTGCTATTAAGTGCATCGTTACGACATTTCTGTTTCTAATTCCAAATTCCTGTATTTAAAAACTTTACCTTAATCCGCTATTTTATAGAATTTATAGTTAATAAGTGAAAGAGTAGAAAATTCCAAGTGTGTTACTCACGTTTTAAATCAAATTGATTGATTTTCTTTTATTTATTTTTAATTCTTTAAAAACCAGTACATCTATTGTGGATAAGTCTACTTGTTGCTTACTGTCCTTAGTTTGTATGATCAGAGTTATTTACAGTTGTGTTTTTGTTTTTTTTAATTTGATTGCTACTTACCATATATTTCACTCTGCCAAATCAACCAAAATATTCTTTCTCGACCACTTACTCAATAACTTTTGTGCAACATCCTGATTTTATTCTCAAATTAATATATTCTGATTTTTCTTCAATTTTACTAATACTGTATTCGGTAATTCTCTTTTATAATAACCTTTGCCTAATATCATGAACTTAAAGTCATCTTCAATCCTAAAATCCTATAATATCAAAATCAGCCAGCCTTAATGTGGGTAACCTTAAATGGAGAAAAATCTTGCTGTCGAGCGTATTTTTGGCCAACTCACCTCCAAGTACAGCCCGGTTACTACTATGTACAAACTCAAGCCCCTATTAAAAAATATTTTCAAAACTGTTTGGCTGTAAAAAAGAAGTATGAAAATATACATTTTCATTTTTAGCTTATGGCGAGCCCATGAGCGAATGGCGAGTTCGAATCCCAGTAACTGCGGGGCTTTTATAAGGATGTAATTAAATGGGAATTCACTCACAGCCTCTCCCTCGGGTATGTGAGACCTGTCAGCCAAATGTTGGCCACTCACAAAATTAGGCGAAGGGAGTGATGACCCTACTCTATAAAACTGTTTTTTATATTAATTTTTAGGGGCCTTTTCTTACAATGAACTAAATCATTATTGCTAAATTTTGCAGCTGAAGACCAAAAAAATATGTGTCATTATTGAAATTGGAAATTCTATTGCCTGTGCTTCTCGACCATAAAAGATCCACAGCTTATTTTATTTTATTTTTTTATCTAAGCCTTGACTTTCGACTTCTGCTACAAGTCTTTTTAGCCCATCTTAATTCCGATTTTGATGAATTCAATACAAGCCTCTTCCACGGATATGTTCTAGCTGCAAATATTAAAGTCTAGGACTCCGCAACACCTTTCTTATGAAGACGTTTTTATAAAAATAATCGTGCTCTGAATTCTGCAAAAGTCTGTCAGTATATCACGATAAATTAATTCTATTTTTATTCTTGATAAGTTTTTGAGACGCCCCTATCTTCTTCTGACATTGCTTATTAATAAAAAGAAGATACTAGGCAATTTTAGAAGCTTACTTCCTTCCAAAATGTACTGTTAGGTATTTTTTACGAAATTGATGTTTTGAAATATTTGTATTCGTATTAATTAGTGTTATCGAAATCCGTCATCCAATTTCATCTATAGAACACACAAGTCCTTGAAAAATTGGAGTTATTTCCGAAATAAAAAAGAACTGATGTAAGTACTAGTATGTTTAATTTCATTAAAAATCTTACTGAAAGTGTTTCGTTCCGTAACGTAACAAAAAGTTACTAATATAGTGAAATAACTCTAGATTCTAAGAACTCAATTTTAGGTTGTAGTTTTTTTTTATTTGTTTTCTTTTTCGTATATATATATTATATTTTATGTAATTTGACTTTATCATTATTTTCTGCACATATTGTATGAATGTGGTCTCATATCACTGTTACTACTATTCACTTAAGAGAAATTGTAATATATCTCAAAAAAATAAATAAATAAAAGATTCTAATAAAAAAAAAGCACCAAGGTTTAGGAATAAATTAATGTTTGTAATGTCTTCTAGAATTAATACGTTCAAACTCAATGTTGATCTTTAGCAACGCCATTTCATGATGTTTTGAGAATTTCTACGGAGATATAGAACTCATAATTTTTTTTATAGAATATTTAAAGTTCTTTAAATACTTAAAAAAAAAACAGTATTTCTATTTCTCACGTTGCAAACCTTGACACTGAAAATTACTTAGTTTTACTGGCTATTACGAAAAGTATAATAAATATAATTCCTTCCACTATTACTGTCCAGGTTACAATAGTAATACAATTATTTGAAAATGTAATATTTTTGCATGTACTAGGATGCGTCAACATTAAAAGTCGAAATCAAAGTAAAGTCAATATCAAAACATAAAGTCAATACTAAAAAACCATCCATACCGAAATGATTTTTTTCGTCACGTTACTATATCTCTTATAATTATCTAAGAATGTGTTAATAATTATTTTGCAATTAATATTAGATAGGCAGTACACCCATTATCTATATCAAATTTATAAATAAATCACCTGTTCCACCGTTGCCTGTTTTGATAGTCAAGTATATTTTACTCCGCAAACACTGATCCATTAGCGGGTCTATAAGAAGCTACCTTGTGTTTATTGTTGCTGCAATAAACTTTTTTATTTTGATGTGAAAAAAGGTTAAAATTTGTTTTATTTTGTGTCATCATATATTTAGATCTCTGACACATTACGCTCTGATTCACTCGGAGCCGAAGTTTTCAGCCTGGTATTTTACGTGACGTGGAAGATATTTAAATTGATGCCGTCAATAACAACTTTGTTGATGATAAACCAGGGAGCTGATATGACATGTTGACCCAGATTCCTCTGTGTGCTGTACCAACGAGCAGGAAACCTTAATAATACCTATTGGCCTTATTATAACATAAAGGTCGAATATAAATTTACATTTCATTGCCTTCAGAGGTATTTGACAGGTTTAAACCATTGTTTAAAAAAAAAAAAAAAAAAAAAAAAATATATATATATATATATATATATATATATATATATATATATATATATATATATTTATTTATTTATTTATATATTTATTGACATTTACAATTGTATAATGAAATGCATCTAGTAAATGTGATACAATATTAAACTTTCATGTAGAGATACTACCCATTAGCAGCTCTCCAAAAACTATGCTTAACTAGAAAATTCCGAGACCACCTTCTTTTCAGACGCCTCGGAGGATTATTAGAGATTGTAGAGGAAGTAAGGATTGAAACTAGTGGGTTAGAGTGGGAATGGATTTTGTCATGAAAGAAGAGGCACCTGGTTCGGATCAAGTCAGTAACATAGAAAACATTAAGGTCTTTATGGATGAGTTTACTTGTGACGAAATAAGTAGCATTGAGGATTTTTCGAAGGATTTAGGAATCCATATCGACCTTATGATAATGAAGTAGATAAGTTAAGCTGAAGGTTTGAGCGTTTGTCTAGTAAGTGTTGAAGTAGTCGAAAACGTCGGACATTTTCTTGTCATTTTATTGTTTAGTTATATCATAGTTTCTTCTGATGGAGTCCTTGATATAAGATCTGTTTGACTGAGGCAAGCGGAGTATCATTGAAACATACTGTAGGGCTGATGTCTTGACGAAGAGTTATGATTATTGGTGGGATTTATTAGAATTTATTTTTATCCTCCAATTCTAAACCATACTTCTAGGTCACTTATTTGGGATTGAAGGTTTTGAGAGGCAATAGTAGGATCGTTATTGAATGATAGCACTCAGGTGTCGCCAGCATAACTAGAAAGGAAAGTGGTAGGATGGGTTGGGATAGCAGATGTATAGATTGTGTAAAGATTGGGCCCAATAACAATGCCTTGAGGAACACCAGCAAACTGATTAAAAAGGAAGGAATAGAATGATTGTGATTTACTTTGAAGGATCTATCAGTAAAATAAGACTGGATCATCAGGATGTGTGAATGGAGAAGAAATTTAAATTATTGTTAGTAAATATTTTGAATTATTTCTAATATTGTTTCAATATTCCTTTCCAAACAATTATTATAATACATACAAATATAATAAGTATGATATTTTTCGGTAGATATATCAGGCCCCTTTTTTTCCCTTTTAAACATGATTAAATGTTTAATTTTTATATGTTCCATTTTATCTAGTAAAATACTGAAGTATAACATGACAATTGTAACCTTATTAAATATAAAAAAAGTTTATATAATTTTTCCATTAATTTTAATTTTCTTCTCACTTTGTAAATGTTTCAACCGAATTATGTAGACTATTAAAAAGGGTATCATATTGCTTCTTTATATTTTACTATGTGATAAATCACTTAAACTAAAATTAAATAAAAACGAGAGACCAATAAAAATACGAAACCTTGATTTATTTATTTATTACATTGGATCCTGAACGATTCGTTATTCTGAATGATTTCTAACGAGTTATGAAAAAAAAAAACCAGGGAATTTGAACAAATTAACTTGTAAAGTCTGCTGTTATCAGGACAAATCAGTTTAATTGACTATGTTTTATTTCATTTAGGTTATGAACTATTTTTGACAAATTAATTTTTAAACTACCAAGAGTGTTTGTGTGCCTATTATTTTACTTGTATTCATCATAGTCGTTGAATTTTAGTAAATCTCTGTTGACAGCTCTGACAAGTTTTTTGTCAGGTTCAGTGAAAAAATCAATATTTTGCATTAACATATAATTTTTATACCGCAAAATTTACAAACTAGGTTTATGAACTATGAGTTATTTAATGCAATACTTCGTCCTTTTCAATTTTATTTTTTAAGCAAAAAGAGCTATCTCTCAGTTGGATTTTAAAATGTTGCAATGCATAAATCTGAATTATGATTTCTGTGGCGGTTGTGAATAAGTCAAAATCTTTCATTTTACAGGTGAGCGACTTAAAGTTTGCGTAGTACCCAAAATAGATTAGTTAACATACAGCTTTCTTTCCAACTGAAATTTTTTCCACCAAGGAATTTCTTTGACCAATTTAATACGACTTGGGAAACGGTCTGAAAGGAGCGATACGTGGAGTTAATTCATTTTTTATATAATTCGAGTTATCCAGTTTTTCACGACCGCCTCAGATTTTTTTAATATTTTACAGTCATTTTTATGGCCACGATTATTAAGAATTATTATTAACTCCAAAGCAGTTTTAACATATTCGAATTTCTCTCTGGCTAGAAAAAACAATAGATCATGGAGATCTATATTCTACTGCTTTTCCTAGTAAGGAGATATTGAGTTTGCGGAAGTACAGAAGATTGTAAAAGATGCAAATCAGTGAAGTATATTTAATTATAAGAAAACGTTCATATTTATTTTACAGTTGAAGATATTACATATTGAACACTATTACTTAATACTACTGTGCTAATCGGATTGGGAATGACGATTGAGATTAGTACCTGACATCATTTTACGTCCTCTCAGAAGGACGGCATGAACACGGATATTCTGCTGTTATGGATATTCCGTATCGGGTTTTAACCCGCAACCTGTAACATAGTATGCTTTTATCTAGCCATTACGCTGTAAGTGATTTTGAAAATTAATTACATCAAATGTGATCGAAATATAATAAAATGTTATGATATACATGTAGAGACACTATTGACAGTACTCTATCTCTGTTGAAATATTTTACTTTCACTTACCTATATATAAAATATATTGTAAGGAAATGTATTGCGATCGTGAAAATTTTCGAATTCCAATTTTAAACGGAAATACACGTTTTAGGGTCTCATGAGTCCAAATCCCGCAAAAAGGTCTGTGTGTGTGTGTGTGTGTGTGGTAACTCCCGGGCGAAAACGAAAAGTTCTATGAAACAGAAATTTCATATTATACGCCAGAGATGTTAAAGAAACTTTTTCATCTAAATCAGCTAACCAGAAGAACCGCTTTATACCTACATTTTGCACCTTTTTTACGATTTCCTCAATAACAGCTCTAACGATTTTGATCAAACTCCCTTTGTTGATGTAAAATTTAATGGGCTACATGATATTAATCGAGTAAGTTTCATTCTGATCGAAATAGTCTGACAGGAAATTTTAAATTTTCTTCCTCTAAACTACCTTAAATTTTGTACATTACAAAAAAATAAACATATCATCTTAATAACACTGACAAAAGACGCGTTGCGGCCGAAGGTGATCGGCAGGAGTGGGGCGACCGCGCGTTAGTCAACAATAGCGTGAGGAGCGGGTGCGGCGGTATGCAGTTGCTGGAGTGAGGTGCCTCGTGGACACAGGGAACTCCAGCACTATCCTGAGTCGAGAGGCGGCGGAACATCTGTGCGGCGGCAGGGCGACACTTCAGATACTGGTATGTGCTTGTAAACTAATCACTCTGGGTGGTCCTTGCGAAGTAGTAGGGGAAACGGTAATGGCGTTATATAGGTGGGTCATGGATGGAGGCCGTTTACCGATACACATCGTGAAAGGGATGCCGCGCGAGTATGAAGGTATTATAGGTTGTGACCTAAGGGAAATTAATATCGAAAATCAGAATCGTGAGGGGACGGTGGAAAATAAGGATAGGAAAGAGGAGGTATAATTGCCAAGAGTTCGTGGAGGGCGGTAAAATGGTAGGGGCGGTCGATCGCACTGTGGATTGGAGGAAGGGATTAAGGGATGAATATGATGACATATTCTTTAGGGAAGGCGATATATTGGGAGTTAATGGAGTGACTGTCCATGAAATCCCTTTGAAACAAGAAATCGTGACATATGTGAAAGAAAGGAGGTACCCACAAGCGTTACGAGAGCACATCAGGGAGAAGATAGAGACTTTAAAGAAACAGGGTATTATCGTCAATAGCACCTCTCCATATAATAGTCCTCTGTGGGCGGTAAAAAAGAAAAGTGCGCCTGGGGAAGAAAAGTACAGGGTGGTCATTCACTACGGAAAGCTTAATGAAAATACTATTGACGAGCGGTATCCCATTCCTAGGTTTGAAGACATCTTGGATAGGCTGAGTGGGGCAACAGTGTTCAGCACACAAGACCTTAAGCTGGATATCACCAACTTAGGATGCATCCCAGGGACCAGCACAAGACAGCTTTTACTTATGAGAGGGGTCATTACGAATTCACGAGGATGACGTTCGGGTTGAAGAATGCACCCATCACGTTCCAGCGGCTTATGGATGAGTTCCTCCGGGGTATCAACGAATCGTTTTGCCAGGTGTATATGGACGACCTTCTTGTCTTCAGCAAGTCGGAAGAGTCGCACCAAGAACATTAGGGAAGGGTATTTGAAAGGGTTCGTGAATTCGGGTTGAAATTGTCAAGAGAAAAGTCAAAACTAGGTATGGAGGAAATTAATTTTTTGGGGCACACCATTTCCAAGGACGGAGTGAAACCCGGCAGAAGTAAGGTGGAAGCACTACAAAGAATGGCTATTCCCAGATATGTAAGAGGAGTCCGACGATTGCTGGGATCATTAAATTACTATCGGCGATTCGTTCTGGAAATGGCAGAATACCTTGTTCCCCTTCACAATATGCTCAAGAAAGGAAGAAAAGTGATCTTGACTCCTGAAATGGAAACTAACATTCAGCCGCTCCAATGGGTAGGAAAGTTAAAAGAAACTCTTCACGGATTACCAGATGGAAGGAGTTATTAAGCCAATAGATTATTGACATCATCTACGAACCGGGGAAGGAGAATGTTGTGGCTGATTGGCTCTCCCGGGCGATAATGGTAAACGCGGTTTGAGGAAGAGAAACAGGGAACATCCGGAGGCGTGGGACAATTTCTACAAGAAGAAACACCAGAAAAAGAAGTGGATCAAGCGACACCAACCGAGGAGGAGACCCAAGAAGAGGACAGTTCCACGGACGGTCGCCCTTTAGAGATAGAGGAACAGGAGTCAATCATCGACGATAAGCGACCCTAAATTATATGGATAACCAGGACCTCTGGGCCAACAAAGGTTAAGTACGAGCGGTGCGGATAATGTTGCATCACAAGGATCTGGGCAACACCAGGGCTTAGGGAAGACCTGATTTGTCGTTCGCTCAAAGACGCGTCGAAATGCTTCACCACCTCTATGCGGTTCTCTGGGAGAAGATCAAGCGCCTTTGAAGAGATGAGCGAATCGGTATGGACCGGACTTTTATCCGTTGTACACTACGGGTAGAGACCCTGAAAGATAAGGAAAGCCAGTGAGAGGTAACGTTAGCTTACCATCAGGGTAAGACCAACCACCGGGGAATACAGGAAACACTACAGGCACTGAAACGGAAGTATTTTTGGTGGGGTATGCGAAAGACCATCACTGACGTCATCGGGAAATGTGGGATCTGTTTAAAGACCAAATATGACAGGCATCCTCAGCATCTCCGCTTACAGATCTTCAGATAGACACCTTTACTTGGCGAGGTTACAAATGGACAGTGATCCATTGGTGTGTTGGACCATTTTAGTAAGGCGGCTATGGCGTACCTGGTTCAAGAGCGTTCGTCTGGGGCTGTATTAGGAGCGTTACGGACATGGTTCCAATTTTATGGCGTACCGGATCGCATAGCTTCTGATGCTGGCAGAGAGTTTGATAACTCTGCAATCCGTTCGGAAATGCGAGACATTGAGTTCACTTGGCACCTGAACACTCCTGGGCATCTGAAGATCAGAGGCGGGATAGAACGTCTCCACAGCACGCTCAGCGACCACCTACGGGTTTACCAAGTTGAACAGAGTCTGGAGCCAGACGCGGCGATGGTAAAAGCGGTTGCGGCATACAACCATTCTATTCACACCGTGAAAGGGTTCTCTCCGTTTGAAGTCCTTTTTGGAGTTTGGGATCGGCGTAGAGATAGTGCGAGTACCGCAGTAGATGAGGATCTATCGAAGCGCGTAGTGAACAATCGCTTGGCGCTGGTTAAACGATGGGAAAAGATCGAAAGGGAAAAGTCCAGAAGGATGGCCAAGGAGAACCGGAATGTCAAGGACCTTATGGGGGCCGTTAAGATCGGGATGACGGTGTACAAGCGGAAAGGGTCCAATCGGGGTAAGGAGCTAGAGAGGTATGAAGGGCCATACAGAGTGATTGGCATTCGCGAGCACAATGTTGTTACCTTGGAGAGTCTTAGAGAACCCAAGAAGCGGCGGACTGTTCACCTTGAACAAATGAAGCTCTCAGTCAGAATAGTGGACCAGCCACAGTCCGGCTGCTATAGTAGATTTTTTATAGTGTTTTTTCTTTTTCTGTTCAAGTGCCAGTGCCGAGCAAAAAGCATTTTATGTTTAAGGGAGATTTCTTTGTGTTTTGTAGTTTTATTATGTTTGTGCAGTTTAATTTTTATGGAGTATTTTTCTTTTCTTTGTTTCATATTACCATTGATTTTTTTTTTTTTTTGTTATAAGTTATATTTCAAGTCAACCATAACCTTTCATACTCATCCATATTTTCGTAGTCCGCAGGTGTACCTCAGGGTAGCATCTTAGGCCCAATCCTTTATTCCGTTTATACAGCTGGCATTCCTATTCATCCTAGCACTGTTCTCACTACATACGCTGATGACACATGTGTATTATCCGTAAGCAGTCACCCAACGGTTGCATCACAATTCCTACAGTCTCACATCCAATCCATTGAAGAATGGTGTCATAACTGGAGAATTAAAATCAATCCCAATAAATCCCATCAAATTACCTTTACCCTTCGCCGCAAGCCTATGAATACCTGTCCTACTGTATCCTTTGCAACATTCCATTAATCCCCGTTGAACATATCCGCTACCTTGGACTCCATCTAGACAAGCGCCTTACTTAGAATCCTCACACTAAACTGAAACGACAAGAAACTGCATGCAGATACCGCTTACTACAACACTTACTAGATAAACGTTCAAAACTCTCTATTTACTACAAAAGACTCATTTACATCGCGATTATCCGACCTATTTGGACCTATGACATTGAGCTATGGGGGTCCACTAAACTATCAAACTCCTCCCGCATCCTATCCTTGCAATCCAAAATCCTACGAAAAATTATCAATGTTCCTTACTTTGTAACTAATAAAATCATCCATATAGACCCAAATATCCCACTGGTTGCATACTTTACCCGCGGTAGATACATCTCCTTTAATTCCAAACTACCTGCTCACTCAAACCCGCTTGTCCGTAACCTCTCATCTACATCTACTCCCGGTAATCCTCCGAGGCGGCTGAAAAGACGGTGACCTCTAGGCCTGCTCATGAAATAAACTTTAAAGTACTACCACTGGGTTGATTCTTTACATGTCTATTCATGGCTGTTATTGTAATTCAACCATTTTACTTGTTTTATTTGTATATACAGTTGTAAAAAAACAATAAAATATATTCTAAAAAAAAAAAAAAAAAAGTTATATTTCTTTACCAAGGGCCTACCTGAGAGTTTACGAAAAGATTCTCGTAAATTGGCAAGGGGGAGGTAAGGACGCGAGTATGACCGTATTAGGCTTAATACCCTTGTTGGTTGTAAACAAGACCTTTAATGTATACATTAAGACGGAATAAAGCCAGTTCTGTTTTCAGTCTATACGAGTGTGGTTCTTCATCTCCGTTCCTTTTATACTTCATAGCGGCGTACGCTAACTTATATATATATATATAAATAACCTGTGCCATGATGAGTCTTGGGCTCAGTACATATAGATATTCGTACTGTTTCAAGCCAACGGCCGTGCAATGAGGTGATTCGGTTGAGATCTCGCTCAGCCGCCAGGTTTTTTCTCCATTTTTGGGTATCCAATTTTCCAATCCAAGATCCCAATCCAAGAGGCTGGGTCTGCCCCAAGAGTGTCTCCATACCCCAGGATCGCCCCTGGCCGAAATTCAAAATATATAATATTCTGCCACAGTCGGGATTCGAACCCAGGACCCGGAGCACAGTAGACTAGTGCTCTATCCGCTCCGCTAGACCTCGCCGCTCCCATATATATGTATATATATATATATATATATATATATATATACAAACCTGTTGTTGTCTACACCTTAAATGTTTAAATAAAGTAAAGAACTACCTGGCCTGTTGCTTATTGTTTACACCGATACATGGACGTCGTTGACTTCTATATCAGCTGGTGACCTCCTGGACAGAGTCTAATTGCTCTGCAGTCATCTGATAGTAATTAATTAACAGTGGGGTACGGCTGGAGGGTGGGGGAGTGACGTCACTCCTACATCTCAGACCAGTCACCGGCAAGTCGCCATGTGGGATCCTTCTATAGAGAAGTGAGTAGTCTTTTCATCGAAATTATAAATGCTCATATGCGATATTCACAAGTGTTATAATTATTTTTTATAATTTATAATCTTATCAATCCAAATAATCATGAGAGTAATTTTTTACCTAATAGGCATCTTTAACTTTCACATTAAAATTATATAAATTAACCAAGTATTAAATTAAAAAAATTTAATCATAAAAATTTGTCTTTAAAATATTTTAAATTTAGTAGAAAATTTAACTTCTTTATTATTATTTTTTTTTCTTATATGATTTGCTCACAAAAAATAGTATAACAGGTTATCTCCTGTAAATTCAGTCACTTCGATACCCAATGCATTTAAAGCGATTTATCTTATATTTAATAAAAGACGTCCAACATCATCGATTATATGGAAACTTTTCTCATTTTCATTCTCTTCAAAGAAGTTCATATCTTGGGTTATTAATTACCTCACGGTTAATTTTAAAGATCATTTACCAAGCTTCTTTTCTTATATGGAAGAGGGGTGACAGATAGTCGATAGCGGTGTGGGTTCGCTCAGTGCAACAGGTGGATATTCCAAAGTAATCTTCTGGATATTGTTACAGGTTTTTTCCGTTGATTCTGGAAAAATTTTCTGCTAGCCGGTAGAATTTATACTAATATAACATTAACTTCTCATTATTTTATATATATATATATATATATATATATATATTTCCTTACTAGCACACACGAAAGTGACAATGGGTGAGTTTGATAATAAATATACATATATTCATAGAAAGTTAAGGATGTTGAAGGAGATAACACAACAGTACCACTTCGCGAACTTCTTTTATACCCCAGATTTAAAAAAGGAATTCTACGTTGAAAATGTGAGTTATTTTCTCTGGACTGTAGATCTGAGAAGCGTGAATTCATGTGGGTTGTACTAAGTGCCTTCATTGTGAATTTTCTGTTTTAATCAAATTTTACATAGTTATGTCTGAATGTAGTGATTGATTTATTAAGTCAATGTTGAATGTCTGAGGACTTAGTATACTATTAAATTGCTGTTTCGCCCGCGTGCTTTCAAGTGGTAGATATATCATGTGTATAAGTATTGTATGATGAAGTTGCCAGTGCGTAGCCTTGTGGGACTCCTTTAACTGGTCGAATTGAAGATACTGTTGAGCCCAGTCGGAAAAGAGAGAAGTTGAAGAATGAGATGGTGAAATAATTAAGTTTGGATTGCTAAACTGCGTTTTATGACTTGGTGCATAATAAAGAGTTAATTGTATTTAATAGTGGTTCTGGAGCCCCAGCAATGCAGTGATATTTTGTGCTAATTAATTTGATGTTGAATTTGACTTTTATAAAATTATAAAGTACTATTTTTTTTCCATTGATAGGTCAAAAATTCTTGTTCTATTAAATTTCGGAAAGTTTAAAACACCAGGAAATAGAAATGAGCTCATTTTTTTTTCTCTTCGATGATATTTTTAAAATGTCTATATTTTATTTTACTTGAAATAAAGTTTTTTACTGTAAGGACATAGTAAAACAATCAAGTAAAGAAATAAAAATCTCGATTTCATACTTTAAAGTTGGCATTTTTAGTAATATAAACATTTATCATAATGTATTTTATTGGTATCATAAAATGCAACGAGAACAGAATAAATAAATTATAAATCCTCTTTCTTAAAAATACAAGATATTCCTTAATTAATATGGATCAGTCGTATTGCATTTACAATACAACCTTATTCCTGCAATACGTATACATATTAAGGAATATATATTTACCTTACATTCCATTTCATGTGGTAATTCCTCGCTGATTACATTTCACAGGAATACAGCACACTCAAACACCAGCGTGTGATAAGGTTGGGGCTTTTCTCAATTGACAACACTGTCAATTGGGACCTATCCTTTAGTCAATTGAAAAGTGCCTGTATACAACTGTTTTCTAATAAGAAGAAGTTCGTTTCTTGTTTGATGACTCAACATTCTGAATTGGAGTCAAAGAACTTGTCAGTAACATACTATAAGAGAATGTATGTTAATTTTGAAAATGCTGCTTAATTAATATAATTTCAATGTTTGGCTTGTTAATTTATACTTCCCAGGTTGTTGTGTTTTTTTTTAATTATTAAAATTTTAATGATATTTTATAATGCACCTTTACATCGCGATCATATCATATAATATGAATACTAATAATATCTATGTATATACATTTTTTTACCGTTTGAAGGTAAATCCTAGAAATATATGCTTTTGTTATACTTTATTTGAAAATTAAGGTAACGTTATCTTTTTTTAATTTTTTTTTTCTGTTTAAAGAATACTAATATAATATTTCGTTAGGTTTTATATAGAAATTATTAAGTATCGTGAACTTAAAACGCTTATTCAACACGTTTTGGATATTAACATTCGTATCTTTAGATCTACTTTTATCTCTTTTTTTATAGTTTGGGTTGTTGTCCGATTTGATACCATGAAACTTTTTATCAACATCCTTAGGTCGTTAAAAAGGTCGTTGTAAAATTTTATGATAGTTCTAAGTATTGTTGTTTGTTTATAGCCAGTTTTTTTCGTATTTTATGCGTGTATATGTTTACACATACGCTATATGCACGCATGTTTAAAATCTTCCACGTGTTCAATGACTTATGAGTTATATACGTAATTAAAACGCTATCATAAAACTTTTTAATAAAAACTATTGACTTAGGCAAACTGTAGAAAAAAAAAATAGAACAGTTAAATGATAATTAATTACTTTAGTTGCAACTTATTAATGTTATATTTTCAGGTTCATTTTAATTTATGGTATATTCATAATCACATCACACACACAACACACACACACACACACACAAAAAATATATATATATGTGTGTGGTTGTGAATGATGCATAAATTACAAGCAACAAGTAATGTATGTTTAGTACATAGTGAATCTCGAACTATATGCAATTGAACAATGTTATGCAAATTTTGTTATATGATTTTCATTTAAATTTTATTTCTTGACAAGAAAAAGTTCTTAATCTAAGTAACATAGGTAATAGATAACTCAACTTCTATTTTTTAATTGCATTTATTCATATTAATCTAGTTTTCCTTTATTTCTCTAACACATACTTTTAAAAAACACAAATAATTTTCAAAAAACATTATTGTAATACTTTTAATTACATCAGTTTATACTTAAAGTGCGCTGTTCTTTTAAGATTGTTAAAATTTGTAAAAAAAAAAAAAAAAAAATATATATATATATATATATATATTCACTAAACAAGATATTATTTAAAATAAGTAATGTGTTCAGGGTCATGAAGGAAGTAGGATGTTACATAATAAGATTAAGTATTAATTTAAAGAATTCTGTAGTAATTTACATTTAAAGTGTTTAAAATTAATAATCAATAAAAATGATAGTTATTGTGCATGAAGGCTTAATGTTTATCTCTTGAAATAATATTACAAATTATGCTGATTATATTTTTTTTAAATATACAGATATTAAAAAAAATAAGCAATGTAATAGATAGATAGAAAAGTCTGTTTTTATTTTTCAAAATTACATCAAATAGCCAATTAAACAAATATTAAAATAAACAACTTACAAATTACGAAATACAATAATAAAAATCAGACACACTACATGGTCTATTGACCATCCGTGGAGTCTATGTTTATTAACAAAATTAATCTTTAATCTATCAATATAAACAATCAATAACAAAATAAGAAACAAACACTTCCCATGTTATTTATGTACTAAAAATAATTCACAAATAGTCAAATTCACAATTAGTTAAATTTAATTTAACAAATTCACTAATAGTTAAATTCTCTTGTTAGTAACATTCTATAAGAGAAAGCCGATCTGGAGAAATTAACTAACGCCAGCCAATATTTTCCATTTATCAACTCTAAAGTTTGATCCCAGGTTAAATTTTTAGGATTAAAATATTTTTTTCTAAACTCAGTAAGTATCGGATAGGCAGCCAAAAAGTGAAAAAGATCTTCTGTTTCATTTGTATTGCACAAACTACATTTATTATTTGTTTTCATGAAATGTTTGTAATTCAGGTTTAATACATCACCCCTGATTTTAATTACCCATCTAATCACCTCCAGTGAACATTTGTCAGTAACAATGTATGCTATAAATTTAGGTTTGTTGCAATTTTCAATTAAAAAAAAAAAGAAGTTGTCCCATCATCAGAATTATAATTCAATGCTATCAAATATCATCGTAGTATATTTCTTAAAGGACTATAATACTGTATACAATAATTTATTGTATTTGTATATAATAGTAAAGTTTCCATATTTTTCATCTTTGATCTAAATTTGCAACCTGTGAATATTTAACTTACTATTAAAAATTACTGGTATCGTTTTTTATGTTTTTCTCTAATTCTATTATTAGGAATGGGTAAAGGTTACTAAAATATTTTTAGGTCATGAAATAAAAAATAATGTATAGTTTTATTTATATTTTTCATTATATGGGCTGTTATTTTGTTTTCCTATTAGAATTATGCTCTCTTAAATACATATGATTTTTTAAAATAAAATTTCTAATTCATATAATATGATTACATTTACTGACAGTATTATTTTTTTCTCTGCACTAACGCAGTAGCACTTGTTTGTATTTTCGAAAACAGTCAACACGCTCTATCCATTGTCCAATGTCAATGACGGTAAGTCATTTGAATATAAATGTGTGAAGTGAACGCGTCAATATATCATGAAAGTCATTATAGCATCCGTCGACAGAATCTATCTACGGGCTACCGAAATCGTGGATATTCTTAGACCACGGGGAGATTTGTGAATGTTGTATGTCAATATATCATAAATTGTTTTTAAAGTTTATAAAATATTGCTATTTTTTTATGAAATATTTTCTGAAATAGTATATAATTCTCGGTAAGTAGATCACTTAAACAAATTTATGATGCCATTTTTCGTTATATGTTTAAATTCTTAAGCCATTAAAAATAATTAAAATCCATTTGCATTACAGTTCTTAGTTTTTATATTGAATATGTATAGTGATTTTATCTAAGGGAAGCCTAAATAAGGTTTACTATTTGCAACAGAGTTATAAAAAAATCTGGTGCGCGCAACACACGACTTTCACTTACCTCTGATATTTACATCAATTTAAGAATTTTTAAACAAATTTAGAAACGAAAATAAATTGTCAAAGAATTATTTAAGTTGGATTTTAAAAGAATGTGTTTTATTAAATAATTTATTATATTATTATCTACTACAATCAGTTTGTTATATCGGCTTTTTATTACTCTCCACTAACTTTTACAATAGTATGTACAAGATAATATTTTTTATAAAATCTTTAGCTTCCCAACGGTATATTATACATATTATACGGTATATTGTAGTTATCTCCTCTAGTTGGTTATCGATTACGTTCAACTTATATATTTGCCTGTTTTTTTAAATTTGCTAATCAACTGATGCGGCGAATTTCATAAAAACTTCCATATTAAAGGTGATTTAGAGGAAGAAATTTTGAAATATATGAATTTAAGCCCTGTTCGACTATTTCATTCAGAATGAAACCTTCATCATATTAAAGACAATTTAATTTTACATCTATATAGTCAGTGTAATCAAAATCGTTAGAGCTGTTTTCGAGAAAATCGTTATAAAATGCAAAATGCATAGTATAAAGTGGCTCCTCTGGTTCTTCGGATTTTGTTGTAAAAGTTGCTGTAACATCTCAGATATCTACGCTTTTGAAATATGAACTTTCAATTTTATACAACCTATTTCTACAACGTACTATACTTTCTCTTTCTATGCTCAGCTAATTTTGATGAAAAAGTGGATCTCATACTTATAGTTGTCTTAAATATGAAACATTAGAATGTTTCCATTGGAAAGTTTCTCTACATGTGGTTCATGAGTTTTTATATTTCATTCCAATTTACTTGTTTTATTCCATTATACAGTTGTAAATTCCAATAAATAAAAAATAAAAATATGAAATTTCAGTTTCATAGTATTTTCCGTTTTCGCGCTGGATTTACGACACACACACGTAGACCATTTTGTGGGACTTAGTCATTTGGACTCAGGGGACTCTAAAACGTGTATTTCCGATGAAAAATATAATTAGAAAATTTTTCCGATCGCAATACTTTCCCTTACTATATATATTCCACATATAGGTAAGTGAAAGTAGAAATATTTATTATAACCCGAGATTTAATTAATAATAATTTTCCCAAATATGTGGATATTAAACGTCAAGTTATTCAAGGAAGTTGGATAGATATTTTTAAAATTATAATTTTTTGACTAGACAGAGGTTTCACATTTGGTCCATATGAGAAATACGCAGAAATTGAAGGCTTCAGTGCCCTTGGTATTGCAAAAACTGGAAATTGTCATTTTTTTTTTTCTTAGAATTTAGTTCTGGCAATGGCCTGCTCAAGTGCTGTCTTTTTGCGATTATTACTATTATTTAGCTTCCATTAACTATCAATAAATAAATAAAAATTATTTTCTGTTTATTATTTCATACACATTAAATATAATTTCATTGTGTGTTCCTCGATCAAAAGTTTACATGAAATTTATATATTTTAGACAATAACTGTGTTTTTTCAGTTCAATGAAGCTATATCCGGATTTATTTGAGTTTTTAGCGTTGCATCTGTACTTCGAGGATTGTGATAGTTTCCAAATGGTCGTTGCAGAACTCCGTACTCCTCTATTTTATGTTTCACTGTTGATGGGGTCTGACGGTTTCGGTATGTTGGCTGATCCTTTTTTGTGATAGAATATTTTTGTGTTCGATTGCTATGGCCAATTCTTCCTAATAACCGTTTATTCTCTTCTTTTTCCGCTCTTGTCCGCGGTTTTTTTTTATTTATTTATTTTTTACATTTCTTGATTTTTTGGTAAATATAATTACTGAACTATGGCTTTTAAGTATTTTCTTAGGTCATTTGGTTCCTATACTTGTAGAGGTGGGATATTCAGCTGTGCTGCTTCTTTAGCTGCTTTATCCGCTGTTCTATTCCCATGTTATGTTATTATTTTATATACTTTGGAGAACTAATATTGAGTCTTTACATATTAGAATTTTTGAACTGAGTTCTTTATCATATATAAGTAAGTGTCCATGTTTTATTAAATTACTTCTTTGCATTTTATTTTATAGTTTATTTTTCTATATATTTCTCTTACTATATTCTTTGTTCAAGTTATGTGAATGAATTTATCTTAAAACTATTATCATTATCCTTTATTGGAGGAGGATGTAATAATATTAAATACATTTTTTTTATATATCGAATAAAAAAAACTTAAACAACTAAAGAACTATATGAAATTTATTAGAAAGTGTTGGTTGGTTTCTAATTAATCAAAACACCCGGCTTGGTTTTAAATTAATTAATTTAGGTACATGTAATAAAATATTTGCTGACCCTAGTATTAATGAGCTTTAGGATTAAACGCAAATCTATGTTTGTCCTTTATTTTAATAAAGAACTTCATTTAACTGTCGGAATTATTTGTCATAATTTATTAATATATTTTGTCCTTTTACACATTTCTTTAAAAAAATACGAAAATTAAACTTTAATTGTTAGACGGCTGCCAACGGATATTATCTCTGCCTGTGTATCGTGACCATTGTTCCAAAGTTTCCTTAAATTTACTGGATGTATTTATTCCAATACAGTTAAGTAAAAAATAATCGTTAATTGAACTCCATAATGTGAAATTTTCATTGATCTTTAATAATTTCCACACCAGCTAAAGCCCCTAAACTCCTATAATGAAAATGTTTACATTATCCTGTCCTTTTGAAAATTAGGTAAAATAGCTCTGATTTTATTCATTTTTTTTTATGCGTTACTATTAATAGAAGACTATTTAGATTGTGCTAGATTTTATGACGCATACATGACGCTAGGATTGAATCGGCGCCTGTTTGTTTCGTAACTATGGCATTAATTCGGAAATGATCCATATGGTTTGAAAACAGTGGCAATCTATAAATTACCGACTAAGTATCTAGACTATAACTAAAAAGTTAGGCAAAATTAAATGTTTACTTTCTTTAATTTCTTAAACTACTTGAAAACAGAAAAAGATTCATAAATACATAAAAAAATATATCAATTGTGATTTTAATTTTCTGCTATACAAAAACAAACATGTGATTTTATACATGCACATATATATACGAATATTATGTTTAAACCAAAACTGATCATTTTTAACTTTAAACTTATTGAGGTCTTTAGAACTTCTTCGTATCTATGTTTTTAAACCGATGCGTCAGTTAAAACATTAACTGACGTCCAAACCACCACTGTTTCATCAGTTAATTACTAAAAAATTGTTAATTCTTCAAAAACACTGATAATGTGGCGCGTTTCCTACGCTCATCAATGTAAATTGCAATCACCACTTGGCGTTAGTAACCTATTGACTCTTTGTATATTTAGCGGAATGAGACAATGTAGAAAATACTTTTAGAGCTATATTATTTTTCTCCATTTTGTTATGATCATGTTAATTTTTGACACATTGCACGGCATTGCAAAATCCATACCTTCATTTATGTGTTTAAAAGAATTTGAAATTATAAAAATCAAAATACCTTTGTTCAATATTAATTCTGCTCCCGTGTAATGAATGAAAATTACTAATACCCACTAATGCTCCTCTTATACTTATTTATTTCCCTCTCTTTTTCTAATTTATGAATTTCAAATGTTCATATTATGTTTAATATTGTTTGTTTTTTATTTGATTTAACCCTTTGACTACCATTGGGTTATAAATGTCCCACTATGTGCCCATAAAGAACCAAACAGTTTTTTTCCATTGAAAACTTGTAAAAGATTGTCCCACTGCTATTGCTTGACCCCTTGAACCTTTAGTGTTGGCTGACAGCTGTTACAGTCCAGTACATAATGCAGGAATTATTACCTCTTATCTATTATAACCTGTAGTTTTTTGTTTGTGTAAAGAATAAAAATAGTTGAAAAAAATAAATCAGAACTTTTTTTCTGTTGATATAATATTGTGGTAAGTTAAAGCGATTTGCGCCTTATCACACTTCATAAATACTTTTGTGAGGTTTGAATTTTTTTTCCTCGATATAATGTAGTTTTTTATTTATTTGTTCATAAAGTTTGTTGATATCTAATAAAGTTCCATTATCTTAAAGTTCATCTTTTTTTTCTTTTTTTTTATGAGTTCCAGTGTTACAAATTATCGAGAAAATGTCAATTGGTACAATATGACCCATCCATGGAATACCACTGGGACGTATATGTCCCACCTGTTTTTACCACTAACCTCCTTATTCTCCTACCCCCAATCTCCCATCAGAAAATTATTTTCCTTGTTTTTAAACTTAAAATAAGGTACCGAAGTAGGAAATATTCACAATCATGAAAAAATTCAAAATTTCAATAATCGATAGTCAAGAGAATAAGGGCGCAAAACTGTTGGGTCATCTGCGACCGTTAGTTTGGTATAAGTTTAAATTCAATTTTGGTTACCCACTTATGAAAGTCGGAAGAGACCGGGGTAGCGACCCTCCCTCCTGTCCAGCTACCTTTAGGCGGGACTTAAGTTAGTTGTTTTTTTTTTATAACATTGTTTATAAAATATATATAATTGTTACTACACACACACACACACACATATATATATATATATTACATAATAAAAACATAATTTATTTGGATTTAATGACGCCAAATTCCGAACATTCCATCCTGATAACTTTCGTAAGCAGATGATTATCAGCCGGCGAAAGATACTAGTTCAGCTGTGCCAAATTCCTAAAACTCCACCCATGATAAGATGTTCCTAGAACTAACAACACTGACCTTTAAAGCCAGTAGTAAGTACAGGCTTTAGATAAGCTTTTTCGTGGGACTGCTGCTTACGTTTATGCCTCTGAAAGCAAATCGGCTACCACACAACGCCACAATTTCTTTTGGAATAGATTTTTGAAGTGGCGCAAATACTTTTTGAAGTGTAAAACTTTTTGTAATTATATTTTTAATGTGTATGTATAATTTATTTTATATATATTGACATTGTGTAAAAATGCAATAGGAGTAGTGAAGAAGTTAGGTGGCATCCATTTCTTTTTAAAAAGTATTTATTTGATTATAAATAAATATTCACATATATGTTTAACACACGACACTTACTCATTAATGGTGATAATTTTAATTCGAATTTATACTATTCATAATTCATTAATATTGTACTATAATATTAGGAAAATATCTACCCTTTCGAAACAATTGCGATATGAAAGCAAGATAGCACCGAGTGGAGAAACAGTTATCGTGAACAAGACCAAATGAACTGTGAATGGTCATTGGTGATTCATACTTTCGGGAACAACATAAGTCATGATTTTGTTAATATTTTAGTGTAATATATTTGTGTTATAGTATATATATATATATATATATATATATATATATATATATATATATATATATATATATATTTATTTATTTTATTACTTTTTTTTCAAGAAACCGTTTATTAAGAGAATGTCAGCTCCTCAAATTATTCCCATATAACTAAAATAAGGTGGGTAGTTGAAATTAAGAGAAGATAAATTTTTCTTTATAATCAGAAAATGAAAATCATCATTACACAGCTAACTTAAGAAAACTAGAACATAAATTAATATTTCTAAATATAATATGAGTTTTGTTATATTATAACCGATTATTATTACCGTGAGTGGGTTGTACAGATTTGTGGTGGATTTAAGTGTTTAGGCTGCGGGTTCCATGTTGTAAGTCTATTTGTCTTTGGAATGTTTATATTATTCTGTAGCAGTATCTAAAATTATTAAACGCTGCAAATTATTACACAATGGTTTATTATTTCCTAATAACAATATTAGGGTCATAACTGTTTATATGGCTGTTGATAGACAATTAAGTAATATGAAAAGCACTAATTCAAAGTATCAGATCATAACACTACCACTGATTTCAAAACGCAATATCTAAGCTAGTTGTTTACCAAATTAATGATTCTTTTTTTATTTGGTCCAAAATTTAATTTTCTATCAAATGAATTTATCAATTTATTAATTAAGAGAAAGGATTTTTTTTTTATTCGTTATTCGGATTCTACGTATCTTGAAACGTAAGCTCTAAAATTATGAGGAGCGGTTATTTTTTTTTTTTTTGGTCGATTACATAGGTTCATTATTGAAAATAATAATCCAAAAGCATTTATATAGGACTGCGTTACTATTTCCTTTTCTTTTCTTTCATTTTCATTCACATAATTCAAATAAAATTTCTGAATCCAGAAAACCTTACATTTTATCATTATCAGCAATAATAACCGAGTTATTAGGGAATCACACTCTTATAAGTTGTGGCTTGACCATATAAGATGATTTTTTTTTTCACTTTGTTCATCGCATTTTCTTGATCTCGAAATCTTTTCGATTTTTCTCTATCTTCAATAATAACCCATTTTTTTTGTTTTATGTAAATGCATCTATATAATCTGTTACTTGAGTATAAATATGATTTTATTTTTATTTTATTTATTTTTTTGTTTATCGCGCTTTACATGATTTTAAAACACTATACACACTTTTCTCTATCTTCAAAAATAACTGAGTTATAAGCGTATTTACTTATAAATTGTGTCTTATCTACTCTTCTAGATGTTTAATCTCTTACTTTATTAAGTAAAACATTATTTTGAGTTCTAAAAATAGAAAAAATGTATTTTCCTCCTTACCTTGCCTTTTGCAATCTTTTTATTGTTGTTTGCATGAACATTATTTCAGATATTGTTTTATCCTACAGCTTTAATTAGACTCTCTCCAGGAGAAATGCCGATACAGAATGATGGATGTGCAGCTTTCGAGACCCCCAATATGAAACAGGTCGTAACAACCAGTAGGGATCCCACTCCGCATCACTTGCTAGAATTAACCATTTCCGCAGCTCATTATAGCACTTTATAATTACTAATATCAGCCGCAGATAATCTATGAGCAGCACCATTCTATGTGGTAAAATATAAGGAATGTGTTTATATTTAGCACTAATTTTTTGTAATGTCCGTTCGAATTATTGACCTTGACACCACCATTGCTTCTTTTTTATTTTTCTTTAAGGAATAATGTTAGCTGAATGGAATATTTAAGGGTCCTCAGTATAATTATCAAGATATTGAGAACTTAACTATTAACGTTCTTGTACAGTATTTTGAAGTAACTACACAGCACGAGGTGGTCCTAGGCTTCCTTTACAACACTGCACCAGCCCTCCTAATTCCTTATACCGAGATATTTTTCCTCATCTTGAACCTTACGTCTCAGAGGTCGTCCTCTGATGTTTATATTTTGTAAGTCCTCCACCTTTATATTTTCCAAGCGTAATTCTTATGTACAGTCTTTCATCATCTACTCATCTACCCGTGCTACAAGACCCAACCATTTGATTCTCCTTGCTCGTATGAAGTTGACAATATCACAATATCCATACGGCACATATACTTCGCTGTTCTTCCGAATTCTCCACTCATCCTCTTTCAGCGCAGGTCCATGAATTTTACCAAAAATTTCACTCAAACATTTTTCAGGGAGTGTAAGGGTCCAAATTTCCGAAAAATAAGTCACTACTGGTTTTACAATCGTTTTATGTTAAGTTTTGTCGTTCCTGGCAACAGCTGGAAACGTTTTATTTTTACTTAGTAATCCTGTTTACCTGCTATTATCCGTCTATTCACTTCTGCTGATATTCCAGTTTTTCAATTAAGCCCCACACCGAGATGAAAAGGATTTAACGTAATTAAGAGATTACGTAAGCATTAGCTTATTCCTTACCACTAAGCAAATATCAGTGCATGCAGATATTTGAGCGGATGAACACAGTATATATCCATGGGACTTAAGCTTCCTAATCACACTTTGTAGTACAAGGTTAAATAGGGTAGCAAATAGCGCATATACAGTAATAACAGCTAACATTATTTCTAATATTATCACTCTTAATAGGTGCCCTAATCCACTACAATCCAATGCCGGTTCTTATCGTCTCCTTCAACTTTTGTTGTTAACATTTTCATAACAGATTCTCACCAAATTTCTGATACTGACGATCTGTAGGGGATCATTTCAATGTTCCTTACGCGATCAGCGCCATTCGATTTCTTCCACAGCGTTGTAACGAATAGGGCCTCTAACAATATCCTGACTTGAATAATGCCATAGATATTTTGAGTTAATCTTTTTCATTTTAACTGCCCCAAATATTCCGCTGAGAATCTTCTCGAAAACTTGCAGTTCTGTTCATGAAAGTCTGATATAATGCACATATCCGATCAATATTTAGAGGTTGCTAGGATAGGTTTTCTTTATAGAATCACACAGTATTTCTATAATAGTGCATTCCATATGATTGTGAGTTACATCTAATTATTCCTGTTAACAGCCGAACTCTTCTTCATTGCTCTGTAATAATTATTGTCTTTCGTTACAGACTCGTTTTTTGCTTGTCAAGATTCATACAGTCCGTTATCTATCCAAACAGAGAAACCCATAACATTAGAAGAATATTGACCATGAATCCATTAAATTATGCTAAAGAGAGACCTATTATTTATTCGGGCATTTATTTATTTATTTTTCTGATTACAAATATTTTTAAGTTAAACAATGCCAGATTTGCTATAATGAATTCATGAAACGTATCGCTCGTATTTTCTTAGAAGCTATATTAAATAAACTAGCTGTGTCACGCAGCTTTGCTCGCGAATACTGCATTTCGTATTAATTTATGTGCGTTTATGGTGAAATTGGCTATAATAAATATCAACTATCAGCTATTCTTTGTTATCATTTAAAGCCCGATCTTGACTTCTTCCTGTCAAATTTACAATAGCAAACCAGTAGAAGTGGTTATACCCATAATCACTTAATATGTAAAAATAATTGTCACAAACCATTTTTTTAAAATAAATAACAATTGAATATATTTTCATAGGAACCTACACTCGAAACAGATATGAAACGCAATATGCTTAAAAGGGTCGGTCACCTGTATGTAGTGACCAGTCAGGTGCCCTTAAGATTTAATGAGAGTAAAAAACAACCTTAGTTATGCCCTCCTTCGAAGGGGACGTAAAATGGTGGTCCCAAGCCTTTGCGACTCCATGAACTCGTTAAAGATATCTACCCTTACTAAACTTGGAGAGGAAAAAATTAGTCATCATACGATTAACCATAGTAGTACAAAAGTGACGTTAAACGAACAGATAACAACAGTAATATGCTTAAATATATTTGTTATACAATTTTTGTACCTTTGCTGATACATATCAGAATAAGACAATTTTACGTTTAGGTTGTTCAACCACTTTTTGGGCGAAAATTTTCAAATCCTGCCTTATTGCACATCTAGCCGGTAAGAGGAATCTCCAGGAAAAATTTTATCCTCACAACCATAGTAATTTTTTAGATACCAGAAAATTGAGTGACTTTCTTTTATAAATATAGACATACAGCTAATAAAAGTCCAAAATATGCTTAAAATAATAGTTCTGATTATTATACTCGAATAAATCAAAAGAAATAGTAATTTTTTTAATTTATTTAAATTTTTAAATGTATATGCTTCAAGGTAATAATGATTAAAGTTGAAAATGACTCTTGAAATAAATCATGACAACAATATAGATAATAATATAGATTGATATAAATATTTCCGCGTTGTGTAACCTTCTATACTCCCCAGTAGCCTCATCTCTCTTCGGACCAAATATTTTAGTAACTTATTTTCTAAAACCTTTAGCCGTTGTCCGTCCTTCAAAGTAAACGGCCACGTTTCACCGTCGGAAGAATAACAGTTTTATAAATTCTAACCGTTAAGTTTTTAGACAGAAGCTAAGTAATTTCGCAACTGAATTATAACACGCATTTCCCGCGTTTAACCAGGACTTTATTTCCTCCTGGATTTTTTTTTTCGTTATCATTGAACCTAAATACTTAAATTTCTCTACGTGTTCAAAAGTATACCCTGATATATCAATATCACTATGATCGCCACCGTCTCTGCTACAAATCATATATTTTATCTTTTCGGTATTTGTTTCGAGTCCTATTTCTTTACCGGCTTTTATTAACAGACTTGTATTTAGTTTTTGAGTTTCCGTATCTTCCTTTAGCAGTACCAAATCATCGGCGTATCCCAGATCCGGAATTTTATCACCCAAATTTAAACCTTCTTAGTACATGTCACCTTTTCTTGGATATATTCTAGAGCGACTTCGTCTGCATCAATTTCTGTTATTATGATTGCTATTAAAAAGTTTTTAAAAGAATATATTTCAAAGTACTTCCGCGTAAATGACATTTTTAGTTTTACTTTCTTGTGGCAGAAGAACATACTGATTTTCACGTAAATCTATTCCTACGTGTTTAAATGGAAAAATATAAATTAACGGGAGATTGAATTATTTAAAAATAAAAGGTAAATCATTTGGAATCATTGGGAAGCGAGGTTTTTTTTTTCTCCCAAATTTTCCCCGTTTTTTCTCAGATTTTCCACTGATTCTTCGGTTCTATTGGTAGCAGCGTGATGTTATATAGCCTATAACCTTCCTCGATAAATGGACTATCCAACACAAAAATTTTTCAATTAGAACCAGTAGTTTCTGAGATTAGCGTTCAAATAAACAAACAAACAAACAAACTCTTCAGCTTTATAATATTAGTATATATAGACAAAGCAAATATTAAAATTTCAACTTATTCTTGTACAGTAATATTGTTATTGTTATTGCTATCAGTATAACAATTATACCTTACAATAATATAGCTGAGAAGTTAGTTGAGGGTGCAGTAAAATTAAAACACAATTAAGTAGAAACTTAATTTAATAGTGCCAATGTTTCGGCCTAAATTTTAGGCGTTCTTTAGGTCTATTGAAGGACTGAGAACCCTACAAAGTTGTTGTTGTTGTTGTAGTCATTGTTGGGATCTTACACTTTTCATCGCCCTGAAGAAGGCCTGAAATTTAGGCCAAAACGTAGGCACTATTAAATTAAATTTCTGCTTAATTGTTTGCTAATTTAACTGCACCCTTAACTAACTTCTCTCCTATATACACAGTCAACCATTCTCACTTTACAATGGCATAGCTAATTTAACTAACGAATTTTACATATTGTAATTATTGAGTGAAATCAATTTTAAGAAGATTTTTTTAAGTTGTATGCATTAAATATTATTTTTATAGAAACATTTTCTGATTCTGTTTAATCTGTCCAGTTCCTAAATAAGCTGCGCCCCAATGTATCATACCAGTTGAGTTTCAATACTTTGAGAGAATATTACAGCTCTATGAGAAATGTTAACAGTTACATTGTAGGCAAAACTTGGCATCCTTTGAATAGCATTCCTGCTCAGTATTGAGGAGCACGAAGAACAATAGCTCAATAGCTCCAGCTTGTTATGGATCTCAGTTCGATAACTCACTGTGGACTAGTTCTCTTGTCGATTGTATCGGTGAAGGGATATTTCAAGTTATTTTCATAAAACGTATATATTGCATAAATAGGTAGGAGATATTAATAATGTTAACGTAGGTGTAATTTGATTTACTATACTTCGGGTATACTTTAATATGAAGGAAGGTATTAAAAAAAAAAAAAAAAATTATTAGGCACATTTTTTCCTCCTCACTGAATCAAAGCTTAATTACTCTAAAAGACAACTTTACCACATTCAGCAGCACTCAGTATGCTTCCAAATACTAAAGGCGCGTGTAGTATAAACGCGGCCTAAGAAGCCTCCTCTCTCCTGTAACTTGGCCCCAAGTGTTTGGAAAATAATCAAAAGTGTTCAAATGAACTTTTCTATAAACCATTTAAACGAATCAAAAATTAAAAAAACCGAGTTGTAGTGAAATTTAATACGATGTAACGATATATTAATGTTTGAATAATATAGAGTCCACAGGTTTCTTTTTAAAATAATTAATTTTTTTGCTGTTTAATAATTGGTCAAGCAATAACGATACGGATGAATGTAACCATCCATAACTCCCTACCAAATTTAATTTATGGAAAAGGTGGTTAGATGTGCGATCATATTTATTTATTTAATAAAAACATGTCTGGCTTTTCAAACACTTGCCTAAGCTATTTTCAGCTTTTGAATTATAGCTCTTCTCTAAGCTTACATTATATACGTATAAATATTTACGTTAATTTAAGAAATAATCAAATTCCATTATAAAACAGACAATTTTTCTTTATATTTTACTAAATTTTGATTTTAATATATGATTTTAGTTTTACTTTTTAAAACAAATTATAATTTTGACTCAAAAATACAAAAAATTTGGAGAAAAAATAAACAAAAAAAACAATGGTAAATAAATTAACTTTTTAAAATTATTTCCAAAAAATAGTTTTGCTCAATATCTTTGGTTGCTTCCTTTAACTTCATAAGTTATCGGCAATGAACATCTAATTTGATTGTTCGGTTGCTTGGATCCAACTCAAAATACAGACCAGTTTTCCCACCAAATTGACAGCGTGTTCTGTTGATGCTATCCAGCTTTCGATATGATTTTTCCTAGTTCATCAAATTTGGAACATGACATTTTTCGATTAATGTTATTGTAGGCGATTCATTTTTCATCGCCAGAGATAATTCGTTTTTAGAAAGGGTCTAATGCATTACAATCAAATTGTGTATCGACATAATTGATTTGTTGTATTAAGTGATTTTCTTTTAATTCGTGAGAAACCTAGATATCGAGTTCTTAATAAGTTCAAGATTTTTTTTATGAGATACAATTGACGTTTTTGCAATGCCTTGCTCAGTTACAAATAATTCGATTCAATTATGGTTTTCATTTGGTCATCATCAATTTCAAAAGGCCGAGCTGAACTTTGATCGTCTTTAAATGAAAAATCTCGAAAACGAAAATTTTTAAACCAGTTGTGATTCGTGCGTTATGTTAACCAATCAACACTAGGCGTACTCACTACGTTTGCTATAGCATGCTATTTGTGATATTGTGCTAAACCCAGGAAATAACTGTAGAAACTCGACGGGTTTAGCAAAATAACACAAATAGCATGCTATAGCAAACGTAGTGAGTACCCCTACTATAAACTTAACATGTCGCTTTGCGAGCCTCAGCAGCTTTTTTGCATTTATGAAAATAAAAAATGTCAAACATTAATTAATTAAACATTGATTAATTTATTTTGCATTAAATGTTGAAAATTATCGAGAAATAACGGTTGTAAAAAAAATTACACGGAATTCGTTTCTATAGTACCCTGAACTTTTTAACTACCAAAACTCGAAAGCAACAATTTCTAACACAAACAAAAGAAGAGCAAAACACACATAACGCTACCTACTAATGCACTCCGAAATTACATTATTTGTCGAACCATTACTAAACCAATATAATGATTGTATAACGTACAATATTTTCGTGTAATTTTTAAAAAATCTCATGAGATTATGGTATTAAAACTATAATTTCTCAAAAATATTACCTGCTAATGCACTATTCATATATCTTAGTTCATCGGAAATGAAGCTTGTCTGTACAATATTGATCGCTATAATACCTTCTACATACCCAGTTGCATCTATCACTGCGTGAGGATTGCGGAAATGGCTTCTGGAGACAGACCGGACACCTGACAGCTAACCCAAAGCCAGGAAGTGCGAGGATAGTCGCGGAAGCAGCACAACCACGCCGCCGCAGCTACATACAGATGGACTTCTCTGGGGTCTTTGACACAACCACTTAGGCAAACATTCTCTACCTTATACACACACACACCTATATATATATATATATATATATATATATATATATATATATATATTATTGTTTTGTGTGTGTGTGTGTGTGTTACTTAAATGGTAAGAATAAAATATCTTTAACCAAGTCATCAAAAAATTATTCCTGAAATATAAGTAGTAAATAACCGTATAATATACTGTTGGAAAGCGCAAGAATTTAGAAAAATAAATATCCATTAAAGTTATTCTTACAATTAAATATTAAGTTGTTGAAAGCCCGTAAACTTAAGAACTCTCCATATATTCTCTTCTCTCTATATAAAATAATAACGCGATTTTGGTTTCGTTTACTCCTTCTAAACCACGAGACGGATTTTGATACGGTTTTTACCATCATTCAGGGCATTGTTTCCTGACGGTTATGTGTATAATACATTGCAATTTAGCTTTTTTTTAAACGGTAAAAATAAAATATCTATAACCAATCATCAAATAATTATTCCTGAAATATAAGTAGTAACATAGCGTATAATATACTATTGGAAAGCGCAAGGATTTAGAAAAATAAATATGTAATAAAAGAATTCCGACAATTTTATATAAAGTGTTGTAAAATAAAGGTAAAGGTGGAAAATAAAGATGAACGATTCCAAGAGTGCTCATGTAGTGTTAACCTGAACCTAAACCTTCCTCCCATTAACTTAAAATATCCTATTCTGACTTCCGCGAAATTCGATATTTAGTATTCACTTGGACAAAAGACTGACCTGGAGGACCCCATTCGACAAAAACGCAAAGAACTCAACAGACGATACGGTCTTTTATCTAGATTACTTGACAGACGTTCTAAATTATCATTAACCAACAAACTAACTCTTTACAAAGATTTGCTAAAACCAATCTGGGCATACGGGATAGAATTGTGAGGCTCTGCTAAACCACCAAGCACCAAAGAATAAAGTCTTTTCAGTCGAAAGTGCTGCGCAAAATAGTGGACGCACCGTTATACGTAACAAATGAGGTTAAACAAACATTCCGACTATTTCAGCCACTGCTACAGAACAATACAATAACTTCCACCAACGACTAACATACAACACCAACCCTCTTACAGAAGCATTACAATGCCTTACAAATCCTTACAGCCACCCCGAAGACTAAGCAGGCGGTGGCCAAGAGATATGCTGATCACTTTATCACTCTGTTGTGAAGAGCCGCTGCTTCAGCAGTCCAAAAATTTGCTTATTGCAAAGGAACGCTTCTAACATATGAAATTTCAGTTTTATATAACTTATAGTTTTTCAGTAATCTCAGTACTCAGGGAACCCTAAAACGTGTAATTCAGGTGAAAACAAGCATTCAACAATTTTCACTATCGCAATATTTTCCCTTACTGTAAATTTCTTTTAAATGTAAGTGAAAGTAAAAATTTATATGACACTTTAAAAAGTCCTACCTGATTATGTAATGGAGTTAAAAAATCCATTGAAATCCAGCCATAGATAATTCCAAAATGATTATATCCGTATTGGTTTTATCAATGTTTTTTATTACGTATAAATAAATTTATCAGTATTTAAATAAAAAGGCAATAATCAATTTTAATATTTACAACTGGAAGGAGTCAATATGTTAAAAATATAATAAGTTTGAAATTTATTTTCTTATAACTTTAAAAACAAACATGGTCTCTTCAATAGGAATAATTATTTCATACGCAATTTCGCCAGGAAACTATGAACCATCCTTATTTACATTTTTTTTGACTATTTTTTTTCATTTTATCTTCCCACAGGACATGTTTAGAGAGTTAGTTATTATCCCGAGTATCCTTAGTACTAGGTTTAATATTAGTATAAGATATAAAATCCTTAGATAGCCGATAACCCCAGCGGGCGGGTTATCGAAGCAAGATAAAACTGGGTACCGAATCCACCGGAAAGCTCTGCAGTTACTGTTCCAATGCATTCTCATCGCTAACAATTCACTGACATCATACGAGGAATATTCTATATCTGTTTCCATCCTATCTTCTTATCGTTATGTTTGACCTTCCTCTATAACAAAAAAATTATCAGCCCGCAATATAATTTATACAAAGGTCTAGCCCTCCAGTAGAGCTTTGATATATAGTTGTTTTAACAACCAATGCATTTATAAATTTATTTAAATAATATCTGCTACACCTACCTCATTCCTGGACCATAAAAGTTCAAAAGAAACCACAAAAGATAAATATGGTACCCCAGAGTTTTAGACATTTCCTTTTCCTTTCTTCGTGGTATTTTATTGTTCACAATTTTATAGAATGTCAGTGAAGGAGTAATTTTTTTAAATTTTGTTTTACTTTATTGATCATTACGGATATAAATAATGAAAAAGAAATCCTCTTTCATCAAATTCCATACTATTACATTGACTATGAATATATTTTTTTTTTAACAAATGTTATCACCAGATTAAGAAGAATAGTTCCAGGAGAATCGCCTTCATAAAGTTCATTTTATTCACATTTATTTTTTTTTAATTTTGTTGTCTTGTCACTGTATAAATCCTATTAAAATTAAACCCTGGCTTACTCTATCACATTCGCCTTTTAATTAGTTTTTAAAACGAAAAATATTGCATTGCTTGAGTGTCCTAATGGATTATTTATTCTGCTACTGAGTTCAGACTTGTCTTTATATCAAAGAAAAGAAGTAATGAAATCATAGAATAGATAAACATTAAGCAAGTTACATTAGTAAACACATATATATCGGAATCTGACTTGTAAAGCAGTGTAGATAAAATCCTATCATATTTCCTATTATATATCTTCTACCATGTTATGTACTCAGATTTTTTTCGATAAAAATTATTCGTATTTACTGTATAACAACTATTACAACAATGAAAAAAAGCCTTGTTAACAGGACATTTCCATGTCTGGCTCAATTAAACGAGTGTTTCCGAAACCTACGTTGAAGACAAAAAATAAACATAAGTTCTTTATTAATATTTCATAATAATTATAATATATTCCCTTAATCTGCTATTTTATTAATTTAACATAACATTTATGTGACTCATCTGATGATACTACAGTAGGAGTCCTTAATTTAGCCTCTCCCGGTTTAATTAGGATTGGAATTAATAATGAGTTCAGGACCATCATTTTACGTCCAAACCAAAGTACGCCATAATTTTTCAAATTTTTTACTCCCCATAAAAATTCTGAAGCCATCTGTAGTGTTTGAATCCGCGGCCTTGGTGTAGAAGGCTGTTATGCCACCCTTTACACCACAGATGAACCTATTACCTTAAATCGTATATGTAATATAAATGCAATAAGTACTTTAATTCATAATAAATAGTTACGTCAATAATTTAAAAAATTACTTGTTAAACTGGATTCCCTTGGTTTGGACTCCGTATTCTCTTATAATAGTATGTTTATTAAATTAGCACAATATATAACTATGTTACGAAACGTTTAGTACTTATATTTGTAGAATAATACAATCATTTGTTTATTGTGACCTCTTTTTCTAGTTGGATCTTCCTAAGTAAATCTTAATTTTTTTTTTTTTTTTTAATTTAAAAATAGCTCTCTTTCAATGCTAGAATGCATATTTATAACACACAATTTTAATTATACCGTAATTGCTCTGGATGAAACATAAATATTGAGAATACAGATACGAGACTGAAAAGACAAAGAATTAAACGCTGATCTGAACAATGAGTCCAGTTCAGAGAAGCTGCTGACTCAGGCCGGTCAATTCGTCACCAATGGTCAGCAGTTCGTCCCCAATCCCCCGTTTACCACAGTATTCAAATCAGGAAGAGTAATTCAGTAATTTTAAATTAAACATTATTTCCTCTAACTTGAAAAATACTAGCCATGTAAATAACGTGGTTCCAAAAATCATCTGTAGCATAGCAATTATTAAAATGATTAGACTAGTGATAATACATGAATTCCTCTAATGACCCATAACATTTCTGAGCTCAATAATCTGCATAATGATAATTATAATTTAATTGTCTAAATATCTAGAAGTACAATTTTTAACGTATATCAGAACCAAATTTATGCCATTGATTCATACTTATGAGAAACCAACTTTTGCAAATTTGTAATTCCTTAATTGTTATGGGAGGGAGGAGATATGAACAAACAAAACAATATTTTTTTTCTAATAAACAGCTCAACCGATTTTCACGAGAAAAAAAAAAATATTTTGGCAAAAATTTCCTTTTGATTTTTAAAAAAAATATTTGAAAAACCAAAACTAAAATTTTGACCAACTTTTCATGAAAAACATTTATTAAATATTTTTTGAAAGGCTTTTGAAAAACACCTAACGTATATTTTTTTCGTGAAAATCAGTTGTTGATCAGGTGAATTTTTTTTTTTTTTCTGTTTTTTTCTTCTTCCTCTTCATAACGATCTGGCGTTAAAAATTTGCTATAGCTGGTTTCTCATAGCTGTGAATCAAGGTATTTTGGTTATGATATACGTGGGGCAGATTTCACTTACTTTCCATTACGTACTCTAGGAGTGTACCTCAATTTACGTGTATTGTTAATATTTTTTTTTTCTGGTTCACTAATTTGATATATTTCTTGACTGAATACCCTCTAATATCACATAGGTGAATTTTAATTTACTTAAAAACAGTAAAGATGGTTCAATTTTTTTTGTTAAATTAAAGCTTTTTTATTGTTAACTTTCTCTCAATTTCTCACATATATATTTGTTTACATATATAAAACCATGATTTTTGACTGATGACCATGGTACAGATGTCATCGCCCCTTAAGTCCCAACTAACTGACTAATTAAGCTTGTTAACACAAACTTCTTATCTGCACAGCTGTTAATGGGAATTTATTTCCGCAATTAACACCAGTATGACGTCCATAAGTAATTATATAATAAACATCACCTAGTTAATGACTGTTGATAAAGTCCTTATGCGCCAAACTAGTTTTCAAAACAAAATATTAAAAATATATATATGCTACATTTTAAAACTTTCATCATTCACAATAACATTATTCTTCTCAAAACGACCTTTATTGTTTGTTACATCGCTAATTTCAAAGCTAAATAAAATGGTTATAAAACATAAACCCTGATTTTATAAATTGATATTACTCCATATTTTTTTTTTTTATCGTACCTTTTTCCTCTCAACATAGTTTCGATTGGTAAAATATAAAACATTAATTAAAATCAGAGATTTTTCAACCAATCGTCTAGCATTTTCAGGAGTCTTACTATTACTTGACTAATTTTTCAAAACTTTTTTTTTCAACTTAATAACGGAAATGATTATGAATAATTTTTAACAAATTAAAAATGCCCTCCACTCAAGATATATATTTTTAATGTTTAGTAATACGCATCGCGTTGCGATAAAGAACTTGTGCGTCTGAAAATAAGGAAAATACTACCACAAATATGTTGAATTCCTACATCAATGGTAACTTTCCGTAAATGGGATAGTTTGACATCTTTTTCCCTTACTTTTTTAGTGAGTAATGGGTTTTCCCTTAGTTTCTATATATAATAATTTAAAGGAAGGAAATGTTATGAAGTTGTTTAATATGTTCTGCAAAGTAAAATTTGTAATGTCTCATAAATAATTTCAATTAAATTCTACGTTCTAACATTCTTATTTGATAGATATTACTCTAAATCTACAGTCGATATATATATATATTTAATAAAAGGAATGTCAATAAAAAGGAATGAAAAAAAAAATTGCAAATGTTTCAATCAGCTTTTTTTCAGCCAAGAAAAGAAGTTTTATAAACGTCAACAAACATATTTTTTAATTAACCACCTTTTGGTTGCACTTAGGTCACTCTAAAATTTTACAAATGTATATCCATTATTTGTTTCTCTTACTCGCTAATTATTTTTATTTCGTGTTTGTAAAAATTCTGGTACCCGGAACACATACCGGTCACTTACCTCCGCTGTTTCAATCAATTCAAGAAAATTAAAATGAAGGTACATATGACAAAATCCCTGTCAGGCTATTTAAATGAGAATGAAACCTATTATATTAATAGGTATGATATTAAAACCCATTAAATTTTATATATTTTTTGCTGGTGTTATCACAAACGTAAAAGCCGTTTTTTATAAAAAAAAATTTAAATATGCAAAATTAATGGTATAAAGTGGCTCTTCTGGTTTGCCGATTTCGTTGAAAAAGTTGCTGTAATATCTCAGGCGTATAGGATCCTAAATTATCGTTTTTGAGCTTTGCCATATACACAAACACATACACAGACCTTTTTGTGGGATCACTTGTAGCTGGGTGGTTAGCATAACAGCCTCCCATTCCAAAGGTCACGGGTTCAAACCCGCAGGTGGTCCTGGGATTTTTAATGGGAGTAAAAAATCCTTAGTTATGCCGTCCTTCGGAGGAAACGTTAAAAGGTGGTCCCGAGCCTGTGCGATGTCAGGTACTCGTTAAAGATCCCTATCCTAATTAAAACCTCGATGGACTCCCACTATAGCATCGTCCGATTAGCTATAGTAGCATAAAGTGACGTTAAATAAATAAACAACTACAACAACAGACCTTTTTGCGGGTCTTGTTCATTTGGACTCAAGAGACCATAAAACCTGTATTTCCGATGAACATTTGAATTCGAAAACATTCATGTTGACAATACTTTCTTCCCTTACTGTACATTCCACATACAGATAAGTGAATGTAAAAATGAACCAGGTTCAAAAAACATTGTTATATTATTCCATTAGTTGTTTGTGGCAACATTTTTAATAAATATATTTTTTTAAACTAAAATAAATTTAATATGGAATATGATAATGTATATAAACTATACTTTTATTATTAAGGTTGATTTTGGGCTGAATAATTCTTCCATTAATACTCATTCTTTTATTTCATGACGTTAAACGACATAATGGAAGAATTATTCAGCCCAAATCAACCTTAATAATTAAATGAGCTCTTCCTTGTTTAGAATATATTGATATATACTTTTATTTTGGAGGGACGAAATATTGTGTTTTCTTTTTCGGAATAGTTCCTTCAAATTCTCGATTACATACTTAGGCTGTTGCAGATATATTTTCCGATCACCTTTATGTACTCAGAACTTACAAAAACCATTTTTCGGATTTATTTTTTTTTAAACCTGGAAGCTTTTGGTTAAGTGCATGGTGTGGAAAGGGTAGGTCTATGTAAGATTAATCGATCAAAGCTGAGAAGTTTGTAATACGGCTTATTAAACTAGATAAAATGTTCACCAGACCATTCTTATCTAGTACCAAGTTTTTTTTTTTCCTTAAATAAATATTTCAATTATCAATATCACCGATATGAGAGGTTTCTAATATCTGCCTCACCGAATCCTGGGCTGTCTGTTAGGTGCTAGGTGCTTGTATAAACAGAAAGAAATGCCTCGCCTTAAGCCATGTGGTCCTCAGTGTTTACCGCCTACGGTTTTTTGTCCTTTCGGAAACAGTTTAGTCATAGCTCAAGCTACACATAAAGCAACGGTGGCAGCAATATTATAACCGGCTAAATAAATAACACTTTTAACACCCTCCTTATCAACATCCATTTAATTTCTGATGATCTCAGATCTGAAATATAAATAAAATATTTTTAATCTCATATATCCTGTTTATAGTGTTGATATTTAGCGGTGTTTTTTTATTCTCTCTAGATTTGTTCGATGAGCATACCATTGAATTCAGAGGAAAAAGGAGGAATGCCATCCACAAAATAAATTCAAAAAAATCATTCGGGCTATTAGTTTCACTTACTATATATAGTAAGGGAAAGTATTGCGATCGTGAAAAATTTCGAATTCCAGTTTTCAACGGAAATACACGTTTTAGGGTCCCCTGAGTCCAAATAACCAAGTCCCGCAAAATGGGTGTGTGTGGAAACTGAAATTTCATATTTAAGACAACTATGCCCCCGAGATGTTACAGAATCTTTTTCATTAAAATCAGCTGACCGGAAGAGCCACTTTATACCATGCATTTTGCACCTTTTTACGATTTTCTCAAAAACGGCTCTAACGATTTTGATTAAACTCCCTACATCAATGTATACTTTAATGGGCTTTAATATCATGTAGGTTTCATTCTGATTTAAATAGTATGACAGGGCTTAAATCCCAATATTTTAAATTTTCTTCCTCTAAAGTACCTTTAATTCTGTAGATTATCTAAAAATAACTATATTATCTTTTTACCATTGATAATTAACAGCTAAATATGCAAGTTGAGCGAATTTGATAAACAACTAAAGGAGAAACTGAAAACATATTTTTTTAATGCAATTTTCTGTTTTTGAACATAAGAACAGGAATATTGACCTATAATATGCCGTTAGAAATAAAACGATTTTAGAACAAATATTATCTTTTACACAAGCTTGTTTAAGTTAATAAAGAGTGATAAAAAGCCGATGAAAACTTACTGATTATTTTAGATAATAATATGATAGAGTTTTTAATAAAACACACGTTTCTATATTAATTCAACTTAATAATTCTTTTAATGGTTTCATTCATTTTTATCTCTAACTGTATTTGAAAATTCTTTAATCAATTTTAAAAACGGAGGTAAGTGAAAGTCGTGTGTTGCCCGCACCAGATTTTTTTTTTAAATTTATTAACATTGAGGCCCTTCAACCACTATGGTTATTATAGCCCTAAATTTAGAATACAAACATTTTAGAAAAAATACAAAAAAATGTTTATACAAATAAATTACTAAATAAAGGGGAAAGTAAAAATATTAGAAAATCCAACCACTAGTTAGTTAAGCTGAATGACTACTCAATGGTTCAGTCAGTTGCTGAAAATCTATATGCACCACAATCTTTGTTTTAACCTCCCACGTCCCTTATGCGGATACATACTTTTGTGTTCCTTTATACGATGCATTAGTCTGAATTGGTGAAATTGCTATATTAAGACTAGGTTAAGCATGTCCCGAATCAGGAGGGCTATGGTCTTGCACTGTTACAGTATTACAATGTTCAATAAGTTCACTTATATATTCACCATAATTATTATGACACGCTGATACAAGGGTTGATTTAGCATGCTGTTTTATTTCCAGGTTTTTATCTTTATCTAATGTTCCTACAGCAAGACTAATGCCTTCTCCCATAGCCGCTTTATTGGTAACCGATGAATCCTGTAAAATATTAGTACGTTTATTCTAAAATACGCTCGTCTTTACATTATACTCATAATGTTCAACCGGAGTTTCCACGTGATCCAGAAAATTAAACGTTTTAGAAAATTTAATAATCTCCGGAGATTATTGATTAATGGTTGTCCGGCCAACCAGTACATATCTTATGGTATTATGAATCCGGTATATATAGGTATAGTCCTCTGTATACCTACAATAGTAGGTATACTTTTATCGAAGTCGGCATCTAATAAATGGTGTCCCCACATACGTTCTTGAGTATCATGGGTATCGGGATATATTAATTCATCTATAGTCATCGGTTGTGAAGGATTACGTGTTACGTTATAGTTACGTACAAGTCTGTTGAAACCTATGGTTCCTTCAACTTCCTTAACTTATGGAGAGAAGTCCTGATGAAGACCTGTACGCTGGTTAATAAATAGTTTTTCATTATTTGCTTATATTTTTTTTACCACCACCCGATTCATCCCACCCACCCTAAATACTTATGATTTCAAGTTGTTTTTTTTTCTCAGAAAATCTACTAAATATTTGTTTTTCTATAATTTTTCGTTATTTGAATGTAAACTTATAATATTAAAGTGCACATTACCCTAGCTATCTACTATTAAACTCTCCCTGTTGCAGCTATTCGCAGCCATTGCTCACGTTCGCAGCGGTGTCCACCGTGCTCATCATGGTGGTCGGGCTGGTTGGTAACCTCCTTACCATCGTGGCTCTCCTCAGGTGTCCTCGGGTCAGGAATGTCGCTGCAGCTTTCATTATCAGGTCAGTTTGGTTTGTCATATAACTATTCTAATTTTTATTTATTTATAATTTTTATTTACCTTTTCCTATAATAATATAAATAGTATAATTCTCCAAAATCAAATGTTTGTTTGTTTATTTAACGTCACTTTATGTTACTGTGGCTAATCTGACAATGCTACAGTGGGAGTTTTAAAATTTGCCTAACCTTGTTTAATTAGGGTAGGGATCTTTAATGTGTACCTGACATTGCACAGGCTCAAGTACCTGGCATCCCTCAGGCTCAGGACCACCTTTTTATGTCTCCTTCGAAGGAGGGCATAACTACGGATTTTTTACTCCCATTAAAAAACCCTAGGACTACCTGCTGGCTTGAAGCCATGACCATAAGCCCTTAGGCATATATATATATATATATATATATATATATATATATATATATATATATATATATATATATATATATATATATATATATATATATAAGTTTGTGTTGTTCTTAGGTTGCAGTCAATGAATAAACAATTTTATCTATGCGACGTTTCGAGAATTTATTGTTCTCATAATCATGCCTTAACAGTGGAAAAAAACAAGAACATTAATATTATTGTACAATAATATTAATGTTCTGTTTTTTTCCACTGTTAAGGCATGATTATGAGAACAATAAATTCTCGAAACGTCGCATAGATAAAATTGTTTATTCATTGACTGCAACCTAAGAACAACACAAACTTAAATTATCAACAGTCGAGAACTGATCAAACAATATATATATATATATATATATATATATATTATATATATATATATATATATATATATATATATATATATATATATATATATATATATAGCTAGTTCTGGACTGTAAGGTATTACAAGTTCTCTACGTGTCTTGTTGTTCTCATAATCATGCCCTAACAGTGAACAACAAAACAGAATGTTAAAATTTGCATATAATAATTATTATTGTTACTGGGAAAGAAAACTTTTTGAATAAATTTAAGAATTGAAGTGGATATTAGTCCAGGTTGTGGTCAGTGAAATAAAAAACAATTAAACAAAACTATTTAATTTCTTTTCTTTTATAATGTTTTAGAAATTTATGCTGAATATTTCACACTCAAATATACACTCCTTAACTTCCTTTTATTATAGATTTATTTTTCTACATAATTTATCACACAGTTTTTCTATGTTTCTGGGTTCTTTTCCCATTATCAAGACTTGTTTTAAAAACAATTTTTAAAGCACAACAAATTATTTTACATTTGTAGCTTACTGCTATTCATCCACTTAGATGTTTATTGGCTAACAGTTTCAATTATTTTCTAAGAAATTCCTCTTAAATCTCTCAATGGTCCAGCTACTACTATCCTAAATCTAAGAAATGTTCAATGCTCTATATGACACTATATTGTTTCAAACTGTAAAATGCAAACTGCCATTTACTAATTATTTTATACATATTTTAATCTTATTTTTTTCCCTGTTAAATTAAAATTCTTGAAACATAGAATAAACACAATGGTGGATCTTAAGCTTGCAGACCATGGGGAATACAATAACACAGAGCCTCTTTATTAACACGTTTTAAATTAATTTACATAAAATCTCGTGTTCAGGTTCTAATTTGATATTTTAGTTCCAATTTCTATGATTTTTTTCTTGCTAAAAAAAAGAAAGTGTTTATAATTCAAATTTTATTTTTGTATAACATCGAGTTCCATAGTCGAACGTTAAGGTTTTAGCCCCTACCATTATTTAGTATTGTACAATTCTGCCATTTATTTTATCATATTTTGCACAACCTTGCAGTTAATTTTCAATATGAATTATAAATTCATCTCTATATAATAATGTGTAGGAGATGCATGAACAGTTGCTATATTACCACCCCCTGAATCTCCAACTAATTTATCTACCAATGAGGAATTATGACATGATTTCCATATTTGTTTTAGCCTTTGTGCAGCTGATTTCCTGTTCTCAGCTGTAGTCCTGCCATTCGCTGCCAGCAGGTTCATAATGGGTACCTGGGTCCATGGAGATACCTTGTGCAAGATCGTTCCTCTTGTTAGATATGGGAATGTTGGTGTCTCTCTCTTGTGCATTGCAATGATCACCATCAATAGGTAAGAAAGTTATTGGTAAATAACATCCCTTTTTTATGATTTACTTCAAGATACCAGTTATATTGAGTAAAAATTTGGTTTACTAAAAATTTAGATAGTAATTTTGATGACAACTTTTATAACTTAAAAATAAACTTCACTTATGAACGTATCTTAACAAGTCATATTTTTAATAATACCCTGCAATGAATTATAAATAAATAATATGAACTGAACTACTGTACTTATTACAGTAGATTAGCTGTTGTTCATTTAGAAATTTCACCATAAATCATTTGAATTATTGTTTCGGCTTAAAAAAAATCATAGAAATCATATTTGGACTGAGGTATGATTGGACATGTATACATAAAATACAATTAGGAATCTCTTTCTTGAAGGTAGAAATATGTTCTATCTCACTTGGACAATATATCCACATTATTCTGTATACTATTTTTTTCATTAGAATATTAATTCTATATGAAATATATTTATGCCTTCTTTAAAATAGTAAAAATATAGTGTTTTTTTTTGTACATTAACTGTTACTGAATCGTACCCTTTTTTTTACCTCCATTTATTGCATCAATAAATTATTTTTGTTTTTTTTCATACCCTCTGTCTTTATTATTTTACACAATATACAATACAAATACGATATTTACATATGTCTCAGATATTTGTCCTTCTATTACCTCAAGGTAATCTAAGGAAGATTTCTATGTGCGCTGCATGCACTATTAATGTTCCAAGGGCTTTTATGCCTTCCTGGCTTTATTATTGATGATTGGGAGTATTGTTACTATTGTTGTTGTTCCCTAACAAAACTTTTTTAATGGGAATAGAGATAAATTTCTATATGTTTGCTCACCGAAAAATTATAGAATTATGATTTCAGTGACAATTTTTATTTTTTATTTTTTTTTTTTAATATTAGAAATTCTTATTCTTATACTTACTTTATGTTTTTACTGTTTGTTTTACTAGAGCACGACTAACATTCTCTACAAACCTAAAATTCTCTGGTTGAGAGTGGACTATGATTTTTATAGTCACATCTCTAGACATAAAATGTTTCCATAAAAAGGAGTGATGTTCCATACGTGAGTGAAATATAGGGTTCAGAACGCCTGTTCTGATAGTTTTTAAAATTATAATTATTCAAGCAATTTTACTGTTCTCGGAAGTAATCACTATATAATATCTTTATAATTATTTATTAATATATATGGGCAGTATAACCCTTAGTAAATACTACATGAATACATCCTTTCAACATTGCTAAATTGGAATAATATTCCAGTAATTTTAAACTTTTACTTACCTTATATGAAATATATAGTAAGGAAAAGTATTGCAATCGTGAAGATTTTCTAATTGTAGTTTTCAACGAAAAGACATATTTTAGGGTTTCCTGAGTCCAAATAACCTAGTCCCACTAAAAGGTCTGTGTGTGTTAAGTCCAGCGAAAAAACAAATAGTCGTATGAAACTGAAATTTAATATTTAAGATAACTATATGCCTGAGATGTTACTGTGGTTATGTTACTTTTTCATAAAAATCAGCTGACCAGAAGAGCCACTTTCATCTTTAACGATTTTGATCAAACTCACTTTATCAATGTAAAATTTAATAGACTTTAATATGATTCAGGTTTTATTCTGATTGAAATAGTATGACAGGGAATAATGCCGATAGTTTAAATTTTCTCCCACTAAAGTACCTTTAATTTTCTAGATTCTATAAAAATAACCATATCATCTTTTTAACATTGATAAAAAATGGGTAATATATAAGTTTTATGAATTCAATATTCAACTAAAGGAGAAAAGAGCTAAAATATTTTCATACAATTTTTAGTGTTTTTGTTATATAATATACTGTTGGAAAAAATTATCTTATGATGCAGAGTGATGAAAAGTGGATAAAGTTAACTGATTGTGTAGATAACAACTTTATATTGTTAAATTGTTCAATCTAAAACATATGTTTCCAATGAAACTAAATATCATTATTTAAACGTTTTTGAACTCTATTTAATAGTTGTTAAATCTATTATAAAATTATTGGTTATAAACAACCAAGGTATATGAAAGTCGTGTGTTGCAGTATACTGCAGTACCTATGAGATAAAGAGAATCATGATATCAAAACCATCTGGGAGTAGATACTTCTGGACTGATTCGTATGACATTGTGAAATCATGTTCACAGTCTTATTTATGCACATAATTTAAATTCATTCAGAATTTTATTGAACGTAGAATGGCGATCTCCAAAAATATAAGTGTAACTTTAGATAAGATTAGACCAAAATACAAATTTTTGAATATGCTCTTAAAATAAGCAAAATTAATCTTTTTGATTATTAAAATTATGTAAATTGCATAAAAGATAACTATCTGGCATAACCATAACCAAAGACTCATGCTTGATATCCCAAATTATTATTGAATCTAACTATCATAGTGTCCACACCGTTCTCTGCTCTCTCAAAATCTATCGTCTTCTAACCGTACTCTATACACTGCTATTCTCTATTGTAAGTAGTAATAAATTCTATAGCTACTTTATAACTAAGTGGCAAGGCCTCTTATAAATATAAACTTTTAGTTCATTAATTTATATTCTACATTGAATATAAATAGTGTAGTAGCATTAGGACAGGTCGCGCTGGTAGAGATTACATCTTATCAGTCCCCACCTCTTCTGGAGCTCCCCACCACCGTCTTCAAGTTAATCACTTCACTTACGCTCGATACTTCATCATGGCCGTGTGTCCAGCATGCCAATCGACGATCGCAAGGGACGAAAAATCATGTATAACTTGCAGCCAATGCAAAATAATTTTTCACTCGAAATGCTGCAATATTCCTGACGGTGATCTAGGTCAAATCAACAAAAAAAATTTCAAATGCACCTCGTGTGGAAACTTAATGAAAAGTGAAAACAAAAAACATAATGTCCCCATCAGCAAAAATATGGAGGATAACGTATCAACCATTTTAACCGAAATTTCAAAAATTACCGATGATCTTAAGGATATAAAAACAACAATGAACGTACAAAACGATATTATATTTGAAAATGCCGAGAGGCTGCGATCGATGGATGAAAGGAATAAGAGGCAGGACGAATTCATTGAAAGGCTAATAACTGAAAATAATAATTTAAAATTACAAATCAAATCGATGGAGGTAAAAATAAACCACATTGAACAAGCCCAGCTCTCGCATTCCGTCGAAATTAGAGGCGTTCCGTTGAAGAATGGGGAGTCACCGGAGGGTGTAGTGTGCTCTGTCGGAGCTGCCCTAGGCATCAAGCTCAAAGCTGAGGACTTTGACCTCGTGGAGAGAAAAAGGCCGAAAGGAGAGGATTCTCGTCCGCCTTCGATTGTCGTGCGATTTGTTCGCCAGGCGGTCCGGGACGAGATAATCCGCCTCCGGAAGGTAAAAAGAGACTTCACCACGAGGCACCTCAACTGGGATAGTGACGACAGGATTTACGTCAGTGAGGAGATGACTGCGAGCAACAGGCATCTGTACTGGCTGGCCAGGCAGAAGAAAGTTGCTGGAAAAGTGAAGTATGTCTGGTTCGCTCGAGGTCGAGTCCGCTGTCGAAGAGAGGATGGGTCACCCGTGATGATAATCAACAAACCTGAGGACCTGGAAGGCTTACAATGACTCCTAATTAATCGTTACGATATATATAAAGTTTTTTCTTTTTTCTCTTTTAAATCTAGAATTATAATTTCCTTTAGAGTCAATAATTCGTCTTTCTTTAAATTTTATTTATTTATCGTTTATATTTTTTACATCGTTTCCAGAGATGTTTTCAATTCAAAAATATTGTACGCTTTTGTTCCAACCTTATCCCACCTTTCCTTCTTATTGACAGGTACCCTCTATTCTCCTTCAGATGACTGATATCCTATTGACCTGTCACGTCAACGCCCAATCCCTTCCAGCTCACTACGACGAATTTCTCAATTACTTCTTACGCAATTTTCATCACATCATTTCCATTTCTGAAACCTGGCTCAAACCGAACATATCCTCTTCCTCTATATCCATTCCTAATTATACCCTTTATCGACATGATAGGATCGACCGAACAGGCGGAGGTGTTGGACTTTTCATACATAACAGCCTAAGATCAAAAATCCTTTATAAATCTCCTTCCCAAGATGTTCCTCATTTAGAATATATATTTGTCGAAATTTCTCATAATTCTCATTCTCTCCTTTACGCGACTATATACCGTCCTCCTCACGTCCGATTCGATCCCACGTTTGAATCCTCCCTCTTTACCTACGTTCCTTTATACAATAACATAATAATAGCTGGTGACTTTAACACTAACCTTTCTTTAGATTCTCCTGACAGATCATACTTTGTCAACCTCATTCATTCACTGGACCTGTTCATAGTACCCTTCAACCCGACCCACCACACCCAGTCTACAAGCACGTGGCTAGATCTGTTCATAATAGATTCCTCCGAAAAACTGTTATCTTCCTCCCAGAATCCAGTATCCTTTCTTTCATACCATGACCTCATTCAGATTTCTTATAATATTCCAACTCCTAAAATTACCCCAAAACAAATATCCTGGCGAAATCTTGACTCCCTATCCTCTGATAAATTGGCTCCTTTTTTCGACCCATTATCCAAAGCCCTAGAACCTATCTTTACCTTTTCGTCAGTCAACGAGATGGTGGAATGCCTCTCTGCGAACCTCCTTATATTTCTAAATACCCATGCTCCACTCAAGACCTCAACCTTTAAACGCCCCGCTGCACCATGGATCAGTCCTGAAATAAGAGAGTTGATGAGGAGAAGAGATGCCGCCAGGAGAAGATTTAGACGCACACGAGCCCCAGATGATTTCACCATGTTTAAGTCCCTAAGAAACCTTGCTCAGTCTTCCTTACGCCGTGCTAAAACACATTTTTTCCATAATTCCTTATCCCAAGCACCCAACCCTAAGACTAAATGGAAACTACTTAGAAACCTATCCATTATAAATTCCAAATCCTCTTCTTGTGTTCCATTTACTCCCGAAGAACTAAATTCCTACTTCGCAGAACCACATCCTATATCCCATATTACTCATTACTCTTTACCACAGACATCCTTCAATCCGGAAAATTTTTATTTTTCTGATATATCTCCTGAAGAATTGCTCTCCTCCATTCTCAAGTCCAGAACGAACGATCATGGACCCGACCAAATCCCTGTGAAATTAATTAAATTATGTCTTCCTGTCATCTTTCCTGTCCTTCTACACATTTATAATGTTTCTCTTCAAAAATCTATTTTCCCAACAGCCTGGAAAAAAGTCATCGCACGTCCACTGAATAAAGTTCCTAATCCCGCCGCAGTTTCCGATTTTAGACCTATCTCCATACTATCCAACCTATCCAAACCGCTTGAAAGAATTGTTCACTCACAGCTCAACAACTTTCTTGAGGAAAAAACCTTTTAAATCCTCTACAATCCGGTTTCCGATCGCAATATTCTACTCAATCTGCATTGTTAAAAATTACCCAAGACCTACAATCCTCAATAGACCAACAAAAAATCACTATTTTAATCCTCTTCGATTTCTCAAAAGCTTTTGATTCAGTTAATCATAACATCCTTCTTTCCAAACTCCAAAACCTTCAAATATCAAACAGCGTTCTAAAATGGTTTATTTCTTTTTTATCCGATAGATCTCAAACTGTCATGATACCAAATGAACCTCCTTCCTCCTCTATTGTCTTAAAACGTGGTGTTCCTCAGGGATCCTCACTCTCACCAACTCTTTTCTCCATCTATATTAATGATCTCCCAGACTGCATCCGCCACTCACAATACCACCTATATGCAGATGATCTGCAAATCTATCTTTCTTTCCATCCTTCCGAAATGCTAAAGGCTATCCAAAAACTTCAACAAGATATTGACAACATCAACGCATGGGCTACGGCAAATGATTTGAAGTTGAATGCAGGAAAAACCAAAGCCATTCTCATCGGTTCCAAGAAGCTTGTAAATTCTCTTCCATATTATCCACTCCTTTACCTCAATAGCATACCTATCCACTTCCACACCTCAGTAAGAAACCTTGGAGTCATTATTGATCAGAACCTATCTTGGAGCAATCATATTTCTCAAATCACCCGAAAATCCATCGCTATCCTAAAACAATTTCTAAGATTTCGTGATTCAATCCCACCTAAAACCCGTATGTTACTCGTCTCTTCGCTTATTTTCCCCCAGTTTGACTACGGTTGCCTCGTATATGGCGGGCTGTCTGAGAAATTCGATATGAGACTCAAAAGACTTATGAATTGTTTCATTAGATTCACATGTGGAATCCCCAGGCGCTCCCATGTTTCTAGAAGGTATACCGAGTTGAATTGGCTCTATCCCTCTTTTCGTCGGCAGTACCTCCTTGGTGTCTGTCTCTTCCGATTTTTCCATACAAAAAAACCTCCTTATATTCTTGATATGCTTACCACTTGTTCCTCTGTCCATTCAGTATACACTAGATCCCAACCAATAAACTTGTATATACCTTCTCACAGATCTGCTTCCTTCAAAAAATCATTTATTATTCGTGCTACCCTATTTTGGAATTTCTTGCCTGTATCCATTCGTAAGTCCTTATCATTATCCACTTTTAAACACCAACTATTTCGCCATCTCCTAAAGCATCAATCTTCCCAACATATGTAATATTTAAAAGCTATAGATGATAACTATTCACTGTCACAGAATTCATCTTTTATTGTTAAACTGAAGTCTTAAACGGCCAGACAATTATCATGTATATTGTACTTTTCTTGTTATTCTTAGGGGACTATTCGTCCCAGAATAAAATTGCTTTTCATTTCATTTCATTTCATTTCTCATTTCATTTCATTTCATTTCATTTCATTTCATTTCATTTCAATCTCCGTCTATTCACTGTAGGATAATAATGATTTTAAGAAGACAGTTTCATTAACTTATTCTTACTGTTAATTTTATTTTTAGGTATATAATGATAGCACATTATGGAATATACACTAAAATCTATAAGCCCATCTGGATTGGCTGTATGATTGCTTTTTGTTGGGCTTTGAGTTTTGGCATGCAAATTCCAACATTCTTAGGGTATTGGGGTAAGCATTATCAATAAAATGTACAATGTATTTTATTTAAAGAAAATATTTTCTAAATTGGTAATGCATTTTATTGAAAAAATCTAATAAATTATATCTAATTAATTTTCTGTTTTATTATAATTATAATTTTTGTTTTTTTAGGTAAATATTCATATGATCATAACCTTAGGACCTGTTCAATAATGGAAGATGAATGGGGTCGGTCATCTAAGCAATCTTTATTTTTGATTGCATTTGTTATTCCGTGTGTTATCATTGTTGGTTGTTATGCCAAGATATTCTGGGTGGTCCATAGGTAATGTAGATGTTTTAAAAGTATTAATATGTTATAATTTTCTTTGTGGGAAAGCTATTTTCTATGGCATCATCAAAATGTTCTTTTAGCTCTGAAAGTAGAATGAGGAGGCATGCTGCTGGAAACACAGGAAAAGACAAAAGAGAGTCCAAAACTAAGAGAAATGAATGGAAAATCACAAAAATGGTTTTGGCCATTTTTTTGTCTTTCTTGATATGCTATTTACCAATTACTATCATTAAAGTATATGACCGCTCTGTACAATATCCAGGTAATTATCTTTTCAATTTAAATCGAAAGTTGCTTATTCTTATTTTCATTAAATTCCTAAAGTTACTTATTCTTACTCCTATATTGCATAATTAGGATCATTTTTTTAACTCTAACATACGTTTGTCTATTCTGCTTACACAGGAAACATTGATATTAGTATTTTATTTTATTCTATGGTTTGTTCTATCGTTTTTATAAAATTTAAACTTTTTTAAAGACGAATGATAAAAAAATAACTTTCATAAATAAATGCCCAGAACAAATATTTTGTATTTTAGAAATAGTAAAATGGTTTCAATGAATTACAAAAAGTCAAGAACCTGTAGAAATTGGTTGTTTAAGAATTTGACTAATTTTTATTTGAATTAATTATATTCTCAACATATTAGAAAAAAAAAAAAAAAAAAAAAGATGCACTAGCTATGCAAGTTAGTTTCAATATAAAATGGATACAATTAAGATGTTAGCAAAACAAATCTGCTTACTTGACATAGTTTCATAACTTTCTTTCTTTTTTTATTACATATTCTTTGAGGAGTGAGAAATATAATTTTTAAAAACTCAATAATGCATAATCTAAAATTATTTTTTATTTAAATCTTTCCGTAATAAGCTATTTTATTTACCACTAATTTATTTCTTCATATTTCAGTGATGCATGTGATTTCGTACCTCTTGCTGTATATGTCAGCCTGTATAAATCCCATTATTTATGTGATCATGAACCCACAGTATCGACAAGCTTATAAAACTGTCCTGATGTGCCAAAGGCCAAGACTACTGTCGCTCACACCAGCTGGATCCAGCCTCGGAGGTCAGTTTCACAACAACGTCGTAGCAACGTGAGTCAAAAGCATGCAAATTTAGTAGGTCCCGTTTCTTCATTAACAACCCTCTCAATCTCTGATTGATAAAAATTTAAATTTTATTAGTTGAATGAACAGTTTAGCATGCTATCATGAAAAATAATTTAGCTTTTCTCTACAAAATGACAGGTCTCTTTTTTTTTTTTAATATTTTAATGCATTAGCCACTATCATGGTAACAGCCAAAGGTGCTTTGATGACCAAAATGAATATTACACTTCTTCAAGCTTGTAACAACAGTAGTCTTTCAGGCCTGTGATTTTTGCTATAAAATTTTTAAATCTACACCTCGTCTCTTGAGCACTGTCTTCTTAGGAGATTCATCGCCTTCCTCTAGATCTTTTTTCCTCCACAAGGATCTCATACGCCTTCCTGGCAAAAACAAAAAATTAATTTTCTAATTAATATGGAAATCTTTATTGGTGAAAATTCCAATCTGGGCTGGATAAACAAAAATCTGATCATTTTATATAAAGTAAGACCTTCACGGAGCTTGGTATTAAGATGAATAAAAGTCAGTCAGTGAACTCTTTCATGGCTTATTGTGAAAACACCAAAGATTATGTCTTCAGACCTCAATAACTATCAGCCAATAGATTACAGTAATTATTTTTAAATTATGAATTAAAACATATATTTATTTGATAAAACATTTTTATCGGTAATTGATTGTGTTACAATTACTTCGATTACCCTACAATGAAGGGAGGGAGGAGGACCCTTCAGCTACAACCTAAATAAATCTTAAAAAATGATTCCTTCATTCAGTCTTGGAATTTTAATCAATTTTATATTTAAATTAATCCTAATTAAAACCATTGAATTGATAAAAAATTAAGTATTTTGGAATAACTATTATTTTATGATTTCAATATATTTACTTTGTATTTTCTATACAAATAAAATTTGTGTGAATTTAATATTTAAAGTATTTTCTCTTCTTTTTTTTACTTGTATAAATTCTGATTATTTGCGATTTAGTTCAGTTAATGCTTAAATTCAAAAGATAACTGATTTACATTTTTTTTTTTCTTCTACATTATTTCATACAATGTTGTGGAATATTTCTTCTTTTTTTTACATAAAAAGGGTTCTGAGAATTATTTTAAAAATTGGATTTTAAAAATTTTTGGAGTAAATTTGCGGTTTAAAATTTGATCCTAATAAATGAAATTTAATTTTCTAATAAACATGGCAAAATATATTACAGATGATTTGTGTTAAATGGTGTTGGTGTATTTTGGCATGAACTAACTGAAAACATTTTGTGCGTTCAATAATTGGAAGAGCGTTATGTATAAAGCATTTAAACACAACAGCATGGGTGTTTGCATTATCTGTTGTTGATTTTTTATTATTAACTAATAAAAGAATCTGAATGAGCAATAGATTTTTTTAAAAGTATATTTTATCCTGCAGGTCATTATTATCCATATCAACTATTTTAAGAAAGACTCCAAAGAATGGGATTAGAAAATTTATCTTTTAAATAATATAATTTACTTTTAAAATATGAAGAAAACATGAAGATATTATTTTCAAATCAAATCTCTCAGAATTTTGAATTACAGCATAAAATAATTGTTTATCTTGTCCAATCCTTGAATTTTTTTGGTTAAACCTAGTGTATTTTCGAACACTTTAACTATCCTTTAAGTGATATTAATTCACGGTAAAATAGATGTAAAGTTATTTCTCAAAATAAGATTACATTGATTAAATATGATTCTAAACTATAATATTCTAAATTAAGCTTTTGTAGCAATAAAAAATCATTAGCTGTCACGAAAAAATCTCTCACACCAAAATTAATTGAAATCTATCATGAATATAGATCTAGTTGTGTTAAGAAATGGTGATCCATGTAGTTCCTAGAAGAGCAGACAGTTCTGCTTCTTTACCTGGTTGTCATAGACCATTTTATAGAACACAATACTGGTGTAATTGGACATAATGGAAACCCAAGAGGCCAGGGTTATCTTCTATCACTTTAAAATATTTTTAATTCATCATCTAGTATTTAAAAATGAATACAATCTTTTTGTAATCAAAGATATTGATCAAATCATTCTGCCGATCACTTGTAAACAATCATATTATTATCACGTGTCATTCAAATAGTATATATATATATATATATATATATATATATATATATATATATATATATATATATATATATATATATTTTTTTTTTTTTTTTTTTTTTATGGTCTTAATCAGTATGGAATATAAAGAGCTACTACATGTGTCAATATATATAAATGAGAACTTGGTTTTTAACTTGTATACCTCTCGTAATGTATTGTACTTTTGTACCTCTCTTAACTAGCTTTCATAATCAAACTGTGAATTAGGACCAGGATTTGACTTATGATCTAATTAAATACCAATATCAATCAGCCCTAATCCACTAAGGAGCTATACCACTAGCTCTTTAAAAATTGTTATGGATTTAAAACTTGTATATTTATAAGTAAAAGTTCAAATGCCATTATTATAAACAGATTCAAATAGTTCTTTTTTAATTCTTTTTAACCTTAACATTTAGCGGTTTTAATCGCTTGTTGAGATTTATTCCTTGTCACTCCCAATTTAATGAATCCCGACTTATCAAATCTGGTTAGTATAGTTGGGATAACGTAAGGGTAACCCATTGCCATTACTAGAGAAGGTAAAAAAAAGTAAAAACTCCCAAAAATACTTAAACATCCACTATTATTTCTATTATAGTTTCAGATTCTTTTATATATTTTATTTATTTATTTATATTACAAATGACCCTCAAGACTTGATAACAAATCCTATTTGGTATATATTTTATCTTATCATAATATTGACTGGTAGTACTACCAAAAAATTTCTGAAATTCATGATTTATTTTTTTTTTTTTTTTTTTGGACATTAGGCAATAATTTTCTTAATTTATGTTTGTGAATACTTTTTTTTAGGTAAATCCAAAGAGGATAGCAAGACAATAGTGTCACAAGTTTCGATAGCATTGACTCCTGTTCACTTACAAGACATGCCAGAAATAGGTGACAGGCATCTTTAAGAATATCATAGAAATATAAATGAGAGAAAATATTTTATAAAACTCTGGATGCTATAAAATAATACTCAGACCTTATATTCCCTTGCAATTATTTTTGGAGTATATAAACAATGTTTTAAATCATAAGATATGAATGAGGAGCTTAGTATTCAAAAGGACACTAGCAAAATTTGGAAAAATTTACTTTACCATATTGTTGGAAATTCATTCTGTTTTGATACTAACACCTATACTGAGCATTGTAGAAAGGATTGTTTCAGTTCTAATGGAACAATTCTAGGGTTTGTTTCAGTTCTTGAAAATTAAACTTAAGAAAAAAACTTTATGGATATGTGCTCTTTTGCAAGTAAGCTCCTTAAATTTTGGTATAAATGTAAGTGTAGAATAAATAAAATAATATTGTACAAAATTGTAATTACTATTATTAATATTTTTTTTTAGTATATTATTAGTTAACAAAGTTCTTGTAGTTTTTGTACTGAATATATTAGTATTGTAAATAAATACAAATGTAATATTATGCTATTTATAAACATATATTTTCTATTTTATCTTTTTTGTACATTTTAGAATAATTTTTTTTAATGTAAATAGCTTCAGATCCAAAACAAATCTTGCTTCTTATGTTCTATAACAAATAAAATGAGAAAAAAATTAACCACATGAAACATTATAACAGTATATTACAAAATAAATAACAAAAGTTTATAATATTCTTACGCAGCTTGTAGACTACAATAGGATTAATGATTATTTTTTGCATATTTGTTTAAAATTATCATTTCAAATTAATCATAGATGATTGTAAAAACAAAATCTTGGAATGTAAAAGAACTGATTATCAAAATTCATCGATTATCTCCCCTTTGGGTGTTAATTATTTTTATAAAATAATGAAAAATCATTATGATAATAATGCTTGTGCCGATTATTATTAATACAATAGTTTATTTAATAGACAGTGATGATAGGTCAATATAACTATTTTTAGAAAAAGATGTGAAAAAAGTAGATACTGGAGTAGGATATCACTTCCTATAATGTAATCCACAACTCTTTCAGTAACTTTGTTAATATCAGTTACAGGTATATTTTGCTTAGTCCCTTTCTAAGCTTACCAATATTTTCAGAAAATATTAAATTGCTTGGAAGGACTGAATCATAGAGAGAGCACTGTTCTGACATTGTTTCCTACTCAGTCGGTTTGATAGCTTACAAAAACACACTCATGAGATTTTCTTTTACATATGGCATAATCAGTATTATTATGAAAAATTTACACTTATGATTTTCTGTTTCTTTGCTGATTAAATAATTTTGTTTTCTAACCTACTTTAAATAATTTATTTAATTAAATCAAATTAAATAATATATTTTTTCTGTCAAAAAGTGCACTGTTTTTTTTCTCAATGCTTTATGAGCAATTTGATTTATTTGTATCACACATTCTTAAATACCCCAATCATTGAATTTGACTGATATTGTGTTCCGGGACATTCAATTCTTAAAAAAACATTTCCTTAATTCCTCTAAGAGAAGCTTTTAAAGATAATCATTTTTGTTTTGAGTAGAGTATTTTATAATAAAAGAAAATCTCATGATTGAGATAACCCAGTTTTAAACAGTTGATATTTACACTTTAATAAAATTAATATTTTTTTCATTATTATTATGCTTTATAAAAAAAATGCATAGTAGAAGTTCAATGAGAATTCAGCTATAAATTGAATCATTTATTTTAAAATGTTGAAACGGTCGTAATCAGAATATTGGAATGTGACCTTTCTAAAATAAATAACTCAGTTAATTTCTTGAATTACATTGAATTATATTGTTGGATCTCTTTTCAAAGCTCTTTTAAGTAGCTATTTTATTATATATTAAATTATTTTTATATTTAGTACTTTATAAATGATTATTTACCATATTTTTTTTTTTAGTTTATCCTTTCTCATGTAAAATATACTGTCTGTTTCTATAACATTGCTGCATTCAGCAAATTGTAAATATAGTTACAAAATAGTAAGATACATGCTGATTATATATTGTAAATATGTATTATGAAATTTATTTTACATATAGTGTATGTGCCATTGTTCCTTGTTTCTGTTTGTAATTATTGATATTTTATAATGTAAAAAAAAAAAGAATGATATTTTGTCTATTACCAAAAAATATTATAGAGACCAAAGTTTAGACAAATATCCATCTAGTCTTAAAAAGGAATGTTACTACTATATTTAAGTAGTCTTTAAATTATAATTCAGTTATATTTATTTGTAAATCCAAAGTTATAATAGTCATATTTTATTAAAAATAAGAATAAACCTTATTGTTTTGTATCATTTAGATATATAATAATAATAATTATTATTATTATATATATACTCTTTTTTTATTGTGTTGGATTCATTTACATTTTCTATTAAAACAATACAAAGTAAAATAAAAATTAATAATTCCACCTTAATTTTCTTATAAAAAATATAGTACATAAACATAAAATGCGAACTGTAGAGTCTGGACCATATGTCTCTTTCCTGTGCCAACTCCATTCTCCTACTCCAGTCTATCCCGCGCCTCCTGCATGCTTCCCTTACACCGTCCTCCCAGGAGATGCAGGGTCTTCCTCTGGGCCTTTTTCCCTCTGTGCGGGTCTCATACATCTTTCTGGCACTTCTCTCCGGATCCATCCTAAGAAGATGTCTAAACCACCTCAGTTTGTGTTCCTCTAGAACGGTCTCCGCCTGTTTGACATCAAGGTTAGCCCGTATAGTGGCGTTCCGTATCCTATCTCTCCGTGTCTTTCTCTCTATTTTTCGGAGATACCTCATTTCCATGGCCTGGATTTGGCTTCTATGTTTTGAGGTAAGAGTTCACGATTCTGAGGAGTACGATAGGATAGGAAGAAATGTCGGTTTATATACAGCTAATTTGGTCCGCTTTGACACCTTTCTTCTCCCCAGAAAACCTCGCCTTACCATACAGAACATCCTCTCTGCCGCTCCAATTCTCTGGGCCACTTCTTTTTCTATGTAGCCATTCTCATTGAGATGAGCTCCCAGATATTTGAAATTTTCGACCTGCTCTAATCTCTGTCCTCTAGCCCTTAGTATCCTCATTATCCTTTGGGGTTTCTTTCCAATTCTCATGCATTTTGTCTTCCCTGGATTAATCTTCATATTTATTTTGGATAATTCCTCTTGTAGGACATTTATGTGATGTTGGAGGTCTCGATCATTGTCAGCTAACAGGATGAGGTCGTCAATGAAGGGTATTTTATATATGTTTATTAATTTATTTATAAACACAATTCCACTGACAGGCAAGAATCCTTGTTCGTGGGAGGTGAACAAATACTTATTTCACACTTTCCTAAAGAAAAGAAAAATAAACTTTACCAATAATAATTAAGAAGGAGTAAAATCAGCATAAAATACTATTATTGAACAAACTGGCAAACAAAAAACAAAAAAAAAACTTTGAACAAAAGTATAATAAGAGACAGTGAGGTTGGGAATCTCAACACAGGATTGTGTCAATAGAGATGAATATAGGGAAAAATTTTGGAAGATAAAGGTCCTTGTGGGTGCCAAAGAGGTGAGAAAGGGGAGAGTATGGAGCGAGAAACAGAGAAGAGTCCATTCTGAGAGAATGAAGAAAAGGTGGGAAGAGAGGAAAAGAGTGGTCTTTAAGGCCGTTTCGCATAAAAAAAAGAAAAAAAGTATAATAATAATAAACTCACAATAATAATAAAATGAATACAAATGTAATTAAAAAAAGTTATTCTTCTACTTATAAACTTATCCAGTAAAATCTCTACGTTTCTTTCCTATTTTTTTTATTAAAAAAAAAATTAATATCTATTCATTTTCATTTTATTCATTTACACTTATGCAAGCCAAAATGCTTTTCTCAATATGCTTGAACTATTGTATGGTGCATTTTAAAATGTATTTACTTTAAATTAATTGTTAATTTTATTCAAGGGAATTGGCAGAGTTGTGATTCAATTTATTTACCTTTAGTAAGTCAATACAAGCAAGAGAGAAAATACTTTTATTTCATCACAGTAGTACTTTCAATAGGCCTAAGATCTGATTGAAATTTCTTTACTGCCAAAGTCACATAAATAATTACAAATTTTATTTAATATCCTGTCTTGATTGATAATGATTGAAAAATAGGTAGAATATAAATTCCTATATACATAAACACTAGAACAATTACAAAACTAAGAATTTTTCAGTTAAATTTATTTTGAATAAAAAAAGTTAACACTTAGTTAAAAAGATATTTAAAAAATTTGGAATGTATCTCTTTGCTCATAATAAAGATAAAGATATTCAATTGTTTTTCAGCTGGTCTTTGCACAAAACCTGTTTTTTATCCCAATGATTGAGAGTAATACATTTATCTTAACTTATAAATAATTACTAATGGTAAAATGGCTTCTTTGATTAAGAAAAAACTATAAGAAAACCTACATGCAATCGAATAATTGTTTGTAAGTATTTTTGTTTCAAAAGTTTTCTTAACCAAATTTATTTAGATAATAATCATAAAATAAATATTTTATTGTCAGGATACTAATTTGTTATCTATTTAATAATTTATTTATTTAAGCAATGATTTTATAATTATTTCCAGGATACATTGTTTAATAATTGTTAGAGTAAAATAAAATAATAAAAAGTAATGATGATATTCTTTACATCATATGCAGATAAATAGTTCAATAAACTATGAAGAATATGTTATGCAGGATTTCAGAAATAATCCAGAAGTTTAGGAATAATAACAATTATAAAAGGTCCTAGAAATATATCTCATCAGAATTATGTTTAGTTTCATCAAAATTAATTTGTGCTTGCTGTTGGATTACAAATGATAAAAGGCTTAATTTTATAATTAAGATGTACTCAGTCTTCTGAGTAAATATCGTTATGTGTGGCATTGTTAGTAAAGTATTCTCTGACTAGGGTTGGCTATAGTATATTAATAGAAATCATAATTCATGCATCATTTTTATTTCTTAGTACATAAACAACTTATATTATTTTTATTCTCCATTAGAAAAACATGACAAGCAGTAACAAATCAGCTGCTTTCTTTCCCATTTGTATAAATACCTAAAATATTAAGTTCTTTTATATCCCTTTTAAGTTATTTTATAGTCTTGGTCATCAAAATACTTAATTTGTAGATGATAGAACATTTTTTTGTATAATGACTCTTAATGATTATTTAAAAAGATTTTCTTGATGTTTGATTGCCATTATGAATATTATTATGACAACAAAGCCTTATGAATTAAATATTTTATATAGTAAATTTTCGTGGACCCCTTCATCCAATTGTTTCAATGGCAAGGACCTTCAAATTCTAAAAATCTAAATCCTAAATATAATATATATATTTAGATTTCTAATGGGCTACTCTTTATCATGTAAAATACCACTGCAACCATAACTCACACTGTATTCCACAAATGGCCAAGTAAGGGAAATGGAAAATAAGAAAAATAAACCAGACTCAAAGAGTTTACTTCAATCCGTGAAACATTATATTACTAAAATTTAAAACAAATTCAATATAGATATTTAATTAAATACTGATAAATAAATCAATTATTGTTAATTACCTTAAGGGAAGTTACATCTGTTTTTTAAGTTTCTGTTAGAAAATTTTTAAGATTGTGATTGTGTAGAAGCAGCTAATCATCAGTGGTAACTATACTATACAATTATATCACTTAAAATGTTGAAATCTTTGTTGAGCATGTCTGATCCCAAGCCAAGGCTTCAGAAATATTTTACGGCAAAGTTATTTCAAATTATTTCCCACTGACATCTCACGGACCTCCTAGAATATGTCTGCAGACACATGGTGTTCCGCATACCATTAGTTGGAAACCAGTGGTCTAGAGGGTCCACATAGCTAACAATAGACAAAAAAAAAAAAAAAAATGAAATATTTTCTGCAGGAAGTGCTTTAAATTCAGCTTTTGTCAAAAGTTTTTGACAAAGTGAGCACTATGATGTTTTATAATATTTAATTACTGGAAAACAACTTTGAGTAGTTTAGCAATGGGTTTTATTACATTCACTCGTTTAGTTTCACTTTGTCTAAATATTGTACACTGCTCATCTATATTGCTTTGCAATTTTTAATGTGATATTTCATTATATTTTTTTGTATCAACTAAGGTTTAAGTGTAAATATATGTTGTACTGTTCTTTGGAAAAATGTGCAAAGAAGTGACTAGGCCAGATGAGGCTAAACTGCTAGGTTTTCCCTAATATTTTGAGTGTCAAATTTATATAGATAGTCTCACTAGGGTTCCTCTAACTCATGATCAGCCCATTTCTGAAATAGCAGAATAAATAATTATTCTGCCACAGTTGGGCAGAGATCAGTAGTCCAGTGTTTTCTACCCTCTACACTATCACACTCTGTTCTACATTTAGCACTTTTGATAATTATTCAATTTTGCTTTACAACTATTCTTAATGAAAATTACTAATAATTATCAAAATATTTCAATAAGGTAGTAAAGCAATGAATTCTAAATTGATAGCTATTAAATTCTATTTTTATTCTACTACCAATGTATCGAAACTTTTTTTTTGTTATAAAATTCTAAATAAAAGTTAGAACAATTAATAGAAATTAAAAACTCCTGTTATTCTCTTTTGGAATATACTGAGTTAATTTAGATTATTGTTGTTGTTGGTTAGGGCTTAATGGCACAAAACCCTAAGGTCATCAGTGCCCTGTTTTCTATTTTTTTGTTTCCCATTTTAAGTATTTTCAATAAATACACACATATTTCATGTACATATACACACACACATACATACATATATATACATGCATACAATATACATATATATACACGTACATACTAATATATACACATACACACACATACATACATACATATACACATACACACACACACACACACACATATAGATATATACACACACATCTACGTACACACGCACATAAGCACATACACTTATATACATATATTCACATATAGACATACACGTACATACATACATATAAACATACGCATACATATACAAACAAATACACATATAAACATATACACTTTTTTTTTTTTTTTTTCCCTTTAATCTTTTTGTTTTTCTTTGTTACTCGAAATATCGATATATATATTAGAAACGAAATGTGATTTGCAGATATAGTAATATTGAGAGGAATACTATTTCTAGAGAATGATTTTAAATTTTTGTGAGAATGTTGTTTTCCTTTAAAAACGAGATGACGGATTTAATCGTGTCTTCATTGTCACCGAGAGCCTCGGTTATGTTGCTCGGGAGGCCTAATCGGGCTAGTCTCGAAGTGTAGAAGGAACATTCCTGAAAGAGGTGCTGTACTGTTAAAAGGCTATCGCAATATTGACATCTCGGAGGGGACTGTTTCGTTATGTTATGTATGTGGGTAAGGTTCGTATGTCCTATTCTGAGTCGGGTTAGAACGACTTCCTCCCTTCGGTTTGGTCGACTTGATGTGGCCCAGGATTTTACAGATTTTTTGATGGTTTTTAATTTACTGTGTGGACTTTCATCCCACATGGCCTGCCACGCATCTAAAAGATCTCTTTTTAATGGGAGGATTGCTTCCTGTGGTGTCAATATCGCAGCGCCGCGACCCGGGAGGGCAAGTGCCTGTTTTGCAGCTTTGTCCGCGAGCTCGTTTCCCTTTATCCCCATATGACTGGGCACCCAGACAAATTTTACTGATTTGTTAGAATTTGTCAACATTTTTAAATATGAATGAATTTTTAGAGCGATGGGAGATTTGGGATACATACTATTTAGTGATTTTAGTGAGCTTAATGAATCGGTAATTATTGCTATATTGTTGTTGTTTACTGACATGGAGAAGTGGAGTGCTGAAGCTATTGCATGAAGTTCGGCTGTAAATACGGTACATAGAGAATGGAGTTTTATCTTGTGCGTGGAGTTGTTTGTGACGAAGGAGCAAGCAACGGAATTCTCGTTTCTAGAGCCATCGGTATAGATTACGAACGGATCTGAAATACTGTGGAGAAGATGTGAAAATTGGATTTGATAGTCGGTGGGAGATGTATTTGCTTTCGGTAATCGGGTTAAGCGGAGAACTATGTTAGGAGGCGAAAGAGTCCATGGAGGAGTTGAAACGTCCTGTCTATAGATAGGTGTTTTTTCGAGGGTTGAAATTACAAATTTGATTCTTACGGCTAAAGGAAGTGTAGCGTTTGGTTTACTTGCAAAGGCTTTTGTGAATTTA